>CM065805.1:207206786-208688786 GCA_033398695.1 Orobanche coerulescens | reverse complement strand
TTCCATACATAGGATTCCTAGATAAGGTAAGACATCTAATAGGATCCTACTACCTCTAGAAGGATCTGGAACCTTCCATCTATGTATCTACAATCAGTATTAGGTAAGACACATCACGGGAATAATAATTCCCGGAACAGTAATCTTAATATAAACCTTATCGTTATCATAAACATAAAAGTATCATTAAAGCTAAATTTATTTATGTTATAATTATAAGTTTTATGAGTATAAAGTATTTTACATATAAGTAAAAAGTTTATAAGAAATATCAAATAGTCCTGTTTTGTCTTTAGAAAAATTCATTTACATTTAGGATAATTGAGAGCATGTCACTTTAGAAGGTAACTCTTGTGGAAGGGAAAATAACTGAGACAGAAAGTAGGGAAAAACTGTGTATTATTCCATTAATCATATCTCTTTAAATAGGAAGAAATAGATACAAGAAGACCTAACCATACCCTAACTAGTAAAGTCCGTAAACTAACAGACTTAGGCACACAATGGACATTATTACTTTAACACTCCCTCTTGTGCCTAGTCTACAAGTGCATGTCATATTGCCTCGTTAAAACCTCGTCAAGCAAAAACCCAGTGGGAAAAATGTCTTGATCGTAGGGAAAAGAGTACAACATCTAGACACATCAAGATTAGACTTCGTCCTTTGAATCTATCCTTTCATATGATCGTTACATTTGATCATAGCGCTACTAAGGTGACCATTCCATCGATCCCTAAAATCGTACATCTTGTTACCTCGTTAAAAAACTTTTCAAATGATAAAAACCTGTGGAAAAAATGATCATTGGAAGGAAAAGAGTATAACGTACGGTGTGGATGTAAGACTCCCCTCAAGTCTACATCTCCCCCTGATTTGTACATCAATCAAGTAGTTGTTGTCTCATTAAAAACTTCGTCAAGTAACAAAACCCAATGGGAGAAAATGAACCTTGGTCAAAGGAAAGAGTACAACACATGTGATTAAGTTTCTTTATAATCATCATTTCCTTGTGATCTTTACATCGATCTCGAGAGTTGGAAAAATCTACATCTCCCCCTAATGCTTACATTCATATATCGTTGCCTCGTTAAAAACCTTGCCAAGTAACAAAACCCAGTGGGAAAAATAAACCTTGGTCTAAGGAAAAGAGTGCAACATATGTAAGTATGTTCCATTATATCTTACATATTTCCCATTATGATCATTCCATCATCAAGGGGTTTTACAAGTTACATCATGTTCATAAATGTAAGTATGCTCATCAGTGGTAGTACTTAACCACTAGTTCTTCACAAGTGTAGAACGATAGTTCTTAATCATGTACACTCACGGACTGATTCATGCAAACCAATAATCTTGTCGTGATTCGAGGAGGTAGCCAAAAGGGGTTTTCTTAGTCGATTTCCAAAACATAAGCAAATCATACCAACACATACTTTGTGGTAGTTGCTTCGGCACCAGCATTTACTTTAGCATTTGCCTTTTCGTAAGCAGCTTCCTTTACCTGCTTGTAGGGAAAGAATAGTCTCAAGTCAATAGTTTCTTATAAGTATCAGGAGATATTCTTGATACCATTCCATTGATTTTGCGTCGATGCTGAACTAAATCTAGTCAGTGAATTAACTGAGGAGTGATATCAGGTCGTGTACATTGAGCCAAGTACAATAATGCGCTATTGCACTCAAGTAGGGAATTTCAGCTCCCAAAGATCTTCGTCACTTTTTTTAGACGAGATGGATCTTTCCTTTGCATCCAAATGTTCGACCTTCATGGGGTGCTAGTCGGGTTTACCTTGTCCATGTTAAAGTGTCTGAGAATCTTCTCGACATAGGTAGACCGGTGGAATGAATTCCACAAACTCAATGTCTATGTCAATGCCTCGATAGAACCGAGTTTTCCCAAGATCTTTGATCTCAAACTCAGATTTCCAGTATCTGGTGGTTTCTCTTATTTCATCAAGACCGATTATGTTCATGTCATCGACATACATTGTGATGACTGTGAATCCGGAACTTATTTGTGAAGACGCAGGGACACAGTTCATTGTTCTTATATCCCTTCCCAATCAAGTAGTCACTTAGACGGTTATACCACATCCTTAAGGATTGCTTCAAAACCGTAAAGTTGAGCGTTTCAAACTAAACGCAAACGCACTCCGTGGTTTAGAGTCACTTGATTTGGATAATGAAATGCCATCGTGCACTTCCATATATATCCCCGTATCTAGATCCCCATAGAGATACGTAGTAACCACATCCATTTAGGTGCCCCTCGGAAATTACTATGCTAATCAAATAGCGATACGTATACGCGGGAGTACATTTCGTCGTAATCCATTCCAGGACATTGTGAGAAGCATTACTTCGTGAACCTTGTACATTGGGACTCTATTATTCTCACTATGATTTACAACAAAGACTCGTTTATGTCCTATGTTGTTGCCCGAAATATTTATCCAAAGATTAAATACCGCTGGAATGGACGGACAACAAACAAGGTTGCGGGAGAGAATATGAATAAACACAAGATTTGCCGGGTTTGTTAGGTCCGGGCTTGAATGCTCTCGCGAGATGTTATTAATACAAATATTCGTGGATACAAGTATTAATGTGAGAATCTAAGTACAATGAGTGTAAAAAGATCCTGTTAATCCAGCTCTTGAGCGAAGCTTTGGTGTTCTTGCTCTCGGCCGATCGTCTTCTGTGTGAGAGAGGCTAAGAGAGAAGAAGGAACCGAGAGATAGCTGTTGCCAAGAGTAGGAGAAAGCCAAGCTCTGTGTATTGCTTCTGTATTGTGCTTGAAATAGCGTGGATGCCGAGAGAAATCCAAGTGTAGGCAGCCTTCTATTTATAGGGGCTGAGGAGCCTTGTTTCCTAGCGGGCGATCGCCTTTCGGCCAATATAATAATGGGGCGATCGTCTTTAAGTCACATGGGCTGTCTGCCTAAAGTCCAAGGCAGCTGCTGGCAGCCAGCTGTGCGGTCCAATGGGGAGCCAGCACGCGTCCGGAGTCACTGTCACGGGCGGTCCCACGGACACCTTTCGGCGGGCCTGTCGGCTGGTGGACGGATGCTGACAGGTTGTGGTCAACAAGATCCGTGAAATGCGGATCTTGTCTCGGCTCTGCACGTGGGGTCTGTCCTGGGCTTCGGCCTTTGCCGACTGGATGACCATCGGCTTCGAGCGGCATGAGGCGGTCGTCATTGGTCGGTCACCAGGGGTCGGCATCGGTCGGTCACCAAGGGTTGATCGGCAAGCGCTGAGAGGTGATCGTCTGCTAGTCGGCCGCCAGGAGTCGATCGCCAAGAACTGAGAGATGATCGTCTTAGATGTCGATCGCTCGTCACCGGGACTCGTCCTGGGACCTTCGGTCGGTCGATCTACCTCGGCTGCTCGGCTATGGCTAGGTCGCCCGATCGCTGGTCAGCAGTTCTGCCTCCGCTGCTCGGCAATGGCTAGGTCGCCCGTTCTCCGAGGCGATTGCCGGTCGGAGAGTATAATTCTCGACACAACAATTGCCCCCCAGCTTGCTCTGATGTTGAAGACATGGGGCGAGGTGGTTCTTGCTGGCGATCGTGTAAGATGAGGACGGGCGATCCGTCGAGCTGACTTTGTATTCGGACTTTGGGCAATCTGTTCGATTGGCTAGCTATCTTTCGGTCTTGTACCTGCAAAAAACAACATTGGCCGATCCCCCTCAGAAACTTGATGGTTTCGTCGTTTGAGGAATCGTGCACAGTCGCGGAGTTCGATGGACCGACTCCATGACCGTGTCTTGTGCGCGAACGACATTGAGTGTCTCGTGACTCATTTTATTGTGAGGGTACTCTGTTAGGCTGCGCCTCGCCTCGTATTTAAACGAAGGGCGTGCGGTCTTGGTCTAGAGGAGTCCTTGCACGGGGCGTCGTCGGATTAATCAACTCCACTTCCGCGGCTTGTTAGCTCTGCTTCCACCTCGGCCCGCCATGAAGATGGCGAACCTCGACGGTGTACGTTGAGATGGGGGTAGTGACACGTCGCATTGTCCGGGTTCACCATGTTAGATGATGAACCTTTGAGGGCGGGCGATCGTGTCCACTGATTAGTTTTGGAGGGCCCTCAGACTACGCCGGCCTCGTATTTAAACGAAGGGCGGGCGATCTTGGCCCAAAGGGACCTTGCATGGCCGAAGCAACCGGTTCCATCGACTACCAGGACCATGGCTGTATGCTGTTTGATAATGGCGATCAGGCTGGAAGACTGGCGATCGTCGCTCGGCTGCCGATCGGGTTATTCATAGGTCGATACCGGCGATCGGACGGGAGATCGTCGTTCGGGCGCCGATCGCGCTGCTCAAAGGCTGAGAAGAATCCTTTGCCTGGCCAGAAAGTCTGCGGCCTTAGCTCGGAAGATCGCGTAGGTCGAGGGTTGGTCCTTCGTAAGATGCCTGAACATACCATGGAATCCTCCCAGGACCGCGTATAGGGCGATCTCATCGCTTACGGGTTCGCCGTTGAGGATGATCTCGTCTACTCGGTCGATGTAGTCCGAGTCGGACTCTTCTTTTCCCTGCCTGATTTGCATCATGCGAAGGGGACCTTCCAGTCGAGCGACCTTGGTGGCGAAGTAAGCTGTGAAGACGTTCGCCAGTTGATTAAAGGAGCCGATGGACCGAGGCGGCAATGAGGCGTACCACATGTGGGCGAGGTCGTCCAGCGTCAGAGGGAACATTCGGCACCTGGTCGCGTCTGATGCCCCACACCCGGTTATGTAGATGTTGAACTTGCTCAAGTGTGTTTCGGGGTCCGATCTCCCCTCGTACAAGGGTGTTTGAGGAGGAGCGATCTTGTGCTGCACAGGGGCGAGCTCGATGTGGACCGCGAGTGGCTCGCTCGGCTCGGCGATCTTGTTCTTGGCGCTTGCCCCGGATTCCAGGAGCGCCTTCATGTCGTCGAGCTGGCGTTGCATCGCGGCCATCGCCGTGGCTCGGTCGCTCGCGGATCGGCTTTGGGAGCGGGAGCCGAGGCGATCGTGTACCGATCTCCTGACTCCGCTGCTGCCGACCTCGGCTAATAGGCGAGGGGGAGCCAGACGGCTGGTCGGCCTTCTGGGAGTCGGATAGGCCGAGCTCCTGGTGACGGACTCAAACTCCGTCATCTCGTGGCTGGGGCCGGACTGCCCCGGTCGCCAAGATGGGTCGCTGCCGAGGCGATCGAACACAGAGGTGCCCCGGCTGGCGAGCGCCTCTTCTTGCGGATGGGAGCCTCCTGGCGATCGCCCGGTCAGCAATGCCTTGAACTTCCGTTTGGTCTTCCGGCGGATGGCCGAGGGGGTGATAGCGGGAGGCACGTCGAGAGCACTCCGTCGCTCCTGTAGGACGGCCATGGCCTCGTCGATCTGTTCCGTGGTTCGGAATTGATCGAGCGAGGGACTTGGGCTGCTGCCCAGGGGCGGGATCGAGCGTCTCGGACCGCGGCGGCTACCTTCCGCCATCGACTGTGGCTCGGACTGAGACGGAAAGAGGCGTCTGGCGGGCTGGCCAGCGGCTTTCTTCGACGCGGAGGCAGAAGACATGATTCTGAAAGCTTTCTCTGAAGAATAGTGAGGGTTTCTTCAGGTATATGCCCCGAGAACAGTGAGTGTTCTTCGAGACGGTAGCAATAAAATTGAGGGTTAGATGCCCTCCTTCTAGCGCCAATTGTTGTTGCCCAAAATATTTATCTGAAGATTAAATACTGCTGGAATGGACGGAAAACAGACAAGGTTGCGGGAGCACTTCCGAGAGAATATGAATAAACACAAGATTTGCCGGGTTTGTTAGGCCCGGGCTTGAATGCTCTCACGAGATGTTATTAATACAAATATTCGTGGATACAAGTATTAATTTGAGAATCTAAGTACAATGAGTGTAAAAAGATCCTGTTAATCCAGCTCTTGAGCGAAGCTTTGGTGTTCTTGCTCTCGGCCGATCGTCTTCTGTGTGAGAGAGGCTGAGAGAGAAGAAGGAACCGAGAGATAGCTGTTGCCAAGAGTACGAGAAAGCCAAGCTCTGTGTATTGCTTCTGTATTGTGCTTGAAATAACGTGAATGCCGAGAGAAATCTAAGTGTAGGCAGCCTTCTATTTATAGGGGCTGAGGAGCCTTGTTTCCTAGCGGGCGATCGCCTTTCGGCCAATATAATAATGGAGCGATCGTCTTTAAGTCACATGGGCTGTCTGCCTAAAGTCCAAGGCATTCTTGGCAACAGTATGCGGTCGATGGGAGCCAAAGACGCGTCCGAGTCATCATCACGGGCGGTCCCACGGACACCTTTCGGTGGGCCTGTCGGCTGGTGGACGGATGCTGACAGGCTGTGGCCAACAAGATCCGTGAAATGCGGATCTTGTCTCGGCTCTGCACGTGGGGTCTGTCCTGGGCTTCGGCCTTTGCCGACTGGATGACCATCGGCTTCGAGCAGTATGAGGCGGTCGTCATTGGTCGGTCACCAGGGGTCGGCATCGGTCGGTCACCAAGGGTTGATCGGCAAGCGCTGAGAGGTGATCGTCTGCTAGTCGGCCGCCAGGAGTCGATCGCCAAGAACCGAGAGATGATCGTCTTAGATGTCGATCGCTCGGCACCGGGACTCGTCCTGGGACCTTCGGTCGGTCGATCTACCTGGGCTGCTAGGCTATGGCTAGGTCGCCCGATCGCTGGTCGGCAGTTCTGCCTCCGCTGCTCGGCAATGGCTAGGTCGCCCGTTCTCCGAGGCGATCGCCGGTCGGAGAGTATAATTCTCGACACAACATCCTACAGGCTTTACACTCGGTTAGGTTAGCACTACCTACACCAAATACCTGACTCTTTGTCAGAGAATCTAGTTCTACCTGGAATGTTTTTCTTACAGGCCAATCAGCTATATGTTGATTTCGTCCAACCGAGCGAGGTTCGACATCATCGTACTTTATGATTCATGACATGTCATCAAAGTGGGTGGTTGATCAGGCCACACCCTCATAATTTCATCGAGATTCTTGATTTCCTGAATCATATCTTCGGGGCGTCCCCCTCATCATGATTCATGGACATAATAAAATCAAGCATGATCTCATAAAACGAGTTCATTGATAGTTAACATGTGAATTTGTGTCATACTCTACTTCTTCCATGGGTGAGTATTTAGTCGAACCATGAGGCTTCCACCCCTTCCTTCGCATGGAGCCACTGCCTCAACCACACCTCCACCAAGTGCGGTTGCATCACCCGGTTCATTGGTGATGTTCCCCTTACAGGGGACTTCTTGTAATATCCGGATTATTTATTGAGTATTTCATCTGTAATTGAGCCATGTATTATTCGGATTTGTGATATCAATAATCGAAGCATGATATTTCACGTATTTGTATCCTTGTGTATGATTATAGCAACATGTAAATTTTCTCATGCAAGTACATGATAACGTACGCTAAGAATGAAGCTTAACGTACGTTATCCGCCAAAAATAGCGTATGCTATGAATGAAGCGTAGCGTACGTAAAGAGGCCAATAATTGAGCTGGGCGGCTAGCACATGCGCCAGCCAGACGATGGGTCAGGATAAGATTCCCGCGGATGAACCTGGACAGTTTTGAAGTCAACGAGTGTTAACGTATGCTAAGGAATGTGTCTAGCGTACGTTAATTTACTTACGTACGTAATCGAGTACAGAATGAGAACAGTTAACTATCGATGACGATAGCGTACGCTAAGCGACTAACGTACGTTATGCATGAAGGCTAATGTACGTTATGGTCAGAAAGTTATAAATAAGACATCACTCCATTTCATTTCATTCGTTTCTTTCACTTGGTTTTCCACATACTTCATCCCCAGAGAGTTCCCAGCTGCCTTAAACACCTTTAGATCACTTAATACTTGGTCATTGAAGATTGGAGATTACTTATACTTGATCATTGAAGTGGAGAATCATTTTGGATTGACACACAAGCAACCGGAGTTGGATTCTACCTATTGTCTCGGTGTTTTCTTCATCTTAAGGTATGTTAATGCTATCTCCAGCCTTGGATTCGTGTTCTTAAGGATATAACGATCATGCTATCAAGATATTAAGTTCCATATATGATTTATTCAACCAAACATCATGTTTAGAAGTTGGGATGATTATGCTAAGATATCATTATTGAGAACATCATAGTTGGAATCCCGTGTCGTCAAATGATGAGAGTAATGTTCTGAGATTGATTATCCGTATTGAATAGTGTTGCCATAATGGTCGTAGATTTAGTATTGGTATCACTTTTGCTTAACGGAATTAGATGAAGGATCACCAAAGGTTGAAGTTGATTTAGTAAATTAATCTTCATGATAAAGCTGGAATATGTTGATGATATTGGTAACTAGATTATCAACCTCAGACTAACTAAATTACGTAAGAGGATTTGTGATCAAAGATTGGAGTATGACATCATGATGATGTTTACCCTTGAAGTTGTAAGACATTGAACACCATTAGATCATTCAAGTTTTCATGAGTGTATCATGCATGGGGTTAACGTAAGTTAACACTGAGAATTTCGTGCGGCGAGTCAGTTGTCTAATCAGGGAAGAGACTGTCGGATGCATGTTTAGCGTACGCTAGGCTTTGTAGCTTACGTACGCTAATGGACAGAATTAACGTACGCTACGTTTGGTACGTAACGTACGTTATATCATCAGACGAGTTAGTTAACTGATCAGAGAAGATACTATAAATGTATGATTAGCGTACGCTAGACCTCGTAGATTATGTACGCTAGCAGCCTTAACGTACGCTACGTTGGATACGTAACATACGTTACGCAGACCAGGCAGGATACGTTTTGTGAGCTTTCGACCATAATTTAGATTGTTAGATGTTCGTACAACGTGAGATGAATTCTATATTATTTATTTTGTTTAAGGTTCGAGCTTTGCAACGTGATTGATCGAAGGGGCGATCTTCGAGTGTATTGATATTCGACGAAGTGTTATTCTTGTCATCGAATCGAGTCAAGTACTTTAACTAGAATTGTTCGTATTATGTTAGTTATGTTATGATTGTACTGTGTACATGTGTTGTGATTAATTGTCCACCATGCGTTGATCCGACGGGAATCATCATGGGAAATCTATAGTTGTGTGCGCTGGATCGTTGGACAGGTAGTTCCACCATGCTTTGGTTCGACGGGATCATCATGGGAATCTATAGCTATGTGCGCTGGATCGTTGGAATACCATGAGTATGTTGAGATTGTCATGATGTGATATATGTTGTTATTATTTCTCGTTGGAGAAACTTGCCATGATTATTGTTGATTAAATCATTGTTGTATAATTATCGTACTTGTACTAGCATCGTTGTGCTAACCCCTTCGGGGGTAAACATTTGTGTATGTTCAGGATCCAGGAGAGAGGGGAAACAACCACTGGAACTGCATGATGACGAGGGTGTAGAGTGATGTTCCGGCTGGGATTAATTGTTTGTTGTTTGTGTTGTTTTTAATAAGTACTCGAGTACGTCGTTATTTGTGATGATTGGATTTGGTGATGTATTAATATTCTTCCTTTGGATATTTGTATTCTCGGTATTGGTTCAGAACTGTTGTATTTTATTTCAGTTACTTTCATATGTTGGTATCTGTTATTGTCTTTTCATTTCTTCAGCCTTGTAAACTCTTACGTAAAAGATTTATGGCGTTGTAATATTCCTAATATATCGGGGGTGTTATAGAATATGGTATCAGAGCTAAGATTATGGATATCTTGGCCATTGAGTTAAAATAGGGGTCATATATGTCTTTTGAGGTAACCGACCGTGAATAACATCACTGTACTGCCTACGTCTTCGTACGAACGGTGGTTGTAAGATTCCTAAACTCTATCTCGTCGTTCACATGTTATACTTCTTTATACTTGAACATTAGAACAATATTTTTTTCCTGTATATTGAGTATTTATTATGTTGAGAGGTGGACGTGGACGTGGTCGTGGTCGCGGACGCGGATGAAGGAATGCTGAAAGAGAAGCTTCGCCTTCTAATCAGGCCAGCCACAGCTCATGCGAGCCACAAAGATCTATTAACAATGAACCAGAAGTTGTTGTTCCCGAAATCCTTCGCCAGGTGGTTAACCAGATGACTCAGTTTGCCCAGGTCGTGGATCGAATGCAGGTGGCAGTAGGATTACAACAGGGGGATAGACAGCATGGGTATCCCAGACATGGGAAATCGAGGCGACCGATGGCTGCAAGAGGTGGCGAAGATGCAACCACCCAAATTTGACGGCTTTTCTGAGACACCGACATGGGATCATTGGTTAAAAGAACTGGAGAAAATTTTTGCCGGGATTAATTGCCCAGACGACCGGAGAGCCTCTATTGCTCAGTACTTTCTGATAGGGGAAGCGTCCAAGTGGTGGGAGGCCATCCGGCCTGTAGATCATGATGCCGACTGGGGAGAATTTAAATTGATGATGGAAGCTCAGTACTGCCCTCGTCCAGTGAGGGAAGCCAAAATTCGGGATTTTTTCTCCGCACAGCCATCAGACGAGCCAGTATCCGAGACGATTAAAACGTTTAATCAGCAGATGGCGTTTGTTCGACACCTGGTTAGAACAGACGCGGAAATGATGATCCATTTTGATATGAGAATGAAACTAGAGATCTAGATGTACATGTCTGGTTTTGAATGTACCACTCTCCGTCAATATCAGGATAAAGCATTGGCGTATGAAATCAAAGAAGCAGCGATGGAAAAGTTTGTAGAATCCAAAAAGCAGAAAGTCTCTAGTAGTTTCACAGAGCACAAGAGCAGTGGGGCCCGCAAGGCCCAGTCATCTTTTCATTCTTTCAAGAAACCTCCGCACCCATCTAAGAGCGAAAAGAACTCCGGAGCAGTATCAGCCACGACGGATACAACTAGGAAGTGCTTTAACTGTGGTCGCCCAGGATACCTTTGGCGTGATTGTTTCCATACTCCAGTGACATGTTATGATTGCGGACAGGAGGGGCACCGTGCGATGTTCTGCAAGGATACCACTAAGTTTAATGGGATTCGTACTTCACAACCGGCTCAGAAGGAAGCAAGTATTCAGCAGACGCAGCAGAGTGTTCAGCTGCCCCAAAATTTCGGTCGAGGTCGAGGCAGAGGACAGTTCGACCACAAGGGAGCCTCGAGTGTCGGATCTGCTCCCCCACGTCTGTATGAGATGAGGAGGGCAGACAACCAAGATACTGCTGTCGCATCAGGTACTGTTCAGATTCTTTCACAGCCAGTTAGCGTTTTATTTGATACAGGAGCTACGCATTCATTTATATCCTTGTCTTGTGTAAATCGTTTGAATATTTCTTGTTTTCATAATTGTGAGCCTTATGTTGTGGGTTTACCGAGTGTAGAGAGGATTGTGGGAAACTTAGAAACTAGAGATTTCCCTATATCATTTGGAGGCAGAGAGTGGCCCTCAAATCTAATTGTGATAGAAATACAAGGAGACGACCTGATACTCGGAGATGATTGGCTTAATCGATATGGAGCTATTGTAAACTACCGAAAGAGGAATATCTCGGTGATAGCTGACGATGGTTCCGAAATACTGTTTGAAGGATGGAAACCAGGAAGCTCAGGAAAGATGATCAAGGCGATGAAAGCTGTCAAATTGTTGAAACAGGGCTGTATCGGATACTGGTGCTACGCAATGAAGAAAGAAGATAGAAAAGTAGAACTCTCATCCATTCCTGTTGTGAACGAATTTCCAGATGTGTTTCCTGATGAATTACCTGGACTACCTCCACGACGGGATGTAGAATTCACCATCGAGCTGGAACCAGGAGCTATACCAATTTCTAAGGCGCCGTATCGTATGGAACCTACTGAGATGTATGAATTGAAGAAGTAACTAGAAGAGTTACTGGACAAAGGCTATATCAAGCCAAGCGTTTCGCCCTGGGGTGCACCAGTTCTTTCTGTCCCGAAGAAGGATGGATCGCTTCGATTGTGTATTGGCTATCGAGAACTGAACAAGATGATGATCAAGAACAAGTATCCGTTACCATGGATTGATGATTTGTTTGACCAGTTACAAGGAGAAACAATGTTTTCTAAGATCGATATGAGGTCGGGATATCATCAGTTGAGGATTAAGGAATCCGATGTTCCAAAATCAGCATTCAGAACTCGTTACGGATACTATGAGTTTGTAGTAATACTATTTGGTCTCACTAACGCACCTGCTGTATTCATGCAATTGATGAACCGAGAGTTCATAGAGTATTTGGATAAATTCATGGTCATATTTATTGATGACATTCTAGTTTATTCCAAGAGCCCGAAAGAGCATGCAACATCTGCGGATCGTTTTAGGCCTTCTGAGAAACGAGCAATTGTACGCCAAGCTTTCTAAGTGTGAATTCTGGCTAAATGAAGTAATGTTCCTCGGTCATGTGGTATCAGCAGAAGGAGTCCGAGTAGATCCCCAGAAAATCGAATCAGTTATGGATTAGAAGTCTCCTAAGAACGTGAAAGAAGTCCGGAGTTTCTTAGGACTTGCTGGGTATTATCGTCGGTTCGTGGAAGGGTTTTACAAAATTACCCGCCCATTTTTTTTCGACTACTGCAGAAAACTCAAAAGTTTGAGTGGAACGAGATGTGCCAAATTAGCTTTGATGAGTTGAATAAGAGATTGACGACGGCACCGATTGTAGCACTCCCATAGGGAACTGGAGGATTCATAGTTTACAGTGACGCTTCAACCAAAGTCTCGGGTGTGTATTGATGCAAAATGAGAAGGTGATCGCCTATGCGCCACGACATCTGAAACCTTATGAAGTAAATGTTGGAATATAAAACGCAGCGGAAGCGAGTTGGTGATGGTAATTTAATAAAAGGTTTCATAAACTAACCAACGTAAAAACTGGATCTATTTAGGCTTGTCAATTAATTAACTAAACAGATTAATAAACAATTAAATAAACATATTTACGCATGGGAGTCGGTAATTTTTACCTTTGACGCGAAGTGGTAGAAAATCCCTTCTTGATCGATTTATGTCCTCTTCGTGTTCCTCTCCGATCTTCTTGTATTTCTACCTCAAGATCTTCTAGAGTATGTCCCGCCTACGTCCGGATGTCGTGTGGGCAACAATCTACCGGATGAATCTTGGACTGCAATAGATCGGCCGAAGCACTTTTCTTCCAAAACTTTCCTTACAAATCTTCTCTCTATTTTTCTTGAATATTTGTGGTATTTTAGAAAAATATTGTGTTAACTAAATTATGGAATCCAAGAAACAATTCAAGATCCATAATTAAACACAAGTAGAGAAAACCGAAAATTTTGAGCCAAAAATTAGTGTAAAATCGGCCACCATTGAAGTCCTATTTATAGGTGTTTTGGGCTACTCTAGGGACCTTAAGGAGGATATGGTAAGGACTCTTAATAGATATCTTCTTCCCATATTAGGACTCTTCCTAATATTAACTCTATTAATATCAACTTAGTCCACTAATAAGTTAATATTGCAGTTCCTACCAAAATCCCAAATTACGAAATTGGGCTCCCTTTTGAATTAATTATTTCCCGTGTTTAAGATATTCAATGTCCATTAATTAATTTAAGCTACTGACAGCTTTTAATTAATTAATGTATTATACATGAGTATACTACTCGACCTTTATTATTATATCGGAAAATAAATTCCACCTGCAGGGTTTAATATAATAATCCTTTCGAGTGCCTCAAGGGACATGATCAACCCGACTGGTCGGGACACGATTTCTAGCTATAATATTAATTATCATATAGATAATAATATTGCCCAAAATATTGAGCATATTGAGTCAATCATTGTGGCTCTCACCCATGATAAATCAAAGCAATAAATATTAAATATATATAATTAAATATTAATCACTAGAATTAAGAAATAATAATTATCCGAGATGTACGTTCTTCTTATAGTCGATGTAAGAATCTATCTCACCTCGATCTGTTCAACGTATAACGAATACGCTAATATATGCTAATGGTCAAGACCAACCAATCTCAAGCATATACTACAACCTCTCACATAACGGTCTAATGTTACATAGGTTGTGAACTAAATATTACTATATAAGGAACCGATAATGTGATCTTCTGTGTGACACCACACACCACATTATCTACAATATAAAGTAATTTAGACTGCATTTGCATAATCATAGCGTGAATAAATATGCAAAACATGTGATAAATGAATTAAATATTCTCATAGATAAAGACCGGGAAATTAGGTAATACAAGCATAAAGTATGCTTTGACGTATACAACCCTAACAATCTCCCACTTATACTCAAAGCATGCTTTTGAAGTATACTATCTAGACTATGTCTATCTATCTCCCACTTATACTCAAAGCAATGCTGCCATACATCTCAACCCCATTCCTTCCACATGCCCTTCAAATGATTTTGAGGGCAACCCTTTCGGGAAAGGATCAGCTAGGTTGTCTTCAGATGCTATCTTGAAGACAATGATCTTCCTTCTCTTCACAAAATCTCGAATGATATGATATTTGCGCTTGATATGTTTGCTTGCTTTGTGGGCTCGTGGTTCCTTCGAATTTGCAACAGCACCGGTATTATTACAATACAGTGTAATACTTCTGGGCAAATTAGGAATCACACCCAAATCCTTTAGGAAGTACTTGAGCCATACCGCCTCTTTAGCTGCGTCTGAGGCTGCTACATATTCGGCTTCCATGGTAGAGTCCGCTATGCATTTCTGCTTCACACTCCTCCAACTGATGGCTCCACCTCTCAAAGTGAAAACATATCCGGAAGTTGATTTCGACTTTTCTTTGTCCGCACTGAAATCCGAGTCAGTGTAACCCAAAGGACAAAGCGTATCTGATTGATATACAAGCATATGCTCCCTAGTCCTTCTCAGGTACTTGAGTATATGCTTGACAGCAATCTAATATCCCGGTCCTGGGTTCGACTGATATCTCGCCACCATGTCTACAGCTTGACAGTGTAACACCCCAAATGGCGGTTATTACAGTGCCGTGAATCCCACACTGGGACCCACCAGGCGATATCCAAAACAGGTTAATTAAATATTATTTGTGATACCGAATCACAACGAATAGTCATTTCTACGATTAGGAGTTTATTAAAATATGGCCAACGGCCTTACAACACACAGGATCCGAAAAACAAGTATAAACCATATGGAGATGGAAAATACTTCAAATGTCAAATACAACCAAAAAGTAATTTAAATGAAACAGGAGATAACATAACGCGGTTTAACATAACCGGACAACAAGAGATGTGGGGCCCCCGAACTAGTATCCTCCGAGCCGTTCGCCGTCGACATGCTCTTCCCGTGCCTTGCCTTTGCCTCGACCTAAAATACAATACAAGTATTTCGCCCAACACAGGGTCAGATATACATGATAACCAATTCTTCTGACATTATACAATTCACATATATAGATCTCAAGAAAATCATTCCGACTATTAATCATACCCCTCGGGCGTATGAAACAATCAGTCACAAAATATCGAACACATCCAATCATACATGGTCTGTGAACGATTAACATTATGGCTCAAGATGGACATCACAGTACGCCCGATCCGGAAATGTGTCCGTGTACATGTCCACCCCGTATACGGAATCCAGAATATACGTGTGACAATGTACCTAATTAGCCTCACGAACTACGTCTCGTGTGCACGATCCCAATACGGAAACATCCACGTATGACTATACAAGTGCGGCTAAAAATCCTACACAATATCCAATCGGCACGCAGATATGATTAGGAAATGTCACGACACAACATGACAACGAAGTTCAATGAAATACACATCCAATCAAGGATCAAGAAAAACTCACCAAAGTGAAAATAAGGACCAACGAGATCAACGGTTCAAAACGGCATACTTTGGGAATGCAATCCCATAACGTCAAGGACAATATCGAATCACGACAAACGTCACATGGACAATTCATACACATGAAATATATAATCATCACAAGAATCTAATCATCATTATAACCAAGCAAGATGACTTGCCTTAATACGGAGACGAGAATAGTCCTCTTCTTATCGGAACGAACGAACGGTCCTCGACAAGTTTCACTCGAACAAACAACCTTAAACGAAATACATTTTACTCAAAACATATTCGTATAATTATCAATATAGGATTGGTAAGACGTCAACCTACAATCCTTTAGAATAGTTTGTTACTACAAATTATTGAAGCCTTATGCCAGGAGTCCTTCTAACATCAATACAACTATAAGAATCAGTTTACAAAATTTACCGAATGTTCGCATGGTTCATCATAAACAAGATTTCTATCAAGGGTATGTTGAATAACCAATCATGATGTTAAGATCATCTTATGATGATTAAACTTTCCAAAACATTAAAAGGTTGAAAGGTAAAATCTGCACATTATGATTATTCTCCTCTCATTTAAATTGACTTTTAAGCTAACAACAAGTTCATAAGTTCTGAGATTACACCATACTCATGAAGGTTATCAAAGTCTTTGTTACAAGGCTGGAGGATTCATTAACATGATGGTGAATTCACCAATTCTAGTATGATGAACAAGAAATTCTAAGTACTCAAAAAAATAGATAAATTAAAAGTAAATGATTAAATTATCAAGATCCTTATCAATCTTCAAAGACTTGTGGCGAACAATCATGAATTGTTAAAGCTTCTATGATTTCGAACTAGATCATCTAATCCTATCTTTAACATTATCAAGTTCTTCTCAAGGTAAATAGATATCTAAAATGGTGTTTAAACACTCCATGATATCAAGTTCTTGATTAAATCCAGTTATGAAGAAGCTAACCGATCCAACAATGTCCTACTGAGCTAAATTCGTCCAACAAGATAAGTATGGTAGTTACAACATGATTAAAATCACTATATCATCAAGAACACCTCCATCTCAAACCCTTATTTAACATATTCATCAAAAGTGTTAAAAAGGTTGGATTAGAACTATGTTTTACTTGCTTAATCTAACTCTAGGTGAAGTATAATTCGCCATTAACATCAACATAAGAAAATAATGCAGAGAAGAAAGCACACCTACCTCCAGAAATGAAGAACAACTTCAATGTTATGAGAGAATATAATCCAAGCTCAAAAACAACTCCAAATCTCCAAGGAAATGAGCTCCACTCGAGATTCAAGGCTTAGAAACAAGTTGGTGAAGGTTGATATCGTTTTGGTAGTGCAGAGGTATGATATGTGAAGAGAGAAATTCGGTTTGGGTCGTGAAGAAATGAAAAACAGGCTGGTCCTATAAATAGACTGTGCAGACTTAGCGCACGCTATCAGGACAGTTTAGCGTACGCTAATGCCCTTACGTACGCTATCCGGTCGATATTACGTACGTAAGCGGCTTACAGTGGCTACTGTCTTGAATTATCGCAGGCCGTTAGCGCACGCTAATTATGAATGGGTTACGCACGCTAATAAAAGTAGATTCTCACCGACACGACAGCTCAGACTTAGATCTCATGCATGCTAACGGTTAAAAGGGTTCACGTGCTGAAGTCAACTGCTGCCAGATTCCTTCTTAGCGTACGCAACCGAGGAAACTTTACGCACGCTAATGCACAGGATTAGCGTACGTTAATCTTACTGTGTAACGTGCGCTATATCAACAGAAAAATTTCGAAAATACAACTCTCTAATTAACATCGAATCATCACATTTGAAATGAACTAACAACGATATGATATTCAAATCTATAATACCACGACATAATACTAAATGCAACGATTCACGATAATCAGATTATCCGAATAATACAATGACAGGTAAAAATGAAAAGTTACAGTCGGATATTACATACTCCCCCCCTTAAAAAGAGTTTCGTCCTCGAAACTAAGGGGTAAATAACTCGGGGTATCTTGCTCGCATACTATCCTCGGTCTCCCACGTAGCCTCCTCGACTCCGTGTCGTGACCACTAAACTTTCAGTAGGGGAATCGTCTTGTTCCGCAATTGCTTGATCCTCCTCTCGAGTATCCGTATAGGACGCTCCTCGTACGAATGATCCTCTGCTAAATCAATATCTTCGAATTGAAGAACGTGGCTCGGATCAGCAACATATTTCCTCAGCTGGGAGACATGAAACACGTTGTGAATCTTACTCAAGGTCGGTGGCAAGGCTAGTCGGTAGGCCAGATCACCTACACGCTCCAGAACCTCAAACGGCCCAATATACCTTGGGCTCAGCTTGCCCCTCTTCCCGAAACGAAAAACACCTCGAGTAGGAGACACCTTCATTAACACATGGTCACCAACCTCGAACTCAAGCGGTCTTCGACGATGGTCAGCATAAGACTTCTGTCGACTTTGAGCCGTTAACAACCGACTCTTAATCAAAGTGATCTTCTCACGGGCGGCTAACAACATATCGGGTTCCGTACCCAGAGATTCCGACAGTTCGTCCCAACACAAAGGGGACCTACAGCGACGGCCATATAATGCCTCATATGGTGCCATCCGAATCGAAGCGTGCCAACTATTATTATAAGTGAATTCCACCAAAGGTAGTGGGCTTCCCAATCGTTCTTCCAATCAAGAGCACATGCTCTCAACATATCCTCTAGAGTCTGGATGGTTCTCTCCCGACCATCGATCTGTGGATGGAAAGCCGTCTTGAAATTCAGCTGCGTGCCCATCGCACGATGAATCGCCTTCGGAAGTGTGACACAAATCGCCCGTCACGGTCTGATACAATGCTCTTGGGGGTACCGTGTAGTCTCACAATTTCCTTAATAAACAGCTGGGCCAATCTCTCGGGGCCTCATGTGTCCTTAATTTCCAAGAAGTGGGCTGAATTGGTCAGACGGTCCACAATCACCCAAATCGTATTCATTCCTCGACGACTCGTCGGCAAGCTAGTGATAAAATCCATAGATATGTCCTCCCATTTCCATTCAGGAATCGGGAGCGGTTTCAAGATTCTGCGGGTCATTGGTGCTCAATCTTAACCTGCTGACAGGTTAAGCACCTCGAAACGAATTCGGCAACCTCACGTTTCATATTCCCCCACCAATAATTCTGTTTCAAATCCTTATACATCTTGCTAGAGCCCGGGTGAATAGAGTACGGGGTAGCATGGGCTTCTCTCATGATAGAGTTCCTCAACTCTTCGTCAGCGGGTACACAAACTCGATTTCTAAAACGTATCAATCCATCCTCGTGGATCACGAATCCGTGGGCTTTCCACGGTTACTTCATCCGAACCCGAGATAAGAATGGGTCCGTAATTTGCTTCGATTTGATCATATCATCGAGAGACGAAGAAATATCAAGGGTGCAAAGTTGTCCCTGAACACGTTGTAACCAAACTTCAATTTCCGGCCTCATAAGGTCCAACTGCAATTCCCTCTGTGCTGTTAAACGACTCAAAGATTCGCTCCCGCACTGTCTTACGGCTCAATGCATCGGCAACCACATTTGCTTTACCCGGATGATAAAGGATCTCGATATCATAGTCCTTGATTAATTCTAGCCACCTTCTCTGCCTCATGTTCAACTCCTTCTGAGTAAAAATGTACTTTAGGCTCTTGTGGTCCGTAAAGATCTGGCAGGTAACTCCATAAAGATAGTGACGCCAGATTTTCAAAGCAAACACCACGACTGCTAACTCTAAGTCGTGGGTCGGATAGTTAACTTCATAGGGTCGCAATTGTCTCGATGCATAGGCGATTACTTTCCCTTCCTGCATTAGTACACATCCTGCACTGTCTCGACGCGTCACTATACACCACAAATCCTTCCGTTCCCTTTGGTAAGACCAAAACAGGTGCCGAAATCAATCGACTCTTGAGCTCTTCAAAACTTTGCTGACATGCTTCTGTCCACAAATACTTCTTGTCCTTCCGCAGTAAGTTAGTCATCGGTTGCGAAATTTTAGAGAATCCCTCCACGAATCGTCGGTAGTAATCACAGCCGAGGAAACTACGAACTTCCTTCACGTTCTTCGGTGGTAGCCAATCTCGAATGGCTTCCGTCTTTGTGGGTCCACTCTCACCCCTTGGTGATATCACATGCCCGAGAAAGACAACCTCGGGCATCCGTAACTCACACGTAGAAAATTACCCATAAAGTAGTTCTCGCCACAAAGTATCGAGAACTTGGTGGAGGTGACTCGTGCTCCTCGTGGTCGCGAGAGTAAATCAGAATGTCGTCAATGAAAACGACTACAAAGCGATCCAGATAGTTAATAAAAACTCGATTCATCAACTCCATGAACACTGCCGGTGCATTAGTCAGTCCAAATGGCATCACCACGAACTCATAATGTCCATAGCGAGTACGGAATGCTGTCTTCGAAATGTCAGACTCTCGAATCCTCAACTGATGATAACCAGATCTCAAGTCGATCTTAGAAAACACGGCAGCTCCTTGAAGTTGGTCCAGTAAATCATCAATACGAGGCAAGGGATACTTGTTCTTGATGGTTACCCTGTTCAGCTCACGGTAATCAATACATAAGCGTAGAGATCCATCTTTCTTCCGCATTTAATAACACCGGTGCTCCCCAAGGGGACGCACTAGGTCGAATATAGCCTTTGTCACCAACTCCTCCAGTGGTTCTTCAATTCTTGCATCTCGGTTGGAGCCATACGGCACGGTGCTTTTGAGAGAGGGGACGACTGTTCTAACTCAATAATAAACTCCACGTCACGATGAGGAGGTAAGCACAGTAACTCGTGCGAAATACATCGGGTAATCTCGGACTACCGAATGTCGGCCAATTCAATCGGTCGATCGGTTGATTTGGTCATGTAGCACCAATAACCAATACACCCTTGATTAAGCGGTCATTGCTTTCATAGATCGATGACTCTCCCGTAACGACCGGGATTATCACCTCGAAAAATACACTCGAATCCATCATCAAGTGACGGTAACCATCCGCTATGACACCGAGTATTGCATCATGACGATCCATCCAATCGATACCCAAGATTATATCATCCTTAGGTAGATCGACTACAATCGATTTGACAACCACTCACGGTCGTTCAAACGAATCGGACAAATTCCGACTTCACGATTTCCAATAATTCTTCTACCATCGTGTAGACCAATCACGTAGGGCTCACAATTGATAACATGGTCTAGAGGCAAACGACTTAAACAAGAAGAAGATATAAAGGAGTGTGAAGCACCGGTATCAAAAAGAACACACACAGCCGGGAGTGGATCTCGAGTATACTGAAATCATGCCGCCTCGGATCATCGCCTCTCTTCATCTCGTAAATCCCGGGTTTCGCAGCCCGGCACTGTGTGTACCACTTTGATTCCCACGGCCCATTCCCTATTCGCCGGTGGTCGATAGAAGCGGACGGAGGCGTCCGGCTCGACAGAGGATTGAATAGGAGCATGAGACGCCATCGATCATGTCCGGCCCACCGCAAAACGAGCACGGTGACCAATCTTGCCACAAGTAAGGCATGTGACGGCAAAGCCGGGCATTTGGAGCTGAAATGCCCCGGTCTCCGCAGCTATAGCACACAATGATGAGGGGACCGCTCGAGAGTGCGATCCAGTGGCTTCGACGCCATGGGTGGTCGATCGAGGGGTTTGGCAATGACCGGGGCTTCTGAATGTCCCCTGTTACTCTCGATCGATTCTGGTTCTTGGACCTTTTGTTGTTGGATCGTGGTTGTTTCTTGGAAATCTCCTTCGCGGTGAGTTCGTACTCGAGCCTTCTCGATAAACTCCTAAGGTAGTACGGTGGTGATTCAACAGTGCATTCTCATTCGGGGTTTAAGCCTCTTGAGAAAGTATTTGATCTTGTCGGCCTCTGCTCGGATAATTGTCGTGGCAAAAGGAAGGAGTGCTCGAATTTCTCAAAGAAGATAATACATCATCGTCTTCGACGGCCTGGGTTCGAAGTTCCGACAGTTTGGCCTCACGGAGTGGCCCCGGATAGTAACGGTCTAGCATGAGGTTTTTAAATTCCTCCCATGTGCAAACACCATCAGTGGCCTTACCGAAAGCCACTGTATGAGCGCCTTTGCTAAGATAATACGCGGCTACCGAGACGCGATTCTCTTCGGTTAGTCCACCATCCGGAAAAGTTTCTCAAAATGCTCGATCCAATGCACAATGTCGGCAGGCTCGAGGAGCCTTCAAAAGTCGGTGGTCGCTGGCGAGAGATGTCGCTGATAATCCGACTCACGGGTCCGCCAATCACAGGAGGAGGATGAGCCCCTTGCTGCTGGCCAGTAGCGGCCCTCTGCATAGCTTCCATTAGTTGACCCATCTGGGTCATCTGCGTCATCATTCCCTGCATTACGACGTAAGGATCGACACGCGCATCCCCGCGCCCACTGTGGTGCGATTGTTCCCTAGAAGGTGAACCACCGTCGCGGAACTCGATCCGCATTCGCACGTCTGTTGGCTCGAGGTATTGGGATTCGCCCTTCCGCGGCCTCGTCCCTCTGCCACGACCTCTCAGGTTTCTTTCCATACTGAAAGAATCAATCATAATGGTAACTATAAGTACAGTTCAAGATACCAAAATTCATGCTAAGTTAATAGCAACAAGGAATCACATATTAAAGGGAAAATGGTTATCGATACCACGAATGCCGCACCGAATATCATATCGGTGTCAAGTCGAACAATTTCAATTGTATAATAAATTCAAGATTTACCTCGGATTATCAATCGATAAATCTGTCACAATTCCTTGAAATAACATGATCAACAGGGAGACCCATACTGATATCAATATCATGCCAGTAATTAAACCATGGCTCATAAAGTACATACCGTATTTAGCTCGTAGGGTCAGGCGCTTGCACAGGTCACACGTGACACGAAGGTCTCTTGATACTAGTTCATTTCTCAATGACTCATAAAAAAAAACGACTCTCTGATACCATCTTCTGTAACACCCCAAATGGCGGTTATTACAGTGCCGTGAATCCCACACTGGGACCCACCAGGCGATATCCAAAACAGGTTAATTAAATATTATTTGTGATACCGAATCACAACGAATAGTCATTTCTCCGATTAGGAGTTTATTAAAATATGGCCAACGGCCTTACAACACACAGGATCCGAAAAACAAGTATAAACCATATGGAGATGGAAAATACTTCAAATGTCAAATACAACCAAAAAGTAATTTAAATGAAACAGGAGATAACATAACGCGGTTTAACATAACCGGACAACAAGAGATGTGGGGGCCCCGAACTAGTATCCTCCGAGCCCTTCGCCGTCGACATGCTCTTCCCGTGCCTTGCCTTTGCCTCGACCTAAAATACAATACAAGTATTTCGCCCAACACAGGGTCAGATATACATGATAACCAATTCTTCTGACATTATACAATTCACATATATAGATCTCAAGAAAATCATTCCGACTATTAATCATACCCCTCGGGCGTATGAAACAATCAGTCACAAAATATCGAACACATCCAATCATACATGGTCTGTGAACGATTAACATTATGGCTCAAGATGGACATCACAGTACGCCCGATCCGAGATGTGTCCGTACATGTCCACCCCGTATACGGAATCCGTAATATAAGTGTGACAATGTACCTATTTAGCCTCACGAACCACGTCTCGTGTGCACGATCCAATACGGAAACATCCACGTATGACTATACAAGTGCCCGGCTAAAAATCCTACACAATATCCAATCGGCACGCAGATATGATTCCGGAAATGTCACGACACAACATGACAACGAAGTTCAATGAAATACACATCCAATCAAGGATCAAGAAAAACTCACCAAAGTGAAAATAAGGACCAACGAGATCAACGGTTCAAAACGGCATACTTTGGGAATGCAATCCCATAACGTCAAGGACAATATCGAATCACGACAAACGTCACATGGACAATTCATACACATGAAATATATAATCATCACAAGAATCTAATCATCATTATAACCAAGCAAGATGACTTGCCTTAATACGGAGACGAGAATAGTCCTCTTCTTATCGGAACGAACGAACGGTCCTCGACAAGTTTCACTCGAACAAACAACCTTAAACGAAATACATTTTACTCAAAACATATTCGTATAATTATCAATATAGGATTGGTAAGACGTCAACCTACAATCCTTTAGAATAGTTTGTTACTACAAATTATTGAAGCCTTATGCCAGGAGTCCTTCTAACATCAATACAACTATAAGAATCGGTTTACAAAATTTACCGAATGTTCGCATGGTTCATCATAAACAAGAGTTCTATCAAGGGTATGTTGAATAACCAATCATGATGTTAAGATCATCTTATGATGATTAAACTTTCCAAAACATTAAAAGGTTGAAAGGTAAAATCGCACATTATGATTATTCTCCTCTCATTTAAATTGACTTTTAAGCTAACAACAAGTTCATAAGTTACGAGATTACACCATACTCATGAAGGTTATCAAAGTCTTTGTTACAAGGCTGGAGGATTCATTAACATGATGGTGAATTCACCAATTCTAGTATGATGATCAAGATATTCTAAGTTCTCAATACATTAGATTAATGAAAAGTTAATGTTGAAATTATCGAGATCCTTATCAATCTTCAAAGACTTGTGAAACTGAACAATCATGAATTGTTAAAGCTTCTAAGATTTCTGAACTAGATCATCTAATCCTATCTTTAACATTATCAAGTTCTTCTCAAGGTAAATAGATATCTAAAATGGTGTTTAAACACTCCATGATATCAAGTTCTTGATTAAATCCAGTTATGAAGAAGCTAACCGATCCAACAATGTCCTACTGAGCTAAATTCGTCCAACAAGATAAGTATGGTAGTTACAACATGATTAAAATCACTATATCATCAAGAACACCTCCATCTCAAACCCTTATTTAACATATTCATCAAAAGTGTTAAAAAGGTCGATTAGAACTATGTTTTACTTGCTTAATCTAACTCTAGGTGAAGTATAATTCGCCATTAACATCAACATAAGAAAATAATGCAGAGAAGAAAGCACACCTACCTCCAGAAATGAAGAACAACTTCAATGTTATGAGAGAATATAATCCAAGCTCAAAAACAACTCCAAATCTCCAAGGAAATGAGCTCCACTCGAGATTCAAGGCTTAGAAACAAGTTGGTGAAGGTTGATATCGTTTTGGTAGTGCAGAGGTATGATATGTGAAGAGAGAAATTCGGTTTGGGTCGTGAAGAAATGAAAACAGTCGGGTCCTATAAATAGATCGTGCACTTAGCGCACGCTATCGTGACGCTTTAGCGACGCTAATGCCCTTACGTACGCTATCCGGTCGATATTACGACGTAAGCGGCTTACTGGCTATCGTCTTGAATTATCGCAGCCGTTAGCGCACGCTAATTATGAATGGGTTACGACGCTAATAAAAGTAGATTCTCACCGACACGACTCGGACTTAGATCTCATGCATGCTAACGTTAAAAGGGTTCACGTCTCAAGTCAATCACGCGATTCCTTCTTAGCGTACGCAACCGAGGAAAATTTACGCACGCTAATGCACAGGATTAGCGTACGTTAATCTTACTGTGTAACGTGCGCTATATCAACAGAAAAATTCCGAAAATACAACTCTCTAATTAACATCGAATCATCACATTTGAAATGAACTAACAACGATATGATATTCAAATCTATAATACCACGACATAATACTAAATGCAACGATTCACGATAATCAGATTATCCGAATAATACAATGACAGGTAAAAATGAAAAGTTACAGTCGGATATTACATATCAGGCCTAGTGCAAAGCATAGCATACATGAGGCTTCCCACTGCCGAAGCATAAGGGACCACCTTCATGTCATCTATCTCCTTCTGTGTCTTAGGACACATAGCCTTAGATAGTTGAATTCCATGTCTGTAAGGTAAGAAACCTTTCTTGGAATTCTCCATGCTAAACCGCTTTAGCACCGTATCGATATAGGATGCCTGAGATAAGCACAACATCCTTTTCTTGCGATCTCGAAAGATCTTAATACCAAGGATGTGCCCAGCTTCTCCCAAATCCTTCATATCGAACTGCTCAGATAGCCATACCCTTACGTCTGATAATACCTTCACATTGTTTCCAATTAGAAGTACATCATCTACGTATAATACAAGAAACACCAGCACGTTTTCATCACACTTTTTGTATACACAAACCTCACTGGGACACTGTTCAAAACCATACGATTGAATGACCTCATCAAAACGCATGTTCCAAGACCTTGATGCTTGCTTAAGACCATAAATGGCTCTCTTAAGCTTGCACACTAAGTGCTCCTCTCCTTCAGCAATGAATCCTTCAGGTTGGCGCATATAGATTTCCTTATCAAGACTCCCGTTCAAGAACGCAGTCTTGACATCCATCTGCCAAATCTCCATATCCAAATGCGCAGCTATATCTAAGAGAATCTGGATCGATTTAAGCATGGCTACTGGCCAAAAGGTTTCATCGTAGTCGATGCCCTCTTTCTGAGTGTAACCTTTCGCAACAAGCCTTGCTTTGTAGGTTTCAACCTTACCCTTCGATCCTCTCTTACGCTTGTAGACCCACTTACTTCCAATGGGTTTTACCCCATTAGGTAGTTCTACTAGCTCCCACACTTGATTAGAATCCATAGATCCCATTTCGGATTCCATTGCTGTTTTCCAGGATTCAGCATCCTTGTCTTGAACTGCCTATTTGTACGTACATGGATCCATTTCATCCTGGTCCGGGGAGTGGTCCGAAGACACTCCCACGCCGATGAAACGTTCGGGTTGACGAACAACCCTCCCACTACGACGAGGCGTGTCCTTAGTTTGCGTATCCACAATAGTGTCGATACGTGGTACACTAGGTGTTTGCACAATTGGTATTGTCGAAATCTCGCCCCTAAGTTCTTCTAGAATGACTTCACTCATAGGCTTGTGGCTTATCACATAGTCCTCCTCTAAGAACCGGACATTGGTGCTAACAATGACCTTCTGGTCTTTAGGACTGTAGAATAAGCCACCCTTCATTCCCTTAGGATATCCTACAAACACTCGTACTTCTGTACGAGATGCCAACTTATCAGCTTCCTTATTCAGCACGTGTGCTGGAGAACCCCAAATACGAAAATGTCCTAGACTGGGCAAGCGCCCATTCCACGATTACGGGTGTTTTTGGAACTGATTTCGAAGGCACCAAGTTTAGAATGTACGCTGCTGTTTCCAAGGCGTATCCCCAAAATGAAATAGGCAAATCAGAATAACTCATCATTGACCTAACCATCTCTAATAAAGTACGATTCCTTCGTTCAGCAACACCATTTTGTTGTGGTGTACCGGGCGCTGTGAGCTGGGAAGTAATCCTCTCATGTGCCAAGAAATCCAAACACTCTCCACTAAGGTATTCGCCACCACGATCAGATCGTAGTGACTTGATACTCTGCCCATGACGCTTCTCCGTTTCAGCCTTGAATTCTTTGAACTTATCAAAAGATTCAGACTTACGTCGCATCAAATAGATGTATCCATATCTCGAATAATCATCTATAAACGTGATGAAGTATTCAAAACCACCCTTAGCCTGGATGTTCATTGGACCACATACATCGGTATGAACCAATTCCAACACCTTTTGTGCACGATTTCCTTTGCTTTGAAAAGCCCTTTTAGTCATTTTACCTTCCAGGCAGGATTCGCAGGTTGGAAATGACTCAATTTGGAGCGAATCCAATGGGCCATCGCTCACCAATCTTCGAATCCTTCTAAGGTTAATATGACCCAATCGTAAATGCCACAAATATGTTGGATTTATGCTCGAAAGTTCCTTTCTTTTATTAGGATTAGTCAAAGAATTAAGCGATTTATAATTATGCAAGGGAGCTGGTGCAGCATTGATGATATAAAGTTCTTCATTATAAGTACTCCCGCAAATATATTCACCATTTCTTTTAATAATTGCATTATCTTCAAAAGAAACTGAATATCCATCACGACGCAATTTAGAAACTGAAATCATATTCATTCTAAAATTGGGTACTAATAATACATTATTAAGAACTAAAATCCTATCATCAACTTTTAGCTGCACGACTCCCTTTGTGACCTTCACTGGAATAATCGCCCACTTATTGTAATCTCATCCGCACTAAGTACCTTGGTTACTTGGAACCCCTGCGAGTCATAACAAACATGATCGGTGGAGCCCGAATCCACTATCCACGAAGTGATGGAACAGCTGACCAAACATGTTTTGACTACTAGTGCATGAGACGTACCTTTCTTAGGCGATCACTCTTGAAGTGTCCTTTCAGATCATGATTGAAGCACTTGCCCTTGGATTTTGTTCGCTTACCGGTGAGGCTTTGGTGAGAGCCTTGCCCTTAGCTTTGAAGGTCGCCACTTGCTTCGCCAACTGCTTTTTTCTTCTTTCCCCATTTGGGTTTTGAAGAAGCAAAGACTTGCTGCCGCAAGAATTTGATGATAACCTTGTTTGAAGAGACCTTGGCGATTGAAGCTCTGTCGAAGTTCCGCCAATGTGTAAGTCCTACGATTCATATTGTAGTTGAGGCGGAACTGCTCAAAGCTTCTTGGTAACCGCCCAAGATAATATCGACTGCGACTCCGCATCGATAGTGGCCCCAAGATGCTCGGTTCGTCCAATGAGACATCATTTTAAGAACGTGATCCTCATCGGGTCCCTTGATTTGAGTTGTCATAAAAACCCTCATCGCATTTTGCCTAGCCGCCCGGTTCTGATGACCAAACATCTCAGTGAGATTTTTCTTCATTTCAGCGGCCGAGACCATTGTCTGATGGTGTTGCTGCAATAGATTTGTCAATGAAGCGAAATGTAACAATGAGCCATCTCATCGGACTTTTTCCATTTCCTAATTGACCAACTCTTCAGGAGTGGCATCCGGTTCTGGTTCCAAATGACTCTCCTCAGTTAAAACAACTTATGCCCCTCGGCAGTCAAGACAATATCAAGATTTCTTTTCCAGTCGGCAAAGTTAGTGCCATCAAATTTGTTTTCTTTGAGAATAACAACTAGTGGATTGAAAGACATCTGAGAATAAAATTAAAACACCATTCATCACATAATTTGACGCAAAATATATTGAAAAAACCTTAAAACAATATATATGCAATCAACCAATACCTTGAAAAACCGCACATGCAAGCCACGATAGTGTGGACGTTTACATATACCTTTTCAAGTAGATTTTAACGTATTTAATTTTACTATCTAGCCAAGACACATTTTGACAAGTAAAATTAATAGTTGGTTCCTCTTGGCCATGTATTTAATTAACATAGACTCCGATGGGGAGCTTATTAATTAATACACCTAAGTGAACACCATAATTTAACAAACCTTAGAATACTATTTAATGATAATAGTCCTACAGATGGAGAGGTCATATCATAAAAAATAATATTCACCTTTTTGTTATCAAATTTGAAGTTTAAAACCAGTGAGCCAATAATTTAGCACATCCGATGTGGAGGAAGACTCTAATGTCAACGCGCATGCTAATTATTTCACAATTTAAACCAATTATGGATGCCAATTTGATTTTGAAAAATCAATTTTAAAATCACTTAGTTATTTTGAAAAATTAAGGTTTTTAATTTTTCTCGTCCTAACATGCAAGGAAACATATCACGCATACATCCATACATGCCATACATCAAAACAATAAAAACCAACAAATATTAAAATTGGACAATTATATCCAATTATCATGGCTTTTTATTCCTCGTTTTGAATAACGAGAAAATCTTCGGCTCGTTATGCTCCCACTGCTTCAAGCATCTCGCGGAAAAACGAATTAAACGACCCGAACCGAACCACTTGACCTGCTGCCCACTGCCCGACCCGCTGCCCGGCTGCCCGACCCGCTGCTGGTGGCCGACTCACGGCCGAGCCTGCTGCTGGTGGCCGAGTCACGGCCGAGCCTGCTGCTGGTGGCCGAGTCCCGATCGGCATGCTGCCGGTCTCGGTCGGTTCGTCTGATCGGGACTCCTCTTCGCGCTGGACTTCTTTTTTCTTTCGTACTTTGAGTGTTCCAACTCGATTACAATTTTATTCAAAATAAAATACATCGAATTTACATCAAATTATAAGAAAAATAAATCCTATTCTACCCGTGGATTTTCTCACGGGAAAAACTTATACATGCCACAAAACGGGCCAAATTACCAAAACGCGTAAATAAATAAAAACATCACATAGCCATGATAATTGGATCATATTTTCCTGCAAGACAAATTCTAGCAAAATATTCCAAAAAATCATACTATACGAATATTTAATTGCTAGCATATTAATCACCAAATTAATTAAATTGAACAGAACCTAAAGACCGGCTCTGATACCAATTGTTGGAATATAAAACGCAGCGGAAGCGAGTTGGTGATGGTAATTTAATAAAAGGTTTCATAAACTAACCAACGTAAAAACCGGATCTATTTAGGCTTGTCAACTAATTAACTAAACAGATTAATAAACAATTAAATAAACATATTTACGCATGGGAGTCGGTAATTTTTACCTTTGATGCGAAGTGGTAGAAAATCCCTTCTTGATCGATTTATGTCCTCTTTGTGTTCCTCTACGATCTTCTTGTATTTCTACCTCAAGATCTTCTAGAGTATGTCCCGCCTACGTCCGGATGTCGTGTGGGCAACAATCTACCGGATGAATCTTGGACTGCAGTAGATCGGCCGAAGCACTTTTCTTCCAAAACTTTCCTTACAAATCTTCTCTCTATTTTTCTTGAATATTTGTGGTATTTTAGAAAAATATTGTGTTAACTAAATTATGGAATCCAAGACACAAGTCAAGATCCACAATTAAACACAAGTAGAGAAAACCGAAAATTTTGAGCCAAAAATTAGTGTAAAATCGGCCACCATTGAAGTCCTATTTATAGGTGTTTTGGGCTACTCTAGGGACCTTAAGGAGGATATGATAAGGACTCTTAATAGATATCTTCTTCCCATATTAGGACTCTTCCTAATATTAAGACTCTATTAATATCAACTTAGTCCACTAATAAGTTAATATTGCACTTCCTACCAAAATCCCAAATTACGAAATTGGGCTCCCTTTTGAATTAATTATTTCCCGTGTTTAAGATATTCAATGTCCATTAATTAATTTAAGCTACTAACAACTTTTAATTAATTAATGTATTATACATGAGTATACCACTCGACCTTTATTATTATATCGGAAAATAAATTCCACCTGCAGGGTTTAATATAATAATCCTTTCGAGTGCCTCAAGGGACATGATCAACCCGACTGGTCGGAACACGATTTCTAGCTATAATATTAATTATCATATAGATAATAATATTGCCCAAAATATCGAGCATATTGAGTCAATCATTGTGGCTCTCACCCATGATAAATCAAAGCAATATATATTAAATATATATAATTAAATATTAATCACTAGAATTAAGAAATAATAATTATCCGAGATGTACGTTCTTCTTATAGTCAGTACAGAAGAATCTATCTCACCTCGATCCTGTTCAACGTATAACGAATACGCTAATATATGCTAATGGTCAAGACCAACCAATCTCAAGCATATACTACAACCTCTCACATAACGGTCTAATGTTACATAGGTTGTGAACTAAATATTACTATATAAGGAACCGATAATGTGATCTTCTGTGTGACACCACACACCACATTATCTACAATATAAAGTAATTTAGACTGCATTTGCATAATCATAGCGTGAATAAATATGCAAAACATGTGATAAATGAATTAAATATTCTCATAGATAAAGACCGGGAAATTAGGTAATACAAGCATAAAAAAATGAAAAGCCTTCTCGATCCATGACCGAAACGGATACAATGTTCTTACGCCCCTTGGGCAATACAAGTACATCATCTAAAGTTAAAACAAAACCGGATTCCAAACCCAAAAGAAGTGATCCTTTAACGGTTGCTTCGACACTATGTCCGCTTCCAGTAGTAATCATCACTTCCCCAGCTCAAAGTTTCTTACTTTATTCCAGATCCTGATTCGTGGTACAAATGTGAGAACTAGCACCTAAATCTAGTATCCAAGAAGTAGAAAATACAGTAGCAGAACAATTCATTTCAAAAACTAAAAGTTCTGTACCTGAAGCGCCATGAAGGACCGGACAGTCTCTTGCCCAGTAGCCCATCTCACCGCATCTGAGACATTCGTCTGACTTCACCTTCTTGTTTTTAGGAACTATTGGGGCCTTGCCCTTAAAGTCCTTGCTTCGTGGACCCGTCTGCTTCTTGGTCTTTTTCTTCTTATTCTTGGACCTCCAAGATCCAGAAGAAATCACAAAGGCAGACTCCTTCATCTGTGGAGTCTTTATCTGAGACTGAGCGGTTACAAGTTTGTTCATCAACCCTGCTAAATTGCAAGCAATCTCATAACAAACTGTGAGAAGGAATCAGGGAGAGACTGCAGGATAAGGTCGGTCAGGAGAGAAGCATGCATCCTAAAATCAAGAGCCTCCAATCTCTCGATTATAGAGATCATTTTGAGGACGTGGTCCCCAACTTTCTCACCTTCCTTCATCCTGGCACCGAACAGTTGCTTGGATATCTCATATCTAGCAGTTCGACTGTGCTCACCATAAAGCTTGGTTAAGTGAGATAAGATCTGCCTAGCAGAAGTCATTTTATTAGGAGCTCTCTGAAGCTCATTATACATAGAGGCCATCATATAGCCACAGACTCTAATTTCATCCTTAACCCACTTTTCGTGGTTTTCAACATCTTCCTGACTGGCTCTGGTCCGCACCGGAGCCGCCGGAATGTCTGCCTCCAAGACGTATCCCAGCGCCTCCATATTGAGGACTATCATCAGGTTGCGGATCTAATCCACAAAGTTAGGCTCTTTTAAGGTGTTCTTTTCGAGTAGAATTAAAAATGGGTTCATTGTCATTTTGAGAGTTGACATTTTGTTTGTGTGCATTAAGTACGACATATTGATTAGTGACTCATTCAATTATGATCTGAGTTTAGAATTAAGGTCTTTTCTATTCTTTTAACTAGCTCCCACTACTTTTATCGGAATAACACACTCCCTTGTGAAATCCAGAAGTATATGTTCACATTACTTCATAGTGGTGATCGAGTTCTTTATAAAGTTTAATAGAGGGCAACCGAACATGTTTCTAGTCTATTAATCTTCATAAAGTGGTGTCCAACACCAACCCATGTAATGGATGACTCGATCTTCTTTTTTCCCCTGTTCACTCCCATCAACCTATATGGTTTCTATAGTTCGTGAACAAGTTAAGTTTACACCATCGACGCTTATCAATTTCACAATTTAATCTTATCCGGCAACCTAACAGGTTTCTAGGGATAAAATTTGCTCCAACCGAAGGCATCCAATGCACTCTTGGAATTTATCAACCCTCCCCGAACGACTACCCCGATAACTCGGAAGCATAGCACATCTGGTTTGCATTTCAATTTTCCAAGAGTTCGATGGAGGAAAGAAAACCTTGAAACCATTTAAACTTAATATTTTGATATGGGAGAATTTTCGCGATTAATGTTACACTTTGCACATTAATTCATTTAAGCGCGTTTGTAACATTAATACCTTATGAATAAATCATACACAACCTAGTTGCTATCAACATGTAGTTCATGGAGCGTTCGTAGAACCAAAAACATCGTAATCTAATTACATGTCTCGAGTATTGAATCTTCGTCCTCTCGAATGGATCTTCCTCCGGTCTTCGTCATTACATATAAATTGTACATTGAAAAGTTGCATCCTAGATACAAATATTTCTAGTAAAATAAATAGGCCCAAAATGACATTTACATCCCAATCGAAAAACGATTCAAAAACTAGGTCCACGAACTACATCGCCATTCAAATAATAATGCAATAATCACATTAAAATTAATGGGATAATAATTAATCTAACTATTGACCCAATCAATATAAACTAATCCATCCAAAAGAATTAATCCAATTAATTCAAACAACCGTTAATTTTGACTTGTTCCGGACGAGAAAATATTTCATTAAATTAATTCCCCTAAGAATAAAATTACCATAATTATATCTTAGTCAAATTAAATTTAATTTAATTTGTGGGAAATTAATTACCGAACGAAATATAAAAAAACGGAGTCGAAAAACACGATCGGACCAAGCCCGGGGAACTGCCCAGCAGGCTGCCGAGCAGGGCCGGACCGCATGGCCGGATCGCGATCCACTGCCTGGCAGCACCCGGCAGGCTGCCGAGTAGGGCCGGACCGCATGAACGGATCGTGATCCACTGCCTGGGACCGCACGGCAGCGCCCGACCAGCTCCAAGCTGTCGGGTCCGTTCACATTTTCGGCACATTTTTCGCCCCGATTCCAAAAATAATATTTTTTTAATATTTATATTACACATTTAAATCAGTTTTTCAAAAGAAAAATAGATTTATATTGTAACATAAAATCATGAAAAATTAATTTTTAGATGAACAATTTAAAATCAGCGATTAAAACGATTATGATTCTAAATCATAAGAACACCCAATCAAGCATTCCAAATGCTAAATATCGTATATACGATCGCAAGATCTCTCTCCGATACCACTGTTGGGATTCTCATACAAAAACGAAGGGCGCAGCGGAAGCGAAAACAAGAAGTTTAACACGAATCCCTCAAGATGATCGATTCAAGCTACGTGTATAGATATATATTTTTTTCTAAGTGATAGTAGCTTTTAATATTATTTATAATACTCTAAGTGTATAGATATATATTTTTTTCTCTTTTTTCTCTCAATTTTTCTCTAAGAAAAATATGAAGATGATGACAATGGTTATTGAAGAATGAAGAAGACAACTAAAGTCTATCTCTCACTTTCAATGTAAATGAAAGGATCAAATAAGAGAGGGAGGAGAAGACTTTTATTAACATGTCTTCACAATCATTCACCTAACCTTGTCCCCTTAACAATAAACATCTTATGTTTATTAGTACATCACAAGATGCCTTTAATTTTAAAAAATCAGAAGTCTTCCACCATGAAAGGTGGAAGAAACAACATCTTTTCAAGATGTGTGTGTGTGTGGTGGTGGTGGGGGGGGGGGGGGCATATTGAAAGAGTTAGGGAGTTCGGTTCGTTTCGGACTCCCGCAAGTCCAGTCCGATAAACTCTATTTTGTCTCGATATATTTATATCAATCAATTAATTCAATTAATCAATTATATCAAATATAATATATAATTCATTTCACTAATAAATAATTATACATGTGAATCAAATTAATCACCCAATAATTTATTTAATTTATTAGACCATAAATTAATTTATCCAATAAATTAAGTTAGACATCTAATGTCCCGAAATTAACTAGACATCCAATGTCCAATAAATTATATATCCAAAATCTAATATTCATTTAAGAGAGAATAAGCTTGATTCATTCTGTCGTCAATCCTATTGTGCGACTCGGTAGGTCCGTCTCAATTAGCAATGGAAGGAACCAAAGAGTAGTAGCACCACCTAGCCAGCCTGGCGGCCAACACTGTACCCTAACTAAGAACGAATGATGGGGATCATTCCAAAACCTTTCTGTCGTGAATACCAGTATACGTATAAACCCTTCTCTCAAAAGTCCCGATCAAGTTTTAGGGTCACGGTCAGTCAAACCCTATTTGTACTTGACGCTATGCTCGAGTTAATGCAAATCGAGATCACTGAGCTCTTGTGTATCTAATACAACTAGCTCCAATATTTTGGCCAAAGACTTTTGATCTCATCTGCCAATAACTGCACATGACATATACCTGTTCACTTAAAGGAGAAAGAATCCTATCTTGGTATTTAGTAGAACCTGCTACTTGCCCGTCAAGATGCATGTCTAGGTTGACCCCCACCTTCTGGTTTTCTGGGTCGAACTACTCTAGTGAAAATCTTAACGTCACAAGCACATCCCTACTAAATCCTCAAGTCGAAGGTTCACGAATACCTATCACAACCTTTCGATTCCGTCATTGACTGTCCCGGAGTGAATTCTGTGTGACGAATCGAAGGTGAGTCGGTTTGAGTATACTAATCTCATTAGCATACCTATAACGTGTGCTTCCACTAACTGTTAGTGACAACAGGCACTCTACAAGTCAAAGAACATGTTATACAAGTCTTCACATAAACTTAACGCCCAGTCAAGTTTCATCCACTTGCGAACGGTTAAGTATTTGAGCCATAAACCTTTCCAGTATCTATCCCCTTATCCAATAAGGAGTGGAATGTTTTGCTCTCAAATACAAGGACTAGTTTTTGTATATATATTTACGATTGAAAATTCAGGATATTATATACTACCCCCTTAAAATAAGTCTCGTCCTCGAAACTTGCCATTCTGTCACAAACAAATGCCCAAACTAGAAAATCAAAAATTATCGACAGTAAGCAATCATTGTCACAATCGAATAACCAAGACAATATACTTATAGGTCTGTGAAGTCGATGATCTCCCGTGATACTAGCATACGACTCTGTTTGCAAAGCCTCAATACAAATACAAACACAACTAACACAAGCCTCGACAAAATCCAATAAAATGCCAATACCGCAGCTATGACAATTTAAAAAAAAAAAATCTCAAAAATTGTCAACTCCAGAATCAGTTCAGAATAATTATAAGTTCAATATGAAATTTGGGGTTTCATATCTCCTTTGCTTAGGAGCCCGACAACAGCCGCTCCTTGACACATGCATGTACCATCGGCCTTCACTTCCCATGACAAGCCGCACATTGCACACGCATACAGCACCAACGTACACTTTCTTCGTCTTCGTTCGCATTGGACGCACATTCAATCCCCAAATACACACTTCACTAAGAAATCACTAATCACTTTACCAAAAGCCACGCTACTACCGCACTGATTGTGTAACACCCCGAGATATTCAGAATTATTACATCGTCGTAAATCCTTGATATAAGGATTTACTAGGCTAAGAATTTAAAAACAACATTATTAAATATCGACCGTAAAATTTATTATTACATCACAAGTCTGAAAGTACCAATCGGTCAGCACCCGAAAGTAAATCTCAAAAGATAAATAAAACGATAGCGTACTCGAGTACTTATTAAAACGAAAACACAATCTGACAAACCATCCCGGCCGTAACATCACTCTGGCCGATGCACTTATCCGCAAGCTTGTTTCTATTCAGATACTGGAGACTCTGACCTCCCAGCCAGCATTCAATGGGAATTGATTCGCGAAGGAATTGAAGTATGGTTGCAAAGAGTCCAAGGACAATTGTGTGTGATGGAATTAACTTCATCGTTAACCGGAGAAATCAAATATAAACAAGTATATGATCCGCTGATGATTCGATTACGTGATGAAGTGATCAAGGGAAAAGCCCTAGGATTTGTAATTCATGATGATGGAGTCTTGAGATTTCAGAACCGACTTTGTGTTCCCGATGTCGATGTTCTGAAGCAGACAATTATGAAAGAATCTCACAGCACGCCCTATTCTATCCACTCGGGCACCAATAAGATGTATAAGGACCTGAAGCAGAATTTCTGGTGGGGAAACATGAAGAAAGATGTAGCGGATTATGTCTCGAAATGTTTGACTTGTCAGCAGCTTAAGATTGAGCATCAATGACCTGCCGGAATGCTGAAGTCGCTTCCGATTCCTGAATAGAAATGGGAGGACATATCGATGGACTTTATCACTAATATGCCGAGAACCAAGACATGAATGAACATGATTTGGGTGATAGTTGACCGTATAACCAAATCGGCTCATTTTCTAGGCATTAAGGACACTTGGGGACCCGAGAAGTTGGCACGAGTATTTATTTCAGAGATAGTCCGATTGCATGGTACGCCGAAGACCATTATTTCTGACCGAGACAGTCGCTTCGTGTCTCATTTTTGGAAAGCAGTTCATAAAGCCTTGGGAACCGAATTGAACTTCAGCACATCTTATCATCCGCAGACAGACGGACAATACTAGAGGACTATTCAAATGGTGGAAGATATGCTGAGGGCTTGTGCCTTGGATTGGTCAACTGATTGGGAAGTTCATCTGCCGTTGATTGAATTCACCTACAACAATAGTTGGCATGCTTCCATTAATATGGCACCGTTTGAGGCATTATACGGGAGGAGATGTCGATCGCCCCTATGTTGGGACGATTCATCAGACTTGCGGGATGGAATCGGAATTGATTGTGCAGACACGAGAGAAGATAGCCTTGATTCGTGAAAGGCTGTTGACCGCCCAGAGTCGACATAAATCTTACGCAGACGTGCGCCGTCGTCCATTAGAGTTCAGTATTGGAGATCACGTGCTTTTAAAAGTTTCTCCTACTCGGGGAATCTTTCGTTTTGGGAGGAAAGGAAAGCTGAATCCGAGATATATCAGACCATTCGAGATTCTTGAGAGAGTTAGAGAGTTGGCATATAGGTTGGCATTACCGCCGTCATTGATCCATGTTCATAACGTATTCCACGTATCCTAGTTACGAAAGTATATACCAGATCCTAGTCATGTCATTGATTTCGGCGAGATCGAAGTCACTCAGGATGGCACATTTGAAGAGAGACCGATCAGGATACTCGAGAGTAGAGTTAAGCAATTGAAAAACAAACCGATCGCTTTGGTTAAGGTTCAGTGGTCGCACCACGGAGTGGAAGAAGCCACTTGGGAAACGGAAGATAGCATGAAATCCAGATATCCAGAGTTATTTTCGTCTTGAGTTTCGGAACGAAACTCCTTTTTAGAAGGAGAGTATGTAATATCCGGATTATTTATTGAGTATTTCATTTGTAATTGAGCCTTGTATTATTCGGATTTGTGATATCAATAATCGAAGCATGATATTTCTCGTATTTGTATCATTGTGCATGATTATAGCAACATGTAAATTTTCTCATGCAAGTACGTGATAACGTACGCTAAGAAGAAAGCTTAACGTACGTTATCCGCCAAAAATAGTGTACGCTACGAATGAAGCGTAGCGTACGTAAAGAGGCCAATAATTGAGCTGGGCGGCTAGCACATGAGCCAGCCGAACGATGGGTTCAGATAAGATTCCCGCAGATGAACCTGTACAGTTTTGAAGTCAACGAGTGTTAACGTACGCTAAGGAATGTGTCTTGCGTACGCTAATGGGTGTTACTTACGTACGTAACCTGATGGTGTAGCGTACGTAATCGAGTACAAAATGAGAATAGTTAACTATCGGTGACGAAAGCATATGCTAGGTATACTGAGTAGCGTACGCTAAGCGACTAACGTACGTTATGCATGAAGGCTAACGTAGGTTAAGGTCAGAAAGTTATAAATAAGACATCACCCCATTTCATTTCATTCGTTTCTTTCACTTGGTTTTCCACATACTTCATCCCCAGAGAGTTCCCAGCCGCCTTAAACACCTTTAGATCACTTAATACTTGGTCATTGAAGATTGGAGATTACTTATACTTGATCATTGAAGTGGAGAATCATTTTGGATTGACACAAGCAACCGGAGTTGGATTCTACCTATTGTCTCGGTGTTTTCTCCATCTTAAGGTATGTTAATGCTATATCCAACCTTGGATTCGTGTTCTTAAGGATATGACGATCATGCTATCAAGATATTAAGTTCCATATATGATTTATTCAACCAAACATCATGTTTAGAAGTAGGGCTGTTAACGGTCCGAGTGAACCCGAAACCCGGTCATGAACCGGACCGAAATACCCAGGATCGAAACTCACCCGAAAACTAACGAGTTCGGATTCGAGTTCTAAACATTGAACCGAAACCGATAAGACCCGGACCGATAAAACCGAAAAGAAGCCCGGTAATAAATTAAAAAAAAAGTTTATATGTATTTTATAATTTATATATTTTATACATATATTATTAATACGTTTTGTGTGTTTTAAACACAAATAGCGTGCTGGTCAAGTAGTTAAGACGCTATACCTTTGAACAAAAGGTCTGGAGTTCGAATCATGTAACCCCCATTTATGTGATTTATTTTGCTGCTCTTCCTTCATTTTCCTAGTAAAGATCCACCCCACATAGGGCTGTTAGCGGTCCGAGTGAACCCGAAACCCGATCATGAACCGGACCGAAATACCCGGGACCGAAACTCACCCAGAAACTAACGAGTTCGAATTCGAGTTCTAAAAATTGAACCGGAACCGTTATCGGTCCGGACCGGATCTACCCGGTAACCTATCGGACCGGATCCGAATCTGGAGAAAACCGGTCCGAACCGGTCCGATAACAGCTCTATTTAGAAGTTGGGATGATTATGCTAAGATATCATTGTTGAGAACATCATAGTTGGAATCCTGTGTCGTCAAATGATAAGAGTAATGTTCTGAGATTGATTATTCGTATTGAATAGTGTTGCCATAATGGTCGTAGATTTAGTATTGGTATCACTTTTGCTTAACGGAATTAGATGAAGGATCACCAAAGGTTGAAGTTGATTTAGTAAGTTAATCTTCATGATGAAGCTGAAATATGTTGATGATATTGGTAACTAGATTATCAACCTCATACTAACTAAATTACGTAAGAGAATTTGTGATCAAAGATTGGAGTATGACATCATGATGATATGTTTATCCTTGAAATTTTAAGACCTTGAACACCATTAGATCATTCAAGTTTTCATGAGTGTATCATACATGGGGTTAGCGTACGTTAACACTGAGAATTTCGTGCGGCGAGTCAGTTGTCTGATCAGGGAAGAGACTGTCGGATGCATGTTTATCGTACGATAGGCTCTGCAGCTTACGTATGCTAACGGGCAGAATTAACGTACGCTACGTTTGGTACGTAACGTACGTTATATCATCAGACGAGTTAGTTAACTGATCAGAGAAGATACTGTCAATGTATGATTAGCGTACGCTAGACCTCGTAGATTATGTACGCTAACGAGCAGCCTTAACGTACGCTACGTTGGATACGTAACATACGTTACGCAGACCAGGTAGGATACGTTTTGTGAACTTTCGACCGTAATTTGGATTGTTAGATGTTCGTACGATGTGGGATGAATTTTATATTATTTCTTTTGTTTAAGGTTCGAGCTTTGCAACGTGATTGATCGAAGGGGCGACCTTCGAGTGTAAATATATTCATCGAAGTGTTATTCTTGTCATCGAATCGAGGCAAGTACTTTAATTAGAATTGTTCGTATTATGTTAGTTATGTTATGATTGTACTGTGTACATGTGTTGTGATTAATTGTCCACCATGCGTTGATCCGACGGGAATCATCATGGGAAATCTATAGTTGTGTGCGCTGGATCGTTGGACAGGTAGTTCCACCATGCTTTGGTCCGACGGGATCATCATGGGAATCTATAACTGTGTGCGCTGGATCGTTGGAATACCATGAGTATGTTGAGATTGTCATGACATGATATGTGTTGTTATTATTTCTCGTTGGAGAAACTTGCCATGATTATTGTTGATTAAATCATTGTTGTATAATTATCGTACTTGTACTAGCATCATTGTGCTAACCCCTTAGTGGGTGAACATTTATATATGTTCAGGATCCAGGAGAGCGAGGAAACAACCACTGGAACTGCATGATGACAATGGTGCAGAGTGATGTTCCGACCGGGTTTAATTGTTTGTTGTTTGTGTTGTTTTTAATAAGTACTCGAGTACGTCGTTATTTGTGATGATTGGATTTGGTGATGTATTAATATTCTTCCTTTGGATATTTGTATTCTCGGTATTGGTTCAGAACTGTTGTATTTTATTTCAGTTACTTTCATATGTTGGTATCTGTTATTGTCTTTTCATTTCTGCAGGCTTGTAAATTCTTATGTAAAAGATTTACGGCGCTGTAATATTCCTGAATATATCGGGGGTGTTACACTTCTAACCTTACAGGCACATTTGCAGCTGTAATGTGAGATCTTGTCACTTGGACGATATTAGTAAATGCATCAGGCATCGAATCTGCTACATCTTGAAGATCGAGTGTTCTTTGTGCTTCACGGTAACATTGTGAAGTTCGGAGATCATAATGAGACAAAGTGGAGACACCATGACAATTCCTGTCATTTCCCGAGAAATTACATTCTCTCCTCCCCCTAACGACGGGAAGGTTGTCTCATTAAAGTGACAATCCGCAAATCGTGCGGTAAAGAGATCATTGTGAAGGTTCTAAATAGCGGATAAACGTCTGTAGATTCTTATCCAATGTGAATACCTAATCGTTTCTAAAGACCGATGCGATGTGGGGCACATAAGGTACATATAATGCATAACCAATTATGCGCAAGTGGCACTCAAGTCTGTCTGGGTCCAAAATACAAAAATCAGGCTATCCAGTTACCAACTCGTATGCATAAACTAATTGGTTAGCAGATGGTCTAAGATTGAACGATTTAAGTAAAGTTACATGCTAGGTAAAAATATGCAAATTGGTGCGCATAACCAACGATATAATCACCATACATATTCTTTTGACGGTGGTTTATGTGAGACCGTTTGCATATGCACATAGGACGAGATACTATTCATTGATCTCTATCATGCAATAAACATCAAGTACTTTTTGATGTGAACTTTCCAACATCATCGAGTCCTTTAGATGTGATAAGGGAGGTGAGTCCTTATAAATTATTTTGGAAGTTCTGCAGCAGTTTGAGTGGACAGGAGAGCGACATGTGACCAACATGTCGGACAATCCATCAAAACCATAAATACATAAATGGTATGCATATTAGGTGGATGAATCCACAAATATCTCCTTATATTCAGCGTAAGAATGGAATGTTTGCTTTTGTTTCTTTAGCATAGGAAGGTCTCGCTCCTACTTTGGCTAAAGAGCAGGCTTTGCAACACTAAGTGGTGTGCATTTGATATGCATCCGGTTCTTTATATGATATAATACGATTAACATCTACATTATTTTTTATGTTGAGTTGTTGCCACATTTTTGCTCGAAAAGTATGATGTATGTACAAGTTCTTTAGTATACAGATCATCATACTTTGACCAGGATGACCTAGTCTATCGTGCCAAAGCCTATATGAGTCTATGTCCCAAAGTACATTGTTGGTGACAATGTAGGATTTTAAAAACCTAATAGTAGTGAGGTACAGTCCACTAGATTGACTCATGAGTTATTCTAAAATGCGTTTACGTCCACATTCATTAGAATTAATAAAAGAAACTCTATTCCATTCTCACAGTGGGTTTCAATTTGGAAACTATTGCTACATATATTGTTGAAGCTAAGTAAGGTTTGAAGGGCTCTAGGTGCATACAGAGCATCGGTAACTTGGAAGACTATCATTTAGGCATCAAGAATTGGGCATTACCTCCCCCTTTGATGAGTTGGGAGGACCCAATCATCGTAGTTACCGAGGTTTGGCCGGCGACTTATTCGATGAATAGAAGCCTAATTGTAAGAACATTCAAGTTCTACTCGATTCATTCCTTAGAATAGAGTGAAACTTCGAACCATTAGCATTCAAACATTATTCAGTACTTCAAAATAAAGCTAAGAATCTAACGTAAGTAATATTAATATCTTGTTCGTGAAACAATGTTGCATCAGGCCATGATTGAAAATAAAACACCAACACAGTCGTCTTGAGGTAACTATACCAAATGTAAACGAGAAAGTAAACATAATACTAAGATTCAATCTATAGACTGTGGCTCGTATGCCTCAATTCGACGATTGGTGACTGTGAAACTGGCATAGGGGGACTTGTTTAGATCATATTCTTCCATATAGTGAGTTCTCCTTTATTTGGACTCTCTATATTTCTTGTAGTGAGATGCGACTTGCTTGCTTGCATGGTAGTTCTTAGACCATGTCCAGCATCTCCATAATCATAGCACGGTTCATTGCCAACTCGAGCCTTAGCGGCGATAGTATGGGTAGGTGCCTTTTGGTTCCCTTGGCTAGTAGAGCCGGGAGCACCAAAATCTTCGCATTACATTGGAAGAACCCCCACGTCCTCGACCACTATGCCCTTTTCCACGTTGTGGTTTGGGGTTGCCGTGACCAGTCCTCTGTACATTGGGGTTCTTTCCACCTTTTACTTTGCCATAATTGGCCTCAGGAATTTTCTTTGTCCCAACCGGCCTGACATTATTGCTCACTAGCACTTCATTATGCCTCTCAGCCACTTGCAGTAAGTTGATGAGTTTACTGAATGTAGTGATGCGCTTATTATCATACTCCAGCCTATACTGGTTCGTTAGTATAAGAGCGGAAGTAGGGAAGGTGAAAAAGGTTTTCTGGATCATGTCATCTTCTGTGATGTCCTTCCCATGGAAATTTAGGCGTGCCTTGAGACGGATCATACCTTTGTTGAAATCGTTGATCCATTTATAGTCGAGCAAGCGGATTTCATTCCACTGCACGGTCGACTTTGGGAGCAAAGCGTCGTGAATGTTCCCAAATTAGCCCTTACGGGCATCCCACAGTTCTTTGCGAGATTTTCAACTGTAGATATTTCCATCTCAAGCTGGGTTTGATGTGTCACCTAAGGAATATAAGTGCACTCGCTTTTATCTTATCAGACGGTACTTGGTCTGTGGTGTTAAAGAGCGTACCTCTATATTTTTTAGTGATAAATGTGGTCTCGATGTAGGATACTCATCTATGGTACTCAAGCTCTTTTGAGTTCAAGATATCAAATTTGAGGCGAGTTGGATAAGCTATCTTATCTGAAAAAGGGAAATGATTTTTCAGATTTCTGAAGTCTTTCCATGATAAAATTTTCAATAATGGGAGCGTTAATATTTTTCAAAACCAAGATATGGTCAATAAATTACTTTTGATGCTATTGAGGATTACCCATGAAATTTCTTTATCATGGTTCAGCTTAATATAGGCAGTAGAAATAAGTCCTCTAAAATCTACTAATATGAAGCCTAATTGCATGTAATATCTATATATGCATGCAAAATATATGTATATTTATAGATATAGACATATAATCCTAGAAATATATCTATACACATACTATACAATCAAGTAGGTTTCTTATGTCGCAATATTATTAATTCAACGTGAATTTACTTTAATTCAAGTTGCTTTAAGCAACTCACTTTGATTTAATTAAAGTTATTAATGTATCATGCTTTAATTGGTTTAATTAAGCATAAATAAATTTATGAAATATAAATATGCAATTTAAAGTAATTAAAGCATGTAAAATCGCGCACGTTGCAAATAGTAGGATTATTCGGATTGTGTACCTTACAGGAAAGACACGATTCTTTCCTAAGGCATACCGTCGATTTGTTTGAATGAAAATATATTTCTCGTTTCATTTGCCGTGTGGAAAGTACCTCCTTCAATTTATCGGGATCGTCAGGCTCCTCTGATCAAATATTTCGTCCCAGTATCCAACTCGCTTTTAGTAACTTGACTGCCGGAGATGTTCCTTTGCTGCACCATCTACAGGCCGTGATACCCCCTTCGCCAGGAAAACCACCAACAACCACGTGCCATAGATTTTTTATCCCACCACCTCCGTAAACCTATTGGTGGGTCCCAAATACATAAATTCGGAGCAAAGACACTCAAATATTTAGTTGCAGGGTCGGTCTTCTTCAATACCTGGTCATCTTCTTTGATTTCTCTAACCAGCGGAAGTGAAGTAATAGCTGGCAAGGCGGAGTCTTTGGGGAGGAGACTGGATCTGAAAAGGCAGAGACGATGGAGAGGTGGCAGATTTGGAATGATCGGCGGAGATGAGAAGAGATGTCTGAGAAGCCTCCAATCGCCTGGATATTTGATCTTTTCGGAAGGGGAATACAGTCCAGATGAATTTAAGTGATGGCGGTTTGACTGGAGAAGAGAAGTCTAGACTAGACGATGGCCGATGGAACTTGGGAGTGTGGAAGTGTGGAACCCCTTAGTCTAGTGATGGCGTCTTCGCTCAGTGAAGAAGATTACCGGTGGCGGCGGATGCAGCGCTAGGGTTTCTGGGAACATCCGATTTTTTCCTTTTTTTTTTCCGGATTTTGCAGAAAAAAAATGGGAGGGATTTTTCTTGCTCAGTGGGGAACTACGTGCTGATAACGTGTTGAAGGAAAAATAATTGAGACATAAAGTAGGGCAAAACTGTGTATTATTCCATTGATGACATCCCTTTAAATAGGGAGAAATAGATACAAGTAGGCTTAACCATACCCTAACTAGGAAACCATCACTGCTTAGAAAGCCGTCGTATGTTAATGTACTTGATAGGTATTATTACTTTAACAACTCTCTTATTTTTTTTAAATGCGCCACTTAACAATTTTATTTCTTGTTTCGCAAGGTAGAAGTATACTAAACTTTTATACGGACCCATCACCAAAATCCACATTGTAAAATAAGAATTGTAGCATTGACGATAGCCGCATCGATCGGATCCATCTTGCTTGTGTCCATTTGTAGCACTCGCAATTCCTCGGTCATCTTTTGAGAATTGTATAAATTAACTCTCGCGAGTGACTCTCGTTCGATAACATCCATCTTTGCCTTGGGGTCTAACTCGTATTTTTGTTGAATCATTTCTTCAAATATTGCCGGGTTTGGACCGGAACTAGGGGCCGACTTTTACGAACATTGACTCTTAGCAATTCGGTACATGCCATCTGGCCGTGGCAACGCGTTTTCTCCAAAATGCTCGGGTTCCTCGTCCGTAACCCGAAGATGATTTCGCCTTACCAATGTCGATTCGGAATTTTTCCACTTGTGCTTGTCTTTCAAAAAGGACCAAGCGCTCATGTGTTTAAAGTCTAAACCCATCGCCGTTTTATACATCATATGCACCCTCATCATAAAATCTTTATCGTTCTCCCCACTCATAACACTTGTTTTATTCACCATCGAATTCCACTTGGTAACCTCTCGATTCATTGGAGTCCACTTGTAACACCCTCAAAACCATACGGGAATATTACAGCACCGTGGGCCCCACATTGGAACCCACAAGGCTAAAATTATTTTCGCAAACGTTTAAAAATGCCAAAAGGCCCTTTGAAAGTACACACACACACGCAGTGGATAAAGTCACAGTTCAAAGAATATCGAAAGCCATTTAGAAACATTACACACACAGCGGATAAAACATAATTAAATACATTTGCAGCGGAATTAGAAAAACCAGAAAAGAATACACAATCCGAACAAACACGCCATAGCCAGTATCACCGGAAAGCTCATCCCTTCACGACCGCTACTAGCTCGAACTCCGAGTACCTAAAAGATAAAGCCCACGAGTCGTGTATCTTACTCAACAATGATAGCGATCACATCACAAAAACAATACATATCAATGTAATCACAAGGCAAGGATAAATCCAGTGTGACCTTACTGATCCATCACAATCCATATCAAATCAGTTCTTACTATAATCCACGTCCCGCGTCCTTAAGTAATGAACGAATTCAAATGTAATCACATGTACTGTATCCGAAACACTACCAAGATTTCCAAACATAAACATATCTCGAGTATAGAATAATCTGGTCAAGTTCAATTCTGCCGGCTGGGTCGCACAATTGAATCCAAATACTGATAGAAACCGATATCACACGATACATCTGCAAATCAACTGCCCCGAAATAATGGCAAGTCCCAGATATCAATACAAAGCATGAATGCTCACACAATCAATGATGATAAACAATCGATGCATCACAACGGAAATATCAATGACATGATAGTTCCACACAAGATCGACAAATGATCAACCACGAACGAGAATACCATGATGTGGTAACTCCAACAAGATCAATGAAGAATCAATAACTGAGAATACCGAAAATACGGCAAATCCCAACAAGGTCAATAAAAGGTCGACAACCGAGAATACCGACGACACGGTAAGGATCAACGAATAATCAATAACCGAGAATACCGACGACACGATAAGGATCAATGAAGAATCAATAACCGAGAATACCGACGACACGATAAACTCTAACAAGGTCAATAAGAGTCGACAACCAGAAATACCAACGGTACGATAAACTCAAATAAGATCAATAAAGGGTCAACAACCGAGAATACTGACGACACAGTAAACTCTAGCAAGATCAATAAGGACCAACAACCAGAAATACCAACGATACGATAAACTCCAATAAGATCAATAAAGGGTCAACAACCGAGAATACTGACGACACAGTAAACTATAGCAAGATCAATAAGGACCAACAACCGGAAATACCAATGATACGGTAAACTCCAACAAGAGCAATAAGGAATCAACAACCGAGAATACTGACGACACGGTAAACTCCAATAGGGATAATAAGGGATCACCAACTGAGAATACCGACGACACGGTAAAGTCCAATAACATCAATCAAGGACTAATAACCGAGAATACCGGCGATGAGACAACTCTCAAACGGAATCAATAAGGATCAATAACGAACGAGATTACCAATGACAGGGTGAACTCCAAACGAGATTTATAAAGGATCGATATCAATGAGTTGACCATCGATATGGTAACTCCGAACGAGATTAGTGGACGTTCAATGGCGACAGATACACGAGAGAATAAAATCGTCAACCATATACAAATCATATATACGGGATTTCAAAGACAATCCGAATATCGAACATATCCAATTATACATGGATTGTGAACGACCAATCAATAAGACTCAATATGGACGTCACGATATGCTTTATCAGGACATGTGTCCGTGTACAAGCCAACCACGGGTATTGATCAATACACGTCTGGTCTCGTACCTAATCAGCCTCACGAAGTACGTCTCGTGTGCATGGTTCAATATGAGGTCGAAACCAACACATGCTACACGTGCCTGTCCCGAAAATCCTACACATGAACGATTAGAACGTATCTGACTCCAGATATGCCACGATACAACATGACAACAAATCTCGAAGAAACGCATATCTAACAAGGATCAGAAGATTTTCCAAGAGGGCAACAATAACTCGATCATGAAAGACCGACATAACCACAATGTCGTATTCCATTAGACAATAGTCCACAGCATGCTCAACAATGCATATAATAATAGCACATAAATTCCCAAGGCAGCAGCCAAGGGTCACAGAAGCATCTACTCAGGAATACTCCGGACAATATTGCATAAACTCCCAAGGCAGCAACTGAGGGTCACAGAAGCATCTACTCAGGAATACTCCGGACATAGGTACCGTTTAGGTCTTATCCCCTAACACATTTCCATTCGGGTACCATACAAATTTTATCCCCAACACATCGGCCCCACAGATTACGGCTCAAAGAAAGAGCACTTCACAAAACGTAACAAGCAATGGTGCACATTCACCGCATGAAATATCAACACACACATGCAATAATGCAACATGATGATTATCATAATCTAACAATATTAATTTACCTCAAGCTGGAGACGCTAACCTTTCCACGACCAACCGCCCTGAACGAATACACGGTTTATCCGAAAAATCCAAAATGAAGTACAACCCATAACTAATACCAAACCACCATCCCAAGTTCAACATCGGCAGGATAGCTAGTCTTGATATCTAACTTCTCATATAATAGACCAATTATAATTCACGTTGCCACTTCCATTAGACATCCTTAAAATCATATACATTATGATTTATCTCAGTCCAATCATAATATACGTACAATCATTCCGACAATCCATATTCCACGATACCATTGCTATATCAATCATAAATGAATGAAAACGAAATCATTTATTAACATTATGAACTGAGCAAGCATAAATTGCCTCGATACCGATACGATGAAGTTGTTACTAGTACCGTCGTCTTCATCTACAAGCTCCGCAGCCCCGGCTCGTCCGCAGCACAACGATTAACTTCAACGATCACTAAACGCAACCTAATGCAATAATTAATTAACGATACGTTCAATAACAATCCACAACCGAAATGACCAACTAATCAAACTCGATGGTTCAACGACATCTCAATCATACGAAACCAAACCATATCAACTCTGAACAATACGAACACAAGCCGAAATTTGATATTCAATGGTCCTAACAATGTATTCAACATATATACTTCTCATAACATCATGAATCGCAACAAACTACCAAGAACATCGAGAATACTACGATTCCATACTCATAACAACATAATCGAATCATTTGATCACCAATTCATTATCTTCCCTTAACAAAATTCTCGTAAATACCAAGAATCATCACAAAAATATCAATTCAACCATCATTCAGACGAAAACGTGTAGAATTTTCCAAGTTCTACTCATTGAGACATTTCATCGAACACTTTGAAGGCATAGTCCAATTCAATCGGTTATTCAAGGAAATACCACAGAACTTCAAGAGTATTGAATGATTACGAGTATACAATCAAGTTCTATCAATAATCTAAATCAAAACGAAGCAAATCGGCCAAAACACCAAGAAACCTCAAGAACATCCAAAAACCAAAAGTTTAGGTGTTCTTACCTTCGATCCGGGTGGAAGATGATGTTAATCCATGATTCCAACTTCCAAAACATGTTGTTATAAGTTTCTCTTACTCAAATCCATCATCTTTGCTGAAGAAATCGCGAAAGGAATGAAGAAAAGTGAAAAATGCCGGATGTGACTCGGTCGAGGCCTTATATAGGCGGGACCTGCCGACATGTTACGGCCGTAACCGGCCGTGGCTTACGTACGTAACCAGCCGTGGCCTACTTTCTTTGTCGGTTGGCAGCGGCCTTACGTACGTGCAGCGGCTCCCTTACGTGCGTAATCGGCCATTACAGGCGTAGCAAGCGATCCCAGCCCCGCCGAGTCATTGCCGGCCGTGATCGGCCATCCTGCAGTCACCGCCGACCATGCTCGACCACTCTGAGTCCTCTCGGCCACGACTCGGCGGTAGCCCGTAACGTACGTAACACTTATTCCGTTGCGTATGTAATACGTACGTTGACTTGCTACAGTATTATACTCGTATTACGTACGTAATACACCCTGTATAACGTACGTAACTCCATCTGTTGACTCACATGTCCACATCCGCGCCGAAAGCTGCCGACACCGGGCCCAACTGTCCGATTCCTCTTGTTACGTACGTAATACCTTACGCATATGGTACGTAACACGTACCAACTTAGCGTACGTTATCTCAATGTCTTAACGTACGTTAACAGATCCATACTTAGCCATTTCCAGCAATTCCTGTCCAACGTCTCGACATAACAAATATGAACATATGACATACTGAACACATATACGAAATCCCCAAAATATTCTCATACGGTACGTCTGATGCACGATATCCTCAATTACAACTATCGGCCAAGTACGTCAATCATACAAATACTCATACGGTATATCCGACATCAAAAAACACACCAAGCATGTAATATCATAGAATCAATAACCTCGATAGACATACTGTCACGACTGTCACGGTTTCCAAAATTATTTATCCATACTGTATCGGTCCCACTCTGTACAGTACAACTAAGATAAAATAATGCGAAAAATTCATAGTGAAATTCTAGGATATTACATATATACCCACTTAAATAAGTTTCGTCCTCGAAACTCAACACCTGTCATAATCAGTATCTCTATCCCGAAATATCTCAAAATCACGACACCATACTCAAATAATCATCATCAAAACTGAAATAACGGAAAGAACATACTTACAGGTCCGTGAAGTCGATGATCTTCCGGGATACCATCATACGACTCCCATACAAAGTCTCAACACACTAACAACACACCGGCATCGCAAATACAACAATTTGAAAATATTTCAAAAATTTGAAACCTACAAAATCGGGTTGACTCAAAAGTTAGAAAATCATTTTCAAAAGTCACGCTACTACCGCACCGGTAGAGCCACATAACACACACGCCCGGGTTTTACGAAACCCAAGCTCTGATACCATCTTCTGTAACACCCCCAAAACCATACGGGAATATTACAGCGCCGTGGGCCCCACATTGGAACCCACAAGGCTAAAATCATTTTCGCAAACGTTTAAAAATGCCAAAAGGCCCTTTGAAAGTACACACACGCAGTGGATAAAATCACAGTTCAAAGAATATCGAAAGCCATTTAGAAACATTACACACACAGCGGATAAAACATAATTAAATACATTTGCAGCGAAATTAGAAAAACCAGAAAAGAATACACAATCCGAACAATCACGCCATAGCCAGTATCACCGGAAAGCTCATCCCTTCACGACCGCTACTAGCTCGAACTCCGAGTACCTAAAAGATAAAGCCCACGACGGGGTCAGCCATAATACTCAACAATGATAGCGATCACATCACAAAAACAATACATATCAATGTAATCACAAGGCAAGGATAAATCCAGTGTAACCTTACTGATCCATCACAATCCATATCAAATCAGTTCTTACCATAATCCACGTCCCACATCCTTAAGTAATGAACGAATTCAAATGTAATCACATGTACTGTATCCGAAATACTACCAAGATTTCCAAACATAAACATATCTCGAGTATAGAATAATCTGGTCAAGTTCGATTCTGCCGGCTGGGTTGCACAATTGAATCCCAATACTGATAGAAACCGATATCACACGATACATCTGCAAATCAACTGCCCCGAAATAATGGCAAGTCCCGGATATCAATACAAAGCATGAATGCTCACACAATCAATGATGATAAACAATCGATGCATCACAACTGAAATATCAATGACATGATAGTTCCACACAAGATCGACAAAGGATCAACCACGAACGAGAATACCATGATGTGGTAACTCCAACAAGATCAATGAAGAATCAATAACCGAGAATACCGGCAATACGGCAAATCCCAACAAGGTCAATAAAAGGTCGACAACCGAGAATACCGACGACACGGTAAGGATCAACGAATAATCAATAACCGAGAATACCGACGACACGGTAAGGATCAATGAAGAATCAATAACCGAGAATACCGACGACACGGTAAACTCTAACAAGGTCAATAAGAGTCGACAACCAGAAATACCAATGGTACGATAAACTCAAATAAGATCAATAAAGGGTCAACAACCGAGAATACTGACGACACACCAAACTCTAGCAAGATCAATAAGGACCAACAACCGGAAATACCAACGATATGATAAACTCCAATAAGATCAATAAAGGGTCAACAACCGAGAATACTGATGACACAGTAAACTCTAGCAAGATCAATAAGGACCAACAACCGGAAATACCAACGATACGGTAGACTCCAACAAGAGCAATAAGGAATCGACAATCGAGAATACTGACGACACGGTAAACTCCAATAGGGATAATAAGGGATCAACAACTGAGAATACCGACGACACGGTAAACTCCAATAACATCAATCAAGGACTAATAACCGAGAATACCGATGATGATACAACTCTCAAACGGAATCAATAAGGATCAATAACGAATGAGATTACCAATGACAGGGTGAACTCCAAACGAGATTTATAAAGGATCGATATCAATGAGTTGACCATCGATATGGTAACTCCGAACGAGATTAGTGGAGGTTCAATGGCGACAGATACACGAGAGAATAAAATCGTCAACCATATACAAATCATATATACAGGATTTCAAAGACAATCCGAATATCGAACAGATCCAATTATACATGGATTGTGAACGACCAATCAATAAGACTCAAGATGGACGTCACGATACACTTGATCCGGACATGTGTCCGTGTACAAGCCAACCATGGGTATTGATCAATATATGTCTGATCTCGTACCTAATCAGCCTCTGACTCCAGATATGCCACGATACAACATGACAACAAATCTCGAAGAAACGCATATCCAACAAGGATCAGGAGATTTTCCAAGAGGGCAACAATAACTCGATCATGAAAGACCGACACGACCACAATATCGTATTACGTCAGACAACAGTCCACAACATGCTCAACAATGCATATTATAATAGCACATAAACTCCCAAGGCAGCAGCCAAGGGTCACGGAAGCATCTACTCAGGAATACTCTGGACAATATCGCATAAACTCCCAAGGCAGCAGCCGAGGGTCACGGAAGCATCTACTCGGGTATCATACAGGTTTTATCCCCAACACATCGGCCCCACAGATTACGGCTCAAAGAAAGAGCACTTCACAAAATGTAACAAGCAATGGTGCACATTCACCGCATGAAATATCAACACACACATGCAATAATGCAACATGATGATTATCATAATCTAACAATATTAATTTACCTCAAGCTGGAGACACTAACCTTTCCACGACCAACCGCCCTGAACGAATACACAGTTTATCCGAAAAATCCAAAACGAAGTACATCCCATAACTAATACCAAACCACCATCCCAAGTTCAACATCGACAGGATAGCTAGCCTTGATATCTAACTTCTCATATAATAGACCAATTATAATTCTCGTTCCCACTTCCATTAGACATCCTTAAAATCATATACATTATGATTTATCTCAGTCCAATCATAATATGCGTACAATCATTCCGACAATCCATATTCCACGATGCCATTGCTATATGTATCATAAATGAATGAAAACGAAATCATTTATTAACATTATGGACTGAGCAAGCATAACTTGCCTCGATACCGATACGATGAAGTTGTTACTAGTCCCGTCGTCTTCATCTACAAGCTCCGCAGCCCCGGCTCGTCCGCAGCATAACGGTTAACTTCAACGATCACTAAACGCAACCTAATGCAATAATTAATTAACGATACATTCAATAACAATCCACAACCGAAATGACCAACTAATCAAACTCGATGGTTCAATGACATCTCGATCATACAAAACCAAACCATATCAACTCTGAACAATACAAACACAAGCCGAAATTCGATATTCAATGGTCCTAACAATGTCTTCAACATATATACTTCTCATAACATCATGAATCACAACAAACTACCAAGAACATCGAGAATACTACGATTCCATACTCATAACAACATAATCGAATCATTTGATCACCAATTCATTATCTTCCCATCATTCATACGAAAACGTGTAGAATTTTCCAAGTTCTACTCATTGAGACATTTCATCGAACACTTTGAAGGCATAGTCCAATTCAATCGGTTATTCAAGGAAATACTCGAATTCGTTCCACAAAACTTCAAGATTATTGAATGATTACGAGTATACAATCAAGTTCTATCAATAATCTGAATCAAAATGAAGCAAATCGGCCAAAACACCAAGAAACCTCAAGAACATCCAAAAACCAAAAGTTTAGGTGTTCTTACCTTCGATCCGGGTGGAAGATGATGTTAATCCATGATTCCAACTTCCAAAACATGTTGTTATAAGTTTCTCTTACTCAAATCCATCATCTTTACTAAAGAAATCGCGAAAGGAATGAAGAAAAGTGAAAAATGCCGGATGTGACTCGGTCCAGGCCTTATATAGGCGGGACCTGCCGGCACGTTACGGCCGTAACCGGCCGTGGCTTACGTACGTAACCGTCCGTGGCCTACCTTACTGTCCAGTTTGGTCGACAGCCTTACGTACGTAACCAGCAGCTCCCTTACGTACGTAATCGGCCATTACGGCCGTAACCGGCCACTGCCTACGTACGTAATTGGCCAGTCCTAAGCCCCCAACGAGTCATTGCCGACCGTGATCGGCCATCCCTGCGAGTCACTGCCAACCATGCTCGACCACTACAGGTCCTCTCGGCCACGACTCGGCCAGCCGCCCCGTAACGTACGTAACACTTATTCTGTTGCGTACGTAATACGTACGTTGACTTGCTACAGTATTATACTCGTATTACGTACGTAATACACCCTGTATAACGTACGTAACTCCATCTGTTGACTCACCTGTCCACATCCACGCCGAAAGCTGCCGACACCGGGCCCAACTGTCCGATTCCTCTTGTTACGTACGTAATACCTTACGCATAACATACGTAACACGTACCAACTTAGCGTACGTTATCTCAATGTCTTAACTTACGTTAACAGATCCATACTTAGCCATTTTCAGCAATTCCTGTCCAACGTCTCGACATAACAAATATGAACATACGACATACTGAACACATATACGAAATCCCCAAAATATTCTCATACGATACGTCTGATGCACGATATCCTCAATTACAACTGTCGGCCAAGTACGTCAATCATACAAATACTCATACGGTATATCCGACATCGAAAAACACACCAAGCATATAATATCCTAGAATCAATAACCTCGATAGACATACTGTCACGACTGTCACGGTTTCCAAAATTATTTATCCATACTGTATCGGTCCCACTATGTACAGTACAACTCAGATAAAATAATGCGAAAAATTCATAGTGAAATTCTAGGATATTACACCACTTTCCCGTCAACATGTTCTTGGTACGAATAGTCTACTTGTGTTTCTCGGCTTCCATATTGTATACGTCGAGAATCCTATATACCAAAACGTATCATTTGATTGATCCGCACCTCTTTTTGGATCCTCGGATATTTGAATGAAACACTCCACCAAAAGCAAATCCTCGTATTGGGTCCAAAGGTTACGAGCTCGAGTACCATCTCGCGGTTCTTTGATTTTTTTCGTCTTCGTTTTCCCCTTACTCTTCGTCTTGTTTTTTTTCCGACGTCGGGGTTGGGACCTCCTCTTCTTCATCTTCATCTTCATCTTCGTCTTCGTCTTTTTCTCGTAGATGGAATGATGCATGGTCGGAATTTAGTTGGGAAGCGGTGGCTTGGTTTGGTTGTTGTTGTTGAGAAAATTGAGTATATTGTTGATGTTGTTGCAATTTCTATTGACTAAATAGCAATTGTTCTTCGTGATTCATATATGGGTTTGGGAAGGTGGAAAAGTAAGGCGCTTAAGGGTATGGATGCGAAGACGATCCTGGATTCGAAGATGAGCCCGTCATTTGGTTCGAAGGGTCGGTTAGCATATTGTTAATCCATGGTGAATTGGGATTCATTTTGTTTGAAAAAAAATGAGAGCAGTAGAGAATAATATGTTATAAAATATATTGGAAGTGTGTGTTGTTGTGCCGAGATTTATTCACCATGGGAGGCGATCGACTACAAGGCCGAGCGACCGAGTCCACAACCAATCATGCTATGGCAAACGCGCCTAAGCGGAGATAACACTCCACCTTCGAGTATCTAGCGATCGACTCTCAAGGCGATCGCCTTTGGCATCTATCGACCGTCTCTGATGCCCGACCTAAGACGACCGTCCAGTGCCATGAACAGAGGCCTTCGTCCGTCGAAGACCACGAAGACTGAATCTCAAAGCATCTCCCATGTGCAGATCCGCGACAGGTGCCGCGTTTCATGGATCATTGACCACAGCCTGTCACCACCTTATCACCTACCGACAAACCCGCCGAAAGGTACAAGGTGGGACCTCCCGCGACAGCGACTCAGACGCGTGCAGACTTCTCATTGGACCGCACAGCTGGCTGCCAGCAACTCCTGCGGACTTTAAGGGAACCAGCCCATGTGCTAAAAGACGATCGCCCGCTTATTATAATACAGCAGAGGCGATCGCTCGGCGTGTCCCAGTCCTATAAATAGAGAACATTCAGCAACTGGAAAAAGGTTCCTCTCAGTACCACTCATAGCAGAAATAGGTTCCAACTCCATTCACGGAAATACATACAAACATATACATTCCTTCAGGCTAACAGTTTCCTCTCTCGGATCTACCTCAGGATTTCTCTCTCAGCATCTCTCATCCAGAAGACGATCGGCAGAGGCAAAAACTCCCTGTAGTACAGATTCAACGAGTTTCACAAGCCTAGGAACTCAAACATACATCTAATACACGCCATGAGAGACTGTCGATCTCTCACCACCGTCGCAATTCATCAACGTTGTTACAAGAACTCACAGAGCATCACATCTGGTTCTTCCAGCAATCTACACGCTCACTAGCTAAGATAACTAGAATCATTACACTCATTGTAATAGTATTCTAACATTAGTACTTGTATCCCCGAATATTCGTATTAATAACATCTCGCGAGAGCATTCAAGCCCGGAACTAACAACCCCGACAAATCTTGTGTTATTTACTTTCTCTACGGAAGTGCTCTCGCACTTTGTTTGCTACCCATCCATTCCAGCAATATCTATCTCCGGATAATATTTTGGGTAGCAACAATTGGCGCTAGAGGAAGGGGAATCTTAACCTTCATTTTTATTCCTACCGTCCCGAAGAACACTCACTGTTCTCGGGGCATATACTTGAAGTGACACTCACTGCGCTTCAAAGAAAGCCTTCAGAATCATGACGTCCGCCACTACATCAAAGAGAGCCACTCTCCGAACCGCCGGACACCATATACCGGCTCAATCCGAGCCCCAGCCGACGGCAGAGAGAAGTCGCAGCAAAGCGAAACTCTCGATCCTGCACCTGAGGGGTGGCCCCAGCCTCTCACTCGATCAGTTCCAAACTGCGGAACAGATCGAGGAGGCTATGGCCATCCTAAAGGAGCGACGGAGAGCATGCGCGGTGCTCGCTATAACTCCCTCGGCCGTCCTCCGCGTGGGCAAATGGAAGTTCAAGGGGCTACTGGGCGAGCGATTGTCAGAAAGCCCCAAGTCGCGAGAAAAGGCTCTCGCAAGGCCGGACGGTTCCGTATTCAGTCGCCTGGGTAGCGATCCATCATGGCGACCGGGGCATTCTGGCCCCAACCACGAGACGACGGAATCCGAGTCTGTCACCAGGAGTTAGGCCTACCCAACTCCCAGTCGAACACAAGTCAACCGTTCGGCTTCCACTCCGAATGCCAGGGGGTCAGTACTTGATCGCCTCGGCTCTCGCTCCGATCGCCTAGCCGCGAGCAGCCAGGCCACGACGATGGCCGCTATGCAACGCCAGCTCGATGAGATGAAAGCACTCTTGGATACTGGGGCAAGCACCGGTAGGAAGATCATCAGACCGATCGAACCACTCGCGGCCCATATCGAGCTCGCCCCCGTGCAACCAAGGATCGCTCCTCCCAAAACACCTCTATACGAAGGGAGATCGGACCCCAAAATCTACCTAAGCAAGTTCCGGATCTACATGACCGGGTGTGGGGCATCAGATGCAACCAAGTGCCGAATCTTCCTGTTAACATTGGGCGAGCTGGCCCATAGGTGGTATATCTCATTACCACCTCGATCGATCATCTCCTTTGAGAAACTGACGAGTGACTTCACGTCATATTTCGCCGCCAAGGTCGCCAGACCAGAAGGCCCCCACCGCATGATGAAAATCAGGCATGGGGAAGACGAATCCTATGCAGACTACATCGACCGAGTGGATGAAATCGTCCTCACCGGCAAGCCCATCAGCGACGAGCTCACTCCCTATTCAGTCCTGGGGGGATTCTACGGTCACTCACCCATGTTTATACATCTGACAAAAGACATCCCCCCAACCTACGCGATCTTCCGCGCTAAGGCTGCCGATTTTCTAGCCATGCAGAAGCTGCTCACCCTGTACCTAGGTGAGGAAACGCCACCTCCTGCCCGAAAGACGGCGATCGCCAAAACCAAGAAGGCGGTCGCCAAGCCACCCGGAGAACTCAAGGCCTTCGAGGACATCTCCTCCATACGTTCAACCAAACTCCGGCCCACATTTTTTACGCCATCAAAGGGCGCAAACCGCTGAACAAGCCAAAGGCGATAAGGGACCACGGTCACCTGGACCACCGTCAATATTGTGCCTACCATAAGAGTCCCGGCCACAGCACCAACCAATGCCACGACCTCCTCAGACAACTCTAAAAATTGTTCGAGGAAGGCAAGTTGGACAGCTTATTGGCTTAACCGGAGCCCCTCCAATCTCCCAACACGGTCATCCGAGTCGAACGCGAAAAGGCTGGAAAGCTCATACGAGCCGACCCCTCGATCAACCTCGGCGACCGTATCTACATGCTTCAATCAAGAGAAGGGAACTTCGGACGTCTCTCCCCGATTTCGCACCTCATTGAACAAAAGAGGATGACTTGCTCGCCCCCAAAAGTTCGTCATCTGACATGATGGACCTAGGCAGCGATCGCCTCCCCTTACACAATGTATACCGTCGAGGATCGTCATCTGACTTGATGGTCCGAGGTAGAAGAGTGTCGCCATGGTCGTGGAGGACGATGGAACCGTTCTTTGCGCCATGCAAGGTCCCTTTGGGCCACAATCGCCCGCCTTTCATTTAAATACGAGGCCGGCGTAGTCTGAGGGCCCTCCTAAACTAATCTGTGGACGCGTTCGCCCGCCTTCGGAGGATCATCACTTAACGTGGTGGATCCTTTTCGGGCAATGCGACGCGACCCTCCCCCCGTCTCAACGTACACCGTCGAGGGTCGCCATCTTTATGGTGGGCCGAGGTGGAAGCAGAGATAACAAGATGCGGAAGTGGAGTTGATTAATCCGACGACGCCCCGCGCAGGAAATCTTCCAGACCAAGACCGCACACCCTTCGTTTAAATACGAGGCGAGGCGCAGCCTTCGGAGTACCCTACCAATTAAGTGAGTCACGAAAACTTAGCCATCAGACGGAATGTCGCTCGCACGTAAGACACGGTCATGGAGGTCGGTCCATTGATCTCTGCGATCGTGCACGGCTCCTCAAGACCGAGATGGACGGCCTTTCGAGGATTCGACAAATTTGAAGACCGCTCACTCAACGATTTATTTTCGTCCCTGATGAGTCGATTCTTGATCGACTCATTTTGTTCTATCTAGTCGTGTTTTTGTTTGCTTTTTAGTATTTTTGTTCTATTTTATGCGTGGTATGTTGTGTTTTTAATTTATAGGCAACCAAGCGAAGATTGTGATGAAATATGCGCTTTCATAGCTAAAATTTGAAGTTTATGATGACCAAGAGCTAAAACGGGGCCTAAAACGATAAAAGATTGAAGCAACATCGGCCGTATCTTCTAAATTCCAGAATCACCACTCCGAATTGAGATGTGTTCTCCTTTGATGTAAATTCCTCGTGAAATTATCTTCGAAACGGTATATCATATGCTAAATTCCGAGATGAATTGATACAAGAACGAAGGATCAAGCCGAAGAAGACCAAAAACCGGAATCAAAACAGAAGAAAGCAACTCGGGCCGCATCAGGCAACTCGGCCGTGTCACAAGACACGACCGGGTCTCTTTCCAGTTAAAATTCCATTTTCCTGCAGAGTACAACTCGACCGTGTCCTATGACACGGTCGAGTCCCTATCCAGCCACTTTTGCATTTCCAGCACAGTATGACACGGCCGTGTCACAGGACACGGCCGAGTGCGTGGACAGTGGGTTGTTTCTTCTTTTCAGGGTAGTACGACATGGCCGTGTCCCAGGACACGGACCGTGTCACTTTTCGGTGCAAGTCATTTTCTTTGACATTTTTGCACTATTTTGAGCCCTTTTCTTGATCCTTTGGCTATAAAAAAGGGTGTGGAGACCCTAAGGAGATATTCAGATTTTATTTGAGATATTTTGGTGTGAAAAACACAAGATTGAGGGAGACAAACACCAAAAAGAGTGGAAAAGGATTGATTTTCATCATCTTCTTTGTAATTTCATCTTGAAGAAAAATACATTTTGGGAGTGAATATCATTTCTTGTACCATATTGTTTATGAGCTCTTGAAGGAAGAACATCAAATCTTCATCGGGAATTCAATTTCGGCATTTACAAGGGACGTTTCTACCATGTTTTGTTTTACAATTTCTATTATTGTTGTTGAAATAATCATGTGTAGCTAATCTTTTCATATGGGTTTTTAGATTGAACCACACACACGTTATCGATTGTTAGTTTCTATTGATTTTTCGGGTAAAGTTTGGGATTGTTCCTCTTGTTCGTTCTTCGGGATCCGTTATCATTCATCTGATACTTCTATGTGGCGATTGACAACTTCCCATTAAATGGGTTGAGCGAAGATCAACTAAGAATGAAGTGTTTCCCTTACACACTCAAGGATGGGGCGAAACAATGCTTGATGACTTTGGCTCCCGGCTCACTAAGAACATGGGATAAAGTTTACGATAAATTTATTACCAAGTACTTCTCTCATTCAAAGACTACGTAATTGAGAACTAAAATCTCAACGTTCGGACAACAAGACGGAGAGGCATTTCACGAAGCATGGGACCGATTCAAAATGCTCCTCATTCAATGCCCACACCATCACTATCCGCTTCAACTACTTAATCAATTCTTCTATGATGGATTGACTCAATATTGCCAAGGAGTAGTAGATAATGCAGCCGGTGGTTCATTTTGGGGTTTGACGGAGAGACAAGCGTATGATGTGTATGAAACATTGGGAGCAAATTCTCAACAAAAAAGTGTACGTGTTCGTAGGGGAGTCGTGCACCAAGTAAGCGAGAAGGACGAGATGCAATCTAAAATCAATGAGTTAACAAATGAACTAAGACAACTCAAGACTCAAAATAAATCTTCTAGCTCACGAGTATGCGAGATTTGCAGGGCACCCGGACATGATGCCAATTCATGCCCTCATACTTTTCCGGGAGAACAAACCGAACAAGTTAATTGGGCTATGGGACAAAGCACGGGAAGACCCGAGTGGGAAGAGAGGAGAAATAATTATGGCAGAAACGCAAGAAATACACCTCTCCCAAATACTTACCATCCTGGGCTAAGAAACCATCCGAATTTCTCATGGAGAAACAACAACTCGATGCCATACGACACAAGCGCCCAAGCTTAATACAACGGAGGAAACCGAGCCCAATAACCAACGCAAAGTGAACCACCTCCACAACAAAGGAACTCTTTTGAGGAGAGTATTGCGGCATTCATTAAGGAGAGCAAGGAAAACCGAGCGGAGAACAATAAAAGGTTCGAATCTTTAGAAGCTTCAATGAAGAAAATGGAGATTCAAATTGGGCAACTTGCTACCGAGGCACATAGACAAGAAAGGGGTAAACTACCAAGTCAACCTGAGCAAGCTCAAGCTATTACCACTCTCCGAAGTGGTAAAGTGATTAATAAAGAAGCTAATTCCGAAGTAAAACAAGGGGGAAGTGAGAAAGAAGACGAGTCGGGAAATCAAGAAGAGAAAATAGACGAAGCAACTTCGACTTCCAAGCTTCAAAAATCTGCTCAACCATATAAGCCACCAATCCCTTTTCCGAGCCGGCTTAGAAAAGCAAATCAAGATGAGCAGTTTTCCAAAATCTACAACATGCTTTCAAAGGTTCATGTCAACTTACCTCTCTTGGATGTTGTGAAGAACATTCTAGCTTATAAATTTTTTTTCAAAGAGTTGACCTCCAACAAAAGAAGATACAATGGGAACGAGAAAGTGGTGCTCTATGAGGTAGAAGCAAGGGTCAAAATAAAGGCGACCCTGGAAGTTTTATGATCGACATCACTATGGGAGATAAGAAAGTTGCTCGTGGGATGTTAGATTTGGGAGCAAGTGTGAATCTCATGCCATACTCGACCTATTTGAGGCTTGGACTCGGGGGAATTAAACCGACAAGAATGACTCTTCAAATGGCGGATAGGTCGGTAAAATACCCCAAGGGAGTCATTGAAGACCTATTAGTGCAAGTGGACAAGTTGGTGATTCCGGCTGATTTTGTTATCTTGGAGATGAGCGATTTTGGAACAAGCGAAAATGAGGGGACAATACTTCTTGGATGGCCATTCATGTGTACAACAAAAACAATCGTCGATGTTGATAAAGGAAAGGTCACCATGACCGTCTTGGGCGAAACTGTGGAAATCAACGTGTTCGGTTCATCTCCTATCCCTTCTCATATTTATGCTGCCCATGATGTGAATTTTATTGATTGCGTTGATTCTTTGGTTAATGATACATATTTGCATGATGATGTAGGGGACACGTTGCATGATTCTCTAACCGTTGAGCATGATATGGGGCTGAATAATCTAGAAATTGAAGAATATGTTGCATTATTAGATAATTCCGAAACAATTGATGAAGTTGACAGTTTTAAGATACCATTGGAATTAAAATTTGAGGAGCCCGTTGAAATCACCCCACCCCAACTTGAATTGAAAGAACTTCCGACACATCTTAAATATGTTTTCTTAGGCAAAAGTGACACTTACCCTGTAATTGTCTCTTCCGAATTAACTCCCTTGCAAGAAAACAAATTAGTAGAAGTTCTGACTAAGTTAAAGGAAGCAATCAGGTGGAGTATTTCCGATATCAAGGGAATAAGTCCTGTTAGGTGCATGCATAAAATAATTCTTGAGGATAACGTTAAACCGGTTAGGCAACCTCAAAGGCGTTTGAATCCAAACATGCAGGAAGTTGTGAAAAGGGAAGTTTTGAAATTGCTAGATGTCGGAGTCATCTACCCGATATCCGACAGTAAGTGGGTGAGTCCTGTGCATGTAGTGCCTAAGAAATCTGGAATAACGGTGGTTCGTAATGACAAAAATGAATTGGTGCCCACTAGAATAGTAACCGGTTGGAGAATGTGCATTGATTATCGGAAATTAAATGCCGTAACAAAAAAGGATCATTTTCCCCTTCCTTTCATTGATCAAATGTTGGAACGTTTAGCTGGGCATGATTATTACTGTTTTCTAGATGGTCTTTCAGGTTTCTATCAGATTCCCATTGCTCCGGAGGATCAAGAGAAGACCACTTTCACTTGCCCTTTTGGCACTTTTGCCTTTAGGAGGATGCCGTTTGGTCTTTGCAATGCTCCCGCTACTTTTCAAAGGTGCATGCTTTCCATATTCTCCGACTTGTTAGAAAAATCTATCGAGGTATTCATGGACGACTTTTCTGTGTTTGGAACCACTTTCGATGATTGTTTAAATAATTTGACTATTGTGCTAGAACGATGTATTGAGTGTAATCTTACACTTAGTTGGGAAAAGAGTCATTTTATGGTAAAACAAGGTCTTGTTCTGGGTCATGTGGTTTCCAATAAAGGAATGGAGGTTGATAAGGCTAAAGTTGATTTAATTGTTAAATTACCTCCGCCTTCATGTGTCAAAGAGGTTCGAAGCTTTTTAGGGCATGCCGGGTTTTATAGGCGTTTCATTAAAGATTTTTCGAAAATTGCCCGCCCTTTGAGTAACCTTTTGTGTAAGGATGCCAAATTTGATTTTACCGAGGAATGTTTAGTCGGTTTTAATGCATTGAAAGAAAAGTTAACTTCCACACCTATTGTTGTTGCTCCCGATTGGTCTCTCCCATTTGAAATTATGTGTGATGCTTCCGACTTTGCTATTGGTGCCGTTTTGGGGCAAAGAGTGAATAAATTTTGCCACGTGGTTTACTATGCTAGCAAAACGCTCGATGAAGCTCAGGCTAATTACACCACCACCGAAAAAGAATTTTTAGCCGTTGTGTTTTCTTTAGACAAATTTCGATCCTACTTGGTTGGCTCAAAATTAATTGTGCATACGGATCACGCCGCATTGAAATATTTATTAAAAAAATCCGATGCGAAACCAAGATTAATTCGGTGGGTTCTTCTGCTGCAAGAATTTGATTTGGAGTTTAAAGATAAAAAGGGCTCGGAAAATGTAGTTGCCGACCATCTATCTAGGCTAACCGAGGGAGATAATTGTAAGCTTGATAATCCTTTGCCAATTGTTGAAACTTTTCCCGACGAGCAATTATTCGATGTAACAAGGACACCTTGGTATGCTGATATTGTCAATTACATTGTTAGTGGTGTTTTTCAGCCCGACTTGACTTATCAAGGGAAGAAGAGGTTTGTTTCCATGTGCAGGCATTACTTTTGGGATGAGCCCTACTTATTCAGGTTGGGCCCTGATCAGATATTCCGACGTTGCGTCCCGGAGGAAGAGCACGAGAGCATATTGTCATTTTGCCATGAGTTGCACTGTGGGGGACATTTTAGCGCAAAGAAAACGACGCACAAGGTCCTTCAATCGGGATTCTACTGGCCAACATTATTTAAGGATGCCTATTCCCATTGCAAGAGTTGCGACCGTTGTCAACAAACTGGGAATATAAGTAAAAGGAACGAGATGCCGTTGACAAACAATCTTGTTGTGGAACTTTTCGATGTTTGGGGAGTTGATTTTATGGGTCCTTTTCCACTTTCCCATGGCTTTGAATATATTTTAGTTGCTGTGGACTACGTCTCTAAGTGGGTGAAAGCAATTCCAACCCGAACTAATGATGCTAACGTGGTTTGCAATTTTTTTAGGGATGTGATTTTCTGCAGGTTCGGGACGTCTAGAGCTGTAATCAGCGATAGAGGCATGCATTTTTGCAATAAACAACTTGCAGGATTGCTTAAGAAGTATAATGTGATGCATAAGGTCGCAACGGCATACCATCCTCAAACTTCCGGGCAAGTCAAAGTGAGCAATAGACAAATAAAGGCAGTACTCGAAAAGACGGTGAAACCAACAAGAAAGGACTGGGCATTGAAGTTGAATGACGTTTTATGGTCATACCGCACGGCCTACAAAACTCCAATTGGAATGAGCCCGTATCGCCTAGTATTTGGGAAAGCATGTCACCTACCCGTTGAGTTGGAACACAAGGCGTATTGGGCAATCAAAGCGCTCAATTTAGATCAAGAAAAGGCGGGCGAGGAACGACTTTTACATTTAAATGAGCTTGATGAGATGCGATATAAGGCGTACGAAAACGCTAAACTTTACAAAGAACGGACGAAACGGTATCATGATAAGCGTATCGTTCGCAAATCTCTCGAACCCGGGATGGATGTTTTGTTACATAACTCCCGTCTTAAGCTCATGCCCGAAAAATTGGTGTCGCGATGGGGCAGACCGTTTAAGGTAGTTAAAGTATGGCCACACGGAGCAATAGAACTTCTTGATCCGCGGAAGAACGAGCACTTTAAGGTAAACGAGCATAGAGTGAAGCCGTATTTCGGACGAATTGAAGAAATCAATGCGTTTGAGTGGATAGAGGTGCACGATGTTGAAGCTTGAGCAAAACAGAAAGAAGTCGAGCTAATGACTATAAAAAAGCGCTACTTGGGAGGCAACCCAACAGTTTAGTTAGATTTTTCATCTTTTTTTTTCGAATTTATTTTCCTTATTTGTTTTTACTCGATTCGAAACTGACCGGTTCAACTGTGGGTGTTAAAGATTGCAGGAAACGAGTGCGTTTTCAGAAACTAATAATCTAGGCAGGTTGGACACGGCCGAGTTACCTCTGACACGGCCGAGTCTCAAAACAAGAGGAATTTGGTATTCTGGGCTAGTATGACACGGCCGTGTCACAGGACACGGCCGAGTCTCAAAACAGTGAGAAATTGATTTTTCAGGACAGTACGATACGACCGTGTCACAGGACACGGCCGAGTGTCAATACAGTGAAAGTTTGTTTTCTAGGATAGTATGGCACGACCGTGTCATAGGACACGGCCGAGTCGATGAGGAGTGAGTTTTGCTTATTCTGAACAGTACGACACGACCGTGTCATATGCAACACGGCCGTGTCGGTCGGACCTATATAAGGGGAGCACGACCGAATCGCCATTTCCATCTTCCCAGTTTTTATTTTTTTTCTTCCCTCCGAACCCTAGCATCAATACTATCGATTTTTCTTTTCATTTTCATAGAAATTTTGTGCAAAATCAAGGGGAGATACAAGAATCAACTACGTAATAATCATTTTTCAACCAATTTCACTCTTCAAGGGGGCAAATCGGATGAATTGGGACCGGTTTTTAATTTTTTTTCTCTCTCTTCAAAATCTCCGAAATCAAGGTATGTTTCTCATGTTTTTGATGATTATTCTTGGTTATGAGCATGCTATGATAATTAGAATCACTAGTCCTTGATTATCTAGGGTTCTTGAATAAATTGAAGGAGATGAAATTGGGGATTTTCGATAATTCTCCATGCTTGATTATTAAATTTCTCGATTGGAAACTCTTGTAGTTAAGGGATGTTTTTCATGATAAAGATGATGAATTCAAACGATAAATTTTGCTTGGGAGTTGTTTTGATCAATAATATTTATATTGGGGGTATTTCATTATTTGCTATAAGTTTTGGGGAGGAATACGTTATCAAGTCCTTAGATAAATGATAAATTGAAATTTTTTGCAAAAAATGGCACGAGGACGTGGACGAGGAAATTCTCAGCGCGGAAGGGGTAGGAACGGCGGAGAACAAGTGCAGCCGGCAAGAATGGCTATTCAAAGGGCTGTGGAAACTCCGGATTCTTATGGAATTAATCTCCCTGAAACACATTATGCAAGGTGGGAAATGCTGGGCCAGAAAAAGATGCTCCCTACGCGATGGCCCGATGAAGAATGCATGAACGCAATGGGAATAAGAGAAGACGTGATGAAATTCCTTGAAAGAGTGAATTGGGCGTGGATGATGACGCAACAATGGCCGACTTATAGGTGTCTCACGATGGAGTTTCTCAGCACTCTTACTGTCAGAAGAGATCCGGTGACTCGAGAACCAACTGAAATGACATTCCGGCTCAACAATAATGAAGAGAGACTAACCATCGTACAGCTGGAAGATGTTTATCATACAAGACACAATGGCCATTACCCAATAAACCGGTTTGCATGTGAAACCTATTGGAGAGCTATGGTGGAATACCGGGGGAGCGAGGCGCGATATTATATTGCAAGATCGGCTAAAGGATCAAACATTCGCAATCCAATACTCCGATATCTACACAAGGTGATTGCGAATACTATATATAGCCGAAAGGAAACCGGGCCTATTTCACTGCGGGAGTTATACATCCTGACTCACATGCTCGATAACTCAATTTCAGCAACCGGGGATATGGTAGCGGAACATTTTGAGGATGTCGCGACAAAGCCTAAAGGGGAGATATGGATAGGGGTTTGATTACCCCTATCGCACTTCACTTCGAGATTTCCTTAGCTCAGAGGACTCCCCTTCCAGGAAATAAGCTACTCTCTATCTCCGTGATGAAGGTAATGAACATCATGGACTATGAACCGCGCACAGTCTTACTCCAGACCGACAATGACCACTCCCTTCTCCTGAATACACCTTTGACAACCATAAATAATATTCGGGACATGGGAAATCTGCAAATGGCTACGGAGGCACATCGACGAGCACGGATATCAGCTGGATTGGCTCCCCCGGGTCACAGCCCTCTCGATCGAAATGTTCGACCTCGGCGCATTATGGATGAGGATAGAGCCGAGAGGATGGAAGAGGAGGAGGCTTATGAAAGAGGCCCGGATGAAGAGGAAGAAGAAGAGAACGAAGAAGAAAAAAGCCCGAGAGATCGGCCCGAGACGTCAAGGCGGGCCGAAATTGGACGTGCCCCCTCGCGCCCAACATTAAGGGAGGAGTTCGTAGCCTTCCGAGAGGAAATAAAACAGAGGCAAGAGGAGGCTAGACGGGAGCGACACGAGATATTGTCTCTTGTGAGACAAATGCACGGGTGGCATGTCCAGCAAGGCCACTTCCCTCCGCCCCACCAGTAAACCGGTCGTAAGTATTTCTTGAACAATGAAATTCTTTTATTTAAATATGTTGTGTCAAGATTTATTCATCCCGACAGGCGATCGACTATAAGACCGAGCGACCAAGTCAACACCAGTCAAACTATGGACCACCATCAGATACCTAGCGATCGACTCCCAAGGAGATCGCCCATTGGCATCTGGCGATCGACTCTAGTGCACAGCTAAGGACGGTCAACCTGCGCCCCGAGCAGAGATGATCGCCCGTCAAAGTCATCGAGGACTGGATCTCAGAACAGCACCCACGTGCAGATCCAGATAAGGCGCCGCAGCACATGGGTCGTTGACCACAACACAAGATCTTTCCACCAACAGCTGTCTCTGAATAAGACGGCTTTACCTACCGACAAGCCAGCCGAAAGGAACGAGGTGGGAGCGTCCATGACAGCGACTCAGACGCGTGCAAGTTTCTCATTGGACCGCGCGGTTGACTGCCAACAACCCCTGCATACTTTAAGGAGACAAGTCCATGTGCTAAAAGGCGATCGCCCGCTTATTATAATACAGCAAAAGCGATCGCCCGGTATATCCAAGCCCTATAAATAGAGAACCTCCTCCTACTGGAAAAAGGTTCACAATTTATTCTCCTACGTTCAGAATTCATTCATCTACATTCCGAATTCATTCACGGAAATACAGAAGAACATACCTATCATCAAGCTCCTAGCTTTCTCGCCGGAATCCATCTCAGGATTTCTCTCTCCGAATCTCTCGTCCAGAAGACGATCGGCAGAGGCAGGAAGTCTCCACTAGACAGATTCCAAGAGATTCATAAGCTCAGGAGCTCAAGCATTCGGCTAATACTCGCCGTGAGAGACGGTCGATCCCTCACCGCCGCGACTGTTCATTCTCCGTTGTTACAAGAACTCACATAGCATCAAATCTGGTTCTTCCGGCAATCTACACGCTCACTAGCTAAGATAACAAGAATCTTTATACTCATTGTAATTGTATTCTTACATTAGTACTTGTATCCCCGAATATTGGTATTAATAATATCTCGCGAGAGCATTCAAGCCCAGGACTAACAACCCCGGCAAATCTTGTGTTATTTATCTTTCTCACGGAAGTGTTCTCGCATTTGTTTGCTATCCATTCATTCCAGCAATATCTATCTCCGGATAATATTTTGGGTAGCAACAATTGGCGCTAGAAGGAGGGCATCTAACCCTCACATTTCTATTCCTACCGTCCCGAAGAACACTCACTGTTCTCGGGGCATATAATTGAAGTGACACTCACTGCGCTTCAAAGAAAACTTTGAGAATCATGACATCCGCCGGTACATCGAAGAAAGCCACTCTCCGAACCGCCAGACACCATATCCCGGCTCAATCCGAACCCCAGCCGACGACCGGGGGAAGCCGCGGCAACGCGAGACTCTCGATCCCGCACCTGAGGGATAGCTCCAACCTCTCACTCGACCAGTTCCAAACTGAGGAACAGATCGAGGAGGCTATGACCATCCTAGAGGAGCGACGGAGAGCATGCACGTCGCCCGCAGTAACTCCCTCGATCGCCCGCCGCATGGGAAAACGGAAATTCAACGGGCTATCGGGCGAGCGATCGTCAGAAAGCCCCAATTCGCGAGAAAGGGCTCTCGCACGACCGGACAGATCCGTATTCAATCGCTTGGGGCGCGACCCATCCTGGCGACCGGGGCATTCTGTGTCCGACCGCGAAAAGACGGAATCCGAATCCGTCACCAGAAGTTCGGCCTACCCACCTCACAGCTGAACGCAGGTCAGCCATCTGACTCCCGTCCCGATCGCCAGGGGATCAGTACTCAATCGCCTCGGCACCCGCTCCGAGAGCCAAGCCGCGAGCAGCCAGGCCACGGCGATGGCCGCTATACAACGCCAGCTCGACGAGATGAAAGTACTCTTGGACACTGGGGCAAGCGCCAGCAGAAAGATCACAGGGCCGACCGAGCCACTCGCGGTCCACATCGAGCTTGCCCCCGTGCAACCAACGATCGCTCCTCCCAAAACACCTCTGTATGAAGGGAGATCGGACCCCGAAACCCACCTGAGTAAATTCCGAGTCTACATGACTGGATGTGGGGCATCTGATGCAACCAGGTGCCGGATCTTCCCGTTAACATTGGGCGAGCTGGCCCATAGGTGGTACGCCTCGCTACCACCACGATCAATCACCTCCTTTAAGAAACTGGCAAATGACTTCACGTCATACTTCGCCAGCAAGGTCACCAGACCAGAAGGCCCCCACCGCGTGATGAAAATCAGGCAGGGGAAAGACGAAACCTATGCAGATTACATCGACCGAGTAGACGAAATCATCCTCACCGGCGAACCCGTCAGTGACGAGCTCGCTCTCTTTTCTGTCATGGGGGGATTCTACGGTCATTCTCCCATGTTTAGACATCTCACCAAGGATATTTCCCCAACCTACGCGATCTTCCGCGCTAAGGCTGTCAACTTTCTGGCCAGGCAAAGGCTACTCACCCTCCGCCTAGGCGAGGAAACGCCACCTCCTGTCCAGAAGATAGCGATCGACAAAGTAAAGAAGGCGATCGTCAAGCCTCTTGGAGATATCAAGGCCTTCGAGGACATGGAAGTCCATCTCCTCCATACGTTCAACCGAACTCCGGAACATATTTTCTATGCCATCAAGGGGAACGAAAAGCTCAAAAAGCCAAAGGCAATAAGGGACCACGGTCACCTGGACAACAATCAATATTGTGCCTACCATAAGAGTCCCGGCCACAGCACCAACCAATGCCGCGACCTCCTCAAACAGCTCTGGAGATTGTTCGAGGAGGGCAAGTTGGACAGCTTACTGGCTTAGCCGAAGCCCCTCTCAATTTCTATACACGATCGTTCGAGTCGAACACAAAACAGGTCGGAAAGCTCATACGAGCCGACCCCTGGATCAACCTCGACGACCGTCTCTACATGGTTCAATCAAGAGAAAGGGACCTCGGAAGTCTCCCCGATCTCCCTCCTTATTTAAGAAACTGGAGGACTCGCTCGCCGTCTACAGTTCACCATCTAACATGATGGCCTAAAGCACGAGATCGCCTCCCCCGCACAATGTACACCGTCGAAGGTCGGCATCTACATGACGATCCAAGGTGGAAGAGTGCAGCCATGGTCCTAATGGTCGATGGAACCGACTGCTTAGGCCATGCAAGGTCCCTTTGGGCCAAGATCGCCCGCCCTTCGTTTAAATACGAGGCCGGCGTAGTCTGAGGGCCCTCCAAAGTTAATCAGTAGACACGATCGCTCGCCCTCAAAGGTTCATCATCTAACATGGTGAACCCGAACAATGCGACGTGCCACAACCCCCGTCTCAACGTACACCGTCGAGGTTCGCCATCTTCATGGCGGGCCGAGGTGGAAGCAGAGCTAAACAAGCCGCGGGCGTGGAGTTGAATCATCCGACGCTGCCCCGCGCAAGGACTCCTCTAGACCGAGACCGCACGCCCTTCGTTTAAATACGAGGCGAGGCGCAGCCTCACAGAGGACCCTCATAATAAAGTGAGTCACGAGACACTCAATGTCTTCGCGCATCAAGACATGATCAGGGAGTCGGTCCATCGAACTCCGCGATAGTGCACGGTTCCTCAAGACGGACGACCGTCCTCGAGGATTCGACAAAATTGAAGACCGCTCACTCAACGAATTATTTTCATCCCCTTACTTTCACTAAGTGAATAAAAACAAGGGGGAAGAGTGCGGACTACCTATGCGACGATCGTCCCGATTCAACCAGATACAGAGATCGTCATTTTTCAGATGTTGTGCAGTGATCGAATTTGTTGTAAAAGTTATCTTTATGAGTTTATCAATTCATTTGGAACTACCCTCGCAACGATCTCTCCTCACACATTTGTACAAAGTCAAACAAAGACTCAAAAATAACAATCATTCAAGTGATAAGTAAGAAAATCAAACATTCATTTTATTGCTTGGAGGATCAAAATACAAGGTCGCCCGAAGGCCTAAATGCTACAAAAAGAAAGCTACGAGTTACAAGGAAATAAGCTAAAACATCAAAAATGAAGCGCCTCAGGCCCCTGCCTGGCCTTCGCCATCAGCATCCGGTGCGGTCCCCCCATCTTCCGGAGAGTCGGGATGAACAATATTGGCCGGAGTCGGATACCAGCTCAAGTCCACGCCGATATCCGCAAGATCCAAGAGCGGCAAGGAGAAAGTGGGATGGAGAGGATGCTCCAACGCATACGCCTTGAAGTTCTCAGCAAGGGGCCCGACCTCCAAGCCTCCTTTCTTAGCTGCTCGGATCGAGTCGGCGAACGCCAAATAATAGGCGAACTCACTGACAAGCTCCAAGTTTTGAAAGGGATCGGCCTTGGTCGCCTCTACCTCGCCTTTCAGCTCCGCCACTGCCTTGTGCGCGCCTTGGAGCTCGGCCTCCCTAGCAGCTATCTTCTCCTTCGACTCCGCCAGCTCGCTAGTCAATCGAGCGATCGTCTCCTTCTGACGAGCGGCCTCCTCCTCAGCAACCTTCTGTGCTCGGACGGTATTCAGCATCTTGTCCCGAAATCGGTCGACCGCCAAACGAGACAACTCGGTTTCCTTCCTCGCCAGATCAAGCTCTTGGCTCGCCCGCTTGGCTGCCTCCAAAGAGTCCTTCTCCATCGCCACTATCTTGTCGGCAAACTAGGCGTTCTCTTTCCGAGCCGCCTCGAGATCTGCCTGCAGGCGAATAGTGGAGGGACGCCCCTCAAACTCTTGAGCAGCCTGAACAGCCATGGTCGCCGTCTGGAGAGAAAGGGCAAGAACAGCCTGCATCGTACTCCCCGATCGCAGACGAGCGATCGCATCCAAATCGGTCGTCCAGGCCTTCGGCAGATCAGAAGCGGCCTTGCTGACGTATTGCGGGATGTCACAGGACTGGCGAGGAGATCGGCTCGCCAAGAAATCCACCACCATTGGCGGACAGGTTGGATCAGCTTTACGGATCCTGCATCAGAACAACAACAAAGTTAACACCACTCCTACGCAATTGCAAGTTTTAACCTAAAATTGCAATCTACCTCTCAGCCCTCTCGGGGTCGCGACTGAAGTACGGTTTCCCTCGAGGAGTCTCGGCGTCAGCGATCGCCATCTCTCGCATAAAAGCTGCAGCAGGCGGCTCATTCTCCGGAGGGATAACGGAGATCGGAGGCACGACGATCGTCACCTCGCTGGCAGGGGTAGTAACCGGGGCTTCTCCCGACCTCTGCCATTTACGATTCGTCCGAAGCCCTTCCTCACGAACTTCCTCCTCGACCACGATCGGCTCCACGCGAGGCTCCGCCTCCGGAATAATTGGTAACGCCACAGGAGGAGCCCGAGATGTTTTCGTCTGGCGGAGACGACCAAGAACTCCGGGGTTCAACATGGCGATCTCCGGTGGGGGCTCTAGAAAGCGAGGAAAGCGAACCTCTATAGTTAGGATGATCGATCAACAGTTAGAAATTTTCCTCAAATAAGACGATCGCCTAGAAAGTGAAGGTCGCAGAAACTCATACCTGGCACCGAGAGATGTCTCGGGAAGCGGAACAGCCTAGCCGACAACCAACGACTCTCCTTATTGATCCGGTTAGCGTCAAGATCGTCGTCCGACAAGCTCCGTATCTGCTCCCAGACGACTAGGAAGTCAAAAGGCAGCTCCTCGACCGTCGGGATATGAAAACCTGCAAAACCGAAATAAAATTAGATCAGTTCAAAACACATCCGAACGAAGGGAGAGTCTAAACCTTACCGGGATTCCTATCCCGAAACTCAGTAGGGATCTCCAGCTCGCCCGAAGGATTGTCGCTCGCAGAAGCCCTCCACGCACCGGCGACCCAGAACCACTTTGTCGGATCGCCCCGCGCCTTATTCGGGACTCCGAGGATTACCCGACCAGATCGGCCCTAAATATGGTAACCTCCGACCGACCCTTTCTGAGCCGTCAGCTTGAACAAATGGTTCATCTCCGACGGCGATAGAAGGCGGTACAGACGGTGACCGCCGAAGAGAGTGAGAGTGCAGATAATTTGGAGCCAAGCGTTCGGCGTCAGCTGAAGTGGCGCCACGTTCCAAGCGGCCAGCAGGTGGGAGACAGCAAAAGATAGAGGGAAGCGCAGCCCGGCCTCCATAATCGCCTCATTCACGGCGACCATTCCCATCGGAGGCTGATCGGCTCGCTCATTCTCCGCCGGCGCGAATATATCCACATCTGAAGGGACATGGAACCTCGTCCTCCAGACGGCCAGATCTTTCCTGGTCGCCGAACTCCGAATTTGGCCAAGCGACCACAAAGATCGCTGCGCAGCCCGGTACTGCGACCGTTTGGGAAGCTGATAAGGGTAGGCGACCGAGTATCCCCGGAAATCAAACCTCAGAGACGGACCGGCCAACTTCTCCATAACCTCAGCGAAAGCCTTATAGGCCCGGCCAAAAGCGCTATGCTGCTCCCAGTGGGCCCTAATGGCCAGATCTCTCTCTATCTGCGACCGTCTATTTTCAACAGCCGCTCCCTTAGAGACGTTGGCTTCATTAAATAGAGCCTCGATTTCAGCAGGGTCAATTCCAGCCCGAATAGCCTCAGCGGCCGTCTCCAGGTGGAAGTCAGAAGAAGGTCCTCCCCGGACAGTCGATGTCCCGGCAGCGGAACTGGTACCCACTCCGGATGAAGATGTTCCAGCCATTATAAAGAAAGGAGAAAAGGATTTTTTCTTACCCAAGGATGAAATCGAACGACGATCAGCACTAAGATCTTCAGAAAAATCTTCAGCAAGTCCTTCTTTCTCCAGTAAGTGCACGTGAGAATGAAGACTGCAACACTGCGCCCTTTTATAGGAGATGGCAGGGACTCGTTTGCAATAAGGGAAAGTCTCAGGGGTCGGATCTCGAACGTCGCATTTATTGACTCCCTCGAGACCCGCGTACGCGTCTTTTCAAGGACGCGTCAGTCGAGGAGTCATTAATGACCGATGATATCCTCCAACAGAAGCCCGACGCGTGCGCGGAGACTTTTCCACGTGCCTTGCCATTTCCCGCGCAGTTTAGTGGCCAACCAGGTCGTCCAAACTCTGAATCTATCAGCTCAAAGACGATCGCCAGTTCAGTTAAACGCATAGTCGCTCGTCAAAAGTTCAGCGATCGCCAAGAGAACCACCTCACCCCACGTTTCCAACATAGGAGCGAGCTGGGGGGCAATTGTTGTGTTAAGATTTATTCATCCCGACAGGCGATCGACTATAAGGCCGAGCGACCAAGTCAACACCAGTCAAACTATGGCTAGCTCGCCTAAATTGAAGATATCAGACGACCATCAGATACCTAGCGATCGACTCCCAAGGCGATCGCCCATTGGCATCTGGCCATCGACTCTAGTGAACGGCTAAGGACGGTCAACATGCGCCCCGAGCAGAGATGATCGCCCGTCAAAGTCATCGAGGACTGGATCTCAGAACAGCACCCACGTGCAGATCCAGATAAGGCGCCGCAGCACATGGGTCGTTGACCATAGTCTGTCAGCATCTTTCCACCAACAGCTGTCTTTGAATAAGACGGCTTTACCTACCGACAAGCCAGCCGAAAGGCACGAGGTGGGAGCGTCCATGACAGCGACTCAGACGCGTGCAAGTTTCTCATTGGACCGCGCGGTTGACTGCCAACAACCTCTGCATACTTTAAGGAGACAAGTCCATGTGCTAAAAGGCGATCGCCCGCTTATTATAATACAGCAAAAGCGATCGCCCGGCATATCCAAGCCCTATAAATAGAGAACCTCCTCCTACTGGAAAAAGGTTCACAATTTATTCTCCTACGTTCAGAATTCATTCATCTACATTCCGAATTCATTCACGGAAATACAGAAGAACATACCTATCATCAAGCTCCTAGCTTTCTCGCCGGAATCCATCTCAGGATTTCTCTCTCCGAATCTCTCGTCCAGAAGACGATCGGCAGAGGCAGGAAGTCTCCACTAGACAGATTCCAAGAGATTCATAAGCTCAGGAGCTCAAGCATCCGGCTAATACTCGCCGTGAGAGACGGTCGATCCCTCACCGCCGCGACTGTTCATTCTCTGTTGTTACAAGAACTCACAGAGCATCAAATCTGGTTCTTCCGGCAATCTACACGCTCACTAGCTAAGATAACAAGAATCTTTATACTCATTGTAATTGTATTCTTACATTAGTACTTGTATCCCCGAATATTGGTATTAATAATATCTCGCGAGAGCATTCAAGCCCGGGACTAACAACCCCGGCAAATCTTGTGTTATTTATCTTTCTCACGGAAGTGTTCTCGCATTTGTTTGCTATCCATCCATTCCAACAATATCTATCTCCGGATAATATTTTGGGTAGCAACAAAATACTATACCCCTTCGTTCGTATATTCTTTAATTCAAGTTTGGGGGGGATTGGTCAAGAAATACTTCGTTACTCTTGTTTCTATTTGCTTTTGGATATTTTTATGCTTGTTTGTTTATTTTTGGTTGTTTTTGTCAGTAGACTTCTTTGTGGTGTGTTTTTATTTACATTTGGTGTGTTTCGAGCATTTTGCAAATTTGATAAAAACTTTGAAGTATGAACTTTTTTTTTGAATGCCTCGGGATTTATTTCGTTGTTTTGATATACAAATCGAGGATAATTTGTAGAGGAAAAATTGTTGATAATCGAAACGGGTGTGAAACTGAATAAGTAGTTTAAATATCTTGGAGGTATGAACAAACTTACTTGTGAGCTATCGAGCCTTAGTGCATTTTCTAAAATGCAAGTTTTATTGTCGAGTGTTTCATTCTTGATTTAAGACTCTAGAACTTGCCTTGGTATCTTGTTCAAAACTACTAGTGTGTGTGTGCAATTGAGTGAAAATGATTTTTGGCGCCTTTGATCTTAACCCTTCGATTTTGGCCAACCCGACATTTGATCATTCCTTAAATAAACCCAATTGAGGTCATTGTCTATTTCATTGTTAAACCACATATCGAGATTTCCATTACTATAATCCTTCGATCCATACTTGAGCGATTAGAAATTATTTTTGACGAGGATACAAAGATTGTGGTGACATTGGGTGATATACATATTGTTGGGAGTGTTGAGTTGGTGAAAATAATTACTCCGCTATTTTTGGGAACTTAGTAACCGGGTGTATTCATGTGACCCATGTTTATATTCGCGTAAAACGGTTACCTTAGATATGAGTATGCTTGGAAGCAGTTGTGTATGTTTTGATCCTAGTAACCGGGTGTATTCATGTGACCCATCGTTTACATTCGCGTAAAACGGATCCTAAAACAACCCAAGTAAAAAAAATCGGAGCAATAAGGAGGGTTTGACGCTGTGTTTTTCACTTTCAATAGTGCTTGTTGCAAGTGGTTCATAATTAAGGGGATGAAAGAAGGAAACTTTAAAAATCTTGAGCTTCTTAAGTGAATATGATGATATAGTTCTAAAAATTGCTCAAGTCAAGTCACTTTAGCCATATTTATCCCACCCCGACCCAAGCCTACATTACAAGCCGAGTAAAGCCCTTTTTGATTCACTAAAATTTTGCATGCACAAAACAGTGGTAGAGATGAAGACGATTGGCAAGCCTATGGGGTTCCTTATTTCATTGAATGAATTCCGAGCGTATACTTATCCCTATCACTTTGAGAGTGAGTGAATACACTTGACCGGTGAGGTTTATATTGCCAAGTATTGACTATGATGTTAAGGAAGCACCCCGGAGGTTTGAAAACTTTGAAGAACTCGACTTATTTTACTTGTGAGTATTGATGAAATTTTCGAAGAGGTCCTTTGAGGTATTTTGACAGTTGAGTTCCCCTTTGTGAGTAATTATTTTAAAGTGCATTGCTTGGGACGATCAAAGTTCAAGTTTGGGGGGATTTGTTGAGTCGATTCTTGATCGACTCATTCTGTTCTATCTAGTCATGTTTTTGTTTGCTTTTTAGTATTTTTGTTCTCTTTTATGTGTGGTATGTTGTGTTTTTAATTTATAGGCAACCAAGCGAAGATTGTGATGAAATATGCGCTTTCATAGCTAAAATTTGAAGTTTATGACGACCAAGAGCTAAAACGGGGCCTAAAACGATAAAAGATTGAAGCAACATCGGCCGTATCTTCTAAATTCCAGAACCACCACTCCGAATTGAGATGTGTTCTCCTTTGATATAAATTCCTCGTGAAATTAGCTTCGAAACGGTATATCATATGCTAAATTCCGAGATGAATTGATACAAGAACGAAGGATCAAGCCGAAGAAGACCAAAAACCGGAATCAAAATAGAAGAAAGCAACTCGGGCCGCATCAGGCAACTCGGCCGTGTCACAAGACATGGACGGGTCTCTTTCCAGTTAAAATTCCATTTTCCTGCAGAGTACAACTCGACCGTGTCCTATGACACGGCCGAGTCCCTATCCAGCCACTTTTGCATTTCCGGCACAGTATGATACGGCCGTGTCACAGGACACGGTCGAGTGCGTGGACAGTGGGTTGTTTCTTCTTTTCAGGGTAGTACGACACGGCCGTGTCCCAGGACACGGGCAGTGTCACTTTTCGGTGCAAGTCATTTTCTTTGACATTTTTGCACTATTTTGAGCCCTTTTCTTGATCCTTTGGCTATAAAAAAAGGGTGTGGAGACCCTAAGGAGATATTCAGATTTTATTTGAGATATTTTGGTGTGAAAAACACAAGATTGAGGGAGACAAACACCAAAATGAGTGGAAAAGGATAGATTTTCATCATCTTCTTTGTAATTTCATCTTGAAGAAAAATACATTTTGGGAGTGAATATTATTCCTTGTACCATATTGTTTATGAGCTCTTGAAGGAAGAACATCAAATCTTCATCGGGAATTCAATTTCGGCATTTACAAGGGAAGTTTCTACTATGTTTTGTTTTACAATTTCCATTATTGTTGTTGAAATAATCATGTGTAGCTAATCTTTTCATATGGGTTTTTAGATTGAGCCACACACATGTTATCGATTTAGTTTCTATTGATTTTCCGGGTAAAGTTTGGGATTGTTCCTCTTGTTCGTTCTTCGCTTTAGAACTTTTGATTTAGATCATCAAACCTATTTCATTGTTGTTATTATTATTCAAATCGAGGGTTTTTGTCGGTGTTCGCCATCAAATGACCCGATAGAAGCGATTGTGAATGTTCTTAACCTTTTTCCGTAATCTTTTAGCGAATTACCCCATCAAAGGTATTAGCTAGTCGATTGTTCGTAGAGATTCGTCCCCATCAAAGGAGTGTCTCTTATTTTCATTAAGAACAATCGTGATTTTAGAATTGCCGCCATCAAACGGATTTCTTTTAATCATGAGCAATCAATAATTCCAAACCTTAATTCTTTGTGTATCGGAACTAATAATTGATTACGTGTGTGTCGGTGATTCTAAATTCCCATATCATTCTCAATATTGTATTCTCTAAATTATCCGACTATCCAATTGGTGTTTGTAACGCTTAGTTTATTTTAATTTTATGCATTAGTAATTGTAATCCGATCAAACCAATGATGTATTTTAATTTATTTTACTTTTGTTCATTCGACTATTTGCCGAACATTATCGAACTTTAAACCGTTTCCAATTCCTCGAGAGATCGACCTCGAAGTTACTTGCCGCTTCCTATAAAAGCGATTCGTACACTTGCAAGTATATAATTTGTCCATCAGTCCCCTTACTTTCACTAAGTGAACAAAAACAAGGGGGAAGAGTGCGGAGCTATTTATACGACGATCGTCCCTATTCAATTACATACGGAGATCGGCATTATTAAGATGTTTGTGCAGCGATCGAATTTGTTGTAAAAGTTATCTATATGAGTTTATCAATTCACTTAGACCTACACACGCAACAATCTCTCCTCACACATTTGTACAAAGTCAAGCAAAAGACTCAGAAAAGCAATCATTCAAGTAAAAACTCGTAGAATCAAACGTTCATTACATTACTTGAAGTTTCAGAAGTGCATACATGGTCGCCCGAAGGCCTAAGTACTACAAGATAAAGCTACAAAATTACAAGGCAAAAGAGCTAAAACAGTAAAAGAGAAGAGCCTCAGGCCCCTGCCTGGCCTTCGCCTTCAACCTCCGGATCGGCCCGCGACCCTTCGCCAGCTCTCGGAGCGGCCTCACCGTCCTCCGGAGCATCAGGATGAATAAGGCAAACTCGGAGCGAGTCAGCGAACGCCATGTAATAGGCAAACTCACTGACAAACTCCACATTAAGGAAGGGATTGGCCTCGGTCGCCTCTTTCTTTCCCTTCAGCTCCGCCATCGCCTGTCGCACACCCTGGAGCTCGGCCTCCCTTGCAGCCGTCTCTCCCCTCGACGCCGCCAGCTCTCTATTTAGCCGAGCGACGGTCACCTTCAGTTGATCGGCCTCCTTCTCGGGCCGCCTTCGCGGCCGACGGCATCTGTCATCCGGTCCCGAAATCGGTCGACCGTCACCCGGGCTTGCTCGGCATCCTTTCTCGCCAGCTCAAGTTCATGGCTCGCCCGATTAGCTGCATCGAGGGAGTCCTTCTCATTGCCACAATCCTGTCAGCGAACTCGGCGTTCTCTTTCCGAGCCACCTCGAGATCCGCCTGCAGGCGAGTAGTGGAAGGACGCCCTTCAAACTCCCGCACAGCCTGGGTGGCCATCGTCGCCGCCTGGAGAGAGAGAGCAAAAACAGCCTGCATTGAATTCCCCGATCGCTGGCGTACGATCGCATCTAAGTCCGTCGTCCAGGCCTTCGGTAGAGCAGAAACTGTAACACCCCCGATATATTCAGGAATATTACAGCGCCGTAAATCCTTTACGTAAGAATTTACAAAGCTGAAGAAGCGAAATGACAATAACAAATACCAACTTATGAAATTACTGAAATAAAATACAACAGTCTTGTTCAATACCGAGAATACAATTATCCAATGAAGGGTTATTAATACATCACCAAAATCCAAACGTCTTAAACTGACGACGCACTCGAGTACTTATTGAAATAACCAACAAACAACAGACAATAAAACCCGGCCGGAACATCACTCTGCACCCTCGTCGTCATGCAGCTCCAGTGGTTGTTTCCCCGCTCTCATGGATCCTGAACATAAACAAATGTTCACCCCCGCAGGGGTTGGCACAACGATGCTAGTACAAGTACAATAATCATACAACAGTGATATAATCAACAATTATATCGTACCAAGTTTCTCCAACGAGAAAATATCAACAGACATATCATATCATAACAGTTTTTAACATACTGATGGTATTACAACGATCCAGCGCACACAGCTATAGATTCCCATGATGATCCCATCGGACCAACACATGGTGGAACTACCTGTCCAATGATCCAGCGCACACAGCTATAGATTCCCATGATGATTCCCGTCGGATCAACGCATGGTGGACATATAATCACAACACATTTACACAATACAATCACATCATAACTGTCATAATATAAACAATTCTAATTAGAGTACTTGCCTCGGTTCGTTGACAAGATTAAAACTTTCACGAATAATGTCCTAATTGAGATATCGGTCGCTCGAACAACCTTGAATAATACAATTACCAACAATCCGTTCAATATACGATTCAAACACGAATATAACGAACTCAAAACGTCGATACGATTAAACCAAGTTCATTGGGGCATTATATCGAACACTTTGTGGCCAAACTTCGATAGTTTATAACCAAACCTCAATAATACCAACATCAAAACCCCAAGAAGTGTTTCAAACCAACAAAACATCTTCAATATGATCAATAATCCATTATGAATATCCAAAATCGTGATTTCAACAACAATTAATCGAAAACCCCCAAATCCAACTCAACATTCAAAGTGTTCTAGAATAATCCTTCAATAATCCAATGAATAATCAAACATATCCATAATCATGCGTATATCACTTCATACAACATGATCTTAACATCCAAAACATTATATCTCAACACAAAATCGAAATCCAAGATGTTGAAGAAATTACCTCTTGAAGATCCAAGCACTTTGATCCGAAGAACACGCGTTAGATCGACTATCCGGGCTTCACGATCGAATGGAAATGAAGAAAATCAAACCCTCAAGTGATGGATGATGAAAAATATCTCCCCTCAAGCTCTCTCTCTCGAAGGTTGAAGAATATGGAAGAAATGAGCTGAATCTCGCTCAAAAAACACAATTATAGAGTTGACTGCCCTGTGTGCCGCGGCCCAGCCGAAGTGTGCCCAAGACAGGCCAAATCTGTCAGTGACTTCAAGAAGCCGCGTCTGCCGTCGGCATGTGCCGCGGCACAAGGTACAGACGGGTTTGGCCGAAAATGCAACACGAGTGTGCCACGGCCCGGACGGATGTGCCGCGGCAGTGACTCGGCAGTGTGCCGCGGCCCTGCCGGCATGTGCCGCGGCACAAGGTACAGAGTGCTCGGCCAAAAACTGGAAAATGTATGTGCCGCGGCGCACACTCCTTGTGCCGCGGCGCACACTCCTTGTGCCGCGGCCCACACCCCCCTTGGGTCCAAAAATGATGAAAAATGATCCGGGAAGAGAATAAAAGCAATAGGAATCAATATTTGGGAAACAATAACACGAAATGGAAATACGGAAACCCCAAAACGGTGGTACCAAGCAATGATTACAAGGGTTCGCCCAACAAAACACAATTTGAACAATGAGGAGATTAGAAATGACATGAACTCCAACGTCAACATCGACTAATGAATAAATTATAACAATTAAGATAATACTCTTGTCTCGATTCCCGAGTAAGGTTGAAACAATGAACAATATCGATACATAACTCGAAGTTATTCCGAACGGTGAACACGGATGAATGATTATTAACAAGTGAAAAAATTACATGGTGACAATTACCGAATGAAATTACTGAATGATAAATGACTGAATTACAACCGGGTATTACATACACCCCCCCTTAAAAGAGTTTCGTCCCCGAAACTAAGGGTCAAACAACTCGGGATAACTCTCCCACATACTATTCTCGGTTTCCTAAGTAGCCTCTTCGACTCCGTGTCTAGACCACTGAATTTTGACCAAGACGATTGGTTTGTTCCTCAACTGTTTAACTCGACTTTCGAGTATCTTAACCGGTCTTTCTTCAAATGTCCCATTCTGAGCGACTTCGATCTCCCCGAAATCAATGACATGACTAGGGTCCGGTATATACCTCCGTAACTGGGATACGTGGAACACGTTATGAACATGGCACAATGACGGCGGCAATGCCAATCTGTATGCCAACTCTCCAACTCTCTCAAGGATTTTAAATGGTCTGATATATCTCGGACTCAGCTTTCCTTTTCTTCCGAAATGAAAGATTCCTTGAGTAGGGGAAACCTTTAAAAGTACGTGGTCTCCCGTACTGAACTCCAAAGGACGACAGCGTACGTCTGCATAAGATTTATGGCGACTCTGGGCAGTCAACAGCCTTTCACGAATCAAGGCTATCTTCTCTCGAGTCTGTACGATCAACTCTGGTTCTGTCCCGATTAAGTCTGATGAATCATCCCAACATAGGGGCGATCTACATCTCCTCCTGTATAATGACTCAAACGGTGCCATCTTAATGGAAGCATGCCAACTATTATTGTAAGTAAATTCAATCAACGGTAGATGAATTTCCCAATCGTTTGACCAATCTAAGGCACAGGCCCTTAGCATGTCTTCCACCGTTTGAATGGTCCTTTCGGATTGTCCGTCAGTCTGCGGGTGATAAGCTGTACTGAAGTTCAATTCGGTCCCCAAGGCCTTATGAACTGCTTTCCAAAAATGAGACACAAAACGGCCATCTCGATCAGAAATAATGGTCTACGGTGTACCATGCAATCGAACTATCTCCGAAATAAATACTCGTTGCCAACCTCTCCGGTCCCCACGTATCCTTAATGCCTAGAAAATGAGCTGATTTGGTTAAACGATCAACTATCACCCAAATCATGTTCATTCTTGTCTTGGTTCTTGGCATACTAGTAATAAAGTCCATCGATATGTCTTCCCACTTCCATTCAGGAATCGGAAGCGGCTTCAACATCCCGGCAGGTCGTTGATGCTCGATCTTAACCTGCTGACAAGTCAAGCATTTCGAAACATAGTCTGCTATATCTTTCTTCATGTTGCCCTACCAGAAATTTTGTTTCAAGTCCTTATACATCTTACTGGTGCCCGGGTGGATAGAATAGGGCGAGCTGTGAGCTTCCTTCATAATCGTCTGTTTCAGAACATCGACATCAGGAACGCAGAGTCGGTTCTGAAATCTCAAAACTCCATCATCATGAATTAGGAATCCGGTGGCCTTTCCCTTGATCACTTCATCACGTAACCGAATCATCAGAGGATCATCTGCCTGACTAAATTTGATTTCTTCGGTTAATGAAGAAGTTAATTCCATCACGCACAGTTGTCCTTGGACTCTTTGTAACCACACTTCAATTCCTTATCTAATCATCTCTCGTTGAAGGCTAAGTTGGGAAGTCAGAGTCTCCAGCATGTGAATAGAAACAGGCTTGCGGCTAAGTGCATCTGCCACCACATTCACTTTGCCTGGATGATACAAAATCTCCAAGTCGTAGTCTTTAATCAGCTCTAACCATGTTCTTTGCCGCATGTTCAGCTCTTTCTGACTGAAGATGTATTTGAGACTCTTGTGATCAGTATAGATCTGACAGTGAGTCCCGTACAAGTAATGTCTCCAGATCTTCAAAGCAAAAACTACTGCCGCTAGCTCTAAATCATGTGTTGGGTAATTTACTTCATAAGGTTTCAGCTGTCGTGATTCATAAGCGATCACCTTATCATTCTGCATCAATACGCATCTGAGTCCTTGGTTCGAAGCATCACTGTAAACTATGAATCCTCCAGTCCCCTGTGGAAGTGATAAAATTGGTGTTGTCGTCAATCTTTCCTTCAATTCATCAAAACTAATCTGACACGACTCGTTCCACTCAAACTTTTGAGTTTTCTGCAGGAGTCGAGTAAGTGGGCGGGAGATTTTGGAAAACCCTTCCACGAACCGACGATAATACCCAGCAAGTCCTAAGAAACTTCGGACTTCTTTCACGTTCTTTGGAGGCTTCCAATCCAAAATCGCTTCGATCTTCTGAGGATCTACTCGGACTCCTTCAGCTGATACCACATGACCGAGGAACATTACTTCCTTTAGCCAGAATTCACATTTAGAGAGTTTGGCGTACAGTTGCTCGCTTCTCAAAAGTTCTAATACAATCCGCAAATGCTGCGCATGCTCTTCTGGGCTCTTAGAATACACCAGAATGTCATCAATGAATACGACCACAAATTTATCTAAATATTCAATGAAAACTCGGTTCATCAATTGCATGAATACAGCAGGTGCGTTAGTGAGACCAAACGGCATCACTACAAACTCATAATGTCCGTAGCGATTTCTGAACGCTGATTTCGGAACATCAGATTCCTTAATCCTCAGCTGATGGTATCCTGATCTCAAATCGATTTTAGAAAACACTGTTGCTCCTTGCAACTGGTCAAACAGATCATCAATTAGTGGCAACGGATACTTGTTCTTAATCATCATCTTATTCAGTTCTCGATAGTCGATGCACAATCGAAGCGATCCATCCTTCTTTCGGACAAAAAGAACTGGCGCTCCTGTATGGTAAACGCTACCGGATATAGCCTTTGTCCAGTAACTTCTTCAACTGCTTTTTCAGTTCATACATCTCAGTAGGTGCCATACGATACGGCACCTTAGAAATTGGTGTGGCTCCGGGTTCCAGCTCAATGGTAAATTCTACATCCCTTCGTGGAGGTAGTCCAGGTAACTCGTCAGGAAATACATCTGGAAATTTGTTCACAACGGGAATGGATGAAAGTTCCACAATTTCGTCTTCTTTCTTCATTGCATAGCACCAGTATCCGATACAGCATTGTTTCAGCAATTTGACAGCTTTCATCGCTTTGATCAACTTTCCTGAGCTTCCCGGTTTCCATCCCTCAAACAGTATTTCGGAACCATCATCAGCGATCAGCGAAATATTCCTCCTTTGGTAGTTTATAATAGCTCCATAACGATTAAGCCAATCATCTCCGAGTATCAGGTCGTCTCCTTGCATTTCTATTACAATTAGATTTGAGAGCCACTCTCTGCCCCCAAATGATATAGGGAAATCTCTAGTCTCTAAGTTCCCAACAATCTTCTCTCCACTCGGTAAACCAACAACATAAGGTTCACAGTAATGAAAACTAGAAATATTCAAACGATTTACACAAGATGGGGATATAAATGAATGTGTAGCTCCCGTATCGAATAAAACGCTAACTGGCTGGGAAAGGATCTGAACAGTACCTGATGCGACAGCAACATCCTGATCGTCTGTCCTCCTCATCTCGTACAGACGTGGGGGAGTAGATCCGGCACTCGATGTACCCCTTCGGTCCCACTGTCCTCTGCCTCGTCCGCGGCCAAAATTTTGAGGCATCTGAACACTTTGCTGTGTCTATTGGATACTAGCTTCCTTCTGAACTGGCTGTGATGTACGGGTTCCATGGTACTTGGTGGCATCCTTGCAAAACATCGCACGGTGCCCTTACTGTCTGCAATCAAAACATGTAATTGGGGTGCGCAAACAATCACGCCAAAGGTGGCCTGGGCGACCACAGTTAAAGCACTTCCTAGCTATATCCGTCGTGGCTGACATTGTTCCGAAATTCTTTCCGCTCTTAGATGGATGCGGAGGTTTCTTGAAAGAATGAAATGATGACTGGGCTTTGCGAGGCCCATTGTTCTTGTGCTCTGTAAAAGTACCAGAGACTTTCTGCTTCTTTGACTCCATAAACTTCTCCATTGCTGCTTCTTTGATTTCGTACGCCAACGCCTTATCCTGGTATTGACGGAGAGTGGTACATTCAAAACCGGACATGTACCTCTGGATTTCTGGTTTCATCCTCATTTCAAAGTGAATCATCATCTCTACATCTGTTCTGACCAGATGTCGAACAAATGCTAACTGCTAATTAAACGTCTTAATGGTCTGGGATACGGGTTCGTCTGATGGCTGAGCGGAGAAAAACTCCCAAACTTTGGCTTCCATCACAGGACGAGGGCAGTACTGAGCTTCCATCATCATTTTGAATTCTGTCCAATCAGCATCATGATCTGCAGGTCGGATAGCTTCCCACCACTCGGATGCTTCCCCTATCAAAAAGTACTGAGCAATAGGAGCTCTTCTATCGTCTGGGCAATTTATTCCAGCAAAAATTTTCTCCAGTTCCTTCAACCAATGGTCCCATGTGGGAGTTTCGGAAAAACCGTCAAATTTGGGTGGTTGCATCTTCGCCACCTCTTGTAACCATCGGTCACCTCGATTTCCCATTTCTGGAATCCTTTGTTGTCCATCTCCCTGTTGAAATCCCGCCGCCACTTGCATTCGGTCCACGACCTGAGCGAACTGAGTCATCTGGTTCACAACTTGACGAAGGATTTCTGGTACAGCAGGTTCTGGTTCGTTATTGATAGATCGTTGCGGCTCGCCTGAGCTATGACTGGCCTGATTAGAAGGTGACGCTTCCCTTTCAGCATTCCTTCATCCGCGTCCACGACCGCGACCACGTCCACGTCCGCCTCTCAACATACTGTAAGTATAAATACTCAATATACAGGAAACAACATCGTTCAAATGTTCAAAAGATGTAAATGACCCCTATTTTAACCCAATGGCCAAGATATCCATAATATTAGCTTTGATACCATATTCTGTAACACCCTCGATATATTCAGGAAAATTACAGCGCCGTAAATCTTTTACGTAAGAATTTACAAGGCTGAAGAAGCGAAATGACAATAACAAATACCAACTTATGAAATTACTGAAATAAAATACAACAGTCTTGTTCAATACCGAGAATACAATTATCCAATGAAGGGTTATTAATACATCACCAAAATCCAAACGTCTTAAATTGACGACGCACTCGAGTACTTATTGAAATAACCAACAAACAATGCATAATAAAACCCTAGGAACATCACTCTGCACCCTCGTCGTCATGCAGCTCCAGTGGTTGTTTCCCCGCTCTCCTGGATCCTGAACATAAACAAATGTTCACCCCCGCAGGGGTTAGCACAACGATGCTAGTACAAGTACAATAATCATACAACAGTGATATAATCAACAATTATATCGTAACAAGTTTCTCCAACGAGAAAATATCAACAACACATATCATATCATAACAGTTTCCAACATACTGATGGTATTCCAACGATCCAAATAAGACACAAACTATAGATTCCCATGATGATCCCGCTTGACCAACACATGGTGGAACTACTCGTCCAATGATCCAACAAGACACTATAGATTCCCATGATGATTCCCGTCGGATCAACGCATGATGGACATATAATCACAACACATTTACACAATACAATCACATCATAACTGTCATAATATAAACAATTCTAATTAGAGTACTTGCCTCGGTTCGTTGACAAGAATAAAACTTCCACGAATAATGTCCTAATTGAGATATCGGTCGCTCGAACAACCTTGAATAATACAATTACCAACAATCCGTTCAATATACGATTCAAACACGAATATAACGAACTCAAAACGTCGATACGATTAAACCAAGTTCATTGGGGCATTATATCGAACACTTTGTGGCCAAACTTCGATTGTTTATAACCAAACCTCAATAATACCAACATCAAAACCCCAAGAAGTATTTCAAACCAACAAAACATCTTCAATACGATCAATAATCCATTATGAATATCCAAAATCGTGATTTCAACAATAATTAATCGAAAGCCCCCAAATCCAACTCAACATTCAAAGTGTTCTTGAATAATCCTTCAATAATCCAATGAATAATCAAACATATCCATAATCATGCGTATATCACTTCATACAACATGATCTTAACATCCAAAACATCATATCTCAACACAAAATCGAAATACAAGATGTTGAAGAAATTACCTCTTGAAGATCCAAGCACTTTGATCCGAAGAACACGCGTTAGATCGACTATCCGGGCTTCACGATCGAACGGAAATGAAGAAAATCAAACCCTCAAGTGATGGATGATGAAAAATATCTCCCCTCAAGCACTCTCTCTCGAAGGTTGAAGAAGATGGAAGAAATGAGCTGGATCTCGCTCAAAAAACACAATTATAGAGTTGATCGCTCGTGCCGCGGCCCGAAGTGTGCCAAGACAGGGCCAATCTGGCAGCATGACTTAAGAAGGTGCCGCGTCTGCCGGGCATGTGCCGCGGCACAAGGTACTGACGGTTTGGCCGAAAATGCAACACGAGTGTGTCGCGTCCGGACGGTGTGCCGCGGCAGTGATTCAGCATGTGTCAGCCCCGCCGCAAGACAAGGTACAGAGTGCTCGCCAAAATCGAAAATGTGTGTGCCGCGGCGCACACTCCTTGTGCCGCGGCCCACACCCCCCTTGGGTCCAAAAATGATGAAAAATGATCCGGGAAGAGAATAAAAGCAATAGGAATCAATATTTGGGAAACAATAACACGAAATGGAAATACGGAAACCCCAAAACGGTGGTTCCAAGCAATGATTACAAGGGTTCGCCCAACAAAACACAATTTGAACAATGAGGAGATTAGAAATGACATGAACTCCAACGTCAACATCTACTAATGAATCAATTATAACAATCAAGATAATACTCTTGTCTCGATTCCCGAGTAAGGTTGAAACAATGAACAATATCGATACACAACTCGAAGTTATTCCGAATGGTGAACACGGATGAATGATTATTAACAAGTGAAAAAATTACATGGTGACAATTACCGAATGAAATTACTGAATGATAAATGACTGAATTACAACCGGGTATTACAGAAACGGCCCGATTGACATATAACGGGATGTCACAGGCCTGGCGAGAAGATCGGCTCGCTAAGAAATCCAGCACCATCGGCGGGCAGGATGGGTCAGTGCTACAGATCCTGCATCAAAACAACAAAGTTAGCACATCTCCTACGCGAATGACAAGTTTCAACTCAACAAGCAAAATCTACCTCTCGGCTCTCTCGGGATCGCGGACGAAGTATGGTTTCCCGCGAGGGGTCTCAGCATCGGCGATCGCCATCTCCCATAAGAAAGTCGCAGAGGGCGTAGACTCAGTCGCCGGAGGAACAACGGTGATCGGAGGCGCGGCAATCGGCACCTCGCTAGCAGGGGCAGAAACTGGAGTTTCTCTCGACCTCTGCCGTTTGCGGTTCGTTCGAAGCCCCTCCTCACGAACTTCCTCCTCAGCCACGGTCGGCTCTACGCGAGGCCCCACCTCCGGAATAATAGGTAACGCCATGGGAGGAACTCGAGATGACTTCTTCTGGCGAAGGCGGCCCAAAACTCCAGGGTTTGACATAGCTATCTCCGGTGGGGGCTCCAAGAAGCGAGGAAAGTGGACCTCTACAATAAAGAACGATCAAAACCACGGTCAGACACACTCTCCAAGCAAGACGATCGCCAAGCAATTGGAGATCGCGGAAACTCATACCTGAGACCGAGAGATGACGTGGAAAACTAAATAGTCGGCCTGACAGCCAACGGCTCTCTTTGTTGATCCGGAAGGCATCTAGGTCGTTGTCCGACAAACTTCGAATCCGCTCCCAGACAACCAAAAAATCGAAGGGAAGCTCGTCGGTCGTCGGAATATGGAAACCTGCAAAAGGAAAAACAAATTAGATCAGTTCCGATCATATCCGAACAAATGGAGAGTCAGAACCCTTACCCGGATTCCTCTCCCGAAAGCCTGTTGGGATATTCAACTCGTCCATGGGATTGCCACTCGCTAATGCCTTCCATGAACCGCCGACCCAGAACCATTTCGCCGGATCGCCCCGCATTTTATTTGGGACTCCGAGGATCACCCGACCGGATTGGCCTTGAATATGATAGCCTCCGACCGACCCTTTCTGAGCCGTCAGCTTGAACAGGTGATTCATCTCCAACGGCGAAGGAAGGCGGTACAGTCGGTGACCGCCAAACAAGGTGAGAGTGCAAATTATCTGAAGCCAAGCATTCAACGTCAACTGGAGTGGCGCCACATTCCAAGCAGCCAGCAGGTGGGTGACGGATGACGACAAAGGAAATCGCAGCCCTGCCTTCATGATCGCTTCGTTCACAGCGACCATGCCCTCCGGAGGCTGATCGGCCTGTTCATTCTCGGCCGGCACAAATAGATCCACATCTGAAGGGACATGGAACCTCGTCCTCCAGACGGCCAGGTCCTTCCGGGTCGCCGAGCTCCTTATTTGGCCAAGAGACCATAGAGATCGCTGCGCAGCCCGAAAAAGCGATCGCCTAGGAGGTTGATAAGGATGAGCGATCGAATACTCCCGGTAATTGAACTTAGGAGACGGACCAGCCAACCTCTCCATGATTTCAGCGAAGGCCAGATAGGCCCGGCCAAAAGCACTGTGCTGCTCCCAGTAGGCCCTAACCGCCGAATCTCTCTCCATCTGCGAGTGCCGCCGCTCAACCGTCGCCTCTTTGGCGACGTCAGCTTCATTGAACAACGCCTCGACTTCCGCAGGGTCAATTCCGGCCCGGATGGACTCGGCGGCCGTCTCCAGATAGAAATCTGCGGAGGATCCTCCCCGGGCAGCAGATGCCCCGGCGGCGGAGCTGGTGCCCACTCCGTTTGAAGAAGATGTTTCAGTCATTCTCGAACAAAATAGGAGAAAAGGAGTTTTTCTTACCAAGGATTGAGTCGATCGACGATCGGCAGCAAGATCTCCAGAAAATTCTTCAGCAAAAGTCTTCTTCTCCGATAAAGCGCAAAAGGGTCTTAACACTGCAACCCTGTGCCTTTTTATAGGAGAAAGCAGGGACTTCCGTGTAATTATGGAGAATCTCAAGGGTTGGAGTGCAACCGTCGCATATAATGACTCCCTTGAAACCCGCGTACGCGTCTTTTCAAGGACGCGCCAGACGAAGAGTCGCAGCTAACCGTCCGTGTCCCCCAACAGGAACCCGACACGTGCCCCAGAGACTTTTCCGCATCCCTTATCATTTCCCGCTCATTTCAGCGACTGACCAGGTCGTCCAAATGCAAAGCGATCCACTCAAAGATGATCGCCAGTTCCGTAAAATACAGTCACTCGTCATAAGTCAGCGATCGCCAACAGAACCACCTCACCCCACGTTTCCAACATCGGAGCGAGCTGGGGGGCAATTGTTGTGCCGAGATTTATTCACCTCGGCAGGCGATCGACTACAAGGCCGAGCGACCGAGTCCACAACCAATCATGCTATGGCGAATGCGCCTAAGCAGAGATAACAGTCCACCTTCGAGTATCTAGCGATCGACTCTCAAGGCGATCGCCTTTGGCATCTAGCGACCGTCTCTAATGCCCGACCTAAGACGACCGTCCAGTGCCACGAACAGAGGCCTTCGTCCGTCGAAGACCACGAAGACTGAATCTCAAAGCAACTCCTATGTGCAGATCCGCGACAGGCGCCGCGTTTCATGGATCATTGACCACAGCCTATCACCACCTTATCACCTACCGACAAACCCGCCGAAAGGTACAAGGTGGGACCTCCCGTGACAGCGACTCAGACGCGTGCAGACTTCTCATTGGACCGCACAGCTGGCTACCAGCAACTCCTACGGACTTTAAGGGAACCAGCCCATGTGCTAAAAGACGATCGCCCGCTTATTATAATACAGCAGAGGCGATCGCTCGGCGTGTCCCAGTCAGTCCTATAAATAGAGAACATTCAGCAACTGGAAAAAGGTTCCTCTCAGTACCACTCATAGCAGAAATAGTAGGGGTGGGCATGGGACGGGATGGGACGGGCCTGGGGTCATCCCACGTCCCGTCCCGTGTTATAACAAGCGGGACGGGACGGGACGGGATTGGTGATTTCAAAATTTCATCCCGCGGCCTTATCCAAGTTGGGACGGATTTAACGGACGGACGAGTTTAGTCCCGCATAAAAAAGTTCAAAATATAAATTAGAAAAAAGTAAGAAAATCTATAATTTTATACATCTAAATTCGGGAAAAATATCCAACAAACTAATTTAATAGCCTAAATTAAACTTTTAAAATAACAATTATTAACATTTAATACCACATATCCATTTTTTTTTGAAAAAATATCAGTTACTAACTTTATATTGGTTGACTAGGTTTGTGTATAATTATAAAATATAGATAGTAAAAAATAAAAATAGTTTATTATTAAAAATTAATTAAAAAGGGTTACAAATAATAAAAATATATGGTTTTAAAAAGGGTTAAAAACTTAGCGGGACGGGACGGGCCTTACGGGCCTCATATTTTTTGTCCCGTGTCCCGTCCCGTAGTTACTCTAATGGGACGGGACGGGACGGGCCTAGTGTTTTTAATTTTGGATCCCATCCCATCCCGGGTAATTTTGGGATGGGACCGGGACGGGATCGGAATTTTGAATTTTTGTGCTCACCCCTAAGAAATAGGTTCCAACTCCATTCACGGAAATACATACAAACATATACATTCCTTCAGGCTCACAGTTTCCTCTCTCGGATCTACCTCAGGATTTCTCTCTCAGCATCTCTCATCCAGAAGACGATCGCAGAGGCAAGAACTCCCTGCAGTACAGATTCAACGAGATTCACAAGCCTATGAACTCAAACATACAGCTAATACACGCCGTGAAAGACTGTCGATCTCTCACCGCCGTCGCAATTCATCAACGTTGTTACATGAACTCACAGAGCATCACATCTGGTTCTTCCAGCAATACGCTCACTAGATAAGATAACTAGAATCGTTACACTCATTGTAATAGTATTCTAACATTAATACTTGTATCCCCGGATATTCGTATTAATAACATCTCGCGAGAGCATTCAAGCCCGGGACTAACAACCCCGGCAAATCTTGTGTTATTTACTTTCTCTACGGAAGTGCTCTCGCACTTTGTTTGCTACCCATCCATTCCAGCAATATCTATCTCCGGATAATATTTTGGGTAGCAACATGTGTGAAGTATGAAATAATAAGGAGGTATTTATAGGATTTTTAAGGGGTAAAATTTGATTTTTTTGGTGTAAATTGAGTCCAAACGGTAATATATCTGTTGCCAAACGTCCCAATTTCTTCCCAACGTTCGAATTTTTAAAATAAAAAGAAAAAAAAATAGCTTGGCGCTGGCTGGTGGCTACGGCGCCACCTCCTTTGGCGCGAACCTTGGTACAGTGTGCCGTTCTTGGGTTTGGGCTGATAGAACAATGCAAGGGAAGAACACGACGGTACCCCAAGCTCTATCAGTTATAATGTTATCATATCAAAAAAAATTGGTATACCGAAATTTTAATATGACAATAATTTCGCCACCACGGACCAAAGAATATGGCCTTATCCTTGTAGGAGTGGGTATTAAGGTGCGGCATGCTTATTAGGCGTAATACAATTGACAATATGAATGGAACGCAGAGTTGGAGGCTCTCTTTTGTAAGAGTGATGCTCATAACCCACTCGATCATGTTTTTCTTTTGTATAAACGATATGATACCAGTATTACTAAATTACTTTATTTTATATTTATTGTTAATAAATGTATTTAATACTCATATACACTGAAAATACTTTTTAAAGAAATGGTAGGTTAATGTATTAAAAATATCGGTAACTAGATCATACAATGCCAAAAAAATCCACAATACTGTCATGAATGACATGCCTAACAAGAAAATGTCTTATACAGTACAAACAAATTAAATAAGTATTATTTTGTAATGTAAAAAACTATTATGCCCTGATAGAATATATAATTACAATTATGTCGTATGAAGTTTTCCTATAAATAGATCTTCAGTTGTTAATAAAAGTAGACCTCATAAATCATTCTCTCTAAATTCTCTCTTTTTATATATAGTTTTATAACACATTATCAGCAGGGGCGGATCCAGGATTTGTACTTGGGGTGGGCTGAAAATAAAATTTTTAAAGCACTATATTTTATACATGCCAAAAAAATCGTTATTTACATAGTTGTGCCCTACGAGACCTCAATACATAAAATTCATCAATAACATAATCTATATCTATATCTTTAACAAAATCTCTCTCAATATGGAGCATTAGCGAGTCTTCAAGCAAATCATCTCCCATCTTGTTACGAAGTGCTGTCTTCACATGCTTCATTGCAGAAAATGCTCGTTCAGTTGTAGCAGTAGAAACAGGCAACGTCAAAACTAGATGAATAAGTCTAGTTAACATAACATAGACTTTTGACCTTTCACTCTTTGCAAGTATTTGACACAACTCCACAAGTGTATAGACTTGAAATTCTTGCATCACTGTCCGTATAATGTCTCAACTCATACTCCAAAGAAACAATATCTTGATCACTGAAATCTCCAGGATAGAATTTTCTCGCAAGCCTGCAAATATCATCACTGTTGAAAGATTCGAAAGGATTCTAGGATCTAAGGCCACACTAAGAGAAATCAATTCAACAGACACATCATTAAATCTTGTATTTAAATCCATCAAGATATGATCTATTGCTCCATTAGAAACATAAAATGATAATGATGTTCAATTGTAGTTTGCCCACGAGAACGACCAGCCTTATATGGAGAATCTAAGTTGGGGACATCAATATCATTCTTCAAGCAAAAATGATAACTGCTATGCCTTGACGTAATCCAACATCATCTGAAACATGGTGATCATAAAGGTTAGCGATCAGGATTAGTGGGAGTCATGTAGAGGGCAATGAATAATCGAGATGGGGATTTGTCCCTCTCCTTAGTGAGAGAGATATCTGATGGGCCCCTCGATAAGTAGGACTGAAGGAAATGCATGACCATGCTTAAATGAAGAGTCATTTGATTCAATCAGTCTACTTAAGATCGAGAAAGCATTTGAACATAAATAAGTATGACACACTCCATGACTTAGTTCAAATATGATATCACGTGACAAAGGGATTTGACACGTTAAAAGGTTTAGTGGACTATTAACTTATATTATTTGGGTAATCATAATGTCTTGCTAGAGTCCGCCTATGATTTATTATTTAATAAGGTATTAAATAATTGCCAACATAATATAAGCCTTTTGGGTCGCACATACAACAATTATAGACAAGTAGAAATAAATATCAACTAGAAAATAATAAATATAATATTGGATATTATATTTATAAGGAGATTAAATAATAAGTAATATATATAATATTGGATATTATATATTGTATTATTTAATAAGTTGAAGGGCAACTAAGCGAATACTAGAGTTTGACTCTAGGGTTTACTTAGTATAAATATAAGATCCTGGAAAAGTAGTTGTCATAAGAAATCAAGATACAAAATCCCCCCCCCCCCCCCCCCCCCCCCCAAGGAGAAAGAAAAAAATTGGCCCCTTCTCTTACAATAGGAGAACAACGTCGGTCATCTGATCTTCTTCCCTTAGTCGATCTTGATCGAGAGTACAATTCTTCTAGTAAGGAATTTGTGTTGTACTATTCATCAATATTATTCGTAATGATCTAGAAATCTGGCTTGTGGAATTGTTTGTGTGTGGATCACCCAAAGAGAAAGGAGATATTCATCTGCTTCTAGTCCGGTTCAGATCCGTTCTTCGAATTAAGGTAATTCGACGAACTCTTAATAAATCAATTAAATTATTGCATGTAGATCCTCGTCCGGGATTTTTCGTTTATTTATTCCGCTGCATTTTACTTAATTTTATTGTATTAGATATACTTAAAACCCAACAGTGGTATCGGAGCCAACTTGCATCTAATTTAATTGTTTATGTAAAACATGTTTATGTGTAAATTATGTTCTTGATTATGTTTATAAAATAATTTTCTGGTTTAATTTGATTAAATCGGATCATCAAAAATCAATTTTCTGGACTGTTTTCACAATAATCTGCTCCAAAACTGTTCTGGAACAGGATTGGTCCGAGACGGGTCGGGTCCGGGTCGGATCTGGACCCACGGGGCCTTTTTAATTAGCAAAAAATGTTTTGCATTACCAGGGATTCAAACCCTAGTCGTCGGCCCAGAACTGCCACCTTACCAACTAGGCTGCAATTTTTCTTTTGGAAATTATACAGTGGTGTTATATAAAAGGCAAGAGATATGTATTAAACATTGCAAAATAGTTCCGCAAAACCCGGGATTCGATCCCGAGTCTTTCGGCTTTCCTCTCGCCCAACTCACCATCTCGGCCACTTATTGTTTTGGAGATTTTCACGGAACATTATATTTAAACCTAGTTTTAAAAGTCCAGAAAATACTCAAAATGATTTGTTGCGGAAAGGATTCGAACCCGCGTGGTTCTGTTGCAGGACCTCTGACCGGACCAACTGGGCTGCAGGTCTAGATATTCAATTTTTGGCACAGTTTTAATTTATTGTCTGATGGTCAGACTGATTATTTAGTATATTACATGCTTTATTAATTATTTGATAATTATTTATGGTATGTGTATGGGGTATGGTATTACCATAAATTGACCAATGTTATTGGATAATTTATTTCCTTATGGGTTAGTTTTACGGCCTGTGTGTCGTTTAATTATAATTGGTTTTACGGCTTGCGTGTCGTTTGCACCTCTTGTAATTTAATTTACTAGTGTAGTGTTAAATTTCATTAATGTAATGAAGACAAGAAGGACGAGAAGGACGGACTCGAGGAGCAATTGATCGTGTATGACGTTCCAAGGAGTTGGGAAGATCAATGAAGACCAATTTCAACCTTTTAGATTGACTCTTGTGATTTTCATGTTGGCTCATGGAAATCACATTAGGAATTATGGTCATGCTATACACGGTCCTATGCTTTTAATTGTCATGTGATGCGATGTATGTTTAAATTTATGCATGTATGTGATGCTATGTATGTTTAGATGTATGTTAGCAAACATAGACATTAACATAGGATAAAAATCCCTCGTTAAATTTTTTAAATGCCGTTCATTTGAAAAACACCTATAAAGACTTCGATCATCTTGAGTGGGTCATGCCAAAGCTGGGCACTCGGATTATCTTAGCAAGGTAGGATGGGTAATGGTGATACCTATGTGTTTTAATGAACTGAGAATTCAAAAGAGTTTTGAATCTTAAGGCATAACATGAGATTATAACATGCTTGGGCATAAGATGCCAAATACCATGAATATAATCTAAGAGTTACATATGATGTAATCGATAAAGAGTTATTCACCTAAAGTAGCTCAATTCTAGGCGCCATGCCAAATCTGAGTTTAGGATTGTGAAAAATGGGATCTTAGCCCACTAAAATTACAAGTGTTGTAAAGTTGATGGTACTTTGTTTTAGTGGGAGTATTTTTCGAGAAATAAAATAATGTGACTAAATACTTTGCATATTGAATTTTGTAGATAATATAGAATGGCATCAATCAACACGTCCACCATTTCACTGTGATCAGTACTTGAGAAAGACAAGTTCAAAGAAAACGGCAGCAACTATCTGGATTGGATCCGGAACTTGAGTTCTCAAGCAAGAAAGAAAGTTGTTTGTTCCTGAGGAAGAAATTCCCGATGAGCCAGCTGACAATGCAAACAAAGCAACAAAAGACAAATGGAAGAAATATTGTGATGATTCCATTGATGTCAGTTGTCTTATGTTGGCTACCATTTGTCCAGAACTTCAGAAGAATCTGGAGGAGATTGAGGCTTATGAGCTGAATGCTCACCTCAAGGAAACTTTCTCGAAACATGCTAGGCAAGAGAGGTATGAGACCTTTCAAGCCTTATATGCTTGCAAGATGATTGAGGGGACATCTGTCAGCGCTTATGTACTCTATATGAAAGGATATATTGATCATCTTGATAGGCTTGATTTTCCACTTTCTAAGGAGCACTCCACGGATGTGATCATAAACTCATTGCCCGAAAGTTTCGGTCAGTTCATTATGAACTATAATATGAATGAGATGGAGAAGTCCATTGCTGAGCTGCATGGGATGCTTAAAACGACTGAGCAGAATATTAAGAAGAAACCAAGCCACGTGCTGATGGTCAGCAAGGGGAAGTCCTTTAAGAACAAAGACAAGGGCAAGGGTAAGGCAAAAGTTGCCAAATCTAAAGACCATATTAGGCCGGTTTTCAAGGCTAAAGCTACCAAAGATGGAAATTGCCATCATTGCAATAAACCAGGACACTGGAAAAGAAATTACAAGATTTACTTGGAAGAGCTAAAGCATACCAAGGGTAGTGAGACTACCACCGGTATATTTGTTATAGAAGTTAACTTATCTACTTCCAGCTCCTGGGTATTAGATACTGGATGTGGATCTCACATTTGTACAAATGTGCAGGGGTTGAGAAGCAGTAGAGAACTGAAGAAAGGGGAAGTGGATCTAAGAGTCGGCAATGGAGCAAGAGTTGCTGCACTAGCCGTAGGAACTTATGATCTAGTTTTACTCAATGAGCTTTTGTTAGTTTTGAACAATTGCTATTATGTTCCTGCTATGAATAGGAATATTATTTCAGTTTCTACATTAGATTGTGAAGGTTACAGTTTTCTTATTAAGAATAAGATTATTCGTATTTTCTTTAATGACTTGCTTTATGGTACTGCAAAGTTATATACTGGCCTTTACAATATTGATCTAGATGAGTCTGACACTTTGGAAGTCTATAACATTGCATCCAAGAAACCTAAGCTCAATGATTCTAATCCGACTTACTTATGGCATTTTCGACTTGGTCACATAAACGCGAAACGCATTTCTAAATATGGAACATGCGAATCTTGTTTATTAGGCAATATGATGAAGAATCCTTTCACCGATCATGGAGAAAGGGCCTGATACATACTGATGTATGCGGACCTCTTAGCACTCATGCCAGAGGCGGATACCAATACTTCATTATATTTACCGATGATTATAGCCGATATGGATATGTTTATCTTATGAAGTATAAACATGAATCTTTTGAAATGTTCAAAATATTCCAGAATGAAGTACAAAATCAACTTGGCAAGACAATTAAAGCCCTTTGATCGGATCGAGGTGGCGAATACTTAAGCCAAGAGTTCGATGATCATCTTAGGAGTTGTGGAATTGTTTCACAACTTACTCCTCCCAGAACGCCTCAGCATAACGGAGTGTCCGAGAGGAGGAATCAAACTTTATTAGATATGGTTCGATCCATGATGAGTTGAACAGAGCTTCCATTCTCATTTTGGTGCCACGCCTTAGAAACAGCATCATTCACCCTTAACCGTATTCCATCTAAAGTAGTTGAAAAGACACCATTTGAGAAATGGACTGGTAAGAGACCAAACTTGTCTTTTCTAAAGATTTGGGGTTGCAAACCGTTCGTAAGGCGCCAAGTGTTTGAAAAACTGGCAGCCAGATCTGAAAGATGTTTATTTGTGGGATATCCTAAGGAAACTAAAGTATATTACTTTTATAAGCCCGCAGGGAACAAAGTGTTAGTTGCTCGAAATGTTGTATTCTTAGAAAGGGAATTTATTTCCAAAAGAGACAGTGGGAAAAGAGTAATTCTCGAGGAAACTCGAGAATCACAAGAAGAAATCGCTTCACCGATGGAAACCGAACAAGCTCAACAATCAGTTGAAGAGCCCATTCAAAGTACACAAGTCCCACGCAGATCTGATAGGATGCGACATGAACCTGAGAGATATGGTTATCTCGTAACAGAAGATGATGACGCATCGCTCATAGATGATGAGCCTAGTACCTATACAGAATCTGCTTCAGGACTAGAGTTCGAGGAATGGCTAGAAGCCATGAAGTCAGAGATGCAGTCCATGTATGACAATCAAGTTTGGAACTTGATAGATCCGCCTGAGGGTGTTAAAACCATTTGGTGCAAATGGGTCTATAAAAAGAAGAAAGACATAGATGATAATATGCAAGCCTATAAAGCTAGAGTAGTGGCAAAAGGTTATAGACAGATTCATGGTGTTGACTATGATGAGACCTTTTCGTTAGTAGTCATGCTTAAATCAATTAGAATTTTATTTGCCATTGCCACATACTATGATTATGAAATATGGAAAATGGATGTCAAAACAACATTCCTTAATGGAAACTTACTCGAGGATGTGTGCATGACACAACCTGAAGTTTTTGTTCATCCAGAAAATTCTAAAAAGGTTTACAAGCTTTAAAGATCCATTTATGGGTTGAAGCAGGCTTCTCGAAGCTGGAATCTTCGTTTTGATGAAACTGTCAAAGAGTTTGGGTTCATTCAAAATGAAGATAAACCATGTGTGTACAAAAAGGTTAGTGGGAGAATAGTTGTTTTCTTAGTCTTATATGTAGATGACATATTACTCATTGGAAATGACATTCCCACCTTGCAGACAGTCAAGACTTGGTTGGGAAGTTGTTTCTCAATGAAAGACTTAGGAGAAGCTACTTACATTCTTGGGATAAAGATCTGTAGAGATAGATCAAAGAGATTGATTGGTCTGAGTCAATGTACTAACATTAATAAAACATTGAAGAGGTTCAATATGCAAGACTCAAAGAGAGGACTCTTGCCAATGTCACATGGCATTCATCTGAGTGAGACTCAGAGTCATTCGACTCCTGATGAGCGAGCCTGCATGAGCAATATACCATACACTTCGACTATTGGATCGATCATGTATGCCATGATTTGTACTCGACCAGATGTATCGTTTGCCCTTAGCATGACAAGTCGATACCAATCGAATCCAGGTGAAAGTCACTGGACAGCAGTGAAAACCATCCTAAAGTACTTGAGAAGAACTAAGGATGATAAACACAATTCCTAATTAAAATTGATTTTTTATGTGAATACTATAAGAAATCTTCAAATGCGTATTCTCGATTTACAATATCATTACTAGTCAATATTGAGATAAACCCTAATAAATTTGGAATATATTAAGGGGGAGTATGGGCCCATTCTCTCTATATGTGAACTACTAGATATTATGGATCCATTAGATAGTCACATATGTATATGACTCGCAATTGCAAGTTTACGGGATGATCCGCTCATGGTTTGAGCATAATTTCCAGATAAAATGATAAAGCTAGTAATATATCTCAAATAAACTTGGATATATCCCTGAAGGATCAAATATGCGCATATAAGTAGGATATTTGTTGATAAATTATTCTAAGTCATCGAATAAAGTATCAATATCAAGAACATAATGCAAGAACATATAAACTCCCTTATCAAAACGGAATGTTGAGAATGTATATATAATTAATGTCATATGAGTTTAGTTCTCAGGATTTTCTTAGCATGTGGGGAGTATTAATAGTTGGAAATAACATTTGAAATGCGTCACATTATATCCTCACAATTGAAATATGAACTTGAAGTTCGAAGATACACGAAAGATTATTTTTGATCTTATATGTAAACTATAAATGTTTTGGTAAATCAGCGTGCCCGAAGCATTGACATAACTCCTTTAATATATATATATATATATATATATATATATATATATATATATATATATATATCAAAGCTGATATAACTAAATAAACGAGGTCTATACTCTGGAAGAGTGTATAGGCATAACTATAATATATAGATCCCAAGGCGGATTGACACTAATGGGATATCTCAATAAAGTGATGTTGATATGGGGAAACAAATAAACTGGAAAAGTGTCCACCCATCAAAAGGAAATATCATTATGAATGCTTTTTGATAATGGGGATATTAAATCATCGAAGAAATTGATACGAATTCCATATTGAAAATCAAGATGAAGTTTCAAATATATTATTATTATTATATGCATTCTCTTGGAATAAATATAGTTTTGTAAAGGAAAATCCGTATGTTATAACCATTTCCTTGATTGAAGTTTTATCCCAAACAAGATTTTTAATGAGACAACTTAATGAAACATTCAGAAGAGATTGACATATATCATTCATGATGAAATTATGAGTTACAACTTATAAATTACACTTTATGTGGTACAATGTGACGTGAAAAATAATTAAATATTATTTATATCTAACAGGTGTTTACGTGAATGGGAAATAAATAAAAGGTATCGACCAATAATTATATAAATTCAGGAAGGATTTTGAGATGCCGAAAGCATACTTGTAATACGCGTTGCACTCTTTTTTCGTTGATTGAGGTTTTATCCCACAAGGTTTTCCTAGCAGGGTTTTTGACGAGGCAACTTAGAAGGAATATCAACATGGATTATGTACTGTTTACCGTTCATTATGATTTTCCCCACTAGATTTTTCCTAATAAGGTTTTGAAGAGGCATATCATGACTTAATAAGGCAACATGTTGATACTTCTATAAAGAATGACTTACATACGAAGAGACATATACCATTAAGTTCACTCACTTTTTGTCCCAAGCTGTTTTAATGTGACGCCAGATAACAAAAATGATCCATATGAGAGGGAGCAGATTTACAATCACACATTGCTCATGTTTTCCTAACAATACGATACAACAATATCTGAATTATACAAGCTCCACCACAAAACTTTGTAAGTTTTCCTCCCATCAGTATCTCTTCAAACAATGTTGATGGTGCATTTCAATAGTCATTCAAGGGAGAATGTTATGATTGACACGCCTTACGAGAAGCTGTCTTATGCAGTTCGAAGAGATTAAATCAGTAATATCTGACTATTACGCCATGATTTAATATGTAATTACAATATGCCATCTAAAATTTTCTTATAAATAGTATTTCATTTAAACAAAATTAGACCCGATTCTCTCCAAATTTTCTATATTTATATGTAGCTTCATAATAAATATTAAAATTTTCAATAGGCGAATCGAAAAATCAATTTGATTCGATTTATTTTTATTTTTTTAAGAGTTATAATGTAAAATTTGATTCGATTTTGGATTGGATTTAGAAATGAGGAATGACAGGGACACACATTGGACCACACCCCCAAACACAGCCGTGCTTTGGGAGTGTTGTACTGCGTGCTTTACAGATAAAATAGTTCTAATATTATTATGATTATTTTATGTGTAAACTGTTGACGACTGATTTGGTCAACGTCACGTGTGCTGATCTGGACGAATGGATCGAAGCCACGTAGAAAATAATAAAACAAGATGAAAAGTATTGGACCACTAAATTTTATTAATGATCTTGATATGGAGTAGGGCCGGGCCGAAAATATTTTGGCCGGTCTATATCGTTTTTGCTTGCTTATTACAAGTCTTATTTTTTCTCTTTTTCTCTCTTTATATCTATCTCTCTACATCTCTCTCTCTCTATGTTCTTCTCACGAATTTTTTCCAAAGTCCTTTCTTTCTGTATTTTCCTTCTATATATAGAAGGTTTGGACCAACCAGCGGGTGGTAGCTGGAGGTTGCCTGGGAGTGTGTTTAGACACTTGTCAGCGGGGGAATTTCCCTTAAACACGTGGCGGCTTTAGGAACTGCTTTGGGAAGAGGGAGGATAGAGCGCACTGATCGTCCTGTCTGCCTGTTATTCGTGCTTTTGGCAATACTTATCCGTTGTGGCCGACAATGGGGTCGGCCCTCGAGCTTCTCGCTGTTCTGGTCGGTCTTGTTATAACTTTGATTTGGAGCGTATTCATCCTGGGTCTGCTCGGCCCTTCTGGATCGGATCCTGGGTCGGCTTTGACGTTTCTGTCCGGTCCGGTTCTAACGAGCCCCGGGAGAAAATTGGGACCATGCCCGGTTCGGCTCCAGGCTCTGCTCGGCTGGTCGGCTGCCTGGAGTGCTTATGTGGATGCCAAGGTGGATCGACTACCAACAAGGGCCCCCGAGTCCAGGGCCGTGCCGGGTTGGCCGGTGCTGGGGTCGTTTCATATTGAGGCCGATCCGGCTTGGGGGAGGATAAGATCTCTCGAAGGGACGCCTCTTCGAGAGTCGCGTCGATTAGACTTCGGGGTCTTCAAGTGTCATGATGAGGGGGACGCGTGGCGGGACGTAATTTGTTGTCGCGTTTCACGCGCTTTTGATTTTCGCGACGGTTCAGTAAGACTCGCCGCTCCACGCGCCTGGCATTTAATGCCCTTTTTATCTTATAAATATAGAATGCTTTCTTCTTCATTGTTCCCTTCGCCATTTTCGTGTCTTGTTGCAGAGAAGAGAGGGAATTTTCCGGCGTCCTTTTCCCGTTTTTAGAAAGAATTTCTTGGTAAGCTTTTTCTCTTTTTCCTATTTTGCGATGTCGGAGCGGAGGGATGTGATGGCGGAGGAGTTGACTGTGTATCCGGACCGTACAGGGGTGGCGGATCTGTCACTGGGCGATGTCCCCGTCGACTAGAGCGACAAGGAGGAAGGTGGCGAGGTCGCGAGATCGCCGGATTCGGAAGACGCGGAGGTGGCGGCGCCGTTGACGGCGGTTGGAGAGACTCCGGCCTGGATTCGGCCTCGGCCGTCTCCTTTTGTTGAGGCGGAGTGGGATTCGGCCTCGATTCGCAGCACGGTCACCGAAGAGCAGTTGGCGGCTTGGCGGGGGCGGTTTAAGATACCTGCTGCAGTGCGGATGTTTGTTCCGAATCCCGAGGAGAGGCCTCACACTCCGCCCGTCGGTTGTACGGTGCTGTATTACCGCTCCCTGCTGGCAGGACTGAGGTTTCCGCTCCCGCTGGTTTTCTCCCGTGGTTAAGGCAGTGGGGCCTTTGTATTGGCCAAATTCATCCGAATTCCTGGGCTCGAATGGTGGGTCTTTTCATCCTTTTCAGTCAACATGGATGGACCGAGCCCAGCTTTGAAGAGTTTAACAGTCTCTTCCTATGGAGGTCGGTCGGCCGATCCAGTTCTAGCTGGTTTTATTTGACAGCCCGGCACGCGATGCATAAAGAATTGGTGGATGTGCCAGAGACCATCCATAGCTGGAAGGAACAGTGGTTTTATGTAGGGGGCCGTGGAGGAGTTCGGCTGATGAGTGGGAGCCTGGTGTGATAGATGCCGAGCTTCGGGTCCCCGAGCACTTTATTGCCAAAATGAGTAAGTGTCGTATTCTCTATTCTTGTTCTTTTCTTGTCTAACGCTCATCCTTTATTTTATGTGCAGGGCGTATCCCGGCCTCTGAGACATCTTCCGATTTTGACGAGCGGGTAGAGAAGCTCCTGGACCTTCCCGCCGAGCAGAGGAAGTCGTATCTTTTGGCCAGTGAAGAAAATCTCTGGGCGGCCGGACTTCGATCCACCGATCCAAACATTATGTCTTCATCAGGTATGCTTTTTTTAACACGTCTTCTTTATCCAGTCCCAAGGGGCACGGTTCCATCGGGAAGGTAAGAAACGCCTGCGCATCGGGTGGCGAGGCTGACTGCTGAGGCCACCGAGCGCAGGGAGCGCGCAGGCAAGCGGAAGAGGGTAGAGGCCGAGGCCGAGGATAGTTCGACTAAGGTGGGGGGCTCGTCTGTTCCTGAAATTGCTGCGTCCGCCCTGAGCCCTGTCCGGATGGGCCTTGCGACTGGTAAGGAGCCCGCAATCGATTTGGAGGGCCACTATCTCCCGGTTAATAAGGACCGAGAGGAACCTTGTGCTCAAATGAAGGGGCGACGGCCGCGTTGGTTTCTAGATTACGTCCGGGCATCCACTCTGATCGCTGAGATGCTCAACTGGGTCCCTCCCGCGGTGGTTGAGTCCAGTCATGTCCCCATCAGGGGCTGGACGCCCAAGATGGAGATGGTGACCAACGACATGGGTCCGGACGAGCAGATCCAGTTCGGGAATGCTCTGATGGGCCGTGCGTTGTGCACATACATAAAGGCCACTAGGGAGCTGATGGCCCTGGTTGAAAAGCACAAGAAGGCGGAGGCCGATCTCAAGGCCTTACAGGAGGAGCACCATCTCTGTTCTTCGCTTATCAAGTCTCTGGAGGAGAAGATGACCTCCCTGAAGGGTGAGATGGAAATTCTGGAAAGTCGGGCCCTCGAGGCCGATATTTGGAAAGGAAAGGCCGACGAGATGGCCACGGCGTCCGAGCAGGCGCATAAATGGTGTCTGGTCATAAGGGCCGAGCACGAGGCCTATTTGCAGAACACTAAGGCCCAGCTTGAGCGTCTGACCGAGCGGGTCAATACTTGTGAAGCTACGGGCTACGCCAGGGGCCTTGCCGATGGGGCGGCTGCTTTTCAGAAGACATCCGAGTTCGAGGAGTTGATTAACCTCAACTATGTCTCCACCTGCTATGAGATGTTGGATATTATGAAGGAAGGGAAGACCATTGAGGAGGTCCGGGCCTATATAGAGTCTCAGGCGGCCGACCTGAAGGTTGAGTCTCTCGGAGCTGACGAGCCGAAGGCTGTAGAGTGTATTGAAGATCCGGGGTTGATCCCGCCCGGCGAAGGTGGACAGTCCTCCCAGGCGGCTGATCAGGAGGTGTTGTGAGGAAATCCCTCATACTATGCCGCAAGTGCACGGTGTCAACAAGTAATAAAGTGATAAGTAAGATATCGTTCCCTCGAGGACTGAATTCACTAAGTACCAAAATATAGTCAACTCACAATTTTATTTGAAGAACAATTATATTGAATTTATATCTAAACTAATTGCAGAAAGATAAGTAATAATAGTAATAAAGGTGTAGGATTATGATTTTCACCTCAAACAATCAGGAATGATTTTTTATTCAATTGATTGTAAGCCAGGAATTCCTAAATTATTCTAAATTCTTTCCCAAGGTCGATAGAAAATACTACGAATCATTAACTCGATATATCCCTATTCGAATTAGATAATTAGTAACTGAAACAGTTCAAGAATCCCTACAATAAATAGGCTTCACAATTTCCATGAGTATATTGTTGGAATATTTATTCCACACATTATTTAATTTGTGTTTTGATGATTAAAGTTGCTAAACTACAAAACAACATCGAGGCAAAGCAAAACGGCGAAGCAGACGAAGACGCAGAAAAAAATTGCAATCTGGACTGCATTAGCGCACGCTAAGGGACATATGTTAGCGCACGCTAACGAGGAGTCAGCTGCATTCCAGCCTAGTATCGAAGTAAGCTGCAGTGAAGTCAGCAGATGGATAGCGCACGCTACACTCTATTATTAGCGCACGCTACCCTCTATTATTAACGCACGCTATCGAGCCATGTTACTGTTGTGGAAGATATTCAAACACAGAATGACGTATGCAATGAAGTCATCATTAGCGCACGCTACAAAGGATGATTAGCGCACGCTAAGATGTTTGAATCTAGTCAATCCGAACGTTGGGAAAAGCAGGTCAAAGTCAGCATATCAAACGGTCACTTTGACAATCCATGCAACGGATATATTGGATTAGCGCACGCTACAAAGGAAGTGGTAGCGCACGCTAACCGTTAAGGCGAGCTACCGGATGAAATATAAAGTGATTAACGCACGCTACATGAAAGCCTTTACGTACGCTAGAGCAAAAATGTGCGATAGCGCACGCTAAGAAGGAAGGCTAGCGCACGCTAGCTAGTCAACTGGCAGCAACGGCTAGTAAGGAGGAAGAAGGCTATAAATACCAAGGAGTTGGTATTATTCCACACAACAACATTGAGCAAAGCATACATACGTGTTATATCATTGTAAACATTATAGTTGTTGTTCTTGAGCGTAATCAAGAGTGATTGAGTGTTATACACAAGATCATACGCGAGCGATAAAAAGAAAAGATACGATTTGATTCGGTGTTATTAGGATCAAGGATCCGGCATTGTTAGAATCACAATCGCTATCTTAGTGAGGTTTATCTAGTACCGATAGAAAGCTAGAGTGGTTGATTCCTTATCCAATAGAAAAGGAAAAACGGTTTTACTCGGACCAATAGAAGACGAGCTTGTAACGGTAATCCCTCGACCGATAGAAGAGAGGCGTAGAGGTTTTGATCTTAAGCCTAAGGAAAAAGATACATCGAGAGAGGACGTAGGCTTAGTTAATAGCCGAACCTCTATAAATCCTTGTGTGATTTATTTTTCCGCAATTTATTTTAGCTTCCGCATAAAACGGCGCAAATATCCGATTTGGTACCCAACAATTGGTATCGGAGCGGTACTCCAATACGCGGCTTAACATCCGAGGAGAAAAGATCCAATGGCGTTCCAAATGGCTCCAGTCGAAGGCCTTGCTCTCAACCGACCACCATTTTTTGATGGCGCAAACTTCATGACATGGAAGAAGAAGATGTCGATATTCATTCGAGCTTACGACATCGAACTTTGGAAGGTGATTTGTCTTGGTCCCAAAATCCCGACGAACTCAAACGGAACTCTCAAAACCTTTGAAGAGTATGACGATGCGGATTGGAAAAACGACCATTATAATTGCAAAGCGACGCAATTATTATACTGTGCTTTAAATCCGGAAGAACACAACCGGATATCATCGTGTGATAGTGCCAAAGAAATCTGGAAAATGCTTGAGGTAACACACGAAGGTACGTCTCAAGTCAAGGAGACGAAGATAAACATGCTCCTTCACGATTATGAATTATTCCAAATGAAGGACGATGAATCCATCTCGATTATGCTTGACCGATTTTCGGTTATTACTAATGGATTAGCATGTTACGGAAAACCACTTTCGAGTAGTGAGAAAGTAAAGAAAATTCTCCGATCACTACCTCGAGAATGGGACGGTACGGTAACGGCAATAATGGAATCAAAAGATTTAAATACTCGATTTTAGTGCTCTCGTTGGTTCTCTTATCAACTACGAGATTGTTCTAAAATCTCGGAATGCCAAACCGAAACCGAAGGAGAGGTCGATAGCCTTCAAGGCTAAAATGTCGAAAAAGAAAGAAGAAACCCGGTGACGAAAGCGACGAAGAAATGGCATATTATGCCAAAAATATTAATAAGTTCCAACACTTATTAAACCGGAGAAAGAAGGACATTCAAGCGGGCGAACCTAAGAAATTCGACAACACTTGTCGATTATGTGGTAAACCGTGCCACTTTGCTAAGAACTCACGAGTAAAGCAAAAGGAGGTTCTAATCGCAACATGGAGCGACGAAGATCCCGATGAAGATTTTCTTGAACAAAATAATCTCGCGCTCATGGCTCGAGTTCATTCGACGATAGCGACGTCGAAAGCCAAGTAAGTAATTCCTATGACGAACTTTTTGAAGCATTCGAGTTACTACATACGGACTATCAAAATGCTTTAAATGAAATTAAGTCCTCAAGTCTAAATATAAAACTTTGGAAATTGAAAATTCCAAAATACTTGAAAAAGGGAAATTTGTCGAAATTGATCATTCGAAATGCCTTGAAAATGAAAATATTTTAAAAATGATCTTTTAAAAGTTCAAGATGAACTAAAAATTTTGACAAAGAAATTCTCGTATGGTAACGATAAATTTGAACAAATGTTATGTGTTCAAAAATATACTCTAAATAAAGAGGGGTTAGGATTCAAATCACGTTCGAAAAATGAATCCACAATTTCAAAATACCCCGATGTGAAAAATGTTTGAAAATTGGGCATCACATTTCAAATTGCAAAAGCCCAAGACGGACGATAAAAATTAAAAGATTTGGGTTCCTAAAGGAACAAACGTTTCAAACATCGTCTATGTTTCAAAAGAAAAACCAACTATCGGTTGGATCCCCAAAAATAAATTTTGACAAATGATATTTTACAAAGGGGGAGAAGGAAATAATATTTTCAGGGGGAGTTTATACCCTTATTAATGCATAAATTGGTATCATGCATATTTATATTTCATTTGGTATCCTTTATATTTTTTTACTTTTTGATGAAAACAAAAAGGGGGAGAAAGATATGAATTGAGATAAAAATGATAAAAATGAGAAGGAGATGAAGAGGAGATAAAAATGAGAAAAATCGAAGAAGTCGAAAAGAAAAGAAAAGCATACAAATAGGGGGAGTTGGAAAAAATTGAAAAACGAAAAACGACGGAGTTGAAAAATGAAGAAGTCGAAAAAGAAGAAAAAGAAAAAGAAAAGAAATGGAGAAACTAACGAAACGATCAAAGCCGAAAACTTTGATTCGTATAAATATACAGATATTATTTTCTACAGATTATCCAATTCAAGGGTTGTTTTGTAATCATCAAAAAGGGGGAGATTGTTGGAATATTTATTCCACACATTATTTAATTTGTGTTTTGATGATTAAAGTTGCTAAACTACAAAACAACATCGAGGCAAAGCAAAACGGCGAAGCAGACGAAGACGCAAAAAAATTGCAATCTGGACTGCATTAGCGCACGCTAAGGGACATATGTTAGCGCACGCTAACGAGGAGTCAGCTGCATTCCAGCCTAGTATCGAAGTAAGCTGCAGTGAAGTCAGCAGATGGATAGCGCACGCTACACTCTATTATTAGCGCACGCTACCCTCTATTATTAACGCACGCTATCGAGCCATGTTACTGTTGTGGAAGATATTCAAACACAGAATGACGTATGCAATGAAGTCATCATTAGCGCACGCTACAAAGGATGATTATAGATCGATAAGATGTTTGTATCTAGTCTATCCGAACGTTGGGAAAAGCAGTCAAAGTCGATATCAAACGGTCACTTTGACAATCCATGCAACGGATATATTGGATTAGCGACGCTACAAAGGAAGTGGTAGCGCACGCTAATCATTAAGGCGAGCTACCGGATCGAAATATAAAGTGATTAACGACGCTACATGAAAGCCTTTACGTACGCTAGAGCAAAATGTGCGATAGCGCACGCTAAGAAGGAAGGCTAGCGCACGCTAGCTAGTCAACCGGCAAAGAACGGCTAGTAAGGAGGAAGAAGGCTATAAATACCAAGGAGTTGGTATTATTCCACACAACAACATTGAGCAAAGCATACATACGTGTTATATCATTGTAAACATTATAGTTGTTGTTCTTGAGCTTAATCAAGAGTGATTGAGTGTTATACACAAGATCATACACGAGCGATAAAAAGAAAAGATACGATTTGATTCGGTGTTATTAGGATCAAGGATCCGGCATTGTTAGAATCACAATCGCTATCTTAGTGAGGTTTATCTAGTACCGATAGAAAGCTAGAGTGGTTGATTCCTTATCCAATAGAAAAGGAAAAACGGTTTTACTCGGACCAATAGAAGACGAGCTTGTAACGGTAATCCCTCGACCGATAGAAGAGAGGCGTAGAGGTTTTGATCTTAAGCCTAAGGAAAAAGATACATCGAGAGAGGACGTAGGCTTAGTTAATAGCCGAACCTCTATAAATCCTTGTGTGATTTATTTTTCCGCAATTTATTTTAGCTTCCGCATAAAACGGCGCAAATATCCGATTTGGTACCCAACATATATTCCTATCTCACGAAAATTATGATTCGTCTCACAAGAGTACTATGCCTAAATTTCATCTCCCGAATCCATAAAGACATTCAAAACAATTTAACTGTTGGCCAGACAATTAAAAAGCATTAAGAACAGTAAGAAGAATCCAATTCAATAGAATAACGAATGAATTGAAATAATAATAAATAAATCAAACCATCATGTAATCGGCTACAATCAAAATCCTACTCGAATAGATCTAGAAACTAAGATGCGGAAAAATTAAGAAAAATCGTAGGGATCCGTGGTATTGTCTTCGCCCACAAATCTCCTCCTTGTGTTCTTCTCTCTATCTATCGATATTCCTCCTGATCTGATGATGATCCCCCTTTGTCTTCAGCCCTTAAACCCTTATTTATAGCCGTCCTCAGCCTCCAAAACAGGTTCGGGAATTAGGTTGGTAAAAGGCTCCAAAAACGGCCCAGGAACGCGGAATATTCAGCAAAACCGCCCGGTGGGCCGCGGCTCACTTAATCTGTGCCGCGGCTCACCCTGTCTTCAGCGCATACCTGGGCGCCTTTTTCCTTCCTGGGCCGCGGCTCAGCAGCCTTGTGTCGCGGCTCAGGGTACAGTCCGCTCGGCACTTGCTAGTCCTCTTCGTGTGTCGCGGCTCACTTGGTTCGCGTCGCGGCCCCAGGCCAAAAATTGCCGTTTTCTCCCGTTTTTCATTTTTCGAGCTTCCGGACTCCAATTTCCTACAAAACATAAAAGAATAGTGCATTAAAAGCTCATTTATGCATTTTTAGGCTCAAAATGGATACAAACTAATGATAAATAAGCGCATAAAAATACGCCTAACAAATACCCCCAAACTTGAGCCTTTGCTTGTCCTCAAGCAAAAATCAATTTCAAACAAAAAGTATCGTGAATAATCGTGCAAGTCCATAGTGCTCAACTTAATCAATACTACCGTGAAAATCTCAAAGAATAGTACAAGTATCGTAATAGTGAGTCGCATCCAGGATACTGATTCCATTAAGTCACTAATTTCAGTCCTAATCAATCGTTCATGAAGAAAATCAAGCTCAAAGATTAACAAGCGTGAATTCAACCGACCGCCAATATGAAGGGTTAAAATAAACGAGCCAACTCGCCCAGTCCCACAGTCTAGTGGCAAAAATTTAAGAGTTTTATCGTCAAAATTAATCCTCGGACAGTATTCCCTTATGTATGATCAATAATATAGATTCGAGTTAACCACTAGGTTCGGATCTCGGGATGTTTCATCGGGATGATCCTAGGGTGGATTTCCATTCTCATGTATCGGGGAACCGTTTGACGTAAAAGACACTCATGGGGCACATGGATGCTTCTAGTTACTAAGTCCCCCTCTACAGCGGAGAAAAAACTCGAATAGTAATTCCCGCATGTCAAGGTTGCTGTTTTACGCGAGAGTAAACAACGGTTCACGTGAATACCCCCGGTTACTAGGCTTCCCATCATCGGTAATGTGATATTTCTAAATTATTAATCTATTCAGGGTCGTCGTTTTACGCGAGAGTAAACAACGGGTCACGTGAATACCCCCGATTACTAAACTTCCCATCATAGAACAAATAATATCTCGACTTTTTCTTGGGAAAAACTGTCCGACTCTAAACTCAAATTAAGTGCCAACACGACTCATGTTACTGGACGACTAGCTAACCGAAAAGTATAACCAAACATATAGGCTGCGATTTGAAAACACATATGTCTCCTTTCTTATCTGCTAAGATTTCTACAAAAGCGATAAAATTTCGGACCTAATTGAATGCTCAACAGAAACAGATATCGCTGACTACAGCTCGACCAAAAGTCAACCGTTTCTTCCAAGAGACATCAGTATCGTAACATCAGTTTTACACACGGAAGCACGAAAAATTCACGAAAAATTCACGTTTTTAACCATCAACAACATGCAAGAAAAATAAAGCAATGATGAAATCGAAATTCATAACCAAGAAAATTTAAGAAAATATCGCATGCTTCAATTTATTCCACTACACATAAAATCATCAATAATAAAAATTCATGTGAAAATAAAAGAGATAAGGAAAAGTAAAACTTATTCCAAATGTCTTCTTGAATGCCAGCATATGCCTGAGTGGAATCGTCTGTCAATTCATACTTCAAATAATGCCCAACATCACGAGGGACCCCCAAACTTAGTCTCTAGTCAAGAATTAACTATGGACATTAAATCAAGAAAGACTAGAATATGAAGAATAATAACTCACTGGAGTTATATAATATTCGAGAATTAAGGGCCAACAAGAATACATGAATCCAAACGAAATAACTAAACAAAGAAAAAATTATTAAAAGCGAAAAATCAAATAAAAACAACTAACTAGAAAACAAGTAAAAATGATGGGTTGCCTCCCATCAAGCGCTCTATTTTACGTCTTGAGCACGACGTGGCAAAAAGAGTTTAACGTGGCTTCTTTCTAGGGAGATTGCCAAATGCCCCCTTCTTGCAATCTATAAGCCTCTTATTCCATAAGGGAGGCTTTGGTTCATGCCCGGTTGCCAAAAATAATGAGCAAGAATAATTATGCGGACAACCAAAAAATAATGGAAGAATATAATAATTGTAAGGCACGAAAAAATAAGCAGGGTTTGAATGGGTAAATAATAAAGACTTATCATGAACAACCTCATTAGAACTCACAGAATCAGCCTCAACAAAATCCCAAGTAATGGGGTCAATCTCTCCCATTATGGATTTAGGAAAAATTATGCGTGGCACCGTTAATAAAATTTTAGGCACAAAAGTGTTCACCTTATTAGTCGAAGTTTGATGACAATTTAATGAAATTTCTTTGGAAACATCATCAATGGTAACTTCTTCTACAAGCTCATCACACTTTATGTCATTATCGGGTGCTGGGGGATCGACCCTAAAACTTAGCATGTCTTTCTTCTCAACCTCCCCCTCAACTTCACTACTAAATATATGAGCTGGAAAATAACCATAATGAATCTCAAGACCACGACGTGCACATTCTCGCTCAAGAGGGGTACTATCAGGATTTTCGAGAGCGTCTACACATTGTTCAAGCATGGTCTTTTGTTTCGGGAAATGGATCAATTCTATTTGGCAAATTATTAAGAACATCGAAATTTATGAAATGCCAAGGGTCACGATAATCAAAGGACAACATAATGAAAAAATAAAAATATAGAGACTAAAGATAAAAAAACTTCAAATTAAAATTAAAGTCGCTTGGTATTGATATTAGCGAAAAATCAGTCCCCGGCAATGGCGCCAAAAACTTGTTGTGAGGAAATCCCTCACACTATGCCGCAAGTGCACGGTGTCAACAAGTAATAAAGTGATAAGTAAGAGATCATTCCCTCAAGGACTGAATTCACTAAGTACCAAAATATAGTCAACTCACAATTTTATTCGAAGAACAATTATATGGAATTTATATCTAAACTAATTGCAGAAAGATAAGTAATAATAGTAATAAGGGTGTAGGATTATGATTTTCACCTCAAACAATCAGGAATGATTTTTTATTCAATTCGATTCACTTTTATTCAATTGATTGTAAGCCAGGAATTCCTAAATTATTCTAAAGCCTTTCCCAAGGTCGATAGAAAATACTACTAATCATTAAATCGATATATCCTTATTCGAATTAGATAATTAGTAGCTGAAACAGTTCAAGAATCCTTACAATAAATAGGCTTCACAATTCCCATGAGTATATTCCTATCTCACGAAAATTATGATTCGTCTCACAAGAACTATGCCTAAATTTCATCTCCCGAATCCATAAAGACATTCAAAACAATTTAACTGTTGGCCAGAAAATTAAAAAGCATTAAGAACAGTAAGAAGAATCCAATTCAATAGAATGACGAATGAACTGAAATAATAATAAATAAATCAAACCGTCATGTAATCGGCTACAATCAAAATCCTACCCGAATAGATCTAGAAACTAAGATGCGGAAAAATTAAGAAAAATCGTAGGGATCCGTGGTATTGTTTTCGCCCACAAATCTCCTCCTTGTGTTTTTCTCTCTATCTATCGATATTCCTCCTGATCTGATGATGATCCCCCTTTGTCTTCAGCCCTTAAACCCTTATTTATAGCCGTCCTCAGCCTCCAAAACGCGTCCGGGAATTAGGTTGGTAAAAGGCTCCAAAAACGGCCAAGGAACGCAAAATATTCAGCAAAACCGCCTGGTGGGCCGCGGCTCACTTAGTCTGTGCCGCGGATCACCCTGTCTTCAGCGCATACCTGGGCGCCTTTTTCCTTCCTGGGCCGCGGCTCAGCAGCCTTGTGCCGCGGCTCAGGGTACAGTCCGCTCGGCACTTGCTAGTCCTCTTCGTGTGCCGCGGCTCACTTGGTTCGTGCTGCGGCCCCAGGCCAAAAATTTCTGTTTTCGCCCGTTTTTCATCGTTCGAGCTTTCGGACTCCAATTTCCTACAAAACATAAAAGAATAGTGCATTAAAAGCTCATTTATGCATTTTTAGGCACAAAATGGATACAAATTAATGATAAATAAGCGCATAAAAATACGCCTAACAAGAGGATGGGGCCGAGTAGATTTTTACTTTGTTTCCTGTATGGCCTGCGTGCCAGTTTTCCTTCGTTTCCTTTTTATTTCAATGTAGAACCACCTCTTTGAATGAATGAAATCTTTTTTATATCATCTGTTGCTTTTCTCTGTATGTTTGGGCCTAGTCGGTTTGGCCTTCGTCTTTCTTTTCTGTTCACCCTTTGTTGATTGTGCCGGATGGGCCGGTCTTATGAGGTGCCGAGGCGAACTCAATCTTATAGTGCCGGATGAGCCGGTCTTATGAGGTGCCGAGACGAGCTCGGTCTTATAGTGCCGGATGAGCCGGTCTCATGAGGTGCCGAGACGAGCTCGGTCTTATAGTGCCGGATGAGCCGGTCTTATGAAGTGCCGAGACGAGCTCAGTCTTATAGTGCCGGATGAGCCGGTCTTATGAGGTGCCAAGACGAGCTCGGTCTTATAGTGCCGGATGAGCCGGTCTTATGAGGTGCCGAGACGAGCTCGGTCTTATAGTGCCGGATGAGCCGGTCTTATGAGGTGCCGAGACGAGCTCGGTCTTATAGTGCCGGATGAGCCGGTCTTATGAGGTGCCGAGACGAGCTCGGTCTTATAGTGCCGGATGAGCCGGTCTTATGAGGTGCCGAGACGAGCTCGGTCTTATAGTGCCGGATGAGCCGGTCTTATGAGGTGCCGAGACGAGCTCGGTCTTATAGTGCCGGATGAGCCGGTCTTATGAGGTGCCGAGACGAGCTCGGCCTTATAGCGCCGGATGAGCCGGTCTTATGAGGTGCCGAGACGAGCTCGGTCTTATAGTGCCAGATGAGCCGGTCTTATGAGGTGCCGAGAGGAGCTCGGTCTTATAGTGCCGGATGAGCCGGTCTTATGAGGTGCCAAGACGAGCTCGGTCTTATAGTGCCGGATGAGCCGGTCTTATGAGGTGCCGAGACGAGCTCGGTCTTATAGTGCCGGATGAGCCAGTCTTATGAGGTGCCGAGATGAGCTCGGCCTTATAGTGCTGGATGAGCCGGTCTTATGAGGTGCTGAGATGAGCTCGGTCTTATAGTGCCGGATGAGCCGGTCTTATGAGGTGCTGAGACGAGCTCGGTCTTATAGTGCCGGATGAGCCGGTCTTATGAGGTGCCGAGACGAGCTCGGTCTTATAGTGCCGGATGAGCCGGTCTTATGAGGTGCCGAGACGAGCTCGGTCTTATAGTGCCGGATGAGCCGGTCTTATGAGGTGCCGAGACGAGCTCGGTCTTATAGTGCTGGATGAGCCGGTCTTATGAGGTGCCGAGACGAGCTCGGTCTTATAGTGCTGGATGAGCCGGTCTTATGAAGTGCCGAGACGAGCTCGGTCTTATAGTGCCGGATGAGCCGGTCTTATGAGGTGCCATGACGAGCTCGGTCTTATAGTGCCGGATGAGACGGTCTTATGAAGTGCCGAGACGAGCTCGGTCTTATAGTGCCAGATGAGCCGGTCTTATGAGGTGCCGAGACGAGCTCGGTCTTATAGTGCCGGATGAGCCGGTCTTATGAGGTGCCGAGACGAGCTCGGTCTTATAGTGCCGGATGAGCCGGTCTTATGAGGTGCCGAGACGAGCTCGGTCTTATAGTGCCGGATGAGCCGGTCTTATGAGGTGCCGAGACGAGCTCGGTCTTATAGTGCCGGATGAGCCGGTCTTATGAGGTGCCGAGATGAGCTCGGTCTTATAGTGCCGGATGAGCCGGTCTTATGAGGTGCCGAGACGAGCTCGGTCTTATAGTTCCGGATGAGCCGGTCTTATGAGGTGCCGAGACGAGCTCAGTCTTATAGTGCCGGATGAGCCGGTCATTCATAGTGCCGAGGCTAGCTCGGTCTTATAGTGCCGGGATTAGAAATTAAATTAGAGTCGAATTTTATTGATAATACGTTTTTAAATACATAGCATTCCACGGATGAATCAATCCTTGGCCATTCCGATACTCTAACTCGCAGACTCCATTCTGAAGGACTTAGTTACTCTCGTACGGTCCTTGCCACTTGGATTTAAGAGGTCCTGGATCTGGCCCCAATACTCGTTTAAGAATGAGGTCTCCGACATGGAAGCTTCGATGATGAACCTCGGGAGTTTTCTTTATAGATGGTGTTCCGCATTTCTGCTTGGGTCTGTTTTTGGCGACGGGGTCCAGACTTCTAGGGTCACATTGGTCTTGTTCTTTGAAATGGGTTATCCGGTAGGCGGGTGTTCTAATTTCGACCGGGGTAATCGCCTCTGTACCGAAGGCTAAGAAGATATTTCTCAAGTGGCGGACCGATGCGCTGCTAAGTCTTCAGGGAGTTCTTCAGGCCGGGAACCTTTGAGCTTTCCGAGGCGGGCCTTGAGGTGCTGTTTTATAATTGTATTAACCGCCTCAACTTGTCCGTTGGATTGTGGATCGTACGATATGGATAAGTTGTTTCGTATATGGAGGCAGTCGCAGAAGGCCTGAAATTTTTCATCGTCATGGCTTTATCAGATACAACGGTCATCCGTGCTAGGGGTTCGGCCTTGGTCCGCTTGGCAGAATAATCAATTGTGACGACGGCGTATGGTACCTCAACTTCGTCTTTTAGAAGGGGAGGCCGAACTGGACGATCATCCACTTGACGAATGGTGGAAGGCCATAAACGGAAGTGGGTTTCAGGCAAGACTCGGATCTAAGAAGTGAAGGTTTGGCATCGGGCGTACCTTCGCTCCAGCTCAATGGCATCTTTTTAAGATTCGGCCAGTAATATCCTTGTCGGAGCAATTTGTAGGCCGATACCGGGCCGCCGAGGTGGCTGCCGCGTGTCCGCTTGGGCACCTTTCTGAGGGCGTACTTGGATAAGCCTTTCAGCGATGGAACTGGACACCTCCGTATAAAGTTCCTTCAATGGTGAACCGGGTAGACTAAGGTTGAAGTGATCATCTTTGCGGGCAGTATGCTGCATGGAGGGCGTGAAACAGTAAATTGTATCCGTCCTTGTAGCTCGAATTGTTCGGTTGCCAAGGAGCCAGCTCGGTTGCTCTGGGCTCAGAAGTCTGAGCCAGCCTGAGGTGATTGACCCATCTGGGCTCCCTGGCTTCGTATTCGCCCCTTCAGGGGGCCAGTATGAGTGCATAGACCAGCATCTCCACCGGGGTGTATTTGAGCTCGGCTTCAGATAGACCGGATATCGAACCGCATTTTTCGATCAAGCGAAGGCGGTGCGGATCGCAGCAGGGTTCTCCTCGGGCCGGTAGTTGTAGGATTGGTGCTTCTGCTAAGACTTCCTTGATAACTTTGTCGGCCGGGCCCCTCTTTCCTTAGCTACTGGATAATTGACGAAAGGTGGAGAATTCTTTACCTTTCGCATCTTTTTATAAAGATTGCGCCTTTGCTTATCTCAGTTTTACTAATATGTTCCACTTTCCGCCATTTTTTCATCACTTCGAATTCCATGTTTCACCGTTGGCATCCTAATGGCCGCTGTTCGGGCGCTTATGCGAAAAACTCATTAGGCTCCGATGACCACATCTGATCTCGGCCCAATCTTTGCCTAATAGTGGCCTGAGTTTTCTTGTCTGCACCCTAACGGAATACTTTTTCGGGATTACCAGGACCTTTATGGGGATCTGGTGGGAATTTCGAAAGCGCTTGCAGATATTGTGGAGTCCTTGATGGTTGCGGTGTATGTTGATTGCAACTTTAATTTGAAGGATATAAGGGGATTCTTTGGGAAATCTTCTAGAGCTTTGAACTACGCTCGATATTCCTGGTGAGGGTGGTCATTCCCGGATGAACGCATGGTATGCCGAAGCGCTCCGCCACCTTGAACAGGTTTTCCTTCTTCGTGGCCGGCTGATAATGTTTAGAACTTTGAAATAGTTGCGGCTTGAACAATTTGTTCAAGGTTTCGGTGAGTGTTTGTGGCTGTTAACCACAAGGTCGGAGGTTCAGGCCCCTTCCTTTTAGTGCCAATCTGTTGACGACTGATTTGGTCAACGTCACGTGTGCTGATCTGGACGAATGGATCGAAGCCACGTAGAAAATAATAAAACAAGATGAAAAGTATTGGACCACTAAATTTTATTAATGATCTTGATATGGAGTAGGGCCAGGCCGAAAATATTTTGGCCGATCTATATCGTTTCGTGCTTGCTTATTACAAGTCTTATTTTTTCTCTCTTTATATCTATCTCTCTACATCTCTCTCTCTCTATGTTCTTCTCACGAATTTTTCCCAAAGTCCTTTCTTTTTGTATTTTCCTTCTATATATAGAAGGTTTGGACCAACCAGCGGGTGGCAGCTGGAGGTTGCCTGGGAGTGTGTTTAGACACTTGTCAGTGGGGGAATTTCCCTTAAACACGTGGCGGCTTTAGGGACTGCTTTGGGAAGAGGGAGGACAGAGCGCACTGATCGTCCTGTCTGCCTGTTATTCGTGCTTTTGGCAATACTTATCTGTTGTGGCCGACAATGGGGTCGGACCTCGAGCTTCCCGCTGTTCTGGTCGGTCTTGTTATAACTTTGATTTGGAGCGTATTCATCCTGGGTCTGCTCGGCCCTTCTGGATCGGATCCCGGGTCGGCTTTGACGTTTCTGTCCGGTCCGGTTCTAACGAGCCCCGGGAGAAAATTGGGACCATGCCCGGTTCGGCTCCAGGCTCTGCTCGGCTGGTCGGCTGCCTGGAGCGCTTATGTGGATGCCAAGGTAGATCGACTACCAACATAAAGCACGCAGTACAACACCCCCAAAGCATACGGTGTGTTTGGATGTGTGGTTCGAGATGTGTCCCTATTATTTTCCTTTAGAAATGAGGAATGATAGGGACACCCCTGAACCACACCCCAAACACACCCGTACTTTGGAAGTATTGTACTGAGACACGTGGCCTAAATGCTTTAAGCTTTGTACTCATCGCCCACACAACACTCGTCATTTCCATTACAGCTCTAAAAATTCCTCTACTTTTGTCTTAGTCGTCGGTATATCTCCTCCTTTTCATCTCCGGTTCCAATCTTGCACCGCCGCACTGAAGATGAAGATGGCTGCTGCTGGATCCGCCATTGTCGCCTTCAAGTCCGCTGGTATTACTCATCACAAAATCGCCAATTTACGGAATGCATCGATATCATCTCCGGCGAAGCTTCCGAGGTTGCTCAATGTGCAGTCTCGCCACGTTAAATCCTTTTATTCCTCGGGTATGTGAAAGCTCTACTGTGCTCAAGTTCTTGATTTTTCATTTTCTTTTTCTTTTCATTTTATTTCGCCCGCGGTTGTGCATGTTTTGTGTTAAATCTTTAATTTATTCTACTGTTAAACATGTTTATTCTGGCATGGTTTATGAGGATTGTTGAAGATTTCTTGGAGATATTTTTTCAAGATATTGAGAGAAGTTTTATATATTTCGTATCTCATCATCATCATCATCATCATCTTCATCATCATCATTTTTGTTCATGTATAAGATTAGTGTTTGCTGTTAAAAAATGCAAATATCAACTTTTTATTGTGGTACAGCGCCTAAAAAGAATTGTAGTTTAGATATGCTGCAGGATGAAACCTTTAAAGGGATCATCTTCTTTCGTATGAAGCTTTAGTCCCATTTCGAAGTTTTATTCTGTTCGAAATGGAATCTGATTTGAAGTCCTCATCATGAGTTTGGTAATTTTGACCTCATATAAAGACTGTTTATCCATCAATGGTTTAACGAAAGCCATGTATGATGTATGGCAATAGTGTTTTGCATTCTTGACATCAATGGTTTAACGAAAGCCATGTATGGCAATAGTGTTTTGCATTCTTGACATCTTGTCATTTTTATCAGTGTTATCGTGATTATATTTTTTTTTAATCGACTCTATGTAGGTATAAAGGCTCAGGTCGCAACTGTTGGACAAGTCAGTGCGGAGGCAACACATAAAGTAGAAGCTCCCGTTGTTGTTGTCACTGGAGCATCCAGAGGAATTGGCAAGGCAGTTGCTTTGGCTATGGGGAAATCTGGTTGCAAGGTTTGGTTCTTTACCTCCCCCTTCAATAAAAGATCATCCTCAGAAGCCCACCCTTTTTTTAATTTAAAAATTGCATAATTTCTGCTTATATTTTATGCTATAAGAAAGATAACATAGTATGTTAAAGTTTTAAAGTTCAAATTGCACCTGTAACTAAGTAGCAATATAGATGCTACTTATGGTCTGTTATTGATTGTTTTCCCCATTTCCTCCTTTATTTTAAAATTTTTTTACTTGTGCTCTTCTTCTTAGCTTCCTCATATGCTGCAATGACAGAACGTATGCAGTATATCATAGTAATGTGAATGTCATTTTTCAGACTCGGGCTTCTACTCACAATTATGGTTGCAGAAACTGATTATGGATTGACTACTGCAGGTTCTGGTTAATTATGCGAGGTCATCAAAGGAAGCAGAAGAAGTTTGCAAAGAGGTGGATAGATGTCAATTTTCTGGATTCTTGCACTTTTTTTTTTTTATCGAAATTCTGTAAACAAATAAGAGTTAACTGGTCTCCACATTTTATTCAAGCCATTGTTATTGTAAAAGACCTATCTCTGAACTTATGTTTTTTGTTGACAATTCAATTTTTGTTGACAATTCAATTTTTTGTTGACAATTCAATTATTGCATATTGGTCCAACTTATGTTTTGGATAGTGATATTCCGTAAAAATTTCATTATAACTCAGTCGAAGTGAAGCAGAAAAACTTCTCTATTCTTTTGTATATCCCAAACATGCTCTTTTCATGTGAACTTGGAAGTTATTACTCGGTTGCTATTTCTTGCAGATAGAGGCATCTGGTGGAGATGCTATTACTTTTGGTGGCGATGTTTCAAAAGAAGCAGATGTGGATGCAATGATTAAAACTGTGAGTGGATTATCTAATTCTATCTGTTCCAGTTTTACAAAGTTCAGATCGTCGCTCCCCTTTTTTTTATAGCTAAATCATGTGTTGGTTTGACGTCTGCAGGCAGTGGACAAATGGGGAACAATAGATGTTATGATCAATAATGCAGGTAGTAAAAAGTTTGAGTTTCTTTGTTGCAGATATAATTTTTTTGGTTCATTCTTCTCTACAATATTTGGTACAACATCAGGTATTACGAGAGATGGTTTGTTGATGAGAATGAAGACACCTCAGTGGCAGGAGGTCATTGATCTAAACCTTACTGGAGTTTTCTTATGCACACAGGTCAATTTCTTAAAGCTCTAAATTATGCTGTTTTTACTGCCTAAGCTCTCAGAGTAAGCCTTGGCGCAACATTGAGTTGCTCAATGCAAGGGGACGGATGCATTCAAATATGACCTCCCCCTACCCTGGCACTAGCCGGGGAGCGTTTTAGCACAAGGGGTCTGCCCTTTTACTGCCAAAGCTGTAAGAATTAACTTGAATATTTTATTATTTGCAGGCAGCTGCCAAAATAATGATGAAAAAGAAGAAGGTATCTCTCTGTCATCTCTTTGATTCTACCTCACTTAGTTTGCTTGTGGCCTTGGTTAAAGTTCGTGAAATCATCTTTGATGATTTTATTGTTCTTTCTTGGGATAATTACATGAATTACCCATGAGATTTCAGAATGCCAAAAAAAAAAAAAAAAAATCATCCCATCTTTATTCTGCACGTGGGAACATTTACATTGCTCATGTTTCCTTCTGTACTTATTTTTCTTTCTCTGGATAAGTCTTGAAAGAAATGCATTGTAAATTGCAGCCCGTGTTTCCTTTTAACGGAAAGTTTGGCACCTTAAAGACTTGATTGTTTCTTTGTGTCATCTTAGAAGAGTAAAACAAACTGTCCATTAACTTTGCAGGGAAGGATAATTAACATTGCTTCTGTTGTTGGTCTTGTCGGCAATGTCGGGCAAGCCAACTATAGTGCTGCAAAGGCAGGGGTTATTGGATTCACAAAGACAGTCGCCAAGGAGTATGCAAGCAGAAACATTACTGTAAGATGAGTTTACTGGAATTATATTTATTACTTGGCCATACAAGTATTGTTAAACTGCAGCTTGTCCTAGCATTTGAAATTTCAAACTAAACACGGGCTTTGGCTTTCATTAACAGGCAAATGCTGTTGCTCCTGGTTTTATTGCGTCTGACATGACTGCTAAGCTTGGGGCCGATTTCGAAAAAAAGATATTGGATGCCATTCCCTTGGGTTTGTTTTAAACCTTCCATCTCGTTGTTGAGAGTCTCCATTTCCTTCTTAAGTCGATATTTATCCATGACCAATAGTTTTTCCTTGTACAAGTTCAATACAACCCGAGGACGAGGGTGTATAGAATCAGAAACTTCAAAGCTTATTTTGACATTTCATTTCATTTTGACCATTTAATTTCTAAATCTTTAATTTCCAACATTTTAATAGGTCCATCATCTCATTTCAAAAACTTATTATCGAAGTAAGATATAGTATGAAATATCTTACGAGACATGGGAAGAGCTTATGAGACCGATATTTTAAATATGCTTAGCCAAAACTCCCTTTGGTTCCTATTTATATATTTAAAAATCATGTGTAAATATTTCATTGCAATAATAACTCCTTATTGCTGCGTTCGATTCAGGAAGGTACGGCCAACCAGAAGAAGTTGCTGGACTAGTGGAGTTCTTGGCCCTTAATCCTGCTGCTGGTTACATCACTGGACAGGTATATAACTATGATATATTTGCTCTTTCCTTTATCATTAGCTTATCACCCGTATTTCTCTCTCTCTCTCTCTCTCTATATATATATATATATATATATATATATATATATAGGTATCTTATGAGATGGTCTTACCGATCTTGATTCGTCAGTCCCCTAAAACATTCAATTTAAAATACCAAAAAAATAGGAAACGCTAAAATAAATCAAACTAACTCTGAAAAACTAAAAAAAAAAACAAATTCCGTGAGAAATTGAAAAACTGAACCCACTAAAAACTGTAACTGAAAAATAAAGTTTACTATGTCTTACGGAATGTATTCCATAAGACATTCTCACACAAATTTTTACCACATATAGCTTTCTTAACTTTGTTTTATCTTTTGGCTCATTTGGAGAATGCTGCTACACCTGTTTTGCATTTGGGTCTGATCTCACAGGTATTAGCCATTGATGGAGGTATGGTCATGTAAGATGCTGCCGTCCAAAAATATCCTGAATTAGCTTGTATGCCTATATATCGAGTTTTGGCATACATTATTATTATTATTATTATTATTATTATTATTATTATTATTATTATTATCAAGTAATGTAGTGAAGGATGATTTGATGTAATAGTATATTTTTGAGTTTATTGTTGCCTGTAATGGGAGTCATTTTGTTAGCTTTATTGACGTTTCAACATATGGTACACAACAAACTTAACTATGATGTTGAGTTAGGAAGATCGGTGGTGTCCCGAACTTTATTTTATTCTTTTCATGCTACTCTGGATTTGATCTTGTACTGGAAGATTGATTGCTTGATTGTCTGGATTGGTATTTTCTAAAGTGCCATGTGATTTTTTTTTTTATTAGTGTCATGATTATGCTTTTGATTGAATCTATTAGGTTTGATCCCCGCGCACGCACGCACACGCACGATTGAGATTCTTAACTGGGCATGATTTTTCTAGATATTGACTATATTGACTGATATTCACAAGTTTAATCATATAGAGTTTTTAACTATGATATTTCAGATGCCAGACTAATTAAACTTCTGCAATTGCACGTCAATTCTCTTAACCTGGTTGGATCATAGGTTGTGCCTCGGCCATCGGCACTTCCTAGTTCATTGATTGCAGCTCATACAACTTGTTGGGTGCCTCTTTAAGCTCATATCTCCAGAGTGATGTTTATATATCAATTAATAGACAAAATGTCACAAGAATCTATTACCAAAATTCATAATGATGGCTATATATCAATTAACAAATATGGTATTACCGAAAATTGTCATCTCCTATTGCATGACATACCAAAATTCAGTGTATGACGAAAATTATATTGTTATCAACATTTTAGTATATTGAAATTTCGGTATTGTAATAGCTTCAACACTAGGCAAGATAAGAATATACAATGCAGCAGAGTTGAAAAAACTCTTCTGTAAATGTGATGTTGATAAGCCCACAATGATACGGCTACTACTAGATTCATGTATTTTATATTTTACTATAAAACTAAATTTATTTGATATTTTTATATGTCCAAATATCATTTTTTTTAACAAATATATCGTAGTTGTACTAAAAAATTATAGATAACGTCATATTCGAACCATACCAAACAGATTAATATACCAAAAGTCTAAATTCTTTCAGTATTTTTCGATATGATAATGCTCGATGGATTAGTATTTCTTGTTACACTCATACGGATCTTGATAACAGTAAAAATTGAAAACAAACATTAAAATATATAAAAAAAACTCTAAAAATAATAATAAAACTCTAAAATCTGAAAATATCTAAAAAAAAAAATTAAAATCAAAAGGCTAAAAAAAGAAAATTGATATAAGCTGACAAACAACAACTCAAAAACTCAAAAAGGAATCCCGTTTCTTCTCAGCCTCTCCCTCTTTACCGCAGTGGATTCGTCCCTGCTCATATTATTTTCGGTGGTGGAAATAAGACTTGCTGATTCGTCCCTGCTCATATCATTTTGGTTTGTTCGTGGCCGCCAGTGGATTGAGAATTTATTTATTTATAGATGACAAAAGATGAAGGTAATCCTACCTGTTGTTCATGGCCGCAGCTTCTCTATTTGTTTGTCAATTCTGTTGGTGTTGCCGGAGATAAGACATGTTTCTTGTGTGTGTGTGTGTGTATATGTATGCGTGTGTGTCTATTAGTGTGGGTGTCTGTGTCTGTGTGTGCCCGAGTGTGTATATATGTATATCGTGTTCTCTGTTGACTTTATATATATGTATATCGTGTATGTGTCTATTGCTGATTGTGCTCACACTAGATGTGGAGTCCAGAAGAAAGCCACCAAAACCTGTTGGGTCTGCTTAAAGCCTGAACATCCTCATGGTGTTAGGTGTCCCCCCAACACATAATATGTTCGCACATCAATATTCTATAGTTATCAGGTTGTAAAAACTACCCATTCACAAATTATTAAAAAATGTGCAATCTATTGCTCGCAGCATTAATATATCCTTGAAACACTACAACCAAGATAAGAAATTATGATGGCAAACACACTTTTATATGAATAATATATTACTTATGTAATATGTACTAAAATGATAAAATATACAAAAGATGATATTTATTTAAAATCTTAAAGTCCGGATATATTTAATGGGACTCACTTGATTATAGAACTGAAAGAAGTATTTAAAATTAATATATAATATATTACCAATAATTGTTTTGTACTGTCAATTTGATTAAAATATACATGGAAATCCGCCCTCCAATGAGTCAAATCCTTCTTAGTCTCCGAATTCTTAATCTGGCCAAGGGTCCACGGGGAGAGGCCCGCGGCCCAAAACGACGTCCGCTTTACAGGTTCATTGGGGTGGGCGACCGAATTTGCGCGAAAATCGAACTTAGGGCGTGGTCCGGCAAGTCTCTCCATAAGCCCGGCAAATTCCAGAAAGGCTTGGCCGAACACACTGTTCTGCTCCCAGTACGGTCTTATTGCCTCCTCCTCGTCGGCCAGCGAGCGCTTCTGCTCCGTCGCCATCTACTTCGCCGCGTCAGCCTCGTTGAAGGGTTTTTCAACCTCCGCGGGTTCAATCCCAGCGCGGATGGCCTCGACGGTCGTCTCCACGTGAAAATCCGCAGAGGTTTCATCCCGAGCAGTCGAAGTCGCAGCGGCGGAAGTGCTACCCGCCTCATACACGGTTGATCCTCCTTCAGACATATTCAAAGAGAAAGGAGGGAGAAAAGTTTTTGTTCTTACCTAGAGACTGAGTCGAACGTCGATCGGCACACAAAGCTTCAAGAAAATTCAGCTATGTCTTCTTCTGAGGCAAAAACGCATAAAGATATAACCCCAGAAGCCCTACCCCCTTTTATAGGTGAGAGTAGAGGTGGGCAAAAAAACCGAAACCGAAACCGAAACCGGAAAAAAAAACTGAAATTGAAACCGGTCAAAACCGGTTTTTGACCAAAACCGGTTCGGGTTGTCTCAAAACCGGCGGTTTCTACCCGGTTTTGCATTTTTCCGTTAGAAACCGGTCCAAACCAGTTTTTACGGTAACCAGTTTCGGAAACCGGGTTGAAAAAACCGGTTTGAAACCGGTTTTTCTAAGTGTCCGTTAGGTGTCCGTTTTTTTCAAAAATGTGACCGTTTTTTGCCCCTTTTTTTACCATTTTGCCATCCCTAAACCAACTATAAATACCCTATTTGAGTTTTGGTTTAGTCACAATACTCAAACACTCTTCAAGTACTAAAAAAATTACAAAATTCTCGTTTCTCTCAATTCAAATGGCAACTCAATCTTCTTCCGCTTCCACGAATGCACTCGAGATTGTTGAAGTTATAGAAACAACTCGAAACCAAAAAATTTGGTGTAATTTCAACCTCGTGAGGTTGTCGGATGGGCAACTTAAGGCTCATTGTAAACATTGCGGTAAGTTTTTGAAACATGAATCCAACACGACGTTGAAGATGCATACCGACAAGTATTGCGAAGGACTCAAATCCGCTCCTAAGCCGGCCAAGCATCTATGTCACGAGAGGGCGGTCTTTTTGCATACGAGGCGGAGCGGTGCCGACAACAATTTGCAAGCTACGTGATTCAAGAAGGTTTGCCGTTCAACCACTTCGATAACCCTCGATTGACTAAGGTGATTCAAAATACTCTTCAACCGCGATATAAACAAGTAAGTCGTGCTACTCTTAGACGTGATTGTATTAAATTATGGAAAAAGGCTAAAATAGAACTAGTAAACGGTTTTGCAAACTTAAATACAAATGTAAACTTAACAACCGATGTTTGGTCGGCACCTCATGGTTTGCCCGGTTCATACCTTTGTGTTACCGCACATTGGATTGATCCCGATACATGGCTAATGATGAAGCGTACGATTGCTTTTGAAAATTTTGAGTACCCTCACATGGGTCAAAATTTATTTCATATGTTACAAAATGTAAATAACTTTAACTTACAAGAAAAAGTTTTTTCGATCTCATTTGATAACGCGTCTAATAATACAAACGCGGTAAAAAATTAATATTAACATATAAACCGCCTTCGAAGGGTATTTTTTATCATAGTCGATGTGTTGCACACATTATAAATTTGGTTGTTCAAGACGGATTAGCGGTACCCGAAATAAGTTTGGTAAAAGACGCTTTTAAAAAAATATTACAAGATATATTTTGTTCAAGTAAAGCTAGATATAAACAATATATGAAATTGTGTAAGGACACGAATTCTATTTTTTTAACCCCTAATTGGGACATTCCTACAAGATGGAATTCGACTTATAAAATATTTTGTTGTGGTTTACGCCAACGTGATACTTTACAACTTTTTCATGATGAACTTGCGAATAGGACGAGTAGGGTTACACCATTTACGTCGGAACAATGGGATATAGTTAGAAAAATAAGCGAATTGCTCAAAGTTTTTAAAAACGCAACAACTTTATTATCGGGTGTTTATTATCCCACGAGTCATTTGGTACTTAGTCAAATTTATTTAATGTGTTCAAAATTAAGCGACTACGAATTAAGTGGTGATTTATATGTAAAAATGGTTTCGCCCATGAAAGAAAAACTAAGAAAATATTTTAAAGAAATGCCACCGGTAATTACTTGTTCCGCCGTCTTGAACCCATGTATGAATATTAGCGGGTGGAACTACTTATCGACAAAATCTCTATTGATTTAGAGTTGCATAACGAAAATATTTTCTATTCAAGAGATGCAAAAGCCATTTTTAACAAAAATTTCAAAGACTTATTCGGGGTTTATTTTAAAAAGTATGGTTTAAGAAATGATTCTTCAAGTTCGTTTTCATCATCATTTTCTACTTCTACTAGCGCGGATCCCATGCTTAACTTATATAATAGTTTAAGAGAAGAAAACACTAAACGGGCTAGGGGTGAGGGTGATCAATCATCGACTAGCGAATATGGGAGATATATTGGAACCGATTTTTTATCGACTATGGGACCCCATGAATTCGCAAATTTTGATATTTTGGCTTGGTGGAAAGGAAGAGAAACTCAATTTCCCGTTCTAACCGCTATGGCCCGAGATTTACTAACCGTCCAAGCTTCTACGGTAGCTTCGGAATCCGCCTTTTCTCTTAGTGATAGGGTATTATCTATACGAAGAACAAGACTCACACCGGCATTATTGGAGATATGTATTTGCTTGAAGGATCACTTGGACGCATCCGAGCGTATACAACACACTCAAAGTCTTGAAGGAGAACTAGACATTGAACAAGAAATACACGATATCGAGGTGGAAGAAGGTTTTGCAATCTCACTCTCCGATGAAGAAATTGCTCTCGATGAAGCTTCGCGCGAGGCTAGCTCCGAAGAAGATATCACTCTCGATGAATACAAGTTTATGTTTTAAATTCTAAATGTTTGAATAGTAGTTGATGTTGTAATGAGTTTATTTAATAAAAGTTTATGTTTTAAATTCTAAATGTTTGAATAATAGTTGATGTTGTAATGAGTTTATTTAATAAAAGTTTATGTTTTAAATTCTAAATGTTTGAATAAAAGTTGATGTTGTAATGAGTTTATTTAATAAAAGTTTATGTTTTAAATTCTAAATGTTTGAATAAAAGTTGATGTTGTAATGAATTTATTTAATAAAAGTTTATGTTTTAAATTATAAATGTTTGAATAAAAGTTGATGTTGTATCGAGTTTATTTAACAAAAGTTTATGTTTTAAATTCTAAATGTTTGAATAATAGTTGATGTTGTAATGAGTTTATTTAATAAAAGTTTATGTTTTAAATTCTAAATGTTTGAATAAAAGTTAATGTTCTAATGAGTTTATTTAATAAAAGTTTATATTTAATGTATAATGGGTTTATTTAATAAGAATATATTATTTTTTTAAATTTTTTTTTTTAAAAAAACCGGTTATAACCGGTTTTTTCTACCCGAACCGGCCACAAACCGACCCAAACCGGTTAGTATAGGGTCGAGTTTTTACAGTCCCCAACCCAACCCGACCCGAACCGGTTTGGTCAAAAAACCGGTTTTTAGACTACGACCAAAAACCGGTTCGGTTATACAACCCGAACCGGTTTGAAAAAAAAATCGATTTGTACACCCCTAGGCGAGAGCAGGGACTTCTGGGCAAATAAACGAAATCTCGAGGGCTGAAGTGCAACCGTCGGATAAGTCGCATTTAATGCCGCCCTCGAAATCCGCGTGTGCGTCGTTTCGAGGGCACGCCAAACGACAAGTCTGACAAAACCGTCGGACTCCCCCAACGGGAGCGCGACACGTGCCCCAGTGACGTTTCAAAGCCCGCTTCCACTTCCCGCTCTTCTCAGCGACCGGGGAGGTCGTCCAAATTCGAAATCAGTTCGTCCGGGTGACGATCGTCTGCTTCATAAGTGGATGAGTCGCTCGTCTAATGCAAGCGATCGCCAGCAGAGCCACCTCACCCCACGTCTTCAACATCGGAGCGAGCTGGGGGGCATGCGGCGATTTATATGCCTCGAAGGCGATCGGCATAATGGTCGGATGCCAACCGAAGAAGACAGATGCTCGTCAAATGCCTAGCGGTCGATGTCCAAGGCGATCATCTATTGGCACCTCGCGATCGCCTCTAGTATCCGACCAGGGACGACCGTCCCATGCCACGTGTAAATCCAACATTCGTCGAAGTCTGCGAAGACCGAATCTCGGGATGAAGGCCCACGTGCAGATCCGCAAAAGGCGCCGCAAGAACAGGCTTTACTCCAGCCCATCAGCAGCTGTCAGTCACAAGGACGGTGTTGGGAAAACAAAGACCCTGCATCGAAACAGCCGGGATACCCGATCCCTGTATCGAATGTTATTTAGAGGTTTTGACATATATGCCAATCCGAATACAGTAAGGAAACTGTATCGAAGCTTTGAGCCTTCATCCTGTATCGAAGACCTGCCTCGAATCAGCATATAAGCGAAGCTCCTAAGTACAGCAAGAAGACTTGTAAAAAGACCAAGTATGGAAACTGTCGCGAAACCCAAAATACAGTTATCTTCCATACAGCTCACAACAGGACAAGAAAGAACACAAGTCAAAGTCCCGTTGAACAAAGAAGTATTTAAATACTTAAGGATAAAGTATTTAAATACTGCCAGTCTTCAGATCTTCAGAATCCCGCGAAATCTGGATCGTGTCATAATCCCGTTGGAACGGAATCTCATTCAAACGGATACATCTCAACGGATATATTCTTCAGAGACTATATATATCTTATGAAGACATTGAAGATCAGTTACACCCAAGTAACCTAACACTCAAGCTATCAATAGTTATCATCAGAGCAAACATATCTCCAAAGCTTACTGCATTCAAGAACGAAAGAGATATACAGTGCTCAACATCAAGAACAGCCATCATCAGCTCAAGAACTTCATATTCAAAGCTGCTGTTCTTACCTGGTTACCTACCTTTTACCTCTGTGTAAAAACCGAGCTCTGTGTGAACTCAACAAGTTATTCTGACCTGTGTGGGACGAATAAGGACGAAGCTTTGGAACTGTGTGTGAAGAAGCTAGTCAAGAAGGAAGCTTTAACCAATCTGTGTGAACGGTTGAAAGCGACATTCTTTGTATCAATCTGTGTGAACGATAAAAGGATAGGTTTGATTATAATTACGTAGTTGTGTACGCAGTAATTATAAATAAACTTTTTACTCCTGTGTGGAGGACCAGTGGACGTAGAGGGGTTTACCTCGAACCACTTTAATTACTGTTATTTACCTTCAGCTTTTACTGTTTTAAATTACTGTGATATATTAAGTATACACCATACACTTCGTTGCTGTATCCACGGCAATTTACTGTATCCAAGACTTCCGCTACGCACTCAGATTTAGAATCCGTACAGTTTGTTGTTTAAACTATTTTCCAAACTGTATCCAGTATAATTAAGTGTCCAACAAGTGGTATCGGAGCGGTTGATTCTAAAAAGAATCAGTCGTATTTCTTTTTAAACCGAATCAGATTCAAATCACTTATTTTCAAAACAGTCTCTTTCATTCCCATATTTTCAGTATGGATACTTCTATGATTAACAAAGTCCCTATGTTCTCTATTAACGAATTTGACGACTGGAGAATTAGAATGGAAGCTCATCTTGCAGCAATGCACGAAGAGATGATTTTTGTTATACAGGATGGTCCTATCAAGATCATGAAGGTCAATCCGGCCGCAAGGATTGAGGGCCAAGCCCATGCTGAAATGCTCGAGAAAGAACGCGAGCAATGGACAACAGATGAAAGGAAGCGAGCCAATCTTGACAACGTGGCTAAGAACGCGTTATTTGTCACTCTTGACAAAGGCACGTTCTCAAAGGTAAAGAGCTGCAAAACAGCCAAAGAAATCTGGGATAAACTCAAGTTAATTTGTGAGGGAACTGAGCTCTCAAAAGAAAACAAGATTTCAAAACTTACTCAGCAATTTGAATCTTTTGAAATGAAACCAACGGAAACACTTGAGGAACTTGACCTCAGATTTACTGGTATTGTTGGTGAACTTGAAGCGTTGGGCAAAATTTACACCCAAAAGGAGAAAAACTTAAAAATTTTCAGATCTCTCCCACTGATGGGACATTAAGACCACCTATGCGTGTATCCCGTAATCTTAATGAAATATCCACTTTTGATCTCTTCTCCGACCTTAAAGCTTTTGAGTATGACATTGTGAAGAGAGAAAGTCAAGAATCTTCTTCAAAGGTCTGACTCTTCTTTGTATCGAACCGTCGACACAAGATGCCTAGCTCGTCGAAGCCCGGTCACAAGAATGCCGACAATGATTTACGACATCCCGTCCCAAGATGAAATGGCGCTTCTAATGCATAAATTCAAAAGTTTATCAAACACCTGAAAGACTCCTACGTGCCCAAACTCACAACAAGGTAAGTACCGAAACATCATCCGGTGATGCTAACTCGTGCTATAATCACAGGAAACCGTGCCATTATGCAAACAAATGTCCTCATCCCAAAGTCCAAAGATTGCACGAGGCCGAGCAACAAGAGAGAGATGAAAGAAGACGTGCTTGGAAAGACAAGCTCAAGGCCCCGATTGGAGAATCGAAGCCTCCCCACACCATCCAAATCGAGAATGTCTTGGTGGTCATCGAAAGTGATTCATCCGACGATGAGTTCGATGATAAAGCATACATGTGCTTTATGGCCAAAGATGTTCCAAGGTGAAGACAATGACGATGAGGTAAGTTCAACCTCGCTTATTCCACCTAATGCATCTCATACTTTCAAAATATGATGAATGAATTTAAAAACATTCAAAAGCCCATGAGACTCTAAAATCGAGAATATACTGACTTCAATTAACAAATTTAGAGCTGAAAGATGAAAATGACTTGCTGAAAATAAATTATGAAAATATGTCTCTTGATTGTGAAACCAGCAAGGTCGATTTTGAAAAACTCATGGAGAGCAATCATCAACTTGCTCATGAACTAAATGAGGTGAAAACCCACAATGAGAGCAAGACAAATGATTTGCTTCTACTACAAACCAAAATCACAACTCTCGAAAAGCGAGAAACTGAACTTGAGACCATTATGAAGTCTTTTGAAAAATCGTCCAAAAGAATGGAAGAAATCATGAGCACTGGGCAACATGCTCATGATAAAAGTGGCTTAGGATACAGCTCATGTTCGAACAAAGGGAAATCTAGTACAGTGTTCGTCAAGAGTGTGGAACACATTCCAGAATCGGAAGATACCCCTAGTCCTATGAAGAAACCTGCTGTACCGAGAAAACCGAAGGCTGCAATTCCGCCCCCACAACTCTACTATTCGAGACAGTGGAACCAACAGCCACTCAGAAGGCGTAATCAACAGCATGCTCCACAAGCATATCATCAAAGCCGACAGTCATTCAGAAAGAAGGCGGTATCCAATCACCAAAGGCCCGCACAAAGAAGATTTCAAGATACCGCCGAGGTATCGATACAGGAGCCTCGTTATCCCTCAAGACACAGATGCCGCTCAAGATCAACAACAAAGATTGGGAATCCAACCGAGACCCGTAAGACAAGTCGTTAGCCTAAGAAAATGGCTCCACCTTCTAGACGGCACTGCATCGGAATAATAATAATAACCCCGAACTTTACATGCATAGTAATTATCATGATTATAACAACTACGGATATGCCCCGTAGATATCGCAACACTGCACTGAGTACATCCTACAAGAAACCAATTCTTGTCAGAAAATTTTGGTACCTAAAGGAACTAACATATATGGACCCAAAATCAAAGGGGACCTAAATCTACCTAATTTCTTTGTTACAGGACATTCTAGAGGAGGATACAGTACTTTGATAGTGGATGCTCTCGTCACATGACCGGAGATAGGAGCAAGCTATCTCGATTTTGTAGAAGGTCGCGGTCCAAAAGTTCGCCGTGATAAGTCTAAAGGAAGAACCAGAGGGAAAGTAAACCTACGTGTCGGAAAATTCAAAGTCACCGATGGTGCATATGTTGAAGGCTTACAGTATAATCTACTTAGTATTAGCCGCCTGATAAACAGTTCTCGGTGAAGTTCTATATAGATCACTGTAGAGTCAAGAACACCCAATCCAAGGAAGTTGTGCTTACAGGAAGCAGATCAGGTAATATGTACATTGCTGACTGGAAGCCTATGAGCTCCTCGATTCCATGTTTTGTTGCCAAAGGCACTGCAGATCTTAGCTGGCTATGGCACAAGAGGATGTCTCACGTCAACTTCAAAACGATCAACAAGCTTTCAAGACAGGGTATGGTTAGAGGTTTGCCATATGTGTCATTCACGAAGGACAGCGTCTGCGGACCATGCCAGAAAGGCAAGCAAATCAAGTCAACCCTGAAAAGCAAATCCTACCTTTCAAAGAGTGTTGGAAATGCTACACATGGATCTCTACGGTCCTGTAGACCCAGTAAGTTTGGGAGGTAAGAAATATTGCATGGTTGTTGTTGATGATTATTCCAGGTATGCTTGGACGATCTTTCTTAGCAAGAAGAAGGAAACAACATCAAGGCTGCCCGAGCTCCTGAGAAAGTTGCAAAATGAAAAAGCGTCGAATATCGTGTGCATTCGTTCTGACAGAGGTACTGAATTTACTAACCGCTTTATAGAGCAATACTGTTCGGAGAATGGAATACAAAGACGAATACTCACCGCCGTACACCTCAACAAAATGGTGTTGCCGAGCGAAAGAATAGGACGTTGAAAGAAGCAACAAGGACAATGATTGCCGCAAGCAAATTGCCACAGCGTTTCTGGGGTGAAGCAACCAATACAGCGTGCTACACTCAAAATCGCTGTATCGTCAACAAGCACCACAACAAAACACTTTACGAAGTATGGAATAATAAAACTCCATTAGTTTCGTATTTTCACATTTTTGGATGCAGGTGTTATGTATTGAACAATGGGAAGGACCAACTTAGAACTTTGATGAAAAATCAGATGAAGGAATATTCGTAGGATACTCCTCCGTCAGCAAAGCTTTCAGAATCTTTAATAAAAGGAAGCTGACGATCGAGGAATCATTTCATGTAGTGTTCGACGAACCACACCATGACCCTACAGGAGTAGATGATATCACTCAGGACATTCACCATCTATCTATCTTGGATCCACCTACACCCATAGAACCTGTCGTTGATTTAGAAATCAACCCCGCAGCTGTAAGAATCGATGTGGATGAAGCCGACGCTGCACAAGCTGAAGCTGTATCCACAGAAACTTTCGATACAGTACGGGATCCTGAACTAGAACCCGACCGAAGATGGTTGAGAGATCACCCGCAAGAGCTGATCATTGGAAACATTAATGCCGGTGTTTCTACTCGTAGGAGAATACAGAGTACACAAGGAAATGTACTTTGTGCACAAGAAGAATCTAATGTCAAGTTTCACAGTTTCTGAATGGAAATCTCAATCCGAACTTAGAGATCCGAATATGTGCACTATTGCCGTATTCTTAGCCCAATCAACTGTTTCGACCATAGACGCTCTTAACAATTCTCATTGGATAACATCTATGGAAGAAGAGATTAACGGTTTCAAAGAAACAATGTATGGTATCTTGTACCTGCATCGACACACCAATCGGTTATAGGAACCAAATGGGTATTTCGAAACAAAAAGGATCGAAATGGACTTATCATAAGGAACAAATCCAGACTAGTAGCACAAAGCTATTGTCAGGAAGAAGGAATCGACTATGATGAAACCTTCGCACCTGTAGCGAGACTAGAAGCCATTAGGATATTTTTAGCCTTTGCCGCCCATAAGAGCTTTATCGTATACCAAATGGATGTCAAGAGTGCTTTCCTGAATGGAGATCTTGCAGAAGAAGTTTATATTGAACAACCACCAGGGTTTGCCAACACAGACGGTATCGATCTAGTTTACAGGCTAAGGAAAGCACTGTACGGACTTAAACAAGCCCCTAGAGCCTGGTACGAAACCCTGTCCCAGTATCTAACCAACAACGGATTTGAGAAAGGTGCTGTAGACAAAACCTTGTTCAAGATACAGGAAGGTGATGACCTTCTAATGGTACAAATCTATGTCGATGATATTATTTTTGGTTCAACTAACCTTGCTCTATGTCAAAGGTTCTCACATCTCATGCAAAGTAAATTTGAAATGAGTATGATGGGGGAACTTAGTTATTTCCTAGGTTTGCAGTAAAGCGATTGCCTACAGTATATTCATCAACCAGAGAAATACAAAGAAGGAGCTTCTCAACAAATTTGGAATGAACACTTCCAAATCCTCGCCAACCCCTATGAGCACTTCCGTGCAAATTAGTGCCGATGAAGCCGGAAAGCCGTTTGACCAATCACTCTACAGAAGCTCATTGGTTCGCTCGTACCTAACGGCTAGCAGTGCCCGATATCCAGCTTTGTTGGAGTGTGTGCGAGATACCAAGTTGCACCTAAGGAATCACACTTCAATACGGCTAAACGAATCACGAAGTACATTAAAGGAACAGTCGATGCAGGATCGTGGTATCCTAAGGAAGGCGGATTCGATTTAGTTGGATACAATGACTCGGATCTCGGAGGTCGCAAGCTAGATAGGAAGAGTACAAGTGGAACTTGTCACTTTCTGACCTAGACTCGTCTCTTGGTTCAAGAAGAAGCAATTGGCTAACTCTCTTTCCACTACCGAATCAGTACTATGTCAGGTAGGCCTGTATGCAGATCCTTTGGATGCAAAGAACAATCTGGCCGACTATGGAATCGATGCTAGAGAGACTCCAATCATGTGTGATAGCACGAGTGCAATTGCAATCACGCACAATCCTGTTCTGCACTCGCGCACTAAACATATCAACATGAAGCATCATTTTATCAGGAATCATGTCAAGAACAAGGATGTTCGCTTGGAAAAAGTTCATACAGACGTTCAGCTGGCCGACATTTTCACCAAGCCTCTCGACACAGCAAGATTCAACATGCTCAGACAAGAATTGGGAATACTACAGCCAGACTCCATGTAAGTAATTTACTGTTTTTACTCAACAATTGAGGGGGAATGCTGTAAGACCCGTGAATACAGTATCCAACATTAATTATCTGTACACTCAGAATCATCAATACAGTACTGTAGCGAACGAAGGCATATGAATCCTACAGCTGGTGTGTGCAATAATTAAGGGGGAATACTGTAGGACCCATGAATACAGCATTAATCCTAATATTGTTGTATGGAATTCAAAACCTATTAGTACCTTTTTAAGGGGGAACGTCAGATCGACGGAGAACAAAGACATGCTATAGGATTTCGATTCAAGATATAATATAATATTATTTCCTTTTAAAATAATTTTTGTCCGCGTCTGCTTTTTACGTCAAACGTCATGTTCATTAAATGCCTTACACGACATCTGACAATCAATCTCAAAAGCCGCGATGTTTTTAAATTGTTTATTATTTTTAAACCGCCGTTTTAGGCATTTAGGGTATCAACCTATGTCAGAAGTGGGACCCGCTCTATTTTTAAACCTGTTAATGGATTAGCGTACCAGTTACACTCAATCCATATTGACCGTTGATTTCAAAACCGGTTCCCATCCCTTAAAATCTGACCATTCGTACTCTGCAAAACCCTATTTCGCCGCCCAAGTATAAAATGACTGTATCTGCCATTAGAGACTCTTTACGCTTTCTGCAATTACAAGAGTTCTCAAGCAAACAGCCTACATATTTTTCTGCATATTCACAGCGAATTTCCATTGTTTTCTTGCACTCTATTTCTTAAGAAAACATCAATGGCTGGTCAATCTTCTTCCCCTGTTCTGAAGAAATCCTCCAACATCATTGATGGCCGGATCTTCTCCAAACCTGTCATCATGGAGCGTATTCTCTCGGAAACAAACGACTCAGAACCTATGGAGTATATCATTACTCGTCTTCAACAACAAGGCCTCTATCGCCTTGGGAGCAAGACCGCCGACAAATTCGACCCCCATCTGGTTGAGGAATTCTACCTCAACGCCGCCGTCCGTTTTCTGTCACTGGCCCAGGGAGGTCATGTTGCTGACATCACTGCAACAGTCCAGGGAGTGGAGATCCGTATCGATCGCGATCTGCTCCAGAGAATCTACAGGCTGCCCGCTGATGGCCTGAACATGGACCAACTTGAGACGTTCGGGTCTCAAGAGCTTATTACTAAGTTTTATGGACTATTTACAGGGTCCAAAGTGGTTGATATGGTGACAACTACTTGTCACAAGAAAAATTTTCTTCTTCATTTTGTGTATCTTCATGACTTTTGCTCCAGGATCATTGAAAATCAACCTGCGTTCGAGATGTGCACGAACTTAAGGTTCAGAATGATGGTAGCTATTTTGACCTGTGAAAAGGTCAATTGGTGCCAAATAATTCTGAAACGTCTTCAAGAAGAGGTGTGCAAACCTGCCACCCAAAAGAAATCCTTTGGTTTAATGCTGAACTACATTCTGACGAAGTGCGGACTGACGCAATCCGCCGATGCGAAGAATACTAGCTCGAGGATATACTTAGGAGGCGTTAAGCCCACTGCGTATAACCATAGCACCATGCATTGCAACCACCCGAGAACCAGGCACATGCCTATTTCTGACAACCCAAGAGATGAATCCGTGAAGGTCCCAGAAATGGAATCTTCAAAGAAACGAAAGCGATCTCACAGCAAGAAACACTCTGCTGGTGAGAAGTCCAAGAAGAGACTCAGGAGGCTTTCAAAAATCAAATCTGCCAAGCACTCCAAGGATGTCTCCCCCGTGGCGCAACCCACTGATGAAGAACCCCAGGGCCCAACCCCTGTGGAAGAGGTATGCCCTACTGTATCGACAGTAGATCCCGAGCCTTTGGCGGCTACGACGGATATAGAGACATCTGCCAATATTCAAGACTTTAGCGAGTCGGCTGCCCATTCGGAGCCAAAAGCTACTTCTCCTCTGCGGGATCCCACACCCGTGCAGGATCCATAATCCTTCAGGGCACCATCCCCTGTAAGGAGTCCCTCTTCCGTACAGGATCCCATACTTGTACAGGAATCCCTCGAAACAGCGTCTCCAGACGTTATTCGAAGTCCCTCCCCTGACTCGATCATCAATCAGACCCTTCTTTCGGTTCAAATTGAACACGCGTACGAAAGATTTCTGCAATGGAAAGGCTACAGGCTAGCTCCGTACGATACACTGTACAATTGAAGCGATTGGAGCCACGAAGAGAGATTCGTCTCCGAAGTAACAGACTCAACTGAAATTGAGGCCCTGCTTCGATGGGACAACGCCTCGTGCAAGGATCTAATTGAAAGCCACCTTCTGCACAAGTCTGACGCCAGGAGGAAAGGAAAGAATAAGTCAGAGGATTCTCCCACCAATCCAAAAGATGACGAAGACCATGACTCAGACGACGACGACGACGCTTTACAAGCAGGTCTGAGAATGAGTCGTGAAGAGGCTGAAGCACGAGACGTCTCTCCACCCAGAGATGACGAAGGGCCGTCTACCCAAGCCAATCCCCCTTCGCCACAGCCGGAGAACATTCCCGACCAAGAGGAATCAGTCCCTCCAGTCGAGGAAGTTCAAGAAATTTTGGAACAGGCACCTGAGCCTGCTGCGACCGAAGAAGCCGTTCCTGAAAGCCAACAGGAGGATTCAGTCCCTCCTGCATCCATGATTGCTGAAGAACCTTCGCCACAGGACGCTTCTCCACCCACTGTCGCCGAACCACAGGAAGCTGCTCCCGCCCCTTCAACCGTGGAATCCGAGGACGGTACCGAACCTGAGGATGTCCAACTTACTTCACGCCCATCTGTGAATGTAAGAAGGTTGAACAGCACTGCAGACCTTGCCGAACCAGATTCTCTGATCTCTGCCGCACGAAAAGAGCGCCTGTGTGCTCTTGGCCTTCAGACTGTGTTTATCCAAGATGCAGTAAATGCTCTATCTTCCGTTGAAAAAGCACTGAATTGGATGCACACTTCTGCCGTCGAAGAAATGACCACTCTTCAACATGAAGTATCTCGTGTTGTCGACGCATTCATTCTTTTGCCAGAAGTTTTCAAGCAAGCCTTGAAGATCATGGAAGATAAGCAGGAGCAACTGCTGAAGGAGGAAGCTACAAAGACGAGGATAGCTGAAGCCAAGACCGCTTGTGCAATGATTGAGAACAGCTCTCAACTGCGTGCTCACGACAAATGCATTCAGGAAATGTCGCAGACTCTTTCCTCCCTTGTTGAAAGGATGACCAGCATCGAGACCAAACAGGACGCTGCTCTTGAAATCCTGCAAAGTGTTGATGACGCCAAAAAGAGGGAAGAGGCACGAGAAGCTGCTAGGAGAATAAGGCTGCAACAAGAAAGGGAATTTGAGGTCGCTCGTAATGATCACCGCCGAATTGAACAAGCTAGCACCTCCATCCCAAAGTTTTAAAATTTCAGGCTCCAGACCGGAATTTCATGATCCCAATGTCCCTTGGCAAACTCTTATTCAAAGACCTTCGGAAATTCGTCTGCCGACCAACCGCAACCCAACTGCCGACGAAGTGAAGCACTGGAGGAAGAATGAACTGATGAGATACTTTGTCAGACTCATCAGGGAATCCGCCATCTTCAAAAATTATAAAACGTTAGCGGAGGCCGCAGATAAATTTACGAAGATGCTAGAAGAAGGTAAACTCCCTCTCCAAGTCGAAATGAAATCCAAACATAGAAGAGGAGATCGGGTCACCCATCCAGAAGATTGGATACTTGCCTTTGATCGATCATATGAAGGAAGAGCGATATACCAGGATCGAGGCAATGATTCTCTTCAAAACTGGTGGCGTGGTACCGAGAACGAACCCGGAAAAAGACCATGGAGGCATGCGGATTATAGATAAGGAGATGAAATTTATGTATATTTTTATTTTGTAATTTCTATTTCGAAACAGCAAACTCTGTACTCAATCATTTTGAATATCAATAAAAACGTTTGTTTGTCTTGAAAGATTACAACTCGTAATCTACTGTGTTGATGTATGATTACTTAATTTGTTTGATAGAAATCTCAAGTTAGATAAACTTGATTGAAAAATAAGCTGTACGAACTAGTCTACGAACAGTTCATAATTTCAGTTGTAAAACTTAGAATACAGTGTAAGATTGTGCCTGCGCGCCAATCATAGGCTTAAGTTGTAAACTGTATCGAACTTGCCTGCGAGCAGTTCATTATTGTAGACTTAGTCACTAAGTCAGACCTTTTGACGAAAGACCAAGAAATCTGCCAGAAGTCATCAAAGAAGATCGCTTCATAAAGAAGGTTTTGGCATCATCAAGAATACTTGAAAAGTTAAGAAAGATAGTCTTGGCAAATTGTCAAAAAGGGGGAAATTGTTGGGAAAACAAAGACCCTGCATCGAAACAGCCGGGATACCCGATCCCTGTATCGAATGTTATTTAGAGGTTTTGACATATATGCCAATCCGAATACAGTAAGGAAACTGTATCGAAGCTTTGAGGCTTCATCCTGTATCGAAGACCTGCCTCGAATCAGCATATAAGCGAAGCTCCTAAGTACAGCAAGAAAACTTGTAAAAAGACCAAGTATGGAAACTGTCGCGAAACCCAAAATACAGTTATCTTCCATACAGCTCACAACAGGACAAGAAAGAACACAAGTCAAAGTCCCGTTGAACAAAGAAGTATTTAAATACTTAAGGATAAAGTATTTAAATACTGCCAGTCTTCAGATCTTCAGAATCCCGCGAAATCCGGATCGTGTCATAATCCCGTTGGAACGGAATCTCATTCAAACGGATACATCTCAACGGATACATTCTTCAGAGACTATATATATCTTATGAAGACATTGAAGATCAGTTACACCCAAGTAACCTAACACTCAAGCTATCAATAGTTATCATCAGAGCAAACATATCTCCAAAGCTTACTGCATTCAAGAACGAAAGAGATATACAGTGCTCAACATCAAGAACAGCCATCATCACTCAAGAACTTCATATTCAAAGTCGTTGTTCTTACTCGGTTACCTACCTTTTACCTCTGTGTAAAACCGAGCTCGTGTGAACTCAACAAGTTATTCGACTGTGTGGGACGAATAAGGACGAAGCTTTGGAACTGTGTGTGAAGAAGCTAGTCAAGAAGGAAGCTTTAACCAATCTGTGTGAACGGTTGAAAGCGACATTCTTTGTATCAATCTGTGTGAACGATACAAGGATATGTTTGATTATAATTACGTAGTTGTGTACGCAGTAATTATAAATAAACTTTTTACTCTTGTGTGGAGGACCAGTGGACGTAGAGGGGTTTACCTCGAACCACTTTAATTACTGTGTTATTTACCTTCAGCTTTTACTGTTTTAAATTACTGTGATATATTAAGTATACACCATACACTTCGTTGCTGTATCCACGGCAATTTACTGTATCCAAGACTTCCGCTACGCACTCAGATTTAGAATCCGTACAGTTTGTTGTTTAAACTATTTTCCGAACTGTATCCAGTATACTTAAGTGGCCAACAGACGGCCTCACCTACCGACAGACCCGCCGAAAGGTCTTAGGTGGGACCTCAAGGCGCCGCAAGAATAGACTTTACTCCAGCCCATCAGCAGCTGTCAGTGACAAGGACGACCTCACCTACCGACAGACCCGCCAAAAGGTCCTAGGTGGGACCTCCCAAAACAGCGACGTGAGGCACATGTCGCCTCCTCATTGGTTCGCGCATCTGGCTGCCAGCAGCAGCTGCGGACTTTAAGGAAACAGTCCCACGTGCTGGGACGATCGCCCGCCTTATTTAATGCAAGAACGGCGATCGCCCGTGTGGGACAGGGACATCCCAACAACCTCCTCTCCTATAAATAGGAGAGCTCCAGCATTAGCAAAAGGGGCGTAAAAACGTAAACACGATTACATACAGTAAACAATACAGAGAACACCTCATCTTTGTAACAAGAACTCACAGAGCTTTAACTCTGGTTCTTCCGGCAGTCAACAGCACTCACGAGCTAGATAACTAAGGGCATTACACTCATTGTAATTGTACTCTAACATTAATACTCGTACTTCAAAGCAGCACCCGTATTAATTATATCTCGCGAGAGCATTCAAGCCCCGGACTAACAACCCCGGTAAATCTTGTGCCATTTATTTTCCTTCATACGTGCTCTCGTATTTTGTTTGTTACTCACCCGTAGCCATATCCAGCAAACGATTACGTATAATATTTTGGGTAACAACAATTGGCGCTAGAGGAAGGGGGTGTACCTCCGTTTTCATTCCGACCGTTTCGAAGAACACTCACTGTTCTCCGGGGCATATACTTGAAGAAACACTCACTGTTCTTCAAAGAAAAACCTTCAGAATAATGACGTCTGCCACGACCTCGAAAAGAGCCACCCTACGATCCGCCGGACGCCTTATTCCAGCCCAGTCCAAGTCCCAACCTGCGGCGGAAGGCGACCGCGGTGACGCTAGACTCTCACTCTCGCCCCTGAGGGACGGCCCCAACCTCTCACTCGATCAATTCCAAATCGCGGAACAGATCGAGGAGGCCATGGCCATCCTAAGGGAGCGACGGAGAGCATGCGACACGCCCACCATTCTCCATCAGCCATCCGCCGTGCAGGTAAACGAAATCTCAAGGGGTTATATGTCGAGAGATCGTCAGAAAGCCTCGAGCCGCAGGAAAAGGCACTCGTAAGGCGGGACAATTCCGTCTTCAGCCGCCTAGAGAGTGATCCCTCATGGCGACCTAGGCATTCAGGCCCCAGCCGTGAGACGTCAGAGTCCGAATCCGTCACCAGGAGTTCGGTGTACCCAACTCCCAGAAGACAGGCCGGTCATCTGGCTCCCACTCTCCCAAGAATTGAGCTCGGTGGCAGAGACCTCGTCGCCTACCACGGGGCCAGGAGGTCGGTACATGATCGCATCGGCTCCCGCTCCGAGAGCCAGACCACGAGCAGTCAGGCTATGGCGATGGCCGCAATGCAGCGCCAGCTCGACGAAATGAAGACGCTCATAGAAACTGGGGCAGGCGCCAAGAGATCGATCGCCAGACCAAGTGAGCCAATCGCGGTCCAGATCGAGCTTGCCCCCTTGCAACTGAAGATCGCCCCTCCTCAAACACCTCTATATGAGGGGCAATCGGACCCTGAGACCCACTTGAGCAAGTTCCGGATCTTCATGACCGGATGCGGGGCATCGGACGCGACGAAATGCCGAATGTTCCCATTAACATTGGGCGATCTTGCCCATAGGTTGTACATCTCATTGTCAGCGCGCTCAATCAACTGTTTTGAGAAGCTGGCGAACAACTTCACGTCGTATTTCGCCGCCAAGGTCGCTCGGTCAGAAGGTCCCCACCGCATGATGAAAATCAGACAGGGGAAGGACGAGCCAGACGAAGATTACATCGACCGGGTGAATGAAATAGTCCTCACCGGCGAGCCCATTAGCGATGAGCTCGCCCTCTACTCGGTCCTGGGGGGATTCTATGGTCATTCACCCATGTTCAGGCACCTCACGAAGGACATCCCCCGACCTACGCGATCTTCCGTGTCAAGGCCGCCGACTTTCTGGCCAGGCAGAGGATGCTCACCCTTCGCTTAGGCGAGGGATCCACCGGGGAAGGGAAGGCGCCATCTCTCGTCCCGAAGAAGGCGATCGCCAAGCCCAGAAAGGCGGTCGCAAAGCCGCCCGGTGAGTTCAACGCCTTCGAGGATGTGGAAGTTCACCTCCTCCGCAACCTCAATCTGTCTCCGGCCCATATCTTCAACGCCATCAAGGGGCGCGAATGGCTTAGCAAGCCGAAGCCGATGCGGGACAACGGTCATCTGGACCACAATAAATTTTTTGCCTACCACAAAAGTCCCGGCCACAACACCAGCCAATGTCGCGACCTCCTCAGACAACTCTGGAGGTTATTCGAGGAAGGCAAGCTGGACAATTTGGTGACCAAGCCTGAACCCCGGGCAGAAAGGACCAGAGGACGCGATCATCGACAGAACGATCCGGTCGCCAGGATCGAGCAAAACGAGCCGGAGTACTCAGACGAGTCGATCCCTCCGGTCAACCCCGGCAGCCGGATCAATATGCTTCAGTCGGGAGGTGGAAACCTCGTAGGTCTTTCCCCGGTTTCCACCATATCAAATAGAAAGCGGAAGGCCGAGCTGAGCGCGTTCGCCGGAGTCCATGTCGTGGTGCCCCCAGAGCCAACCATCTCCAGAGACGCGCTCATCTCATTCTCCAACAAGGATAGGGAGGGAGTGCAGTGCCCCAAAGAGGATGCATTGGTGATATCTGCATGTATCCTTGGGAAAATGGTCGACCGCGTGCTGGTTGACAATGGGAGCTTTTGCAACATCATATTCAAATCTGCTCTGGACCAACTCGGCAACCTGACCAAGTTCATCAGGCCATTCGATACCGTGCTTCAAGGGTTCGGCGACAACACGGTCCAAGCCTATGGAAGGATCAAGCTCTCTTTCGAGATAATATGTTGTTACGATCCCAAGGTTAAGATCACTAGGAACCTCAATTTTGTAATCATAGATAGGCCCAGCATCTATAATGGGTTCCTACTTCCTAGGTCGCTCCTTTCTAGAATCCTTTGAGGCGGTCGCCTCTTCTTTCTTTTACTGTATCAAGTTCCCCACTATCGATGGGACAGCAGTTGGTACTGTAAAAGGAGACCAGCTAATGGCAAAGAAATGTTTGAATTACTCCTGTGTCGTAACTTCCCCTTTAAACGTTTCCCGTACTATTTTGAGACGATCGACATTCAACCAATAGAGATCGACAAGCCAAGCACCTCATACCAGCCCGACTCAGAGGACGACATCTCGCATCAATTGTCGGACGACATTGAGCCAAGGATCGGTTTCGATCCAAGCCTCGATGTTGATCCAAGGATCGAGTCCGGCGATCGTTCCAAATGAGAAGCGACCGTTCCCATTGAAGAGTTAGAAAGTATAACAATCGATCCGGCTCGCCCGGAGCGGGAAGTGCAGATCGGCTCAAGCGTCGGTCCTGAGTTAAAAGACGATCTGATCAGTTTACTATGAAAGAACATCGGAGTCTTTGCCTGGTCGCATCAAGATATGGTCGGCATCAGTCCTGAACACGCTTGCCACTATCTAAAGATCGACCCGGCAAGGAAGCCTGTTCACTAGAAACGTAGGAAATTCAGTCCTGAGAAGTATCCTGCGCTCAGAAGTCAAAAAGCTACTCGACAACAAACTGATCGGAGTAGCTACCGACGAGCCACCGTGGGTAGCCAACGCGGTGCTCGTCAAAAAGGCGAGCAACTCCTGGAGGTTATGCATCCGAACTCGCATCGTCAGATGGGGCGGCAGACTTATCTAACATCCAAATCACGAAGTCAGCAAAATCGGCGATCGACAGAAGCCTGGTCACCACAGTTGCCATTGCCTAAGAGAACTGGATGATTCCGTTCGTTAAGTACTTGAAGGACGGAACGGTCCCCAGAGATCGGATCAAAGCTCGCGGGCTTCAGCTCCGAGCAACCAGATACACACAAGTGAGCTTTCAGCATTCCTTTCCTCAAATGCATTACGCCGGAGGAAGACCGACTTGTTTTAGCCGAAATCCATGACGGGATCTGTGGAAATCACGTTGGAGGGCGAGCTCTCATCCACAAGACGACCAGGCAAAGCTTTTTCTGGCCTACCCTACAAAAAGACGCGATCGCCTACGCCCGATCTTGTCACAGGTGTCAAGTAATGGGCCAGAACATCAAGCTCTCCCCCGAGCAGCTCACTTCTATGTACAATCCGTGGCCGTTTGCCCAATGGGGCATCGACCTCATCGGTCCTTTGCCGACGGCGCCAGGGGGATGTAAATTCGCCATCGTGGGGGTCGATTATTTCACGAAATGGACAGAGGCCGAGCCACTCAACAAGATCGTCCAAGAACAAGTGATCAAGTTCATTTGGAAGAACATCATATGCCGATTTGGTCTACCTCAGGCTATCATCTCCGACAATGGAAAATAGTTCGACGGTTTGGAAGTTATGCAATTCTGCGAGAAATGGGGAATTAAAAAGCTGTTCTCGGTCCCTTACCACCCTCAAAAAAATGGGCAGGTAGAGGCTGTAAACAAGATTCTCAAACACATGATCAAAGCAAAACTCGAATCCAAACAAGGACGATAGGCGAGCGAGCTCCCGGATGTTTTGTGGTCCTACCGAACAACGACCCGAAATTGCGAAACCCCATTCGCCCTCGCCTTCGGAACAGAAGCAGTGATCCTTCGGAGATCACCGTCCTAAGCCACCGAACTGCACAACAAATGACGACGGACAATGATGTAGCTCGGCGTATCGACTTGGATGTGCTCGAGAAACGAAGACTGACCTCGGAAATGAAGAACACAATCCACAAAAAGAAATCCGAGAAATTCTTTAATTCGAAGGTCAAGGAAAGGCGATTCCAAGTGGGCGACCTAGTCATCAAAAAGGTCCAGGCTCACACGGGAGTATTTGGCCCGGATTGGGAGGGGGCCTTCAGGATATCCAAATGGCTGACCAAAGGAGCCTACGAGCTCCAACACCCAAACGACACTCCGGACCAATATCCCTGGAACGCCGTTCATTTGAAGAAATACTATCAATAAAAACTCTGTATTCAGTTATCCAATGTACAAAGAGCTTAATGAGATTTTCTGATCCCCTCTAAATGATTCGCCTCGGCAAAACAAACAAACAAAAAAGAGGACGACTTGATCGCCCTCCAAGAGTTCGTCATCTAACATGATAGACCTAGACAAGCAATCGCCTCCCTAGCACAACGTATACCGTCGAGGATCGTCATCTAATATGGCGATCTGAGGTAGAAAATTACAGCCATGGTTCTGCAGGTCGATGGAACCGATAGCCCGTCCATGCAAAGTTCCTTTGGGCAGAGATCGCCCGCCCTTTCGTTTAAATACGAGGTGGGCGTAGCCGAATGACCCTCCAAAACAGATCAGTGGACACGCTCGCCCGCCCTCGGATCCATCATCTAACATGGTGGACCTGGACAATGCGACGCGTCCCTCCCCCGTCAAAATGTATGCCCTCTTAGGTCCGTCCTCTTACATGTCGGTCCCAGGTAGAAAAGTACTAACAAGCCACGATAGCGAAGTCGATTTATCCGATGACGCCCCGTGCAAGGACTCCTCCAGACAGAGACCGTCCGCCCCATTGCTACATTGCGAGGCAAAACGTAGCCTACGGAGGACCCTCACAATTAAGTGAGTCGTGAGAAGTTAACCATCAGGTGGAATATCGCTCGCGCACAAGACATAGTCGTGGAGGTCGGTTCCATCGAACCCTACGACTGTGCGAAGTCTTTCCAGGCCGGGACGTTCGGCCCCCTCGAGGAATCAACAAAATCAAATATTGCAAGAACCAACTAAAGATAGCTCGCTAAACGAATTATTTTCGTTCCCTTACTTTCACCAAGTGAACAAAAACAAGGGCAGAGCGGAGCCATACATACGATCAGGAGGACGGAACCACATACGATCGGCTTTGTTCAAATACACATATGACGATCGGTTTGTTCAGAAATTTACAAGTGAGAATTTAAGTATACCAATACATTCGGAGCTATACATGCAACAACCGCTCCTCAAACACTTGTGTGAAGTCAAATGCGAAAGATTCAGACAGACGATCGTACAAGTAAGGAATCAGATGCAATTATTTATTTCATTTCATTCGGAATACTTGTACAAGCGCCCGAAGGTGAAAGCGCCCGAAGGCAAAACACAATGAAACTGAAAAATTACAAGTGAAAACAAAATGAAAGCGGACTAACTGAGGCTGTCCCAGCCTGGCCTTCGCCACCGGCCGCTGGATTGGTCCGGCCTTCACCACCGGCTGCTGGATCGACGTGCGCTTCCTCGTTGGCATCCGGGTGAACGAGGTTGTCCGGCGACGGATACCAGCTCAGGTCGATTCCGAGGTCTGAGAGGTCAAGGATCGGCACAAAGAAGGCCGGCTGCAGAGGATGCTCAAGCACATAGGCTTTGAAGTTATCAATCAAAGGGCCGACCTCGAGCCCTCTCTTCTTGGCAGCGCGGATGGCGTCAGCGTAAGCCATGTAATAGGCAAATTCGCTACATACTCCACGTTGAGGAAGGGATCGGCCTCGGTCGCCTTCAACTTCTCCTTCAGCCCCGCGATTGTTTGATCCGCACCTTGGAGCTCGGCAACCTTAGCGGCCAGCTCTCCCTTCGACGACTCCAGCTCGCCATTTAACCGGTCCACCACCGCCTTCAGCTCAGTCTCCTCCTCCTGCGAGGCCGCGTGCAACCGACGGGCTTCCGCCATTTTATCACGCATCCGGTCGGTCGCCACCTGGGCCCGGTCGAGATCCTGGATCGCCCGCTTGGCCGTCTCCACGTATAGGGATGGCAACGGGGCGGGGCGGGGCCGGATTCATAGGTATCTGGACCTGGACCCGAAATTTAAAACTGGACCCGGACCCAGACCCACACCCGGGTATTTGCAGATCGGGTAGATCCAGGCCCGCCAGTAGCCGTCTGTACCCATCGCACCAAAATTAACATTAAAACTAAAAATAATTATATATATTTGTAATTATATATTAAAATATTATATAATATTATATAGTATATAATTATATATTATATAATATTATGTAATGTAATGAAATATATAATTATATACTAGTATATAATTATATATTATATATAATTATATAATATAATTATATAATATTATATATTATGTTACGTAATGAAATAAGATTTCAATATATATATATATATATAAATTATTTATATTAATATTGCGGGTCCGGGTCCTACGGGCATGGATATTATACTACCCGGACCCGACCTGTGAAAATCAATTTTTTTTGCCCACCCGGTTCGGACCAGGACCCGGACCCGAAATTCAAGACCCGAATTGGACCCGAACGGGTAAAATCCGCTGGGTACCCGGATCCACGGGTTTTTTTGCCATCCCTATCCACGTGCTCCTTCTCCATTGTCGCGATCCTGTCGGCAAACTCGGCGTTCCGATTCCGAGCAGCCTCGAGGTCCGAATGGAGACGGGCAGTAGAGGGCCGCCCCTTCACGGCCTGAGCGGCCATCGTCGCTGCTTGAAGGGTCAGAGCAATAGTCGCCTGCATTGCGTCTCCGGACCGACGGCACCATTGTGGGCGCTAGGGCTGAGCACCGGGTGTGACCCGGCCCGGAATGGCCCGGATTATAAATGGTCGGACTTTATCGACCCGAAGCCCGGATTTATTCAACCGGCCAACCGTCCGGACCAGAAACTGGCCTGGTCCGGCCGCCTGGATTCTAGCCCGATTTTTTTAATTTTTTTTTTTTTGCATATTAAGTGTCATTTTATTACATATAAAATGCTTTCTGCTTTACATACTCCCATAAAATACAATTATCAATCTTAATATCTTCATTTAGTCACCAAACTCCCAAGTTCAACAATATTTTAGTATAAATAAACTTAATTAGAATAATGCGCATTCATAATCGAGCCATTAATCATCATTATTTCATCACCATCGAGAGTAAATTACAATAAAAAATATTTTTTTTTGTATTTTTATTTTTACCGGGTCGTTTCGGGCTGGACCCGAATTTTCCGGGTTTTGACCCGGTCCGGCCCGGAACCCGGATTTAGACAAAATGCAGACCCGGGACTCGGACCTAATTAACAGGTCCGGGTTCGGTCCGGGTCCGGGTAAAAACCGGGTCCGGACCATTTGTGCTCAGCCCTAGCGGGCGCCTCAGCTGCAACAGATGGCAAGGGCTCCTCCGGTCTCCGCCTCTTGCGGTTGCGCTGGAGCTGCTCCTCCTCCCGAGTTTCCGGCTCGATGACGATCGGCCCCACGAGAGGTCTCGCCTCTGGGATAGGATGGGTCGTCGTCGTAGGGGCACGACTCGTTTTCTTCCCTTGGCGGAGACGACTCATGATACCAGGGTTCGACGTGGCGATTTCTCTCGGTGGCTCGGAGTAGCGGGGGAAGTAGATCTCTGTCAAAGAAGACAATCAACCAGGTTAGTCGTCTTCTTCAATCAAAGGCGATCGTCAAGCAAAAAAGAGATCGTAAATATTTGTTCCTAGGACCCTTAAGTGGCGGGGAAAGCGAAACAACCGAGCGCCCAACCAATGAGCTTCGTTGTTGATCACGCGAGCGTCGATATAACTGTCCGGAAGACTACGGATTCACTCCCAGACGATCGAAAAATCAAATGGTAGGTCGCCGGCTGCTGGAACAAGTGAGCCTGCAAAAAGAAAACCAAATTAGATCAGTTCAAGATGTATCCAAACGAAGGGAGAGTCAAAACCCTTACTCGGATTCCTCTCTCGAAAGCCGGTGGGGATATCCAACTCATCCTCGGGTTTGTCGCTCGCGGCCAATTTCCACGCTCCGTCGACCCAACACCACTTTGCCAGGTCGCCCCGGACCTTGTTCGGCACCCCAAGAACCACCCGGCCCAAACGATCCTGGATGTGATAGCCGCCAATAGAACCCTTCTGCGCCGTAAGCTTAAAGAGATAGTTCATCTCCAGCGCAGAAGGAAGGCGGAACAGCCGGTGACCGCCAAATAGAGTCAAAGTGCTGATGATCTGCAACCAGGCGTTCGACGTCAGTTGGAGCGGCGCCACATTCCAAGCGGTCAACAGATACGACACGGCGAACGGCAGTGGGAACCGCAATCCGGCCCCCATGATCAACTCGTTAACGGCGACCATACCCGCGGGAGGTTGGTCGGCACGCTCATTTTCGGCAGGCACATACAGTGAAACATCGGAGGGGACATGGAACTCCGCCCTCCAACGAGTCAAATCCTTCTTAGTCGTCGAACTCTTAATCTGGCCAAGGGTCCACGGGGAGTGGCCCGCGGCCCGAAACGACGTCTGCTTTACAGGTTCATGGGGGTGGGCAACCGAATATGCGCGAAAATCGAACTTAGGGCGTGGTCCGGCAAGTCTCTCCATAAGCTCGGCAAATTCCAGAAAGGCTTGGCCGAACACACTGTTCTGCTCCCAGTACAGTTTTATTGCCTCCTTCTCGTCGACCAGCGAGCGCTTCTGCTCCGTCGCCGCCGACTTCGCCGCGTCAGCCTCGTTGAAGAGTTCTTCAACCTCCGCGGGTTCAATCCCAGCGCGGATGGCCTCGACGGACGTCTCCACGTGAAAATCTGCAGAGGTTTCATCCCGAGCAGTCGAAGTCGCAGCGGCGGAAGTGCTACCTGCCTCATACACGGTTGATCCTCCTCCGGACATATTCAAAGAGAAAGTAGGGAGAAAAGTTTTTGTTGTTACCTAGAGACTGAGTCGAACGTCGATCGACACACAAAGCTTCAAGAAAATTCAGCTATGTCTTCTTCTTAGGCGAAAACGCATAAAGATATAACCCAGAGGCCCTACCCCTTTTTATAGGCGAGAGCAGGGACTTCTGGGCAAATAAACAGAATCTCGAGGGCTGAAGTGCAACCATCGGATAAGTCGCATTTAATGTCGCCCTCGAAATTCGCGTGTGCGTCGTTTCGAGGGCACGCCAAACGACAAGTATGACAAAACCGTCGGACTCTCCCAATGGGAGTGCGACACGTGCCCCAGTGACGTTTCAAAACCCGCTTCCACTTCCCGTTCTTCTCAACGACCGGGGAGGTCGTCCAAATTCGAAATCAATTCGTTCGGGAGACGATCGTCTGCTTCATAAGTGGATGAGTCGCTCGTCTAATGCAAGCGATCGCCAGTAGAGCCACCTCACCCCACGTCTTCAACATCGGAGCGAGCTGGGGGGCAATTGTTGTGCGGCGATTTATACGCCTCGAAGGTGATCGGCATAATGGTCGGATGCCAACCGAAGAAGACAGATGCTTGTCAAGTGCCTAGCGGTCGACGTCTAAGGCAATCATCTATTGGCATCTGGCGATCGCCTCTATTATCCGACGGGACGACCGTCCCATGCCACGTGTAAATCCAACATCCGTCAAAGTCTGCGAAGACCGAATCTCGGGATGAAGGCCCACGTGCAGATCCGCAAATGGCGCCGCAAGAACAGGCTTTACTCCAGCCCATCAGCAGCTGTCAGTGACAAGGACGGCCTCACCTACCGACAGACCCGCCGAAAGGTCTTAGGTGGGACCTCAAGGCGCCGCAAGAACAGGCTTTACTCCAGCCCATCAGCAGCTGTTAGTGATAAGGACGGCCTCACCTACCGACAGACCCGTCGAAAGGTCCTAGGTGGGACCTCCCAAGACAGCGACGTGAGGCACATGTCGCCTCCTCATTGGTTCGCGCATCTGGCTGCCAGCAGCAGCTGCGGACTTTAAGGAAACAGTCCCACGTGCTGGGACGATCGCCCGCCTTATTTAATGCAAGAACGGCGATCGCCCGTGTGGGACAGGGACATCCCAACAACCTCCTCTCCTATAAATAGGAGACCTCCGGCATTGGCAAAAGGGGCGTAAAAATGTAAACACGATTACACACAGTAAACAATACAGAAAACACCTCATCTTTGTAACAAGAACTCACAGAGCTTTAACTCTGGTTCTTCCGGCAATCAACAGCACTCAAGAGCTAGATAACTAGGGGCATTACACTCATTGTAATTGTACTCTAACATTAATACTCGTACTTCAAAGCAGCACCCGTATTAATAATATCTCGCGAGAATTCAAGCCCGAGACTAACAACCCCGACAAATCTTGTGCCATTTATTTTTCTTCATGCGTGCTCTCGCATTTTGTTTGTTACTCACCCGTAGCCATATCCAGTAAACGATTACGTATAATATTTTAGATAACAATAGAGCGTCCTTGATTTTGTTAATTTTACATTGATATTCCTCTTATTTCCTCTTTCTTCTGGTTCAGTCCACGGAGAAGACCCCTGTAGTGCATCCCTATCTCAATGAGCGACACGTGGCGGTCATTTTATTTAATGATTTATTTACCAAATGAGTGTAGTTTTAAATAAGTGTACAGTTAAACCTCGATAAATAAATATTCGATAAACGAATAACCTCGCCAAATGAATAATTTTCTATGGTCCCAACTCTTTATAACATATTCAAATTTTCTTTCGATAAATGAATAATTTCGCTAAATGAATAATTTTCTTCGGTCCCGACCATATTCATTTATCGAGGTTTTACTGTAGTTTTAAAACATATTTACCATATAGGTGTACTTTCAAACATATTTACTAAAAATGTGTGTTTTCTATAAAAACCCACTTAAATAAAAAACTACACCTATTTGGTAAATATGTTTGAAAGTACACCGATATGTTAAATATATTTTAAAACTACACCCATTTGGTAAATATATTTTAAATATTACCAGTACTGTCCCAGTAGTGGTAACTATTTACCCCTTCTGTTCGAATAGTGGTAAACTATTTACCCCTTGTGTCTTAGTAGTGGTAAACTTATTGCCACCACTCTCTAGTAGTGGTAAATTATTTACCACTACTGGACAGAAGGGGTAATAGAAATAATCAAAAATAGCAGTAAAACAGTAAAAAATAGTTTACAAAAGGCAGTAAAAAGCAGAAAAAGGTAGTAAAAATAATTTTAAAAAAGGTAGTAAAAAAACAGTTAAAAAAGCAGTAAAAAATAGTTAGAAAAAGCAGACAAAAATAATGATTTAAAAAAAAAATAGAAAAAAAAACAATAAAAACTAACTTAAATAAAAAAACTACACCTATTTAGTAATATGTTTGAAAGTACACTTATATGATAAATATAAAACTACACTCATTTGATAAATAAGTCATTAAATAAAATGACCGCCACGTGTCGCTCATTGAGATGGGGATGCACTACAAGGGCCTTCTACATGGACTGAACCCTTTCTTCTTCTTCTTCTTCTTTTAGTTTTCTCATAATATTAAAGCTGACATTCATTTTGAGTTATCTCCTAATTTTCAAATATGAGATTCATCGAGTCAATGTTATTAGTAATATTAATTTTGAGTTTTCTACATTTTGAGCGTCCTTGATTTTGTTATGTCATTTTCATTGTTTTGTTCCATGTTTTCCTCTTTCTAAATATTTCTATATTTATATTTTCAGAATCCTACTGAAGCTGTAACTAAATTGGAGGTGAGGTTTATTTTGTTAATTTTACATTGATATTCTTCTTCTTCCTTCCTTTTTCCTCTTCTTTTAGGTTTCTGCTAATATTAAAGCCGAGACACATTTTAAGTTTTCTGCTTATTTTTAATCTAAGATCCATCTTGAGTTTTATGCTAATAGTATAGCTGACATTCGTCCTTGAGTTTTCTGCCAATTGTTTCAAACTCGTTTATTACTTGTTTCTTGTTTTGTATTTTCATATTTTGTTCCTTTTTTGGTTTCTTACCTCACGTAGATATTTCTAAAACTTAATTAATGAAAAGTGAACCCTAAAATACATGCTCCTTTAGTCTCCAAATATATGTGCCTATATTTCCTGTTTGGAATGTCCCCGAAATTTATTCCTATTTCATTTATCGACACTAGCCCACCAAAATATATTATCTTCAACGACCATCCATGGTCCATCTTATTTTCTTAACACAATCCAATTATAATATACGAGAATTGTAAGAAACAAATACTTCCTCCGTCCACCAAAATTGTATCATAATTGTTTTTTTGGTCAAAATTAATAAACTTTGACGATAAATTGTAATCATTATATAAAACTATTATAGCCATGTAATAATTTGTTAGATTTGTCTTAATGTATATTTTCAAAATATTATTTTGTTTTGTAATTATAATTAATATATAACTAAAATTATTAATCGACAAAGTTGTATTTTGAAGACTATAGAAGTCAAATGTGACACTCTTGGTGGACCGAGTATTAATTTTCATAGTATAAAAATTCAACCTACATGTGACCAACTCATTCATTTTGTTCTCATATTATTATATATTAGGAAATAATTATGTTTCAACCTTCATATGTCTCCATACAAAATTTTCTGATAACTTTTCATGATAAAAAGACAGATAAGATTTTAATCAGATACTGTTATCGATAAGAAAATATGTCTGATGCACATCGTTAGAAAGCGATCTTGATTGATAATATAATGAAAAACTAATCCTGAATTATTAGACCTTACCAATTATCATTCATATAAATGAACGTATCCGTTAGTTGTGTCTTGTATTATTAGAGTTTAGCCATGTCGTTCAGAAAAAAATAAAATCGAATAATAAATTTGCTAACATAAAGAGATTGAACGTTAATTTAAATTTTACATAAACATCTAAAATATATTGTTAGTAAATTTACAAATACATAATAAATAATATTATTTTGAAAATTTAGGAAACACCAGTCATTGTCGTAGCGCGCTAAAGGGCCGAAGCACTACATAGCACTGCTTTTTTCACTCAATACTCGGTTTGCGCACGCTTTATTACCGTAGTAGCGTAAATAGCGTACGCTAAATAACATATAGCATACGCTATATGTTCAAAAAGAAAACCTGCTGAAATTTTGGAGGACAAGATGGGAAAATCCCAACTTCAGAACTCCAAAATAAAACCCTCGCGATAGTTCAGAACTCCTTGCGACACTTATTCAGAAGTCCGACCTCCGTCTCCACCGAGAGACACCACCCAGCAGTCACCCTCGCATTCGCCATTCGCCTCCAATATCAAGCACATGCCGAATCCCTTATGTACTGATCAGCTCTTCAAAATTAATTGCCCTCAGCATGAATCTCATGCAAAATTAATTGCAACTCTTTGACTTGAAATACGATGATTTTGCATCAACCATCTTAATATCTAGAAACATGCCGACAACGAATTTCTTTGCTCTGGCATCCTCAGTTTCGGCGAATAGAAAATAATGCGAGAACTGAGCTCTATAAACTTTATGCGTGAAGCTATGGAATATGCAGAGATGTGATTTGATGATTTTTTTTTTTGTTCCAACATCCTATGCATGGTCCTATTTATAGGCTTCCAAACATGATTAATAATGCATTTAATGATATTAAATGCTCAGTGTATTGATTGGTGTAACATTCATACTTATTACACTTCATAAGTATTTGTGTAGTCCAACGTTCACATTTTATCCAGTGCGGATACAGATCCGAGTAGGCTTCTTTGGAATTGGGTCTTTGAGTCGACTGATTTAGTCTCTACCGAATCAATCTTCGAATAGTGGATCCGAATAAACTATATTAAACAAAATTTGGCCCAAAACTAATAGTGAATAGTGTGGCCGAATTATTCGAGGATTAGGGGATATTCTTTACTTTATTAAGTGTCTTAAACTTCATCACATATTGAATGTGAGGAATTTTTCATATTTCAATTCATATTAAATGCCCTTTCAAATGACCAACTTCAGTCATTAATTTCTCACTCACAAAAAAATTGGTTTTTGAGAAATTAGATACACTACGTTATCTACTCCCAACATAGATTAATCCTTGATTATTTAGTTTTACATAACTAAAATTTTTTAGCCATTAAAATATCAATTAAAAAACTAATTTTTCCAACACTATTTGTAAAAAAATTCCCAAAATATTATATTTTATTCTTGAACAGCTTTTAAAGTGAGCCCACATGGGTGTCCGAAAATATCCGACGTACCAGTTGTGGAGATTTACCAGCAAAATTTGGGAAACATAGAAATTGAGGGCCAGACACTGCTATTAGTACTCAAAACCACACATCATCTAGAGCATGAAAAACTCATGAAAAACCACACTTCAATTCACATGTTTCTTTGTATGCAAGTCAGTACTTCAATTCACCTAATTCTATTATCTTTTCAGTGACATGGAATGGGTTGAAGAGAAAATGCGTTCACATGTCATCGGAGTGATTGGACCTCGCTCATTGTTCTCATTGTACAGATTCACGTTCAAGTCACAATCCGAGGCGACATACGTCTACAATTTTGTAGTACGTGATTTCAAAGCACAAGGAGGTCTTCTAGAGCACGCAGTGGAGTCAGTTGGACAACCTTTCTTTATGTTCGAAAACATCCCGGCTTACGTAGAGCGTCCCAATATTGCAATTCCACATTTGATGATGTAGTGACTTTATATCCATATGTTTTCATTGTATTTTGAAATTTTAATCGATATAGAAATAATGGACTAATTTGAATATGTGTAGGATTTAAGTCACTATTGAAAACACACGGATATAAAGTCACTACATCATCAAATACGGAATTGCAACATTGGAAAGCTCTACGTAAATCGGGTTGTTTTCGAACATAAAGAAAGGTTGTCCTACTGACTCATCTGCATGCTCTAGAAGACCTCATTGTGCTTTGAAATCACGTACTACAAAATTATAGGCGTGTGTCGCCTCGGCTTGTGACTTGAACGCGAATCTGTACAATGAGTGAGGTCTAATCACTCCGATGACATGTGAACGCGTTTTCTCTTCAACCCATTCAATGTCACTAAAAGATACTCCCTCCGTCCACCAACCATGTGCATTGTTTTGACCGACACGGGCTTTAATATTTCAGTTGAGTTAGTTGGTTAAGAGTGTTGAGAGTGGAATAAGGGCTCCACTTGTGGTAGAAAATTTTGCCAAAAATAAACAATGCACGAATAGCATTGTCTTGCCCTCAATTTCTATGTTTCCCAAATTTTGCTGGTAAATGTCCACAACTGGTACGTCGGACATTTTCTGACACCCATGCGGGTTCACTCTAAAAATTGTTCAATAATAAAAATGTAATATTTTGGAAATTTTTTTACAACTAGTGTTGGAAAAATTAGTTTTTAATTGATATTTTAATGGCTAAAAGATTTTAGTTATGTAAAATTAAATAATCAATGATTAATCTATGTTGGGAGTAGATAATCATAGTGTATCTAATTTCTCAAAAACGGATTTTTTGGTGAGTGAGAAATTAATGATTGAAGTTGGTCATTTGGAAGGGCATTTAATAAGAATTCCTCACATTCAATATGTGATGAAGTTTAAGACACTTAATAAAATAAAAAGGATTGGAGAGTGTACAGCATGACCAAGACTATCACCTAATCCTCGAAGTGGTTCGGCCACACTATTAGTTTTGGGCCAAATTCTGTTTAGTATAGTTTATTCGGATTCACTATTCAAAGATTGATTTGATATAGACCAAATCAATCGACTCAAAGACCCAATTCCGAAGAAGCCTGCTCGGATCTGTATTCGCACTGAATAAAATGTAAACGTTGGACTACACAAACACTTATGCAGTGTAGTAAGTATGAATGTTACATCAATCATTGCACTGATCATTTAATATCATTAAATGCATTATTAATCCCACATGTTTGGAAGCCTATAAATAGGACCATTCGTAGGGTGTTAGAACAAAAAAAACATCATCAAATCATATACATAGTCCATAGCTTCACGCAAAAAGTATAGTGCTCAGTTTTTGCATCATTTCCAGTTCAATGTAACTTCGTTCTGGTGTGTTACAATTATCGAAGACGTTAGCCGTTGTATCTTTGGGGTTAATACGTCTGATTCATCAGCACTATACAGGAAGTAATTGTGTGTCATGTGGTTATCGATGAATATGTGAGTTTGTGTGATATTAGTGGTGCTGTTGAGATAGTGTGCTTCCTTGTTGATGGTATTAGTTTTGGGTCGTGTGTTTGTGTTGGATAATTTGGCCATTCTAGCAAAGTACCTCGACTATATATATTGTGATTGACTCTCGTGGATTTTGGTTTGGAAATGTGAACTGATGAGAGTTGTAAGGTTGTTCTCGGGTACTCTCACCCGGGATTGACTCGACGGGGTCACACGGGGACTTGGTGGCTTAGCGACTGGACCAAGTCGCGAGGGTTACTTTCGAGTGGGGTATTTTCGCCTGGGGTTGCTCGACGGGGCACACGGGGACCTGGTGGCTTGACGGCTGGACCGAGTCGCGAAAATTACCAGAGTGTTTTTAATGATAATTAGTTGTGATATGTCTGGAGTATCACAATGCTTTGTGCTCGGGGTCGAGAGACATTATATATCGAGTCTTGATGTTTGGCTAGAATGGCATAATTGTGATCTGTTGTGTGTAATGTGTCATTGGAAGTGAATTGAAGTGGATGGTTGGGTCGTGGACCTCGTGTTTTCTGAATGGATTTGTATTTTGGAAATAAAACTCTGGATTGTGACCCTAAGTGGCTCTCTAATATTATTATGATTATTTTATCTGTAAAGCACACATTACAACACCCCTAAGTATACAGTGTGTTTGGAGGTGTGGTTGGGGGTGTATCGAATCATTTTCCTTTAGAAATGAGGAATGATAGGGACACAAACCCAAACACACCCTGGACCAAACCCGACAGAGTGTTGTACTATGTTATCGGACACGTGACCTAAATGCTTTAAGCTTTGTACTCATCGCCCACACCACCACACTCGTCATTCCATTACTTTCTGCTCTAAAAATTCCTCTACTTTTGTCTTAGTCGTTGCTCCTCGGTGGCGACTTTCATATCTCCTTGTTTTCATCTCCGGTTCCAATTTTGCACCGCCTGAAGATGGCTGCTGCTGGATCCGCCATTGTCGCCTTCAAGTCCGCTGGGATTACTCATCACAAAATCGCCAATTTACGGAATGCATCGATATCATCTCCGGCGAAGCTTCCCAGGTTGCTCAATGTGCAGTCTCGCCACGTTAGATCCTTTTATTCCTCGGGTATGTGAAAGCTCTACTGTGCTCAAGTTCTTGATTTTTCATTTTTTTCTTTTCATTTTATTTCGCTCGCGGTTGTGCATGTTTTGTGTTAAATCTTTACTTTATTCTACTGTTAAACATGTTTATTCTGGCATGGTTTATGAGGATTGTTGAAGATTTATTGGAGATATTCTATCTTATATTAAAACCCTATTCTTCCTCAATCCTGTTTTTTTCTCACTCCCACACCACAGGTCCACACTACACCAAGAGACACAGCCGCCACCTCGTCTTCTTCAGTCTCAATCTGCAGATCTCAGGTAAGTTTCTTCTTCTTCTTTTTTTTTTTTTTGAAACGACTCGTTCCGCTCGGGAAATAGAGGTCCGCCTCATGGGTCGCCTCAGAGAAATGCGCCTCAAGGCGCGCTTCAAACCCGCCTCACAGGTGCGAGGCGTAAGCCTCAGCGGTAGGGGGAGAGGCGCTGCCTCAGAGGTGGATTTTCCGCCGCCTCGCCACAAGAGCACCTAAAAAGAATTGTAGTTTAGATATGCTGCAGGATGAAACCATTAAGGGGATCCTCTTCTTTCGTATGAAACATTAGTCCCATTTCGGAGTTTTATGCTGTTCGAAATGGAATCTGATTTCAAGTCCTCATCATGACTTTGGCAATTTTGACCTCATAAAGACTGTTTATCCATCAATGGTTTAACGAAAGCCATGTATGATGTATGGCAATAGTGTTTTGCATTCTTTGACATCAATGGTTTAACGAAAGCCATGTATGGCAATAGTGTTTTGCATTCTTGACATCTTGTCATTTTTATCAGTGTTATCGTGATGATATTTTTTTAATTGACTCTATGTAGGTATAAAGGCTCAGGTCGCAAATGTTGGACAAGTCAGTGCGGAGGCAACACATAAAGTAGAAGCTCCCGTTGTTGTTGTCACTGGAGCATCCAGAGGAATTGGCAAGGCAGTTGCTTTGGCTATGGGGAAATCTGGTTGCAAGGTTTGGTTCTTTACCTCCCCCTTCAATAAAAGATCATCCTCAGAAGCCCACCCTTTTTTTAATTAAAAAATTGCATAATTTCTGCTTATATTTTATGCTATAAGAAAGATAACACAGTATGTTAAAGTTTTAAAGTTCAAATTGCACCTGTAACTAAGTAGCAATATAGATGCTACTTATGGTCTGTTATTGATTGTTTTCCCCATTTCCTCATTTTTTTTTAAAAAAATTTACTTGTGCTCTTCTTCTTAGCTTCCTCATATGCTGCAATGACAGAACGTACGAACAAGGATCAGCGGTAATTGATAACACTTTTGTTGTATGCAGTGTATCATAGTAATGTGAATGTCATTTTTCAGACTCGGGCTTCTACTCACAATTGCAGAAACTGATTATGGATTGACTACTGCAGGTTCTGGTTAATTATGCGAGGTCATCAAAGGAAGCTGAAGAAGTTTGCAAAGAGGTGGTTAGATGTCAATTTTCTGGATTCTTGCACTTTTTTTTTTTTATCGAAATTCTGTAAACAAATAAGAGTTAACTGGTCTCCACATTTTATTCAAGCCATTGTTATTGTAAAAGACCTATCTCTGAACTTATGTTTTTTGTTGACAATTCAATTTTTTGTTGACAATTCAATTGTTGTTGACAATTCAATTTTTTGTTGACAATTCAATTGTTGTTGACAATTCAATTTTTTGTTGACAATTCAATTTTTGTTGACAATTCAATTATTGCATATTGGTCCACCTTATGTTTTGGAATGTGATATTCCGTAAAAACTTCATTATAACTCAGTCGAAGTGAAGAAGAAAAACTTCTCTATTCTTTTGTATATCCCAAACATGCTCTTTTCATGTGAACTTGGAAGTTATTACTCGGTTGCTATTTCTTGCAGATAGAGGCATCTGGTGGAGATGCTATTACTTTTGGTGGCGATGTGTCAAAAGAAGCAGATGTGGATGCAATGATTAAAACTGTGAGTGGATTATCTAATTCAATCTGTTCCAGTTTTACAAAGTTCAGTTCGTTGCCCCCCTTTTTTTTTTAGCTAAATCATGTGTTGGTTTGACGTCTGCAGGCAGTGGACAAATGGGGAACAATAGATGTTATGATCAATAATGCAGGTAGTAAAAAGTTTGAGTTTCTTTGTTGCAGATATAATTTTTGGTTCATTCTTCTCTACAATATTTGGTACAACATCAGGTATTACGAGAGATGGTTTGTTGATGAGAACGAAGACACCTCAGTGGCAGGAGGTCATTGATCTAAACCTTACTGGAGTTTTCTTATGCACACAGGTCAATTTCTTAAAGCTCTCAATTATGCTGTTTTTGCTGCCTAAGCTCTCAGAGTAAGCCTTGGCGCAACGTTGAGTTGCTCAATGCAAGGGGACGGCTGCGTACAAATATGACCTCCCCCTACCCTGGCACTAGCCGGGGAGCGTTTTAGCACAAGGGGTCTTCCCCTTTACTGCCAAAGCTGTAAGAATAAACTCGAATCTTTTATTATTTGCAGGCAGCTGCCAAAATAATGATGAAAAAGAAGAAGGTATTTCTAGGTCATCTCTTTGATTCTACCTCACTTAGTTTGCTTGTGGCCTTGGTTAAAGTTCGTGAAATCATCTTTGATGATTTTATTGTTCTTTCTTGGGATAATTACATGAATTACCCATGAGATTTCACAATGCCAAAAAAAAAATCAAAAAAATCCCTCTCTTTCAAATTACAAATAAATTTTAAGGCGTTACGAACACTTCCTTGAGATTTGGTTTTCTTTGCAAGTATCCCCTAATGAAGAGGTTAAGTAGAAATAAATATCAAGGGAGTTTTTAGGAAACACCAGTCGTTGTCGTAGCGCGCGCTTTATTACCATAGTAGCGTAAATAGCGTATGCTAAATAACATATAGCATACGCTATATGTTCAAAAAGAAAACCTGCTGAAATTTTGGAGGACAAGATGGTAAAATCCCAACTTCAGAACTCCAAAATAAAACCCTCGCGATAGTTCGGAACTCCTTGCGACACTTCTTCAGAAGTCCGACCTCCGTCTCCACCGAGAGAGACCACCCAGCAGTCACCCTCGCATTCGCGAGTCGCCTCCAATAGCCAGCACATGCCGAATCCCTTATGTACCGATCAACTCTTCAAAATTAATTGCCCTCAGCATAAATCTCATGCAAAATTAATTGCAACTCTTTGACTTGAGATACGATGATTTTGCATCAACCATCTTAATATCTAGAAACATGCAGACAACGAATTTCTTTGCTCTGGCATCCTCAGTTCCGGCGAATAGAAAATAATGCGAGAACTGAGCTCTATAAACTTTATGTGTGAAGCTATGGAATATGCAGAGATGTGATTTGAGGATGTTTTTTTTGGTTCCAACACCCTACGCATGGTCCTATTTATAGGCTTCCAAACATGTGGGATTAATAATGCATTTAGGGTCTGTTTACTTTTTTTCCATTAATATCTGAATGTGTTAAGCTGTCTGAGTGGTAATCTGTTTGATTGGAAAAAATATGTTGTTGTTTCTTTCTTGTTTGAATGAACTATCTGAATGACAGAAATGACCATTTTATCCCTCATTATGAAATAAGTGCTGCTTAATAAATTGTTTTTTATTTTTTAAGTTGAATAGTATTTTTGAATGACATAAACTACTTAAACATCAACATAATGTCAAAACTTTATTGAGATCATCAAAAACAACATTAATAAGTACTTATAAATAAAATAATTCAACATCTTTTTTTGAACACAATTCTTAAAATTAAGCATTAGAAAGCAAATTATTTGCAACACGCAAATTAGCCATGTATTGTGTGCTATTAGCACCCCATTGTGTTGTCCAGTCCTTCTTCTCCACTTCCTTCACCTTCTTCTTCATTGTTAAATATAGTATCCTCATTCCACTTCAGAAACAACTGGTCCTGAACATTGCATTTCCTGATAAAATTATGTATCGCAAAGCAAGTGGGTGGACGTGATTAAATTGAAAATTTACCATAAGGAAAAGCAACGGTCCAACGAAATGTGAGGCATTTTCCTCGGCATATGCTGTCTTGTTCTCGATCAAACTGCGCATCACATACTCCGACCAGTTCCACTCCTTAATTTTACTTAAATCCGCTAGGCAATTGAGAATATATGGGCTGACGTAGCCATTATTGTGCTTTCCATGAAAGTAGATGAATAGCTATCATAAAAGGCGCTTGAACCATTCACCTCGTCGACACACTAAGTGCGGCATCGTGCGGCTTCTTGATGGTTATCTTATGTCGCCGTATTAGGGATATAATCCATCATTTCATCAAACAATGGAGATTCATCCTTCTTACGAAACCTTCGCACAATTTTTCTCCCTTTAGGGAATCCATATACCCTTATCACATCGTCGTCGGTGACTAGGATTCTTCGATTCCTGTGAGTAAGAGCTCAGAGTTGTGGTTGAACTTGTCAACTACCCGACGCAAGCTTTGGACGGGACAGTGGTTATGTTCAAATCTCGCACAGGTTGAAACCCCATCTCATCAATTGCGTTGAGTTGCTTGTCGTTTAATTTTGAAAGTGTTTTAGTAAATGTAATAAGGTTGCAGCGGCTAGGCAGGCTTGGGAATGTCTCGTCCTCGACATCTTCCTCAACCTCTACCTCCTGACCGTCATCTTCATCCTCAACCTTTTCCTTTTTATCCTTGTACTCGTCATCAGACCCGTCGGCATCTTCCTCAGACCACTTGGGCTCCTCATCATTTTCACCACTCGGTATTTCTTCAGCATTCTCATCATCTTCATTAGTATCTTTTCAATAACCATTGGTCCCTTGCCTTTGCTTCTAGCTTTTCCCTTTACCTTTACCCTATCACGGGCTGTCAAGTAAATAATTTGTTAGTCATTGAATCTATCAATAAATGAGAAAATATAGAAACCTACTTATGTGCTAAAATAAATCAAGCATGATCATCAAACCAATATAATTCATCAAACCAATATAGAAACCAATATTTACTTGCAAATGAACAAAGTGCCCTGACTGAACCGCGTCGAGATTATAGTAATTTGCACAACTAACTAAACAAAAATGATCATCAAACCAATATAATAATCAAGCATGATCACCATAACAACTATTCAAAAATACAACTTTAAACAATAAAGTAAATGTCAAAATTAGAAAGGTACTAAGATAATTCAAATTAAGTGCTAATTAAAACAACAATCTTTACGGCTAGATAAAAAATTCAGAAGCTCAAACTAACCCTTTTCAATGGTATTTTTTTTTCCTCGTTGGTGCTTCCTCGCCACTTTCAACAAAGTCATCGTCTTGATTTGGGTTATTGACCGCATCATTTCTTCTACGTTTATTCGCAAATTCATAAATAACTAACGCACTTTCTTGCTTTCCCTTGCCTTTTTGAATCCCTTTGTCCTTTCCCATAACTGATAAAAAAAAGTCATACACATAATCTATATTAATTTAGTTGTTACTGTCATGTAAAACCCCTAATGCTAAAAACTAAACTTGTATGTGCTAAATATGCATATGATGGGTGCTAAGGAATATATTAACCAATTCGATAGTCGACATCTTTCATTGAAATAAATATTAATCTTCAAGAATGGGTTTTTTTTGAGTTTTTAGTTGGCCAGAATAAATTACAACTAACATAGCTCTACATAAGGATAAATAAATGAGAAAATACAACATCTTACTCATATGCAGAATAAACAATATTTACCATTTACATTACTGAAGGTGCAGGAACCATGTATTTAAAGTGCAAAGCTTTTAACATAAATGTGCTAGTCAAAATCATCACCAGTGCAAAGAGTTGCTTAAGTTAATCATAACTTTTATAAATTCTTGTGTGCAAGATAAGAAACAAACTATGCTAATCAAAATCATTATCAGTGCTAATTGCTACAACAAACTGGTGCTTAAGTTAAAATTATTTTTCTCAACATAAATTATTTATAAGCCATAAATTAAGCACCAACCAATCTGTTGGCCAACCAAAATGTTATAAATTGTCGCAGTTTTTGGTTGTACAAACATGATGGCAGTCATGGTTATACAACATGAAGACATTTTCAACACCCGGTGCAAAATAACTATACTAAATATGCTAAACTATATTGGTAAGAGTGCTATGGAGTACTACAGTTATATTATTTTCGTCTGTCAACCGAAAAAACATCAGGTTGTGCAAACAAAATAACCAAAATATATTTTCCAAACAAAAATACACCAAAACTCATTTTCCCAGCAGCAAATAAATTTCACCCTTGTACTTCTTATCAAAAAAATACACGAACTATGATTTTATAATATGCCAGTATATATGAATTATGCTAAATTTTTTTTTCTCCCAACAACAAATTACCTAAACTGATTTTCTCAACAACAAAGCACGATTGGCGTTGACAGCAACGAAGAGGAGTTGACAGCAGCGGCTAGGGTTGCAGATTTGCGGCGGCTAGGGTTTCATTCAAGAGGTGGCGACGCGTCGAGGTTACAATATCTCCGTTCCCTGCAACGACCAAGAGGCGGCGGCTGATTTTCTTAATTTAGCGGCGACGGGGATACGATTTTTGCAAAAATTATGAGAGAAGAGGAGCACTGGGGAAGACAGAAAATGGGAGAAGATGAAATGAGATTTTGATGGGGTGCTGAAGCGACGAGTTTAATTGTGGATCCCTGAAATTTTGGGATTATGAACCGATATGAGGAGCGATAAATTTTTACATTTCCGGATTTGTCCTCAAATTGAGATTTCGTTTTGATTCTAATTGATGTCAGATTAGGATTTCCTTTAATTTGGACCGTAGGATTTTTATTAATGTATGGCTGAGATGTTTTCCTATTTCTTACACTTAGGCTATTTCACTCCATAACCCACCCCTATATATATATATATATATATATATATATATATAGTGGCGCGTTACATGCGATCTCAATATTAGATGCGATCTTTCTGATCTTAATTTATGCATGAGTTTTGTACTAATTATGCGTAAAATATATGCATTTCGTGCATCAAAATTTCAATGCATTAAAATATGCAATATATGCATCAAAATATCGATGCATTAAAATATTAGATTATATGCATCAAATTTTTGTGAGAATTAATGCATTGAAATTTTGATGCACGAAATGCATATATTTCATGCATAATTAGTACAAAACTCATGCATAAATTAGTACTGTAAAGTACTGCAAGCATCAATGGCCGGCCGGGCTGTTGAAACCTCTCCCTATTCCCGAATGGAGGTGGGAGGATATTACCATGGATTTCATCACCGGGATGTCGAGGACTAAGATGGGGATGAATATGATTTGGGTTATTGTTGACCGATTGACTAAGTCGGCACATTTTCTTAGCATTAAGGACACGTGGGGACCAGAGCGATTATCCCGGATTTTTATATCGGAGATCGTGAGATTACACGGTACGCCAAAGTCTATTATTTCCGATCGTGATGGTCGTTTCGTGTCGCATTTTTGGAAGGCGGTCCATCAAGCCTTGGACACTGAGTTGAGGTTGAGTACTTCTTTCCACCCACAGTCTGACGGTCAGACTGAGCAGACGATCCAGACATTAGAAGATATGCTGAGGGCGTGTGCCCTGGACTGGATTACTGATTGGGAAATACACCTACCTTTGATCGAGTTCACTTACAATAATAGCTGGCACGCAACGATCAAGATGGCACCTTTTGAGGCATTGTATGGTAGACGGTGTAGATCCCCACTTTGTTGGGATGAAGCTTCAGACTTAATCGGGACGGAACCCGATATGTTGATGGAAACCAAAGAGAAGATTTCCATCATCCGAGACCGATTGTTGACCGCTCAGAGTCGACAAAAATCCTACGCTGACAATCGTCGTCGGCCCTTGGAATTTGATGTGGGAGATCATGTCTTACTCAAAGTATCACCGATTAGAGGAGTCTTCAGATTCGGGAAAAGGGGCAAACTTAGCCCGAGATATATTGGACCATTTGAGATTCTCGACAGAGTTGGGGAACTGGCCTATCGGTTAGCTTCACCTCCAGCCCTTAGCCATGTTCACAGTGTGTTCCATGTTTCCCAACTGAGGAGGTATGTCCCTGACCCGAGTCATATCATTGATTACGGGGACATCGAGATCGCAAAGGATGTCACATTTGAAGAGAAACCAGTGAAAGTACTAGAGCATCGAGTAAAACAACTCCGGCACAAAACCATACCGTTGGTTAAAGTTCAGTGGTCACGACATGGAGTTGAGGAAGCAACGTGGGAAACCGAAGAGAGCATGCGCACTAGATACCCAGAGTTATTCATTTCTTAAGTTTCGGGACGAAACTTCATTTTAGAGGGGGAGGATGTAATACCCGTACTTTTTGTAAATTTTCTACTGTTGTGCTTTGTAATTTTGACACTCGTGTAAGTGTTTAGTAAGCTTATATTAATCTTGGAACTCTTGTCAATTGGATTTACCTCTTTTCTTGTTCGGATCGTCACTGTTTTCGGATCCTTGATGCGATTATACTATCTTCGTGTAAAGAGTAGCGCACGCTATGCACACCTTGTAGCGCACGCTAATTTAGTGAGGGTAGCGCACGCTATCTGTTATAATCAGTGCACGCTACTAATGTATTGGAGGCAGACAGTCCAGTAGCTACTGGACTGAAAAAGGGAATTCCTAGCGCATGCTAGGTGTGACTGGTAGCGTATGCTAGATTTTAGTGGTAGCGCACGCTATGTTACTCGAGTAACGTGCGCTAAAGAGAGCAGAGAGGGACGATGGGTTACGGGTGGGCCGCAAACTACCAGGTAGCGCACGCTATTAGAAAAAATTAGCGCACGCTATTTGAAGGCTCTAGCGCACGCTATTAGCAGGTGTTAGCATATGCTAACGAAGCTGGCAGAGGCCACTGGACTGCCTGGTGAGTCCGATAGCGCGCGCTATTTTTCATGACTAGCGCACGCTAGTTCCTATTTAGTATAAATAGGACACTTCCGTTCCCAAATCGTCATTTCTTCATTCCTTCACCTCCTTGGATGATTTCGGGCGATTCCGGGCGATTTGTGAGGAGTTCTTCGAGCTGCAATTATCTAGCAACATCTTTGAGTTACTAGTTCAGATTTATCAACATTTAATCCTCCCCACCGCTCCAAATCAAGGTAAACTTCTCACAACCCTAGATTTTCGGGATTTGGGGATTTTCCATCCGATGTCTTCGATCCAGATTGTTGTTATGTTAGAATATATCGATTATGAATTATCTACCTTGGATACATGTTTTCCTACGGATTTATTGGTATATTTCCGGAGTTCTTGAGTATTTGGGATATTTGATTTGCGATTCACCATCTAAGAGAATTATTCCCGGAACACATGTATCGGGGTAGTAAATTCGAGTGATTCGAACTTATTTTCATACCAATGGGGTTTTGATAATTGAATTACGAACTTGTCTAGGTTCGGAGTTGTCGAATCCTTCAATCTTGGTACCTTGCCGTTCGTACCCTTTTCTCTCGATTCCAGGCAAGTGATTCTTGGGAAAGTTATGTTCTTAAATGTGAGAGAGTTGCTTTCGTTCACTCCGAGAGGGCCCGACGGGGTCGAGGAGGGTTTCCGTGACATTTGGGTTAGCCACTCCGAGATGATCCGACGGGGTCGAGGAGGGATTCGCGCATTGTCGAATCCACGGTTAATCAAGAGATATCATTATTTCTAAATATGTTTGGATAATTGTATTTTTCGGAAAATCATTATCATGGCTTTGAATTGGTGCATATGCTTTTATGTATAAGACTTGAAGTTTCACTTGTACTACTTGCTCTAACCCCTCTCGTTTGGGGAAAATTACTTTTGTGTTTTTCAGGTCCTAAGGATCTATACGAGCGAGCACCGGGACGATACGATGAGGATGGCGAGGCGTGATACTGTGGCTAGTTGTGTTCCATTTTGTTTGGTCGTTGTTCTCTTCGGTCCATTTTATCCTTGTAATAATAAATGGTACTCGAGTACTTTAGGAAAATCCTTTTCCATTGTCGTACAACTTCTTGTATTTCTTCATGGTATTGTTTGTCCGTGGTTGAACTTCCTTGTTTGTATCGAATTTATTGATTCCCAAGTGGATTTTGTCAAATTTGATACGTTGTGAGTAAGATAAGCCTAGTGAGTCCCAGGTCGGGATTCACGGCACTGTGATATTCTCCGAATATCTCGGGGGTGTTACAGTTAGGCTACGCCCGCCTTGTATTTAAACGAAGGGCGAGCGGTCTTGGTCTGGAGGAGTCCTTGCACGGGGCGACATCGGTTTATTCGACTCCACGTCCGTGGCTTGTTAGTACTTTTCTACCTCGGATCGCCTTGTTAGATGACGACCCTCGACGGTATATGTTGTGACGGGATAGGGACGCGTCGCCTTGTCCGGGTCCATCATGTTAGATGATGTACCTTTGAGGGCGAGCGAGCGTGTCCACAGATTTGTTTGGAGCGTCCTTCGGCTATGCCCTCCTCGTATTTAAATGAAGGGCGAGCGATCGCAGCCCAAAGGAACCTTGCATGGACAAAGCTTTCGGTTCCATCGACCTCCAAGACCATGGCTGCACTTTTCTACCTCGGATCGCCATGTTGAATGACGATCCTCGACGGTATACGTTGTGCTTGGAGGGGCGATCGCTTGCGTAGGTCCGTTAGGTTAGATGACGACCTCTTGTGGGGCAAGCGAGTCGTCCTCTTTTTTATTTGTTTGTCTTTGTCGAGGCGAATCATATAGATGGGATCGGAACATCTTATTAAACTCTTTGTACATTGGGTAATTGAATACAAAGTTTTTATTGGTAGTATTTCTTTAAGTGTACGGCGTTCCAGGAATATTGGTCTGGAGTGCCGTTCGGGTGTTGGAGTTCGTAGGCTCCTTTAGTTAGCCACTTAGATATCCTGAAGGGGCCTTCCCAATTCGGGCCAAAGACTCCCGTGTGAGTCTGGACCTTTTTGAGGACTAGGTCTCCCACTTGGAATCGTCTTTCCTTGACCTTCGAATTGAAGAATTTCTCGGATCTCCTTTTGTGGATTGTGTTCTTCATTTCCTAGGTCAGTCGCTGTTCTTCAAGCATGTCCAAGTCGATCCGTCGGGCTACATCATTGTCCGCCGTCATTTCCTGTTCAGCTCGGTGGCCGAGGACGGCGATCTCCGAAGGGACTGCTTCTGTTCCGAAGGCGAGGGTGAACGAGGTTTCGCCGGTTGAGTTTCGGGTCGTCATTCGGTAGGACCACAAAACATCCGGGAGCTCGCTCGCCCATCATCCTTGTTTGAATTCGAGTCGTGCTTTGATCGTGTGTTTGAGGATTTTGTTTACAGCCTCTACCTGCCCGTTCGTCTGAGGGTGGTAGGGGGCCGAGAACAACTTTTTGATTCCCCATTTCTCGCAGAATTGCATGACTTCCAAACCATCGAACTGCTTCCCGTTGTCGGAGATTATAGCCTGGGGTAGTCCGAACCGGCATATGATGTTCTTCCAAATGAACTTGATTACTTGTTCTTGGCCGATCTTGTTGAGTGGCTCGGCCTCAGCCCATTTCGTGAAATAATCGACCCCCACGATGGCAAACTTACAACCCCCTGGCGCCGTCGACAAGGGACCGATGAGGTCGATGCCCCATTGGGCGAACGACCATGGGCTGTACATAGAAGTGAGCTGTTCGGGGGAGAGCTTGATGTTCGGGCCCATCACTTGACACCTGTGGCATGATCTGGCGTAGGCGATCGCATCCTTTTGTAGTGTAGGCCAGAAAAAACCTTGCCTGGTCGTTTTGTGGATGAGAGCTCGCCCCCCAGCGTGATTTCCACAGATCCCGTCGTGGATCTCGGCTAAAACGAGTTGGCCTTCCTCCGGCGTAATGCACTTGAGGAGACGAAGGCTGAAAGCTCGCTTGTAAAGCCGGTCGTCCAATAGGGTGTATCTGGTTGCACGGAGCTGCAGCTGGCGAGCTTTGATACGGTCGGCGGGTGTAATACCCGAGATTTCTGTTATGTAATTGGAACTTGTGATATTGTAATGATTGTACTTTTGTCTGAGTACTATTCTCCGTATTTCATAATCCATTGTTGTCGAACGTATAATTTCGTGTATGTGATTTAAAGATTGGAATTCTGTGCATGTAGCGCACGCTACAGGCTACGGGTAGCGTACGCTAACATGGATTCATAGCGCACGCTACAGAGTGTCACTAGCGCACGCTATGCGTGGTCAAATTGATTGAGACGTGCGGTAGGTGAGATCTGGCCGGGGGACCCTTGTCGGATTGTGTCGAATGAACCTGGACGGCTTTTGGGAAAAGCCAAGTCAACGCCTTAGCGCACGCTACAGGCATGTGAATAGCGCACGCTAAGTGCTGACTTTAGTTAAGTCAGAGAGCCGTTAGCGCACGCTACGAACAGGTATTAGCGCGCGCTAATGGCCATTTATTATAAATAGGACAACATCCTATTCGTGATTTCAGTTCTTTCTCCTCCCATGAACCGAACTCTTACACTTAGAACATAACTCCCTTCGTCCTAAACACTTCATATCAACCTCCTAGTTCGAGATTGAAGATCGTATATCATTGGAGATTGGTGTTCAAGCCTTCGGTGTTGGATTGCTTCATTTTCCTCCGTGTTCTTCACTACTTTGAGGTAGGTGATTCTTCACTGATGTTAGTAATGTTCCTAAGGAAGTTTGAATCATGTTTTGATAGCAAGTATTTCGTTTATAATCGGTCATCACATGTTAGAAGGATACTTTTGACGTATCGGCACTATATATCGTATGAACCTTTGAACCATCTTATTATAAGGACTCCTAAGCATGTTCAAATCGAGTTATGATCAGTAACCGGATATTTACCCAGTTGATACGTTTTACACGATGGAATCATGTGTTTTGGAACGTAGAACAAATGGAACTTAGATTATTTCTTGGGATCGTAGATGAATTATGATGTTGAGTTGACTATCCGTATATTCGTATTTCATAACCATAAAACTTCCACAAACCTTATTAGCATGATATGCCCGAGGATAACTTGTATTATCACGGTAGAATTCATGAGTTCTTCACCATTCAACCCAGTTTTCGGTTTGCAGTATTCTGCCATGCAAGATTAGCGCACGCTAACATGTGTGAGTTAACGTGCGCTATCGGGTTCGATTAACGCCGAAACGTGAGCGTACGTTATGAGACCGGTAAATGATTGCCGATCGTGGCTAGCGCACGCTAGTTTTATACGATAGCGTACGCTAACAGTCCGGCTTAGCGCACGTTACGTAGAGTACGTAGCGCGCGCTAAGCAATCCGGGCAGAATGTTTATTTTGAGCTTTTCGGCCGTAGACCGAATTGTTAGGCCATTGTTCGACTTGAGATGATTTGTATAGCATTCCTTTTGTTAAGGTTCGAGCTTGTTACGTTGATCGAAGGAGGTGGCCTTCGAGTGCGTTGAGATCATCGAAGCATTTTCGTCTTGCCATTTTCGAGGCAAGTATCATATGTCGAGTTCGATTTATATTGAATCTTTGATCATGCTTGTGGTTTTGTTCATATTGTTGAATATGAGATGTATTTCTGAAAATTCTCATGATATTGGTTGATTATTTGTTCGTATTGATGAACATATTGAAATGCATATGGGTATGCATAGTTGATTGATTTATGGTATAAATGATCCGAGGGGATCATGAGGATCTATGCTGAGGGCGCTGGATCGAATGTCCACCATGCGTTGGTCCGACGGGATCATCATTGTAATATCCGCATTTTTCTTCCCCTTGTATTTTTCTTTTTCGGCGTATTTCCCGATAGTAGTGACCCTTGTGTATCTTTTCTATTATCTATGGGTTTTATCCCCGTTATTGTTGAGCGGAACCGCCGTTTCGGGGTTGCCGTGGGTCCATTCTATGTTATGTTAACCGTTGAGATGTTCCGTTGGATGTTTCGTTCACCTTCCGGTGTTTTGGAACCGTTCATATTTCATACCTAGCGCACGCTATTTTTCTGCATAGCGCGCGCTAGGGGTTCCTTAGTAGCGCACGCTACGTTTGTTCCGTAGCGCGCGCTATCGAGCAGACATAGGAGTGCCAGTGTTGTTTTTCCGGCCTTACGGACTAGCGTATTAGCGACGCTACATATGCTAGCGCACGCTAACGCCGAGGGCTAGCGCACGCCGATGATGCCGTGAGCGTGCGCTAGCGTGAGTGTCCAAGATCTTGGGCCTACCATCGAACCCGTTCAGTGCCGAAGCGCACGCTACGCTTGTATGGTAGCGCACGCTAACGGATCGAGAAGCGCACGCTACGCTTGTATGGTAGCGCACGCTAACGTATCGTGGGTTCAGGCGGTTGCCAATCGACTCGGGCGATGTTCGTAGCGACGCTATTGGTCGATAGCGCGCTACCGAGAGGTTATTAGCGCACGCTACTCATGTATGGTAGCGCACGCTAACGCCAAAAACACAGTTACCGGATCGGGACGCTAACGATAAGATTTATAATCTTATCCCGTTAGCGCACGCTAATCTTGAGGCTTTAGCGTGCGCTAACACTCCCGGCTATATAAACCAGGAGTTGGCCGAGATGAACACCATTTCTCATTTCTTTCCTTCTTCCGCGGCCGAGCGACCCGAGGCGATTTGAGGCGATTTTCTCCTTCCAATCACTTCGAGATTCTTTTGCTTGAGTTCTTGGTGTAGACTAACATCATCCACTTGTGTTTCTCATCCTAAATCCAAGGTAATCTCTTAGAACCCTACTTTTGGATAATTTGGGGTTTTGGGATTTTCTTCCGATCCGTTCCGCTTTTGTTGATGGATTCATGATGAATATGATTAATCTTGTTGGTATTCTTAGTTTCCTACGGATTCATGGTATATTTCGTGATTTTTACGGAATCGAGAGGGTTTGGTTGTGGTCCGCCCTCGTTGTTGTTTTTATACGAATATACATGAATCGTAGGCGGGTTTTGGTGTATTCCGATTCCGTATTCATTTAGAAACGGTTGTGATTGTGTTCTTCGAATCGTTAGGTTCGGTTTCGTTGGTTCCTAGCGGTTGTCGGTGACTTTCCTTTCCGTTCTTCACGTCGTCAATAATTCGAGGCAAGTATTTTTGGAAACCTTTAAGCTTAACATGAAATGGTGATGTATATTACTTGTGTGTAACTCACCTCGTGTTGGCCTGACGGGGGTCAAGGAGGGAAATCTATCCGCCGCCCGGATTTCACGAGTTTGTTTAGCTAGATGCGGGAGGGTCCTTAGAGGCCTCAAGGGAATCTATGATATTACTCTGTTCCCAAGGCGATGCATGTGCGTGTTTTGTTTTGTAATGTAGCAGTGCGGGAGGGTCCTTAGAGGCCTCGTGCGGGAATCTATGATATTACTCTGTTCCCAAGGCAAATTATTTGATTGTTTGTTTAGGAAAGGCATGTCTTGTTTTGGTTTTGAAATGATTTTGGTGCATGTACTATGAAATGTGTAAGCGATTGGTTTGCCTTGAATACTTGTACTAGCGTAATTGCTAACCCCTTTGGGGACCGTTGTCGGGAAATTCTTGTTATGGATTTGAGGTTATGATTATCCAGACGGCGAGCACCGGGACGATGCAGGATGTTGGCGAGTCGTTGACATGTGCATTTGGGTCTACTTATTTCCTTTGTCCATTTCGATATGGTTGTTCCCACGATTTTAAACTTATAGATTGTACTCGCGAGTACTTAGGCTTTTGTTTCAAACTCCGTATTGTATTGTTTTTAAACATCACGTTGTTGGTTGATGCTTATTTTGCCGGTTGCTCGGGCGTATCTTTATATGTCATAATATTTAATTGTGTATCCTCGCTAACCAAGATGGTTAGTCGAGTAGAGTTTTCTATTGTAGCTGGTAGGTCCCATGTAGGGAGTCTAGCGTAACATATTTCGAATATCTCGGGGTGTTACGAGAAAATGGTATCGAGCTCTAGGTTTATGGATACCTAGGCTTGTCGGTTACTTAGGTCTAGTCGTGTTTTGTTTTGCACATTGTCACACCATTTAGGCATCTCGGTACTTCCGGTGCTCGTAAGTTTCCTTACCCGATTGTTTGCTTTCACATCTGTATTTCGTTTCTTGAACGTGGTTATTCTCCCTCTTTTGCTTATCATCGTAGTTTTCCTTACTCATCCTCGATATGCTCCTGTTATCTTTTAACACCGGTATGGATGCGGAGAAACCGTGGTCGTGGTCGTGGCGTGGGCGCGGCCCAGGGGCGTGGGGCGACCACGTCGCACTCTTCGAGGCCGCGATGCAGCGGCCGTCACGATCATGCTTCTTCTCGGGAGCGCGCCGATCTTGGTATTGCTGCTTTGTCATGCGGCAAATGGTTAACCAGATGGCGGCTATAGCCTGAGTGGTTGAGAACCCGATCAGGCCCATGCTAATCGGGCGGAGCGGATCGGCTTCCAGGATGTCATCAAGATGCATCCTCCTCGGTTCGGGAGCTTCGGACCCGATCGGGTGGGAAGGGTGGATCAAGGAGATATCCAAAGTCTTCACCGCTACTAATTGCCCAGGGACCGTAGGGTCCCTATTGCTCAATACTTTCTCACGGGAGATGCTACAGTTGGTGGGAGGCCGTTGGTCCCAAAGATCACGTTGCTTCATGGGCCGAATTCCAAGAATTGATGGAGACCGAATATTGTCCGTGGCCGGTCCGACAGGCTCGAGTGCATGCTTTCTACGATGCTCAACCTCGGGATATTCCCGTATCCCAAGCTATTCTTGATTTCAACAAAGAGTTGGGTTATGTGAAGACCCAGTTGTCGCAGAGCGACAAAATTTTCCATTTTCCGGGAGGATGAAGGCGCCCATTCGGGACTATATGTGCAGGCTCGTCTGTACTACCTTGAAGGATTATCGAGTCGAGCCCTTGCTTATGATATGTCGGTGACGGCTAGCGATTTGGCTCGTGAAAGCAAGAAGCGAAGTCGGTCGGAAATTTTTCTGGTCCTAAGAGTGGAGGCCAGCGAAATCTCAAGCCGCAAATATTTCAACGGGCGGTTCGGCTCGTTTCTCTGGGAGTTTTCGGGGTGCCGCCGGAACCTCCGCTCGTGAACCCACATGTTTTAAGCGTGGTGTGCGGGGCCATGAAGGCCGCAGTGTTCTCGTCAAGTTTACTTATCACACTTGTGGACAATGGGCCACAAGGCCCCTTTGTGAGCAGATCAAGCGGCTTCGTGGCGCCGTTCTTCCCAATCGATGCTGTTAGAGCCGAGCGTGAACCGGGGCTCATTTGCTCGCCGCCTCCACCGAGTGCCGGCCGAGGTAAGGGTCGGGTCGGCCCGCTAGGGTGGAGCTTCCAGTGTCGGCTCTGCTCGGCCACGTATCTATGAGATGAGGAGGGCCGATGATCCGGCGGCTCTTTGTGGCGGCAGTACCGTTCACATTCATTTCCATCCTGTCGGTGTGCTTTTCGATTCGGGTGCTACGCATTCATTCATTTCTCTAGAGTGTGTACGCCGTTTAAGTCTCATTGTTTGTCACCTTGCGAGCCTTTCATCGTTAAACTTCCTAGCGGTGATAGAATTGTCGGTGATCGAGAGGTCCGAGGCGCTCTGTGTTTATTTGTGAGAGAGCTTGGCTCTCTAATCTTATTGTCGTTAATATCGAGGGTGAGGATTTGATTCTCGGGGATGATTGGCTCGGCGGCATGGCGCAATCATGAACTACCGCACGAGAATCATCACTATGTTAGCCGAGGACGGCATCGAGCACTCTTTCGCGGGGCGAAAGAGGGAAACAGTCGTCATTAATGCCTTGAAGGCGATGAGTCTCTGCGAAAGGGGTGTCTTGGATATTGGTGCTACGCCTTGAAGGCGGAGGATGGTGGAGTCGAGCTTTCGTCGATTCCAGTCGTTAATGAGTTTCTGATGTGTTTCTGACGAATTCACGGATTGCCACCGGATCGTGAGGTTGAGTTTGCTATAGAGTTAGAGCCGGGCGCGGCTCCTATTTCAAGGCGCCTATCGCATGGCACCTTGAGAGATGTCCGAGTTGAAGAAGCGGTTGAGTGAGCTTCTTGAGTCGGGGTATGTTCGACCAAGTGCCTCGCCTTGGGCGCACCGGTCTGTTTGTGCGGAAGAAGGATGGTTCACTACGTTTGTGTATCGACTATCGCGAACTAAACAAGGTGACCATCAAGAACAAGTATCCTTTGCCGAGAATCGATGACTTGTTTGACCGATTGCGGAGTCTGCGGTATTCTCGAAGATTGATTTGAAATCGGGTACTATCGGCCGGGTGAGAGAGTCGACGTGCGAAAGCGACTTTTGGACGAGATACGGACATTATGAATTCGTAGTTATGCCTTTCGGGTTAACTAATGCGCGGCGGTGTTCATGCGATTGATGAACAAAGTCTTTATCGAGTATTTGGATAAGTGTGTAAATCGTCTTCATTGACGATATTCTTATCTATTCGAGGATGAGGAAGAGCATGCCCATCATTTGCGGATAGTGTTAGACATTTTGAGGACCGAGCAACTCTATGCGAAGTTCTCGAAATGTGAGTTAGTGAAGGAAGTGATGTTTTGGGTCACGTGATTTCGTAGAAGGGGTTCGTGTGGATCATGAAAATTGAGGCGGTATTGGATTGGGCATCGCCCACAAATGTGAAGGAGGTCCGTAGTTTCTTGGGTTTGGTGGCTACTACCGTAGGTTCGTGAGGTTTCTCAAAACTAGCTCGGCCACTTACTCGATTGCTCCATAAATCAGAAGTTCGTGCGGACCGATGAGAGGCGATCGAGTTTCGAGGAGAAGAAGCGTTTGACTTCACCGGTCTTGGCGTTGCCATGTGGCAACGAGGATTCGCCGTTTATAGCGATGCTTGGTCGTGGTCTTGGGTGCGTATTGATGCGGCACGGCAAGACCATTGCCTATGCGTCGAGACGATTAAGGCCGTATGAACTTAACTACCCTACTCACGATTTGGAATTAGCGGCGGTAGTCTTTGCACTTAAGATTTGGCGTCACTATCTTTTCGGCTCTACATGTCGATTTTTACCGATCATAAAAGTCGAAATACATATTTACTCGTGGAGTTGAATATGAGGCAGAGGAGGTGGTTAGAGCCGATTAAGGATTATGACCTTGAAATCCTTTATCATCCGAGCAAAGCGAACGTCGTGGCCGACGCCTTGAGTCGGAACCGATTGCGTTGCGAACGCTTGAGGTCCTTACGCCTCGATCCCGAGCTCCGCGGCTCTGATCGAGTTAAATGTTGAAGTTTTGTTGCACTGGAGTCGGGCAACTTTGTGCTCTAGAGATTTCATCGTCTTTGATCGATGAAATTAAGTAAGCAATTAGAGGATCCGATGATTGCTCAAATCAGAGAACGTTCTTAAGGGAAAGTCTCACGGGTTTGTGATTCACGAGGATGGCGTTTTGAGATTCCAGTCGGCTTTGTGTGCGAACGATCCAGAGTTGCGGCAGTATTTTGCATGAGGCCCATTCCACACCTATTCCGTTCATCTGGTTCGAGTAAGATGTACAAGGACACGAGGAGGAACCACGGTGGAATGATATGAAGGAGGAGGTCGCACGGTTTGTGGCGAGATGCTTGACTTGCCGGTGTCAAAATCGAACATCAACGGCCATTTGGATTATTGCAGTCACTTCCCATTCCGAATGGAAATGGGAAGATATATCGATGGATTTTGTTACGAGTTTCTTTGAGATCGAGGTCGGGCATGAATATGGTATGGGTGGTTGTTGGCCGTCGACCAAGTCGGCACATTTTACGGGCATCAAGGACACTTGGGGCCGGAGAAATTGGCTCGTGTGTTTATCGCGCAGATTGTGAGACTTCACGGTACTCAAGTCTATTGTTTCGGATCGTGATGGCCGTTTTGTATCGCACTTTTGGCGGGCGGTGCATAAGGCGTTAGGTACCGTTTGCATTTGAGTACCTCTTTTCATCCCGATCGGATGGACGATCGGAGCGCACTATCCAAACATTCGAGGACATGTTGCGTGCTTGTGCCCTCGATTGGAGTAGCGGCGAGAGGAGCACTTGCCATTGATCGAATTCACGTACAACAATAGTTGGCACGCGTCGATTCGGATGGCACCGTATGAGGCACTATATGGGCGGCGATGTCGATCGCCGATTTGTTGGAATGAGGCGTCCGATTTGGTCGGGACCGAACCGGATGTCGTTTTAGAGACGAGACGGAAGATAGAATTAATTCGAGAACGGATGTTGACCGCCCGAGTCGGCGAAGTCATATCTGCGATGTTCGTCGTCGACCTTTAGAATTCGAGGTGGGAGACCACGTTTCTTTGAAGGTTTCACCGACGAGAGGAGTTTTCCGTTTCGGGAAGAAGGGAAGTTGAGTCCGAGATTTATTGGACCCTTCGAGATCCTTGAGCGAGTCGGTGGGTTAGCATACGGTTGGCGTTACCCGCCCCGAGTCATGTTCATAACGTTTTCATGTTTCCCGGTGAGGAAATATGTCCGGATCCTAGTCACATCATCGACTATGGGGAGATTGGCGTTGCGAGGACATTACTTTTGAGGAACGTCCTTTGAAGATTTTAGAACATCGGGAGAAACGGCTGAGGCATAAGACCATCCCTTTGGTCAAGGTGCAGTGGTCGAGACACGGTGTCGAGGAGGCAACGTGGGAGACCGAGGATAGTATGCGTGCGAGGTATCCTGAGTTGTTTGTTTCTTAAGTTTCGGGACGAAACTTGTTTTTAGAGGGGTAGAATGTAATATCCGCATTTTTCTTCCCCTTGTATTTTTCTTTTTCGGCGTATTTCCCGATAGTAGTGACCCTTGTGTATCTTTTCTATTATCTATGGGTTTTATCCCCGTTATTGTTGAGCGGAACCGCCGTTTCGGGGTTGCCGTGGGTCCATTCTATGTTATGTTAACCGTTGAGATGTTCCGTTGGATGTTTCGTTCACCTTCCGGTGTTTTGGAACCGTTCATATTTCATACCTAGCGCACACTATTTTTCTGCATAGCGCGCGCTAGGGGTTCCTTAGTAGCGCACGCTACGTTTGTTCCGTAGCGCCATCGAGTAGCCACAGGAGTGGCGGTGTTGTTTTCGGCCTATACGGACTAGCGTATTAGCGTACGCTACATATCTAGCGCACGCTAACGTCGAGGGCTAGCGCACGCCGATGATGCCGTAGCGTGCGCTAGCGTGAGTGTCGATCTTGGGCGATTCCTCACGAACCCGTTCAGTGCGGTTAAGCGCACGCTACGCTTGTATGGTAGCGCACGCTAACGGATCGAATAAGCGCACGCTACGCTTGTATGGTAGCGCACGCTAACGTATCGTGGGTTCAGGCGGTTTGCCACTGGACTCGGTGATGTTCGTGTAGCGCACGCTATTGGTCGATAGCGCGCGCTACAGAGGTTATTAGCGCACGCTACTCATGTATGGTAGCGCACGCTAACGGCAAAACACAGTTCTTGGATCGGGACGCTAACGATAAGATTTGTAATCTTATCCGTTAGCGCACGCTAATCTTGAGGCTTTAGCGTGCGCTAACACTCCACGGCTATATAAACCAGGAGTTGACCGAGATGAACACCATTTCTCATTTCTTTCCTTCTTCCGCGGCGAGCGACCCTGGAGGCGATTTGAGGCGATTTTCTCCTTCCAATCACTTGAGAGATTCTTTTGCTTGAGTTCTTGGTGTAGACTAACATCATCCACTTGTGTTTCTCATCCTAAATCCAAGGTAATCTCTTAGAACCCTACTTTTGGATAATTTGGGGTTTTGGGATTTTCTTCCGATCCGTTCCGTTTTGTTGATGGATTCATGATGAATATGATTAATCTTGTTGGTATTCTTAGTTTCCCTACGGATTCATGGTATATTTCGTGATTTTTACGGAATCGAGAGGGTTTGGTTGTGGTCCGCCCTCGTTGTTGTTTTTATACGAATATACATGAATCGTAGGCGGGTTTTGGTGTATTCCGATTCCGTATTCATTTAGAAACGGTTGTGATTGTGTTCTTCGAATCGTTAGGTTCGGTTTCGTTGGTTCTAGCGGTTGTCGGTGACTTTCCTTTCCGTTCTTCACGTCGTCAATAATTCGAGGCAAGTATTTTTGGAAACCTTTAAGCTTAACATGAAATGGTGATGTATATTACTTGTGTGTAACTCACCTCGTGTTGGCCAGCGGGGTCAAGGAGGAAATCTATCCGCCGCCCGGATTTCACGAGTTTGTTTAGCTAGCTGCGGGAGGGTCCTTAGAGGCCTCGTGCGGGAATCTATGATATTACTCTGTTCCCAGGCGATGCATGTGCGTGTTTTGTTTTGTAATGTAGCCGGTGCGGAGGGTCCTTAGAGGCCTCGTGCGGGAATCTATGATATTACTCTGTTCCCAAGGCAAATTATTTATTGTTTGTTTAGGAAAGGCATGTCTTGTTTTGGTTTTGAAATGATTTTGGTGCATGTACTATGAAATGTGTAAGCGATTGGTTTGCCTTGAATACTTGTACTAGCGTAATTGCTAACCCCTTTGGGGACCCGTTGTCGAAATTCTTGTTATGGATTTGAGTTATGATTATCCAGACGGCGAGCACCGGGCAGTGCAGGATGTTGGCGAGTCGTTGACATGTGCATTTGGGTCTACTTATTTCCTTTGTCCATTTCGATATGGTTGTTCCCACAGTTTTAAACTTATAGATTGTACTCGCGAGTACTTAGGCTTTTTGTTTCAAACTCCGTATTGTATTGTTTTTAAACTGTCACGTTGTTGGTTGATGCTTATTTTGCCGGTTGCTCCGGGCGTATCTTTATATGTCATAATATTTAATTGTGTATCCTCGCTAACCAAGATGGTTAGTCGAGTAGAGTTTTTCTATTGTAGCCTGGTAGGTCCCATGTAGGGGTCTACGGCGCTGTAACATATTTCGAATATCTCGGGGTGTTACAATCATGGGGATCTATGCTGAGGGCGCTGGATCGCTGGACGGGTTTTCCACCATGCGTTGGTCCGACGGGATCATCATGGGGATCTATACCAAGGGCGCTGGATCGCTGGATTACCCTGTATTGTGTTGATGGAATCGTGAGGATTCGCATCGTTGGATTCCGGTAGCGGAAGTCCGTTTTGCATGTTTTATGATGCATTGATGATTTATTGTATTATGATACTTGTACTAGCATCGTTTTGCTAACCCCTTCGGGGGTGGACATTGTTTTGATGTTCGGAGTAGCGAGGAGCGGGAGGCAACCACGATGCAAACGGAGACGATGAAATGGCTCAGTGATGTGATTGATGTTATTGTTGTTGAGAGTTGTCTTCTTGTTTCGTTTAGTACTCGAGTACGTCTGTTTTAATAATGTCCTTTCGATATGGTTGTATAAATTAACTCTTTGATCGGTTGAATCAAATATGTCTTTGAACTTCAGTTGTACGATTGGTTTATATTTACACTCTTTTTAAAATTAGCCTTGTAAATCCTTATCTAAAGGGTTTACGGCGCTGTAATTATTCCGAATATCTCGGGGTGTTACAGAATATGGTATCGGAGCTAAGATTCATGGATATCTTGGCAGTCGGGTTAGTTGGGTCTGTTTACGTTATTTGATTATTGGTCGTTCGTAACATCACTGCTGAGCCAGCATCGTCGTGCGGACCGTGGTTGTAAGTTTCCTAATCTCAAATCTACCGTTTTATTTTATTCATGATTTGTGAACATTGATGGATGTACTTTTAGAAAGTTTGCCCTGGATATTGAGTATTTATGTTTACAGTATGTTGAGAGGAGGTCGTGGACGCGGACGCGGTCGTGGACGCGGACGTGGAAATGCGAGACAAGAAGAGTCGGTATCTACCCCAGAGATAACCGCTAGTCAAACGGATTCCCATTCCGGGGGACAACAGGGATCAGCAAATAATAATGCAGATCCTAACGTGCCGGGAGTGCTTCAGCAGGTGGTTGCCCAGATAAACCAATTTGCTCAGGTTGTGGATCGCATGCGAGGCGGCTATGGGACAAAGAACATAACGTGGAAAATCGGGAGATAAATGGCTGCAAGTGATCAAATTGCATCCTCAGAAATTTGATGGTTCGACCGAGACGCTTCCTTGGGATCACCATTTGAAGGAATTGGAGAAGATTTTGCGGGGATTAATTGTCCCAACGATAGGAAGGTTCGGTCGCCAGTATCTTCTCGACAGGGAGGCTTTCGGCGGTGGGAGGCCATTCGACCAGGAGGAGCATAATGTTGGTCGGACCAGAATTCAAATTGATGATGGAGCGCGATATTGTCCTCGCCTGATTAGAGAGGCCCGAGTTCGGGAGTTTTTCTCACCGCAAAATTGAAGCAAGCGTGGACGTGATTAAGACTTTTAATCACCGGTGACTTACGTGTGCCACAGTCGGGGCCAGGCGGAAAGGATTTTCCATTTTGACATGCGAATGAAGCGGAAATTCACAATACATGTCCGGATTTGATTGTACCACCTTGAGGCGATGCTCGGACAAGGCGTTGGCCTATGATATGAAGGAAGCGTGATAGAGAAATCGACGGAAGCAAAGAAACGAGAAGGTGTCTAGCAACTTCACGGAGAATAAGAATAGCGGGCCCGCCGGTCAGTCCTCTTTTCACTCATCCAGAGACCTCCGCATCCTTCTCGAGGAGGAAAGAAGTTCCAGCGGCACCAAGCTATTTGAGACGCGGGGAAGAAGTGTTATAAGCGTGGAAAAGCGGGACATGTTCGACGTGATTGTTTCGCGCTGCCGTGGACTGTTTGAGTGTGACAGGAAGGACATCGCGCAACGTTTTGTGGGAATGCGACCCGATCTTTTGGTACTCGCACTCCGGCTCGATTCGAAAGAGACGAGTGTGAACCAGACGCGCAGAGCGGTTTCAGCAGCGAATGTTGGGAAAGAGAGGCATCCGATCTTTGAGTCCGTTCCTCCGCGTATTTACGAGATGAAGAAGGATGATCGAACACAATGTTGCATCGTGTACAATTCAGATCCTTTTGCAACTTGATTAGTGTTTTATTCGATTAGGAGCTACACATTCTTTTGTATCATTGAACTGTGTTAACCGTTTGAAAATCTCGTGCTTGTATGATTGTGAACCTTATGTTGTGGGATTACCAAGCGGAGAGAAAATTGTGGGAACCCTAGAAGCTAGGGACCTTCCAGTAACTATAGGAGGGAGAGATTGGCCATCGAACCTTATTGTGGTTGACATTTACGGTGACGATTTAATTCTCGGAGACGATTGGCTCAACCGTTATGGAGCTATTCTGAATTACCGAGAGAGAGTCATTTCCATCATTCTTGATGACGGTGCGAACACTTATTCCGAGGATGGAGACCAGGAAGCTCGGGAAAATTGATCAAGGCAATGAAAGCCGTGAAATTACTGAAACAGGGGTGTCAGGGACTCTGGTGCTATGCCATGAAGAAAGAGGAAGGAGTAGAGCTCTCCTCTATTTCAGTTGTGAATGAGTTCTCAGATGTTTTTCCTGACGAACTACCTGGATTACCTCCGCAGAGAGAAGTGGAATTCACTATCGAATTAGAGCACGGAGCGGCTCCTATTTCCGAGCACCATACCGCATGGCGCCAACCGAGATGTATGAACTCAAGAAACAACTAGAGGAATTGTTGCGAAGGGTTATATTCAACAGCGTTTCTCCTTGGGAGCACCCGTTCTCTTTGTCGGAAGAAAGACGGATCCCTCCGATTGTGTATTGATTACAGGGAGCTCAACAAGATGACAATCAAGAATAAGTATCCTATACCTCGGATCGACGACTTGTTTGATCAACTGCAAGGGGCAAGGATATTCTCGAAGATTGACTTGCGATCGTGATACCACCGGTTGAGAATTAAGGAATCGGATATACCAAAATGCGCTTTCAGATCCGGTATGGGCATTATGAATTTGTAGTAATGCCATTTGGACTTACCAATGCTCTGCGGTATTCATGCAATTGATGAATCGGGTTTTCTTGGAGTACTTGGATAAATTTGTGGTCGTTTTCATTCGACATCTTGATATATTCGAGGGACGCAGAGGAACATCTTTGAACATTTACGTATGGTTTTGAGCATCTTGAGAAAGGAACAATGTATGCTAAGCTTTCTAAATGTGAGTTACGGCTTAAGGAAGTAACTTTCCTTGGGCATGTGATATCAGATGGAGTTCGGTGGACAGAAGAAAGTCGAAGCAATCTTGGTGGGAAGCTCTAAAAACGTGAAAGAAGTCCGAAGCTTCTTAGGACTTCTTTGGATATTATCGCCGCTTTGTAGAGGGATTTTCCAAAATTGCTCGTCCGCTCACTCATTTATTCTGAAAACTCAAAGTTCACGTGGAATGAGAAGTGCCAGTGGTTTTGATGAGCTTAAGAAGAGACCGACGACACCTATATTAGCTTGCCCGGAGGGCGATGGATTCATGGTATACAACGACGCTTCAAATCGGGGTTTGGGTTGTGTGTTGATGCGAAGGATAAAGTGATTGCTTATGCTTCTCGACAATTGAAACCGTACGAAGTTAATTACCCGACTCATGATCCGGAGCTAGCAGTGTGGTCTTTGCCTTGAAAATTTGGCGACATTATTTATACGGCACTCATTGTCGAATCTTCTGAGACCATAAGAGCCTCAAGTACATTTTCATGAAAGAATTAAACATGAGGCAGAGAAGGTGGCTAGAATTGATCAAGGATTACGACTTGGAGATTCTCTATCATCCGGGGAAAGCAAATGTAGTAGCCGATGCTTTGAGCCGTAAACCTGTTTCCCTTCGAGTGTTGGAAGCACTTACGTCCCAAACCAGTATTCAACGAGAACTGATCCGCGAGGGAATTGAAGTATGGGCACCAGGAATCCAAGGACAACTTTATGTGATGGAACTGACTTCATCACTAGTCGAGGAGATCAAGTCTAAACAATTGAACGATTCTTTAATCCTTCGATTATGTGACGAAGTAAAGAAAGGAAAAGCCCCAGGATTCGTGATACAAGATGATGGAGTTACGAGATTTGAGTCGACTTTGCGTTCCCGATGATGATGATTTGAGAAGGACTATTACGAAGGAAGCTCACAGTAGCGCCCTATTCTATTCACCGGGCGTGATAAGATGTATAAGGATTTAAAGCAAAACTTTTGGTGGGGAATATGAAGAAGGACGTAGCAGTACGTTTGAAGTGTTTGACTTGTCAAGAGTTAAGATTGAACATCGGCGACTGTAGGGATGTTAAAGCCGCTTCCGATCCCTGAATGGAAGTGGGAGGACATTTCGATGGATTTCATCACCAGTATGTCAAGGACTAGAACGGGAATGAACATGATTTGGGTTGTAGTTGATCGACTAACCAAGTCGGCTCATTTCCTAGGGATTAAAGATACATGGGGACCCGAGAGATTGGCGCAAGTATTTATTGCGGAGATAGTCAGATTGCATGGGACGCCGAAGACCATTGTTTCAGATCGAGACGGTCGTTTCGTGTCGCACTTCTGGAGGGCAGTGCACTGGGCTTTGGGGACCGAGCTAAACTTTAGCACAGCTTATCATCCCCAAACGGACGGCCAGTCCGAAAGGACTATTCAGACTGTAGAAGACATGCTTAGAGCCTGTGCCTTGGATTAGTGTTGATTGGGAAGTTCATTTGCCATTAGTTGAATTCACCTACAATAATAGTTGGCATGCTTCAATTAAGATGGCACCATTTGAAGCTTTGTACGGGAGAAGATGCCGATCACCCCTGTGTTGGGATGATTCTTCGGACTTGATCGGGACGGAACCGAAATTGATTATTCAGACTCAAGAGAAGATAACTTTGATTCGGGAAAGACTGTTGACTGCCCAGAGTCGACAGAAGTCTTATGCAGACATACGTCGTCGCCCTCTAGAGTTCGACGTTGGTGACCATGTACTATTGAAGGTGTCTCCTACACGAGGGATTTTCCGCTTTGGGAGAAGAGGCAAGCTTAGTCCGAGATATATCGGACCATTCGAGATCCTCGAGAGAGTTGGAGATTTAGCGTACAGGTTGGCCTTACCGCCATCACTGAGTCATGTTCACAATGTGTTTCACGTATCCCAACTGCGGAAGTATGTACCGGACCCCAGTCACGTCATTGATTTCGATGAGATCGAGATAGCTAATGATGGCACCTTCGAAGAGAGACCAATCAAGATACTTGAGAACCGGATCAAACAATTGAGGAATAAACCAATACCGTTGGTTAAATCTGATAGTCACGACATGGAGTCGAAGAGGCCACTTGGGAAACGGAAGACGGTATGAAGGCTAGATATCCGGAGTTGTTTTCATCCTAAGTTTCGGGACGAAACTTCTTTTTAGGGAGGAAGGATGTAATACCCGAGATTTCTGTTATGTAATTGGAACTTGTGATATTGTAATGATTGTACTTTTGTCTGAGTACTATTCTCCGTATTTCATAATCCATTGTTGTCGAACGTATAATTTCGTGTATGTGATTTAAAGATTGGAATTCTGTGCATGTAGCGCACGCTACAGGCTACGGGTAGCGTACGCTAACATGGATTCATAGCGCACGCTACAGAGTGTCACTAGCACACGCTATGCGTGGTCAAATTGATTGAGACGTGCGGTAGGTGAGATCTGGCCGGGGGACCCTTGTCGGATTGTGTCGAATGAACCTGGACGGCTTTTGGGAAAAGCCAAGTCAACGCCTTAGCGCACGCTACAGGCATGTGAATAGCGCACGCTAAGTGCTGACTTTAGTTAAGTCAGAGAGCCGTTAGCGCACGCTCTGAGCAGTATTAGCGCGCTAATGGCCATTTATTATAAATAGGACAACATCCTATTCGTGATTTGATTCTTTCTCCTCCCATGAACCGAACTCTTACACTTAGAACATAACTCCCTTCGTCCTAAACACTTCATATCAACCTCCTAGTTCGAGATTGAAGATCGTATATCATTGGAGATTGGTGTTCAAGCCTTCGGTGTTGGATTGCTTCATTTTCCTCCGTGTTCTTCACTACTTTGAGGTAGGTGATTCTTCACTGATGTTAGTAATGTTCCTAAGGAAGTTTGAATCATGTTTTGATAGCAAGTATTTCGTTTATAATCGGTCATCACATGTTAGAAGGATACTTTTGACGTATCGGCACTATATATCGTATGAACCTTTGAACCATCTTATTATAAGGACTCCTAAGCATGTTCAAATCGAGTTATGATCAGTAACTAGATATTTACCCAGTTGATACGTTTTACACGATGGAATCATGTGTTTTGAAACGTAGAACAAATGGAACTTAGATTATTTCTTGGGATCGTAGATGAATTATGATGTTGAGTTGACTATCCGTATATTCGTATTTCATAACCATAAAACTTCCACAAACCTTATTAGCATGATATGCCCGAGGATAACTTGTATTATCACGGTAGAATTCATGAGTTCTTCACCATTCAACCCAGTTTTCGGTTTGCAGTATTCTGCCATGCAAGATTAGCGCACGCTAACATGTGTGAGTTAACGTGCGCTATCGGGGTTCAGTTAACGCACGAAACGTGCGTAGCGTACGTTATGAGACGGCCAAGTCGTTGCGATCCGTGGCTAGCGACGCGCTAGTTTTATACGATAGCGTCGCTAACGGTCGGCTTAGCGCCGCGTTACGTGAAAGTACGTGCGCGCTAAGCAATCCGGGCAGAATGTTTATTTTGAGCTTTTCGGCCGTAGACCGAATTGTTAGGCCATTGTTCGACTTGAGATGATTTGTATAGCATTCCTTTTGTTAAGGTTCGAGCTTGTTACGTTGATCGAAGGAGGTGGCCTTCGAGTGCGTTGAGATCATCGAAGCATTTTCGTCTTGCCATTTTCGAGGCAAGTATCATATGTCGAGTTCGATTTATATTGAATCTTTGATCATGCTTGTGGTTTTGTTCATATTGTTGAATATGAGATGTATTTCTGAAAATTCTCATGATATTGGTTGATTATTTGTTCGTATTGATGAACATATTGAAATGCATATGGGTATGCATAGTTGATTGATTTATGGTATAAATGATCCGAGGGGATCATGAGGATCTATGCTGAGGGCGCTGGATCGAATGTCCACCATGCGTTGGTCCGACGGGATCATCATCGGGATCTATGCTGAGGGCGCTGGATCGCTGGACGGGTTTTCCACCATGCGTTGGTCCGACGGGATCATCATGGGGATCTATACCAAGGGCGCTGGATCATTGGATTACCTGTATTGTGTTGATGGAATCGTGAGGATTCGCATCGTTGGATTCCGGTAGCGGAAGTCCGTTTTGCATGTTTTATGATGCATTGATGATTTATTGTATTATGATACTTGTACTAGCATCGTTTTGCTAACCCCTTCGGGGGTGGACATTGTTTTGATGTTCGGAGTAGCCGAGGAGCGGGAGGCAACCCACGATGCAAACGGAGACGATGAAATGGCTCAGTGATGTGATTGATGTTATTGTTGTTGAGAGTTGTCTTCTTGTTTCGTTTAGTACTCGAGTACGTCTGTTTTAATAATGTCCTTTCGATATGGTTGTATAAATTAACTCTTTGATCGGTTGAATCAAATATGTCTTTGAACTTCAGTTGTACGATTGGTTTATATTTACACTCTTTTTAAAATTAGCCTTGTAAATCCTTACCTAAAGGGTTTACGGCGCTGTAATTATTCCGAATATCTCGAGGTGTTACAGCGGGGACCGTTCCGTCCTCCAAGTATTTAACGAACGGAGTCATCCAGTTCTCTTCGGCGATGGTAACTGTGGTAACCAGGCTTCTGTCGATCGCCGGCTTCGTTGATTTCGTGATTTGGATGTTAGAGAAATCGGCCGCCCCATCTGATGACGCTAGTTTGGATAGGGCGTCGGCCTGTGAGTTGTGCTCTCTCAGGACTTGTTCGATCAGCACTTCTTCAAACTTCGTGCACATTTCGGCGACCAATTCTTGGTATTTGATCATTTGTTCGCCGCGCGCCTCATATTCTCTCTTGACTTGCTTCACGACCAAGAGGGAGTCCATGAAGATGTGGAGGCGATGAACGTCCAGGGCGAGTGCTAGATCGTGCCCGCCTATCAAGGCTTCGTATTCAGCTTCATTGTTGGTCGCACGGAACCCGAAACGCACAGCATTTGTGAAACTCTGGCCGTCGGGGCTGATGAGGACAATCCCTGCCCCTGCTCGCGAGTTGGTTGCCGATCCATCCACGTACAACTTCCAAGCAGGGCGGCCGACCTGGGTCGGACTGGGAGGGAACATTAATTCCACCACGAAGTCCGCCAGAGCTTGGCCTTTGATCGCCGTGCGAGGAGCGTACGTGATACCATATTGGGCGATATCCAGTGACCATTTGAGGAGTCGCCCGTTGGTGTCGGGCCGGTGCAGAACTTGCCTTAAGGGGAGAGTCGTCAGAACCTCCCCTTCATGTTCGAAGAAGTAGGCCCTTAGCTTGCGAACACTCATGACTAGAGCGTAGGTGATCTTCTCCAAAGGCGTGTAACGCGTTTCTGCGTCATGGAGCGCTAGACTAACGAAGTAGATCGGCAAGTGGGCTTGCCCCTCTGTTCGCACTAAAACAGCACTTGGCGCGACCTCTGAGGCCGCCAGGTAAAGGAATAGCTTTTCGCCGGGGATCGGCTTCGCCAAGTTTTGGGGGTTAGACAGATACTCCTTGATTTTGGCTAATGCTATTTGACTCTCCTTTGTCCATGCGAACTTCTTGTTCTTTATGGTCGCGAAGAATGGCTTGCTTTTATCCCCTAGCCGGAAGATAAAACGGTTAAGGGCAGCTAGACAACCTGTGAGGCGTTGCACCTGTTTGACATTCCGTGGCTCCTGCATGTCGAGGATCGCCTGGATCTTGGTGGGGTTCGCCTTGATCCCCCTCTGGCTCACGATGTGCCCCAGGAACTTTCCGGAGCTTACCCCGAAGTTGCATTTCTTGGGGTTCAGCTTCATATTGAACTTCTCGAGAATGGCGAATGTCTTGGCAAGGTCGTTGAGGTGGTCTTCCTTTTCGAGGCTTTTGACCACGATGTCGTCAATGTAGACCTCAATGGTCTTGCCGATCTGGTTGGCGAACATCCCGTTGACTAGTCATTGGTAGGTCGCCCCCGCGTTCTTCAGACCGAACGACATTCGGACCCAAAAGTATATGTCATTTTCCATGTGGAACGACGTGTGTTTTATGTCGTGCTCCGCCATTGGGATCTGATGGTACCCGGCGAAGACATCCATGAACGACATCATCTCGCAACCTGCCGTGCTATCGACCAAGTGGTCAATATGAGGCATCGGAAAGTGGTCTTTTGGACATGCCGCGTTGAGGTCGGTGAAGTCGATGCATAACCTCCAAGAGTTGCTAGGCTTTTTGACGAGAACCGCATTGGCTACCCATTGTGGCTCGTGTAATACCCTGTTGTAATTCAGTCATTATCATTCAGTAATTATCGTTCAGTAATTGTCACTCAGTAATTTTCACTCATTAATGATCATTTGTCACTCATATTCAATCATTGTATTCACCGTTCGGAGTATAATGGTATCACGTATCAGTTTTATTCATCATTCAATCCGGTTGGATAGCCGGGCCGAGCGTATCATCATTGTCATCTTTGTTGTGGGCTGTGCGTGAGGAGTAGCGCACACTACGTACTCTCTTTAGCGCGCGCTAATTGTGTACAGGTAGCACACGCTACCACTCAGCATTAGCGCACGCTAATGTTGTTCAGGCTGACAGTCCAGAAGGCACTGGACTGCAGGTGAGTTATAAGTAGCGCACGCTACGAATGGTAAGTAGCGCGCGCTAGTGGTTTGTAGTAGCGCACGGTATACATTTTGGTGTAGCGCGCGCTAAGGTCGGACAGGCAGAGTCCAGTGGGTACTGGACTGAATTGGATTAATTCTTAGCGCACGCTATGAGTAGTTTTTAGCGTACGCAAACGGTGTAGTAGCGCACGCTAAATATTGAATGTAGCGCACGCTATCGCGAGCAGGTCAGAGGACAGAAGGTTCTGGACTCCAGTACTGGGCATCAGATAATTCGTTAGCGCACGCAAACATATTGGGGTTAGCGCACGCTAAGTGTATAGCCGTAGCGCACGCTACAAAAGGTACGCAGCGCACGCTACCGTTTTCGGATAGTGGGTACTGGACTACCCAAAGCACCCGTTAGCGCACGCTAAGAACTGGAGCTAGCGCGCGCTAAACTGGGATTTCTATAAATAGGACAGTTCAGCCCTTACTTCGTCATTTTCATTTCTCACGTCGTTTTTGGGCGATTCTGGGCGATTTTGGGCGATTTGGAGAGTGTTCTTCGAGGTGCAATCATCAATCATCATTTCCAAGCATATAATCCAGAGTAATCATCATTTCATCATCTTCAAACATCATAATCAAGGTAATGATTTCTTGAATCTAGAATTTCGGATTTTAGGCATTTTCCTTCCGATTTCTTCGTGTAAGCTCGGATTGTTGTTGGAATATGTTATATATGGATTATCTACCTTGGATAAATGTATTCCTACGAATTTATTGCCATATATTTCGGATTTCATGAATATTGGGGTTGAATCAAGAACACTTTTGGGTTGACTTTGATATTTTTGGGGGGTTTCGATTAGATGTTGTCATTAACTCGAATTGTGGATTCTTATGGGATTATTGATATCATTGGAGTTGTTTTGTCAGTTTAAAATACTCATTTTGGAGTTGGTTTCGATATATTCGGGATTGGATATTATCAAAGGTTGTGTGCTTGCTAAGTGTTCGCTAGAATGCCTCTATGAGTTTGGATATTGTTGTATCGACGTTTGAGTTGGTCATAATCGTGTTTGATACGGATATTGAGCGTTTGTTGGTAATTGTCATTCAAGGTTGTTCGAGCGACCGACATCTCATTGTAGAACGTTGTTCGATGAAGGACATTCTTCACCGGTTGAGTAAGTTAATTCTTACTCGGTTAAAAGGATTTTCATTCCTTTCGTTGTTGTTCATTCATAATCATAATTCACTCATAATGTATTAACCGTATTGAGACTTGTAATTGTCAATTAATCACTTCATTCACGAGCAGCGGTTCCAATCATTTCATTGAGCTATCATTCATTTCACTATCATTTCATCTCGGTGAGTCATTCTTGACTTTGTCGGATTGTTATTCATTATTATTCTTCATGGCCATTTCTTGTCCATATGACCTTCTGGGTTCATATTGTGTGGCCGGGTGGGGATGTGTGGAATTTTTAGTCGGGCACGTGATGGTCATGTGTTGGGTTCACCGACACATTGGACTGTGCACACGGTAATGTACCTCCGTGAGACTAATTAGGTACAAGGACGGGTGTCTCCGGACCCTCGTCTTGTGCACATGCACATACCATCACGGGCGTACTATGATGCCTCTCTTCAGCGTCATTTCAAAATTAATTTATATCATGATTGTGTTTATTCAACTCTTGAGGATTGTTGTTCTGTGTAACTGACCCCGTTGGGGGATGTTGTTTTCAGGTCATGGCAAGGCTAAGGCACGGGAAGAGAACGTTGACGGCGAGGAGTCCCAGTGATACTAGTAGGTGGGCCCAGTCCTTTTCATTCATTCGTGTTTTCTTCATTTTATTTCCGCTGCAGACTTCCGTTTGGATATTCATTTCATTCAGTGTTGTATATTTTATCTTCATATAAAATATACATGTATTCTGTATTATCTTGGATGTGTTGTAATGAAACTTCTCATAGGAGTAATTGATGATATAATGTGGTTCGGTACTATAATTATATTATTTAATTCATTAATTTCCATTCGCCTGGTGGGTTCCAGTCGGGGGTCCACGGCACTGTAATATCCGCCTAGTTTGGGGTGTTACAGAGTTGGTATCGGAGCGTGGTTTTGAATACTACCTTCCGAGTCATGTCTCATTTGAAATCATCGTTCATCAGACTAGTATCATTGGACTTTCGCGTCACGTGTGACCTGTGAAAGAGCCGAGCCCTCAGACCAAAGAACAGTAAGATTTCTGACGCCATGGTATAATTTCTGGCAATAGAATCACTCATTCATCATTCAACAGTCAACAATCCTCATTCATTATTTTCATTTGTGATCTAGTCGATCATGTTAATTCATTAATCACTCATTTCATGTCATTGTTCAGTTGTTGATCTGAGGATCACATCACTAATCTTGTTAACTTGTTCAAGATAATCATTTCAAGAATTTCATCAGATAATCACGTCACTTCAGTTGATCATTCATGTAATCATTGTGTTTGAGCGCATATGCTCATTCTCATCATTTCATAATATAATCATAATGTGATATTCATGCGAGATATATAATCATCATATGACTTTCCACTTCAGTATGAAAAGAGCTGGCAGAGGACGCGGGGGAAGAGGCCGTGGTGCGGGCCGAAACCCAAGGGCTCGTGTGAATACACGCGCTAATGCAAGGAATAATGTTAACTCATCGAGCAGTTACGCTGCCACTCATTCACCTGGACGTAATAATTCACTATCAGGGAGTCATACCCGGGACACAGCTCAGTCAGAAGGTGTTTATCCACTCGCTTTTATGCAGGGCATGATGGCCCAAATGACTCAGATGGCACAACTGATGGAGACGATGCATAACTCGACTACTGAAAATCAACAGGATCCTCCGCCGCCACCTCAGAGGCAAGAGAGGGGTGTGAGCATTATCATTGGCGACATCTCTCGGCAGAGATCACCTACCTTCGAGGGCTAATCTGAGCCGGCGGATATCATTCACTGGCTTGAACATTTCGAGAAACTGTTTGCTATAGTGGACTGTCCTGAGAGACACAATGTTTCAGTTGCGGCTTACTATCTTGGTAAGGGCGCACATTCATGGTGGTTATCGTTGAAGCCCACCGATGGATCTTGTACATGGGATCAATTCAGGACTCTTATGATGGATAGGTATTATCCGGCCCGACTCAAGGAGGCCAAGTTGTCAGAATTACTCACTCCCGACCTCTCAGTGGACGATGATGTTCTCACCATCGCCGAGAAATTTCAGGAGCTACTTCCGTTCGCCTTGTCCATTATTAACTCTGAGGCGGACAAGATCAAGTATTTCAGCAAGAGGTTGAAGCCTCGTATGCGGATGCAGTTGCTTAATCACAATTGCACTACGCTGGCCGAATTCATTGAGAAAGCTCTTACTTATGAGCTTACTGCTAAGGAAATTGCTAAGCAACAACCTTCATCTGCTGGCAAGAAGTCTAAGAATCGTAATCAGTCTGACGGCAGTCAGGCCACTTTCAAGAAACCACGTGCGGGCTCTACTTTTTCTGAGCGACCCCCTATGGCACCTAGACCCACGAAATCTCAGTCGCGAGCGGCCAGTTCGGCCATCACCTGTTTCAACTGTGAAGAACAGGGTCATTTCAGCACCAAATGTCCGAGACAGACTGTCACGTGCCATAACTGTCGGATTGCTGGGCAAAAGGCCCGTTTTTGCCGAAGAGACTCTAAACCTACTCCGGCGTCATCTCAGGCCCCGAGACATTCAGCGGTGCAGAATCAGGCCACTCAGTCCGCTTCGTTCAAGACGACATGAGCAAATAAAGGTGGAGCCAAGAGCTATCAGACGGGAGCATCCGGTTCGGGGGCAAGCCCCAAATTTATGAGATGAAGAAGACCGACGATCCAGAGGCCCGGATGATCTCAGGTACACTCGATATTCTATCTCAACCTGTGTGTACCCTTTTTCATACTGGTGCATCGCATTCATTAATTTCCGAATCATGTTTGAGTAGACTACGTCTGGGTAGTGCTACTAGTTGTGAGCCTTATGTCATCGGTCTACCGGGTGGTAGAAGAATTATCGGGAATCACGAGATTAAGGATTTTCTGATTCAGCTTCATGGCCGTGATTGGTTAGCCGACCTAATCGTGGTAGATTTACCGAGAGACTACGTCATTCTGGGTATTGATTGGATGGATCGTCACGATGCCGTCATTAGTGTCCGTAAGCGTATGGTCACTATCATTTCAGACGATGGGGTCGAATGTGTTTTTCAGGGAGGAAATCCCAGCTGTTTTGGGAGAGTCATCAACTTGATGAAAGCGGTGAGATTACTCAATCAAGGGTGTGTCGGTTATTGGTGCTATATGACCAAGACCGAGAAACCACCAGTAATGTTGGCGGATATTCCTGTAGTGAGAGAATATGCCGATGTATTTCCAGACGAGTTACCTGGTTTGCCTCCATAAAGAGATGTGGAATTTACGATTGAGTTGGAGCCCGGTACGTCCCCAATATCAAAGGCACCGTACCGGATGGCCCCGACCGAAATACAGGAGTTGAAGAATCAATTAGAGGATTTGACCGAGAAGGGTTATATTCGACCGAGTGCGTCCCCGTGGGGAGCACCAGTGTTATTTGTCAAGAAGAAGGATGGTTCGATCCGCTTGTGTATTGATTACCGAGAATTGAACTGGGTGACGATCAAGAATAAGTATCCTCTACCCCGTATCGATGATCTTTTGGATCAACTTCAGGGAGCTTCAGTATTTTCCAAGATTGACTTAAGATCTGGATATCATCAGCTGCGAATTCGAGAGTCAGATATCGCAAGGACGGCGTTCCGAACACGCTATGGTCACTATGAGTTTGTGGTTATGCCATTTGGGTTAACTAATGCACCTGCGGTATTCATGGAGTTAATGAATCGGGTTTTCATCGACTATTTGGATTAGTTCATGGTTGTCTTTATTGATGACATTTTAATTTATTCTCGTGACCGGGAGGAGCACGGGTTTCACCTTCATCGGGTGCTCGACGTGTTGAGACGAGAGCAACTTTATGGGAAGTTTTCCAAATGTGAGTTCTGGATGTCCGAAGTGACGTTCCCCGGACATGTAATTTCAGCAGACGGAGTTCGTGTTGACCCTCAGAAGACGGAGGCTATCCGACATTGGCTACCTCCGAAGAATGTTAAGGAAATCCAAAGTTTCCTCGGGTTAGCTGGTTACTATCGGCGATTTGTTGAAGGATTTTCTAAAATCGCTCAACCCATGACGAACCTTTTAAGGAAAGATAAGAAATACACGTGGTCCGACGCGTGTCAACAGAGTTTTGAGGAACTCAAGAGCCGGTTAATTTCAGCACCTGTTTTTTCTCTACCGCAAGGGACGGAAGGATTTGTGGTTTATAGTGATGCGTCCGGACAGGGTCTCGGATGTCTACTAACGCAGAACAGGAAAGTTATTGCTTATGCTTCACGGCAATTGAGACCTTACGAGGTTAATTATCCGACCCACGACCTAGAGCTAGCAGCCGTGGTATTCGCATTGAAGATTTGGCATCATTATCTTTATGGCGTTACCTGTCAGATATTCACCGATCATAAGAGTTTAAAGTATATATTTACTCAGAAGGAGTTAAATATGCGACAGAGACGGTGGTTGGAACTAATCAAAGATTATGATATTGAGATACTTTACCACCCGGGAAAGGCGAACGTTGTCGCCGATGCCTTGATTCGTAAGTCCGTTCAGGAGCAGATGCTTGCTCGATTAACAGTTCAGAGGGAACTTCAGCAGGAGTTTCTGAGACCCGAGATCGAGGACTGGTTACAGCGAGTACAAGGGCAACTTTGTACGTTAGAGATTTCATCGCCACTTGAGGAGGCGATCAGGGAGAATCAGGGTTCGGACCCATTTTTGTTACGCATTCGAGATGATGTGACTCAGGGGAAAGCCCCTGAATTTGTGGTCCACGAGGATGGACTTTTTCAATTTAAGAATCGGTTGTTCGTACCGGCGAATGACTAGTTGAAAAACTCGATTTTGAGAGAAGCTTATGTTACCCCTTATTCCGTTCATCCGAGGTCTAGCAAGATGTACAAAGACTTGAAACAAAATTACTGGTGGAGATATATGAAGCGAGAAGTCGCGGAATTTGTTTCGAGATGCCTAACCTGTCAGCAAGTCAATATAGAACATCAGCGACCGACGGGTATGCTGAAACCTCTCCCTATCCCAGAGTGGAAGTGGGAGGGTATTTCAATGGACTTCATCACGAGTTTGCCGACGAGTCGTCGTGGCAAGAATACAATCTGGGTAATTGTGGACCGCTTAACTAAATCAGCTCATTTCCTTGAGATTAAGGATACATGGGGTCCCGAGAGACTTGCCCAGTTGTTTGTCAAAGAGATAGTGAGACTACACGGTACTCCTAAAAGTATCGTTTCCGATCGTGACAGACGGTTCGTGTCTCATTTTTGGAAATCAGTTCATCGTGCTATGGGAACTCAGATTAATCTCAGTACATATTTTCATCCTCAATCTGACGGACAATCAGAGAAGACTATTCAGACTTTGGAAGACATGTTGAGGGCATGTGTTCTCGATTGGAAAGATGATTGGGAAGCCCAACTACCGTTGATCGAGTTCACGTATAATAATAGTTGGCATGCTTTGATTAAGATGGCACCTTACGAGGCCTTGTATGGTCATCGTTGTCGATCTCATTTGTGTTGGGATGAATTATCAGAATCAATCTCCACCAAGCCCGATATGCTTATAGCCGCCCGTGAGAAGGTAGCTTTGATCAGGAGTCGTTTGTTGACCGCCCAGAGTCGAAGGAAATCATATGCAGATAATCGTCGTCGACCATTAGAGTTCGAGACGGGTGACCATGTTTTGGTCAAGGTATCCCCGAGTCGAGGTATCTTCCGTTTTGGGAAGAGGGGAAAGTTGAGTCCGAGATTCATTGGACCGTTTGAGATTTTGGATCGAGTAGGCGAGTTAGCTTATCGATTGGCCTTACCTCCGGCGTTGAGCCGAATCCATAACATGTTTCACGTCTCTCAGTTACGGAAGTATGTTGCCGACCCAAGTCACATACTTCAGTTCGACAAAATCGAGATCGCCGATGATCATTCATATGAGGAGCGTCCTATACGAGTCTTAGAGCGGCGAATCAAACAGTTGAGGAACAAGACGATTCCTTTGGTTAAAATTCAGTGGTCTAGACACGGAGTCGAAGAGGCTACTTGGGAAACCGAGGATAGTATGCGGGAGAGTTATCCCGAGTTGTTTATCGTTCAGTAATTTTCACTCATTAATGATCATTTGTCACTCATAGTCAATCATTGTATTCACCGTTCAGAGTATATTCGTATCACGTATCAGTTTTATTCATCATTCAACCCAGTTGGGTAGCCGGGCCGAGCGTATCATCATTGTCATCTTTGTTGTGGGCTGTGCGTGAGGAGTAACGCACGCTACGTACTCGCTTTAGTGCGCGCTAATTGAGTACAGGTAGCGCACGCTACCACTCAGCATTAGCGCACGCTAATGTTGTTCAGGCCGACAGTCCAGAAGGCACTGGACTGCAGGTGAGTTATAAGTAGCGCACGCTACGAATGGTAAGTAGCGCGCGCTAGTGGTTTGTAGTAGCGCACGCTATACATTTTGGTGTAGCGCGCGCTAAGGTCGGACAGGCAGAGTCCAGTGGGTACTGGACTGAATTGGATTAATTCTTAGCGCACGCTATGAGTGGTTTTTAGCGTACGCAAACGGTGTAGTAGTGCACGCTAAATATTGAATGTAGCGCACGCTATCGCGAGCAGGTCAGCGGACAGAAGGTTCTGGACTCCAGTACTGGGCATCAGATAATTCGTTAGCGCACGCAAACATATTGGGGTTAGCGCATGCTAAGTGTATAGGTGTAGTGCACGCTACAAAAGGTACGTAGCGCACGCTACCATTTTCGGACAGTGGGTACTGGACTACCCAAAACACCCGTTAGCGCACGCTAAGAACTGGAGCTAGCGCGCGCTAAACTGGGATTTCTATAAATAGGACAGTTCAACCCTTACTGCATTATTTTCATTTCTCACTTCGTTTTTGGGCGATTCCGGGCGATTTTGGGCGATTTGGAGAGTGTTCTTGGAGGTGCAATCATCAATCATCATTTCAAGCATATAATACGGAGTAATCATCATTTCATCATCTTTAAACATCATAATCAAGGTAATGATTTCTTGAATCTAGATTTTCGGATTTTAGGCATTTTCCTTCCGATTTCTCCGTGTAAGCTCGGATTGTTGTTAGAATATGTTAGATATGGATTATCTACCTTGGATAAATGTATTCCTACAAATTTATTTCCATATATTTTGGATTTCATGAATATTGGGGTTGAATCAAGAACACTTTGGGGTTGACTTTGATATTTTTGGGGGTTTTCGATTAGATGTTGTCGTTAACTCAAATTATGGATTCTTATGGGATTATTGATATCATTGGAGTTGTTTTGTCAGTTTGAAATACTCATTTTGGAGTTGGTTTCGATATATTCGGGATTGGATATTATCAAAGGTTGTGTGCTTGCTAAGTGTTCGCTAGAATGCCTCTATGAGTTTGGATATTGTTGTATCGACGTTTGAGTTGGTCATAATCGTGTTTGATACGGATATTGAGCGTTTGTTGGTAATTGTCATTCAAGGTTGTTCGAGCGACCGACATCTCATTGTAGAACGTTGTTCGAGGAAGGACATTCTTCACCGGTTGAGTAAGTTAATTCTTACTCGGTTAAAAGGATTTTCATTCCTTTCGTTGTTGTTCATTCATAATCATAATTCACTCATAATGTATTAACCATATTGAGACTTGTAAATGTCAATTAATCACTTCATTCACGAGGAACAACGGTTCCAATCATTTCATTGAGCTATCATTCATTTCACTATCATTTCATCTCGGTGAGTCATTCTTGACTTTGTCGGATTGTTATTCATTATTATTCTTCATGGTCATTTCTTGTCCATATGACCTTCTGGGTTCATATTGCGTGGCCGGGTGGGGATGTGTGGAATTTTTAGTCGGGCACGTGATGGTCATGTGTTGGGTTCACCGACACATTGGACTGTGCACACGGTAATGTACCTCCGTGAGACTAATTAGGTACAAGGACGGGTGTCTCCGGACACTCGTCTTGTGCCCATGCACATACCATTACGGGCGTAATATGATGCCTCTCTTGAGCGTCATTTCATAATTAAGATATATCATGATTGTGTTTATTCAACTCTTGAGGATTGTTGTTACGTATGGCCCGGCCGTTGGGGGATGTTGTTTTCAGGTCATGGCAAGGCTAAGGCACGGGAAGAGAACGTTGACGGCGAGGAGTCCCAGTGATACTAGTAGGGGGGCCCAGTCCTTTTCATTCATTCGTGTTTTCTTCATTTTATTTCCGCTGCAGACTTCTGTTTGGATATTCATTTCATTCAGTATTGTATATTTTATCTTCATATAAAATATACATGTATTCTGTATTATCTTGGATGTGTTGTAATGAAACTCCTCATAGGAGTAATTGATGATATAATGTGGTTCGGTACTACAATTATATTATTTAATTCATTAATTTTCATTCGCCTGGTGGGTCCCAGTCGGGGGTCCACGGCACTGTAATATCCACCTAGTTTGGGGTGTTACAGAGTTGGTATCGGAGCGTGGTTTTGAATACTACCTTCCGAGTCATGTCTCATTTGAAATCATCGTTTATCAGACTAGTATCATTGGAGTTTCGCGTCACGTGTGACCTGTGCAAGAGTCGAGCCCTCAGACCAAAGAACAATAAGATTTCTGACGCCATGGTATAATTTCTGGCAATAGAATCACTCATTCATCATTCAACAGTCAACAATCCTCATTCATTATTTTCATTTGTGATCAAGTCGATCATCTTAATTCATTAATCACTCATTTCATGTCATTGTTCAGTTGTTGATCTGAGGATCACATCACTAATCTTGTTAACTTGTTCAAGATAATCATTTCAAGAATTTCATCAGATAATCACGTCACTTCAGTTGATCATTCATGTAATCATTGTGTTTGAGCGCGTATGCTCATTCTCATCATTTCATAATATAATCATAATGTGATATTCATGCGAGATATATAAGGGGGAGGGAGTGGTCACCTAATACCCTAGGTGTCACATTACCTCTATCCAATAAAAACCCTCCAACTCAAAACTACCCAATTCTACCCTAACACTACCCTAAGTGGAGGGAGTGGTACCCTAGTACCCGATTTTTTTTATTTATATTTTTAATACATAAAATCACATATAATATTAAAATAAAAACATACCATTTCATTAAAAATAAAAATACATGTTATTAAAAATAAAAACAAATTAGAAAACGTAAAATATAAATATATATATACTATAAGGTTTAAAATATAAACATGTATATACTATAAGGTTTAATATATAAATTACTTATATATTAAAAAAGGAAAAAAAAAAGGAAGAAAGAAAACCATTGTGAAACACTCGGCTTCACAAGCTGAAAATTATACCCGATTCATGAACCCGACTAGGCGGCGGCGGTGTACCCGATCGGGTAGGGGTACCCGATCACCCTACCCGAACCCACTCCCTCCCCCTAATCATCATATGACTTTCCACTTCAGTATGGAAAGAGCTGGCAGAGGACGCGGGGGAAGAGGTCGTGGTGCGGGCCGAAACCCGAGGGCTCGTGTGAATACACGCGCTAATGCAAGGAATAATGTTAACTCATCGAGCAGTGACGCTGCCACTCATTCACCTGGACGTAATCATTCACTATCAGGGAGTCGTACCCAGGACACAGCTCAGTCAGAAGGTGTTTGGGTTGATCCACTCACTTTTATGCAGGGCATGATGGCCCAAATGACTCAGATGGCACAACTGGTGGAGACGATGCATAACTCGACTACTCAAAATCAACGGGCTCCTCCGCCGCCACCTTAGAGGCAAGAGAGGGGTGTGAACAGTATCATTGGCGACATCTCTCGCCAGAGACCACCTACATTCGAGGGCTCATCTGAGCCGGCGGATATCATTCACTGGCTTGAACATTTCGAGAAACTGTTTGCTATAGTGGACTGTCCTGAGGGACACAATGTTTCAGTTGTGGCTTACTATCTTGGTAAGGGCGCACATTCATGGTGGTTATCGTTGAAGCCCACCGACGGATCTTGTACATGGGATCAATTCAGGACTCTTATGATGGAGAGGTATTATCCGGCCCCACTCAGGGAGGCCAAGTTGTCAGAATTACTCACTCCCGACCTCTCAGCGGACGATGATGTTCTCGCCATCGCCGAGAAATTTCAGGAGCTACTTCCGTTCGCCTCGTCCATTATTCACTCTGAGGTGGACAAGATCAAGTATTTCAGCAAGAGGTTGAAGCCTCGTATGCGGATGCAGTTGCTTAATCACAATTGCACTACGCTGGCCGAATTCATTGAGAAAGCTCTCACTTATGAGCTTACTGCTAAGGAAATTGCTAAGCAACAACCTTCATCTGCTGGAAAGAAGTCTAAGAATCGTAATCAGTCTGACGGCAGTCAGGCCACTTTCAAGAAACCACGTGCGGGCTCTACTTTTTCTGAGCGACCCCCTATGGCACTTAGACCCGCTGAATATCAGTCGCGAGCGGCCAGTTCGGCCATCACCTGTTTCAACTGTGAAGAACAGGGTCATTTCAGCACCAAGTGTCCGAGACAGACTGTCACATGCCATAACTGTGGGATTGCTGGGCATAAGGCCCATTTTTGCCGAAGAGACTCTAAACCTACTCCGGTGTCATCTCAGGCCCCGAGACATTCAGCAGTGCAGAATCAGGCCACTTAGTCTGCTTCGTTCAAGACGACAGGAGCAAATAAAGGCGGAGCCAAGAGCTATCAGACGGGAGCATCCGGTTCGGGGGCCGGCAAGCCCCGAATTTATGAAATGAAGAAGACCGACGATCCATAGGCCCGGATGATCTCAGGTACACTCGATATTCTATCTCAACCTGTGTGTACCCTTTTTTGATACTGGTGCATCACATTCATTCATTTCCGAATCATGTTTGAGTAGAGTACGTCTGGGTAGTGCTACTAGTTGTGAGCCTTATATTATCGGTCTACCGGATGGTAGAAGAATTATCAGGAATCACGAGATTAAGGATTGGCCGATTCAGCTTCATGACCGTGATTGGTTAGCCGACCTAATCGTGGTAGATTTACCGAGAGACGATGTCATTCTGGGTATTGATTGGATGGATCGTCACGATGCCGTCATTAGTGCCTGTAAGCGTATGGTCACTATCATTTCAGGCGATGGGTTCGAATGTTTTTTTCAGGGAGGAAATCCCAGCTGTTCTGGGAGAGTCATCAACTTGATGAAAGCAGTGAGATTACTCAATCAAGTGTGTGTCGATTATTGGTGCTATATGACCAAGACCGAGAAACCATAATGTTGGCGGATATTCCTGTAGTGAGAGAATATGCCGATGTATTTCCAGACGAGTTACCTGGTTTGCCTCCACAAAGAGATGTGGAATTCATGATTGAGTTGGAGCCCGGTACATCCCCGATATCGAAGGCACCGTACCGGATGGCCCCGATCGAAATGCAGGAGTTGAAGAATCAATTAGAGGATTTGACCGAGAAGGGTTATATTCGACCGAGTGCGTCCCCGTGGGGAGCACCAGTGTTATTTGTCAAGAAGAAGGATGGTTCGTTCCGCTTGTGTATTGATAACCGGGAATTGAACCGGGTGACGATCAAGAATTAGTATCCTCTACCCCGTATCGATGATCTTTTGGATCAACTTCAGGGAGCTTCAGTATTTTCCAAGATCGACTTAAGATCTGAATATCATCAGCTGCGAATTCGAGAGTCGGATATCGCAAGGACGGCGTTCCGAACACGCTATGGTCACTATGAGTTTGTGGTTATGCCGTTTGGGTTAACTAATGCACCTGCGGTATTCATGGAGTTAATGAATCGGGTTTTCATCGACTATTTGGATCAGTTTGTGGTTGTCTTTATTGATGACATTTTAATTTATTCTCTTGACCGGGAGGAGCACGAGTTTCACCTTCATCGGGTGCTCGATGTGTTGAGACGAGAGCAACTTTATGGTAAGTTTTCAAAATGTGAGTTCTGGATGTCCGAAGTGACGTTCCTCGGACATGTAATTTCAGCAGACGGAGTTCGTGTCGACCCTCAGAAGACGGAGGCTATCCGAGATTGGCTACCTCCGAAGAATGTTAAGGAAATCTGAAGTTTCCTCGGGTTAGCTGGTTACTATCGGTGATTTGTTGAAGGATTTTCTAAAACCGCTCAACCCACGACGAACCTTTTAAGGAAAGATAAGAAATACACGTGGTCCGACGCGTGTCAACAGAGTTTTGAGGAACTCAAGAGCCGGTTAATTTCAGCACCTATTTTTTCTCTACCGCTAGGGACAGAAGGATTTGTGGTTTATAGTGATGCGTCCGGATAGGGTCTCGGATGTCTACTAACGCAGAACATGAAAGTTATTGCTTATGCTTCACGGCAATTGAGACCTTACGAGGTTAATTATCCGACCCACGACCTGGAGCTAGCAGTCGTGGTATTCACATTGAAGATTTGGCGTCATTATCTTTATGGCGTTACCTGTCAGATATTCACCGATCATAAGAGTTTAAAGTATATATTTACTCAGAAGGAGTTAAATATGCGACAGAGACGGTGGTTGGAACTAATCAAAGATTATGATATTGAGATACTTTACCACCCGGGCAAGGCGAACGTTGTCGCCGACGCCTTGAGTCGTAAGTCCGTTCAGGAGCAGATGCTTGCTCGATTAACAGTTCAGAGGGAACTTCAGCAGGAGTTTCTGAGACCCGAGATCGAGGTCTGGTTATAGCAAGTACAAGGGCAACTTTGTACTTTAGATATTTCATCGCCACTTGAGGAGGCGATCTGGGAGAATCAGGGTTCGGACCCATTTTTGTTACGCATTCGAGATGATGTGACTCAAGGGAAAGCCCCTGGATTTGTGGTCCACGAGGATGGACTTTTTCGATTTAAGAATCGGTTGTGCGTACCGGCGAATGACGAGGTTAAAAACTCGATTTTGAGAGAAGCTCATGTTACCCCTTATTCCGTTCATCCGGGGTCTAGCAATATGTACAAAGACTTGAAACAAAATTACGGGTGGAGTAATATGAAGCGAGAAGTCGCGGAATTTGTTTCGAGATGCCTAACCTGTCAGCAAGTCAAGATAGAACATCAGCGACCGGCGGGTATGCTGAAACCTCTCCCTATCCCAGAGTGGAAGTGGGAGAATATTTCAATGGACTTCATCACGAGTTTGCCGACGAGTCGTCGTGGCATGAATACAATCTGGGTAATTGTGGACCGCTTAACTAAATCAGCTCATTTCATTGAGATTAAGGATACGTGGTGTCCCGAGAGACTTGCCCAGTTCTTTATCAAAGAGATAGTGAGACTACACGGTACTCCTAAAAGTATCGTTTCCGATCGTGACGGACAGTTCGTGTCTCATTTTTGGAAATCAGTTCATCGTGCTATGGGAACTCAGCTTAATCTCAGTACATATTTTCATCCTCAATCTGACGGACAATCAGAGAGGACTATTCAGACTTTGGAAGACATGTTGAGGGCATGTGTTCTCGATTGGAAAGATGATTGGGAAGCCCAACTACCGTTGATCGAGTTCACGTATAATAATAGTTGGCATGCTTCGATTAAGATGGCACCTTACGAGGCCTTGTATGGTCGTTGTTGTCGATCTCCTTTGTGTTGGGATGACTTATCAGAATCAATCGGCACCGAGCCTGATATGCTTATAGCCGCCCGTGAGAAGGTAGCTTTGATCAGGAGTTGTTTGTTGACCGCCCAGAGTCGACAGAAATCATATGCAGATAATCGTCGTCGACCATTAGAGTTCGAGACGGGTGACCATGTTTTGGTCAAGGTATCCCCGAGTCGAGGTATCTTCCGTTTTGGGAAGAGGGGAAAGTTGAGTCCGAGATTCATTGGACCGTTTGAGATTTTGGATCGAGTAGGCGAGTTAGCTTATCGATTGGCCTTACTTCCGGCGTTGAGCTGAATCCATAATGTGTTTCACGTCTCTAAGTTACGGAAGTATGTTGCCGACCCAAGTCACATACTTCAGTTCGACGAAATCGACATCGCCGATGATCATTCATATGAGGAGCGTCCTATACGAGTCTTAGAGCGGCGAATCAAACAGTTTAGGAACAAGACGATTCCTTTGGTTAAAATTCAGTGGTCTAGACATGGAGTCGAAGAGGATACTTGGGAAACCGAGGATAGTATGCGGGAGAGTTATCCCGAGTTGTTTGACCCTTAGTTTTGGGGACGAAACTCTTTTAAGGGGGGGTGTATGTAGTACCCGGTTGTAATTCAGTCATTATCATTCAGTAATTATCGTTCAGTAATTGTCACTCAGTAATTTTCACTGTTAATGATCATTTGTCACTCATATTCAATCATTGTATTCACCGTTCGGAGTATATTGGTATCACGTATCAGTTTTATTCATCATTCAACCCGGTTGGATAGTCAGGCCGAGCGTATCATCATTGTCATCTTTGTTGTGGGTTGTGTGTGAGGAGTAGTGCACGCTACGTACTCTCTTTAGCGCACGCTAATTGAGTACAGGTAGCGCACGCTACCACTCAGCATTAGCGCACGCTAATGTTGTGCAGGCTGACAGTCCAGAAGGCACTGGACTGCAGGTGAGTTATAAATAGCGCACGCTACGAATGGTAAGTAGCGCGCGCTAGTGGTTTGTAGTAGCGCACGCTATACATTTTGGTGTAGCGTGCGCTAAGGTCGGACAGGCAGAGTCCAGTGGGTACTGGACTGAATTGGATTAATTCTTAGCGCACGCTATGAGTGGTTTTTAGCGTACGCAAACGGTGTAGTAGCGCACGCTAAATATTAAATGTAGCGCACGCTATCGCGAGCAGGTCAGAGGACAGACGGTTCTGGACTCCAGTACTGGGCATCAGATAATTCGTTAGCGCACGCTAATATATTGGGGTTAGCTCACGCTAAGTATACATCCGTAGCGCACGCTACAAAAGGTAAGTAGCGCACGCTACCATTTTCGGACATTGGGTACTGGACTACCCAAAACACCGCGCACGCTAAGAACTGGAGCTAGCGCGCGCTAAACTGGGATTTCTATAAATAGGACAGTTCAGCCCTTACTTCGTCATTTTCATTTCCCACTTCGTTTTTGGGCGATTTTGGGCGATTTGGAGAGTGTTCTTCGAGGTGCAATCATCAATCATCATTTCCAAGCATATAATCCGGAGTAATCATCATTTCATCATCTTCAAACATCATAATCAAGGTAATGATTTCTTGAATCTAGAATTTCGGATTTTAGGCATTTTCCTTCCGATTTCTTCGTGTAAGCTTGGATTGTTGTTGCAATATGTTAGATATGGATTATCTACCTTGGATAAATGTATTCCTACGAATTTATTGCCATATATTTCGGATTTCATGAATATTGGGGTTGAATCAAGAACACTTTTGGGTTGACTTTGATATTTTTGGGGGTTTTCGATTAGATGTTGTCGTTAACTTGAATTGTGGATTCTTATGGGATTATTGATATCATTGGAGTTGTTTTGTCAGTTTGAAATACTCATTTTGGAGTTGGTTTCGATATATTCGGGATTGGATATTATCAAAGGTTGTGTGCTTGCTAAGTGTTCGCTAGAATGCCTCTATGAGTTTGGATATTGTTGTATCGACGTTTGAGTTGGTCATAATCGTGTTTGATACGGATATTGAGCGTTTGTTGGTAATTGTCATTCAAGGTTGTTCGAGCGACCGACATCTCATTGTAGAACGTTGTTCGAGGAAGGACATTCTTCACCGGTTGAGTAAGTTAATTCTTACTCGGTTAAAAGGATTTTCATTCCTTTCGTTGTTGTTCATTCATAATCATAATTCACTCATAATGTATTAACCGTATTGAGACTTGTAATTGTCAATTAATCACTTCATTCACGAGGAATGACGGTTCCAATCATTTCATTGAGCTATCATTCATTTCACTATCATTTCATCTCGGTGAGTCATTCTTGACTTTGTCGGATTGTTATTCATTATTATTCTTCATGGTCATTTCTTGTCCATATGACCTTCTGGGTTCATATTGCGTGGTCGGGTGGGGATATGTGGAATTTTTAGTCGGGCACGTGATGGTCATGTGTTGGGTTCACCGACACATTGGACTGTGCACACGGTAATGTACCTCCGTGAGACTAATTAGGTACAAGGACGGGTGTCTCCGGACACTCGTCTTGTGCACATGCACATACCATTACGGGCGTACTATGATGCCTCTCTTGAGCGTCATTTCATAATTAAGATATATCATGATTGTGTTTATTCAACTCTTGAGGATTGTTGTTCTGTGTAACTGACCCCGTTGGGGGATGTTGTTTTCAGGTCATGGCAAGGCTAAGGCACGGGAAGAGAACGTTGACGGCGAGGAGTCCCAGTGATACTAGTAGGGGGCCCCAGTCCTTTTCATTCATTCGTGTTTTCTTCATTTTATTTCCGCTGCAGACTTTCGTTTGGATTATCATTTCATTCAGTGTTGTATATTTTATCTTCATATAAAATATAAATGTATTCTGTATTATCTTGGGTGTGTTGTAATGAAACTCCTCATCGGAGTAATTGATGATATAATGTGGTTCGGTACTACAATTATATTATTTAATTCATTAATTTGCATTCGCCTGGTGGGTCCCAGTCGGGGGTCCACGGCACTGTAATATCCGTCTAGTTTGGGGTGTTACAGCTCATCTGTAGCTACTCCTATTAGTTTGTTGTCGAGTAGCTTTTTTACTTCTATGTCGAGCACCGCGTATTTCTCAGGACCGAATTTCCTACGTTTCTGGTGAACAGGCTTCCTTGTCGGGTCGATCTTTAGATAGTGGCAAGCGTGTTCAGGACTTATGCCGACCATATCTTGATGCGACCAGGCAAAGACTCCGATGTTCTTACGTAGTAAACTGATCAGATCATCCTTCATCTCGAGGCCGACACTTGTGCCGATCTGTACTTCCCGCTCCGGGCGAGCCGGGTCTATCGTTATACTTTCCAACTCTTCAATGGGGACGGTCGCTTCTCGTTTGGAATGATTTCTGGACTCGATCCTTGGATCGATGTCGAGACTTGGCTCGTAACCGATCCTTGGTTCGATGTCGTCTGTCAATCGATGCGAGATGCCGTCCTCTGAGTCGCGCTGGTACGAGGTGCTTGGCTTGTCGATCTCCATCGGTTGATTGTCGATCGTCTCAATGTTATAAATAGTATGGGAAGTGTTGAAAGAAGTTACGACACAGTAGTAATTCAAACATTTCTTAGCCATTAGTTGATCTCCTGTTACAGTACCGACCGTCCCATCGACAGTGGGGAGTTTGATACAGTAAAAGAAAGAAGAGGCGACCGCCTCGAAGGTTTCTAGAAATGGGCGACCTAGGAACCCATTATAGATGCTGGGCCTATCTATGATTACAAAATTGAGGTTCCTAGTAATCTTAACCTTGGGATCGTAATAACATATTAGCTCGACAGAGAGCTTGATCCTTCCATAGGCTTGGACTGCGCTGTCGCCGAGCACGGTGTCAAATGGTTGATGAACTTGGTCAGGTTGCCGAGCTGGTCAAGAGCGGATTTGAATATGATATTGCAAAATCTCCCATTGTCAACCAGCACACGATCGACCATTTTCCCAAGGATACATGCAGAGATTATCAATGCATCCTCTTTGGGGCACTACACTCCCTCCCTATCCTTGTTGGAGAAAGTGATGACCGCGTCTTTGGAGATGGTTGGCTCTGGGGGTACCACGACATGGACCCCGGCGAATGCCCTCAATTCGGCCTTCCGCTTTCTGTTCGACATGGTGGAAACCGGGGAAAGGCCTCCGAGGTTTCCTCCTCCCGCCTGAAGCATATTGATCCGTCCGCCAGGGTTGATCAGAGGGATTGATTCTTCAGAGTACTCCGGCTCGTTTTGCTCGATCCTGGCGACTGGATTGGGAGGGATTCCGTCGTTCTGTCTGTGCTCGCGCCCCCCGGTCCTTTCTGCCCGGGGTTCTGGCTTGGTAACCAAGTTATCCAACTTGACTTCCTCAAACAGCCTCCAGAGTTGTCTGAGGAGGTCGTGGCACTGGCTGGTGTTGTGTCCGGGACTCTTGTGGTAGGCACAAAATTTGCTTCGGTCTAGATAACCGTTGTTCCTCATCGGCTTTGGTTTGCTAAGCCACTCGCGCCCCTTGATGGCGTTGAAAATGTGGGCCGGAGATAGGTCGAGGTTGCGGAGGAGGTGAACCTCCACATCTTCGAAAGCTTTGAACTCGCCGGGCGGCTTCGCGATCACTTTTCTGGGCTTGGCAACCGCCTTTCTCGGGATGGAAGTTGGCGCCTTCCCTTCCCCGGTAGATCCCTCACCTAAGCGGAGGGTGAGCATCCCCCGCCTAGCCAGAAAATCAGCGGCCCTGACACGGAAGATCGCGTAGGTCGGGGGGATGTCCTTCGTAAGGTGTCTGAACATGGGCGAATGGCCATAGAATCCCCCTAGGACCGAGTAGAGAGCGAGTTCGTCGCTAATGGGCTCACCGATGAGGACTATTTCGTCCACTCGGTCGATGTCGTCTTCACTGGGCTCGTTCTTCCCCTGCCTGATTTTCATCATGCGGTGGGGCCTTCTGGCCGAGCGACTTTGGCGGCGAAATACGACGTGAAGTCGTTCGCCAGCTTCTCAAAACAATTGATCGAGCGTGGTAGCAGTGAGATGTACCACTGATCGGCCAGAAAACTTATCCTAAAAATAGGAGTTCTTGAGTCGCTCGCAAATATATACGAGGTAGAAGTAGTTTGTGGTAAGTTCTACCAAGGTCTTTTCTCTCGAGGATTGTCCAACAGGGCTTCGTATAATTTTTTGTTACAAATTGCGAGAAATAAATACTAAAATATTAAAAAAAGATATTTTTGGGTTTTTTAAAAATTAACTAAATTAAAATGCACTATATTTAATTTAAACTATTTTATATAAGACTATTTTAATAAGACTATTTTTATACTAGACTATTTTTATTAAGACTATTTATACTAGACTATTTATATTAAGACTATTTATACTAGACTATTTATATTAGACTATTTTTAACTAGTGAAAATAAATAGAATTAAAATGAGTTGGGAATTTATAAAATCTAGGGGAATACGGGTTCATTAAATTAGGTATTTAATTAAGTATAGGAATTGATTTATATGGATATAAAAGAAAAAATGAATGTTTATCGAGTAATCAACTTTTCACCTCCGTACTTTCGTAATCAAAGATGTCTTAATCATTGTCACTTTTTAAGATGTTGATAACAAGATTAACACTTGATAGATTGAAAAGATGTGTTTCAATACACTTAACAATCAATCAAGGAGGTTTCACTAGTAGAAATAGGATATGATCAATCTCTATTTAAACCAATTAGTCCTTTCATTTCTCTAACTTGACTATTTTTAGGATAAGCGATCGTTCATCGAGTAATCAACTTTTCACCTCCGTACTTTCGTAATCAAAGATGTCTTAACCACTTTCGCAATCTTAAGATGTTGATAACAAGATTAACATTTGATAGATTGAAAAGATATATTTCCAATTCACTCAACAATCAATCAAGAAGGTTTCATTAGTAAAAATAGGATATGATCAATCTCTATTTAAACCAATTAGTCCTAAAAATAGTTTAAATCAATCAAATACTCAATATATAACCTAATAGAAATCCCCCTTCCCTAGGAAGAAAGATTAGCTACTCATCGGTTTATACATACTAAAATTATAATAGAAATAATTGATATATATAATATATATATAGAAACTTTTAATTACTAGAACTTAATGACAATAGATAAAACTTACTTGAATATGATGAATCAAAGTGCAAGAAACAAACTTCAAAATATAACTTCAAACTTGTTTAAAGGTTACAAGCTTACAAAAAATTGAAAGTAAAATACTAAGTGCTTATTGATCAAGCACTTTTCAATTACAAACTAAATGAAAGAAAAACTTCAAAGCAAAAATAAAATACAAACTAAAATTGAAAATTCTAAGGAAAATATATTGCTAAAGGAAAGGAGTATTTCTTAGCAAGAAGTTGAGGATTTCTTGGTAAGAATGTGGGTTGGGATTTTTGCAATGGATGAACATGTCCTTTTATAGGTGATTTTCAAGAATACAATTGATTATTTAATTCAAAATATCTATTGTAATATCATTTTTTAATTCTTTGTTCACACTTCACCCATGTCTTTGAATTTTCAGATTTTTGACCAAAAAAATATCTTGTGGTTGATTTCACAAGTTGGTCAAAAGTGGACTAATTTTGCATGGCATCTGCTGAAACACGGCGATGAAAAACGGCCCAGTTTGCCCCGTGTTTGTGCGCCGTTTTGTGGTGACTCGGTCTCTTCCGGAATACGCGCGAGGACACGGCGCTAAATGCCGGCCGTGTGTGAAACGGCCCAAGACACGGCCTCTTTTGCGCCGTATGTGAAACGGCCGACAGAACACGGTCCATTTTGCGTCGTTTTGTATGGTCGTTTGTCCTGGAAAAATTCCCGTCGTTGGATTTGATCTTGTTTTCCGTCCTTTTTGATGCTTTATGTCAGTAATCTGTAAAATAACCATTTTTAGCTCATGTTTGGACATATCTGTAAAATATATATTTTTAATCACAAATCAGTACAATTATGCCCGGAAAAATGAATATTTTGTATATGAATTTTAGATCAATTATGCACCAATCAAATACCCCACACTTAAATTCTTGCTAGTCCCGAGCAAGACTCATTATTAATCACACACAAAATAAAAATTAAAATAAGACACAAAATAAAAAATAAAAAATAATACACACAAATTTAAGAAAAATAATTATATATAAAGATAAAAAGAGATCAAAATGCCATTAATACACAATAACCAACTTTATACAGTAGATAGAAAATGAATCAAGATTCAAAATAAATCTACTAACGATTTTGAAGTTAAAACACGGTTTTTATTTTTGTAATTCCAAAATGCAAGGTTTCCCCCCTAAAGGTTGATTATTTCTTTCCCACTCGTGACTTCACACGACTCCCTTTAATGGTTGCTCTCGATCACTCGTTTATTTTTCGACTCAATATGAAGAAGAATTTCATCGGCGTCATCAAATATTGTGATTTTCACAAAATTGAGTGTATTGAAATTCAGCTGCTAATTAATTCAAATATGCTCATAAACTACATCCCTTTTAGTGATAGCTTTCACACCGTTATTTGCTAACGTGTAGCTCTTTTCACTAACACAATTTCTATCTCATTATTTTTCTTTCGTAAAAAGGTGATAGCTTTCACACCGTTATTTGCTAACGTGTAGCTCTTTTCACCAATTTTACGAGACGGCCTACGCACCAACAATGGTTAGTCCTTTATTTTTCGCAAAATTTAAGACTTCCAAAATTAGGCAAATTTATTCTTTGCTCAACACTTCTCCTTTTCGTCATTTATTTTTTTAGGTGATAGCTTTCACACCGTTATTTGCTAACGTGTAGCTCTTTTCACCAATGACTCCTTTTTTTTTTTTTTAGGGAATAGAATTTTCGCAGAAAATCATTTTTTAGTTAAGCATGAAAAATCAAAAACTCCACAAATTAAGTAAATTTCAGTTTTATTTTTCATCAACCAATTGATTCTTCTTTTCTCAAGGTAACGAATGACTCGATTTTATATGATAATTACAAGGTTTGGAAAGAGAGATTAAGGCACAAATTTTTTTTGGAATATACAATTTTTTTACCGGTTAAAACAATTTTAGAATCTTGTATATAGTTAATTTATTGGTGTTTATGGCCAGATCTAGAAATCTCACAAATCAAAATACTATATATATATATATATACTAAAAAAAAATTTAAGGCAAATAAAAACACACCAAAATACTAACACACTAAAACATACTACAACAAACCACCCCCAAACTTGATCATAAAACTGTCCTCAGTTTATAAAATAAAAATAAAAATCAATGCGTAAAAAGCGAATACTCCTGTTAAGAAAGTTGATGTCCGAGCCTAACGCCTTTTAGAATCTGCAAGAGAATAAATATACGAGGCACACACAAAAGAAAATAAAATATACTCGTAAGTATAACATAATTTTTAGATGCGCATCAAGAAAGTCCGAAGAGTCGCCTTACGCTGCCATCAAAGTTTTTATAAAAGCAAAACACGAAATAAAAATTACTGCAATACATAAATCACGAATAGATGCGCGTCAAGAGATCAAGAAGAAACTCCTTAAGTGCCATCATTTAGCACGATTATTACACACGACAGAAAGTAAAAATACAAGAGGTCCGTCATGGGTTATCAAAGGGAGAGGAATGAATCCACTTTTCGTTTTCTCATCAGAAATCTTCTACCAGACAATTTTAGCTAGAGTGGATCTGGTTGAGGAACAAATTCATTGAGTTTTTGATTAGTTCTTGGTGTGGTTGCAACGACTATGATTCGTTTAGCACGCTCGGAAATAAAACCCTTTTCGGCAGAGTGGTCGATGAAAGACAGTAAACCATCAAAGAAACCATTGACATTAAGCACTCCTATTGGTTTTTGATGAACATTTAGTGGGCTCTGGTAACCACATGAAAAAGTTCCTCAAGGGTGCCAAAACCAGGAAGGGCGATAAAGGCGCGAAATTATTTATCATGTGAGTTATGCGATCTTGCATATTCACGATCTAAACTCATCTCCAATAGTTGACCGGTGATTTTACTTTCGGCCAGAGGTTTTGGGATTACTCCCAATACTCTTACTCCTTCCATATAGGCGAAGTGACTCGTCCCATTAATCCTAGACTTCCTCCTCCGTAAACTACATGAATGCATTTTTCTCCTAAAGTACGACCCAAGTCGTGGGCTGCTTGATGAAGCATGCCTCTTTTCCAGAACTAGATCCACCAAAAATGCGGTGTGTAAAATTTTTTTGTGGAAGATGATGACTCCATTTTTGAAAAGAATTTTTTTAGAGAGAAAAAGAGAAAAGTACAAGTTTGAGGGATGAATAAAAGAAACAAGCACAAAGGTTATTTATAGAAGAAAAAAATGAGGAAAAATTGCTTAACAAGTTTGTGATTTTGTTTGATTGTGCTTCAACTACTCAATAGAATAATGAAAGCTTTTATCGCGTATCACATTTTTTATTCAGAAAATCTCACCACACGACAAAAATAAAAGATACTTACGCGTATGTACAGTAGTTGTGATTGTGGCTCACATCTTCCTCTGATTTTACGTTCAGAAACGGCCTAAACGCCTTCTATGAGTCGGGGAGAAGCTTCCCATCCAATTTTCTTACAAATTGGCAAACAGGGTCTTTTAACGTCAGATTCCCAATACGTTGTTCATATTCTGGTTTGAATTTATTCCACAAACATTGAATTCCGTAATACACAAGTCCACTAGGATGCGTGTCAAGAGAAATTTCGATATTATCTAAATTCTCCTTATTCAGACTATCATTAATGAACTGAATTTTATCTTCTCTGTTTGTAGATGGAATTCCTAAAGATCGACATTTTGCATTACAGTTCCATCTAGCACATTTATAGCAAACGGCTAGAATCTTTGCTCGTCGTTTCTTGGCATATGAACTTTTTCCAAGCCCTGGTAAGAATCTAGTTGGTGTTTCTGTGAATTCACCTTCTATTCTTACTTTGGCTTCGATAATGAATCTTATGTCAAAAGAGGTATGCTTTTATTCGTAAGCAACCTCATCCTTTCAAGCCTTGTCTTGTAAATTTTTAAAATTGCATTTTTGCTTAGAAAGGGAAATCTTTTTTCAATTTTAAACAATGTTTCATCCATGACCAAAAAAAATTAAAATGAAAAACGATAAAATATCTACAAATATCAGTTGTTGTGGGAAACTGAAAAATCCGACTTTAATAGTCACGGAGTACCGTTATCCGCCACTTGACCGGACAGAAAAATTATATTTGGCCTAAAACAATCCCCGGCAACGGCGCCAAAATTTGATCGGCCAGAAAACTTATCCTAAAAATAGGAGTTCTTGAGTCGCTCGCAAATATATACGAGGTAGAAGTAGTTTGTGGTAAGTTCTACCAAGGTCTTTTCTCTCGAGGATTGTCCAACAGGGCTTCGTATAATTTTTTGTTACAAATTGCGAGAAATAAATACTAAAATATTAAAAAAAGATATTTTTGGGTTTTTTAAAAATTAACTAAATTAAAATGCACTATATTTAATTTAAACTATTTTATATAAGACTATTTTAATAAGACTATTTTTATACTAGACTATTTTTATCAAGACTATTTATACTAGACTATTTATATTAAGACTATTTATACTAGACTATTTATATTTGTAATATCCGCAATTTCGAATTTCGGTAATTTTCTTTTTTTCCGGCGGAAGTCCGTTTTGACGACTCGCTCATGACCGTTTCATCATTCCGAGAATGATTAATTCTGCACTTTTTGTCATCCGAGTTCGTTTCGGTATCGTTTTGTTGAGTTCCGAGCTTTTTAGCGACTTTTCCGCACTTGAGCTCGATTCTTGCGAATCTCGTTCGAAACTGCTGTTTCGAGTTTCACGTAAGTCCGTTTAACTTTGTTAGACGTGTTGTGAACTTCGGTTTGGTTATTCAATCACGTATCGTGATTTTCGGACGTTTTGGGCCATTTTTGTAATTTCCCAAAGTTTGGGGTAATTACTTCCGTCGTCGAATTCCGACACTTCGGGTGGTCGGAATCGTGTGTTCTCTTAACGCTTGGATTCGTCTTCGCGAGTACTTCGTAACCGTATCTCGGTTTTTACTCGAGTTCGGGTTTCGGGTCGTTCGGACCGTCGAGTGGCCACGGCCAGACGGCCGCGGCAGAATCGGTCCGCCGAGTTACGGCCGTAAGGTGCCGTTACGGCCGTAAGTAATCGGCAGCATGGCTCGACGAATGCGGTTACGGCCGTAAGAGTCGAGAGTTACGGCCGTACGGGTGGCAGCTTCCGGACGAATGCGGTTACGGCCGTAAGGGCTGCACGGCCGTAAGTGCCGAGTTACGGCCGTAAGGCCCGCCGGTTACGGCCGTAAGTGTCCGGAGGTGACCGGCTATATAAGGCACAGGCAGCCCGTTTTTACTCATTTCTTCACTTTTCTTGCGGCTATCGGACGGTGCGACGAAATAGGGTTCTTGGTCTATTCTACTCAATTCCAAGACGTATTGGAAGATCCTTGTCAATTATATCATCATCCAATCCTTGTTCTTCGTCGGATCGAGGTAATTCTTCCGTAGAACCCTAGTTATGTAATTTTTGGGGTTTCTTCGTGATTCTTCGATTTAATCCGTGGTGGATGAATTTATTATGGTATTCTTGTTGTCTTGGCCATGATCTTCGGATTTTGTAACTCATATATCGATTTTATCACCCGGGACTTGATTTCCGATTTCTTCGAAGGAACCCTCGGATCCTTGTTGTTTTTCCGGTTGATTCGGATTCCGTTTAACGTTATTTATCCGTGGTGATGTTATTTTCGTAGCGATCGTGAGGTTGTCGAATTCTTGGTCGTTTTCGGAAGTTCGAGGGCTAGCCGATCGTGTTCGTTCGTTGTTCCGTTACTCGCGGTGCCGAGGCAAGTATCTTGCCCATACTTTTCATGTTTTGTAGACGGAATCATTGATAAATGATTTTATGTGCAATCCGAATGTTTTAATGAACTTTTAAAAGGATCGGTATGCTTTTGATAAAGGTTTTCCTTCGAAGATAACTCGTAAGCTTGTGAATAAATGTGTTTTCTGATTATGTGTATCATTGTCGTGTGATGGAAGATATTGAACATATTTTAGTGAATTTAGTAGACCGTAAATAGTTGCCGAGGATTGTGTATTGAGATGTGTAATTGTACGGTGAATATGTGATGTTGTGTGATATTAGTTGTTGCTCATTCGTAAGGAGGTTGGGACACTTGGTGTTGTTTGGCATTGTTATTTGCTTGTCGTTGTGTGACGTTGATTGTGAGTATATGTCGGTTAAAGTGGCCATTCTAGCGAAGTACCTAGCATTTGTATGCATATTCTAGTATTCGAATTATGGCTTCTCGTGGCGTTGTGGATGATATGTGTATGTTCACCTAGGGACGGTCTGACGAGGCCTCTAGGGATACGTATTGCCGTGTGTGTGCGTATCGCGAACTAGGGTTAACCACCCAGGGATGTCCGACGGGGCTCTGCGGGGTACGGAGGCCGTGAGTCTCGTACCAACGGTTAACTTTGAAATGTTTTGTTGGAGAACTGTGATCTTTGGCGCATATTTCGTCTGATTAGAATGACAGTTCAAATGGTATCGTACTTGGCTGGAATGGCACCAGTAAGTGTGTTGTGTGTGATTTGTCCCTTGACTGTGATAATTTGGTAAGGGTACGTGAGCCATGTGGTCGCTCTGTGTATTGTAACTCTGTGGTGTGTTGAGTTTGACCGTATGGTCAAGTGGCAAAGTTGTGCTCTCTGTTGTCGTTCTGTGAGACTGTTGACATGGTAATGTTTGACACGGTGTAGTTCATGTCGAGTTAGTTTTGTGAGTATGTGATGTGAATGAGTTGATTCACGGACCCCTGTGCTTGTGGATGGAATGTTATGATTGGGTCGCAGACCCCGTATTTTGTTATCGGATACGTATTTTGAAATAAATGATTTTTGGGCTGCGTCCTAAGCGTTTCAAAAGCTTGAAAATTCTTAAACCCCAAATGCTTTCAAAACTCCCGAGATCGTAAAATGTTTTGTAAGTTGTAAAATGGTTTTATTTCCTATCTTTCATAATTCAAACTGTTTGATCAAGCGAATTATCTCGGGAAGTATATTCATGATTTCTATGTTCTTGGAGTATGATATGTATGGCTTGTCTTTGTATTTATACTTGCACTAGCAAAACAGTGGAGTTTTGCTAACCCCCGAGTATTCGGGGGGTGGATGTCTGTATTGCGTCCAGGTATTCGCAGGTTGCTGGGGAGCAATTCACAGGATCGTTACGAAGGATGATGGAAGGCGGCGATACTAATCACATGAAGACCGACGTTGAGTATTTTGGCGATGTCTTGTTGTTTTGTCCTTCCATTGTGTCTATTATTTCCATTTTACGGGAATGTTGATTTATGTTAGCCCCTGCGTGGGCATGAGCTGCGAGAAAGAGTAATGTATGGTTGATGTGTATGTCGTGGTAAAAGACCAAATCGGTCTAATGGTTCGTTATTTAGCCATGTCGGCATGTATGGTGTTGTTGAGTTTTCTGTACTTAGCCTGGTAGATCCTCACGGAGAGGGTCTGCGGCGCTGTAATATTCCCGAACGGTTTGGGGGTGTTACAGAATATGGTATCAGAGCTTAGGTTGCGGAAACCTAGGCTGTCGGGTCAAGTTGTGTGTTGTCGGGTCTTGTCTTGTCTTGTCTTGTCAGATTTGTCTGACTGAGTCGTGTCGCGACGCGTCGTCTGAGGTGTCGGTCGTGATTAGTATCGAGGTGCAGCCATCATCTTCGTGCGATCTGTGGATGTAAGTCTCCCTACTTTGTTGCGTCCCGTGTTATACGAGCTTGCTTGATTATATGTTATTATGTGGAGTTTAAATGTGCCTGGTAAATACGTACCCCATACTTGTTTGATTCTCGTATGGTGCTAGAATGAAAAGTGATACTGGTGTATAAATGTGTGTATATATTGTGTGAATCGTTTTATTGAAGTAATGGCTTGGTGTGATCCCGCAAGGAAAGTTTGTCAATGTGATATTTCAAAGTTTAATTATTTTGAAGAGTCACGTAAATTTTATTTTTAAACATCCTTCAAGAAAGGAAAATTTTTGATTTCGTATGATGACCTCGAGACCGGAATTTTTTTTTAGAACTTAACTACTTATATTTTATTTTCATCTTACCTTGCAAGTTTTCAAAATTTGATTTTAAAAACTCAAATGAGGTCTACCAAAAATTTATTCCAAACGTGGCTCTTGCTTTCGACTTTTTGATTTCATGATCGTCGGTTCGGGGGTATGTAGTGTTGTCGGCATTATTGTTTGGTCAATAATGCTCAAAATTGTGATTAAGTTGGTGGTGTGAACGTTAAGTCGTCCTAAATGCACTTGTTGTGAGAGTCCTCATTCGAGAGGTAGGATTTCGGTTTTAGATGTTAATTATCTTATGACGGTCGCTTGTGTGATCTGTAATTACGTGATGATGATATTGAAGTGTGATTGGAATTGATGGTGATGGATCGTATTCGATATAGTGGTAAATTATATACATTGTGTGTGTGTTCGAAAACGCTTTTCTGAAAATTTTATAACTTGAACAAGTTGTGGAAAATTAAAATTCATAAGTTTTGACAAAGTTAATTTCAAACCGAGGTACCAAAAATACTCTCAAAGTTTTATTTTGAATAATCATGCAAATCCAAAGATTTCCAAATGACGTCATTTAAAAGGATACCTCGTGGATCTTCTTATCGAGTTGCTATTAGTTGTCTTATGTAATATATCAAGCCGAGTTGGGAATTTGGTACATTATTTTGCGATGTATACCATTGTATTGAGAGAGTATCCGCTTAATATGCCGAGGGGCAAAGGGCGCGGTCGTGATCACGGTACAGGCAGTCATGGAGATTAGATGCGGGACCAAGAGAAGATTTTCGGGAAGGTTGCTATTCTAACACTTCGCTCTCGTTGTTTAGGTTTCGGGGACGAAACCTCTTTTAAAGGTGATATGGTGTAATACCCATATTTTTCGCTTTCGTTTTATTCGACTCTATCGACTCGTTTGCGTTCGTCGATATTTTCTGGACTTTTTCTACTCTTCACTTTTTGTTGTTTGGACAAGTTGCGGTGTTGTTTTGGGTTAATCCAATTGTCGTTGTGACTTTTTCCGAATTCGGTTCCGCTCTTGTGAAATTTATATGAATTCATATCTTGTCGTTTTCACCGGATCGTATATATTGTCTTGAGTCGAGCTGTGAACTATGGGGATGCTATTCGATTTTCGTTATTCGTTATGATTCATACATGATTGATCGACTGTCATTGTCTCGATCGTTGCAATTCAATTGTTTGATTGTTCGGTTCCTGTTGATCTTGTTCCGTGATTGTTGAATGTTCAGACTCCATCGTAATTCCCTTAAGTTCGGGAAATTAGTCTCGTTTACAATCTTCCATCCCTTGGGCGGTGGAATTCCGTATTTGTTCAGCGACTGGATCGCGTTTTGATTGATGTACCGTTGGGTTGGTCAATCATATCGATTTTCGTTCGTTGTGTTTTATGATTGTTCGGATAATTGACTTGACCATGTTATCAGTTTGATGACGCTTGTCACTTGTTGGTTTTATTATGTCTCTATCGGTGGCGTTGTGTTGGTCGTCGTGGAGCGTGTTTTCACGCCGTATGTGTCTTTGCGTTTCTTAAGATTTCGCCGTTGGGCGCGAGTTCTCGGTTTTCGTGTATCTCGCCGAGTTTTCTGGTGGAGATATTGCTTCTCCCTACTTGTTTTAAGTTTCGGACGAAACTTCTTTTAAGGAGGGTAGAATGTAATATCCGCAATTTAATTCGGTAATTTTCTTTTTTCGGCGGAAGTCCGTTTTGACGACTCTCTCATGACCGTTTCGTCATTCCGAGAATGATTAATTCTGCACTTTTTGTCATCCGAGTTCGTTTCGGTATCGTTTTGTTGAGTTCCGAGCTTTTAGCGACTTTTCCGCACTTGAGCTCGATTCTTGCGAATCTCGTTCAAATCTGCATTTGAAGTTTCACGTAAGTCCGTTTAACTTTGTTAGACGCGTGTTGTGAACTTCGTTTGGTTATTCAATCACGTATCGTGATTTTCGGACGCTTTGGGCCATTTTTGTAATTTCCCAAAGTTTGGGGTAATTACTTAGTCGTCGAATTCCGACACTTCGTGGTCGGAATCGTGTTCTCTTAACGCTTGATTCGTCTTCGCGAGTACTTCGTAACCGTATCTCGGTTTTACTCGAGTTCGGTTTCGGTCGTTCGGACCGTCGAGTGGCCACGACCGAGACGGCCGCAGAGGTACCGGTACGCCGAGTTACGGCCGTAAGGTGCGATTACGGCCGTAAGTGATCGGCAGGCATGGCTCGACGAATGCCGGTTACGGCCGTAAGAGTCGAGAGTTACGGCCAGACGGTGCTGTGCGACTTCCGGACGAATGCGATTACGGCCGTAAGGGCTCACGATGCACGGCCAGAAGTGCCGAGTTACGGCCGTAAGGCCCGCCGGTTACGGTCGTAAGTGTCCGGCAGTGACCGGCTATATAAGGCATGGCCAGCCCGTTTTTACTCATTTCTTCACTTTTCTTGCGGCTATCGGACGGGTGCGACGGGAAATAGGGTTCTTGGTCGATTCTACTCAATTCCAAGACGTTTTGGAAGATCCTTGTCAATTATATCATCATCCAATCCTTGTTCTTCGTCGGATCGAGGTAATTCTTCCGTAGAACCCTAGTTATGTAATTTTTGGGGTTTCTTCGTGATTCTTCGATTTAATCCGTGGTGGATGAATTTATTATGGTATTCTTGTTGTCTTGGCCATGATCTTCGGATTTTGTAACTCATATATCGATTTTATCACCCGGGACTTGATTTCCGATTTCTTCGAAGGAACCCTCGGATCCTTGTTGTTTTTCCGGTTGATTCGGATTCCGTTTAACGTTATTTATCCGTGGTGATGTTATTTTCGTAGCGATCGTGAGGTTGTCGAATTCTTGGTCGTTTTCGGAAGTTCGAGGGCTAGCCGATCGTGTTCGTTCGTTGTTCCGTTACTCGCGGTGCCGAGGCAAGTATCTTGCCCATACTTTTCATGCTTTGTAGACGGAATCATTGATAAATGATTTTATGTGCAATCCGAATGTTTTAATGAACTTTTAAAAGGATCGGTATGCTTTTGATAAAGGTTTTCCTTCGAAGATAACTCGTAAGCTTGTGAATAAATGTGTTTTCTGATTATGTGTATCATTGTCGTGTGATGGAAGATATTGAACATATTTTAGTGAATTTAGTAGACCGTAAATAGTTGCCGAGGATTGTGTATTGAGATGTGTAATTGTACGGTGAATATGTGATGTTGTGTGATATTAGTTGTTGCTCATTCGTAAGGAGGTTGGGACACTTGGTGTTGTTTGGCATTGTTATTTGCTTGTTGTTGTGTGACGTTGATTGTGAGTATATGTCGGTTAAAGTGGCCATTCTAGCGAAGTACCTAGCATTTGTATGCATATTCTAGTATTCGAATTATGGCTTCTCGTGGCGTTGTGGATGATATGTGTATGTTCACCTAGGGACGGTCTGACGAGGCCTCTAGGGATACGTATTGCCGTGTGTGTGCGTATCGCGAACTAGGGTTAACCACCTGGGGATGTCCGACGGGGCTCTGCTTGAAGTACGGAGGCCGTGAGTCTCGTACCAACGGTTAACTTTGAAATGTTTTGTTGGAGAACTGTGATCTTTGGCGCATATTTCGTCTGATTAGAATGACAGTTCAAATGGTATCGTACTTGGCTGGAATGGCACCAGTAAGTGTGTTGTGTGTGATTTGTCCCTTGACTGTGATAATTTGGTAAGGGTACGTGAGCCATGTGGTCGCTCTGTGTATTGTAACTCTGTGGTGTGTTGAGTTTGACCGTATGGTCAAGTGGCAAAGTTGTGCTCTCTGTTGTCGTTCTGTGAGACTGTTGACATGGTAATGTTTGACACGGTGTAGTTCATGTCGAGTTAGTTTTGTGAGTATGTGATGTGAATGAGTTGATTCACGGACCCCTGTGCTTGTGGATGGAATGTTATGATTGGGTCGCAGACCCCGTATTTTGTTATCGGATACGTATTTTGAAATAAATGATTTTTGGGCTGCGTCCCTAAGCGTTTCGAAAAGCTTGAAAATTCTTAAACCCCAAATGCTTTCAAAACTCCCGAGATCGTAAAATGTTTTGTAAGTTGTAAAATGGTTTTATTTCCTATCTTTCATAATTCAAACTGTTTGATCAAGCGAATTATCTCGGGAAATATATTCATGATTTCTATGTTCTTGGAGTATGATATGTATGGCTTGTCTTTGTATTTATACTTGCACTAGCAAAACAGTGGAGTTTTGCTAACCCCCGAGTATTCGGGGGGTGGATGTCTGTATTGCGTCCAGGTATTCGCAGGTTGCTGGGGAGCAATTCACAGGATCGTTACGAAGGATGATGGAAGGCGGCGATACTAATCACATGAAGACCGACGTTGAGTATTTTGGCGATGTCTTGTTGTTTTGTCCTTCCATTGTGTCTATTATTTCCATTTTACGGGAATGTTGATTTATGTTAGCCCCTGCGTGGGCATGAGCTGCGAGAAAGAGTAATGTATGGTTGATGTGTATGTCGTGGTAAAAGACCAAATCGGTCTAATGGTTCGTTATTTAGCCATGTCGGCATGTATGGTGTTGTTGAGTTTTCTGTACTTAGCCTGGTAGATCCTCACGGAGAGGGTCTGCGGCGCTGTAATATTCCCGAACGGTTTGGGGGTGTTACAATATTAGACTATTTTTAACTAGTGAAAATAAATAGAATTAAAATGAGTTGGGAATTTATAAAATCTAGGGGAATACGGGTTCATTAAATTAGGTATTTAATTAAGTATAGGAATTGATTTATATGGATATAAAAGAAAAAATGAATGTTTATCGAGTAATCAACTTTTCACCTCCGTACTTTCGTAATCAAAGATGTCTTAATCATTTGTCACTTTTTTAAGATGTTGATAACAAGATTAACACTTGATAGATTGAAAAGATGTGTTTCCAATACACTTAACAATCAATCAAGGAGGTTTCACTAGTAGAAATAGGATATGATCAATCTCTATTTAAACCAATTAGTCCTTTCATTTCTCTAACTTGACTATTTTTAGGATAAACGATCGTTCATCGAGTAATCAACTTTTCACCTCCGTACTTTCGTAATCAAAGATGTCTTAACCACTTTCGCAATCTTAAGATGTTGATAACAAGATTAACATTTGATAGATTGAAAAGATATGTTTCCAATTCACTCAACAATCAATCAAGAAGGTTTCATTAGTAAAAATAGGATATGATCAATCTCTATTTAAACCAATTAGTCCTAAAAATAGTTCAAATCAATCAAATACTCAATATATAACCTAATAGAAATCCCCCTTCCCCTAGGAAGAAAGATTAGCTACTCATCGGTTTATACATGTAACACCCCCAAGACATTCAGGGCATATTACAGCGCCGTGGACCCCACACTGTGGAATCCACCAGGCTAACATACCAACAAGACATTTGACAACGACAAACTATCATTAATAAAACGACAATTAAAATAAAAGACTACCAACCGACAATTAAAATCTGACATCAAATCCATTTCCCAAAATGGGAACACAACATTAACAATTTCAAACAGGAAGTACTCGAGTACTTAAACCAACTTTATAATACATAAATCTCAAAACCAGACATCAATAGTAACCGACAGACATGACATCGAAAATCAAACACTGGACAATATCATGCTTGCCCATCATCCTCATACGGCCCGAGTGCTCGCTTGTCCCCACGATCAATACCTGAAATACAAAAAGTATTTCCCCCATTTAAGGGGTTAGCGACAACTGCTAGTGCAAGTACAATCCATTTGAACTACATTCTAATCAGATGAATACATGCGCCAAAAATCATTTTAGAAAACATTTTATATTCCGGAATATTTATGATGTACAAACACAAACACATTATCTACAACAAATCATGATTCAAAGTTAACCGTTGGCACGAGACTCACGGCCACCGTACCCCGCAGAGTCCCGTCGGACATCCCTGGGTGGCTAACCACAGTTCACGATACGCACACTCACGGCAATACGTATCCCTAGAGGCCCCGTCGGACCGTCCCTAGGTGAACATACCCATAACCATCCACAACCACCACGATACAGCCATAATTCAAATACTAGAACATGTAAAGTACTTGCCTTTGTGACATCTTCGAAGGATCGGAAGTGAAAAGTGACTACGGATGATCCGAATGGACAACGACGGTTCCTAAACGAAGAATTAGCATAACTCAGTCCCAACGGACATCGATGTCGAAAGGAATACTCCCAAAACCCCGATTATCAATAACGACAATAGGCGATCAATTGATACGGGCGAGGGTTTACGCAAAATCTCCCCGTATCGATAATTCACGGATTAAAATCAAGGAATTTGGATTTGGAATCATTCAACACTCACAAACGGTGAAGAATATCATAACATACTGGAATAATTCGGCTCCAATTAGCAAAACCCAGAAAAACCCCCAAATTTGACGAGTTAGGGTTCTAGACGAATTACCTTGATTTCGGATGATGGATGACGATTATACTGATGATAATATGTTAGCACAACTCTACGGTGATGGAATGTGAATAGAACGCCGATCGGAACTGATGGAAATCGCCTCTGAGGTCGCACGTCGAAGAAACGAAGGGAAAAGAATGAAATCGCTTTCAAAAGCGCTACTGGGCTTATATAATGTGAAGTTAGCGCACGCTAACTTCCATATGTAGCGTGCGCTAACGGGGCCGCGACAGTCCAGTGGCTACTGCCACATTCGTTAGCGTACGCTAACAATAAGGGTTAGCGTACGCTAACTGTTCTTCGGTAGCGCACGCAAGGCAACAGGGGTAGCGTGCGCTACCTACACAGCAGTTCAGTACTGCTGATGTCATATCAGCAGTAAGCTGCTGTCGAGGGTACGATACACGATACACACGACGAGACCAGAATCCAGGAACATGAACACGAAGCATACAAGACGACGGAGCTAAGTGCTGAAAGAAAAATACAATTCCGACCACCGAAGGGTCCGTAATGCGACAACGAAAACGAGATTCCCTAAACTATTAGGAAATTACAAAAATGGCCCAAGTGCCCGAAAATCACGAAACGACGTCGGATTTACGAACCGAAAGTCTCCACAAGACCAACTCAACCATACGAACTTGTACAAACCCAGAAATAACGAAAACGAACGAGTTTTACAAGAATCGAACGTTCATACGGCAAAACATGTCATAAAACGAAATTACGTGAAAACATCATCAAAACTCATCCCAATGGAAAAACTCCAAGAACAAAATAGATTCGAAATGTCGAAACGGTTACAAACGAGTCGATAAAAATAGACATACACCAAAAATGGAAGCGCTAAAAATGGGAAAATTACGGATATTACATTCTCCCCTCTAAAATAAAGTTTCGTCCGAAACTTAAGAATCAAAAAGCTCGGGGTATCTCGAACGCATATCCTCCTCTAACTCCCACGTCGCTTCTTCTACTCCGTGCCTCGACCATTGCACTTTAACCAAAGGAATGGTTTTGTGCCTTAACTGTTTATCACGACGCTCCAAAATTCTAACGGGTCTCTCTTCAAACGTAACATCCTTCTCAATCTCCACGTCCCCAAAGTCGATAATGTGGGACGGGTCCGGAACGTACTTCCTCAACTGGGAAACGTGAAATACGCTATGTACATGACTCAGCGACGGAGGTAAAGCCAAACGGTACGCTAACTCACCGACTCTCTCCAATACCTCGAAAGGTCCAATATATCTCGGGCTGAGTTTCCCTTCTTCCCGAATCGGAAAACTCCTTTCGTCGGAGATACTCTCAACAGAACGTGATCTCCCACCTCAAACTCCAAAGGTCTACGCCTAACATCCGCATAAGACTTTTGTCGACTCTGGGCAGCCAACATCCTCTTTCTAATCAATTCGACTTTCTCCCTCGTCTCCAACACCAGATCCGGCTCAGTGCCAACCAAATCGGACGGCTCATCCCAACATATCGGTGATCGACAACGTCGGCTATAAAGTGCCTCATATGGTGCCATCTTAATCGACGCGTGCCAGCTATTATTATAAGTAAACTCAATCAAGGCCAAATGATCCTCCCAGTTACTACTCCAATCTAACGCACACGCGCGCAACAAATCCTCGAACGTCTGAATGGTACGTTCGGACGCCATCGGCCTGGGGATGGAACGAAGTGCTCAAACGTAGCCGAGTCCCCAATGCCTTATGCACCGCCCGCCAAAAATGCGATACAAATCGGCCATCTCTCGAAATAATGGTCCTCGGCGTACCATGAAGCCTCACTATCCGAGTGATAAAATACGAGCTAACTTTTCCGACCCCAAGTATCCTTGATGCCCAGAAAATGTGCCGACTTAGTCGGTCGGTCTACAATTACCCATACCATATTTATACTAGTCTTCGTCCTCGGTAAACTCGTGACAAAATCCATAGAGATGTCCTCCCATTTCCATTCCTAACGGGAAGTGGTTTCAATAATCCCGGTGCCGATGCTCAATCTTGACTTGCCGACAAGTCAAACACTTAGCTACAAACCGAACTACCTCCTTCTTCATATCGCTCCACCGAAATTCTTCCTCGGATCTTTATACATCTTACTCGAGCCGGATGGGTGAGTATGGTGACGCATGAGCCTCTCGCATAATGCTCTGTCTCGATTCAGTCGTTCGGAACACACAACCGACCTCGGAATCTCAACACGCCGTCCTCATGAATAACGAATCCGGGCTTTCCCCTTCTCTACACTCTCCGTAATGAATAAACATCGGGTCCTCCAACTGTCCCGATTTAATGTCCTCGACTGAGAGACGAAGAAATCTCAAGAGTACGCAATCGCCGGAATTCTCTGGCATACAATCTCAATGCTCAACCTCATAAACTCTCGGAAGTCCCGACCGGGCCGTGAGTAACTCAAGCACCCGAAGCGATACGATTTCGGCTCAAGGCATCTGCTACCACATTAGCCTTGCCGGATGATAGAGGATCTAAAGAACGTAATCCTTAATCAGTTCAAACCATCTCCTCTGTCTCATATTAAGCTCCTTCGCGTGAAGATGTACTTGTGCTCTTGTGATCGGTGAAAATCGACACGACGAGCCATACAAGTAATGACGCCAGATTTTCAACGCAAACACAACTGCGGCCAACTCAAGATCGTGCGTAGGTTAATTCAATTCATACGGTTTCAACTGACGGGAAGCATAGGCAATCGTCCTCCCGTGCTGCATAAGTACGCATCCGAGCCCTTGGCCCGAAGCATCACTATAAACAGAGAAACCATCATTACCACTCGGTAAAGCCAACACGGGAGCGGTCGTCAACCGCTTCTTCAACTCCTCAAAACTATTACGCCTCTCATCGGTCCACAAACTTCTCCGACTTCGTAACAACCGAGTCGGTCGAGCGAGCTTAGAGAACCCTCGACGAACTGCGGTAATACCCGGCTAATCCCGAGCTGCGGACCTCTTTCACGTTCTTGGGCGGCGCCCAATCCAACACTGCCTCTACCTTATGTGGGTCCACACGAACACCCTCGGCCGAGATCACATGACCGAGAAACATGACTTCCCGTAACCAAAACTCGCACTTTGAGAACTTCGCAAAAAGATGCTGAGTTCTCAAAATATCTAACACAATATGCAAATGACGGGCGTGCTCCTCCTCGCTCCTCGAGTAAATCAGGATGTCGTCAATAAAACGACTACACACTTATCGAGGTACTCGATAAAGACTTTGTTCATAAGCTTCATGAACACGGCTGGTGCGTTGGTTAGCCCAAAAGGCATAACCACAAACTCGTAGTGACCGTATCTCGTCCGAAAGGCCGTCTTCGGAATATCGGTATCCTTCACTCGGAGCTGATAATACCCCGATCTCAAATCAATCTTCGAAAACACGGTCGCTCCTTGCAACTGATCAAACAAGTCATCAATCCTCGGGAGTGGATATTTGTTTTTGATGGTCACTTTGTTCAACTCTCGGTAGTCGATGCACAAACGAAGTGACCCATCCTTCTTCTTTACAAATAGGACCGGTGCGCCCCAAGGCGAAGCGCTCGGTCGAATATATCCCATGTCCAGCAACTCTCCCAACTGTTTCTTCAACTCAAGCATCTCGGCAGGCGCCATACGGTATGGCGTCTTAGAGATAGGTGCTGCACCCGGCTCTAAATCGACGGTAAACTCAACCTCTCGGCCCGGCGGCAAACCCGGCAACTCATCTGGAAAAACGTCAGGATACTCACATACTACCGGAATAGACGAGAGCTCGACTCCCCCTTCTTCCGATCTCAAAGCGTAACACCAATAGCCCGTGCAACCTCCCGAAGAAGCCTCACCGCCGCCTCAAAGCGCTGATCGCATCTCGACTACCCCGCTTACGCCCCACAAAAGAATGCTCGGTACCATCAGAGGCTAACATCGTAATAGTCCTCGTTCTATAATTCATGATCGCCCCATGACGGTCGAGCCAATCCTCACCCAGAATCAAATCCTCATCTCTAATATCTATCACAATCAGATTAGAAAGCCAATCCCTCCCCGCGATACTAACAGAAAAATCTCTAATCTCACGGTCCCCCACGATGCTATCCCCGCTAGGAAGTTTAACAACAAAAGGCTCACAAGCAACAAGGCAATCAACATGCAGACGACGCACGCAATCCATAGATATAAAAGAATATGTAGCACCAGAATCGAACAATACGGAAACAGGATGGTCAAGGATGTGGACGGTACCTGTAGCCACCGTCGCGTCGGGATCTCCGGCTCGCCTCATCTCATACACACGGGGCGGAACAGACCCCGCACTAGAAGCTCCCCCTCTAGAAGGCTGACCACGACCTCGACCTCTACCAAAACTCTGCTGCCGAGGAAGCTGTCGGTGCTGATTCACACTCGGCTCTCCTGGGTGGAGCAGATATCCGAGTAATGCTTGGAGCCCGAGCCGCATCCGTACAAAACTTAGCACGGTGACCCATACGGCCACAAGCAAGACACCGAATCGGAGGCCTATCACACTCACTCATCATGTGGCCCGGACGGCTGCAGTTGAAGCATGTAGGACCACGAACGGAACCGAGAGCAGACCTAGAACCGTTCCCTCGACCAACCGATGGCGGCCCGGCCCCGAAGACTCGCGAACCGGACCGAGCCTTCGGATACCCTCTGACTTGCCTCCCGGCCAGGAGGTCTTCGCTTCTTTCCTTCAGTGCCGTCTCTGCCGCATAAAACGACATATCGTAAGCCATCGCTTTATTCGATAATCTTTCAAAGTCGTGCACCCTGGACTGGACATGTAGTGGCGCACCCTCGGCTTCATCCGCATATCAAAGTGGCGGATCTTATCTAGCTCATCTCGGACTTGGTTTCTCACGTAATGCAGCTGTTGATTGTAGTCCTTGATAGCTTGAGAAATAGGAACATCTTGGGGCTTAGCCTCAAAGAAGGCTCGGATCCTCCCCTCTTTCACTGGCCAAGGACAATATTCATCTTCCATCAGATCTCGAAACTCTGCCCACGTAGCTGCCCGGTCACGCGGTTTCACCGCTTGCCACCACGTCGCTGCCTCATTGGCGAGGAAGTACTGAGCAATGGGTACTTTCCTCTCCTCGGAACAATTAGCAGCCTCAAACACTTTCTCCAACTCGAATAACCAATCCTCCCAACCGGAAGGGTCAGAAGCACCATCAAACTGCGGAGGACGCATACGAATCACGTCCTGAAGTAGCTTATCATTACCGGATCCAGTAGGCGGAACCGGGTTGGCATTAGCATGGCCGACTGTAACGGCCCGAGCCGATGGCGTCATCTGGTTCGCTACTTGCCGTAATATGTTGGCCACTCCAACATTCTAATGAGCATTACGAGCTAGCAGATCGGTCCCGTGACCTCCGGAACTAGGGGGGACACTGTTCGACAAAGAGGGCATCGCCGAATCAGTTCCCGAGTGATCGGACATGGCCGCCCCACCGGCTGCGCCACGTCCCCTACCGCGTCCGCGACCGCGTCCTCTACCAGCAGGAATTCTGAAGAAGCAACGGGTAAGTACAATTCAAACGCGAAAAGCAAAAGATACTAAGACAGGATAGAACAGAACGGTGAAACGAGTCAAGTTAGGAAAACTTACGAGCACCGGCGTACTGAGATGATGGCATAGCAGTGATACTGTCCCAAAAACGACACTTAACTAGACCCAAATGACCGACAGCCTAGGTATCCATAAACCTGGCTCTGATACCATATTCTGTAACACCCCCAAGACATTCAGGGCATATTACAGCGCCGTGGACCCCACACTGTGGAATCCACCAGGCTAACATACCAACAAGACATTTGACAACGACAAACTATCATTAATAAAACGACAATTAAAATAAAAGACTACCAACCGACAATTAAAATCTGACATCAAATCCATTTCCCAAAATGGGAACACAACATTAACAATTTCAAACAGGAAGTACTCGAGTACTTAAACCAACTTTATAATACATAAATCTCAAAACCAGACATCAATAGTAACCGACAGACATGACATCGAAAATCAAACACTGGACAATATCATGCTTGCCCATCATCCTCATACGGCCCGAGTGCTCGCTTGTCCCCACGATCAAAACCTGAAATACAAAAAGTATTTCCCCCATTTAAGGGGTTAGCGACAACTGCTAGTGCAAGTACAATCCATTTGAACTACATTCTAATCAGATGAATACATGCGCCAAAAATCATTTTAGAAAACATTTTATATTCCGGAATATTTATGATGTACAAACACAAACACATTATCTCCAACAAATCATGATTCAAAGTTAACCGTTGGCACGAGACTCACGGCCACCGTACCCCGCAGAGTCCCGTCGGACATCCCTGGGTGGCTAACCACAGTTCACGATACGCACACTCACGGCAATACGTATCCCTAGAGGCCCCGTCGGACCGTCCCTAGGTGAACATACCCATAACCATCCACAACCACCACGATACAGCCATAATTCAAATACTAGAACATGTAAAGTACTTGCCTTTGTGACATCTTCGAAGGATCGGAAGTGAAAAGTGACTACGGATGATCCGAATGGACAACGACGGTTCCTAAACGAAGAATTAGCATAACTCAGTCCCAACGGACATCAGTAATCGAAAGGAATACTCCCAAAACCCCGATTATCAATAACGACAATAGACGATCAATTGATACGGGCGAGGGCTTACGCAAAATCTCCCCGTATCGATAATTCGCGGATTAAAATCAAGGAAATTGGATTTGGAATCATTCAACAATCACAATCGGTGAAGAATATCCTAACATACTGGAATAATTCGGTTCCAATTAGTAAAACCCGGAAAAACCCCCAAATTTGACGAGTTAGGGTTCTAGACGAAATTACCTTGATTTCAGATGATGGATGACGATTATACTGATGATAATATGTTAGCACAACTCTACGGTGATGGAATGTGAATAGAACGCCGATCGGAACTGATGGAAATCGCCTCTGAGGTCGCACGTCGAAGAAACGAAGGGAAAAGAATGAAACTGCTGCTCTGAAAACTGCCCGCTGGGCTTATATAATTGTGAAGTTAGCGCACGCTAACTGCCATATGTAGCGTGCGCTAACGGGGCCGCGACAGTCCAGTGGCTACTGCCACATTCGTTAGCGTACGCTAACAATAAGGGTTAGCGTACGCTAACTGTTCTTCGGTAGCGCACGCAAGGCAACAGGGGTAGCGTGCGCTACCTACACAAGCCGATTGATCGGGCCGATGTCATATCGCCAGCAGCCGCCGAGGGTACGATACACGATACACACGACGAGACCAGAATCCAGGAACATGAACACGAAGCATACAAGACGACGGAGCTAAGTGCTGAAAGAAAAATACAATTCCGACCACCGAAGGGTCCGTAATGCGACAACGAAAACGAGATTCCCTAAACTATTAGGAAATTACAAAAATGGCCCAAGTGCCCGAAAATCACGAAACGACGTCGGATTTACGAACCGAAAGTCTCCACAAGACCAACTCAACCATACGACCTTGTACAAACCCATAAATAACGAAAACGAACGAGTTTTACAAGAATCGAACGTTCATACGGCAAAACATGTCATAAAACGAAATTACGTGAAAACATCATCAAAACTCATCCCAATGGAAAAACTCCAAGAACAAAATAGATTCGAAATGTCGAAACGGTTACAAACGAGTCGATAAAAATAGACATACACCAAAAATGGAAACTGCTAAAAATGGGAAAATTACGGATATTACAATACATACTAAAATTATAATAGAAATAATTGATATATATAATATATATAGAAACTTTTAATTACTAGAACTTAATGACAATAGATAAAACTTACTTGAATATGATGAATCAAAGTGCAAGAAACAAACTTCAAAATATAACTTCAAACTTGTTTAAAGGTTACAAGCTTACAAAAAAATTGAAAGTAAAATACTAAGTGCTTATTGATCAAGCACTTTTCAATTACAAACTAAATGAAAGAAAAACTTCAAAGCAAAAATAAAATACAAACTAAAATTGAAAATTCTAAGGAAAATATATTGCTAAAGGAAAGGAGTATTTCTTAGCAAGAAGTTGAGGATTTCTTGGTAAGAATGTGGGTTGGGATTTTTGCAATGGATGAACATGTCCTTTTATAGGTGATTTTCAAGAATACAATTGATTATTTAATTCAAAATATCTATTGTAATATCATTTTTTTAATTCTTTGTTCACACTTCACCCATGTCTTTGAATTTTGATTTTTGACCAAAAATATCTTGTGGTTGATTTCACAAGTTGGTCAAAAGTGGACTAATTTTGCATGGCATCTGCTGAAACACGGCGATGAAAAACGGCCCAGTTTGCCCCGTGTTTGTGCGCCGTTTTGTGGTGACTCGGTCTCTTCCGGAATACGCGCGAGGACACGGCGCTAAATGCCGGCCGTGTGTGAAACGGCCCAAGACACGGCCTCTTTTGCGCCGTATGTGAAACGGCCGACAGAACACGGTCCATTTTGCGTCGTTTTGTATGGTCGTTTGTCTGGAAAAATTCCGTCGTTGGATTTGATCTTGTTTTCCGTCCTTTTGATGCTTCATGTCGATGTCGTAAAATAACCATTTTTAGCTCATGTTTGGACATATCTGTAAAATATATATTTTTAATCACAAATCAGTACAATTATGCCCGGAAAAATGAATATTTTGTATATGAATTTTAGATCAATTATGCACCAATCAACCACCTATGGGCAAGATCGCCCAATGTCAATGGGAACATTCGGCACTTCGTCGCGTCCGATGCCCCACACCCGGTCATGTAAATCCAGAACTTGCTCAAGTGTGTCTCAGGATCCGATCTCCCCTCATATAGAGGTGTTTGAGGAGGAGCGATCTTCGGTTGGACGGGGGCGATCTCGATCTGGGCTGCGAGTGGCTCACTCGGTCCAGCGATCGATCTCTTGGCGCCTGCCCCAGTTTCTAGGAGCGCCTTCATTTCGTCGAGCTGGCGCTGCATGGCGGCCATCGCCGTATCCTGACTGCTCGCGGATTGGCTCTCGGAGCGGGAGACGAGGCGATCGTGTACCAATCTTCTGGCCCCGTGATAGGTGACGAGCTCTCCGCCGCCGAGCTCAATTCTTGGGCGAGTGGAAGCCCGTTGGCCGGCCTATCTTCTGGGAGTCGGATATGCCGAACTCCTGGTGATGGATTCGGACTCCGATGTCTCCCGTTTGGGGCCGGAATGGCCGGGTCTCTATGAGGGATCACTCCCGAGGCGGATGAAGACGGAATCATCCCGCCTTATGAGAGCCTTTTCCTGCGGCTCGGGGCTTTCTGACGATTTCTCGATATATAGCCCATTGAGCTTTCGCTTGCCTGCACGGCGGATGGCTGATGGAGTAATGGTGGGCCAGTCGCATGCCCTCCGTCGCTCCCTGAGGATGGCCATAGCCTCTTCGATCTGTTCCGCAGTTTGGAACTGATCGAGTGAGAGGCTGGGACCGTCCCTCGGGGGCGGGAGTGAGAGCCTAGCGTCTCCGCGGTCGCCTTCCGCCGTAGGTTGGGATTCGGTCTAGTCCGGAATAAGATGTCCGGCATGTTGTGTCACGATTTATTCATCCCGACAGGCGATCGACTATAAGGCCGAGCGACCAAGTCAACATCAGTCAAACTATGGCTAGCTCACCATGTCGAAGATATCAGACCACTATCAGATGCCTGGCGATCGACTCCCAAGGCGATCGCCCTTTGGCAGCTGGCGATCTACTCTAGTGACCGGCTAAGGGCAATCGACCTACGCCCCGAGCAGAGACGATCACCCGTCAAAACCATCAAGAACTGGATCTCAGAAAAGCACCCACGTGCAGATCCACCAAAGGCGCTGACAAGATCTTTGTAGCAGACAAGATCTTTAGCTGACAGACAAGATCTTTTGACCACAGCCTGTCACCTACCTCACCTACCAGCATGCGCGCCGAAAGTTGTCAGTGGGACCACCCGTGACAGCAACTCAGGACGCGTGTAAGCTCCCCATTGGACCGCACAGTTGACTGCCAGCAACTCCTGCAGACTTTGAGGGGACAGGCCCATGTGCTAAAAGACGATCGCCCAATTATTATATTGCAGAAAAGGCGATCGCCCGGCGTATCCAAGCCCTATAAATAGAGAACCTCCTCCTCGGAAAAGGTTGGGAATTCACTTAACCTACAGTTCACATTCTCTCACATTCCGATACATACACGGAAATACTGAAGAACATACATATCATCAAGCTCCCGGCTACCTCACCGAAATCCATCTCAGGACTTCTCTCTCCAAATCTCTCGTCCATAAGACGATCGACAGAAGCAGCAAGTCTCCACTAGACAGATTCCAAAGGATTCATAAGCCCCGGAGCCCAAGCATCCAGCTAAATACTCGCCGTGAGAGACGGTCGATCTCTCACCGCGATCGCTCATCACCTTTGTTACAAGAACTCACAGAGCATCAAATCTGGTTCTTCCGGCAATCTACACGCTCACTAGCTAAGATAACAAGAATCTTTACACTCATTGTAATTGTATTCTTACATTAGTACTTGTATCCCCGAATATTGGTATTAATAATATCTCGCGAGAGCATTCAAGCCCGGGACTAACAACCCCGGCAAATCTTGTGTTATTTATCTTTCTCACGGAAGTGCTCCCGCAATTGTTGTTTGTTGTCCGTCTTCCAGCAGTATTAATCTTCGGATAAATATTTTGGGCAACAACAATTGGCGCTAGAAGGAGGGCATCTAACCCTCACATTTTTATTCCTACCATCCCGAAGAACACTCACTGTTCTCGGGGCACATACTTGAAGTGACACTCACTGCACTTCAAAGAAAACCTTCAGAATCATGACATCCGCCGGTCCATCGAAGAAAGCTGCTCTCCGAACCGCCGGACACCATTTCCCGGTTCAATCTGAACCCCAGCCAACGACAGGGGGAAGCCGCAGCAACGCGAGACTCTCGATCCCGCATCCGAGAGATGGCCCCAACCTCTCACTCGATCAGTTCCAAACCGAAGAACAGATCGAGGAGGCTATGGCCATCCTGGAGGAGCGACGGAGAGCATGTGCGTCGCCTGGAATATCTCCCTCATTCATCCGCCGCATGGGATAACGGAAATTCGGCGGCTCTTGAACGAGCGATCGTCGAAAGCCCCACCGCGAGGAAAGGCTCTCGCACGACCGGACGGATCTATATTCAATCGTTTGGGACGCGACCCATCCGGCGGCCGGGCATTCGATCTCCAACCTTGAAAAGACTGAAACCGAATCCGTCACCAGGACTTCGGCCTACCCGCCTCACACCAACGCAGTCGGCCATCTCGACTCCGCCCGATCGCTGGGGATCAGTACTCGATCGCCTCGGCTCCCGCTCCGAGCGCCGAGCCGCTAGCAATCAGGCCACGGCGATGGCCGCCATACAACGCCAGCTTGACGAGATGAGAGCACTCTTGGACACTGGGGCAAGCACCAGCAAAAAGATCGCCGGGCCGACCGAGCCACTCGCGGTCCACATCGAGCTTGCCCCCATACAGCCAACGATCGCTCCTTCCAAAACACCTCTGTATGAGGGGAGATCGGACCCCGAAACCCACCTGAGTAAATTCCGAATCTACATGACTGGGTGTGGGGCATCTGATGCAACCAAGTGCCGGATCTTCCCGTTAACATTGGGCGAGCTGGCCCATAGGTGGTACGTCTCACTACCACCGCGATCTGTCACATCTTTTAAGAAACTGGCGAATGACTTCACGTCATACTTCGCCAGCAAGGTCGCCAGACTAGAAGGCCCCCACCGCATGATAAAAATCAAGCAGGGGAAAGACGAATCAGACGCGAATTACATTGACCGAGTGGACGAAATCGTCCTCACCGGAGAACCCGTCAGTGACGAGCTCGCTCTCTATTCGGCCATGGGGGGATTCCGCGGTCACTCTCCCATGTTTAGACATCTCTCCAAGGATATTCCCCCAACTTACGCGATCTTCTGCGCTAAAGCTGCCAACTTCACGGCCGTGCAAAGGCTACTCACCCTCCGCTTAGACGAGGAAACGCCACCTCTTGTCCAGAAGATAGCGATCGCCAAAGCAAAGAAGGCGATCGCCAAGACACCCGGAGATCTCAAGGCTTTCGAGGACATGGAAGCCCATCTCCTCCATACGTTCAACAGAACTCCGGCTCATATTTTCTATGCCATCAAGGGGCACGAAGAGCTCAAAAAGCCAAAGGCGATAAGGGACCACGGTCACCTGGACAACAATCAATATTGTGCCTACCACAAGAGTCCCGGCCACAGCACCAACAAATGTCGCGACCTCCTCAAACAGCTCTGGAAATTGTTCGAGGAGGGCAAGTTGGACAGCTTATTGGTTTAGCTGAAGCCCCTACCTATCTCTATGGACGCTCGTCCGAGTCGAACACAAAACAGGCTGGAAAGCTCATATGAGCCGACCCCTGGACCAACCTCGGCGACCGTCCCTGCATGCTTCAATCCAGAGAAGGAGACAACGGAAGTCACCCCGATCTCCCTCCTTATTTAGAAACCGGAGGACTCGATCGCCATCTACAGTTCACCATCTAACATGATGGACTAAGACACGAGATCGCCTCCCCCGCACAACGTACACCGTCGAAGGTCGGCATCTGCATGACGATCCAAGGTGGAAGAGTGCAGCCATGGTCCTGGTGGTCGATGGAACCGACTGCTTAGGCCATGCAAGGTCCCGTTAGGCCAAGATCGCCCGCCCTTCGTTTAAATACGAGGCCGGCGTAGTCTGAGGGCCCTCCAAAATAAATCAGTGGACACGATCGCTCGCCCTCAAAGGTTCATCATTCAACATGGTGAACCCGGACAATGCGACGTGCCACAACCCCCGTCTCAACGTACACCGTCGAGGTCGGCCATCTCCATGGCTGGCCGAGGTGGAAGCAGAGCTAACAAGCCGCGGGCGTGGAGTTGATTCATCCGACGCTGCCCCGCGCAAGGACTCCTCTAGACCGAGACCGCACGCCCTTCGTTTAGATACGAGGCGAGGCGCAGCCTAACAGAGGACCCTCATAATAAAGTGAGTCACGAGACACTCAATGTCTTCACGCATCAAGACATGATCAAGGAGTCGGTCCATCGAACTCCGCGATCGTGCACGGTTCCTCAAGATGGACGACCGTCCCCGAGGATTCGACAAAGTTGAAGACCGCTCACTCAAGGAATTATTTTCATCCCCTTACTTCCACTAAGTGAATAAAAACAAGGGGCAATAAGAGTGCGGACTACCTACACGACGATCGTCGCTATTCAATCACATACGGAGATCGTCATTTTTTCAGAAATAAGAGTGCGGACTACCTACACGACGATCGTCGCTATTCAATCACATACGGAGATCGTCATTTTTTCAGATGTAGTGCAGCGATCGAATTTGTTGTAAAAAGTTATCTTTATGAGTTTATCAATTCATTTGGAACTACCCTCGCAACGATCTCTCCTCACACATTTGTACAAAGTCAAACAAAGACTTAAAAATAACCATTCATTCAAGTGATAAGTCAGAAAGACAAAATGCTCATTTCATTACTTGAAAAATCGGAGTACATGATCGCCCGAAGGCCTAAATGCTACAAAAGAAAGCTACAAACTATAAAGAAAGTAAGCTAAAAACATCAAAAATGAAGCGCCTCAGGCCCCTGCCTGGCCTTCGCCATCTGCATTCGGCGCGGTCCCCTCATCTTCCGGAGCGTCGGGATGAGCAAGACTGTCTGGAGACGGATACCAGCTCAAATCCACGCCGATGTCCGCAAGATCCATGATCGGCAAGGAGAAAGCTGAATGAATAGGATGCTCCAATGCATATGACTTGAACTTCTCAGCTAGAGGACCGACCTCCAAGCCTCCCTTCTTAGCCGCTCGGATCGAGTCGGCGAACGCCAAATAATAGGCGAACTCGCTGACATACTCCAAGTTTTGGAAGGGATCGGCCTTGGTCGCCTCAACCTCTCCTCTCAGCTCGGCCATCGCCTGTTGCGATCCCTGGAGCTCGGCCTCCCTCGCAGCAACCTTCTCTTTCGCCTCCGCCACTCATTGTCGGTCCCGAGCGATCGTCACCTTCCGCGATCGGCCTCCTCTTCAAGAACATTCCGCGCTGGATGGCACTCGCATCTGGTCCCGAAATGGGTCGTCCGCCATTCGTTAGTTCTCAGTCTCTGTCTTCTCCAGCTCAAGCTCGTGGCTCGCCCGCTTGGCCGCCTCAAGAGTCCTTCTCCATCGCCGCGATCTTGTCGGAACTCGGCGTTCTCTTTCCGAGCCGCCTCGAGATCCTCCTGAAGGCGAATAGTGGAGGGCCGCCCCTCAAACTCCTGGGCAGCCTGGACGGCCATGGTCGCCGTCTGAAGAGAAAGGGCGACAACAGCATGCATCGAACTCGACGATCGCTGACGAGCGATCGCATCCAGATCAGTCGTCCATGCCTTCGGAAGAGCAGCAGCAGCCTTGCTGACATAGGGAGGAATGTCGCAGGAATGGCGAGGAGATCGACTCGCCAGGAAATCCACGACCATTGGTGGACAAGACGGATCTGCGCGACGGATCCTGCATCAAAACAACAAGGTTAATACAACTCCTATGCAGATGCAATTTTCAACACAGAAATGCTATCTACCTCTCAGCCTTCTCGGGATCCCGACCGAAAAACGGTTTCCCTCGAGGGGTCTCAGCATCCGCGATCGCCGTCTCCCGCAGAAAAGCCGCAGAGGGCGGCTCGCTCTCCGGAGCGACGATGGTGATCGGAGGCGCGGCGATCGGCGCTTCATCGCCCGGGGCAGGAATCGAAGTTCCTTCCGGCCTCGGCCTCTTGCGATTAGCTCGAAGCCCCTCCTCCGGAATTTCCTCCTCAACCACGACCGGCTCCACGCGAGGCTCCGCCTCCGGAACTATAGGCAATGCAACGGGTGGAACCCGAGTCGACCTCTTATGGCGAAGACGGCCTAGGACTCCTGGGTTCGACATGGCGATCTCCGTCGGAGGCTCCAAAAAGCGAGGGAAGCGAACCTCTGCAGTTAAAGACGATCGACTAACGGTCAGACACTTTCCTCAAGTAAGGCGATCGCCTAGAAAGTGAAGATCGCAGAAGCTCATACCTGGCACCGCGAGATGTCTCGGGAAACGGAATAGTCGAGCCGACAACCAGCGACTCTCCTTGTTGATCCGAGTGGCGTCTAGGTCGTCGTCCGACAAGCTCCTAATTCGCTCCCAAACAACGAGAAAGTCGAAAGGCAGCTCCTCGATCGCCGGAATATGGAAGCCTGCAAAATAGAAATCAAATTAGATCACCCAAATCGCATCCAAATGAAGGGAGAGTCTAAACCCTTACCGGGATTCCTCTCCCGAAATTCGGTGGGGATCTCCAGATCGCCCGTGGGATTGTCGCTCGCCGAAGCTCTCCACTTGCCGGCGACCCAGAACCACTTCGTCTGATCGCCACGTATCTTATTCGGGACTCCATGAATCACCCGACCAGATCGGCCTTGAATATGGTAACCGCCGACCAACCCTCTGTGAGCCGTCAGTTTAAACAAATGATTCATCTCCAACGGCGATGGGAGGCGGTACAGGCGATGACCGCCGAAAAGGGTGAGGGTGCAAATAATTTGGAGCCAGGCGTTCGGCGTCAGCTGAAGTGGCGCCACATTCCAAGCGGCCAACAGATGGGAGACCGCAAAGGACGGAGGAAGCGTAGCCGGCCTCCATGCGGCCTCACTCACTGCGACCATACCCATCGGAGGCTGGTCGGCTCGTTCATTCTCCGCGGGCGCGAACATGTCCACATCTGAAGGAACATGGAATCTTGTCCTCCAGACGGCCAGATCTCTCCTGGTCGTCGAGCTCCGTATTTGGCCGAGCAACCACAACGATCGCTGCGCGGCACGATACTGCGACCGCTTGGGAAGCACATAGGGATAAGCGACCGAATATCCCCGGAAGTCGAATCTCGGAGTAGGACCGGCTAACCTCTCCATTATTTCAAAGAAAGGCCCTATAGGCCCGACCAAAAGTGCTATGTTGCTCCCAGTAAGCCCTGATCGCCAGATCTCTCTCGATCTGCGATCGTCTCTCTTCAGCAGCCGACTCCTTAGCAATATCGGCCTCATTGAACAAAGCCTCAACTTCAGCCGGGTCGATTCCGGCTCGAATGGCTTCAGCCGCCGTCTCAGTGGAAGACGGAAGGAGTTTCTCCCAGGCGGCGATGTCCCGTGGCGTAAGCAGTACCCGCTCCAAACGATGATGAGGCTCCGGCCATTTTCAGAGTTAGAGAAGAAGAAAAGGATTTTTCTTACCCTAAAGTGAAATCGAACGACGATCGGCTCTAAGATCTTCAGAAAATTCGGCAGCAAGTCCTTCTTTCTCCAATGAGCACGCGTGAGTAACACTGCAGCACCGCGCCCCCTTTTATAGGAGGAGGCAGGGACCCGATTGCAATAAGGGAAAACCTCAGGGGTCGGATCTCAAACGACGCAATAGTTGACCCCCTCGAGACCGCGTCGCGTCTTTTCAGGACGCGTCGGCCGAGGAGTCATTAATGACCGTTGGCGTCCTCCAATAGAAGCCCGACACGTGCACGGAGACTTTTCAACGCCATTTGTTTTTTCCCTTGATTCGGCGGCCACCAGTCGTCCGAACCCAGAGTATATCGGCTCAAAGACGATCGCTTGTTGATTAAACACAAAGTCGCTCGTCAAAAGGTCAGCGATCGCCAAGAGAGCCACCTCACCCCACGTTTCCAACGTATGAGCGAGCTGGGGGGCAATTGTTGTGTCACGATTTATTCATCCCGACAGGCGATCGACTATAAGGCCGAGCGACCAAGTCAACATCAGTCAAACTATGGCTAGCTCGCCATGTCGAAGATATCAGACCACTATCAGATGCCTGGCGATCGACTCCCAAGGCGATCGCCCTTTGGCAGCTGGCGATCTACTCTAGTGACCGGCTAAGGGCAATCGACCTACGCCCCGAGCAGAGACGATCACCCGTCAAAACCATCAAGAACTGGATCTCAGAAAAGCACCCACGTGCAGATCCACCAAAGGCGCTGACAAGATCTTCGTAGCAGACAAGATCTTTAGCTGACAGACAAGATCTTTTGACCACAGCATGTCACCTACCTCACCTACCAGCATGCGCGCCGAAAGTTGTCAGTGGGACCACCCGTGACAGCAACTCAGGACGCGTGTAAGCTCCCCATTGGACCGCACAGTTGACTGCCAGCAACTCCTGCAGACTTTGAGGGGACAGGCCCATGTGCTAAAAGACGATCGCCCAATTATTATATTGCAGAAAAGGCGATCGCCCGGCGTATCCAAGCCCTATAAATAGAGAACCTCCTCCTACTGGAAAAAGGTTGGGAATTCACTTAACCTACAGTTCACATTCTCTCACATTCCGATACATACACGGAAATACTGAAGAACATACATATCATCAAGCTCCCGGCTACCTCATCGGAATCCATCTCAGGACTTCTCTCTCCAAATCTCTCGTCCAGAAGACGATCGACAGAAGCAACAAGTCTCCACTAGACAGATTCCAAAGGATTCATAAGCCCCGGAGCCCAAGCATCCAGCTAAATACTCGCCGTGAGAGACGGTCGATCTCTCACCGCCGCGACTGTTCATCACCTTTGTTACAAGAACTCACAGAGCATCAAATCTGGTTCTTCCGGCAATCTACACGCTCACTAGCTAAGATAACAAGAATCTTTACACTCATTGTAATTGTATTCTTACATTAGTACTTGTATCCCCGAATATTGGTATTAATAATATCTCGCGAGAGCATTCAAGCCTGGGACTAACAACCCCGGCAAATCTTGTGTTATTTATCTTTCTCACGGAAGTGCTCCCGCAATTGTTGTTTGTTGTCCGTCTTCCAGCAGTATTAATCTTCGGATAAATATTTTGGGCAACAACACGGCAGACCGCAGAGTGGCTCTTTTTGAGGTTGTGGCAGACATCATGTTTCTGAAGGTTTTTCTTTGAAGAACACTGAGTGTTTCTTCAAGTATATGCCCCGGAGAACAGTGAGTGTTCTTCGAGACGGTCGGAATAAAAATGAAGGTTAAGATGCCCTCCCTCTAGCGCCAATTGTTGTTACCCGAAATATTATCCAGAGATGATATTGCTGGAATGGTCGAGTAACAAACAAAGTGCGAGAACACGTCTGTGAGGAAAAAAATAACACAAGATTTGCCGGGATTGTTAGTCCCGGGCTTGAATGCTCTCGCGAGATGTTATTAATATGAATACTAGTGAGTACAAATATTAATGTTAGAGTACAATTATAATGAGTGTAAAGACTCTAGTTATCTTAGCTATTGAGCGTGAATATTGCCGGAAGAACCAGATATGAAGCTCTGTGAGTTCTTGCTTTTGGTGTTCTGTGTTCGCGAATCAATTTCACTGTCTGTATGTCTTCGTGAATCGGTTTCACCCCCCCTTTGGCCACTGCTGAAGGCCTTTTATTTATAGGAGAAGAGGTTGCTAGGTCCTCCCTGTCCATCGCGGGCGACCACCGTTTTCTATATTAGAATAAGGTGGGCGATCGTCTCATCACATGGGACTGTTTCCTTAAAGTCCGTGGCTGCTGCTGGCAGCCAGATGTGCGAGAAAATGAGAAGTCCGCACGCGTCCTGAGTCGATGTCTGGGGGGACCCACTTTGCACATTTCGGCGGGTCTGTCGGTTGGTGTGAAGATGGTGACAGGCTGGGGTCAAAAGGCCTTATCTTGTGGCGCCTTTTGCGGATCTTCACGTGGGTCTTCATCCGAGATTCGGTCTTCGAAGACTCTGACGGGTGTCGGATTCATACGTGGCACGGGACGATCGTCTACAGTCGGTCATTATAGGCGATCGCCAGATGCCAATAGACGATCGCCTTGGATGTCGACCGCTAGGCGCTTGCCCAACATCTGTCTTCTTTGACTGGCTCTTGACCCTTACGCCGATCGCCATCGAGGCGTATAAATCACCGCACAACAGTATGTAATTATTTATGTGATTTGATCGTTATCATTGTTGAGTATTATGGCTGACCCCGTCGTGGGCTTTATTTTTAGGTACTCGGAGATCGAGATAGTAGCGGTCGTAAAGAGATGAACTTCCTAGGTGATACTAGACGTGGCATTATTTTGGGAATCGAGTATTCTTTTCTGGTTGTTTTATTTCCGCTGCAAATGTACGTTTTGAACTGTGTTTTATCCACCGCGTGTGTATATTTCAAAATGGATTTTTGGGTACTTCGTAAACTTGGATTATTTCGTAAAACCGATTCCCTAAACCGAGTTTTGGCATTTTGGCCTTGAACGCTTTAACTATATTTTCATGACGGTATTTGATACTTTATGAATGATTTTTGGTGAGTATTTGAAAACATTACCGTCATCGCCCTTTTTGGCGTTTTTGAACATTTTTGAAAATGGATTTTAGCCTGGTGGGTTCCACCGAGGGGCCTACGGCACTGTAATATCCCGGGTGGTTTTGGGGGTGTTACACTGGGTGGTTCACCATACAGTTCAAGAATTTAAACTGCTTTTTATGGTAAAAATTGAGTTCCACCTTTCAGTACAAGAGGATTGTGATCAGAAGAGCCAGAATTGCAGACTTGGACAGACAAGATCCATACAATATGAAACCGCTGCCCCAGTGATGTAATATCCGTACCTTTCCCTTTTTAGCAGTTTCCATTTTCGGTGTATGTCTATTTTTATCGACTCGCTTGTAACCGTTTCGATGTTTTGAATCTACTTTATTCTTGGAGTTTTTCCATTTGGACAAATTTCGGAGATGTTTTTACGTAATTCCATTCTATGTTATGTTTTGCCGTATGAACATTCGATTCTCGTAAAACTCGTTCGTTTTCGTTGTTTCTTTGTTTACATAAGCTCGTATGGTTGAGTGGCTCGTGTTGTGAGTTTTGATTTGTTAATCCAACATCGTATCGTGAATTTCGGATGTTTGGGCCGTTTTGTAATTTCTTATAAATTTAGGGAATTTTATTTTCTATTGTCGTATTTCAGATTCTTGGGTAGTCGGAAGTGTATTTTCTTTCAGCACTTAACTTCATTATCGTGAATATTCCGTATTGACGTTTTGGGTTCTGTCCCTGTGTTGCGTCGTGACTTCGTCCAACAGGTATAGTTATCTGCTTTCGGCAGTGCTGCACTGCTGCATGCATAATGCACGTTATGCATGCTAGCTAGAATGCGCCATCGATACCATATAACGTAAGTTATGCCTCAGCAATAACGTACGTTATGACCTTCAGCAATTTGGACAGTGGTCTGCCCAGTTTTGCCCAGTCCCTTACGTACGTAAACACGCTGTGTTACGTACGTAAGCCCCCTTGTAGCGTACGCTAGCCTTCTGAAGTAGCGTATGCTATCATCCCCAGTGTTTTGGACAGACTGTTCTGCTCAGCCATTACGTACGTTAATACTTGAGTGTTACGTACGTAATGTACGTAACATACGTTAACCAGCTCATATGCGTACGTAACGAAGGGGTCAGGTTTTATAAACCTGAATTGACCTTCACTTCGTCATTTCCTCTTCTACTTCTTCCTCATCCGAGAACTGTGAGATTTGTGCGATTCTTCCATTTTTGCCCATGGAATTCTTCGTGAGATCGATTGTTAGGTTCCAAGTGAAGTTTATCATCATCCTAATCCATCTTTTCCGCCCTAACCCAAGGTATTTCGTCTAAAACCCTACCTTTGTTCATTATGGGGATTTTTCGGGATTTGTTGAGATTAAACTCGAATTGTTCGGTGATGTTGTTTTATTTCTTGTCGATTATTGTTATTGGGTGATTCACAATCCGTTTTCGTCGTGTTTAATCCGTGAGTTGTTGTTTCGGGGAGGTTTTGTGAAAACTCTCGCCCGTACCAATCGAACGTAGGTTGTTATAGCTTGTAATTGGGGTTTGGGAGTATTCCATTCGGTTGTTATCGTATAGGGCTGAGTTTTTGTTAATCCTTCGTTTAGGATCGGTCATGTTCCCTCCGGATCATTCGTAGTCATTGTCCAATTCCGTTTCGTCAAAGATATCTCAAAGGCAAGTACTTTACATTTGTTTACATGTTCTAGTATTTGAATTATGGCTTTTCGTGGTTGTTGTGGATGTATATGTGTATGTTCACCTAGGGACGGTCTAACGGGGCCACTAGGGATACGTATTGCCGTGAGAGTGCGTATCACAAACTAGGGTTAACCACCTAGGGATGTCCGACGGGGCTCTGCGGGGTACGGTGGCCGTGAGTCTCGTACCAACGGTTAACTTTGAATTGTTTTGTTGGAGAAATGTGTTTTGTGCTTGTGCACTATGAATATTCCGGAATATAAATGATTTCTAAAATAATTTTTGGCGCATATTTTATCTGATTAGAATGGTAGTTCAAATGGATTTTACTTACACTAGAAGTTGTCGCTAACCCCTTAAATGGGGGAAATACTTTTGTATTTCAAGTACAGGTCATGGAAGTAAACGAGCATGCGAGCCGTACGAGGATGATAAGCAAGCGTGATTCTGTTCAGTGGTTGTCCGTTGGTGTCTTGTTCTGGAATTTATTTATTATGTCATTTGCTTAAGTACTCGAGTACTTGTTTCTTAAATTTATTAATATTGTGTACCCGCTTTGGGAGTGGATTTTGATGTCGAATTGTATTGTCAAAATTTGGGTCTTTTGTTTTGAATGTCGTGGATTGAGAAATTGTCTGTTTGTTGATGATGTATGTCTTTGTCGAATGTCGTATTGGTACGTTAGCCTGGTGGATTCCAAGGTGTGGGGTCCACGACGCTGTAATATGCCCTGATCGTCTTGGGGGTGTTACAGAATATGGTATCAGAGCTTAGGTTTATGGATACCGAGGCTGTCGGTTATTTAGGGCTAGTTGAGTGTCGTTTCTGAACAGTATCACTGCTACGCCATCATCTCGGTACGCCGGTGCTCGTAAGCTTCCCTAACTTGACTCGTTACATTGTTCTGTTCTATCCCTTTCTTGGTATCTTGTTGCGTTTTGAACTGTGCTCACCCGTTACTTTTTCAGAATGTCTATCGGTAGAGGGCGCGGACACGGTCGCGGACGCGGTAGGGGACTGGCGCAGCCGATGGGGCATCCATGCCCGATAACTCGGGAACTGATTCGGCGATGCCATCCTTGTCGAACAGTGTTCCACCCAGAGCCAGGGGCCAGCAGGATCAGTCTGCTAGCTCCGGCAATGCTCATGAGAATATCGCGGTGGTGAATATTTAGCAGCAAGTAGCGAACCAGATGACACTACTGACTCAGGCCGTCTTGGTCGGCCAAGCTAATGCTAACCCGGTTCCGCCTACTGGACCCGACAACGATAAGTTACTTCAGGACATGATTCGTGTGCATCCTCCGCAGTTTGATGGTACTTCCGACCCTTCCTGTTGGGAGAGTTGGTTATTTGAGATGGAGAAAGTGTTCAAGGCGGCTGACTACCCTGAGGAGAGGAAGGTACCCATCGCTCAGTACTTCCTCGCCAAAGAGGCGGCAACGTGGTGGCAAGCGGTGAAACCACATGACCGGGCAGCCACGTGGGCAGAGTTCCGAGAGTTGATGGAGGACGAATTTTGTCCATGGCCAGTGAAAGAGGGGAGGATCCGAGCCTTCTTTGAGGCTAAGCCCCAGGATGTTCCTATTTCGCAGGCGATCAAGGACTAGAACCAACAACTTCACTATGTGAGAAATCAGGCCCGAGATGAGCTAGATAAAATCCGCCACTTCGACATGCGGATGAAGCTGAGGTTCGTTACTATATGTCTGGTCTCGGGTGTACAACGCTGAAGGATTATCAGAAAAAGGCAATGGCTTATGAGATGTCGTTTTCTGCGACAGAGACGGCAACTGAGGGTAAGAAATAGAAGACCTCCGGTCAGTTTTCGGGAGATAAGTCTGGCGGGCATCAGAAGGCTCAGTCTGGTTCGCGAGTCTTCGGGAATCAGTCCCCGTCATCTGAGCGAGAAAATGGTTCTAAGTCTGCTCCTACTGATTCCGTTCATGGTCCTACCTGCTTTAACTGTGGTCGTCCCGGACACATGATGAGTGAGTGTGACAGGCCCCCGATTTAGTATCTTACTTGCGGTCGGATGGGGCATCGTGCCAAGTACTGTATAGATGCGGGTCGGGCACAAGATACTCAGGTGTCAGCCCCGGCTGCGGGAGAACGTGAATCAGGCACCGAAAGTTTCTCAGCCCCAACAGAGTTTTGCACTACGCCATAGATGGCCTACGGCAACTCCTACAAAATATTGCAAGAAGCAAAAAAAACATTGCTGTAGCGAAGAAAATCAAAACAGCAACACTTTTTTGGTGTTGCACTTTTCACTGCTGCCGTAGCTCTCTATAGCAACACTTATGTCACCTACTGCAACACCACTCCTTTTGTTACTATAAGACTGCAAGGCATCGTTAAATATAGTCTACATCAACATTAAACAAGTGTTGCAGCAGAGGTTAATTTTCTGTAAAAGCAGGGGCCTATAGATGGGGCCCACATGTGGAGCCCACCTATGGGCCCATATGTGGGGTCCGATGTGGGCCCCATCTGTGGGTCCCATACCTGTTAGGAAACCCTATTGCAACACTTTTTTGCAATACTTTTTAAGTTTCTGCAACACCTTTTTAATAAGTAACTGCAACACTATGTACCACCTACTGCAACACTTTCACAAAAAAAAAATTGATAGGAAATATTTGTTTATATTAATTACCAATCCATTACAATTCATAATCCATCCATTCAAAATACAACCTAATTGAAATAGTTAAACAACTTAAATACAACGACCAAAAGCCCTAAAATACAGTACTTAAAAAATAGAAAATCTAAGATGTAGCATCTCCTCCGGTAATAGGAGTGCCGTTGTCGTTATCACTTGATATTGTGGGACAAAGTTCCACCAAATTGATGTTCATGCTTGGGTTTACTTCATCTAATTTCTTAAGCACCCAAGTTAGGTTCTCCTGCACCTTATTCACCTGTGCATCTACTTCTTCTTGGACCTTCTTCTCCAGCTTTTGCAATTTTGTCCTACAAAATATAGCCACGGCCATGTCAAATTAAATAGACTTGAATGGAAGAATACACCTGGCATGTGATCAACTAAATAATAGAACACTTACAATTATGAACTTAGTGACTTTTCCATTAGTCATGTACTCGCGACCCTCTTTTCACTTACGAGTCTTAACAAAAAGTGCTCCATCTGATTCTTTGGCCTGAACACAATACAAACATAACGTAAAATAATGTCAGGACTAGGACTCAAACAAACAAGACTACTGTCCAAAAAGAAAACCCTCCCAACCAGCTATGAGAGTTATAGTTATCCAATTGTAAGTATGTTTAGGTACATTTTGTAGTTAATCAGTTACGCCATCTCAATCCATTAATTCATGATTGATTACGCTTTTATCCAATAGAAATAACTTGTTTACTTTACAAAAACAATTGTGGATGTTGCACTATCAATCTTTTATATTTTCTTCAATTTACCTATATTTTATATCGACAAGCAATTCTTAAAGACTGATTAAACGTGTGCAACAAACAAAGATTCATATGAAGATGCATGCTGGCATTTGTTAAAGTAAAGCTTATGTATGAAGTCAAAGAAACTACACACATTCTTCCTTCTTCACTTTATCTGAATGGAACAAAATGATCAGACAAGATACTGAAATCGGAAAGAGAAGCCACGGTGCAAATGCAAATAATGGTACAAACTGTCATTGTAAGTGGTAACATAAATTACTCTAAGTCGAACAATCACATTAATTACGTTATCTTAAGTACACAACAAGATTATTACCGCAAAAACCTCAAATCAAATTGATTTTTATTAGTCCACATGAATAGAGCAAGACACTGATATACACCTTTGAGTATAGCATGTTAGCGTCGGTGCAGTCTGACGCAATAGGAAACGTAAATAATAATTGGAGAGTTTCTTCCAAATTAAAATACTAATTCTAAAAGGAAACGTAAATAATAGTAATATTTTTAAATTCGAGAGTTTCTTCCAAATTAAACTTTTGACCAAAACTGATTCACACCAGTAAATAGATGTAAAAGTTTTCAACTCCCATCCAAAACTCTGCCAAGCAAAAATGGAAACATAAACTGGGCAGAGGGAGAAACTACTATGGTCTAAGTTCACCAATTTCAGAATAACTAATATGAACACAAATCCACTATGACATGCATGGGAATACATTCGCAAAGAATTAAAAATAATAAAGAACAGAGTCTTACAGAAAAATCTTTTTGAACAATGTCCACATTATGTGGAAGTATCATTTGGTAAGTGTCTCGTGCAGAATGCCCCACTGCAAGAACTAGAGCATCACATTCCAACTTCTGGGAACCAAACTCAGAGCTTTCTCTTGAGTCAGATACTTTAACACCTGCAATACGTTCTCCCTTCACCAACATACACCTTTGAGTATAGCATGTTAATGAAAGTTACTTTGAGTGTCTAGAATACCTATAATTAGTAAGAGGAACAAAGTCAGCAAGCTTCCCACATCCTGATTCATCCTCAAGACTCTGCATATCAAGTGCATCCCTCTAAACTTCTCCATCATGCCAGACAACAGCATCTATAACAGGTCCTGTATCATCATATAAATAAAAAGGTATAAACATGATTAAAGTTTACACAGGTAATACAACCTTGATAACAAAAGGAAATAGGCAAAATTTGAGGATTAAAGACATTTACATCGGCCTTTGTTTGCGTAGAAGATCAACTCTACTCTGGAGATCTTCCCTTTTCGTTTTCAAGTTTGAATCATCAACCTTTATGTCTCTCTACAGGTCAAATTACATAGTGGACAAACTCATCAAGCTGTTTCACACACACGGAACACAAAATCACACATACAAATTTACACACACACACACACAATCACATACACAAAATACACATACACACATATTTGTATATAATACAAATATATATATAACAACACACATACGGTACATACATAAGCACACACACACACAATCCTTCAACACCCGATATAAAAGCTGTTATAAATTTACCATATAAAAGATTATAAAATCAGGAGAGAACACACAAATACATTTCACGTTGGATAGTAGAAATCTCACGCACATATACACACAATAAATCTCATTTTACAGTAAAATTCATCTCAAAAGTTCACATCAAAATTCTAACGCCACTGGAGCATAACCTACAGTTGATTCCTTCTGTTATTACATCTCAAATTTTTTACAACAAAAGTCTATCCTCTGTTTTTATGTTTTTGCTTTTCTCTCTCGCTTCTCCGTGATCCTCAACTGGGGCCCGTTAACCAGTAAAATCACCTCACATTTCGCCCTATCAATTTCACCTTCAAATATTTTCACACAAGCACCAGAACAATTTCAGAAGCAGGACACCCAATTCCCAAATCATTCAGCATCACAACCCCATTTTCAGAACCAAATCGGAAGTAAAGAACTTACCTGATTTTCAATCGGGTCATCTTCGACTAAAGCTCTGATTTGTCATCCTCACCGAATCCAGCTCCGATTTGTCGTGCTACATCATGAATCAAGTCGGTTTCATCTAGGGAACCCCATGAACTGGAGCTTTATTCTCCGCATCGAGGCGGAACCCTGAGCTCCCGTCTAATTGCATTCACTTCGATCGAATCCGCCTCACCTACTGGCCTTTCAACCGCCGCCCGTCGGTGTTCCTTAGTCGAAAGATGAGAAGAGAGATATGTGAGTCGGTGGGCGTGGACGCGTGTGGGGGGGGGGGGAAGAAGAGGAAATTCCTCTTTTTACTTCTAAAAGCCTGATGCAAGTTTCTCTTTAATAAGAGAATAGGCCAAGATTATAAAATTAGCTTACGAGCCAATTTAATCTATCCAAATCCTATTTATTAGATAAAAATTACTACTAAATAAATTCTAGAATATGATTATGCTTAGGTGAATTAACCCACTTTTGTTATTCCTTAATACCAAAATACGGAACCCGTTCGACGAGTTAACGCCTTAATCTACGATTCCTCATCCCAATTAAAATGTCTACGATAGGTTGTGTCTAATAACTCCTCTCGACTATTAATTAGGCAGTCAAAAAAATTAATAAAATAAAATAAGAATTTTTATACCATCAGAATTCTAATTAAAATTCTTGGATATTAATAATATTTTTTTTAATGTGTTCATATCAAATTTAATTAAAAAATATTACATTCGAATAAATGTCATACTCCACTCCAATAAAACTTAATTAGTTCTCAAGTAAAAGATTATTTATTTTTAATTTCACATAAAAGAATATGAAGTTTTTTTTATAAATAATACATCTACGGCAACACTGTGTCATAAAATGTTACAACTTGTAACACTTTGCTACAAAGGCAACACCATATTTGTATATAAGGTAACACTCAAAATACAATGTTGCAGTAGGCCAAATTTTGCATTGCTATTGCAACACTTTAGCTGGCAACACCATGCAAATTTGTTGCAGTAGACCATCTATGGCGTAGTGTTGGTAGAGGTCGAGGACGTGGGCAGCCTTCTAGAGGGAGAGCTTATAGTGCAGGATCTGTTCCGCGCCGTGTGTATAAGATGAGACGAGCTGGAGACCCTGACGCGACGGTGGCTACAGGTACCGTTCACATCCTTGACCATCCTGTTTCCGTGTTATTCGATTCTGGTGATACACATTCTTTCATATCTCTGGATTGTGTGCGTCGTCTGCATGTTGATTGCCTAGTTGCGTGTGAACCATTTGTTCTTAAACTGCCTAGTGGGGATAACATCGTGGGGGATCGTGAGATTAGAGATTTTCCTGTGAGTATCGCGGGGAGGGATTGGCCTTCTAATTTGATTGCGGTAGACATTAAAGACGAGGATCTGATTCTTGGTGAGGATTGGCTGGACCTTCATAGGGCGATCATGAATTATAGAACGGGAACCGTTTCGATGTTATCCTCTGACGGTACTGAGCATTCTTTTGTGGGACGTAAGCGGAGTATTCAGAGATTTCTGATCAGCGCTATGAAAGCGGTGAGACTTCTTCGAGGAGGTTGCACTGGTTATTGGTGTTATGCTTTGAGATCGGAATAAGGGGGAGTCGAACTCTCATCTATTCCGGTAGTGTGTGAGTATCCTGACGTCTTTCCAGACGAGTTGCCGGGTTTATCGCCAAACCGAGAGATTGAGTTTACTGTTGATTTAGAGCTGGTTGCAGCACCGATTTCTAAGACGCCATACCGTATGGCGCCTGCCGAGATGCTTGAGTTGAAGAAACAGTTGGGAGAGTTGCTAGATATGGGTTACATCTGTCCGAGCGCTTCGCCTTGGGGCGCATCGGTCTTGTTTGTAAAGAAGAAGGATGAGTCACTTCGCCTGTGTATCAACTATCGAGAGTTGAACAAAGTGACTATAAGAAACAAGTATCCGCTCCCAAGAATTGATGACTTGTTTGACCAATTGCAAGGGGCAACTGTGTTTTCAAAGATTGATTTGAGATTGAGATATTATCAGCTCCGAGTGAAGGATTCCGATATTTCGAAGACGGCCTTTTGGACGAGATATGGATACTACGAGTTTGTGGTTATGCCTTTTGAGCTGACCAACGCCCCAGCCGTGTTCATGCAGCTTATGAACAAAGTCTTTATCGAATACCTCGATAAGTGTGTAGTTGTTTTTATCGACGATATCCTGATTTAGTCGAGGAGTGAGGAGAAGCATGTACGTCATTTGCACATCGTGCTGGGAATCTTGAGAACTCAACATCTTTTTGCGAAGTTCTCGAAGTGTGAGTTCTGGTTGCGGGAGGTTATGTTTCTAGGTCACGTGATCTCGGCCGAGGGTGTTCGTGTGGACCCACATAAGATAGAGGCAGTGTTGGATTGGGCACCGCCCAAGAACGTGAAGGAGATCCGTAGTTTTCTGGGATTGGCCGGTTATTATCATAGATTTGTCGAGGGGTTCTCTAAGATCGCTCGACCACTTACTCAGTTGTTGCAGAAATCAGAGAAGTTTGCATGGACCGACGAGAGGCAGAAGAGTTTTGAGGAGTTGAAGAAGCGGTTGACGACCGCTCCCGTCTTGGCTTTACCGAGTGGTAATGAGGGTTTCTCAGTTTATAGCGACGCTTCGGGCCAAGGGCTCGGATGTGTACTTATGCAGCACAGGAATACGATTGCCTATGCTTCCCGTCAGTTGAAACTGTACGAGTTGAATTACCCTACTCACGATCTTGAGTTGGCCGCGGTTGTGTTTGCATTGAAGATCTGGCGACATTACTTGTATGGCTCGTCATGTCAGATTTTCACCGATCACAAGAGCCTGAAGTACATTTTCACGCAGAAAGAACTAAATATGAGACAGAGGAGATGGTTGGAGCTGATTAAGGATTACGACCTCGAGATCCTTTATCATCCGGGCAAGGCAAATGTAGTGGCAGATGCCTTAATCCAAAAATGGGTATCGCTTCGGGCACTTGAGTTACTTACGGCCTAGCCAGGACTCCAGCGAGAGTTGATGAGGTTGAGCGTTGAGGTTGTACTACCAGAGAGTGTCGGGCAGTTGCGTACTCTTGAGATCTCTTCGTCTCTAGTCGACGACATTAAAGCGGGACAGTTGGAGGATCCGATGTTTATTCAGCTTCGAGAGAATGTAGGAAAAGGGAAAGCCCCGGGATTCGTGATACATGAGGATGGTGTGTTGAGATTTCGAGGTCGGCTGTGTGTTCCGAACGACTTGGAATTGAGGCAGAGTATTATGCGAGAGGCTCATGCGTCACCATACTCAGTCCATCCGGGCTCGAGTAAAATGTATAAAGATTTGAGGAAGAATTTCTGGTGGAATGACATGAAGAATGAGGTAGATCAGTTTGTGGCTAAGTGTTTGACTTGTCAACAAGACAAAATCGAGCATCAGCGGCCAGCCGGATTGTTGAAACCACTTCCCATCCCGGAATGGAAGTGGGAAGACATCTCGGTGGATTTTGTCACGAACTTGCCAAGGACGAAGACCGGAATGAATATGGTATGGGTGATCGTGGACCGACTGACTAAGTCGGCACATTTTCTAGGCATCAAGGATACTTGGGGTCCAAAAAAATTGGCTCGTATTTTTATCGCACAGATAGTGAGACTTCATGGTACGCCGAAGACTATTATTTCGGACAGAGACGGCCGGATTGTATCGCATTTCTGCAGGCGGTACATAAGGCATTGGGGACACGTTTGCGTTTGAGTACATCTTTCCATCCTCAGACCGACGGGCAGTCCGAACGTACCATTCAGACGTTCGAAGATATGCTACGCGCGTGTGCGTTAGACTGGAGTAATGACTGGGAGGAGCACCTGGCCTTGATCGAGTTTACTTATAATAATAGTTGGCACGCGTCAATTAAGATGGAACCTTATGAGGTGCTTTATGGCCGACGATGTCGATCGCAGATATGTTGGGATGAGCCGTCCGATCTAGTTGGCACCGAGCTGGATCTTGTGTTGGAGACGAGGGAGAAAGTTGAATTGATTAGAGAGAGGATGTTGGCGGCTCAGAGTCGACAAAAGTTTTATGCTGATGTTAGACGTCGACCTTTGGAGTTCGAGGTGGGAGATCATGTTTTGTTGAGGGTGTCTCCGTCGAAGGGAGTTTTCCGTTTTGGGAGAAAGGGGAAGCTCAGCCCGAGGTATATTGGATCTTTCGAGATATTAGAGAGAGTTGGCGAGTTGGCGTACCATTTGGCTTTGCCTCCGTCGTTGAGTCACGTGCATAGTGTATTTCACGTCTCTCAGCTGAGGAACTATCTTCCGGACCCGTCCCATGTTATTGATTTCGGGGACGTGGAGATCGAGAAGGACGTTACGTTCGAGGAGAGGCCCGTTAAAATTTTGGAGCGTAGAGACAAACAGTTAAGGCACAAAACTATTCCTTTGGTTAAAGTGTAATGGTCGAGGCACGATGTAGAAGAAGCAACGTGGTAGTTGGAGGAGGATATGCGTTCGAGGCATCCCAAGCTTTTTGATTCTTAAGCTTCGGGACGAAACTTCTTTTTAGAAGGGGAGAATGTAATATCCGTACCTTTCTATTTTTAGCAGCTTCTATTTTCGGTGTATGTCTATTTTTATCGACTCGCTTGTAACCGTTTCGACGTTTTGAATCTACTTTATTCTTGGAGTTTTTCTATTTGGACGAGTTTCGGAGATGTTTTTACGTAATTCCATTCTATGTTATGTTTTGCCGTATGAACGTTCGATTCTCGTAAAACTCCTTCGTTTGTGTTGTTTCTTTATTTACATAATCTCATATGGTTGAGTGGCTCGTGTTGTGACTTTTTATTTGTTAATCCGACGTCGTATCGTGAATTTCGGATGTTTGGGCCGTTTTGTAATTTTCTATAAGTTTAAGGAATTTTATTTTCTATTGTCGTATTTCAGATTCTCGGGTAGTCGGAAGTATATTTTCTTTCAGCACTTAACTTCGTTATCGTGAACATTCCGTATTTACGTTTTGGGTTCTGTCCCTGTGTTGCGTCGTGACTTCGTCCAACCGGTAGAGTTATCTGCTTTCGGCAGTGCTGCACTGCTGCATGCATAACGCACATTATGCATGCTAGCTAGCGTGCGCCATCGATACCATATAATGTACGTTATGCCTCAGCGATAACGTACGTTATAACCTTCAGCAATTTGGACAGTGGTTTGCCCAGTTTTCCCAGTCCCTTACGTACGTAAACACGCTGTGTTATGTACGTAAGCCCCCCTTGTAGCGTACGCTAGCCTTCTGATGTAGCGTACGCTATCGTCCCCAGCGTTTTGGACAGACTGTGAGATTTGTGCGATTCTTCCATTTTTGCCCGTGGAATTCTTCGTGAGGTCGATTGTTGGGTTCCAAGTGAAGTTTATCATCATCCTAATCCATCTCTTCCGCCCTAACCCAAGGTATTTCGTCTAAAACCCTACCTTTGTTCATTTTGGGGATTTTTCGGGATTTGTTGAGATTAAACTCGAATTGTTCGTGACGTTATATTTCTTGTCGATTATTGTTATTGGGTGATTTACAATCCGTTTCCGTTGTGTTTAATCTGTGAGTTGTTGTTTCGGGGAGGTTTTGTGAAAACCCTCGCCCGTACCAATCGAACGTAGGTTGTTATAGCTTGTAATCGGGGTTTGGGAGTATTCCATTCGATTGTTGTTATCGTATAGGACTGAATTTTTGTTAATCCTTCATTTAGGATCGGTCGTGTTCCCTCCGGATCATTCGTAGTCGTTTTCAATTCCGTTTCGTCGAAGATATCTCAAAGGTAAGTACTTTACCTTTGTTTAAATGTTCTAGTATTTGAATTATGGCTTTTCGTGATTGTTGTGGATGTATATGTGTATGTTCACCTAGGGACGGTCTGTCGGGGCCTCTAGGGATACGTATCGTCGTGAGTGTGTGTATCACGAACTAGGGTTAACCACCCAGGGATGTCCGACGGGGCTCTGCGGGGTACGGTGGCCGTGAGTCTCGTACCAACGGTTAACTTTGAATTGTTTTGTTGGAGAAATGTGTTTTGTGCTTGTGCACCGTGAATATTCCGGAATATAAATGATTTCCAAAATAATTTTTGGCGCATATTTCATCTGATTAGAATGGTAATTCAAATGGATTGTACTTGCACTAGTAGTTGTCGCTAACCCCTTAAATGGGGGAAATACTTTTGTATTTCAAGTACAGGTCATGGAAGCAAACGAGCATGCGAGTCGTACGAGGATGATGGGCAAGCGTGATTCTGTTAAGTGGTTGTCCGTTGGTGTCTTGTTCTGGAATTTATTTATTATATCATTTGCTTAAGTACTCGAGTACTTCTTTCTTAAATTTATTAATATTGTGTATCTGCTTTGGGAGTGGATTTTGATGTCGAATTGTATTGTCAAATTTGGGTCTTTGGTTTTGAATGTCGTGGATTGAGAAATTGTCTGTTTGTTGATGATGTATGTCTCTGTCGAATGTCGTGTTGGTACGTTAGCCTGGTGGATTCCAAGGTGTGGGGTCCACGACGCTGTAATATGCCCTGATCGTCTTGGGGGTGTTACAACTGAACTGCTGAAACCATATAGGATTCCCAAGGCATTATTTTTCATCCTCACTAAATTTTATAAAAAAAAAGAAAGAACCAAATTAAAATCATCAGCAAAAAAATGCATAATAATTAAAGAAGTCTAAAAAATCAAAAAAGAAACGCATAAATCTGTAATATCCGCAATTTTCGATTTTCGGTAAATTTCTTTTTTCGGCCGGAGTCCGTTTTGACGACTCGCTCGTGACCGTTTCGTGATTCTGAGAGTATTTAGTTCTGCACTTTTTGTCAACCGAGTTCGTTTCGGTGTCGTTTTGTTGAGTTCCGTGTTCTTAAGCGACCTTCCCGCGCTTGAGTTTGATTCTTGCGAATCTCGTTCGAAACTGTCGTTTCGGGTTTCTCGTAAGTTCATTTAACGTTGTTATACGTGTTGTGAGCTTCGGTTTGGTTATTCGTCGTCGTATCGTGATTTTTCGGACATTTGAGGCTGTTTTGTAATTTCCCAAAGTTGTGGGTATGTCGTCATACCCATTTCTGAGATGTTCTGTTGCTGTCTCTCTGAGTTGTTAGCGCACGCTACGTTTTGTGGCTAGCGCGCGCTAGGTTGACGAAGTTAGCGCACGCTAAGTGTTGCCGTTAGCGCGCGCTAACGGGTGGTGCAGAATCAGTCCAGAGGCTACTGGACTGGGTTAGAACGTTGGTTAGCGCACGCTATGTGGTAACATAACGCGCGCTAGGGTGCATTGGTAGCGCACGCTGGGGGGCAGGATAGCGCGCGCTATCCGGTACTTCAGGGCAGTCCAGAGGCTACTGGACTGGGTCTGGGGCGTCGTTAGCGCACGCTAACATTTGTAGCTAGCGCGCGCTAACTGTACATTTTGGCAGAACGTTTTGTTCTGATGCTTCGATAGCGCACGCTAATCAGGTAGGATTAGCGCACGCTAAGCTGTCCAGTATATAAACTGGACAGCAGTCTTTAATCCTCATTTTCTTCATTTCTTCTTCTTCCTCCGCGGGTTTGAGACGTGGCGACTAGGGTTCGTGACCTGGGCTAATTTTCGTCCATTCCAAGGTGTTTTAGAGCATCCTAGGTGATTATAACATCATCTAATCCATTGTTCTTCGCCGAATCGAGGTATTTCTCTTGAATCCCTAGAGTTGACTTTTTAGGGGATTATTCTTGATTTCGTTTTCCTTGCGGTTTTGATAGACCGATTGTTGTTTAATGATGTTGTTAAACATATTCTATGGATTGTATATCCATATTTCGACTCGGAATTTCATTTTCGTGTTTTGGTCGGTCGATTTGCGTTCTTGGCCGTTTGGGGGAAAACCTTGAACTTTCGTCATCTGTTCTTTGAATTCAGCGACTTTGGGTCGTACCTTGGAATTTATTTTCATTGTTGTTATTGTTGTTCGTAGTTTATTGTCGCGGGTTAGCGTTCGGTGGAGTCGGCGGGTTCGTGGTCGGTTCGTGCCAACCTACTTCGGTTGATTCTTCGCGTTTGTGATTACTCGAGGCAAGTACCTTGTCCATACAATTCTTGTTTTACGGATATGATAATTAGTGATCGTCTCCTTGTGTTTATTTGATCGTTTGAATTTCACTTTCAAAGATTCGGTTTAGCCTTGTGAAAGGCTTGCTTTCAAAATGCGTGTGTCTTGTGAATGGTGTGGTTTGTAAATGACTATGTGGATCCTATGGATATATTTGGTGTTGATGATGCACTTGGTATTTGCGTGTGGACGTATATTATTCCATTTCAGTGCGTTGTGGTTTGACGTGGTGTTTTGCTAAGTGTTTGATGCCTCTGAGTGAATTGTTTGGATATCTTTGTTGCATTGTGTTATTTGTGTGAATGTGTGGATATGGTTAAAGGTCTACGGTGACACATGGCACGTGATCATGTGGTCGATGCAACAAGTGATTGATCCAACCGTGAGAGCTCGAGATAATCTACGGTGGCACATGGCATGCGATCATGTGGCCAGGATGCAACAAGCGATTGATCCAACCGTGAGATGTGTGTGATTTGTTTCGCTAGCCACTCGGGAGGGTCCTTCGAGGCCTCGGGCGGGATCAATGGTATTACCACTGTTCCCAAGGCGATGCGCGTGCGCGATTATGTTTTGTTGATTTTTATGTCCGTCGAGGACACGTGATGTTGGGCTCGCCTGTGAATTATTGTCGGTTTTCTATTTGCGAAAACAAAACCTTTGGGTCATGACTCGTTGATTTTGGAAAGTTAAGGATTCGGTAATCCTAAATTGTTTTCTATTAAAACTCTCGATGGCATTTTAAACTGTTTTATAAATTGTTTCCCTTGATTGTGATCTTTCGGTTTTGGAATGTTTTACCAAACTCATGCCTCGGGAAGTGCTTTTCGTTACGTTTGGAACTTTGAGGATTCCTGATTATTATTGTTCTTGGAACTTGTATTGTATGGCTCGTATTTGCACTTTGTTCTTGCACTAGCAAACAAAGGAGTTTTGCTAACCCCCGAGTATTCGGGGGGTGGATGTCTATTTTTTGCATTCAGGTTTTGGAGCATAGCACAGGGTCGGCACGAAGGATGATGAAAGATGAACGATACTAATCACACGAGGATCCGTTGATGTCGTATTAGTCTAGTTGTATTTTCTTTTCCGCTGCAGTATCTTTTCCCCGTTGTACGGGAGTTTATTGTATTTTGACCCCTGCGTGGGTATGTGTTTGGAATTGAGTTGTATGTTATTATTGAAAGACCAAATCGGTCTACTGAGTCAATTTAGCCTTAAAGGCGATGTTTAGATGTTTGATTTTAGTTATCAGCCTGGTAGATTCTCGAGGAGAGGGTCTACGGCGTGTAATATCCCTGAGCGGATTGGGGGTGTTACATAAATGGTATCAGAGCTTAGGTTATGGAAACCTAGGCTGTCGGGTCAAGTCGTGTTGTTTGAGTCTTGTTTCGTCGGATTTTATCTGACTGAGTTGTGTCGTGACGCGTCGTCTGAGTTTGTTGGTCGTGATTAGTATCGTGGGCGATCATCATCTTCGTGCGACCTATGGATGTAAGTCTCCCTTCTTTGTGTTGTGCCTCGTGTGACACGAGCTATTTTTTTTATGATTATTTGTTAAGTGACGGAATCCTCTTATGGATTTTGATTTCGTGATGTGTGGTTATTTGACTCTCACATTTCGTTGATATGAGGAGTAGCGTTGCTGGATTGTGCACGTTCAAACTGTATTTTATCCGCTGCATGAGTCCTTTCAAAATGACTTTCCGTATTTTGCAAATTGAGTTCTAATTTGTAAAACCAATTCCTTAAATCGAGTTTTGGCACTTTGGCCTTGAATGTTTTATGACGGTTTGATAAAGGATTTTGTGAGTTTTGGGCATTCTGACCTACTGAGTTTTTGAAAACCTTGAGTATCTTAGAAAATTAAATTTCGGGATGTACTTTTAAAACGAATTATTTTCTTGCGGCGTTTTCAAGATGCTTTCTAGTGCCGCAATATATTTCAAAAAAAAAAAAAATTCAGTTGAGGACCAAAAATATTTTGAGATATTTTCAATTATTTAGAAACACATTTACTTAGACCCGAGGGTCGAATATTCTGAAAGTTTTTCACTAAAAGGAAAGTGTCCTCGTTTTATCAAACGCAAGATGGTTTTCAAAGTCTCGACAATGATGTTTGTTCAACTTTTTGTAAAGTGATACTCAAGATCAAATGGTGTTTCCAAACTGTTTTCAAAAAGTGGTTTTCGTTTTTAAAACCCATCATTTCCTGCTTGTGGTCGGAGAAGGTGTGTATGATGTTGGTATTGTCGTTAGGGTGTTAGCCCTACGAATTGTGATTGAATTGGTGGCGTGAATGTTGAGTCGTTTGCCACGCATTTGTTGTGATTAGCCCTCTGTGAGAGGTGAGATGTTGGTATTGAATGTTGTCGCTTTGTGATGAATTATGTGTTATCGCACTTGTGCGAGCTATTGGAACTGGAGTTTGTATGATTGTGTACATACGTGGTTGTTTCGTGATGTTTTGTAATTGTGCACTGGTCATCGTTCGAGTCGCTGATGTCGCCGAACGATGCTGTCGTTGCTGTGATATTCATGTGTGTGTTGCCTTACGATGGTAATCGTTGTATGTGTTATGTGTAATGATTTTCCGTTGTGCTGAGTGGTTACTTATTCAGTATGCCGAGGGGCCGAGGTCGTGGTCGTGGCGATCGGACGCGTGGTCGAGATCATGCTGCCGGTGATGATATCGGTATCGGTGTCGCTACTATTTTACAACAGGTAGCCACGCAGATGACTCAGTTGACTCAGGCAGTTCAGCGTGTTACAGATGTGACCCAACACACTGGTGCAAATCAGTGGCTTCGAGAAATGGTTCGTATGAATCCCTCTCGTTTCGCTGGTGTTGCAGATGCTTTAGGCTGGGATGGTTCGCTTTTCCAGTTGGAAAAGATTTTCGAGATAGTTGATTGTCCAGAAGAACGTAAGGTCCCGGTAGCTCAGTATCTTTTCGACAAAGATGCCGCTAGCTGGTGGGAGGCTGTTAAGCCTCAAGATCGTGTTGTCACGTGGGCAGAGTTACAGAGATTCATGAGAGATGAGTTTTGTCCGGAACCGATCAGAAATCAGAGGATTAATGAATTCTTTTCGGCGAAACCGCAGGATGTACCGCTGTCTCAAGCTATTATTGATTTTAGCAAACAGCTCGGCTATGTGCAGAATCAAGTAAGGACAGAGGAGGACAAGATTTGTCATTTTAGTAGGCGGATGAAGCCGGAGATTCGTCAGTACATGGCAGGTCTCGCTTGTACTTCCTTGAGAGATTATCAGAATAGAGCCTTAGCCTATGAGCTATCCAGATTGTCGACCGAGAGTATGTCTGACTCGAAGAAACATAAAACCGCTGGGAACTTTTCAGGAAATCAGATGAGTGGGCCCCTTGAGGTTGGGACTTCGTTCCGTCATCCCAAGATGGTTCCTAGATCGCGTGATCAGAGGAGTAGTACCCCTGCAGTGAGTAATGTGAGCAGCTCGAAGATATGTTATAACTGTAGTCGAGCAGGCCATACTGCGAAGAATTGTCGTTCACCGTTAGTCAGCTGTTTCGAGTGTGGCCAGGTGCGGGACGGTAGCTGAGAGATTTGGGGATCGAGGTGGCGTCTCTGCTCCGAAAGGACACGGAGATGCCTAGTGTGGTTTTGAGGATTTTGGCGTAGTCCGAATTGTTTGTGATTGCCCTTGTGGATCGTTTGTGTTTACTTTCTGTTTTCTCGACTGTGCGTGTTTCCTTGTAGTAGGTACTTTGTTTTTTGTGAATGTTCGGATAATTGACTTGATAATATTATCTGTTTGATGATGCTTGTCACTTGTTGGTTTTATTATGTTTCTACCGATGGCGTTGTGTTGGTCGTCGTGGAGCGTGCTTTCACGCCGTATATTCCTTTGCGTTGCTTGTAACGTTTCACCGTTGGGCATAAGTTACGCAATTCTTGTGTATCTCGTTGAGTTTTCTTGGCGGGATGTTGCTCCTCCCTACTTATTTTAAGTTTCGGGACGAAACTTCTTTTAAGGAGGGTAGAATGTAATATCCGCAATTTTCGATTTTCGGTAAATTTCTTTTTTCGGACGGAGTCCGTTTTGACGACTCGCTCGTGACCGTTTCGTGATTCTGAGAGTATTTAGTTCTGCACTTTTTGTCAACCGAGTTCGTTTCGGTGTCGTTTTGTTGAGTTCCGTGTTCTTAAGCGACCTTCCCGCGCTTGAGTTCGATTCTTGCGAATCTCGTTCGAAACTGTCGTTTCGGGTTTCTTGTAAGTTCATTTAACGTTGTTATACGTGTTGTGAGCTTCGGTTTGGTTATTCGTCGTCGTATCGTAATTTTTCGGACATTTGGGGCTGTTTTGTAATTTCCCAAATTTGTGGGTATGTCGTCATACCCATTTCTGAGATGTTCTGTTGCTGTCTCTCTGAGTTGTTAGCGCACGCTACGTTTTGTGGCTAGCGCGCGCTAGGTTGACGAAGTTAGCGCACGCTAAGTGTTGCCGTTAGCGCGCGCTAACGGGTGGTGCAGAATCAGTCCAGAGGCTACTCGACTGGGTTAGAACGTTGGTTAGCGCACGCTATGTGGTAACATAACGCGCGCTAGGGTGCATTGGTAGCGCACGCTGGGGGGCAGGATAGCGCGCGCTATCCGATTTTCGGCGCCTGCAGGCTACCGGATCGGGTTCTGGCGTCGTTAGCGCACGCTAACATTTGTAGCTAGCGCGCGCTAATTGTACATTTTGGCAGAATGTTTTGTTCTGATGCTTCGATAGCGCACGCTAATTAGGTAGGATTAGCGCACGCTAAGCTGTCCAGTATATAAACTGGACAGCAGTCTTTAATCCTCATTTTCTTCATTTCTTCTTCTTCCTCCGCGGGTTTGAGACGTGGCGACTAGGGTTCGTGACCTGGGCTAATTTTCGTCCATTCCAAGGTGTTTTAGAGCATCCTAGGTGATTATAACATCATCTAATCCATTGTTCTTCGCCGAATCGAGGTATTTCTCTTGAATCCCTAGAGTTGACTTTTTAGGGGATTATTCTTGATTTCGTTTTCCTTGCGGTTTTGATAGACCGATTGTTGTTTAATGATGTTGTTAAACATATTCTATGGATTGTATATCCATATTTCGACTCGGAATTCCGTTTTCGTGTTTTGGTCGGTCGATTTGCGTTCTTGGCCGTTTGGGGGAAAACCTTGAACTTTCTTCGTCTGTTCTTTGAATTCAGCGACTTTGGGTCGTACCTTCGAATTTATTTTCATTGTTGTTATTGTTGTTCGTAGTTTATTGTCGCGGGTTAGCGTTCGGTGGAGTCGGCGGGTTCGTGGTCGGTTCGTTCCAACCTAGTTCGGTTGATTCTTCGCGTTTGTGATTACTCGAGGCAAGTACCTTGTCCATACAATTCTTGTTTTACGGATATGATAATTAGTGATCGTCTCCTTGTGTTTATTTGATCGTTTGAATTTCACTTTCAAAGATTCGGTTTAGCCTTGTGAAAGGCTTGCTTTCAAAATGCGTGTGTCTTGTGAATGGTGTGGTTTGTAAATGACTATGTGGATCCTATGGATATATTTGGTGTTGATGATGCACTTGGTATTTGCGTGTGGACGTATATTATTCCATTTCAGTGCGTTGTGGTTTGACGTGGTGTTTTGCTAAGTGTTTGATGCCTCTGAGTGAATTGTTTGGATATCTTTGTTGCATTGTGTTATTTGTGTGAATGTGTGGATATGGTTAAAGGTCTACGGTGACACATGGCACGTGATCATGTGGTCAGGATGCAACAAGTGATTGATCCAACCGTGAGAGCCTGAGATAATCTACGGTGGCACATGGCATGCGATCATGTGGCCAGGATGCAACAAGCGATTGATCCAACCGTGAGATGTGTGTGATTTGTTTCGCTAGCCAGCTCGGGAGGGTCCTTCGAGGTCTCGGGCGGGATCAATGGTATTACCCTGTTCCCAAGGCGATGCGCGTGCGCGATTATGTTTTGTTGATTTTTATGTCCGTCGAGGACACGTGATGTTGGGCTCTGGCCCTGTGAATTATTGTCGGTTTTCTATTTGCGAAAACAAAACCTTTGGGATGTGTCCCTGTTGATTTTTGGAAAGTTAAGGATTCGGTAATCCTAAATTGTTTTCTATTAAAACTCTCGATGGCATTTTAAACTGTTTTATAAATTGTTTCCCTTGATTGTGATCTTTCGGTTTTGGAATGTTTTACCAAACTCATGCCTCGGGAAGTGCTTTTCGTTACGTTTGGAACTTTGAGGATTCCTGATTATTATTGTTCTTGGAACTTGTATTGTATGGCTCGTATTTGCACTTTGTTCTTGCACTAGCAAAACAGTGGAGTTTTGCTAACCCCCGAGTATTCGGGGGGTGGATGTCTATTTTTTGCATTCAGGTTTTGGAGCATAGCACAGGGTCGGCACGAAGGATGATGAAAGATGAACGATACTAATCACACGAGGATCCATTGATGTCGTATTGGTTTAGTTGTATTTTCTTTTCCGCTGCAGTATCTTTTCCCCGTTGTACGGGAGTTTATTGTATTTTGACCCCTGCGTGGGTATGTGTTTGGAATTGAGTTGTATGTTATTATTGAAAGACCAAATCGGTCTACTGAGTCATTTTAGCCTTAAAGGCGATGTTTAGATGTTTGATTTTAGTTATCAGCCTGGTAGATTCTCGAGGAGAGGGTCTACGGCGTGTAATATCCCTGAGCGGATTGGGGGTGTTACAAAATCACTCTCATTCCCGTTATTTTTTTTTTTAATTTTTTTAATTGTTTTCATCCTCATGTTTAAATCACTCCTATTACCCATTTTTTATTTGTTTTAGATTTTTTTAATTTATTTATCATCCTCATTAAATTTTGTAAAAAAAATAAAGTTTTTTAGATTTTTTTTAAAAAAATCGGGAATGGGAGTGATTTATGCTTTTTTTAATTTTTTTTAGACTTTGCTTTTGCTGATGTGGATATGATTGTGTATTTATTTTTATTTTTATTTTTTTAAAAAAAAATAATGAGGTGGAATGTGACTTGTATGCCACATTAGCCAAGTCACGCCACTTTTTTAGAATTTTAGAACTAAAATTGTCGGGTCAGACAAACGTTGCAATGCGTGCGCCAAACCCCCCAAATTTTAAGAACATTAATACCTTTTTCTCTATCATGTTTACCTGTCAGGCATGGATGTTCTATTGCAGTTCAAAGTAAACTAGTGTATAGCCCGTCGAAACTCGACGGGTAATCAGTTTACATTGTAATTTATAAGTAAAAACTTAAAAATAATTTAGTACTTTGTTAGGGTTCAGTCACTTGGAATCGTACTGCAGCGGAACACACCAATAAACAGAATTGATGAGGATAAGATTCAGCCACTCGAACTCATTTAGAATTTATGTACTTGTACTCGTCCTAAACTCGATTGAAGATAATTTTACTACTTAGTCGAGTTAAAAACTCGTATAGCAGTATTACATATATTTTTAGATAATAAAACTATATTTGTTAATTAAATTTATTAATGTAAAATATTCGCTAGTTATACATATTAGTTGGGTTCAGCCATTCGGAGTTACGCATCAAGGCAGAACAAAATAAAACCAAAAAGATGAGGCAAAGATTCACCCACTCGAACCCATCTAATATAAGATTGACGTGGTATTCAAAATTTATGATAAATACGATTAATACAAGTTTGATAGTTGATCAAATTAGATTCTCCAATAAGAAATAAAGTAATTATTTTGACTAAGAGTTTGTTTACTTTTTACTTAATCAGCTTAATGCTTAATCAACTTAATGGATCAGCTATATTTTGCTGTTTACTTTCTACTTAATGATCTTAATAATGTCTTTTTCATTAAGCAACTTTTGGGGTGTCCTTACCATTAAGACAGAAATACTTCCCCAATATACCAAAAGTACCCTCTTTAATAATAAAGGAATTGAGTATATATAGTATAAATTATCATATAATCTTAATTATAATTGAGTATATATAGTATAAATTTAAAATTTATATTAATATTATACATTTAAATTTCATAAAATATAAGCTATTTATTGATAAAAAAATAATATAACTATATATATTAAAATATAACTTAATATATTTAAAAAATATTGTCTGATTATTTAAATATACCTGAAAATTATAATTTGATTTATGAATATAAATATATTATAATATAAATTAAAATATATATTATTTTATATTATAAAAACTGATTTTTTTTTATATTGACTATTAAAAAAATTAATATAACTATATATAATAAAATATAACTTAATATATTTATAAAAATATTGTCTGATTATTTACATATACCTAGAAATTACAATATGATTATGAATATATATTATAATATAAATTAAAATATATATTATGTTATATTATATGAATTGATTTTTTTTATATTGACTATTAAAAAAATAATATAACTATATATTAAAATATAAATTAATATATTTATAAAACTATTGTCTAATTATTTAAATATATCTGAAAATTATAATATAATTTATGAATATATAATATAATATAAATTTAAATATATATTATGTTATATTATTTAAATTTATTTTTTATATTGACTATTAAAAAATTAATATAATATTTATTAAAATATAACTTAATGTATTTATAAAAATATTGTCTGATTATTTAAATATATCTGAAAATTATAATATAATTTAAGAATATATATTATAATATAAATTAAAATATATATTATGTTATATTATTTAAATTTATTTTTTATATTGACTATTAAAAAATTAATATAACTATATATATATATATTAAAATATAACTTAATGTATTTATAAAAATATTGTCTGATTATTTAAATATATCTGAAAATTATAATATGATTTATGAATATATATTATAATATAAATTAAAATATATATTATGTTATATTATTTAAATTGATTTTTTTTATATTGACTATTAAAAAATTAATACAACTCTATATATACATATATATATATATATATATTAAAATATAACTTAATATATTTATAAAATATTGTCTTATTATTTAAATATACCTGAAAATTATAATATAATTTATGAATATATATTATAATGTAAATTAAAATAAATATTATGTCATATAATTTAAATTGATTATATAAACTAAAATGCTCAATCCATCCTTTATAAAAAAAGACTTTATTGGCCATGTGAGCATGGCCAATAATGATTTAACTGTTAAGAACCAGGGGCAAGCTATTGTGGTTAACAATGCTCATATCTCTACTAACTCCCCTCCCCCGAGTACTAATGGTGATGTTGTTAAAGATATGACAGGAAACAAAAAACTTGAAGCAACCGAAGAAGAGCAGGGGGTCCAAATTGACAATAGATTTGCGTTGCTCCAAAATTTAGAAGAGCATCACTCTAATGATATTATTTTGCAGGGAACAGAAAATAGTGAGCCCCCAGGCCTTAAGCCCGCGGCTGCCCTCAGTGGGGAAAATAAGTTCAACAAAAAAAGGGTTTTTAGCCCTAAAACTGGCCAGCCTACTCGTAAACGGGCTGATGGAAATATTGTGACCGATAGTGCTAATAATTCATTGGACGATAACATTATTGCTGATCTGCAGGAACAGGTACACGAGGCTGGACAAAAAATCGATGTAGAATCTCGGCCTTCTACTTCTATCCCTCCCTCTATTTTATTTAATGATTTGCTTGATGATGTGATGGTTGTTGATTGTGATGAATCCTCTAATAGTTCGGGCACCCAACCACTGTGTGATCCTTCGGAACCACATGTGGGACTCTCTCAAGATCCCTCTAAGTTCTCTACGGATCAGGTAATTCCCTCATCTGGGGAAGAGTCTGAACCTGGAGAAATTAGAGATGAACTTGATGAAGTGGGATCCGAACCATCCTTTGCCTCGAAAGAAGAACTTTTTGAAAAATCTATCTCGGACGGAGAAAATTTCAAACTTGTTGTTGCCTTACCGGTTCCTTCGGATGTTGAAAACAACACAGAATTACCTAAGCCAACAATAAAATCAAAAAAAGATAAGGTGCAACCAAGCACATCTAAAAGGCCGACGAGACGAACCCGCAAACATGATTAATATCATTTTTTGGAATGTTAGGGGTATCGGCAATGAATCGGCACAAAAAATTGTTAAATTACTTAAAAATGAACATAAACTTAATATTTTGGCCCTTATCGAACCCAAAGTCCAACTAAACTCTCAATATTTTTGTAGACTTTTTGGTTTTGATAAAGTTCTTGCGAATAGCAATAATCATATTTGGCTTTTCTCTGATGTTGATACCAAAATTAATATTATTCGCAACACCGATCAAATGCTTCACACTAGTGTGAGTACTAATTATCTGCCTGCTCCTTTTCATCTTACTGTTGTTTATGGTAAAAATACTAAAATTGAGAGACGCATGCTTTGGGATGCTCTTACTTCGGTGCGTCAATTTCAAGTTCCCTGGATGGTGGGCGGTGATTTTAATATCGTCCTCCATTCTTGTGAAAAAAAAGGGGGCAACCCACCTATCCCATCGGAAATGGAAGAGTTTAGAGATGCCATTATTGATTGTGATCTTTCCGATGGTGGCTATGTGGGATCCCCATTTACTTGGTATAGTAATTATATTTGGCAAAGGTTGGACCGAATTCTTTTCTCCGCCGAATGGCTTAACACGTTTCCTTATTGCGTGGTTAGACACATACCGCGGCACACGTCAGACCATCATGCTCTTCTTTGTGTGTTTAATAATCAGTCCAATAATCACTCTTACTCCTTTCGATTTCAAAACATGTGGACGAAGCATCATACTTTCTTGGATGTTGTCAGAGATTCTTGGTCCATCCCCGTCCCCTCTACGGGAATTTTTAAATTAACTAATAAACTTGCTCGCCTTATGTAACACCCCCAAAACCGTATGGGAATATTACACGCCGTAAACCCTTTCCGCAAGGATCTACCAGGTTAAACGTCCATAAACAATCAAATGCTTACCCGTCCAGGGTCAAACAATATAATAATACAGACCGTCAAGGTCACTTACACATAAACACACAGACCGATGAGGTCACACAACTCTATCAACAGGACTGACTAACAACATTACCCACACAGGGGTCGAAATACAATACATCGGAAGACTAAATCAACTCTAACAATACAACTAAACTCTACCAACTCTCAACTCTTGATTAGTATCGCAGCTCGTCATCCCCTTGTGCCAATCCTGTGACTGCTCCCCTGAACCTGCATGTACCTGGACGCAGAACAGACATCCACCCCCCGAATACTCGGGGGTTAGTAAAACTCCACTGTTTTACTAGTGCAAGTATCAAACCATACGAAATGTAACAAGCAAATAGCAACTACGAATTTAATACGGAAATCCATTATCAAAATGTTCAGAAGTTTTAGAATTTCGAACTCAAGTAAGAGATATTTGAAAAGGAACACATCATCTCGGGATTTTTAAAGCGAGAAAATCTTTTGGACCTCGAGTCCCAATTTACAAAACCTTTTCGTAAAAATAGGGCCTTAGCCCGATTCTCGTTTCAAAGCATACTAAATAATATATCATTATGCGTCCGAGATCCATATTTAAAATGTTACCCGAACAATCATCATTACACGATCACCGTTCGTACACATCATGTACCGAACTCCGGAGGCCTCGACGGACCTTACCCGATCGCACACATTGTTCGTACACATCATGTACCGAACTCCGAGGCCTCGACGGACCCTACCCGGCTACAACACACACCGTTCGTACACATCATGTACCGAACTCCGGAGGCCTCAACGGACCCTACCCGGCTACAAAGATCGTTCGTACACATCATGTACCGAACTCCGGAGGTCTCGTCGGACCTTACGGATCACACACCTTGTCCGTACACGTCATGTACCGGACTCCGAGGCCTCGTCGACCCTACGGTTCACACACTTTGTTCGTACATCATGTACCGAACTCCAGAGGCCTCGTCGGACCCTACTGGATCACCCACACATCGACTCGACACAATTCATAATCATTAAATGTCAAGTCATTCCACATTACGCCGAATGTACAATCAAGCAAGTAAACCAAAACAACACAAACATCATGATCATCACAACGACTCTTAACCAACACAACACACATTCGGTACACAATACATTGAAGAAACACGTGTACAACCATCTCATATGTACATCGCCATCCTGCACAAATGGCACAACGCCTAACACGTATACCAATATATCACTATTATCACAAAGCCTTCAAATTTCGGAAAACACAACCAACTCAAACGGAACATATTTACGGAGGCAAGCAAAATCGTTATACATATCATACGTAATTACTATTCACAAGATACAAGTCGTATAATAAGATACTTGCCTTAATAACCGCTACCAAACGCTCCGAAGAACACGGTTCGGCCGGAAGCTCGGACCCAAGAAGACAACGAGCGAAAGGGTTCCGACTGAGTTCTTCACAAGAATTCGACCCTAACAACATATAATCAATAAATCATCGATCATACGAGGAAGAATAATCGTAGAACGCCCGAAAACCCTCTATGACATTTTAGGACACCTACAAGGCGTCGATCAAGAACTCGACCAAAATAACGAATCGATACGATCCAACCATGGAATAACAAGGAAAATGATATAATACATCTAAATAATCATCAATCCATCACAATCCTAAGTTAAAACGGATTAAACGGACAAATCGAACAAAATACCCAAAACTATATTTTAGGAAAACTTGCCTTGATTCGGTCGATCGGAGCAAGTTATGGAAGGATTAATCGATGTTATGAACTTCAAAACTTCATGGATTTAACCCCTAACAACATCCCTCCATGATCATCAAAGCTCCAGCCTCGGAAGAGGAAGAAAAGAGTGAGAATTATGAAGAAAACCCGATCACTGGGCCTTAAATAGTCGACAGACTCGACCGTGTCCGCCGGACCCGGTCGTGGCGCGCAGTGGCCGCCAGGGACTCGACCGGGACCTGCTAGACACGGTCGCGCCGCCGAGGGGCCTACCGATAGTGACCTGTCATTGACTCGACCGTGTCCTGGAACACGGTCGGGCCTCGGGCGATCGCACGGCTTATCCGAAGAGTTCGGCTCGGCCGTGCGACACGGCCGGGTCCCGAGGCGAGACTTCCGGCTTATCCGGACGAGTACGGCACGGGCCGTGTCGGACGACACGGCCGAAGTTCGGCCGGGTGATCGCCAATAACGAGCGGGTGAGCTAAAGCGACCATAACTCTCTCGTCCGGACTCGATTGACTCACCGCTCGAACCATTGGAAAGCTAACTCGATGCTCTATAATATTGCAAGATTCAGAATTTTTGGAGTTACCAAAAATTAATGGTGATCTAACAAAGTCGAACTCATACTTAGAAAAGTCGTTTAGTAATCCTGAATTCAACAAAACGACACCGAAACCCGAACCTGAATACGAACCGAAGATACGGTTACGAAGTACTCACAAAGACGAATCTAAGAGCTAGCAGAACACACGATTCCGACCACCCGAAGGCTCGAAATTCGACAACGGAAGGTAATTACCCCAAACTTTGGGAAATTACGAAAATGGCCCAAATGCCCGAAAATCACCATACGACAACGAATAATCAAACCGAAGCTCACAACACGTATAACAACGTTAAATGAACTTACGAAAAACCCCAAACGACAATTTCGCACGAGATTCGCAAGAACCGAACTCAAGCGCGGAAAAGTCGCTAAAAGCACGGAACTCAACAAAGCAAAGACCAAACGAACTCGGATGACAAAAGTGCAGAATTAAATATTCTCCGAATGACGAAACGGTCAAAAGCGAGTCGTCGAAACGGACCTCCGCCGAAAATGAAAATTACCGGAAATCCGAAATTGCGGATATTACATTCTACCCTCCTTAAAAGAAGTTTCGTCCCGAAACTTAAAACAAGTAGGGAGAAGCAATATCCCGACAGGAAAACTCAACAAGATACACGAGAAACGTGTAACTTTCGTCCATTGGCGAAACGTTACAAGTAACGCGAAAGAATATACAGCGTGACAACACGCCACACGACGACCATAACAACGCCACCGGCAATGATTCAAAACAATAACGATCAATTAACGACGCATCACATACCACATCTTATGCACACATTTAATCAAGGAAATGTACGCGACAACAAGTCGCACCCGACTAAAACGGCTATGCGATAGAAACAATTAGAGTATTACGATAGAAATCATTCCGATTCTCACCAACAAGAAAATGTCCGACGTCAAAACACAAACAATTCCAGATAACAGAAAATGAGAATACCAGATATTACATTCTATCATACAAAAAAATAAGTTTCGTCCCGAAACTTAAACTAAGGTTATCACAGTGATACGAAACAAAATATAACGACACATAATAAAATACCATGCTCATGACTTCGTGGTCCACTGACACGCCTCCGTAGGTTCAACAACTAACCGGGAACTTACACAAAACAAAATATCATTCAACAAGTTCCAAATGTAAAAGCGTCACAAAAACATCTCTACACGCGAAACAATCCGTGTAGCGAGTACCAAAACACCATCACTAGACATCACTGGGCCCTCCGGAAGTAGGAATAGAATTCCGGTCCCTTATCATCTCGGCAACAATCTCGCAGTACTGAACTCGATGCCCCTCGTGTCCACAATTATAACAAGTCACTGGCGGTTTCTTACAATGCGCGCGTTCACGGCCTAGAACGTTACAGTTGAAACATCTAGGAGCATTACCAGAACTCAAAGACACCGACTTGGGTCTTTTGGGTTCTCTAACTGACCGAGAAGGTCCCATACTCGGCTAATACGAGGGTTGAGGTGTAATATCCGCATTTTTTTCTTCTTTGTCCGATATTCCCGTTTTGGTGTATTTTTATTTTTGGTAGCTCGCTTGTAACCATGTCGACATTTTGAATCTATGTTATTCTCGGAGTTTCTCCATCGGGGATGATCTTGGTGATGTTTTGATATTATTCCGTTTTATGTCATGTATTATGGCACGGACGTTCGATTCTCGTAGAACTCGTTCACTTTTCTAATTCCTTTGGTTTCACGAGTTCGTATAGTTGAGTTGTTCGTATCGTGAGTTTCGGTTTGTTAATCCGACGTCATATCGCGGTTTTGTGAACGTTTGGGCCATTTCGTAATTTTCCCAAGTTTAGGGTATTCTTGTTATCTTTGTTGTTCCTGAACCTTCGGACATTCGGAATCACGTTTCATTTTATATCTTTTGTCGTTGGCGTGAATCATTGGAAGTATATCGGTTGGTAGCAGATACGTCTCGTTACTTCCCGATCATTTCCTCGTCGAGAAGTGATTCAGATTTTCTTCTTGCTGTCTCAGGCTATGTTACGGCCGTAAGCCGCATTGTTACGGCCGTAATGCTTGAGAGTTACGGCCGTAAGTTTCCCTTATACGGCTGTATTATGAGTTCGTTTTCTGCACTTGATTCCAGTGGGGGGGTTACGGGCGTAACATGCTAGAGTTACGGCCGTAAGTATTGATACGGCCGTAATGGTGTTTTGATACGGCCGTAAGTGTCGTTCGTAAATTTTACCCAGTTCTTTCCAGAGGCCAGTTACGGCCGTAAGAGAGTTGTGTTACGGCCGTAATGTTCCTGTGTTACGGCCGTATGTGGGGTGTGTTACGACCGTAACACCTGCCAGTATATAAACTGGCAGCGGCCCAGTTTTTCCTCATTTCTCACTTCTCTCTTTCCTTTTCGCGACGAGAGCGACGACTTGAGCTAGGGTTCGACCGATTTCGATCCAAACTCCATTGTAAGAGCACATTCAAGTATCATACCATCCACCTATCACTAATCATCCATCGTTCATCTTCAAATCAAGGTAAAATCTCTTATAACCTACCTTGGAGGATTTGGGGATTTTCGGGTGTATTGTTCGATTTGCTTCGTATTGTTGATTAATCCTCGTTGATTATGATTAATCTCGTCATTGTTCTTGTTCTCATACGAACTCATGATGTATTTCGTGATATTTACATAATCGATAGGGTTTGGTTGCGATCCGCCCTCGTCGTTGTTTGATACGAATACACATAAATCGTAGGAGGGTTTTCGGGTGTTTCCAATTCCGTATTTAGTTAGAATTGGTAGTGATTGTGTTCTTCGTATCGTTAGGTTCGTGATTATCGGCTCCTATCGGTCGTCGGTGTTTTCCTTCCGTTCGTTGAGCCGTCTCTTATTCAAGGCAAGTATTTTTGGAAACCTTTAAGCTTAACATGAAATGGTGATGTATATTACTTGTGTGTAACTCACCTCGTGTTGGCCCGACGGGGTCAAGGAGGGAAATCTATGCTGCCGCCCTGGATTTCACGAGTTTGTTTAGCTAGCCAGTGCGGGAGGGTCCTTAGAGGCCTCGTGCGGGAATCTATGATATTACTCTGTTCCCAAGGCGATGCATGTGCGTGTTTTGTTTTGTGATATAGCCAGCGCGGGAGGGTCCTTAGAGGCCTCGTGCGGGAATCTATGATATTACTCTGTTCCCAAGGCAAATTGTTTGACTGTTTGTTTCCGGAAAAGACATGTCTAGTTTTGATTTTTGAAACGATATTGGTGCATGCACTATGAAATGTGTAAGCGTTTGGTTTGCCTTTATTACTTGTACTAGCGTAATTGCTAACCCCTTTGGGGACCCGTTTTGGGGAAATTCTTGTTATGGATTTCAGGTTATGATTATCCGGACGAGCGAGCACCAGGACAGTATGAGGATGTTGGCCAGGGTCGTTGACATGTGCATTTGGGTCTATTTATTTCCTCTGTCCATTTCGATATGGTTGTTCCCACAGTTTTAAACTTATAGATTGTACTCGCGAGTACTTAGGCTTTTTGTTTCAAACTCCGTATTGTATTGCTTTAAATTGTCCCGTTGTTGGTTGATGCTTATTTTGCCAGTTGCTCCGGGCATATCTTTATATGTCATATTATTTAATTGTTTATCCTCGCTAACCAAGATGGTTAGTCGAGTGGAGTTTTTCTATTGTAGCCTGGTAGGTCCCATGTAGGGGTCTACGGCGCTGTAACATATTCCGAATATCTCGGGGTGTTACAGAAAATGGTATCAGAGCATCTAGGTTTATGGATACCTAGGCTTGTTGGTTATTTGGGTCTAGTCATGTTTTGTTTGCACATTGTCACACCGCTGCCAGCATCTCGGTACTTCCAGTGCTCGTAAGTTTTCCTACTCAGTCCTTTGTTTTCTTACATTGTATTTCTGCTTTTCGAGTTGAAGTTGCTTTTTCCTCCCTTACTCATCATCAATGTACTTCTGTTATCTCTTAACACCAGTATGGACGCCGGAGGTAACCGTGGTCGTGGTCGTGGTCGTGGTCGTGGACGCGGCCGAGGACGTGGGGCAGCCGGTGGGGCGGCCACGTCACATTCTTCGGGAGCCGGCAGTACCGGTGACCGTCATAGTCATGCTTCTTCTCAGGAGCACGCCGATCTTGGTATTGCGGCCATTATGGCAAAGAAATGGTTAACCAGATGGCGGCTATAGCTCAGTGGTCAGAACCCCAACCAGCCCATGCTAATCGGGCGGAGCGGATCGGCCGGCTTCAGGATGTCATCAAGATGCATCCTCCTCAGTTTACGGGAGCTTCGGACCCGATCGGCTGGGAAGGGTGGATCAAGGAGATATCCAAAGTCTTCACTGCTACTAACTGCCCCGAGGACCGTAAGGTCCCTATTGCTCAATATTTTCTCACGGGAGATGCTACGGATTGGTGGGAGGCCGTTGGTCCCAAAGATCATGTGGCTTCATGGGCCGAATTTCAAGAATTGATGGAGACCGAGTATTGTCCGTGGCCGGTCAGACAGGCTCGAGTGCATGCTTTCTACGATGCTCAACCACGGGATATCCCCGTATCTCAGGCCATTGCCGACTTTAACAAGGAGTTGGGTTATGTGAAGACCCAAGTTGTCGCTGAGAGCGACAAAATTTTCCATTTTTCCAGGAGAATGAAACTGTCCATTCGGGACTATATGTCTGGGCTCGTCTGTACTACCTTGAAGGATTATCAGAGTCGAGCTCTTGCTTATGATATGTCGGTGATGGCTAGCGATTTGGCTCGTGAGAGCAAGAAGCGAAGTCGGGCGGAAATTTTTCGGTCCCAAGAGTGGAGGCCAGCAGAAATCTCAAGCCGCAAATATTTCATCGGGCGGTTCGGCTCGTTTCTCTGGGAGCTTTGGAGTGTCTCGGAACCCCGCTCGTGAGCCCACATGTTTTAACTGTGGTACGCATGGCCATAGGAGCCGACAGTGTTCTCGTCCGAAGTTTACCTGTCATACTTGTGGACAGCTAGGCCACAAGGCCCCTTTTTGTGAGCAGATCAAACAGCTTCGTGGCGCCCGTTCTTCCCAATCGCACCGTTGGAGCCGAGTGTGAACCAGGGCTCATTTGCTCGCCGCCTCCACCGAGTGCCGGTCGAGGTAGGGGTCGGGTCAGCCTGTTAGAGGAGGAGCTTCCCGGTGTCGGCTCGCCTGACCGCGTATCTATGAGATGAGGAGGGCCGATGATCCGGCAGCTACTGTGGCGACAGGTACTGTTCATATCCATTCTCATCCTGTCAGTGTGCTTTTTGATTCGGGTGCTACGCATTCATTCATTTCTCTAGAGTGTGTACGCCGTTTGAGTCTCGACTGCTTGTCACCTTGTGAGCCTTTCATCGTTAAACTTCCTAGCGGTGATAGAATTGTCGGTGATCGAGAAGTCCGGGACTGTTCTGTGATTATTTGTGAGAGGGCTTGGCTCTCTAACCTTATTGTCGTGGGTATCGAGGGTGAGGATTTGATTCTAGGGGATGATTGGCTCGAGCGGCATGGCGCGATCATGAACTACCGCACGAGAATCATCACTATGTTAGCCGAGGACGGCACCGAACACTCTTTCGCAGGGCGAAAGAGGGGAAACCAGAAGTTCGTTATTAACGCCTTGAAGGCGATGAAACTCCTGCGGAAGGGGTGTACTGGTTATTGGTGTTACGCCTTGAAGGCTGATAATGGTGGGGTCGAGCTTTCGTCGATTCCAGTCGTTAGTGAGTTTCCTGATGTATTTCCTGACGAGTTACCGGGATTGCCACCGGATCGTGAGGTCGAGTTTACTATAGAGTTAGAGCCAGGCGCGGCTCCTATTTCGAAGGCGCCGTATCGCATGGCACCTTCAGAGATGTCAGAGTTGAAGAAGCAGCTGAGTGAGCTTCTTGAGTCGGGGTATGTTCGACCGAGCGCCTCGCCTTGGGGCGCACCGGTCCTGTTTGTGCGGAAGAAAGATGATTCACTACGTTTGTGTATCGACTATCGCGAACTAAACAAGGTGACCATCAAGAACAAGTATCCTTTGCCGAGAATCGATGACTTGTTTGACCAGTTGCAGGGAGCTGCGGTATTCTCGAAGATTGATTTGAAATCGGGGTACTATCAGCTCCGGGTGAGGGAGTCCGATGTGCCGAAAACAGCTTTTCGGACGAGATATGGACATTACGAGTTTGTAGTTATGCCTTTCGGATTAACTAATGCGCCGGCGGTGTTCATGCAGTTGATGAACAAAGTCTTTATCGAGTATTTGGATAAGTGTGTCGTCGTCTTCATTGACGATATTCTTATCTATTCGAGGAATGAGGAAGAGCATGCCCATCATCTGCGGATAGTGTTAGACATTTTGAGGACCGAGCAACTCTATGCGAAGTTCTCGAAATGTGAGTTCTGGCTGAAGGAAGTGATGTTTTTGGGTCACGTGATTTCAGCCGAGGGAGTCCGTGTGGATCCGCAGAAAATTGAGGCAGTGTTGGATTGGGCACCGCCCAAGAATGTGAAGGAGATTCGTAGTTTCTTGGGTTTGGCTGGCTACTACCGTAGGTTCGTCGAGGGTTTCTCGAACCGGCTCGGCCACTTACACAGTTGCTCCATAAGTCCGAGAAGTTCGTATGGAATGACGAGAGGCAGTCGAGTTTTGAGGAGCTGAAGAGGCGCTTGACTTCAGCCCCGGTTTTGGCGTTGCCGTGCGGCAACGAGGGTTTTGCCGTCTATAGCGATGCTTCGGGCCAGGGTCTTGGGTGCGTATTGATGCAGCACGGCAAGACCATTGCCTTTGCGTCGAGACAGTTGAGGCCATATGAGCTTAACTACCCTACTCATGATTTGGAGTTAGCGGCAGTCGTTTTTGCGCTCAAGATTTGGCGTCACTATCTTTTCGGCTCGGCATGTCAGATTTTTACCGATCATAAAAGTCTGAAATACATATTTACTCAGCGGGAGTTGAATATGAGGCAGAGGAGATGGTTAGAGCTGATTAAGGATTACGACCTCGAAATCCTTTACCATCCGGGCAAGGCAAACGTCGTGGCCGACGCCTTGAGTCGGAAACCGATTGCGTTGCGAACGCTTGAGGTCCTTACGTCTCAGTCTGAGCTTCGGCGGACTTTGATCGAGTTAGATATTGAGGTTTTGTTGCCTGGGACTGTCGGGCAACTTTGTGCTTTAGAGATTTCGTCGTCTTTGATCGATGAAATTAAGCTGAAGCAGTTGGAGGATCCGATGATTACTCAAATCCGAGAGAACATTCTTAAGGGAAAGTCTCCCGGCTTTGTAATCCATGAGGATGGTGTTTTGATTCAGTCGGCTTTGTGTACGAACGACTTAGAGTTGAGACAGAGTATTGCGCGAGGCCCATGCTACACCTTACTCCGTTCATCTGGTTCGAGTAAGATGTATAAGGACACGAGGAGGAATTTACGGTGGAATGATATGAAGGAGGAGGTCGCGCAGTTTGTAGCAAAATGTTTGACTTGTCAATGTGTCAAAATCGAGCATCGGCGACCGGTGGGTTATTGCGGTCACTTCCGTTCGGAATGGAAATGGGAAGATATATCGATGGATTTCATTACGAGTTTGCCGAGATCGAGATCGGGCATGAATATGGTATGGGTGATTGTTGATCGTCGACCAAGTCGGCACATTTTCGGGCATCAAGGACACTTGGGGCCGGAGAAGTTGGCCCGTATATTTATCGCACAGATTGTGAGGCTTCACGGTACTCAAGTCTATTGTTTCGGATCGTGATGGTCGTTTTGTATCACACTTTTGGCGGGCGGTGCATAAGGCGTTGGGTACTCGTTTGCGTTTGAGTACCTCTTTTCACCCCGATCGGATGGGCAGTCGGAGCGCACCATCCAGACATTTGAGGATATGTTGCGTGCTTGTGCTCTCGACTGGAGCAATGACTGGGAGGAGCATTTGCCATTGATCGAATTCACGTACAACAACAGTTGGCACGCGTCCATTCGGATGGCACCGTATGAGGCACTTTATGGGCGACGATGTCGATCGCCGATTTGTTGGAATGAGGCGTCCGATTTGGTCGGGACCGAACCGGATGTCGTTTTAGAGACGAGGCAGAAGATAGAATTAATTCGAGAACGGATGTTGACTGCCCAGAGTCGACAGAAGTCATATGCCGATGTCCGTCGTCGACCTTTAGAATTCGAGGTGGGAGACCACGTCTTGCTGAAGGTGTCTCCGATGAGAGGAGTTTTTCGTTTCGGGAAGAAGGGGAAGTTGAGTCCGAGATTTATTGGACCCTTCGAGATTCTCGAGCGAGTCGGTGGGTTAGCATACCGTTTGGCCTTACCCCCGGACCTGAGTCATGTTCATAACGTTTTTCATGTTTCCCAGCTGAGGAAATATGTCCCGGATCCTAGTCACATCATCGACTATGGGGAGATTGACGTTGCCGAGAATATTACTTTTGAGGAGCGTCCTTTGAAGATTTTAGAGCATCGGGAGAAACGACTGAGGCATAAGACCATTCCCTTGGTCAAGGTGCAGTGGTCGAGGCATGGTGTCGAGGAGGCGACCTGGGAAACCGAGGATAGCATGCGTGCTAGATACCCCGAGTTGTTTGTTTCTCAAGTTTCGGGACGAAACTTATTTTTAGAGGGGTAGAATGTAATATCCGCATTTTTTTCTTCTTTGTCCGATATTCCCGTTTTGGTGTATTTTTATTTTTGGTAGCTCGCTTGTAACCATGTCGACATTTTGAATCTATGTTATTCTCGGAGTTTCTCCATCGGGGATGATCTTGGTGATGTTTTGATATTATTCCGTTTTATGTCATGTATTATGGCACGGACGTTCGATTCTCGTAGAACTCGTTCACTTTTCTAATTCCTTTGGTTTCACGAGTTCGTATAGTTGAGTTGTTCGTATCGTGAGTTTCGGTTTGTTAATCCGACGTCATATCGTGGTTTTGTGAACGTTTGGGCCATTTCGTAATTTTCCCAAGTTTAGGGTATTCTTGTTATCTTTGTTGTTCCTGAACCTTCGGACATTCGGAATCACGTTTCATTTTATATCTTTTGTCGTTGGCGTGAATCTGTTGGAAGTATATCAGTTGGTAGCAGATACGTCTCGTTACTTCCCGATCATTTCCTCGTCGAGAAGTGATTCAGATTTTCTTCTTGCTGTCTCAGGCTATGTTACGGCCGTAAGCCGCATTGTTACGGCCGTAATGCTTGAGAGTTACGGCCGTAAGTTTCCCTTATACGGCCGTATTATGAGTTCGTTTTCTGCACTTGATTCCAGTGGGGGGGTTACGGGCATAACATGCTAGAGTTACGGCCGTAAGTATTGATACGGCCGTAATGGTGTTTTGATACGGCCGTAAGTGTCGTTCGTAAATTTTACCCAGTTCTTTCCAGTGGCCAGTTACGGCCGTAAGAGAGTTGTGTTACGGCCGTAATGTTCCTGTGTTACGGCCGTATGTGGGGTGTGTTACGGCCGTAACACCTGCCAGTATATAAACTGGCAGCGGCCCAGTTTTTCCTCATTTCTCACTTCTCTCTTTCCTTTTCGCGACGGGAGCGACGACTTGAGCTAGGGTTCGACCGATTTCGATCCAAACTCCATTGTAAGAGCACATTCAAGTATCATACCATCCACCTATCACTAATCATCCATCGTTCATCTTCAAATCAAGGTAAAATCTCTTATAACCTACCTTGGAGGATTTGGGGATTTTCGGGTGTATTGTTCGATTTGCTTCGTATTGTTGATTAATCCTTGTTGATTATGATTAATCTCGTCATTGTTCTTGTTCTCCTACGAACTCATGATGTATTTCGTGATATTTACATAATCGAGAGGGTTTGGTTGCGATCCGCCCTCGTTGTTTGATACGAATACACATAAATCGTAGGAGGGTTTTGGTGTTTCAATTCCGTATTTAGTTAGAATTGGTAGTGATTGTGTTCTTCGTATCGTTAGGTTCGTGATTATCGGCTCCTATCGGTCGTCGGTGTTTTCCTTCCGTTCGTTGAGCCGTCTCTTATTCAAGGCAAGTATTTTTGGAAACCTTTAAGCTTAACATGAAATGGTGATGTATATTACTTGTGTGTAACTCACCTCGTGTTGGCCGACGGGGTCAAGGAGGGAAATCTATCCGCCGCCTGGATTTCACGAGTTTGTTTAGCTAGCCATGCGGGAGGGTCCTTAGAGGCCTCGTGCGGGAATCTATGATATTACTCTGTTCCCAAGGCGATGCATGTGCGTGTTTTTTTGTGATATAGCCAGCGCGGGAGGGTCCTTAGAGGCCTCGTGCGGGAATCTATGATATTACTCTGTTCCCAAGGCAAATTGTTTATTGTTTGTTTCGGAAAAGACATGTCTAGTTTTGATTTTTGAAACGATATTGGTGCATGCACTATGAAATGTGTAAGCGTTTGGTTTGCCTTGATTACTTGTACTAGCGTAATTGCTAACCCCTTTGGGGACCCGTTTTGGGGAAATTCTTGTTATGGATTTCAGGTTATGATTATCCGGACGAGCGAGCACCAGGACAGTATGAGGATGTTGGCCAGGGTCGTTGACATGTGCATTTGGGTCTATTTATTTCCTCTGTCCATTTCGATATGGTTGTTCCCACAGTTTTAAACTTATAGATTGTACTCGCGAGTACTTAGGCTTTTTGTTTCAAACTCCGTATTGTATTGCTTTAAATTGTCACGTTGTTGGTTGATGCTTATTTTGCCAGTTGCTCCGGGCATATCTTTATATGTCATATTATTTAATTGTTTATCCTCGCTAACCAAGATGGTTAGTCGAGTGGAGTTTTTCTATTGTAGCCTGGTAGGTCCCATGTAGGGGTCTACGGCGCTGTAACATATTCCGAATATCTCGGGGTGTTACAGGAGGTGTGGGAATCCCAATTCCCTTACTTCCCGATGCGTCATCGGAAATCTTCTGCTTTTTTGCTACCGATACGGACTCGGTAGACATTATAGCCATCTCAAACGCCAAGGCTCGATCCTGATAGTCCTTCAAGGTTGTACACATAAAAGGAGCCATACACTGCCGAATCTGAGGTTTCATACGCATATCGAAATAACGAACCTTATCTGCCTCACTTTTCACACGATCCGAACATAACACAGTGCCGATTATAATCGACTATCGCTGGGATATCGACACGTCTCGGGCGTAGCCGAAAAACTCGACAATCCTACGCTCTTTAACGGGCGGCGGACAATACTCGGCCTCCATGGCGGTTTTGAATTCGGTCCAGTAGCGGTACGATCACTGGCGCTACGGCCTCCCACCGATCTGCGGCTTCCTGTCGAGTAGGTATTGAGCAATAGGCACTCTTCTCTCATCGGGGCAAGCTACGGCATCAAACGTTACATCCAGTGGAAGAGCCAATTCTCCCGGCTTAACGAGTCCGAAGAACCTACAAAGCGGGCGGGTGCATTCTCATCACATCTCGTAACCACTTACCGGCTCCGTTATCTTCATCCGAATCCGTCTCGGTGTACGATCGATTCATATGCGCCAACCGGTCGGTCACACCGACGAAAGATGGTGGCGGCGTCAATATCAACATTACCTGCGGATGAGTGCTGCGATCACAACCACGACTACGACCACGTCTTGACCCACGGCCTCTCGGCATCTTGGATGGACGACCAATAAGAATAACACATCCAAACAAATATCACAACGTCAAGATAAGACAATAGATAGCAACACGTTAAAACATCAACTCCAAGTCATCACACAAGTGCACAAACTAACACTGTAATTTTAGGACTTCATAAAAAAAATAATCCACACAGTCGCATCAACAGAGATGTTTGGATTTTACAAAATCAAACACTATCAAAACCACACACGTATCGCAGGGATCAAACAAACAACAAAAATAAAATGTTTCCGGGGTATTATTCAAATGATAAAATTTTAAAATTCTCAAGTTTGAAAAAAAATTGGTGAAATGAAATTTTTGAAAACACTTATAATACCTCGGTCGTTTTGCAAAACAAGATTTTCCAAAAATTTTGATTTCCACAAAAATGCTCAAATCAGTAGTCTTTAAGGAAAACATTTTCAAAGCTACCCGTAGCGGGTATAATTACAACAATCCCAAAATAGTCGATATTAAAACCACATGCCCAAATGGCGAACAGGGTCGCCAATTCAATCACATACATCTCATGGCATCAAGTTTAAACACACAGTAAAATCATTCATCGGAGTTTCCCACAAACTCTACCGTAAAACCCATCAAGGTTCACAACTTTCACACCATACCAACCCACATGGTGGTTCAAGGGTCAAACATCAATACATCCAGCTCTATACACGTACAGCGTATCCAAGTACCGAATACAACTTCATTACACAACACCGTGTAAATAAAATTATGCACCACAAATATCACACATAAATGAAATCATGAACACGAGATATTATGCATAAAAGAGGAGACTTACGTCCACAGGCCCGCACGGAGACGACGGTCGCCCACGATACTAATCTCATCCGACAACATATCCAACGCGTTGTGACTACGCACAACTCAACTTGTCACCTGACGACTCGAACGACGAGACAACACATTACTCGACAAATCACAACTCGACTCGACCCGACAGCCTAGGTTTCCGCAACCTAAGCTCTGATACCATAAATGTAACACCCCCAAAACCGTATGGGAATATTACACGCCGTAAACCCTTTCCGCAAGGATCTACCAGGCTAAACGTCCATAAACAATCAAATGCTTGCCCGTCCAGGGTCAAACAATATAATAATACAGACCGTCAAGGTCACTTACACATAAACACACAGACCGATGAGGTCACACAACTCTATCAACAGGACTGACTAACAACATTACCCACACAGGGGTCGAAATACAATACGGAAGATGAATCAACTCTAACAATACAACTAAACTCTACCAACTCTCAACTCTTGATTAGTATCGCACTCGTCATCCCCTTGTGCCAATCCCGTGTTGCTCCCCGAACTCGCATGTACACGGGCAGAGCAGACATCCACCCCGAATACTCGGGGTTAGTAAAACTCCTTTGTTTTACTAGTGCAAGTATCAAACCATACGAAATGTAACAAGCAAATAACAACTACGAATTTAATACGGAAATCCATTATCAAAATGTTCTAGAAGTTTTAGAATTTCGAACTCAAGTAAGAGATATTTGAAAAGGAACACATCATCTCGGGATTTTAAAGCGAGAAATCTTTTGGACCTCGAGTCCCAATTTACAAAACCTTTTCGTAAACAATAGGGCCTTAGCCCGATTCTCGTTTCAAAGCATACTAAATAATATATCATTATGCGTCCGAGATCCATATTTAAAATGTTACCCGAACAATCATCACACGATCAACGTTCGTACACATCATGTACCGAACTCCGAGGCCTCGACGGACCTTACCCGGATCGCACACATTGTTCGTACACATCATGTACCGAACTCCGAGGCCTCGACGGACCCTACCCGGCTACAACACACACTGCTCGTACACATCATGTACCGAACTCCGAGGCCTCAACGGACCCTACCGGCTACAAAGATCGTTCGTACACATCATATACCGAACTCCAGAGGTCTCGTCAGACCTTACCTGGATCACACACCTTGTCCGTACACGTCATGTACCGGACTCCAGAGGCCTCGTCAGACCCTACCTGGTTCACACACTTTGTTCGTACACATCATGTACCGAACTCCAGAGGCCTCGTCAGACCCTACCTGGATCACCCATACATCGACTCGACACAATTCATAATCATTAAATGTCAAGTCATTCCACATTACGCCGAATGTACAATCAAGCAACTAAACCAAAACAACACAAACATCATGATCATCACAACGACTCTTTACCAACACAACACACATTCGGTACACAATACATTGAAGAAACACGTGTACAACCATCTCATATGTACATCGCCATCCTGCACAAATGGCACAACGCCTAACACGTATACCAATATATCACTATTATCACAAAGCCTTCAAATTTCGGAAAACACAACCAACTCAAACGGAACATATTTACGGAGGCAAGCAAAATCGTTATACATATCATACGTAATTACTATTCACAAGATACAAGTCGTATAATAAGATACTTGCCTTAATAACCGCTACCAAACGCTCCGAAGAACACGGTTCGACCGGGAAGCTCGGACCCCGAAGAAGACAACGAACGAAAGGGTTCCGACTCGAGTTCTTTACAAGAATTCGACCCTAACAACATATAATCAATAAATCATCGATCATACGAGGAAGAATAATCGTAGAACGCCCGAAAACCCCTCTATGACATTTTACCGGACACCTACAAGGCGTCGATCAAGAACTCGACCAAAATAACGAATCGATACGATCCAGCCATGGAATAACAAGGAAAATGATATAATACATCTAAATAATCATCAATCCATCACAATACTAAGTTAAAACGGATTAAACGGACAAATCGAACAAAATCCCCAAAACTATATTTTAGGAAAACTTGCCTTGATTTGGTCGATCGGAGCAAGTTATGGAAGGATTAATCGATGTTATGAACTTCAAAACTTCATGGATTTAACCCCTAACAACATCCCTCCATGATCATCAAAGCTCCAGCCGCGGAAGAGGAAGAAACGAGTGAGAAAAATGAAGAAAAACCCGATCTTTGGGCCTTAAATAGGTGACAGACTCGACCGTGTCCGCCCGACACGGTCGTGGCGCGCGATGGCAGCGAGGACTCGACCGTGTCTGCTAGACACGGTCTCGCCGCCGAGGGGCCTACCGATAGTGACTGTCATGGCGCTCGGCATTGACTCGGCCGTGTCTGGAACACGGTCGGGCCTCTGGCGGTCGCTACGGCTTATCCGGAAGAGTTCGGCTCGGCCGTGCAGACGACACGGTCGGGTCTGAGACGAGACTTCCGGCTTATCCGGACGAGTGCACGGGCCGTGTCGGACGACACGCCGAGTTCGGCCGGCGTGATCGGCCAATAACGGCGGGTGAGCTAAAGCGACCATAACTCTCTCGTCAGGGACTCAGTTGCTCACCGTTCGAACCATTGGAAATCTAACTCGATGCTCTATAATATTGCAAAGATTCAGAATTTTTGGAGTTACCAAAAATTAATGGTGATCTAACAAAGTCGAACTCATACTTAGAAAAGTCGTTTAGTAATCCTGAATTCAACAAAACGACACCGAAACCCGAACCTGAATACGAACCGAAGATACGGTTACGAAGTACTCACAAAGACGAATCTAAGAGCTAGCAGAACACACGATTCCGACCACCCGAAGGCTCGAAATTCGACAACGGAAGGTAATTACCCCAAACTTTGGGAAATTACGAAAATGGCCCAAATGCCCGAAAATCACCATACGACAACGAATAATCAAACCGAAGATCACAACACGTATAACAACGTTAAATGAACTTACGAAAAACCCCAAACGACAATTTCGCACGAGATTCGCAAGAACCGAACTCAAGCGCGGAAAAGTCGCTAAAAGCACGGAACTCAACAAAGCAGCACCGAAACGAACTCGGATGACAAAAAGTGCAGAATTAAATATTCTCCGAATGACGAAACGGTCAAAAGAGAGTCGTCGAAACGGACCTCCGCCGAAAATGAAAATTACCGGAAATCCGAAATTGCGGATATTACACCTTAAACTTTCTCTCAAAGATTGGAATAAGAGTGTTTTTGGCAATATTTTTGATAAAGTGCTTGAAGCTCAGAATTGCGTTGCCATGGCGGAGGAGATGTTTGATAAGGATCCTACAATTGCTAACAAGGAATATCTTAGTAAAATGAATGACAACCTCAATAGATCTTTATCGCTTGAGGAAATTTTTTGGAAACAAAAAACAAAAACTAAATGGACTATGGAAGGGGAGAGGAACAGTAAATTTTTTCATGATTTGGTTAAAAAGAAAAGGCAAAAGAATTTTATCCACTCCATCTCAGATAACGGATCCACTCTGACCGATCTGAATGATATCCATAATTCGGCTATTCAATTTTATAAAAAGTGTTTTACCAAAGAGAATGCTGATATTGACAATGTTAGGCTAGACCTCATTCCTAAGGTGATTGATGAGAGGGACAATAATTTCCTTTGTGATCTTCCCTCTTTGGAGGAAATTCGTGAAGTTGTTTTTGATATGGATAGTGACAGTGTGGCCGGTCCTGACGGATTTAATGTTAAATTTTACCAAGTTTGCTGGGATATTATTTGTCTAGATGTTTTTGATGCGGTAATTGATTTTTTTAAGGGCTCGGCCTTAACTCAAGCTTATTCCTCTACTTCGTTATCCCTTATCCCTAAAATCCAGTCTCCTAACTCGTGGAAGGACTTGCGGCCCATTAGTCTTTGCAACACTTCTTATAAAATCTTTTCTAAAATCTTGAGCAAAAGACTTAGTGCCATCCTTCCTCGTATTATTAATCCTGCGCAATCCGGCTTTATTAAAGGCCGTCTTATCACGGATAATATTCTTACAGCTTTAGAAGTCACGCACGATATTTCTAGAACCAATTTAAATACCATTATCAAACTTGATATGGAAAAGGCTTACGATAGAATGGATTGGGGGTTCTTATTCAATGTTTTGGATCAATTTGGTTTCTCCCCCAAATTTATCTCCCTTATTAAACAATGTGTATGCTCACCGTGGTTTTCTATTCTTATCAATGGTATGTCGGTGGGGTACTTCAAAAGTGAGAGGGGTCTTCGTCAAGGTGATCCCATTTCTCCCCTCCTTTTTGTTATCGCTGCAGACTACTTCTCTAAACTTATTGACAATACGTTTGATAAATACCCGGGTATGTTTTATGGTATTCGTAAGAACGTGCGTATCACTCACTTAGCTTATGCGGATGATACTCTTCTCTTTTTAAAAGCTAGCAAGACTAATTTACAAATTCTCAAGCATTGTCTTACTCATTACGAGGAGATTTCGGGTCAAAAAATTAATATCTCCAAGAGTCTTTTTGTGATGCACAACTCATCAATCGGAGACCTGGATATGGTGCATAGAATTACGGGTTTTGAGTACACCAAACTTCCAATTAAATATCTTGATGTCCCTCTTTGGAAAGGTAACCTAACCTTTGCTATGTTCAATGATTTGATCCTTAAAATCCAAAATAAAATCTGTACTTGGAACCACCACCTCCTTTCTTTAGGAGGAAGAATTGAACTTATTAAATCGGTTTTAAATTCCATTTCCTTTTATTGTTTACAAGTGATTAAGCCTCCTGGGAATGTTATTACTTTTATTGAGAGGCTTTTCAATAAATTTTTATGGGGTTCTAATGAGCAACACAATAAAATTCATTGGGCGTCTTGGCAAAAATTGTGTTACCCGACTAGTGAGGGAGGAATAGGGTGTCGTGATCTTAATGATATTATTCATACGGCTGAGATGAAAATGTGGTGGCGTTTTCGTACAAACAATAATATTTGGTCTCAATTTCTAAAGGCTAAATATTGCAAGAGACTTCATCCCATGATTGTTAAAGTTAATCCATATGATTCATCAATTTGGAAAAGACTTTGTAGCATTCGGGTTTATGCGGATGGTAATATTTGGTGGAATAGTGGAGATGGAAATGTCTCCTTTTGGCATGATATGTGGTGCGACTTCAGCCCTCTTTCTAATATTTTCCCGACTAAATCCAAAGCTCTCATTAAACATTTTTGGGGGGACAGGGATTGGGATAAACCGAAACTTCATTCGGTTTTACCCCATCAATATTGTGATTATATTTGTGCACTTCCATCCCATTTGAATAATCCCCAACCTTGTTGGAAACTTTCTTCCAATGGCAATTTTTCCTTCAAAGGTACCTGGGATATTATTAGAAAGAAAAAGAACGAGCACAATTTTCTTAAATATTGTTGGCAACCTATGATTACTCCAACGATTTCGGTTTTTATGGTTCGTTTGTTGAATAAATGGATCCCCACATCGGATTGTCTTATCAAGAGAGGGATGATTGTTGATATCCCGTGTTTTTGTTGTAATAATATTGAGACGATGGCCCACCTATTTATTATTGGCCCTATTGCTACCAAGGTGTGGAATATTTTTTATAACTTAGCGGGATTTCACGGACCTATAACCGATAATTTTAATTTCATCTTGGCATCATGGTTCTCCAAAACTAAAGGTAAGGTTCATCTATTCCATATCATTCATATCCTTATACTTTGGTTTTTGTGGTGTTGTAGGAATGACAAAAGAATGAAGGGTATCCCCTTTACGGCCGAGCGTGTTTGCTCCCGGATTTGGAAATACCTTAGATCTATTAAAATTGCCGACAAATATTGTCATACCTTTTGAAAGGGTGCGGATGCTTTTGCAGCTCGTCTTGGAGTTGATTCCGCGCCTAGGAGAATTTGTAAAATTGTGGCCGTGCGATGGGCAAGACCGTGTACCGGTTGGGTCAAACTTAACACGGATGGTGCGGCCAAAGGTAATCCGGGTCTTGCGGGGGCGGGCGGTATTATTCGAGACCACTTGGGCAGCCCCATTCTTTGTTTTTCCGAACATATTGGGGTTCAAACCAACACTTTTGCGGAGCTCTACGCTATTTGGCGTGGGATTGAGCTTTGCTTGGACAAGAAGTTTAATTATATTTGGGTTGAAGTGGACTCCGTTGTGGCTTTGAAATTAATTCAGAGGAAGTCTACTTGCCATTGGAACCTTCAAAACTTGGTGTCTAAAATTCACAAACTCTCGAATCAAGTGACAACTCGTTTTTCCCACATCTATAGGGAAGGGAATGGGATTGCTGACATTCTTGCTGATCAAGGATGTTTTCGTCGAGATTTTTTTTGTTCGAATGGGCATGATCTTAAAGGGAAAATCCGTGGCCTTATTCGTTTAGATAAAATTAGTTTTCCGTATCTTAGAAATAAAAAAGTTTTGCCTCGTTAGTTTTGGGGCATTTGTCTTGGGGCGTGTAGAGGGGCTCGTCCTCCCTCGTTCCTCTTGGGCGTGTAGAGGGACTCGTCCACCCTCAATTTCCTGGTTTGTTTAATAATATTTCGGTTTTTAAAAAAAAAAAAAAAGACTTAATTCATATTGAAGGGTAAAATGGTCATTTCTGTCATTCAGATAGTTCATTCAGAAAAGAAAGAAACAACAATCAGACAGATTAATCCACTCAGACAGCTTAATCCATTCAGGTATTGATGGAAAAAAAATAAACAACCCTTAACTTAGTAATTAATATGACGAATATTGACCAAACTAAAATTTTTAATTAAATAGAACTACTATATAAAACAGATGTGAGATTCAAATTTTATAAACATAATTAATGTATATTTAATAATTGACCAAATTATATTTTTACTAAAATTAAATTATTTATTTGTCCAACTTAATATTGGCCAAATTAAACACAATAAACTAAAATTCTTAAGCTTGTGTGTGAAATAATTATGGGGTTGAAAAATACACATCGAATTCTAAGCATTTATTTATGTTCTCCATTGGTGGAGTTCTATGTTTAATCGATGTGGGATTCAAGACAATGAATTCTATTTATTTAGGTTATCCATCGTTTAAATATCAATTTAAATCAATGTGGGATCCAAGACTTTTAGATAAATAAGGATTCAAAAATAATAGAATGCCACCTAAGAGAGAGAATTAATGTGGTGCTTTGGGTCCGTAACGCTATTATATATATAGATAACTTAATATATTTATAAAACTATTGTCTAATTATTTAAATATATCTGAAAATTATAATATGATTTATGAATATATATTATAATATAAATTAAAATATATATTATGTTATATTATTTAAATTGATTTTTTTATAATGACTATTAAAAAATTGTGAGATTCAAATTTTATAAACATAATTAATGTATATTTAATAATTGACCAAATTATATTTTTACTAAAATTAAATTATTTATTTGTCCAACTTAATATTGGTCAAATTAAACACAATAAACTAAAATTCTTAAGCTTGTGTGTGAAATAATTATGGGGTTGAAAAATACACATCGAATTCTAAGCATTTATTTATGTCCTCCATTGGTGGAGTTCTATGTTTAATCGATGTGGGATTCAAGACAATGAATTCTATTTATTTAGGTTATCCATCGTTTAAATACCAATTTAAATCAATGTGGGATCCAAGACTTTTAGATAAATAAGGATTCAAAAATAATAGAATGCCACCTAAGAGAGAGAATTAATGTGGTGCTTTGGGTCCGTAACGCTATTATATATATATATATATAGATAACTTATTATAGTTATAAAACTATTGTCTAATTATTTAAATATATCTGAAAATTATAATATGATTTATGAATATATATTATAATATAAATTAAAATATATATTATGTTATATTATTTAAATTGATTTTTTATATTGACTATTAAAAAATTGTGAGATTCAAATTTTATAAACATAATTAATGTATATTTAATAATTGACCAAATTATATTTTTACTAAAATTAAATTATTTATTTGTCCAACTTAATATTGGTCAAATTAAACACAATAAACTAAAATTCTTAAGCTTGTGTGTGAAATAATTATGGGGTTGAAAAATACACATCGAATTCTAAGCATTTATTTATGTCCTCCATTGGTGGAGTTCTATGTTTAATCGATGTGGGATTCAAGACAATGAATTCTATTTATTTAGGTTATCCATCGTTTAAATACCAATTTAAATCAATGTGGGATCCAAGACTTTTAGATAAATAAGGATTCAAGAATAATAGAATGCCACCTAAGAGAGAGAATTAATGTGTTGCTTTGTCAATCCGTATTATTATATATATATATATATAGATAACTTAATATATTTATAAAACTATTGTCTAATTATTTAAATATATCTGAAAATTATAATATGATTTATGAATATATATTATAATATAAATTAAAATATATATTATGTTATATTATTTAAATTGATTTTTATATTGACTATTAAAAATTGTGAGATTCAAATTTTATAAACATAATTAATGTATATTTAATAATTGACCAAATTATATTTTTACTAAAATTAAATTATTTATTTGTCCAACTTAATATTGGTCAAATTAAACACAATAAACTAAAGTTCTTAAGCTTGTGTGTGAAATAATTATGGGGTTGAAAAATACACATCGAATTCTAAGCATTTATTTATGTCCTCCATTGGTGGAGTTCTATGTTTAATCGATGTGGGATTCAAACGATGAATTATTTATTTAGGTTATCCATCGTTTAAATACCAATTTAAATCAATGTGGGATCCAAGACTTTTAGATAAATAAGGATTCAAAAATAATAGAATACCACCTAAGAGAGAGAATTAATGTGGTGTTTTGGGTCCGTAACGCTATTATAAATATATATATATATATATATATATATATATATATATATATATATATATAGATAAAGAGTTGCTATATCATGGACCATGAAGCAGCATGGATGGGTTTAATGGGGAAGTAATACATAAAACATGGTGAACGCGATATTTATGTCATTTACTTATTTTTCTCTTAAATATTCATTACGGATCCATGATATAAATTAACATGCACTAAAGCATGTTTTGGATGGAATAATTTAGCATGAAGAAATTAAAGAGGAATGATTCAAATGAAAATAACTATGTTGAGTAAAAAATAAGAATAATTCTGAACAATTAATCTTTGTACAATCCATATTAGCGAATTATAAAGTATATACATTTTTTGCATCAAAATATTAATGCATTGAAATTATATATTATACGCATAAAAATATCGATGTATTCCATGCATAATTTTTCGTGGGAATAAATCTTAACCATCTATTCATTAACATCAATGAAACAAATTTATTCCTATTTTTTAACTTAAAACTCATTCCCACAAGAATCATCCCATATACGTGTGTCCGAGATCTCTTATTTAATACGTGTGTCACACACACACAGAGAGAGAGAGAGATTAATTTAGCTTGCTTTAAGACAAAATGAAAAGACAGAGTATTCATACTAGTATTTTGAATCACAACTAACAAGTTTAATTATCAGCTTCATCTATTATTTCAAAACCCTATGATGCTGCTCTGTGAGGGTTTTTATTTCTGAATTCTCTTACTAAAACTCAGACATATCAGACTTTGCATATGTTCAACTCCGAACACGACTTGGACGAGGCAAAACATGAAGGTTAACAAATAACAACAACCAAGCGCTTACATCGAGCATCGATATATGAATTCAAGCGCTAAATAAACACGTAATTCGGACTAACCGAAGGTACGAAAAAACAAATACGAAATCAAACACCCAAAGCTTTGGGAAATTACAAAACGGCTCATACTTTCAAAAATCACGATTCGAGGTTGAACAACTACACCCAAGCTCACAACACGCCTAGATATATTAAATGAACTTGTAGAAATAGCGAAACAACCGTTTCAAACAAGATTTACAAGAATCGCATACAAACGCGGAAAAATCGCAACCATAAACGATTTTCTTAAAAACAACCTCGAAACTCGTTCGAATAGCAAAGTGTAGACAAAATAATTTCAAAAGGTCGAAAAGATTACAAAAGCAAGTCAACGAAGATATAAAATCACCAAAAATAAAAATTACTAAAAATAGAAAAATATCGAGTATTACAAGGACGACCTCTTAACTGATCAAGACGCCTATCAAGAAATAATTAGGACCTAACCCTTCTTTTCCAGTTTAAATGGGCTAACCAGCTGGCCGATGGTCCTTTTAACATCTCTAATGGGGACCAAGGTGCACTATGCCATTAGGCGGGAGGGATAAATTGCCAATGCAAGTCATGGGCGGAGTTGGGAACCCTTTTTTGTGAGAGTATGCTGATAAGCCCACTCGATCGGATAGTATTTTTTGTATAAACGATATGATACCTGTAACACCCCCAAAATCGTATGGGAATATTACACGCCGTAGACCCTTTCCACAAGGATCTACCAGGCTAAACATCCATAAACAACCAAATGCTTGCCCGGCCAGGGTCAAACAATATAATAATACAGACGGTATGGTCACTTACACATGAATACACAGACCGATGAGGTCACACAACTCAATCAACAAAACTTACTTAAACGACATTACCCACACAGGGGTCGAAATACAATACAGCGGAAGACTGAAATCAACTCTGACAACACAACAAAAATCAGAACAACTCTCGACTCATGATTAGTATCGCAGCCCGTCAGCCTCTTGTGCCAATCTGTGTTGCTCCCCGAATCTGCATGAACACGGGCCAAAAGCAGACATCCACCCCCCGATTACTCGGGGGTTAGTAAAACTCCACTGTTTTACTAGTGCAAGTATCAAATCATACGAAATGTAACAAGCAATTAATAATCGTGAATCAAATATAATAATCAAGTAACAAATATCCCTGGGAGGTTTTCACAAGGAAAGATAAGCTATGAAGCATTCGAAAATAAGATTATCATCTCGGGAATTTTTAGAATTTCAAACCTTTCGAAAATCTTAGGGTCTTAACCCAAATCACAAATTATATTTCAATAATTTACAGTACGAAAACATTTCATAAATCTCGTGGGGCTCGGCCCAACATTCTTTTCTTAAAACTTTCTTTTCAAAACTTTGATTTGAAAACAATCATGCTCATGACACCGTGATCCACTGTCACGTGTCTCCGTAGGTTCAACAACCCGCACGGACTACACCACGCACAATTAAACAAACATAATCAATTCCGACACCGTGATCCACTGTCATGTGTCTCCGTAGGCTTAACAACCCGCATGGACTATATCAATCTCAACAACCACACACACAGTCCTGACACCGTAGTCCACTGCCACGTGTCACCGTAAGCCCCGTCGAGCTCACCCGGTTGGACGCACTGTGTCCGAAACTCATGGTCCAATGCCATGCGTTATCGTAGGCCTCGTCAGACCAGCACGATTGGACCTCAGTACCTCACTAAGTTCTGATTCCGTAGTCCACTGCCACGAATCCTCGTAGGTCCCGTCGAACCAACACGAGTGAACTTAGCGGTCACACACATATTCACATTCACATTACATACAACAATGAGCACAATTAATCAATCACCTTGATCACCACAAAATCGTACATTGCACGCACATAACACAACCTCAACACTCGCAACAACTATCATCAATCAATGACATTTAACCAACATAACACACATTCGGTACACAATACATTGCACAACCAAGTGTACAACCATCCCATATGTACGTCGCATTCCTGCACAAAAGGCACAACGCCTAACACGTATACTGATATAACAATATTATCACAAAGCCTTCAAATTACGGAAAACACAACCAACTCAAACGGAACATAATTACGAAGGCAAGCAAAATCATCACACATCTCATACATAATTACTAGTCGCAAGATATAAGTCGTATAGTAAGATACTTGCCTTAATAACCGCTACCAAACACTCCGAAGAACACGGTTCGACCAGGAAGCTCCGACCCCGAAGAAGACAACGAACGGAAGGGTTTCGACTCGAGTTCTTCACAAGAATTCGACCCTAACAACATATAATCAATAAATCATCGATCATACGAGAAAGAATAATCGTAGAACGCCCGAAAACCCCTCTATGACATTTTATCGGACACCTTCAAGGCGTCGATCAAGAACTCGACCAAAACAACGAATCGATACGATCCAACCAAGGAATAACAAGGGAAATGATACAATACATCTAAATAATCATCAATCCATCACAATCCTAAGTTAAATCGGATTAAACGGACGAAATCGAACAAAATACCCAAAATCCCCAAAATTAGATTTCTAGAAAATCTGATCTGATTCGCTCGATCAAAGGATGTTATAGGATGAACGATTGATGATATGAACTCCAAGACTTCATGGATTTATTGACCAACAACATCTCTCTATGATTGGAACAACCCCAGCCGAGGAAGAGAAGGAGAAGAAGGAGAAAAATGGCGATAAAAACGACTACTGGGCCTTAAATAGGCTGAGACAGTGTGCCGCGGCCCAGCCGAAGTGTGCCGCGGCACAGGCCCAAAAATGGCTCCCAGTGGTCGGCAGTGTGCCGCGGCCCGGCCGGCGTGTGCCGCGGCACCGTCTGATCGGTTTGGCGAAAAATGCCACGAGTGTGCCGCGGCCTGCCGTATGTCTGCATGACCCTGATACGGCTGCTCGGCGAAGGCTGCCGAGCACTCTTGGCCGTGACTCGGCGGAAGCTGCCGAGCACTACTGGCCGTGACTCGGCGATCTGCGGCTTGGGCCCGGTGCGGCCATGACTCGGTAGGGGCCAACTCCGACGGCGACGACCCGAAACCCGAACCTGAATACGAATCGATGATACGGTTACGACGTACTCGCAAAGACGAATCTAAGAGCTAAGAGAACACACAATTCCGACCACCCGAAGGCTCGGAATTCGACAACGGAAGTAATTACTCAAAACTTTGGGAAATTACGAAAATGCCCCAAAACGTCCGAAAATCACGATACACGATCGAAACACCAAACCAAAGCTCGCAACATGAATAATAACATTAAATGAACTTACGAGAAACTCGAAACAACAGTTTCGGACGAGATTCGCAAGAATCGAACTCAAGTGCGGAAAAGTCGCTAAAAAGCTCGGAACTCAGCAAAACGATACCGAAACGAACTCGGATGACAAAAAGTGCAGAATTAATCATTCTCGAAATGACGAAACGGTCATGAGAGAGTCGTCAAAACGGACTTACGCCGAAAAAGGAAAATTACCGGAAATCCGAAATTGCGGATATTACATTCTATCCTCCTTAAAAGAAGTTTCGTCCCGAAACTTAAATCAAGTAGGGAGAAGCAATATCCTGCCAGGAAAACTCAACGAGATACACAAGAACCAAAAAAAATCGCGCCCAACGGCGAAACGTTACAAGCAACGCGAAAGAACATACAGCTTGAAAACACGCCCCACGACGACCATAACACCGTCACCGGCAATGATTCAAAACAATAACGAGTAATTAACGACGCATCACATGCACACATTTAATCAAAGAAACGCACGTGACAACAAGTTGCACCCGACCATAACAACTATGCGGTAGAAACAAATATAGTATTATGATAGAATTCACTCCGATTCTCGTCAACAAGAAAATGTCCGATGTCAAAACACAAACAATTCAAGATAACAGAAAACGAGAATACCGGACATTACATTCTATCCTATTAAAAATAAGTTTCGTCCCGAAACTTAAAATAAAACATCATGGTAGAATACAAACAAAACCAAAAAGTTCACGCAACAAATATCATTCTCTACACGAATTATATCACAAAGTACGATACACAACTACATCACTGGACACCGCTGGGCCCTCCCCGAGTAGGAACGAAAACCCGATTCCCAAACACCTTGGCAACGGTCTCACAATGCACCGCTTGGTGCCCCAGTCGGCCGCACTTAAAATAATTAACCGGTGGCGAACGACAATTCTGTCTCGCATGGCCTACACGACTGCAGTTAAAGCAGGTCTTCACACCGATCGTCTTACTCGCCTCTGGAGTAAGGTTCTTAGACTGGTCAACCGAACGAGGAGTGCTTCCAGAAGGAAAATGCGAAGCAACAGGTTCACGGTTCTCACTCCTCTGGCCTCTTGAAAAATTTCTCGAGGTCTTCTGTCTCTTACTCTCTGAATTAGATTCCGCCATAGAAACAGCCATATCAATGGCTAAAGCTCGGTCCTGATATTCTTTCAGGGTGGTACACATAAGCGGAGACATACTCTCACGGATATGGGGTTTCATGCGCATATTGAAGTATCGGACCTTGTCCGCTTCACTTCTCACTTGATCTCGAACATAAGCCAACTACCGATTATAATCGACTATCGCCTGGGATATTGACACATCCTGGGGCGTAGACGAGAAAAACTCAACGATTCTACATTCACAAACAGGCAACGGGCAATACTCTGCCTCCATGGCAGTCTTAAACTCAGCCCATGTAGGCGTACGATCTGCAGGCACTACAGCGTGCCACCAGTCTGCAGCTTCTTTGTCGAGCAGGTACTGAGCAATGGGTACCCTCCTATCATCTGGACAAGCTACAGCATCAAATATTCTGTCCAACTGGAAGAGCCAGTTTTCCCAACCTAACAAGTCAGACGAACCCTCAAAACGGGGCGGCTGCATCTTCATCACATCTCGTAACCACTTACTAGTTCCGTTATCCCTATTTGGGTTCTCATCCCGACGTACGGCCTGATTCATCTGCACTAACTGGTCAACCACCTGACGAAGGATGGTGGCGGCGCCAATGTCAACATTAACGCTAGTCGAATGTCCCTGATCTGTACTGAGCTGATCGGTACTCGGCAAGGAGGGAGTCGCCCTCCCATGCTCCTGATCACGACCACGACTACGACCACGTCCTCGGCCACGACCTCTCGGCATACTGAACGGACGACCAAACAGAATAACACAACCAAACAAACGTCACAACGTCAACATAGGACGATAATAGCAGCACGATAAAGCATCAACTCCAAGTTATCACACAAGTGCACGAACTAACACTGTAATTTAAGAACTTCATTCAAAAATAATTCACATAGTCACATCAATAGAGGTGTTTGGATTTCACCAAATCAAACACAGTCAAAGCCACACACGTATCGTAGGGATCAAACACTCGCAGCAAAATAAAATATTTCCGGGGTATTATTCAAATGATGGAATTTTAAAATTCTCAAGTTTGAAAAATTTGGTGAAATGAAATTTCTTTGAAAACACTTTTAATACCCCGATCGTCCAATCAAAACCATGTATCTCAATATTTAGAAAACACTGAAACATTCTCCGGCGAGCACAACAACACCACAAACTTATCACAACTACTTGCCCCAACACGTGGACATATGAAGTTCGAAATTCCGAAAACCAAAAAATATCGTTCTGCAAAATAAAAATTTTCCAAAATCCTTTAGTTCATAATCAAAATGACGGTAATATTTTACACTGTCCGGAGTACTTCAAAACACATTTTTTTTCAAATACCGTCTGATTATGTCATTTGAAAATACACGATCCATTTGTCAAAGTTTAACAAATTTTAAAAATCCATATAAACCGTGGTTTGACCGCACCACCAAAATATTTTCCAAAAATCGATTATCACAAAAATTCTCAAACTGTAAAGTCCTTCAGAAAACGCTCTCAAACTTACCCATAGCGGACAAAGATTACAACCTTCCAAAAACAGTCAAATTTAAAACAACATACTCAAATGGCAACCAGGGTCGCCAATTCAATCAAATGCATCTCGTGGTAACAAGTTTAAACACATAGCAAAATCATTCATCGGAGTTTCTCACAAACTTTACCGTATCAAGGTTCACAACTTTCATACCATACCAACCCACATGGTGGTTCAAGGGCCAAACATCAATACATCAAGTTCTATACACCTACAGCGTATCCAAGTATTGAATACAACTTCATTGCACGACACCGCGTAAACAAAATTATGCACTACAAATATTACACATAAATGAAATCATGAACACACATATTATGCATAAAAGAGGAGACTTACGTCCACAGGCCGCACGGAGATGACGGTCGCCCACGATACTAATCTCATCCGACAACATATCCAACGTATTGTGACTACGCACAACTCAACTTGTCACCTGACGACTCGAACGACAAGACAACAAATTACTCGACAAATCACGACTCGACTCGACCCGACAGCCTAGGTTTCCGCAACCTAAGCTCCGATACCATAAATGTAACACCCCCAAAACCGTATGGGAATATTACACGCCGTAGACCCTTTCCACAAGGATCTACCAGGCTAAACATCCATAAACAACCAAATGCTTGCCACTGTGGTCAAACAATATAATAATACTGACCGTATGGTCACTTACACATGAATACACGGACCGATGAGGTCACACAACTCAATCAACAAAACTTACTTAAACGACATTACCCACACGGGTCGAAATACAATACAATGAAGATGAAATCAACTCGACAACACAACAAAAATCGAACAACTCTCGACTCATGATTAGTATCGCGGCCGTCACCTCTTGTGCCAATCCCGTGCTCCCCGAATCTGCATGAACCTGGACGCAAAACAGACATCCACCTCCCGATTACTCGGGGGTTAGTAAAACTCCACTGTTTTACTAGTGCAAGTATCAAATCATACGAAATGTAACAAGCAATTAGTAATCGTGAATCAAATATAATAATCAAGTAACAAATATCCCTGGGAGGTTTTCACAAGGAAAAATAAGCTATGAAGCATTTGAAAATAAGATTATCATCTCGGGAATTTTTAGAATTTCAAACCTTTCGAAAATCTTAGGGTCTTAACCCAAATCACAAATTGTATTTCAATAATTTACAGTACGAAAAAATTTCATAAATCTCGTCGGGCTCGGCCCTGTAATACCCAAGATTTCTGATATGTATTTGGAAACTTGTGACATTGTAATTGTTGCACTTTGATCTGAGTACTATTCTCCGTATTTCATAATCCGATGTTATTGAGCGTATGATTTCATAAATGTGATGTAAATTGTGATTCTGCGCATGTAGCGCACGCTATCGACTATGTGTAGCGTACGCTAAGTTGGATCCATAGCACACGCTGTGCATGACCTTAGCGCGCGCTATACGTAGTCAGCATGATTAAGACAGGGTGGTAGGTGAGATCGGCTGAGGATTTCGGTCGGATTGTGTCGGATGAACCTGGACGGCTTTCGGGAAAAAGCCAAGTCAACGCCTTAGCGCACGCTACTGATACGAAATAGCGCACGCTAAGTGCTGAGTACAGTGAAGTCAGTAAGCCGCTAGCGCACGCTACGAGTTTGGACTAGCGCGCGCTAATAATCATTTCCTATAAATAGGACAACATCCTTTTTCGTATTTTCAGTCTTTTCTCTTCCCACATCCGAATCCTTATACTTAGAGTATTACTCTCTTCATCCTAAACACTTCATATCAGCATCCTAGCTCGTGTTGAAGATCGTAGACCATTGGGGGATTGGTGTTCAAGCCTTCGACGTTGGATTTTCTTCAAGTTCCTTCTTGTCCTTCGCTACTTTGAGGTAGGTGTTTCTTCGCCAATATTAGTAGTATTCTGAAGGACGTTTGATCATGCTTATCTAGTCAGTTAATTCGTAGTAGTCGAGCATCATGTGTTAGGAAGATAATTTCGATGTTTCGGTACTTATTCATCGTATAATACCATGGAACCTTTTTGTGTTGGAACTCCTAGCATATTCTGAAGCTTCAAACCAATTTGTGACCAGTAGATGCAAATTACCAAGTTGTTATATTTTACACTTTGGAATCATGCGTTTTAGAACGTAGGACGAAGGGAACTTAAGATACTTTCTCGAGATCAAGATGAATTTTGATGATAATACGTACCCTTGTATCGTGTAGTCGTTTAATCCGTAGAGATCGTTCACACTCCTTATGAGCATGATGTGTACGGGGATGACATGTATTATCACCATAGAATTCATGAGTTCATCACCATTAGATCAAGTTTTTGCCAGTAGTAGTCTGCCATGCACGGTTAGCGCACGCTAACATACGTAAGTTAACGCGCGCTATCGGGAATAAGTTAACGCACGCTACGTTTGGTACGTAACATACGCTATGTTATCAGTCGAGTCAGTCGGCTGATCAGAGAGAACTGTCAGTCCATGGCTAGCGTACGCTAGACTTAGACGATAGCGTACGCTAACAGGCAGGCTTAGCGCACGCTACGTAGCGTACGCTAAGTGGTTCAGGCAGATTGCATATTTAGAGTTTTGGCCGTAGACCGGATTGATAGGTATTCGTTCGACTTGAAATGAATTCTATATCATTTCTTTTGTTAAGGTTCGAGCTTGCTACGTTGATCGACGGAGGCGGCCTTCGAGTGTGTTGAGGTCATTGAAGTGTTTCGTTCTTGCCATCTTCGAGGCAAGTATCGTAATGTGTTAAAATTGGTATTTTGAGCATGTTTGTGGTTTATTCATGTTGTTGAACATGGAAATTATTTTGTTGAATTGTCATGATATTCGTTATCTAGTGTTTCTATGTTCATGTTAATGGACATAATGATTTGGCATATGTGTATGCATGAGTTGTGTTTGTGTACGCTGTACGATCTATGCTGAGGGCGCTGGATCGGATGTCCACCTCGTGTTGGTCCGACGGGATCATCTTGGGATCTAGGCTGAGGGCGCTGGATCATTGGACGGGTTATTTCCACCTCGTGTTGGTCCGACGGGATCATCTTGGGATCTATGCTGAGGGCGCTGGATCATTGGAATACCCATGATGTGTTAATGGAATCTTGTGGATTCACATTGTCGGATTCCGGTAGCGGAAGTCCGTGTGGTGTATCTTGTTATGTATTGTTGATGCATATTTGATTCGTTTAAATGATACTTGTACTAGAATCGTTTTGCTAACCCCTTCGGGGGTGGACATTTGTTTTGATGTTCAGGTAGCCGAGGAGCAGGGAAACAGCCACAGTACCGATGTGACGACGAAGGGGTTCAGTGATGTTTGTTGTTGGTGGTGATTTGTCTTTCTTGGTTTGATTTTAGTACTCGAGTACGCGTGTCTTATTAATATCATTTCGATATGGTTGCATTAATTACTCGTTGAACTAGTTGTACGGTTTTGTAAACTTGAATTTCCATGATAGTGATGTCCTATATTTACATTTCTTTTAAATTAGCCTCGTAAATCCTTACTTAAAGGGTTTACGGCGCTGTAATTATTCCGAATATCTCGGGGTGTTACAGAATATGGTATCGGAGCTAAGATTCATGGATATCTTGGCAGTCGGGTTTTAAGTTGGGTCTGTTTACGTTATTGATTTACGAGTCGTTCGCAACATCACTGTTCAGCCAAAAGTCGTCATGTGGACCGTGGTTGTAAGTCTCCTAATCTCTTGTACTACCGTTTTACTTAATGCTGTTTTGTGAGTATTGACCGGCTTAATTTTTTTGAAAATTTCGTCCTGGATATTAAAAAATTGTGTTTCCAGTATGTTGAGAGGAGGTCGTGGACGCAGACGTGGTCGCGGACGCGGACGTGGAAATATGAGACAGGAGGACTCCGCAACTACCCCAGAATTATCGGCTAGTAGAACCGATTCCCATTCTGGAGGGCAACAAGGATCAGCGAATGACGACGCAAATCCTAACATGCCGGGAGTGCTTCAACAGGTGGTGGCGCAGATAAACCAGTTCGCTCAGGTCGTTGACCGCATGCAGACGGCGATGGGACAGCAGCACCACGAGGATAACCGGGGAGACAGATGGCTTGCTGAGGTGGTTAAATTGCACCCGCCAAAATTTAACGGATCTGCTGAGGCACTTACTTGGGATCATTGGCTTAAGGAATTAGAGAAGATATTCGCGGGTCTTAACTGTCCCGAAGACCAGAAGGTTCCCATTGCCCAGTATTTTCTGACTGGGGAGGCCTTTGACTGGTGGGAAGCTATTCGACCCGAGAATCATAATGCGGATTGGACGGAATTCAAACTAATGATGGAAGCACAGTATTGCCCTCGCCCGGTTAGAGAGGCAAAGATCCAAGAGTTTTTTCACCACAGAGTTCGGAAGCATCTGTGACAGATGTAATCAAAACTTTTAATCATCAGCTGACTTGTGTGCGACACTTGGTCAGAACGGAGGCAGAAAAGATTTTTCATTTCGATATGCGGATGAAGCCGGAGATTCAGCAATACATGTCCGGATTCGAGTGCACTACATTGCGACAGTATCAAGACAAAGCGCTGGCCTACGACATGAAAGAGGCGGCGGTGGAAAAATCGGTGGAGGCAAAGAAGCAGAAAGTAACCGGCAATTTCTCAGAAAACAAGAGTGGTGGGCCCCGCAAGGGCCAGTCTTCCTTTTATACGGCTAGGAAACCTGCACATCCTTCTAGAGGTGGAAAGAAGTTCCGGACAACATCAGCGATTTCGGACGCATCAAAGAGATGCTACAATTGTGGTCGGCAGGGCATATTCGACGTGATTGCCGCATCTTACGTGACTTGTTACGATTGTGGACAAGAAGGGCACCGTGCGGCTTTACGTGGAGTTGCTACTAGATCTTTGGTACTCGCACCCAGCGCCGATTCGAAGGAGATAAGTGTGAACCAGACGCAGCAGAGTGGATTTCAACAGCAGAACGTTGGGAAGAGAGAGACATCCAGTGCGGGGTCCGTTCCTCCGCGCCTGTACGAGATGAGGAAATCTGACGACCAGAACACTGCTGTTGCATCAGGTACAATTCAGATCCTTTTGCAACCAGTTAGTGTTTTATTCGATTTCGGAGCTACACATTCTTTCATATCATTGAACTGTGTAAATCGTTTAAAAATCTCGTGCTTATTTGATTGTGAACCGTATGTTGTGGGTTTGCCGAGTGGAGAGAGAATGGTGGGAACCCTAGAGGCTAGAGATTTTCCAGTGTCTATATGAGGGAGAGATTGGCCATCGAATCTTATTGTAGTTGACATCCATGGTGACGACTTAATTCTCAGAGACGATTGGCTTAACCGTTATGGAGCTATTCTGAATTACCGAAAGAGAATCATTTCTATCATTGCTGATGACGGATCTGAACACTTATTCAGAGGGTGGAGACCGGGAAGCTCGGGGAAATTGATCAAAGCAATGAAAGCCGTGAAATTACTGAAGCAAGGATGTCACGGACTTTGGTGCTATGCCATGAGGAAAGAGGAAGGAGTAGAGCTCTCGTCTATTCCAATTGTGAATGAGTTCTCAGATGTATTTCCTGACGAACTACCTGGGTTACCTCCGCAGAGAGAAGTGGAGTTCACTATCGAATTAGAGCCTGGAGCAGCTCTTATTTCCAGAGCACCATACCGGATGGCGCCAACCGAGATGTATGAACTCAAGAAGCAACTGGAGGAATTGTTACAGAAGGGTTATATTCAACCTAGCGTTTCTCCTTGGGGAGCGCCCGTTCTCTTTGTCCGGAAGAAAGACGGATCCCTCCGACTGTGTATTGATTACAGGGAGCTCAACAAGATGACGATCAAAAATAAGTATCCTATACCTCGGATCGACGACTTGTTTGATCAACTGCAAGGGGCAAGGGTATTCTCGAAGATTGACTTGCGATCAGGATACCATCAGTTGAGAATTAAGGAATCGGATATACGAAATCGCTGAGATCCCTGCAGGCATTATGAATTTGTAGTGATGCCATTTGGACTTGCCAATGCTCCTGCGGTATTCATGCAATTGATGAATCGGGTATTTTTGGAATACTTGGATAAATTTGTGGTCGTCTTCATTGATGACATCTTGATATATTCGAAGGACGCAGAAGAGCATGCCGAACATTTGCGGGTGGTTTTGAGCACCTTGAGGAAGGAACAGCTGTATGCAAAGCTTTCAAAATGCGAGTTCTGGCTTAGGGAGGTAACTTTCCTTGGGCACGTGATATCAGCTGACGGAGTTCAGGTGGACCAGAAGAAAGTCGAAGCAATCTTGGAATGGGAAGCTCCTAATAACGTGAAAGAAGTCCGGAGTTTCTTAGGACTTGCTGGATATTATCGCCGCTTTGTAGAGGGTTTTTCCAAAATTGCTCGTCCGCTCACTCAGCTGTTACAGAAAACTCAAAAGTTCACGTGGGATGAGAAATGCCAGGCTGGTTTTGATGAACTTAAGAAGAGACTGACGACAGCGCCTATATTAGCATTGTCGGATGGAACTGATGGATTCATGGTTTACAGCGACGCTTCAAATCGAAGTGCAGGATGTGTGTTGATGCAAAAGGATAAGGTAATTGCCTATGCTTCTCGGCAGTTGAAACCGTACGAAGTAAATTACCCGACTCATGATCTGGTGTTAGCAGCTATAGTCTTTGCCTTGAAAATTTGGCGACGTTATTTGTACGGCACTCATTGTCAGATCTTTACAGATCATAAGAGCCTCAAGTACATTTTCAGTCAGAAAGAATTAAACATGAGGCAGAGAAGGTGGCTAGAATTGATCAAGGATTACGACTTGGAGATTCTCTATCATCCGGGGAAAGCAAACGTAGTAGCCGATGCTTTGAGCCGTAAACCTGTTTCTCTTCGAGTGTTGGAAGCACTTACGTCCCAGACCAGCATTCAACAGGAACTGATCCACGAAGGGATTGAAGTATGGTCACCAAGAATTCAAGGGCAACTATATGTGATGGAACTGACTTCGTCACTAGTCGAGGAAATCGAATCTAAACAGTCGAACGATTCTCTGATCCTTCGGTTATGTGACGAAGTAAAAAAAGGAAAGGCCCCAGGATTCGTGATACAAGATGATGGAGTTCTGAGATTTCAGAGTCGACTTTGCGTTCCCGATGATGATGAATTGAGACGGACTATTCTGAAGGGAGCTCACAACGCGCCCTATTCTATTCACCCGGGCAGCAGTAAGATGTATAAGGATTTAAAACAAAATTTCTGGTGGGGGAATATGAAGAAGGACGTAGCAGAGTACGTTTCGAAGTGTTTGACCTGTCAGCAGGTTAAGATTGAACATCAGCGACCTGCCGGAATGTTAAAGCCGCTTCCGATCTCTGAGTGGAAGTGGGAGGATACCTCGATGGATTTCATCACCAGTATGCCAAGGACTAGAACGGGAATGAACATGATTTGGGTTATAGTTGATCGGCTAACCAAGTCGGCTCATTTCCTAGGAATTAAAGATACATGGGGACCAGAGAGATTGGCGCGAGTATTTGTTCCAGAGATAGTTAGATTGCACGGGACGCCGAAGACCATTATTTCAGACCGAGATGGTCGCTTCGTGTCGCACTTCTGGACGGCAGTGCACAGGGCTTTGGGGACCGAGCTAAACTTTAGTACAGCTTATCATCCCCATGTTGGGATTCGGTGCCTAAAACGAAGGCCCAGCGGAAGCGGTAAAATGAAAATTAATTCGATCCGAATCCCTACAAGGATCGATCAAGCTACGTATATACGAATATATAAACGAAAAGCAAGAGTCGTAAGAAACTAACCCTCGAAGTCCGTTGATTAAATGGTAACCTTCTATTGAGCTATTCCCCAAGCTTTAGTTTGATCTCTACGAGTTCAATCCGCTCCAAGCCCTTGAACGATCCAACGCCGAAAGCACCGCGTCTCTACTTGCCACGCGCCGGAAAAACGACCGGAATAACAACACTTGATTAACCTCTAAGGTTACGGCTAGAATCAAGTGATGAAACTTTTATTACTACACTCTAAGTGTATAATATATCTCTCAATAATTTTCTCTCAATTTTCTCCAAGAAAAATGAAGAAGAAGTGAATGAAGAAGATGAAGAATGAGTGTTAAACTCAAAGTCTATCTCTCTCTCTCAATCCTCACGTTGGAAGGCTTACCAAACAAGTGAAGAGAGTCTTCTTTTTATGCTCCATAAAATCCTCCCAAATCAAGACTAAATAATTAAAATGAATTAATTAAAAGATCTTGTTCCCTTGATACTTCAAGTCTTCCACCAATTAAGGTGGAGACTATGACCAAAGGAAAGAGGAGGGAAAATGGGATGGCCATCTAGAAGGAGCCGGGACGAGTTCGGTTCGTTTCGGACTCCCGTGAGTCCAAACAGATAAACTCCTATTCCGTTCCGATGTATTTGTGTCGTTTAATTAATCCAATTAATTAAACATATCAAATACAAAATAACATAATTAATTTCTCCAAGAAATAATTATATTCATGAATTAAATTAATCACCCAGTGATATATTTAATTCATTAGGCCGTATATCAATTTATCTAATAAATCGATTTAGACATCTAATGTCTCAAATTTAGATATCTAATATCTAATACACATAATGAGAGAATTAGCTTGATTCATTCCGTCGTCAATCCTAATGCGCGACTCGGTAGGTCCGTCTCAGTCAGCAATGGGAGGAACCAAAGAGTAGTAGCACCACCTAGCGCTGGTGGCCTACACTGTACCCCGATCGAGAACGAATGATTGGGATCATTCAAGAACCATTCTGTCGTGAATACGATAAACGTATAAACCCTTCTTTCTAATGTCCCGATCAAGTTATAGGGTCACGGTCAGTCAAACCCCATATGTACTTGACGCTATGCATGCGTTAATGCAAATCGAGATCATCGAGCTCTCGTGTATCTAATACAGCTAGCTCCAATGCTTTGGCCAAAGACTTATGATCTCATCTGCCAATAACCGCATAGGACATATAACCCGTTCACTAACAGGAGAAAGAATTCTATCTTGGTATTCAGTAGGACCTGCTACTTGCCCATCAAGATGCACGTCGAGGTCGACCCCTGCCTTCCGGTTTATAGGGTCGAACTACTCTAATGAAAATCTTGACGTCACAAGCACATCCCTACTAAATCCTCAAGTCGAAGGTTCACGAATACCTATCACAACCTTTCGATTCCGTCATTGACTTTCCCGGAGTGAAATCCGTGTGACGAATCGAGGGTGAGTCAGTTCGAGTATACTAATCCAATTAGCATACCTATAACGTGTGCTCCCACTAACCAATAGCGTTCGACAGGCACTTTCATGTCAAAGAACACGTCATACAAGTCTTCACATAAACTTAATGCCCAGTCAAGTTTCATTGACTTGCGAACGATTAAGTATTTGAAATAAACCTTTCCAAAGGCCGACCCCCTTATCCAATAAGGAGTGGAACGTTTTGCTCTCAAATACACGGACTAGTTTCTATATGTATATTTACGAGTTAGGAATGCCAGTAACTACCAGTAAATAAAGAAACATTCATTGCCTTATATAATTGATTTACATAATTACAAGTGCAATGCCCTCACTCAACATCCTCTGAGTGGCATTCGAGGGCATACTCCTAACACCCCAAACGGACGGTCAGTCCGAAAGGACTATTCAAACCGTAGAAGACATGCTTAGAGCTTGTGCGTTGGATTGGTCAACTGATTGGGAAGTTCACTTGCCCTTGATCGAATTCACCTATAACAATAGTTGGCATGCTTCTATTAAGATGACACCATTTGTAGCTTTGTCCGGGAGAAGATGCCGATCACCCCTGTGTTGGGATGATTCTTCGGATTTGATCGGGACGGAACCGGAATTGATAATTCAGACTCAAGAGAAGATAGCTTCGATTCGGGAAAGACTGTTGACTGCCCAGAGTCGACAAAAGTCTTATGCAGATGTACGTCGTCGCCCTCTAGAGTTCGACGTTGGGGATCATGTACTATTGAAGGTGTCTCCTACACGAGGGATTTTCCGTTTTGGGAAAAAGGGTAAGCTAAGTCCGAGATATATCGGACCATTCGAGATCCTCGAGAGAGTTGGAGATTTAGCATACAGGTTGGCCTTACCGCCATCGCTGAGTCACGTTCACAATGTGTTTCACGTATCACAATTGCGGAAGTATGTACCTGACCCCAGTCACGTCATTGATTTCGACGAGATCGAGATAGCTAATGACGGCACCTTCGAGGAGAGACCAATCAAGATACTTGAGAGTCGGATCAAAAAGTTGAGGAATAAACCAATACACTTGGTTAAAGTACAATGGTCACGACATGGAGCTAAAGAGGCCACTTGGGAAACAGAGGACAGTATGAAAACTAGATATCCAGATTTGTTTTTATCTTAAGTTTCGGGACGAAACTTCTTTTTAGGGAGGAAGGATGTAATACCCGAGATTTCTGATATGTATTTGGAAACTCGTGACATTGTAATTGTTGCACTTTGATCTGAGTACTATTCTCCGTATTTCATAATCCTATGTTATTGAGCATATGATTTCATAAATGTGATGTAAATTGTGATTCTGTGCATGTAGCGCACGCTATCGACTATGTGTAGCGTACGCTAAGTTGGATCCATAGCGCACGCTGTGCATGACCTTAGCGCGCGCTATACGTAGTCAACATGATTAAGACAGGGTGGTAGGTGAGATCGGCTGAGGATTTCGGTCGGATTGTGTCGGGATGAACCTGGACGGCTTTCGGGAAAAAGCCAAGTCAACGCCTTAGCACACGCTACTGATACGAAATAGCGCACGCTAAGTGCTGAGTACAGTGAAGTCAGTAAGCCGCTAGCGCACGCTACGAGTTTGGACTAGCGCGCGCTAATAATCATTTCCTATAAATAAGACAACATCCTTTTTCGTATTTTCAGTCTTTTCTCTTCCCACATCCGAATCCTTATACTTAGAGTATTACTCTCCTCATCCTAAACACTTCATATCAGCATCCTAGCTCGTGTTGAAGATCGTAGACCATTGGGGGATTGGTGTTCAAGCCTTCGGCGTTGGATTTTCTTCAAGTTCCTTCGTGTCCTTCGCTACTTTGAGGTAGGTGTTTCTTCGCCAATATTAGTAGTATTCTGAAGGACGTTTGATCATGCTTATCTAGTCAGTTAATTCGTAGTAGTCGAGCATCATGTGTTAGGAAGATAATTTCGATGTTTCGGTACTTATTCATCGTATAATACCATGGAACCTTTTTGTGTTGGAACTCCTAGCATATTCTGAAGCTTCAAACCAATTTGTGACCAGTAGATGCAAATTACCAAGTTGTTATATTTTACACTTTGGAATCATGCATTTTAGAACGTAGGACGAAGGGAACTTAAGATACTTTCTCGAGATCAAGATGAATTTTGATGATAATACGTACCCTTGTATCGTGTAGTCGTTTAATCCGTAGAGATCGTTCACACTCCTTATGAGCATGATGTGTACGGGGATGACATGTATTATCACCATAGAATTCATGAGTTCATCACCATTAGATCAAGTTTTTGCCAGTAGTAGTCTTCCATGCACGGTTAGCGCACGCTAACATACGTAAGTTAACGTGCGCTATCGGGAATAAGTTAACGCATGCTACGTTTGGTACGTAACGTACGCTATGTTATCAGTCGAGTCAGTCGGCTGATCAGAGAGAACTGTCAGTCCATGGCTAGCGTACGCTAGACTTAGACGATAGCGTACGCTAACAGGCAGGCTTAGCACACGCTACGTAGAGTACGTAGCGTACGCTAAGTGGTTCAGGCAGATTGCATATTTAGAGTTTTGGCCGTAGACCGGATTGATAGGTATTCGTTCGACTTGAAATGAATTCTATATCATTTATTTTGTTAAGGTTCGAGCTTGCTACGTTGATCGAAGGAGGCAGCCTTCGAGTGTGTTGAGGTCATTGAAGTGTTTCGTTCTTGCCATCTTCGAGGCAAGTATCGTAATGTGTTAAAATTGGTATTTTGAGCATGTTTGTGGTTTATTCATGTTGTTGAACATGGAAATTATTTTGTTGAATTGTCATGATATTCGTTATCTAGTGTTTCTATGTTCATGTTAATGCACATAATGATTTGGCATACGTGTATGCATGAGTTGTGTTTGTGTACGTTGTACGATCTATGCTGAGGGCGCTGGATCGGATGTCCACCTCGTGTTGGTCCGACGGGATCATCTTGGGATCTAGGCTGAGGGCGCTGGATCATTGGACGGGTTATTTCCACCTCGTGTTGGTCCGACAGGATCATCTTGGGATCTATGCTGAGGGCGCTGGATCATTGGAATACCCATGATGTGTTAATGGAATCTTGTGGATTCGCATTGTCGGATTCCGGTAGCGGAAGTCCATGTGGTGTATCTTGTTATGTATTGTTGATGCATATTTGATTCGTTTAAATGATACTTGTACTAACATCGTTTGGCTAACCCCTTCGGGGGTGGACATTTGTTTTGATGTTCAGGTAGCCGAGGAGCAGGGAAACAGCCACAGTACCGATGTGACGACGAAGGGGTTCAGTGATGTTTGTTGTTGTTGGTGATTTGTATTTCTTGGTTTGATTTTAGTACTCGAGTACGCGTGTCTTATTAATATCATTTCGATATGGTTGTATTAATTACTCGTTGAACCAGTTGTACGGTTTTGTAAACTTGAATTTCCGTGATAGTGATGTCCTATATTTACATTTCTTTTAAATTAGCCTCGTAAATCCTTACTTAAAGGGTTTACGGTGCTGTAATTATTCCGAATATCTCGGGGTGTTACAGGCCCAACATTCCTTTCTTAAAACTTTCTTTTCAAAACTTTGATTTGAAAACAATCATGCTCATGACACCGTGATCCACTGTCACGTGTCTCCGTAGGTTCAACAACCCGCACGGACTACACCACGCACAATTAAACAAACATAATCAATTTCGACACCGTGATCCACTGTCACGTGTCTCCGTAGGCTTAACAACCCGCACGAACTATATCAATCTCAACAACCACACACACAATCCTGACACCGTAGCCCACTGCCACGTGTCACCGTAAGCCCCGTAGAGCTCACCCGGTTGGACGCACTGTGTCCGAAACTCATGGTCCACTGCCATGCGTTATCGTAGGCCTCGTCAGACCAGCACGATTGGACCTCAGTACCTCACTAAGTTGTGATCCCGTAGTCCACTGCCACGAATCCTCGTAGGTCCCGTCGAACCAACACGAGTGAACTTAGCGGTCACACACATATTCACATTCACATTACATACAACAATGAGCACAATTAATCAATCACCTTGATCACCACAAAATCGTACATTGCACGCACATAACACAACCTCAACACTCGCAACAACTATAATCAATCAACGACATTTAACCAACATAACACACATTCGGTACACAATACATTGCACAACCAAGTGTACAACCATCCTATATGTACGTCGCATTCCTGCACAAATGGCACAACGCCTAACACGTATACTGATATAACACTATTATCACAAAGCCTTCAAATTACGGAAAACACAACCAACTCAAATGGAACATAATTACTGTAATATCCGCATTTTTCTTCTTTTTCCGATATTCCCGTTTTGGTGTATTTTTATTTTTTTGGTAGCTCGCTTGTAACCATGTCGACATTTTGAATCTATGTTATTCTTGGAGTTTCTCCATCTGGGATGATCTTGGTGATGTTTTGATATTATTCCGTTTTATGTCATGTATTATGGCATGGACGTTCGATTCTCGTGGAACTCGTTCGCTTTTGTAATTTCTTTGGTTTCACGAGTTCGTATAGTTGAGTTGTTCGTGTTGGGAGTTTCGGTTTGTTAATCCGACGTTGTATCGCGGATTTTGAACGTTTGGGCCGTTTCGTAATTTCCCTAAGTTACGGGGTAGTTTCCATCCCTGTCTATTCCGAACCCTCGAGTAGTCGGAATCACGTTTCATTTTATATCTTTTGTCGTTGGCTTGAATCTGTCGGAAGTGTATCAGTTGGTAGCAGATACGTCTCGTTACTTCTCGATCATTTCCTCGTCGAGAAGTGATTCAGATTTCTGCCTGCTGTCACAGGCTATGTTACGGCCGTAAGCCGTATGTGTTACGGCCGTAATGCTCGAGAGTTACGGCCGTAAGTTTCCCTTATACGACCGTAATGAGAGTTCGTTTTCTGCACTTGAATCCAGTGGGGGGGTTACGGGCGTAACACGCTAGAGTTACGGCCGTGAGAATTGTTACGGCCGTAACCTCATCTTGATACGGCCGTATGTCAGCTTCGTCAGATTGCCCAGTTTCATTCCTGGGAACAGTTACGGCCGTATGGCAGGAAAGTTACGGCCGTAATGTTCCTATGTTACGGCCGTATGTTATGGATGTTACGGCCGTAACACCGACCAGTATATAAATTGGCAGCAGCCGTATTTTTCTCATTTCTCATCTCTCTCTCTTCTCTTCGCGACGGGAACGACTTGGAGAGCTAGGTTTCGCCCGATTTTCGCCCAAACACCATTGTAGAAGTATATTCAAGCTTCATATCATCAACCTATCACTAATCATTCGTTGTTCATCGTCAAATCAAGGTAAAATTTTCTAGAACCCTATTTTGGGAAAGATTTGGGGGTTTTCATGTTTTCGTCCGATCCGTTACGTTTTGTTAGTTAATTCACGATGAATATGATTAATCTTGTTGGTATTCCTCGTTTCCCTACGATTGATGGTGTATTTCGTAGTATCTTTTGTTATCGAGAGGGTTTGGTTTTGGTCCGCCCTCGTTGTTGTTTTCGTACGAATATACATGAATCGTAGGCGGGTTTTCGGGTGTATTCCATTTCCGTAATCGTTTAGAAGTGGTTGTGATTGTGTTATTCGAATCGTTAGGTCCACTTCCGCCGATTCCTCGCAATTGTGCTTGACTCTCCCTTTCCGTTCGTGTCACCGTCTATTAATCGAGGCAAGTATCCTTATGAACTTACGATCTTGGCATAGTAGTATTGTATGAGAAATTGTGTGTGTGTATACTCACTACGGGTTAGATCCGACGGGGTCTCGGTAGGGCTCCACGAAGCTGTGGAACCGCGAGTTGCTTTTAACCACTACGGGTTAGATCCGATGGGGTCTCGGTAGGGATCCACGAAGCTGTGGGTCCGCGGTTAATTGTGGTGCATTTTTACAAATGTGATTTGATTGTGGCATTTCCGGAAATGAGTGTTTTGGAACTATGTTTTCTTGATCGCATGAATTTACTATATGTGTAAGATGTAAGTTGTTCATTTGGTTACTTGTACTAGCGTAATTGCTAACCCCTCTGGGGACCCGTTTTGGGGAAATTCGTTTTATGAATTTCAGGTCAGGTTCATCGAGACGAGCGGGTATGACCAGTACGCGGATGATGGCCGTGCGTGATGATTGTGCACGAGTGATGCCTTAGTGTCTTATATCTTTTCATCTTTTGTGGTTTTTGAACTAATAGTAGTACTCGAGTACTTAAGAGTTTTTATTCGTCCGGGTTGTATTGTTGTCTATTATGTTTGTGTTGGATGATGGTGTTATGTTTGACCGGTTGAACCGGGTGAATTATTCTGTTTCGTGTCATTATGACGAGGTGTTATTTTGTTGTTTCTGTGAGTCGATGAGTATGATGTTGCTCAGCCTGGTGGATTCCAGATAGGGATTCACGGCGCTGTAATATACCTCGAATATCTTGGGGGTGTTACAGAAAATGGTATCAGAGCACTAGGTTTATGGATACCTAGGCTTGTCGGTTTATTGGGTCTTGTTGTGTTTTGCTTTGCACATCATCGTCACGCTGTTGTTGCCCAAAATATTTATCCGAAGATTAATACTGCTGGAAGACGGACAACAAACAACAATTTGCGGGAGCACTTCCGTGAGAAAGATAAATAACACAAGATTTGCCGGGGTTGTTAGTCCCGGGCTTGAATGCTCTCGCGAGATATTATTAATACCAATATTCGGGGATACAAGTACTAATGTAAGAATACAATTACAATGAGTGTAAATATTCTTGTTATCTTAGCTAGTGAGCGTGTAGATTGCCGGAAGAACCAGATTTGATGCTCTGTGAGTTCTTGTAACAAAGGAGATGAACAGTCGCGGCGGAGAGAGATCGACGGTCTCCCACGGCGAGTATTTAGCTGGATGCTTGGGCTCCTGGGCTTATAAATCCCTTGGAATCTGTCTAGTGGAGACTTGCTGCTTCTGCCGATCGTCTTCTGGACGAGAGATTTGGAGAGAGAAGTCCTGAGATGGATTCCGGTGAGATAGCCGGGAGCTTGATGATATGTATGTTCTTGATATTTAGTGAATGAATTCGGAATATGAGAGAATGAGCTCTGAATGTAAGTCCAAAATGAGTTGGGAACCTTTTTCCAGTAGGAGGAGGTTCTCTATTTATAGGGCTTGGATACGCCGGGCGATCGCCTTTTCTGCATTATAATAATCGGGCGATCGTCTTTTAGCACATGGGCTTGTTTCCTCAAAGTCTGCAGGAGTTGCTGGCAGTCAACTGTACGGTCCAAAGGGGAGCTTACACGCGTCCTGAGTTGTTGTCACGGGTGGCCCCACTGACAACTTTCGGCGCGCCTGCCGGTAGGTGAGGTAGGTGACAGGTTGTGGTCCAAGGTCTTGTGCATTAGCGAAGATCTTATGCATTAGCGAAGATCTTGTCGGCGCCTTTTGTGGATGCACGTGGGTGCTGTTACGAGATCCAATCCTCGATGACTTTGACGGGCGATCGTCTCTGCTCGGGCGTAGGTCGATTGCCCTTAGCCGGTCACTAGAGTAGATCGCCCGGTGCCAAAGGGCGATCGCCTTGGGAGTCGATCGCTAGGTACACGATGGTGGTGCGATATCTTCGACTTGGCGAGCTAGCCATAGTTTGTTGGAGTTGACTTGGTCGCTCGGCCTTATAGTCGATCGCTGTCGGGATGAATAAATCGTGACACAACAATTGCCCCAGCTCGCTCATACGTTGGAAGCGTGGGGTGAGGTGGCTCTCTTAGCGATCGTTGAACTTTTGACGGCGACTTCGTGTTTAAGCGAATCGGCGATCGTCTTTGGTGATATATTGCAGGCTCGGGCGACACGGTTGGCCGCTATACTGCGCGAGAAAAATCAATGGGTGTGGAAAAGTCTCCGCGCACGTGTCGGGCTTCTATTGGAGGACGCCAACGGTCATTTAATGACTCCTCGGCTGACGCGTCCTTGAAAAGACGCGTACGTGGGTCTCGAGGGGGTCAATTAATGCGTCGTTTGAGATCCGACCCTTGAGGTTTTCCCTTATTGCAGACGAGTCCCTGCCTTCTCCTATAAAAGGGCGCGGTGCTGCAGTTTCATACTCACGCGTACGAATTGGAGAAAGAAGGACTTGCTGTCGAATTTTCTGGAGATGTTAGTGCCGATCGTCGTTCGATTTCACTTTCGGGTAAGAAAAATCCTTTTTCTCCTTATCTGTCTTTGAGAATGGCCGGAATCTCACCATCGCATGGAGTGGGTACCAGTTCCGCTGCCGGGACGTCGACTGTCCGGGGAGGAGCTTCTTCCGACTTCCACTTGGAGACGGCGGCTGAAGCCATTCGGGCTGGAATCGACCCTGCTGAAGTCGAGGCTTTATTCAATGAGGCCGATGTTGCTAAGGAGTCGGCTGCTGAAGAGAGACGATCGCAGATCGAGAGAGATCTGGCGATTAGGGCTTACTGGGAGCAACATAGCGCTTTCGGTCGGGCCTATAGGGCCTTTGCTGAAATAATGGAGAATTTGGCAGTCTACTCAGAGATTCGATTTTCGGGATACTCGTCGCCTACCCCTATGTGCTTCCCAAATGATCGCGATCTTGTCTTTGCGGTGTTGTGGTCGCTTGGCCAAATACGGAGTTCGACGACCAGGAAAGATCTGGCCGTCTGGAGGACAAGATTCCATGTTCCTTCAGATGTGGACATGTTTGCGCCGGCGGAGAATGAACGAGCTGACCAGCCTCCGATGGGTATGGTCGCCGTGAATGAGGCGATTATGGAGGCCGGGCTGCGCTTCCCTCTATCCTTTGCTGTCTCCCATCTGTTGGCCGCTTGGAATGTGGCGCCACTTCAGCTGACGCCGAACGCCTGGCTTCAAATTAACTACACTCTCACCCTTCTCGGCGGTCACCGCCTGTACCGCCTCCCATCGCCGTTGGAGATGAACCATTTGTTCAAACTGACGGCTCATAAAGGGTTGGTCGGCGGTTACCATATTCAGGGCCGATCTGGTCAGGTAATTCACGGAGTCCCGAATAAGATGAGGCGATCGAACGAAGTGGTTACGGGTCGCCGACAAGTGGAGGGCTTCTGCGGCGATAATCCCTCGGGCGGTGGAGATCCCCAGAGTTTCGGGAGAGGAATCCGTAAGGGTTTAGACTCTCCCTTCGTTTGGATGCGTTTTGGTGATCTAATTTGATTTCGGTTTTGCAGGTTTTCACATTCGGCGATCGAGGAGCCGCTTCGACTTTCGTTATGCGGGAGCGGATAAGGAGCTTGTCGGACGACGACCTTGACGCCACTCGGATCAATAAGGAGAGTCGTTGGTTGTCGGCTCGACTATTCCGTTTTCCGAGACATCTCTCGGTGCAGGTATGAGTTTCTGCGACCTTGATTCCTAGGCGATCGCCTTACTTGAGAAAGTGTCATTGTTGGTCGATTGTCTTAGCTGCAGAGGTTCGCTTTCCTCGCTTCTTGGAGCCTCCGACGGAGATCGCCATGTCGAACCCGGGAGTTCTAGGCCGTCTTCCCCATAAGAGGTCGACTCGGGTCCCACCGTTGCGTTGCTATAGTTCGGAGGTGGAGCCTCGCGTGGAGCAGTCGTGGCCCGAGGAGGAAGTTCGGAGGAGGGGCCGAGCGAATCGCAAGAGGCCGAGGCCGGAAGAAACCGGTTCTGCCCGGTCGATGAAGTGACGATCGCGCGCCTCCGATCACCATCGTTGCTCGGAGAGTGAGCCGCCCTCTGCGGTTTTTATGCGGGAGATGGAGATCGCGGATGCCGAGACCCCTCGAGGGAAACCGTATTTCGGTCGGGATCGAGAAGGTGAGAGGTAGATAGCATTTTTGTGTTGGAAATTGCATCTGCGTAGGAGTTGTATTAACTTAGTTGTTTTGATGCGAGATCCGTCGCGCAGATCCGTCTTGCCCGCCGATGGTCGTGGATTTCTTAGCGAGCCGATCTCTCGCCATTCTGCGACATTCCTCCATACGTCAACAAGGCGCTCTTGCTCTGCCGAAGGCATAGGCGACCGTCTGGATGCGATCGCGCCGATCGGGGAGTTCGATGCGGTGTTTCGCCCTTTCTCTCAGGCAGCGACCATGGTCATCCAGTGCTCGGGGAGTTTGAGGGGCGGCCCTCCACTGTTCGCTTGCAGGCGGATCTCGAGGCAGCTCGGAAAGAGAACGCCGAGTTCGCTGATAAGATCGCGGCGATTGAGAAGGACTCTCTGGAGGCGGCCAAGCGGTCGAGCCAGTTGATCGATTCCGGGACAGGATGATGAATGTCGTCCGGGCTGAGAAGGTCGCTGAGGAGGAGGCCGATCGTCAGAAGGTGACGATCGCTCGGTTGACTAGCGAGCTGGCGGAGGCGAGGGAAAAAGTTGCTGCGAGGGAGGCTGAGCTCCAGGGGTCGCAACAGGCGATGGCGGAGCTGAAAAGAGAAGTAGAGGCGACCAAGGCCGATCCCTTTCAAAACTTGGAGTTTGTCAGCGAGTTCGCCTATTATTTGGCGTTCGCCGACTCGATCCGAGCAGCTAAGAAGGGAGGTTTGGAGGTAGGGCCTCTTGCCGAGAAATTCAAGGCGTACGCGTTGGAGCATCCTCTCCATTCAGCTTTCTCCTTGCCAATCTTGGACCTTGTGGACATCGGCGTGGATTTGAGCTGGTATCCGTCTCCGGCTAATCTTGCTCATCCCGACGCTCCGGAAGATGAGGGGACCGCGTCGGATGCTGATGGCGAAGGCCAGGCAGAGGGGCCTGAGGCACTTCATTTTTGATGTTTTAGCTTATTTCCTTGTAATGTTGTAGCTTTCTTTTGTAGCACTTAGGCCTTCGGGCGATCGTGTACTCTGATTTTTCAAGTAATGAAATGAGCATTTGGATTTCTGACTTATCACTTGAATGAATGGTTATTTTTGAGTCTTTGTTTGACTTTGTACAAATGTGTGAGGAGAGATCGTTGCGAGGGTAGTTCCAAATGAATTGATAAACTCATAAAGATAGCTTTTTACAACAAATTCGATCGCTGCACTACATCTGAAAAAATGACGATCTCCGTATGTGGTTGAATAACGACGATCGTCGTGTAGGTAGTCCGCACTCTTATTGCCCCTTGTTTTTATTCACTTAGTGGAAGTAAGGGGATGAAAATAATTCGTTGAGTGAGCGGTCTTCAACTTTGTCGAATCCTCGGGGACGGTCGTCCGTCTTGAGGAACCGTGCACGATCGCGGAGTTCGATGGACCGACTCCTTGATCATGTCTTGATGCGCGAAGACATTGAGTGTCTCGTGACTCACTTTATTATGAGGGTCCTCTGTTAGGCTGCGCCTCGCCTCGTATTTAAACGAAGGGCGTGCGGTCTCGGTCTAGAGGAGTCCTTGCGCGAAGGCGTCGGATGAATCAACTCCACGCCCGCGGCTTGTTAGCTCTGCTTCCACCTCGGCCAGCCATGGAGATGGCCGACCTCGACGGTGTACGTTGAGACTGGGGTTGTGGCACGTCGCATTGTCCGGGTTCACCATGTTAGATGATGAACTTTTGAGGGCGAGCGATCGTGTCCACTGATTTATTTTGGAGGGCCCTCAGACTATGCCGGCCTCGTATTTAAACGAAGGGCGGGCGATCTTGGCCTAAAGGGTCCTTGCATGGCCTAAGCAGTCGGTTCCATCGACCACTAGGACCATGGCTGCACTCTTCCACCTTGGATCGTCATGCAGATGCCGACCTTCGAAGGTGTACGTTGTGCGGGGGAGGCGATCTCGTGCCTTAGTCCATCATGTTAGATGGTGAACTGTAGATGGCGATCGAATCCTCCAGTTTCTTAAATGAGGAGGGAGATCGAGGAGACTTCCGAGGTCTCCTTCTCTTGATTGAAGCATGTAGGGACGGTCGCCGAGGCTGATCCGGGGGTCGGCTCATATGAGCTTTCCAGCCTGTTTTATGTTTGACTCGGACGATCGTCTATAGAGATAGGTAGGGGCTTCGGCTAAACCAATAAGCTGTCCAACTTGCCCTCCTCAAACAATCTCCAGAGCTGTTTGAGGAGAAGCGGCATTTGTTGGTGCTGTGGCCGGGACTCTTATGGTAGGCACAATATTGATTGTTGTCCAGGTGACCGTGGTCCCTTATCGCCTTTGGCTTTTTGAGCTCTTCGTGCCCCTTGATGGCATAGAAAATATGTGCCGGAGTTCTGTTGAACGTATGGAGGAGATGGGCTTACATGTCCTCGAAAGCCTTGAGATCTCCGGGTGTCATGGCGATCGCCTTCTTTGCTTTGGCGATCGCTATCTTCTGGACAAGAGGTGGCGTTTCCTCGCCTAAGCGGAGGGTGAGTAGCCTTTGCCTGGCCAGAAAGTTGGCAGCTTTAGCGCGGAAGTTCGCGTAAGTTGGGGGAATATCCTTGGAGAGATGTCTAAACATGGGAGAGTGGCCGTGGAATCCCCCATGGCCGAATAGAGAGCGAGCTCGTCAGCGGGTTCGCGGTGAGGATGATTTCGTCTACCCGGTCGATGTAATCTGCGTCGGTTTCGTCCTTCCCCGCTTGATTTTTATCATGCGGTGGGGCCTTCTGGTCTGGCGACCTTCTTTGGCGAAGTATGACGTGAAGTCATTCGCGATTTCTTAAAAGAGGTGATTGATCGTGGTGGTAGTGAGGCGTACCACCTATGGGCGGCTCGCCCAACGTTAGCAGGAAGATCCGGCACTTGGTTGCATCGGATGCCCCACACCCAGTCATGTAAATTCGGAATTTACTCAGGTGGGTTTCGGGGTCCGATCTCCCCTCATACAGAGGTGTTTTGGGAGGAGCGATCGTTGGTTGTATGGGGGCAAGCTCGATGTGGACCGCGAGTGGCTCGGTCGGCCCGGTGATCTTTTTTGGTGCTTGCCCGGTGTCCAAGAGTGCTTTCATCTCGTCGGTGGCGTTGTATGGCGGCCATCGCCGTGCTTTGGCTTGCTAGCGGCTCGGCGCTCGGAGCGAGGCGAGGCGATTAATCTTGATTCCACGCGATCGGGGCAGGAGTCAGATGGCTGACCTGCGTTCGGCTGTGAGGCGGGTAGGCCGAACTCTTGGTGACGAATTCGAATTCCGTCTTTCCAAGGTTGGAAACAGAATGCCCCGGTCGCCAGGATGGGTCGCGACCCAAGCGATCGAATATGGATCCGTCCGGCCGTGCGAGAGCCTTTCCTCGCGAATTGGGGCTTTCTGACGATCGCTCGTTCAGTAGCCCGCTGAATTTCCGTTTTCCCATGCGGCGGATGATCGAGGGAGTTATCGCGGGCGACGCGCATGCTCTCCGTCGCTCCTCCAGGATGGCCATAGCCTCCTCGATCTGCTCCTCGGTTTGGAACTGACCGAGTGAGAGGTTGGGGCCATCTCTCGGATGCGGGATCGAGAGTCTCGCGTTGCTGCGGCTTCCCCCTGTCGTCGGCTGGGGTTCGGATTAAGCTGGGATATGGTGTCCGGCGGTTCGGAGAGCGGCTTTCTTCGATGTACCGGCGGACGTCATGATTCTGAAGGTATTCTTTGAAGTGCAGTGAGTGTCACTTCAAGTATATGCCCCGAGAACAGTGAGTGTTCTTCGGGACGGTAGGAATAAAAGTTTGAGGGTTAGATGCCCCTTCTTCTAGCGCCAATTGTTGTTGCCCAAAATATTTATCCGAAGATTAATACTGCTGGAAGACGGACAACAAACAACAATTTGCGGGAGCACTTCCGTGAGAAAGATAAATAACACAAGATTTGCCGGGGTTGTTAGTCCCGGGCTTGAATGCTCTCGCGAGATATTATTAATACCAATATTCGGGGATACAAGTACTAATGTAAGAATACAATTACAATGAGTGTAAAGATTCTTGTTATCTTAGCTAGTGAGCGTGTAGATTGCCGGAAGAACCAGATTTGATGCTCTGTGAGTTCTTGTAACAAAGGAGATGAACAGTCGCGGCGGAGAGAGATCGACGGTCTCCCACGGCGAGTATTTAGCTGGATGCTTGGGCTCCTGGGATTATGAATCCCTTGGAATCTGTCTAGTGGAGACTTGCTGCTTCTGCCGATCGTCTTCTGGACGAGAGATTTGGAGAGAGAAGTCCTGAGATGGATTCCGGTGAGATAGCCGGGAGCTTGATGATATGTATGTTCTTCAGTATTTCCGTGAATGAATTCGGAATATGAGAGAATGAGCTCTGAATGTAAGTCCAAAATGAGTTGGGAACCTTTTTCCAGTAGGAGGAGGTTCTCTATTAATAGGGCTTGGATACGCCGGGCGATCGCCTTTTCTGCATTATAATAATCGGGCGATCGTCTTTTAGCACATGGGCCTGTCTCCTCAAAGTCTGCAGGAGTTCTGGCGATCAGTACGGTCCAAAGGGGAGCTTACACGCGTCCTGAGTTGTTGTCACGGGTGGCCCCACTGACAACTTTCGGCGCGCCTGCCGGTAGGTGAGGTAGGTGATAGGTTGTGGTCCAAGGTCTTGTCTGTTAGCGAAGATCTTGTCTGTTAGCGAAGATCTTGTCAGCGCCTTTTGTGGATCTGCACGTGGGTGCTGTTCTGAGATCCAATCCTCGATGACTTTGACGGGCGATCGTCTCTGCTCGGGGCGTAGGTCGATTGCCCTTAGCCGGTCACTAGAGTAGATCGCCAGCTGCCAAAGGGCGATCGCCTTGGGAGTCGATCGCTAGGTACCTGATGGTGGTCTGATATCTTCGACTTGGCGAGCTAGCCATAGTTTGACTGGAGTTGACTTGGTCGCTCGGCCTTATAGTCGATCGCCTGTCGGGATGAATAAATCGTGACACAACACACGCTACCATGATTCCGGTACTACCAGTGTCCGTAAGTTTTCCCTAACTCTATTCCTTATTTCCTTGTTTCGCACCTTTGATTCTCGATTGTGATTGTTCTCTTCTCGTACTTACCATCGTATGACCTTTGTTACTTCTTTAACATCAGTATGGATGCTGGAAGAGGTCGTCGTCGTGGTCGTGGTCGTGGACGCGGCTGGGGACGTGGGGCAGCTGGTGGGGCGGCCACGTCGCAGTCTTCGGGAGCCGGCAGTACCGGCGACCGTCACAGCTCAGGCGGTTCAGAACCCGGATCCGGCCCATGCTAATCGGGGCGGAGCGGATCGTTGGCTTCATGATGTCATCGAGATGCATCCTCCTTAGTTTTCGGGAGCTTCAGACCCGATCGGCTGGGAGGGGTGGATCAAGGAGATATCTAAAGTCTTCACTGCTACCAACTGTCCCGAGGACCGTAAGGTCCCTATTGCCCAGTACTTTCTCACTGGGGACGCTACGGATTGGTGGGAGGCCGTTGGGCCCAAAGATCATGTTGCTTCGTGGGCCGAGTTTCAGGAATTGATGGAGGCCGAATATTGCCCGTGGCCGGTCAGACAGGCTAGAGTACATGCTTTCTATGATGCTCAACCACGGGATATCCCTGTATCTCACGCTATTGCCGATTTTAACAAGGAGTTGGGTTATGTGAAGACCCAAGTTGTCGAGGAGAGTGACAAATCCATTTTTCCAGACGAATGAAGTTGTCGATTCGGGACTACATGTCGGGGCTCGTCTGTACTACCTTGAAAGATTACAAGAGCAGGGCCCTTGCTTACGATATGTCTGTGACGGCGAGTGAGGCGGCCCGCGAGAGCAAGAAGCAGAAGTCTGCCGGGAATTTTTCGGGCCACAAAGGTGGGGGTCAGCAGAAATTCCAGTCTGCTAACTTTTCCGCTGGTGGTGGCCCAGCTCGATCTCCGGGTTTCCCAGTAGGCTTCCAGTGCCCCTCCCAGGGAGGTGAAGTGTTTTAACTGTGGCCATCAGGGCCACATCGGTCGTATTTGTCCGAACCCTTTGCGACGTGTAACCGGTGTGGCCACCGGGTCACAAGTGCCGTCTGTCCGAGAGAGAGAAAATCCTTGGTGCCCGGGCTTCCATTCCAGCGCCTAGGGAACCAAGTGTGAATCAAGGATCGTTTGCTTCTCAATCTCCGCCGGGTGCTAGTCGAGGGAGAGGTCGGAGTCAGCCCGCTAAGGGGGGAGCTTCCAGTGTCGGCTCAGCCCACCCGCGTGTCTATGAGATGCGGAGAGCCGATGACCCAGCGGCTATTGTGGCGACAGGTACCGTTCATATTCTTTCTCATCCTGTCAGTGTGCTTTTCGATTCTGGTGCTACGCATTCGTTCATATCTCTAGAGTGTGTGCGCCGTTTGGATCTCGACTGTTTGACGCCTTGTGAGCCCTTCATCGTTAAGCTTCCTAGCGGCGATAGGATCGTTGGTGATCAAGAGGTTCTAGACTGTTCTGCACTTATTTGTGAGAGGGTTTGGCCCTCTAATCTTATTGTCGTGGGTATCGAGGGTGAGGATTTGATTCTTGGGGATGATTGGCTCGAGCGGCATGGTGCGATCATGAACTACCGCACGAGAATCATCACTATGTTAGCCGAGGACGGCACCGAGCACTCTTTCGCGGGGCGAAAGAGGAAACAGTTCGTTATTAACGCCTTGAAGGCGATGAGACTCCTGCGAAAGGGGTGTACTGGCTTTTGGTGCTACGCCTTGAAGGCGGAGAGTGGTGGAGTCGAGCTTTCGTCGATTCCAATCATTAGTGAGTTTCCTGATGTATTTCCTGACGAGTTACCGGGATTGCCACCGGATCGTGAGGTCGGGTTTGCTATAGAGTTAGAGCCGGGCGCGACTCCTATTTCGAAGGCGCCGTATCGCATGGCACCTTCAGAGATGTCAGAGTTGAAGAAGCAGCTGAGTGAGCTTCTTGAGTCGGGGTATGTTCGACCGAGCGCCTCGCCCTGGGACGCACCGGTCCTGTTTGTGCGGAAGAAGGATGGTTCACTACGTTTGTGTATCGACTATCGCGAACTAAACAAGGTGACCATCAAGAACAAGTATCCTTTACCGAGAATTGATGACTTGTTCGACCAGTTGCAGGGAGCTGCAGTATTCTCGAAGATTGATTTGAAATCGGGGTACTATCAGCTCCGGGTGAGGGAGTCCGATGTGCCGAAAACAGCTTTTCGGACGAGATACGGACATTTTGAGTTTGTAGTCATGCCTTTCGGATTAACTAATGCGCCGGCGGTGTTCATGCAGTTGATGAACAAAGTCTTTATCGAGTATCTGGATAAGTGTGTCGTCGTCTTCATTGATGATATTCTTATCTATTTGAGGAATGAGGAAGAGCATGCCCATCATTTGCGGACAGTGTTAGACATTTTGAGGACCGAGCAACTCTATGCGAAGTTCTCGAAATGTGAGTTCTGGCTGAATGAAGTGATGTTTTTAGGTCACGTGATTTCATCCGAGGGAGTTCGTGTAGATCCGCAGAAAATTGAGGCAGTGTTGGATTGGGCACCGCCCACGAATGTGAAGGAGATCCGTAGTTTCTTGGGTTTAGCTGGCTACTACCGTAGGTTCGTCGAGGGTTTCTCGAAACTAGCTCGGCCACTTACACAGTTGCTCCAAAAATCCGAGAAGTTCGTCTGGAATGTCGAGAGACAGTCGAGTTTTGAGGAACTGAAGAGACGTCTGACTTCATCCCCGGTTTTGGCGTTGCCGTGCGGCAACGAGGGTTTTGCTGTTTATAGTGATGCTTCGGGTCAGGGTCTTGGGTGCGTATTGATGCAGCACGGAAAGACCATTGCCTATGCGTCGAGACAGTTGAGGCCGTATGAGCTGAACTACCCTACTCATGATTTGGAGTTAGCGGCAGTCGTTTTTGCGCTCAAGATTTGGCGTCACTATCTTTTCGGCTCTGCATGTCAGATTTTTACCGATCATAAAAGTCCAAATACATATTTACAATGAGAGTTGAATATGAGGCAGAGGAGGTGGTTAGAGCTGATTAAGGATTATGACCTCGAAATCCTTTATCATCCGGGCAAGGCGAACGTCGTGGCCGACGCCTTGAGTTGGAAACCGGTTGCGTTGCGAACACTTGAGATCCTTACATCTCAGTCTGAGCTTCGGAGGGCTTTGATCGAGTTAGATGTTGAGGTTTTGTTGCCTGGAGCTGTCGGGCAACTCTGTGCTTTAGAGATTTCGTCGTCTTTGATCGATGAAATTAAGCTGAAACAGTTAGAGGACCCGATGATTACTCAAATCCGAGAGAACGTTCTTAAGGGAAAGTCTCCTGGGTTAGTGATTCACGAGGATGGTGTTTTGAGATTTCAGAGTCGGCTTTGTGTACCGAACGACTTGGAGTTGAGACAGAGTATTTTGCGTGAGGCCCATGCTACACCTTACTCCGTTCATCCTGGTTCGAGTAAGATGTACAAAGACCTGAGGAGGAATTTCTGGTGGAATAATATGAAGGAGGAGGTCGCACAGTTTGTAGCGAGATGTTTGACTTGTCAGCAGGTCAAAATCGAGCATCAGCGACCGGCCGGATTATTGCAGTCACTTCCCGTTCCGGAATGGAAATGGGAAGATATATCGATGGATTTCGTTACGAGTTTGCCGAGATCGAGGTCGGGCATGAATATGGTATGGGTGATTGTTGATCGTCTGACCAAGTCGGCACATTTTCTGGGCATCAAGGATACTTGGGGCCCGGAGAAGTTGGCTCGTGTGTTTATCGCGCAGATTGTGAGGTTTCACCGTACTCCGAAGTCTATTGTTTCGGATCGTGATGGCCGTTTTGTATCACACTTTTGGCAGGCGGTGCATAAGGCGTTGGGTACTCGTTTGCGTTTGAGTACCTCTTTTCACCCCCAGTCAGATGGGCAGTCGGAGCGCACTATCCAGACATTTGAGGATATGTTGCGTGCTTGTGCTCTCGATTGGAGCAATGACTGGGAGGAGCATTTGCCGTTGATCGAATTCACGTACAATAACAGTTGGCACGCGTCGATTCGGATGGCACCGTATGAGGCACTTTATGGGCGACGATGTCGATCACCGATTTGTTGGAGTGAGGCGTCCGATTTGGTCGGGACCGAGCCGGATGTCGTTTTAGAGACGAGACGGAAGATACACTTAATTCGGGAGCGGATGTTGACTTCCCAGAGTCGACAGAAGTCATATGCCGATGTCCGTCGTCGACCTTTGGAATTCGAGGTGGGAGACCACGTTTTACTAAAGGTGTCGCCGACGAGAGGTGTTTTCCGTTTCGGGAAAAAGGGGAAGTTGAGTCCGAGATTTATCGGGCCCTTCGAGATTCTCGAGCGAGTCGGTGGGTTAGCATACCGTTTGGCGTTACCTCCGGCCTTGAGTCACATTCATAGCGTTTTTCATGTTTCCCAGCTGAGGAAATATGTTCCGGATCCTAGTCACGTCATCGATTATGGAGAGATTGATGTTGCCGAGGATATTACTTTTGAAGAGCGTCCTTTGAAGATTTTGGAGCACCGTGAGAAACGACTAAGGCATAAGACCATTCCCTTGGTCAAGGTGCAGTGGGCGAGGCATGGTGTCGAGGAGGCAACTTGGGAAACCGAGGATAGCGTGCGTGCTAAGTACCCCGAGTTGTTTGTTTATTAAGTTTCGGGACGAAACTTATTTTTAGAGGGGTAGAGTGTAATATCCGCATTTTTCTTCTTTTTCCGATATTTCCGTTTTGGTGGATTTTTATTTTTTTGGTAGCTCGCTTGTAACCATGTCGACATTTTGAATCTATGTTATTCTTGGAGTTTCTCCATCTGGGATGATCTTGGTGATGTTTTGATATTATTCCGTTTTATGTCATGTATTATGGCATGGACGTTCGATTCTCGTGGAACTCGTTCGCTTTTGTAATTTCTTTGGTTTCACGAGTTCGTATAGTTGAGTTGTTCGTTTTGGGAGTTTCGGTTTGTTAATCCGACGTCGTATCGCGGATTTTGAACGTTTGGGCCGTTTCGTAATTTCCCTAAGTTACGTGGTAGTTTCCATCCCTGTCTATTCCGAACCCTCGAGTAGTCGGAATCACGTTTCATTTTATATCTTTTGTCGTTGGCTTGAATCTGTCAGAAGTGTATCAGTTGGTAGCAGATATGTCTCGTTACTTCCTGATTATTTCCTCGTTGAGAAGTGATTCAGATTTCTGCCTGCTATCACAGGCTATGTTACGGCCGTAAGCCGTATGTGTTACGTCCGTAATGCTCGAGAGTTACGGCCGTAAGTTTCCCTTATACGACCATAATGAGTGTTCGTTTTCTGCACTTGAATCCAGTGGGGGGGTTACGGGCGTAACACGCTAGAGTTACGGCCGTGAGAATTGTTACGGCCGTAACCTCATCTTGATACGGCCGTATGTCAGCTTCGTCAGATTGCGATTTCATTCACGGGAGCGATTACGGCCGTAAGGCAGGAGAGTTACGGCCGTAATGTTCCTATGTTACGGCCGTATGTTATGGATGTTACGGCCGTAACACCGGCCAATATATAAATTGGCAGCAGCCGTATTTTTCTCATTTCTCATCTCTCTCTCTTCTCTTCGCGACGGGAACGACTTGGAGAGCTAGGTTTCGCCCGATTTTCGCCCAAACACCATTGTAGAAGTATATTCAAGCTTCATATCATCAACCTATCACTAATCATTCGTTGTTCATCGTCAAATCAAGGTAAAATTTCCTAGAACCCTATTTTGGGAAAGATTTGGGGGTTTTCATGTTTTCGTCCGATCCGTTACGTTTTGTTAGTTAATTCACGATGAATATGATTAATCTTGTTGGTATTCCTCGTTTCCCTACGATTCATGGTGTATTTCGTAGTATCTTTTGTTATCGAGAGGGTTTGGTTGTGGTCCGCCCTCGTTGTTGTTTTAAATGCGAATATACATGAATCGTAGGCGGGTTTTCGGGTGTATTCCATTTCCGTAATCGTTTAGAAGTGGTTGTGATTGTGTTATTCGAATCGTTAGGTCCACTTCCGCCGATTCCTCGCAATTGTGCTTGACTCTCCCTTTCCGTTCGTGTCACCGTCTATTAATCGAGGCAAGTATCCTTATGAACTTACGATCTTGGCATAGTAGTATTGTATGAGAAATTGTGTGTGTGTATACTCACTACGGGTTAGATCCGACGGGGTCTCGGTAGGGCTCCACGAAGCTGTGGAACCGCGAGTTGCTTTTAACCACTACGGGTTAGATCCGACGGGGTCTCGATAGGGATCCACGAAGCTGTGGGTCCGCGGTTAATTGTGGTGTATTTTTACAAATGCGATTTGATTGTGGCATTTCCGGAAATGAGTGTTTTGGAACTATGTTTTCTTGATCGCATGCATTTACTATATGTGTAAGATGTAAGTTGTTCATTTGGTTACTTGTACTAGCGTAATTGCTAACCCCTCTGGGGACCCGTTTTGGGGAAATTCGTTTTATGAATTTCAGGTCAGGTTCATCGAGACGAGCGGGCGCTGGACCAGTACGCGGATGATGGCCGTGCGTGATGATTGTGCACGAGTGATGCCTTAGTGTCTTATATCTTTTCATCTTTTGTGTTTTTTGAACTAATTGTAGTACTCGAGTACTTAAGAGTTTTTATTCGTCCGGGTTGTATTGTTGTCTATTATGTTTGTGTTGGATGATGGTGTTATGTTTGACCGGTTGAACCGGGTGAATTATTCTGTTTCGTTTCATTATGACGAGGTGTTATTTTGTTGTTTCTGTGAGTCGATGAGTATGATGTTGCTCAGCCTGGTGGATTCCAGATAGAGATTCACGGCGCTGTAATATACCACGAATATCTTGGGGGTGTTACAATTACGAAGGTGTTGTTACCCAAAATATTATCCGGAGATAGTATTGCTGGAATGATCGAGTAACAAACAAATGCGAGAACACTTCCGCGAGAAAATAGATAACACAAGATTTGCCGGGGTTGTTAATCCCGGGCTTGAATGCTCTCGCGAGATGTTATGAATAAATATACTGTCGAGTACAAATATTAATGTTAGAATCTAATACAAGGAGTGTAAAGACTTCTAGTTATCTAGGCTTTAGAGCGCGTAGATTGCCGGAAGAACCAGATAGATAAATCTGTGAGTTCTTGCTTGGGATATATGATGAATGCGTATGAATATCACTATGAATGTGTTAGTGGTTCCCAAAAGAGCCTTTGATTCTCTCTTTGGTGTATATTTTGCACTTAATTCGTAGTAGAATTCCTCTCCCTGGGCCACAGCAGTAAGTCCTCTATTTATAGGGGACAAGATAGTTGGGATCCCTCAGGCGATCGCGGGCGATTGCGGGCGATCGCCGTTTTCTATATTAAAATAAGACGGCCGACCGTCCCGTCACGTGGGCCTGTTCCCTTGAGTTCCGAGGTTGCAGCTGGAGGCCAGCTGGGCGAACCAATGGGAAGCCAGCACGCGTTGCCAGTCGCTGTCCGGGGAGGACCCACTTTGTACCTTTCGGCGTCCTAGTCGGTAGGTGTGGTAGGTGACAGGCTGGGGTCAATGATCCTATCTGTCGGTATCCTTTGAAGATCCGCGGGTGGGCCACCGTCCAAGATTCGGTCTTCGACGACTTTGACGGATGCCGGATCCATACGTGGCATGAGACGATCGCCCCTGGTCCGCTCATTAAAGACGATCGTCAGATATCAAAAGACGATCACCGGGTACCAAAAGACGATCGCCGTATTGTGCCGAACTCTAGTCGTTTGTCCAGAGTATGTCTTTCATGTTTGGCTTTTCTGATCGTGATGCCGATCGACTATCCGAGGCGTATTAATCGCCGCACAACAATTGCCCCCCAGCTCGCCTCGATGTTGAAAACACGGGGTGAGGTGGCACTGTTGCCGATCGCCAATGTTTAAACGATCAGCCGATCTGAATTCAAATATGGACGACCCTCTTTCGCGTCGGGAGCAGCGGGAAAAGAAGGCGGGCTTTCTAAAGTGGCAGGGACACGCGTCGCGCCGCTGTTGGGGGAGTCCGACGGTTTTGTCGGACTTGTCGGCTGGCATGCCCTCGAAAAGACGCGTTTGCGGGATTCGAGGGCGGCATTTAATGCGTCCCCACGTGACGGTTGCGATCCAGCCCCCGAGGTTTCTCCTATTTGCATTTAGGCCCTCGTCTCCATCTATAAAAAGGGGCAGGGCTCCTTCTTCTTCACTTTTTTACGCGTCCTTTGTATCCATAGCCGAAATTCTGCAGAAATTTCTGGAGCTTTCTTGTGCCGATCTCCTCCTTTTTTCTAGGTAAGAACAAATTAACCTTCTCCCTCTCTTTACTTTCTAATATGTCGGGAGGATCAAAAGCATTCGAGACCGGAAGTTCTTCCGCTGCCGCCGCGTCGCCTGAACGGGAGGAGGTTCCCGTTGGAGTGCACATGGAGACGGCCGCCGAAGCTATTCGAGCGGGGATTGCACCCGCAGAACTCGAAGAGCTTTTCAACGAGGCCGAAGTGGCGAGGACGGCGGCGATGGCGGAGCAGGGGGGCTCGCCGGTGGATGAGGATGATTTGGTGCGGGTGGCCTGGGAACGAGAGAGTAGATTCGGCCCCGCCTACATGGCTTTTGCTCAGATGATGGAAGCGATCGCCGGACCTTGTCCGGAATTCGATTTCGAAGCCTACACCGCCGCTCACCCTTACGAACATGTGAATCGGACTGTCTTTCAGGCCGCCGTCCCGTCTCCGTGGACCCTCGGATAGATCCGGAGTACGGTGACCAAGAAAGACCTGAGCCGTTGGAGGGCCAAATATCACATCCCCTCTGACGTTTCCCTTCACGTGCCCTCGGAGAATGAGCGCGCCGACCAACCGCCCGAGGATATGGTTGCCGTCAATGAGATGACTATGGAGGCGGGTCTGCGATTCCCGTTGCCATTCGCCGTTTCCTACTTGCTGATCGCCTGGAATTTGGCGCCTCTTCAACTGACGCCGAACGCTTGGCTGCAGATCATCTGCACGTTGACCCTGTTTGGTGGTCACCGGTTGTTCCGCCTCCTTACTGCGCTGGAGATGAATTATTTGTTTAAATTGGCCGCGTAGAAAGGGTCAGTCGGCGGCCATCATATCCAAGGCCGACTCGGGAGAGTGGTCCTCGGCGTGCCGAGTAAGACCAGGGGCGACCTGGCTAAATGGTGTTGGGTCGGCGGGGCATGGCGATCGGCATCGAGCGACAGGCCGAATGAGGAGTTGGAGATCCCCACCACTTTCCGGGAGAGGAATCCGAGTAAGGATTTTAACTCTCCCCTTGATTGAGCTTGTCTTGGACTGATCTAATTTTGTTTTCTTTTTGCAGGACCCCTTGTTCCAGCGATCGACGACCTTCCATTCGATTTCTTGATCGTTTGGGAGCGGATCCGCGCTTTGCCGAACTCCTTTATTGACGTTCGATCGCTTGGTACCGAAGCTCATCGGTTGGGGGCTCGATTGTTCTGCTATCCCCGTCACTTGAAAGTCCCAGGTATGGGTTTGAGTGGTGTTTCTTTGCTCGACGATTGTGTCCAGGAGGTCGTTTTGTTTTGTCTGACTTGTTTGTATCTATCTTTTGACAGAGGTTTATTTTCCCCGAATTGCCGAACCACCCCCAGAGATCGCCATGTCAAACCCGGGGCTCATCGGTCGCCTTCACTTGGGCAAGCGGACTGGTCGCGTTCCCGCGACAACGTCTCGCCCTGCTCCGGTGACGAGGCCTGCTGAGGCGCCGATCGCTGAACCGGAAGTTCACGATGAGGAGCAGCTTCAGCGCCGCAAGAGGCGGAGGTCGGAGGAGTCTCCGTCGATTTCTGAGGCGGATGTATCAATTCTTGAGCCACCGGTCGCTGCGGCTCCTATCTCTGCCATCCCGATGATGGAGCGATCAGGCTCCAAGCCCACGGTCTCCGGCCCCCGGTCATCTGGCAGCTCGGCGAAGAAGGTGGCGATCGTCGAGGCGGAAACCTCCCGGGGCAAGCCTTATTTCGGACGCGATCCCGAGCTGGTCAATAGGTAAGAAAAGATCAAAATTTTCTGAGTTAGGCATTCTGAGCATGGTATGGGCTAACTCCTTGGTTTCCTTGGTTTGCGGTGCAGGGTTCGTCTCGCCGACCCGGACGTTGCTCCCATGGTGCTGGATTTTCTGTCGAGCAAGGCTCCGCAACAGTCTCTCGAAGTCCCTGCTTACGTTCGCCAGGCTATCACCTCTTTGCCCAAGGCTTGGACGACCGATCTTGATGCGATCGCTCGTCGGCGATCTGGAGACGCCATGCGGCGGCCGTTGCCACAGCTCTTCAGACGGCGACGATGGCCGTCCAAGCTGCTAGGGATTTTGAGGGGCGACCCTCCACTGCTCATCTCCATCGCGACCTCGAGGCCGCCCGGAACAGAAATATCGAGGACGCCAACCGGATTCGGTCTATGGAGAAGGAGTATGAGGAGACGGCCAAACGGGCTAAACAGGACGTGGATCGATTGAAGCTGGAGCTGAGCCGCTCTAAGGAGGCTGCTGATCGGTCCCGTGATAAGGAGAAGGAAACCCGCCAGAAACTCGTGGCTTCGCAGGAGGAGGCGGCCGAGCTGAAGGTGAAGGTGGATCAGCTCAGCGGTGAGCTGGAGGCGGCGAAGAAAGAGCTGGAGAAGGCCAGGGGCGAGAATGCCGCCAAGGTGGTCGAGCTGGCGGAGGCCGAGAAGACGGCCGTGGATTTGAAGGGGCAGCTGAAGGCGATCGAGGCCGATCCCTACCTCAACGTCGCGCTCGTCGGCGAATTCGCTTATCAGTTGGCCTATGCTGATGCTGTTCAAGCCGCTAAGAAGGCAGGGGTCGAGATCGTTCCCTTGATGGAGAACTTCAAATCCTATGTCCTCGAGCATCCTCTGCATCCAGAATTCTCCTTGCCGATCCTTGACTTTGCCGACTTCGGGATCGACTTGAGTTGGTACACCGGTAAACTCATTCATCCCGAGGTCGACGGGGGAGACCAAGCCGATCCGCAACCCGAGGGCGACGACCAGCAGACGGGGCCTTGAAAGGCATTTTTGTTCTCCTCTGTAACTTTGTACTTTTTGTTTTCCTTTTGTAATGCCTTCGGGCCCCGTAATGTATGAAACTCGTGTTATGAATAAGATGTTCCTCTTTTCATACTGTCTCTTTATATACGATCGCCCTTTGAATGTTTTTGCGTGCAATTTTTACGAGTACGTGTATGATTGCTCTCGTCGTTTTGCTCATCCGACCGATCGTCTGAGTGTTGAAAGCGTTGACATGTTTTGAATCGGAATTCTTACTTGTAATTTTTATCGGACGACCCCGATCACCCTGCATGTTTTTGAGCGAAGCCGATCGAGTGTGGTTCCTCTTTGTTCGATCGTATTTGAGATTAGCTCGACCTATCCCTGCCCCCTTGTTTTTGTTCACTTATTGTAAGTAAGGAAACAAAGACTAGTCTGTCTGGCGAGCTATCTTCATTTTGCCGATTCTGAAGAGTCATGTGTGGTTGGGGTGTTCGATGGACCGATCTCCCTAATCGTGTCTTCGTGTGCGAGGGATATTGTGTATCCCGCGACTCACTTTTTGTGAGGGTCCTCCGTTAGGCTACGCCTGCCTTGTGTTAAAACGAAAGGCGGGCGATCTCGGTCTGGAGGAGTCCTTGCGCGGAGTGTTGTCGGCTTATTCGACACCACGTCCGCGGCTTGTCAGCTCTGCTTCCACCTCGGCCCGCCATGAAGATGGCGACCCTCAACGGTGTACGTTGAGACGGGGGTAACGGCTCGTCGCATTGTTCGGGTTCACCATGTTAGATGATGTACCTTGAGGACGTGTGATCGTGCCTACTGATTATTTTGGAGGGTCCTTCGGCTACGCCGGCCTCGTATTTAAACGAAGGGCGGGCGATCTCAGCCCAAAGGAACCTTGCATGGGCGAAGCTGTCGGTTCCATCGACCTCCAGGACCATGGCTGCATTAATTTTACCTAGGATCGTCGTGATCAGCGATCGTCGGCGGTATGCGATATGCCTGGTGGGGCGATCGCCAGAATATATGGGATGGGAAAAAATCTCATTATATTCCTTGTACATCATTGAAATTGGATACAAAATTATCACTGGTAGTATTTTTTCAGATGCACGGCGTTCCAGGGGTATTGGTCCGGAGTACCGTCAGGATGTTCCAGTTCGTAGGCTCCTTTAGTTAGCCATCTGGATACTCTGAAAGGTCCCTCCCAGTTCGGACCAAAAACGCCTGTGCGGGTTTAGATCTTCTTAAGGACGAGATCGCCCACTTGAAATCTTCTTTCTTTGACCTTTGAGTTGAAGAACTTCTCGGCTCTCCTTTTGTGGATTGTGCTCTTCATTTCTGAGGTCAGCCGTCTTTCTTCGAGCATGTCTAGGTCGATTCGTCGGGCTACATCGTTGTCGGTTGTCATCTCCTGCTCGGTTCGATGGCTGAGGACGGCGATCTCCGAAGGAATCACCGCTTTTGTTCCGAAGGCAAGGGCGAACGGGGTTTCTCCGGTTGAATTGCGGGTCGTCGTTCGGTAGGACCACAAAACGTCTGGGAGTTCGCTCGCCCAACGTCCTTGCCTGGATTCGAGTCGCGCTTTAATCGTGTGTTTGAGGATCTTATTCACAGCCTCTACCTGCCCGTTCGTCTGAGGGTGATAGGGCGCCGAGAATAACCTTTTGATTCCCCACTTCTCACAGTATTGCATGACTTCTAAGCCGTCGAACTGTTTCCCGTTGTCGGAGATGATGGCCTGGGGCAGACCGAATCGGCATACGACGTTTTTCCATATAAACTTGATCACTTGCTCTTAGCCGATCTTGTTAAGCGGTTCGGCCTCAGCCCATTTGGTGAAATAATCGACCCCTACGATGGCGAACTTACAGCCCCCTGGAGCCGTCGGCAAGGGACCTATAAGGTCGATGCCCCATTGCGCAAATGGCCAAGGGATATACATGGAGGTGAGCTGTTCGGGTGATAATTTAATGTTGGGGCCCATTATCTGACATCTATGACACGATCTGGCATAGGCGATCGCGTCTTTCCGAAGTGATGGCCAGAAAAATCCTTGTCTAGTTGTCTTATGGATGAGGGCTCGCCCAACCGCATGGTTTCCACAAATTCCGTCATGGATCTCAGCTAAAACGAGCCGACCTTCCTCCGTTGTGATACACTTGAGGAGGGGAAGGCTGAAGGCTCGCTTGTAAAGCTGGTTGTCCAATAGGGTATATCTGGTCGCACGGAGCTGGAGTTGGCGATCTTTAACACGGTCGTCAGGGACCGTTCCGTCCTTTAAGTATTTGATGAACGGAGTCATCCAGTTCTCTTCGGCGATGGCGACCGTGGTAACCAAATTCCTGTCGATCGCCGGCCTTGCTGACTTTGTGATTTGGATATTGGAGAAGTCGGCTGCCCCATCCGATGATGCTAGCTTGGAAAGAGCATCGGCCTGGGAGTTGTGCTCTCTCGGGACTTGTTCGATTAGCACTTCTTCAAATTTTGTGCACATTTCGGCGACCAGCTCTTGGTATTTGACCATCAGTTCGCCGCGCGCCTCATATTCTCCCTTGACTTGGTTCACGACCAAAAGGGAGTCCATGAAGATATGGAGGCGACGAACATCTAGGGCGAGGGCTAGATCGAGTCCGCCTACCAAAGCTTCATATTCGGCTTCATTGTTGGTCGCACGAAAACCGAAACGCACAGCATTTGTGAAACTCTGACCGTCGGGGATGATGAGGACAATCCCTGCCCCTGCTCTCGCATTGGTCGCTGAGCCATCCACGTATAATTTCTAGGAAGGTCGGCCGACCTGGGTCGGACTGTGAGGGAACGTTAATTCCACCACGAAGTCCGCCAGAGCTTGGCCTTTGATCGCCGTGCGGGGAGCGTAAGTGATAACGTATTGGGCGATCTCCAGCGACCACTTGAGGAGTCGCCCGTTGGTGTCCGGTCGGTGCAGGACTTGTCTTAGAGGTAGAGTTGTTAGGACTTCCACTTGGTGATCGAAGAAGTAAGCCCTCAGCTTACGTACACTCATGACAAGGGCGTAGGCGATCTTCTCCAATGGTGTATAACGTGTCTCAGCATCGTGGAGCGCCTGGCTAACATAATAGATCGGCAAGTGGGCTTGCCCCTCTGCTCGCACCAGAACGGCACTCAGCGCGACCTCCGAGGCCGCTAAGTAAAAGAATAATTTTTCACCGGGGATCGGCTTTGCTAGGATCTGGGGGTTAGATAGATATTCCTTTATCTTGGCGAATGCTATCTGGCTTTCTTTCGTCCATGCGAACTTCTTGTTCTTGATGGTCGCGAAGAAAGGCTTGCTTTTATCGCCGAGCCGTGATATGAAACGGTTGAGGGCGGCTAGACAACCTGTGAGGCGTTGCACCTGCTTGATGTTTCGCGGTTCCTGCATGTCAAGGATCGTCTGTATCTTGGTGGGGTTCGCCTCGATCCCCCTTTGGCTCACTATGTGCCCCAGGAACTTCCCGGAGCCCACCCCGAAGTTGCATTTCTTGGGGTTGACTTCATGTTAAACTTCTCAAGGATGGCGAACGTCTCGGCGAGATCGTTGAGGTGATCTTCCTTCTTGAGGCTTTTGACTACGATATCGTCAATGTAGACCTCCATGGTCTTGCCGATCTGATCGGCGAACATTCTGTTGACTAATCGCTGGTAGGTCGCCCCTGCGTTTTTCAAGCCGAACGGCATTCTGACCCAAAAGTATATGTCTTTTTCTGTGTGGAAAGATGTGTGCTTTACGTCTTCCTCCGCCATTGGGATTTGATGATATCCGGCGAAGGCATCCATGAACGACATCATTTCGCAACCTGTCGTGCTATCGACCAGGTGATCAATATGAGGCATCGGGAAGTGATCTTTTGGACATGCCGCGTTGAGGTCGGTGAAGTCAATGCATAATCTCCAGGAGCCAGTTGGCTTTTTGACGAGCACCGCATTGGCGACCCACTGTGGTTCGTCTGTGGCTACTCCGATCAATTTGTTGTTGAGTAACTTCTGGACTTCTATGTCGAGCGCCGCGTATTTCTCGGGACCGAACTTCCTACGCTTCTGGTGAACAGGCTTCATCGCCCGGTCGATCTTCAGATAATGGCAAGCGTGTTCGGGACTTATGCCAACCATATCTTGATGCGACCAGGCAAAGACTCCGATGTTCCTACGTAGCAAGTTGATCAGATCCCCCTTTAATTCGTGGTCGATGCTTGCGCCGATCTGTACTTCCCGTTCTGGATGATCCGAATCCATCGTAATACTTTCCAACTCTTCGACGGGGACGGTCGCCTCTCGTTTGGTACGATCTCCGGACTCGGTCCTTGGATCGATGTCGAGACTTGGCTCGAAACCGATCCTTGGCTCGATGTCGTCCGTCAATTGATGAGAGATGGTGTCCCCTGAGTCGGGTTGGTACGATGTGTTAGGCTCGTCGATCTCCATGGGTTGATCGTCGATCGCTTCAATGTTACATATAGTATGGGAAGTATTGAAAGAAGTAACAACATAGGAGTAATTCAAACATCTCTTTGCCATTAGCTGATCTCCTTTTACAGTACCGACCATCCCATCAGCAGTGGGGAATTTGATACAGTAAAAGAACGATGAGGCGACCGCCTCAAAGGTTTCCAAAAAGGGGCGACCTAGGAACCCATTATAGATGCTGGGCCTATCTATGATTACAAAGCTAAGGTTCCTAGTAATCCTAACCTTGGGATCATAAAAGCATACTAGCTCAACGGAGAGCTTGATCCTCCCGTAGGCTTGGACTGTGTTGTCGCCGAACCCTTGGAGCATGGTGTCGAAAGGCTTGATGAATTTGATTAGGTTGCCGAGTTGGTCTAGGGCGTATTTGAATATGATGTTGCAGAAACTCCCATTGTCGACCAACACGCGATCGACCGTCTTCCCAAGGATACAAGCGGAGATCACTAGTGCATCCTCTTTGGGACATTACACTCCCTCCCTGTCCTTGTTGGAAAAGGTGATGAGTGCGTCTTTAGAGATGGTCGGCTCCGGTGGTACCACAACATGGACTCCGGCGAATGCCCTCAGTTCGGCCTTTCGCTTCCTGTTCGACATGGTGGAAACCGGGGAAAGACCCCCGAGGTTCCCACCTCCTGCTTGGAGCATGTTGATCCGACCGCCAGAGTTGATCGGTGGGACCGATTCATCAGAGTATTCTGGCTCATGCTCGATCCTGGCGACCGGATTGGGAGGGGTTCTCTCGTGTTGTCGGCGCTCGCGCCCTCCGGTCCTTTCCGTCCTTGGCTCCGGCTTGGTGACCAAGTTGTCCAGTTTGCCTTCCTCAAGCGATCGCGAGTCACGAGGAGGTCGCGGCATTGACTAGTGTTGTGGCCGGGACTCTTATGATAGGCACAAAATTTGCTACGGTCTAGGTGACCGTGGTCCCTTATCGGCTTTGGTTTGGAAAGCCACTCGCGACCCTTGATCGCGTTGAAGATGTGGGCCGGAGATAAGTTGAGGTTGTGGAGAAGGTGGACCTCTACATCTTCGAAGGCTTTGAATTCGCCAGGCGGCTTGGCGATCGCCTTTCTGGGCTTGGCGACCGCCTTCTTCTGGACATGGGAAGGTGCTTTTCCTTCTTCGGATGGTCCCTCTTCTAAGCGGAGTGAGAGCATCCTCTGTCTGGCCAGGAAACCGGCGGCTTTGCCGCGGAAGATCGAGTAGGTCGGGGGGATATCTTTTGTGAGGTGTCTGAACATGGGCGAACGTCCGTGGAATCCGCTCATAACTGAGTTGAGAGCGATCTCGTCGCTGACGGGCTCACCGGTGAGGACTATCTCGTCTACCCGGTCGATGTAATCCTCATCCGATTCGTCCTTCCCCTGCCTGATTTTCATCATGCGGTGGGGACCTTCCGGGCGAGCGACCTTGGCGGCGAAGTACGACGTGAAGTCGTTCGCCAGCTTCTCAAAGCAATTGATTGAGCGAGATGGTAGTGAGATGTACCACCTGTGGGCGAGATCGCCCAGAGTTAACGGGAACATACGACATTTCGTCGCATCTGAATCTCCGCATCCGGTCATGTAGATCCGGAATTTTCTTAAGTGGGTTTCCGGATCCGATCTCCCCTCATATAGAGGTGTTTGTGGGGGATTGATCGTTGGTTGGACTGGAGCGAGCTCGATCTGAGTCGCGAGTGGTTCGCTTGACCCAACGATCGATCTCCTCGCGCCTGCCCCATTTTCCAGGAGCGCCTTCACCTCGTCCAGCTGGCGTTGCATCGCGGCGATCGCCGTCGCCTGACTGCTTGCCGATTGGCTTTCAGAGCGTGAACCAAGGCGATCGTGTACCGATCCCCTAGCCCCGTGATGAATGACGAGCTCCCTGCCAGTGGGTTCCTTTCTTGGGCGAACAGGGGCTCGCTGACTGGCCTGTCTCCTGGGAGTCGGATATGCCGAACTCCTGGTAAAGGATTCGGATTCCGATGTCACCCGGCTAGGGCCTGAGTGCCCGGGTCGCCATGAGGGATCGCTCCCCAGGCAGCTGAAGACGGAATCGTCCCGCCTTACGAGAGCCTTCTCCTGCGGCTCGGGGCTTTCTGTCGATTTCTCAACATAGATCCCCTTGAGCTTCCGTTTGCTTGCCCGGCGGATGGTTGACGGAGTGATGGTGTGCGAATCATTGGCCCTCTGCCGCTCCCTGAGGATGGCTATAGCCTCCTCTCTGTTCCGTGGTCTGGAACCGATCGAGTGAGAGGCTAGAGTCGTTCCTCGGGGGCGGGAGTGAGAGCCTAGCGTCGCCACGGTCGCCTTCCGCCGTGGGCTGGGATTCGGTCCGGGCCGGAATGAGATTTCCGGCAGATCTCAGGGTGGCTCTCTTGGAGGTCGTTGCAGATGTCATTTTCTGAAGGTTTTTTTTTCTATTGAAGAACAGTGAGTGTTTCTTCAAGTATATGTCCGGAGAACAGTGAGTGTTCTTCGAGACGGTAGGAATAAAAATGAAGGTTTAGATTCAGCCCTCTTTCCAGCGCCAATTGTTGTTACCCAAAATATTATCCGGAGATAGTTTAGATAACACAAGATTTGCCGGGGTTGTTAATCCCGGGCTTGAATGCTCTCGCGAGATGTTATTAATAAATATACTGTCGAGTACAAATATTAATGTTAGAATCTAATACAAGGAGTGTAAAGACTTCTAGTTATCTAGGCTTTAGAGCGCGTAGATTGCCGGAAGAACCAGATAGATAAATCTGTGAGTTCTTGCTTGGGATATATGATGAATGTGTATGAATATCACTATGAATGTGTTAGTGGTTCCCAAAAGAGCCTTTGATTCTCTCTTTGGTGTATATTTTGCACTTAATTCGTAGTAGAATTCCTCTCCCTTGGCCACAACAGTAAGTCTTCTATTTATAGGGGACAAGATAGTTGGGATCCCTCAGGCGATCGCGGGCGATCGCCGTTTTCTATATTAAAATAAGACGGCCGACCGTCCCGTCACGTGGGCCTGTTCCCTTGAGTTCCGAGGTTGCAGCTGGAGGCCAGCTGGGCGAACTAATGGGAAGCCAGCACGCGTTGCGAGTCGCTATCCGGGGAGGACCCACTTTGTACCTTTCGGCGGCCTTGTCGGTAGGTGTGGTAGGTGACAGGCTGGGGTCAATGATCCTATCTGTCGGTATCCTTTGAAGATCCGCGGGTGGGCCACCGTCCAAGATTCGGTCTTCGACGACTTTGATGGATGTCGGATCCATACGTGGCATGAGACGATCGCCCCTGGTCCGCTCATTAAAGACGATCGTCAGATATCAAAAGACGATCGCCGGGTACCAAAAGACGATCGCCGTATTGTGCCGAACTCTAGTCGTTTGTCCAGAGTATGTCTTTCATGTTTGGCTTTTCTGATCGTGATGCCGATCGACTATCCGAGGCGTATTAATCGCCGCACAACAGAAGGCAAGCAAAATCATCACACATCTCATACATAATTACTAGTCGCAAGATACAAGTCGTATAGTAAGATACTTGCCTTAATAACCGCTACCAAACGCTCCGAAGAACACGGTTTGACCGGGAAGCTCGAACCCCGAAGAAGACAACGAACGGAAGGGTTTCGACTCGAGTTCTTCACAAGAATTCGACCCTAACAACATATAATCAATAAATCATCGATCATACGAGGAAGAATAATCGTAGAACGCCCGAAAACCCCTCTATGACATTTTATCGGACACCTTCAAGGCGTCGATCAAGAACTCGACCAAAACAACGAATCGATACGATCAAGAATAACAAGGGAAATGATACAATACATCTAAATAATCATCAATCCATCACAATCCTAAGTTAAATCGGATTAAACGGACGAAATCGAACAAAATACCCAAAATCCCCAAAATTAGATTTCTAGAAAATCTGACCTGATTCGCTCGATCAAAGGATGTTATAGGATGGATGATTGATGATATGAACTCCAAGACTTCATGGATTTATTGACCAACAACATCTGTCCATGATTGGAACAACCCCAGCCGCGGAAGAGAAGGAGAAGGAGAAAAATGGCGATAAAAACGACTGCTGGGCCTTAAATAGGTTGACACAGTGTGCCGCGGCACAGGCCCAAAAATGGCTCCCAGTGGTCGGCAGTGTGCCGCGGCCCGGCCGGCGTGTGCCGCGGCACCCGGTACAGTCGGTTTGGCCGAAAAATGCCACAGAGTGTGCCGCGGCCCCACGATGCGGCTGCTCGGCGGAAGCCGCCGAGCACTACCGGCCGTGACTTCGGCCGATCTTGGCCCCCGGTGCCGGCCATGACTTCGGTCGGGGCAACTCCGACGGCCGAACGACCGAAACCCGAACCTGAATACGAATCGATGATACGGTTACGACATACTCGCAAAGACGAATCTAAGAGCTAAGAGAACACACAATTCCGACCACCCGAAGACTCGGAATTCGACAACGGAAGTAATTACCCAAAACTTTGGGAAATTACGAAAATGGCCCAAAACGTCCGAAAATCACGATACGCGATCGAAACACCAAACCAAATCTCGCAACATGAATAATAACATTAAATGAACTTACGAGAAACTCGAAACAACAGTTTCGGACGAGATTCGCAAGAATCGAACTCAAGTGCGGAAAAGTCGCTAAAAAGCTCGGAACTCAGCAAAACGATACCGAAACGAACTCGGATGACAAAAAGTGCAGAATTAATCATTCTCGAAATGACGAAACGGTCATGAGCGAGTCGTCAAAACGGACTTACGCCGAAAAAGAAAAATTACCGGAAATCCGAAATTGCGGATATTACAATACCTGATTTTACTAGATTACTGTATTTATATATTTTATTGAAAAAGTGAATGTAGTTAATATTGATATATATAGAAAATTCCAAGTTTTGTAAAGATCCATATGTTACTGTACTAAAAATAGTAACAACATCATAAGATACCAAACAAATTCATATATAAAAAATTTCAATATCTTCAGTATTTTTCTATACAGTATGCTAGGTGTATCAATATTTTCTGTACTTTCATATATTTCCGCTCTATAGTGGAGAGAAATTCAAGCTTGTTGGTTGCCAAGAAGTACAGTTAAACCTCGATAAATGAATGTTCGATAAACGAATAACCTTGCCAAATGAATAATTTTCTCCGGTCCCAACTCTTTATAACATGTTCAAATTTTCTTTTGATAAATGAATAATTCCGCTAAATAAATATTTTTCTCCGGTCCCGATCATATTCATTTATCGAGGTTTTACTGTATAGAGCGAGAAACATAGTTCTTTTTATTTTGGGTAGATCTTCTATGATGCCGTCTTACATATCTTGACCCATAAGACAGATCCCATAAAATTAGATTTTATAATAAATTACAAATACTAACAAAAAGAACATCTAAAAAAACAAAAATACTAAACGATACCCCTAAAATTTCAAAATTAACTCTAAAATCTGAAAAATCCTAAAAAATAGAAGACTATAAAACTAGAAAAATTCCCTGAAAGGTGAAACTTTAAAACTAAAATAAACCCAACTGTACCTGTTAAAGCCGTGTAGCAACTAGAACAAAAACTCCGCGAGAATTATAAAATGCATTGTAAAACTAGTTGCATATTTCATTGTTTTCAGGGATTCAATCGTCAAGAAAGACAACAAATGAACACTCCAATATACCAATAACAAATAACTCAAAAGTACGATCGGTTCTAGCAAAACAAAATAATTTCTCAAATATATCCAATAACTATAACTATTTTGCAGAATAATACGAAATCTAAATCTTTTCATTTATTATCTGATAGTTATTTCTTGTATGTTTTAAGGATATTTTTGGTTTGGATTGTATATTATTACCTTAGGATATATGATATCGAATAATGTAATGAAGGTAATATATGAGAGAGCATATTACTCAAATGTCTCCATTACTTCAGCAGAAATACTCATTATGGTGGGTTTAAATCCATTCCATAGAGTTTAGGATCCAAACCATAGTCTCGCATTAGGTGGTTTGAGATTTTCCAATATGATAATGAATTTAATATGGTCCAAACCCGTTTGTATTAGATTTAGATGACGTTGGGGTGAAATTAACATATCCTATAAATTGACTAATTCTAGTATCAATATCAAATACTAAACATATAGAAAACTAAAAGTCCAAAAGTTCAAATATTCTCAATTTCCCGATGGTCATATTCAAATCAAAGTGTTCATTATTTCTCTACGGATATACAGTAACTATGTATACGTCATCAAATGCGAAATTGCAATATCGGGACGCTCTACATAAACTGGGATGTTTTCGAACATAAAAAAAGGTTCTCCAAGTGACTCAACTGCGTCCCCTAGAAGTCTTTCTGCTTCGGAAGCATCTACTACACAGGTGTAGGCATGTGTCGCCTCGTCTTGTGACCTGAACTGGAATCAATACAATGAGTGAGCTCCCATCACTCCGATAACATGTGAATACATGATATCGTCATCCCATTCAATGCCACTGAAAAGATATTAGAATTAGGTGAATTGAAGTACTGACTTGCAGATAAATGAAAAGGTGAATTGAAGTAGTGACTTACGTCCAATCTATAAAACAATCTCTGAGTTTTTTATGCTCCACAAGATGTGTGGTTTTTAGTACGAATAATAGCGCCTTGCCTTCAACTTCGATATTTCCCAAAGTTCGCCGGTAAATGTCTATAACCGGTACGTCGAACATCTTCTCACATCCATGGGGGCTCACTCTAAAAACTGTTCAAGAATAAAAAGGAAATATTTTGGGAACTTTTTTACAGATAAAGTGTTAGAAAAATTATTTCTTTAATTGATTTTTAATGGCTAAAAATTTTTAAGTTATGTAAAATTAAATAGTCAGAGATTAATCTATGTTGGGTGTCTAAATTTTCAAAACCCGATTTTATGGTGAGTGAGAAATTAATTGATTGAATTTGGTGATATGAAAGGGCATTAAATATGAATGGGAAGAATTACATCTTGTTGCTACCCAAAATATTATCCGGAGATAGATATTGCTGGAATGGATGGGATAGCAAACAAATGCAAGAGCACTTCCCAGAGAAAGATAAATAACACAAGATTTGCCGGGGTTATTAGTCCCGGGCTTGAATGCTCTCGCGAGATATTATTAATACTAATATTCGGGGATACAAGTACTAATGTAAGAATACAATTACAATGAGTGTAAAGATTCTTGTTATCTTAGCTAGTGAGCGTGTAGATTGCCGGAAGAACCAGATTTGATGCTCTGTGAGTTCTTGTAACAAAGGAGATGAAACGATCGCGGCGGTGAGAGTTCGGCGTCTCTCACGCGAGTATTTAGCCGGATGCTTGGGCTCTGGGCTTATGAATCCCTTGGAATCTGTCTAGTGGAGACTTGCTGCTTTCGCCGATCGTCTTACGGACGAGAGATTTGGAGAGAAGTCACGAGATGGATTAGGTGAGATAGCCGGAGCTTGATGATATGTATGTTCTTCGGTATTTCCGTGAATGTATCGGAATGTGAGAGAATGAGTTACAACGTAAGTCAAAATGAATTCGGAACCTTTTTCCACAGGAGGAGGTTCTCTATTTATAGGGCTTGATACGCCGGCGATCGCTTTTCGCATTATAATAATCGGCGATCGTCTTTTAGCACATGGGCCTGTCTCCTCAAAGTCTGCAGGAGTTGCTGGCAGTCAACTGTACGGTCCAATTGGGAGCTTACACGCGTCCTGAGTTGCTGTCGCGAGTGGTCCCACTGACAACTTTCGGCGCACGTGCCGGTAGGTGAGGTAGGTGACAGTGTGGTCAAAGGTCTTGTTCACAAGAAAAGATCTTGTCTGTTAGCGAAGATCTTGTCAGCGCTTTTGGTGGATCTGCACGTGGGTGCTGTTCTGAGATCCAATCCTCGATGACTTTGACGGGCGATCATCTCTGCTCAGGGCGTAGGTCGACTGTCCTTATCCGGACACTAGAGTCGATCGCGGATGTTAAAAGGCGATCGCCTTGGGAGTCGATCGCTAGGTACCTGATGGTGGTCTGATATCTTCGATTAGGCGAGCTAGCCATAGTTTGACTGATGTTGACTTGGTCGCTCGGCCTTATAGTCGATCGCCTGTCGGGATGAATAAATCGTGACACAACAATTGCCCCCCAGCTCGCTCATACGTTGAAAACGTGGGGTGAGGTGGCTTTCTTGGCGATCGCTGAACTTTTGACGAGCGACTTTGCGTTTCATTGAACTGGCGATCGTCTTCGAGCTGATATATCCTGAGTTCGGACGACCTGGTTGGCCGCTAAATTGCGCGGGAAAAAGCAAAAGGCGTCGAAAAGTCTCCGCGCACGTGTCGGGCTTCTACTGGAGGATGCCAACGGTCATTAATGACTCCTCGGCTGACGCGTCCTTGAAAAGATGCGTACGCGGGTCTCGAGGGGGTCAATTAATGCGTCGTTTGAGATCCGACCCCTGAGGTTTTCCCTTATTGCAAACGAGTCCCTGCCTTCTCCTATAAAAGGGGCGCGGTGCTGCAGCTTCACACTCACGCGTACTTATCGGAGAAAGAAGGACTTGCTGTCGAATTTTCTGAAGATCTTAGTGCCGATCGTCGTTCGATTTCACTTTCGGGTAAGAAAAATCCTTTTCTCTTTTTGTATCTCTGAGAATGGCCGGAACCTCATCATCACTTGGAGCGGGTACTGGTTACGCCACGGGACATCGACCGTCAGGAGAAACTTCTTCCGTCTTCCACTGAGACGGCGGCCGAAGCTATTCGGGCGGAATCGACCTGCCAAGTCGAGGCTTTATTCAATGAGGCCGATGTTGCTAAGGAGTCGAGTGCTTGAAGAGAGACGATCGCAGATCGAGAGAGATCCGCGATTAGGGCTTACCGGGAGCAACATAGCGCTTTTGGTCGGCCTATAAGGCCTTTCTTTGAAATAATAGAGAAATTGGCGGTCTACTCCGAGATTCGATTTCCGGGGATACTCGGTCGCCTACCCTATGTGCTTCCCAAACGGTCGCAGATCGTCTTTGCAAATGATCGTTGTGGTCGCTTGGCCAAATATGGAGTTCGACGACCAGGAAAGATCTGGCCGTCTGGAGGACAAGATTCCATGTTCCTTCAGATGTGGATATGTTCGCGCCGGGGGAGAATGAACGAGCCGACCAGCCTCCGATGGGTATGGTCGCCATGAATGAGGCGATTATGGAGGCTGGGCTGCGCTTCCCTCTATCCTTTGCTGTCTCCCATCTGTTGGCCGCTTGGAATGTGGCGCCACTTCAGCTGACGCCGAACGCCTGGCTTCAAATTAACTGCACTCTCACCCTTTTCGGCGGTCACCGCCTGTACCGCCTCCCATCGCCGTTGGAGATGAACCATTTGTTCAAACTGACGGCTCATAAAGGGTTGGTAGGCGGTTACCATATTCAGGGCTGATCTGGTCGGGTAATTCACGGAGTCCCGAATAAGATGCGGGGCGATCAGACGAAGTGGTTCTGGGTCGTCGTCAAGTGGAGAGCTTCGGCGAGCGACAATCCTACGGGCGAGCTGGAGATCCCCACTGAGTGTCGGGAGAGGAATCCCGGTAAGGGTTTAGACTCTCCCTTCGTTTGGATGCGTTTTGGACTGATCTAATTTGATTTTGCAGGTTTTCACATTCCGGCGGTCGAGGAGTTGCCTTTTGACTTTCTTGTTGTCTGGGAGCGGATAAGGAGCTTGTCGGACGACGACCTTGACGCCACTCGGATCAATAAGGAGAGTCGTTGGTTGTCGGCTCGACTATTCCGTTTCCCGAGACATCTCGTGGTGCCAGGTATGAGTTCCTGCGACCTTCACTTTCTAGGCGATCGCCTTACTTGAGGACAGTATCTGATTGTTGATCGATCGTCTTAACTGCAGAGGTTCGCTTTCCTCGCTTCTTGGAGCCTCCGACGGAGATCGCCATGTCGAACCCAGGAGTTCTAGGCCGTCTTCGCCATAAGAGGTCGTCTCGGGCCCCACCCATTGCGTTGCCTATAGTTCCGGAGGCGGAGCCTCGCGTGGAGCCGGTCGTGACTGAGGAGGAAGTTCCGGAGGAAGGGCTTCGAGCGAATCGCAAGAGGCCGAGGCCGGAAGAAACTTCGGTTCCTGCCCCGGTCGATGAAGTGACGATCGCCGCGCCTCCGATCACCATCGTTGCTCCGGAGAGTGAGCCGCCCTCTGCGGCTTTTATGCGGGAGATGGCGATCGCGGATGCTGAGACCCCTCGAGGGAAACCGTATTTCGGTTGGGATCCCGAGAAGGCTGAGAGGTAGATAGCATGTTTGTGTTGAAAATTGCATCTGCGTAGGAGTTGTATTAACTTTGTTTTTCTGATGCAGGATCCGTCGCGCAGATCCGTCTTGCCCGCCGATGGTCGTGGATTTCCTAGCGAGCCGATCTCTTCGCCATTCCTGCGACATTCCTCCATACGTTAGTAAGGCTGCTTCTGCTCTGCCGAAGGCATGGACGACCGATCTGGATGCGATCGCTCGTCAGCGATCGGCGAGTTCGATGCACGCTGTTCTCGCCCTTTCTCTTCAGACGGCGACCATGGTCATCCCAGTGCCGCCAGAGTTTGAGGCGGCCTTCCACTATTCGCCTGCAGGCGGATCTCGAGGCGGCTCGGAAAGAGAACGTCGAGTTTGCTGATAATATCTCGGCGATGGAGAAGGACTCTCTGGAGGTGGCCAAGCGGGCGAGCCATGAGCTTGAGCTGGAGAAGAAGGAAACTGAGCAATATCGTCTCGCAGTTGACCGATTTCGGGACCAGATGCAGAATGCCGTCCAGGCGCAGAAGGTTGCTGAAGACAAGGCCGATCGCCAGAAGGTGACGATCGCTCGCTTGACCAGCGAGCTGACGGAGGCGAGGGAAAAAGTTGATGCGAGGAAGGCTGAGCTCCAGGGGTCGCAACAGGCGATGGCGGAGCTGAAAGGAGAGGTTGAGGCGACCAAGGCTGACCCCTTTCAAAACTTGGAGTTTGTCAGCGAGTTCGCCTATTATTTGGCGTTCGCCGACTCGTTCCGGGCAGCTAAGAAGGGAGGTTTGGAGGTCGGGCCTCTTGCCGAGAACTTCAAGGCGTACGCGTTGGAGCATCCTCTCCATTCAGCTTTCTCCTTGCCGATCTTGGACCTTGCGGACATCGGCGTGGATTTGAGCTGGTATCCGTCTCCGGCCAATCTTGCTCATCCCGACGCTCCGGAAGGTGAGGGGACCGCGCCGGATGCTGATGGCGAAGGCCAGGCAGGGGCCTGAGGCACTTCATTTTTGATGTTTTTAGCTTATTTCCTTGTAGTTTTGTAGCTTTCTTTTTGTAGCACTTAGGCCTTCGGGCGACCGTGTACTCTGATTTTTCAAGTAATGAAATGAACGTTTGGATTTCTGGCTTATCACTTGAATGAATGGTTGTCTTTGAGTCTTTTTTTGACTTTGTACAAATGTGTGGGGAGAGATCGTTGCAAGGGTAGTTCCAAATGAATTGATAAACTCATAAAGATAACTTTTACAACAAATTCGATCGCTGCATAACATCTGAAAAAATGACGATCTCCGTATGTGGTTGAATAGCGACGATCGTCGTATAGGTAGTTCGCACTCTTCCCCCTTGTTTTTATTCACTTAGTGGAAGTAAGGGGATGAAAATAATTCGTTGAGTGAGCGGTCTTCAACTTTGTCGAATCCTCGAGGACGGTCGTCCGTCTTGAGGAACCGTGCACGATCGCGGAGTTCGATGGACTGACTCCCTGATCATGTCTTGATGCACGAAGACATTGAGTGTCTCGTGACTCATTTTATTATGAGGGTCCTCTGTTAGGCTGCGCCTCGCCTCGTATTTAAACGAAGGGCGTGCGGTCTCGGTCTAGAGGAGTCCTTGCGCGGGGGCAGCGTCGGATGATTCAACTCTACGCCCGCGGCTTGTTTAGCTCTGCTTCCACCTCGGCCCACCATGAAGATGGCGAACCTCGACGGTGTACGTTGAGACGGGGGTTGTGGCACATCGCATTGTCCGGGTTCGCCATGTTAGATGATGAACCTTTGAGGGCGAGCGATCGTGTCCACTGATTAACTTTGGAGGGCCCTCAGACTACGCTTGCCTCGTATTTAAACGAAGGGCGGGCGATCTTGGCCTAAAGGGACCTTGCATGGCCTAAGTAGTCGATTCCATCGACCACCAGGACCATGGCTGCACTCTTCCACCTTGGATCGTCATGTAAAAGCCGACCTTCGACGGTGTACGTTGTGCGGGGGAGGCTATCTCGTGTCTTAGTCCATCATGTTAGATGGTGAACTGTAGATGGCGAGCGAGTCCTCCAGTTTCTTAAGTAAGTAGGGAGATCGGGGAGACTTCCGAGGTCTCCTTCTCTTGATTGAAGCATGTAGAGACGGTCGCCGAGGTTGATCAGGGGTCGGCTCGTATGAGCTTTCCAGCCTGTTTTGTGTTTGACTTGGACGATCGTGTATAGAGATTGGTAGGGGTCTTGGCTAAGCCAATAAGCTGTCCAACTTGCCTTCCTCGAACAATCTCCAGAGCTGTTTGAGGAGGTCGCGGCATTGGTTGGTGCTGTGGCCGGGACTCTTATGGTAGGCATAATATTGATTGTTGTCCAGGTGACCATGGTCCCTTATCGCCTTTGGCTTGTTTAGCGGTTCGTGCCCCTTGATGGCATAGAAAATGTGGGCCGGAGTTCGGTTGAACGTATGGAGGAGATGGGCTTCCATGTCCTTGAAGGCCTTGGGATCTCTGGGTGGCTTGGCGATCGCCTTCTTTACTTTGGCGATCGCTATATTCTGGAGAGGAGGTGGCGTTTCCTCGCCTAGGCGGAGGTTGAGTAGCCTTTCCCTGGCCAGAAAGTTGGCAGCCTTAGCGCGGAAGATCGCGTATGTTGGGGGAATATCCTTGGTGAGATGTCTAAACATGGGAGAATGACCGTAGAATCCCACCATGACCGAAAAGAGGGCGAGCTCGTCACTGACGGGTTCGCCGGTGAGGATGATTTCGTCTACTCGGTCAATGTAATCTGCGTCGGTTTCATCTTTCCCCTGCTTGATTTTCATCACGCGGTGGGGGCCTTCTGGTCTGGCGACCTTGCTGGCGAAGTATGTCGTGAAGTCATTCGCCAGCTTCTTAAAGGATGTGATTGATCGTGGTGGTAGTGAGACGTACCACCTATGGGCCAGCTCGCCCAATGTTAACGGGAAGATCCGGCACTTGGTCGCATCAGATGCCCCACACCCAGTCATGTAGATTCGGAATTTACTCAGGTGAGTTTCGGGGTCCGATCTCCCCTCATACAGAGGTGTTCTGGGAGGAGCGATTGTTGGCTGTATGGGGGCAAGCTCGATGTGGACCGCGAGTGGCTCGGTCGGCCCGGCGATCTTTTTGCTGGTGCTTGCCCCAGTGTCCAAGAGTGCTTTCATCTCGTCGAGCTGGCGTTGTATGGCGGCCATCGCCGTGCTTTGGCGCTAGCGGCTCGGCGCTCGAGCGGAGCGAGGCGGTGAATCCGATCCACAGCGATCGGGCGGGAGTCAGATGGCTGACCTGCGTTCGGCTGTGAGGTGGGTAGGCCGAACTCCTAGTGACGGATTCGGATTCCGTCTTTTCAAGGTTGGAAACAGAATGCCCCGATCGCCAGGATGGGTCGCGCCCCAAGCGATCGAATATGGATCCGTCCGGTCGTGCGAGAGCCTTTCCTCGCGAATTGGGGCTTTCTGACGATCGCTCGTTCAGTAGCCCGCTGAATTTCCGTTTTCCCATGCGGCGGATGATCGAGGGAGTTATTGCAGGCGACGCACATGCTCTCCTTCGCTCCTCTAGGATGGCCATAGCCTCCTCGATCTGTTCCTCGGTTTGGAACTGGTCGAGTGAGAGGTTGGGGCCATCCCTCAGTCTTGGATCGAGAGTCTCGCGTTGCTGCGGCTTCCCCCTGTCGTCGGCTGGGGTTCGGATTGAGCCGGGATATAGTGTCCGGCGGTTCGGAGAGCGGCTTTCTTCGATGTACCGGCGGATGTCATGATTCTGAAGGTTTTCTTTGAAGTGCAGTGAGTGTCACTTCAAGTATATGCCCCGAGAATAGTGAGTGTTCTTCGGGACGGTAGGAATAAAAATGTGAGGGTTAGATGCCCCCTTCCTCTAGCGCCAATTGTTGTTACCCAAAATATTATCCGGAGATAGATATTGCTGGAATGGATGGGATAGCAAACAAATGCAAGAGCACTTCCGAGAGAAAGATAAATAACACAAGATTTGCCGGGGTTGTTAGTCCCGGGCTTGAATGCTCTCGCGAGATATTATTAATACTAATATTCGGGGATACAAGTACTAATGTAAGAATACAATTACAATGAGTGTAAAGATTCTTGTTATCTTAGCTAGTGAGCGTGTAGATTGCCGGAAGAACCAGATTTGATGCTCTGTGAGTTCTTGTAACAAAGGAGATGAACAGTCGCGGCGGTGAGAGTTCGACAGTCTCTCACGGCGAGTATTTAGCTGGATGCTTGGGCTCCTGGGCTTATGAATCCCTTGGAATCTGTCTAGTGGAGACTTGCCGTTTCTGCCGATCGTCTTCTGGACGAGAGATTTGGAGAGAGAAGTCCTGAGATGGATTCCGGTGAGATAGCCGGGAGCTTGATGATATGTATGTTCTTCGGTATTTTCGTGAATGTATCGGAATGTGAGAGAATGAGTTCTGAACGTAAGTCAAAAATGAATTCGGAACCTTTTTCCAGCAGGAGGAGGTTCTCTATTTATAGGGCTTGGATACGCCGGGCGATCGCCTTTTCTGCATTATAATAATCGGGCGATCGTCTTTTAGCACATGGGCCTGTCTCCTCAAAGTCTGCAGGAGTTGCTGGCAGTCAACTGTACGGTCCAATTGGGAGCTTACACGCGTCCTGAGTTGCTGTCGCGAGTGGTCCCACTGACAACTTTCGGCGCACGTGCCGGTAGGTGAGGTAAGTGACAGCTGTGGTCAAAGGTCTTGTCTGTCAGCAAAAGATCTTGTCTGTTAGCGAAGATCTTGTCAGCGCTTTTGGTGGATCTGCACGTGGGTGCTGTTCTGAGATCCAATCCTCGATGACTTTGACGGGCGATCATCTCTGCTCAGGGCGTAGGTCGACTGTCCTTATCCGGACACTAGAGTCGATCGCCAGATGCCAAAAGGCGATCGCCTTGGGAGTCGATCGCTAGGTACCTGATGGTGGTCTGATATCTTCGATTAGGCGAGCTAGCCATAGTTTGACTGATGTTGACTTGGTCGCTCGGCCTTATAGTCGATCGCCTGTCGGGATGAATAAATCGTGACACAACAATTGCCCCCCAGCTCGCTCATACGTTGAAAACGTGGGGTGAGGTGGCTTTCTTGGCGATCGCTGAACTTTTGACGAGCGACTTTGCGTTTCATTGAACTGGCGATCGTCTTTGAGCTGATATATCCTGAGTTCGGACGACCTGGTTGGCCGCTAAACTGCGCGGGAAAAAGCAAAAGGCGTCGAAAAGTCTCCGCGCACGTTTCGGGCTTCTACTGGAGGATGCCAACGGTCATTAATGACTCCTCGGCTGACGCGTCCTTTGTTGTGCGGCAATTTGGTCGCCATAATAGGCGATCGACGACCTCCCAGAAAAGTCAACCATAGAAGACAAACTCCGGACGAACGCCTAGAGTTCGGCATAATGCAGCGATCGTCTTTTGGAAACCAGCGATCGTCTTTTGGTAACTGGCGATCGTCTTTGAAGAACGGACCAGAGGCGATCGTCTCATGCCACGTGGGGATCCAGCATCCGTCAAAGTCGTCGAAGACCGAATCTTGGACGATGGCCCACCCGCGGATCTTCAAAGAATACCGACAAATAGGATCATTGACCCCAACCTGTCACCTACCACACCTACCGACGAGGCCGCCGAAAGGTACGAAGTGGGCCCTCCTCAGACAGCGATTCGCAACGCGTGCTGGCTTCCCATTGGTTCACCCATCTGGCCTCCAACTGCAACCTCGGACCTCAAGGGAACAGGCCCACGTGACGGGACGATCGGCCGTATATTTTAATATAGAAAACGGCGATCGCCCGCGATCGCCTGAGGGATCCCAACTACCTTGTCCCCTATAAATAGAGGACTCACTGTTGCGGCCAGAGGAGAGGCGAATTCGACTACGAATTAAGTGCAAAATACACACCAAAGGCTCTTTTGGCAAACACCTCTACATTCATAGTGATATTCATACACATTCATCATATATCCTAAGCAAGAACTCACAGATTCATCCATCTGGTTCTTCCGGCAATCTACGCGCTCTAAAGCCTAGATAACTAGAAGCTTTTACACTCCTTGTATTAGATTCTAACATTAATATTTGTACTCGACAGTATATTTATTAATAACATCTCGCGAGAGCATTCAAGCCCGGGATTAACAACCCCGGCAAATCTTGTGTTACCAATTTTCCCACGGAGGTATTCTCGCATTTGTTTGTTACTCGATCATTCCAGCAATACTATCTCCGGATAATATTTTGGGTAACAACAATTGGCGCTAGAAGGAGGGGATATCTAAACCTTCATTTTTATTCCTACCGTCTCGAAGAACACTCACTGTTCTCCGGACATATACTTGAAGAAACACTCACTGTTCTTCAATAGAAAAACCTTCAGAAAATGACATCAGCAACAACCTCCAAGAGGGCCACCCTGAGATCTCCCGGAAATCTTATTCCGGCGAGGACCGAATCCCAGCCCACGGCGGAAGGCGACCGTGGCGACTCTAGGCTCTCACTCCCGCCCCCGAGGGACGGTTCTAGCCTCTCACTCGATCAGTTCCAGACATCGGAACAGATTGAGGAGGCTATAGCCATCCTCAGGGAACGGCAGAGGGCCCACGATCGCCCACCATCACCCCGTCGGCTAACCGCCGGCAAGCAAGCGGAAGCTCAAGGGGATCTATGTTGAGAAATCGGCAAAGCCCCGAGCCGCGGGGAAGGCTCTCGTGAGGCGGGACGATTCCGTCTTCGGCCGCCTAGGAGCGATCCTCATGGCGACACAGGCACTCGAGGCCCAGGGAGACATCGGTATCTGAATCCTTTACCAGGAGTTCAGCATATCCGACTCCCAAGAGACAGACTGGTCAACGAGCCCCTGCTCGCCCAAGAAAGGAACCCTCTGGCAGGGAGATCGTCGTTCACCACGGGGCCAGGGGATCAGTACACGATCGCCTTGGTTCGCTCGAGAGTCAATCGCGGCGATCGGCGGCAGCGATAGCCGCCATACAACGCCACTCGATGAGATGAGGGCTCATGGAAAATGGGGCAAGCGCCAGAGATCGATCATTGGATCAAGCGAACCACTCACGACTCGGTCGAGCTCGCCCAGTCCAACCGATCAATCCCCACAAACACCTTTATATGAGGGGAAATCGGATCCGGAAACCCACTTAAGCAAATTCGGATCTACATGACCGGATGCGGAGCTTCAGATGCGACAAAATGTCGTATGTTCCCGTTAACTCTGGGCGATCTCGCCCACAGATGGTACACCTCACTACCATCTCGCTCAATCAATTGCTTTGAGAAGCTAGCGAACGACTTCACGTCATACTTCGCCGCCAAAGTCGCTCGCCCGGAAGGTCCTCACCGCATGATGAAAATCAGGCAGGGGAAGGATGAATCGGATGAGGATTACATCGACCGGGTAGACGAGATTGTCCTCACCGGTGAGCCCGTCAGCGACGAGATCGCTCTCAACTCAGTTATGAGCGGATTCCACGGACGTTCGCCCATGTTCAGGCACCTCACAAAAGATATCCCCCCGACCTACTCGATCTTCCGCAACAAAGCCGCCGGTTTCCTGGCCAGACAGAGGATGCTCTCACTCCGCTTAGAAGAGGGACCATCCGAAGAAGGAAAAGCACCCTCCCATGTCCAGAAGAAGGCGGTCGCCAAGCCCAGAAAGGCGATCGCCAAGCCGCCTGGCGAGTTCAAAGCGTTCGAGGATGTAGAAGTCCACCTTCTTCACAACCTCAACTTATCTCCGGCCCACATCTTCAACGCGATCAAGGGTCGCGAGTGGCTTTCCAAGCCAAAGCCAATAAGGGACCACGGTGACCTAGACCGTAGCAAATTCTGTGCCTATCATAAGAGTCCCGGCCACAACACTAGCCAATGCCGCGACCTCCTCGAGGCAGCTCGCGACTGCTTTGAGGAAGGCAACCTGGACAACTTGGTCACCAAGCCGGAACCAAGGACGGAAAGGACCGGAGGGCGCGAACGCCGGCAACACGAGAGAACTCCTCCCAATCCGGTCGCGAGAATCGAGCATGAGCCGGAATACTCGATGATTCGGTCCCACCGATCAACTCGCGGCCGGGTCAACATGCTTCAAGCGGGAGGTGGAAACCTCGGGGTCTTTCCCGGTTTCCACCATGTCGAACAGGAAACGAAAGGCCGAGCTGAGGGCATTCGCCGGGGTCCACGTCGTTGTACCTCCGGAACCGACCATCTCTAGAGACGCACTCATCACCTTTTCCAACAAGGACAGGGAAGGAGTGCAATGTCCCAAAGAGGATGCACTAGTGATCTCCGCTTGCATCCTTGGGAAGACGGTCGATCGCGTGTTGGTCGACAATGGGAGTTTTTGCAACATCATATTCAAATCCGCCCTAGACCAACTCGGCAACCTAATCAAATTCATCAAGCCTTTCGACACCGTGCTTCAAGGGTTCGGCGACAACACAGTCCAAGCCTACGGGAGGATCAAGCTCTCTGTTGAGCTAGTATGCTTTTATGATCCCAAGGTTAGGATAACTAGGAACCTAAGCTTTGTAATCATAGATAGGCCCAGCATCTATAATGGGTTCCTAGGTCGCCCCTTTTTAGAAACCTTTGAGGCGGTCGCCTCATCTTTCTTTTACTGTATCAAATTCCCCACCGCCGATGGGACGGTCGGTACTGTAAAAGGAGATCAGCTAATGGCAAAGAGATGTTTGAGTTACTCCTATGTTGTTACTTCTTTCAATACTTCCCATACTATATGTAACATTGATGCGACCGACGATCAACCCATGGAGATCGACGAGCCTGACACTTCGTACCAACCCGGCTCAGGGGACGCCGTCTCTCATCGATTGACGGACGACATCGAGCCAAGGATCGGTTTCGAGCCAAGCCTCGACATCGATCCTAGGACCGAGTCCGGAGGTCGTACCAAACGAGAGGCTACCGTTCCTGTCGAAGAGTTGGAAAGTATTACGATGGATCCGGATCATCCAGAACGGGAAGTACAGATCGGCGCGAGCATCGACCACGAATTAAAGGAGGATCTGATCAACTTGCTACGTAGGAACATCGGAGTCTTTGCCTGGTCACATCAAGATATGGTTGGCATAAGTCCCGAACACGCTTGCCATTATCTGAAGATCGACCGGGCGATGAAGCCTGTTCACCAGAATCGTAGGAAGTTCGGTCCCGAGAAATACGCGGCGCTCGACATAGAAGTCCAGAAGTTACTCAACAACAAATTGATCGGAGTGGCCACAGACGAACCACAGTGGGTCGCCAACGCGGTGCTCGTCAAAAAACCAACTGGCTCCTGGAGATTATGCATTGACTTCACCGACCTCAACGCGGCATGTCCAAAGGATCACTTCCCGATGCCTCATATCGATCACCTGGTCGATAGCACGTCAGGTTGTGAGATGATGTCGTTTATGGATGCCTTCGCCGGATATCATCAGATCCCAATGGCGGAGGAAGACATAAAACACACATCTTTCCACACAGAAAAAGACATATACTTTTGGGTCAGAATGCCGTTCGGCTTGAAAAACGCAGGGGCGACCTACCAGCGATTAGTCAACAGGATGTTCGCCGATCAGATCGGCAAGACCATGGAGGTCTACATTGACGATATCGTAGTCAAAAGCCTCAAGAAGGAAGATCACCTCAACGATCTCGCCGAGACGTTCGCCATCCTTGAGAAGTTTAACATGAAGCTGAACCCCAAGAAATGCAACTTCGGGGTGGGCTCCGGGAAGTTCCTGGGGCACATAGTGAGCCAAAGGGGGATCGAGGCGAACCCCACCAAGATACAGGCGATCCTTGACATGCAGTAACTGCGAAACATCAAGCAAGTGCAACGCCTCACAGGTTGTCTAGACGCCCTCAACCGTTTCATATCACGGCTCGGCGATAAAAGCAAGCCTTTCTTCGCGACCATCAAGAACAAGAAGTTCGCATGGACGAAAGAAAGCCAGATAGCATTCACCAAGATAAGGAATATCTATCTAACCCCCAGATCCTGGCAAAGCCGATCCCCGGTGAAAAATTATTCCTTTACTTGGCGGCCTCGGAGGTCGCGCTGAGTGCCGTTCTGGTGCAAGCAGAGGGGCAAACCCACTTGCCGATCTACTATGTTAGCCAGGCGCTCCACGACGCTGAGACACGATACACACCATTGGAGAAGATCGCCTACGCCCTTGTCATGAGTGTACGAAAGCTGAGAGCTTACTTCTTCGATCACCAAGTGGAGGTCCTAACCACTCTACCTCTAAGACAAGTCCTGCACCGACCGGACACCAAAGGGCGACTCCTCAAGTGGTCGCTGGAGATCGCCCAATACGGTATCACTTACGCTCCTCGCACGGCGATCAAAGGCCAAGCTCTGGCGGACTTCGTGGTGGAATTAACGTTCCCTCACAGTCCGACTCAGGTCGGCCGACACACTGGAAATTATACGTAGATGGCTCGGCGACCAATGCGAGAGCAAAGGTGGATTGTCCTCATTAGCCCCGACGGTCGAGTTTCACAAATGCAGTGCGTTTCGGTTTTCGTGCGACCAACAATGAAGCTGAATACGAAGCTCTGGTAGGCGGGCTTGATCTAGCCCTCGCCCTGGATGTTCGACGCCTCCATATCTTCATGGACTCCCTTTTGGTCGTAAACCAAGTCAAGGAAGAATATGAGGCACGCGGCGAACAGATGGTCAAATACCAAGAGCTGGTCGCCGAAATGTGCACAAAATTTGAAGAAGTACTAATCGAACAAGTCCCGAGAGAGCACAACTCCCAGGCCGATGCTCTTTCCAAGCTAGCATCATCGGATGGGGCAGCCGACTTCTCCAACATCCAAATCACAAAGTCAGCAAGGCCGGCGATCGACAGGAATTTGGTTACCACGGTCGCCATCGCCGAAGAGAATTGGATGACTCCGTTCATCAAATACTTAAAGGACGGAACGGTCCCTGACGACCGTGTTAAAGCTCGCCAACTCGGCCGTGCGACTGGTATACCCTATTGGACGATCGGCTTTACAAGCGGGCCTTCACCTTCCCCTCCTCAAGTGTATTACAGGAGGAAGGTCACTCATTTTAGCTGAGATCCATGACGGGATTTGTGGAAACCACGCGGGCGGGCGAGCCCTCATCCATAAGACGACCAGACAAGGGTTTTTCTGGCCATCACTTCGGAAAGATGCGATCGCCTATGCCAGATCGTGTCATAGGTGTCAAATAATGGGCTCCAACATTAAACTATCACCCGAACAGCTCACCTCCATGTATAGCCCTTGGCCATTTGCGCAATGGGGCATCGACCTAATAGGTCCCTTGCCGACGGCTCCAGGAGGTCAGTAAATTCGCCATCGTTGGGGTCGACTATTTCACCAAATGGGTGAGGCCGAACCGCTCAACAAGATCGGACAAGAGCAGGTGATCAAGTTTATATGGAAAAACGTCATATGCCGATTCGGTTTGCCCTGTGCCATCATCTCCGACAACGGAAACAGTTCGACGGCTTAGAAGTCATGCAATTCGTGAAAAGTGGGGAATCAAAAGGTTATTCTCGGCGCCCTATCACCCTCGCACGAACGGGCAGGTAGAGGCGGTGAATAAGATCCTCAAGCACACGATCAAAGCACGACTCGAATCCAGGCAAGGACGGTGGGCGGCGAGCTCCCAGACGTTTTGTGGTCCTACCGGACGACGACCCGCAATTGGCCGGCGAAACCCGTTCGCCCTTACCTTCGAGCGGCGGTGATTTCTTCGGAGATCGCCGTCCTCAGCCATCGAACCGAACAGGAGATGACGACCGACAACGATGTAGCCCGACGAATCGACCTAGATATGCTCGAAGAAAGACGGATGACCTCAGAAATGAAGAATGCAATCCACAAAAGGAGAGCCGAGAAGTTCTTCAATTCAAAGGTCAGAGAAAGAAGATTTCAAGTGGGCGATCTCGTCCTTAAGAAGATCCAAGCCCACACGGGCGTTTTTGGTCCGAACTGGAAGGGACCTTCGAGTGTCGGATGGCTAACCAAAGGAGCCTACGAACTGGAACATCCTGACGGTACTCCGGACCAATATCCCTGGAACGCCGTGCATCTGAAAAAATACTATCAGTAATAAATTTGTACTCGATTTCAATGATGTACAAGGAATATAATGAGATTTTTGTTATCCCATCTATTATGGCGATCGCCCCACCAGGCATCGCATATCATCGACGATCGCTGATCACGACGATCCTAGGTAAAATTAATGCAGCCATGGTTCTGGAGGTCGATGGAACCGACAGCTTCGCCCATGCAAGGTTCCTTTGGGCTGAGATCGTCCACCCTTCGTTTAAATACGAGGTCGACGTAGCCGAAGGACCCTCCAAAATAATCAGTAGGCGCGATCGCACGTTCTCAAGGTACATCATCTAACATGGTGAACCCGAACAAAGCGACGTGCCGTTACCCCCGTCTCAACGTACACCGTCGAGGATCGCCATCTTCATGGCGGGCCGAGGTGGAAGCAGAGCTGACAAGCCGCGGACGTGGTGTCGAATAAGCCGACAAACACTCCGCGCAAGGACTCCTCCAGACCGAGATCGCCTGCCTTTCGTTTTAACACAAGGCAGGCGTAGCCTAACGGAGAACCCTCACGAAAAGTAAGTCGCAGGATACACGATATCCCTCGCACACGAAGACACGATTGGGGAGATCGGTCCATCGAACACCCCAACCACACATGACTCTTCAGAATCGGCGAAATGAAGATAGCTCGCCAGGCAGACTAGTCTTTGTTTCCTTACTTACAATAAGTGAACAAAAACAAGGGGGCAGGGATAGGTCGAGCTACTCTCAAATACGATCGAACAAAGAGGAACCATACTCGATCGGCTTCGCTCAAAAACATGCGGGCGATCGAGGTCGTCCACGAAAATTACAAGTAAGAATTCCAAATCAAAACATGCCAACACTTTCAACACTCAGACGATCGGCCAAACAGACAAAAAGTCGAAAGTACTCGTAAAAATTGCATAAGCAGTCAAAGGCGATCGCATGTAATACATTACGCAGAATGAAAAAAGGAGTATTTTATTCATAAACACAAGCTTCATACATTTCGAGGCCCGAAAGCATTACAACAAAAAGTACAAGTTACGGAGGAAAAACAAAAATGCCTCTCAAGGCCCCGCCTGCTGGTCTTCGCCCTCGGGTTGCGGATCGGCTTGGGCACCCCCATCGGCCTCGGGATGAATGAGTTTGCCGGTATACCAACTCAAGTCGATCCCGAGGTCGACCAAGTCAAGGATCGGCAGAGAGAATTCTGGATGCAGAGGATGCTTGAGGACATAGGATTTGAAGCTTTCCATCAGGGGACCGATCTCGACCCCTGCCTTTTTAGCGGCTCGAACAGCGTCAGCATAGGCCAAGTAGTAAGCGAACTCGCCGACGTGCTCGACGTTAAGGTAGGGATCGACCTCGATCGCTTTCAGCTGCCCCTTCAGATCCGCTGCCGTCTTCTCGACCTCCGCCAGTTCGGCCGCCTTGGCAACATTCTCGCCCCTGGCTTTCTCCAGCTCTCTCTTCGCCGCCTCCAGCTCACCACTGAGCCGATCCACCGCAGCCTTCAACCCGGTCGCCTCCTCCTGCGAAGCCTCGAGCTTCTGGCGAGTTTCCTTCTCCTTATTACATGACCGATCGGCGGCCTCCTTGGAGCGGCTCGGCTCACCTGCTTCAATCGGTCCACATCCCGCTTGCTTGCTTTGGCGGTCTCCTCATACTCTTTCTCCATGGGCCGAATCCGGTTGGCATCCTCGATATTTCTATTAGGCGGTCTCGAGTTCGCGATGGAGATGAGCGGTGGAGGTCGCCCCTCAAAATCCCGGCGGCTTGGACGGCCATCGTCGCCGTCCCGAAGAGCAAGAACGGCCGCTGCATGGCGTCTCCAGATCGCCGACGAGCGATCGCATCAAGGTCGGTCGTCCAAGCCTTGGGCGAGAAGTGATTGCACGCGAACGTAGCGGGGACTTCGAGGAACCTTGCGGAGCCTTGCTCGGCAGAAAGTCCCGGCACCATGGGGCGATGTCCGGTCGGCGAGGCAGACCTGCGGCGCAAACCAAGGAAACCAAGGAGTTAGCCCATACCATGCTCAGAATGCCTAACTCAGAAAATTTTTGACCCACTCTTACCTATTTACCAGCTCGGGATCGCGTCCGAAAAAAGGCTTGCCCCGGGATGTTTCCGCATCGGCGATCGCCATCTTTTTCGCCGAGCTGTCAGATGACCGGGGGCCGGAGACCGTGGGCTTGGGGACAGATCGCTCCATCATCGGGATGGCGGAGATAGGAGCCGCAGCGACCGGAGGCTCAAGAATCGATACATCCGCCTCAGAGATCGTCGGGGACTCCGACCTCCGCCTCTTGCGGCGTTTGAGCTGTTCCTCTCCCTCGACCACCGGCTTGGCGACTGGCGCCTCAGCGGGTCTCGTCACCGGGGCAGGGTGAGACGTCGTCGCAGGAACGCGACCAGTCTGCTTGCCCAACCTAAGGCGACCAAGAACTCCCAGGTCCGACATAGCTATCTCTGGCGGAGGTTCGGCAATTCGGGGAAAATAAGCCCCTGTCAAAGAAAAGATACAAACAAGTTAGACAAAACAAAACGACCTCTTGGAGACGATCGTCAAAGAAAGGAAGCACCAATTAAACTCATACCTTGAACTTTCAAGTGACGGGGGTAGCAAAACAAACGAGCCCCCAACCGATGAGCTTCGGTACCAAGCGATCGAACGTCAATAAAGGAGTTCGGCAAAGCACGGATCCGCTCCCAAACGATCAAGAAATCGAATGGAAGATCGCCGATCGCTGGAACGAGAGGTCCTGCAAAAAGAAAACAAAATTAGATCAGTCCAAGATAAGCTCAATCAAGGGGAGAGCTTAAATCCTTACTCGGATTCCTCTCCCGGAAAATGGTGGGAATCTCCAACTCCTCATTCGGCATGTCACTCGACGCCGATCGCCATGCCCCGCCGACCCAACACCATTTAGCCAGGTCGCCCTTGGTTTTATTCGGCACGCGAGACCACTCTCCCGAGTTGGCCACGGATATGATGACCGCCGATCGACCCTTCTGCGCAACCAATTTAAACAAATAATTCATCTCGGTAGCGATAAGGTAGCGGAATAACCGGTGACCGCCAAACAAGGTCAACGTGCGAGATGATCTGACCAAGCGTTCGGCGTCGATTGAAGGCGCCAAATTCCAGGCGATCAGCAAATAGGAGACGGCGAATGGCAACGGGAATCGAAGACCCGCCTCCATAATCATCTCGTTGACGGCGACCATATCCTTAGGCGGTTGGTCGGCGCGCTCATTCTCCAAAGGCACGTGAAGGGAGACGTCAGAGGGGATGTGATATTTGGCCCTCCAGCGGCTCAGGTCTTTCTTGGTCGCCGTACTCCGGATCTGTCCGAGAGTCCACGGAGACGGGACGGCGGCCTGAAAGACCGTCCGATTCACATGTTCGTAGGGGTGAGCGGCGGTGTAGGCCTCGAAATCGAATTCCGGACAGGGTCCAGCGATCGTTTCCATCATCTGGGCAAAAGCCACGTAGGCGGGGCCGAATCTGCTCTCTCTTTCCCAGGCCTCCCGCACCAAATCGTCCTCATCCACCGGCGAGCCCCCCTGCTCCGCCGTCGCCTCCGTCCTCGCCACCTCGGCCTCGTTGAAAAGTTTTTCGAGTTCTTCGGGTGCAATCCCCGCTCGAATCGCTTCAGCGGCCGTCTCCATATCCACTCTAACGGGAACCTCCTCCCGTTCAGGCAACGCGGCGGCAGCGGAAGAACTTCCGGTCTCGAAGGTTTTTGGGCCTGTCTCCTCAAAGTCTGCAGGAGTTGCTGGCAGTCAACTGTACGGTCCAATTGGGAGCTTACACGCGTCCTGAGTTGCTGTCGCGAGTGGTCCCACTGACAACTTTCGGCGCACGTGCCGGTAGGTGAGGTAGGTGACAGCTGTGGTCAAAGGTCTTGTCTGTCAGCAAAAGATCTTGTCTGTTAGCGAAGATCTTGTCAGCGCTTTTGGTGGATCTGTACGTGGGTGCTGTTCTGAGATCCAATCCTCGATGACTTTGACGGGCGATCATCTCTGCTCAGGGCGTAGGTCGACTGTCCTTAGCCGGACACTAGAGTCGATCGCCAGATGCCAAAAGGCGATCGCCTTGGGAGTCGATCGCTAGGTACCTGATGGTGGTCTGATATCTTCGATTAGGCGAGCTAGCCATAGTTTGACTGATGTTGACTTGGTCGCTCGGCCTTATAGTCGATCGCGTGTCGGGATGAATAAATCGTGACACAACACATCTCAAATTGAATATGTGATGGAAGTTTAAGAGACTAATGTAAAAAGAATTGGAGAGTGTTCAACATGACCTAGACTATGCCCCTAATTTGGAAGTGGCTCGGTCACACTATCTGTAACACCCCGAGATATTCGGAATAATTACAGCGCCGTAAACCCTTTAAGGATTTACAAGGCTAATTTAAAAGAAATGTAAATATAATCCAATCGTACACTGAAGTTCAAAACACAGATTTGGTTCAACTGATCCAGTGAGTTAACTTATACAACCATATTGAAATGACATTATTAAAACAGACGTACTCGAGTACTAAATGAACCAAGAAGACAAATCTCAATAACAATAAACATCATCCACATCACTGAGCCATTTCATCATCATGTCGGTACTGTGGTTGCCTCCCCGCTCCTCGGCTACCTGAACATCAAAACAATGTCCACCCCCGAAGGGGTTAGCAAAACAAGGAAGAGATTGGCCATCGAATCTTATTGTAGTGGACATCTACGGTGACGATTTAATTCTCGGAGATGATTGGCTCAACCGTTATGGAGCTGTTCTGAATTACCGAGAGAGAGTCATTTCTATCATTGCTGATGACGGATCTGAACACTTATTCCGAGGATGGAGACCGGGAAGCTCGGGAAAATTGATCAAAGCAATGAAAGCCGTGAAATTACTAAAATAGGGATGTCAGGGACTTTGGTGCTATGCCATGAGGAAAGAGGAAGGAGTAGAGCTCTCGTCTATTTCAGTTGTGAATGAGTTCTCAGATGTATTTCCTGACGAACTACCTGGATTATCTCCGCAGAGAGAAGTGGAATTCACTATCGATTTAGAGCCTGGAGCAGCTCCTATTTCCAGAGCACCATACCGCATGGCGCCAACCGAGATGTATGAACTCAAGAAACAACTGGAGGAATTGTTGCAGAAGGATTATATTCAACCGAGCGTTTCTCCTTGGGGAGCGCCCGTTCTCTTTGTCCGGAAGAAAGACGGATCCCTCCGACTGTGTATTGATTACAGGGAGCTCAACAAAATGACAATCAAGAATAAGTATCCGATACCTCGGATCGACGACTTGTTTGATCAACTGCAAGGGGCAAGGATATTCTCGAAGATTGACTTGCGATCAGGATACCACCAGTTGAGAATTAAGGAATCGGATATACCGAAATCTGCTTTCAGATCCCGGTATGGGCATTATGAATTTGTAGTAATGCCATTTGGACTTACCAATGCTCCTGCGGTATTCATGCAATTGATGAATCGGGTATTCTTGGAATACTTGGATAAATTTGTGGTCGTCTTCATTGACGACATCTTGATATATTCGAGGGACGCAGAGGATCATGCTAAACATTTACGTGTGGTTTTGAGCACCTTGAGGAAGGAACAGCTGTATGCAAAACTTTCAAAATGTGAGTTCTGGCTTAAGGAAGTAACCTTCCTTGGGCATGTGATATCAGCCAACGGAGTTCAGGTGGACCCGAAGAAAGTCGAAGCAATCTTGGAGTGGGAAGCTCCTAAAAACGTGAAAGAAGTCCGAAGCTTCTTAGGACTTGCTGGATATTATCGCCGCTTTGTAGAGGGATTTTCCAAAATTGCTCGTCCGCTCACTCAATTATTCTGAAAACTCAAAAGTTCACGTGGAATGAGAAGTGCCAGTGGTTTTGACGAACTTAAGAGGAGGCGGCGACGACACCTATATTAGCGTTGCCCGAGGAAGGATGGATTCATGGTGTACATCGACGCTTCAAATCAGGGTTTGGGTTGTGTGTTGATGCAGAAGGATAAAGTGATTGCTTATGCTTCTCGGCAATTGAAACCGTACGAGATTAATTACCCGACTCATGATCTGGAGCTAGCAGCTGTGGTCTTTGCCTTGAAAATTTGGCGACATTATTTGTACGGCACTCATTGTCAGATCTTTACAGATCATAAGAGCCTCAAGTACATTTTCAGTCAGAAAGAATTAAACATGAGGCAGAGAAGGTGGCTGGAATTGATCAAGGATTACGACTTGGAGATTCTCTATCATCCGGGGAAAGCAAACGTAGTAGCTGACGCATTGAGCCGGAAACCTGTTTCTCTTCGAGTGTTGGAAGCTCTTACGTCCCAAACCAGCATTCAACGAGAACTAATCCGCGAGCGGATTGAAGTATGGGCACCAGGAATCCAAGGGCAACTGTATGTGATGGAACTGACTTCATCACTAGTCGAGGAGATCAAATCTAAGCAGTTGGGTGACTCTTTAATCCTTCGATTATGTGATGAAGTAAAGAAAGGAAAAGCCCCAGGATTCGTGATACAAGATGATGGAGTTCTGAGATTTCAGAGTCGACTTTGCGTTCCCGAGGATGATGATTTGAGACGGACAATTTTGAAGGAAGCTCATAGCGCGCCCTATTCTATTCACCCAGCGTGATAAGATGTATAAGGATTTAAAGCAAAACTTCCGGTGGGGAATATGAAGAAGGACGAGCAGTATGTTTCGAGGTGTTTGACTTGTCGGCGAGTTAAGATCGAACATCGGACACTGCCGAATGTTAAAACCGCTTCCGATCCCTGAATGGAAGTGGGAGGACATCTCGATGGATTTCATCACCAGTATGCCAAGGACTAGAACGGGAATGAACATGATTTGGGTTGTAGTTGATCGACTAACCAAATCGGCTCATTTCCTAGGGATTAAAGATACATGGGGTCCTGAGAGATTGGCACGAGTATTTATTGCGGAGATAGTCAGATTGCATGGGACGCCGATGACCATTATTTCGGATCGAGATGGTCGCTTCGTGTCGCACTTCTGGAAAGCAGTTCACAGAGCTTTGGGGACTGAGCTCAACTTTAGCACAGCTTATCATCCCCAAACGGACGGTCAGTCCAAAAGGACTATTCAAACTGTAGAAGACATGCTTAGAGCCTGTGCTTTGGATTGGTCAACTAATTGGGAAGTTCATTTGCCATTAGTTGAATTCACCTACAATAATAGTTGGCATGCTTCAATTAAGATGGCACCATTTGAAGCTTTGTACGGGAGAAGATGCCGATCACCCCTCTGTTGGGATGATTCTTCGGATTTGATCGGGACAGAACCAGAATTGATTATTCAGACTCAAGAGAAGATAGCTTTGATTTGAGAGAGATTGTTGACTGCCCAGAGTCGACAGAAGTCTTATGCAGATGTACGTCGTCGCCCTCTAGAGTTCGACGCTGGGGACCATGTACTATTGAAGGTGTCTCCTACACGAGGAATTTTCCGTTTTGGGAGAAGAGGCAAGCTTAGTCCGAGATATATCGGACCATTTGAGATCCTAGAGAGAGTTGGGGACTTAGCATACAGGTTGGCCTTACCGCCATCGCTGGGTCACGTTCACAATGTGTTTCACGTATCCCAACTGCGGAAGTATGTACCGGACCCCAGTCACATCATTGATTTCGACGAGATCGAGATAGCTAATGATGGCACCTTCGAAGAGAGACCAATCAAGATACTTGAGAGCCGAATCAAACAATTGAGGAATAAACCAATACACTTGGTTAAAGTACAATGGTCACGATATGGAGTCGAAGAGGCCACTTGGGAAACGGAGGACGGTATGAAGGCTAGATATCCAGAGTTGTTTTCATCTTAAGTTTCGGGACGAAACTTCTTTTTAGGGAGGAAGGATGTAATACCCGAGATTTCTGTTATGTGATTGGAACTCGTGATATTGTAATGATTGTACTATTGTCTGAGTACTATTCTCCGTATTTCATAATCCGATGTTGTCGAGCGTATGATTTCATGTATGTGATTTACCGATTGTAATTCTGCACATGTAGCGCACGCTACCAGCTATGTATAGCGTGCGCTAACGTGGATTCATAGCGCACGCTACAGAGGGTCATTAGCGCACGCTATGCGTGGTCAATTTGATTGAGACGTGCGGTAGGTGAGATCTGGCCGGGGGACCCCTGTCGGATCGTGTCGGGATGAACCTGGACGGCTTTCGGGAAAAGCCAAGTCAACGCCTTAGCGCACGCTACAGGTATATGCGTAGCGCACGCTAAGTGCTGAATACAGTTAAGTCAGACAGCCGTTAGCGCACGCTACGAGCATGGACTAGCGCGCGCTAATAGCCATTTCTTATAAATAGGACAGCATCCTATTCGTGATTTCAGTTCTTTCTCCTCCCATAACCCGAACTCTTACACTTAGAACATAACTTCCTTCATCCTAAACACTTCATATCAACATCTTAGTTCGTGATTGAAGATCGTATATCATTGGAGATTGGTGTTCAAGCCTTCGGTGTTGGATTGCTTCAATTTCCTCCGTGTTCTTCACTACCTTGAGGTAGGTGATTCTTCACCAATACTAGTAGTGTTCTAAAGGATGTTGATCATGTTCATCTAGTCAGTTAGATTCGTTATTAGTCGTACATCATGTGTTAGAAGGATATTTTCGACGTTTCGACACTTATTCATCGTATGATCCATTGAACCTTTTAGTATGTGGATTCCTAAGCATGTTATGTATCTTCAAAACCAATCAACCAGTGTATGAAGATTACCTAGTTCGTATGTTCACGTAAGGAATCATATGTTTTTGGACTTGGAATAATCGGAACTTGGAATATTTTCTTGAAGATCGAAGATGAATTATGATGTTGAGATGATTATCCGTATATTTGTACCTCATGATCATAGAACTTCCACAAACCTTATTATCATGTTATGATCGAGGATGACTTGTATTATCACGGTAGAATTCATGAGTTCTTCACTATTCAACCCAGTTTTCGGTTTGCAGTATTCTGCCATGAAAGATTAGCGCACGCTAACATATGTGAGTTAACGTGCGCTATCGGGGTTCAGTTAACGCACAATACGTACGTAGCGTGCGTTATGTATCAGCCGATTCAGACTGCCAGTCCTTGGCTAGCTCACGCTAGTCTTATACGATAGCGTACGCTAACAGGCAGGCTTAGCGCACGTTACGTATAGTACGTAGCGCGTGCTAAGCAGTCCAGACAGATTGTTTATTTTGAGCTTTTCGGCCGTAGACCGAATTGTTAGGCCATCGTTCGACTTGAGATGATTTGTATATCATTCCTTTTGTTAAGGTTCGAGCTTGTTACGTTGATCGAAGGAGGCGGCCTTCGAGTGTGTCGATATCAATGAAGTGTTTCGTCCTTGCCATTTTCGAGGCAAGTATCATATGTCGAGTTCGATTTATATTGAAACTTTGATCATGCTTGTGGTTTTGTTCATATTGTTGAATATGAGATATATTTCTGAAAATTCTCGTGATATTCGTTGTTATTTGTTCGTATTGATGAACATGTTGAAATGCATATGAGTATGCATAGTTGATTGATTTATGGTATAAATGATCCGAGGGGATCATGAGGATCTATGCTGAGGGCGCTGGATCGAATGTCCACCATGCGTTGGTCCGACGGGAACATCATGGGGATCTATGCTGAGGGCGTTGGATCGCTGGACGGGTTTCCCACCATGCGTTGGTCCGACGGGATCATCATGGGGATCTATACCAAGGGCGCTGGATCGCTGGATTACCCTGTATTGTATTGATGGAATCGTGAGGATTCGCATCGTTGGATTCCGGTAGCGGAAGTCCGTTTGCATGTTTTGTGATGCATTGATGATTTATTGTATTATGATACTTGTACTAGCATTGTTTTGCTAACCCCTTCGGGGGTGGACATTGTTTTGATGTTCAGGTAGCCGAGGAGCGGGGAGGCAACCACAGTACTGACAGGACGATGAAATGGCTCAGTGATGTGATTGATGTCATTGTTATTGAGAGTTGTCTTTTTGGTTCGTTTAGTACTCGAGTACGTCTGTTTTAATAATGTCTCTTCGATATGGTTGTATAAGTTATCGGTCGAATCAAATATGTCTTTGAACTTCAGTTGTACGATTGGTTTATTTTTACACTCTTTTTAAAATTAGCCTTGTAAATCCTTACCTAAAGGGTTTACGGCGCTGTAATTATTCCGAATATCTCGGGGTGTTACAAAGACGAGGTGGCGGCTGTGTCTCTTGGTGTAGTGTGGACCCTGTGGTGTGAGGGTGAGAAAAAAACAGGGTTGAGGAAGAATAGGGTTTTAATATAAGGTAGAATATCTCCAATAAATCTTCAACAATCCTCATAAACCATGTGCGAGTTGTTTCAAAAAAAGAAAAAGAAAACACATAAAACTTCAGGTAATACTTTATTAAGATCTTTATTAAGTACATGTTAATACATTTAACATGTGCGAGTTCTTGGGTGAATAATCCTAGAATGGTGCTAGGATGTTAATAGTTTCGCTGTTGGTTTCTTTGTAAAACTGTTGTTATGGGTACGGCTTTTATAAAATTTGCTCTATATTGATAAAAATAACATGTGCGTTTTATAATGTAGATCAATTGACACTTATTTATATGTGTTTTCTCTTTCTTTAGTTTTATCTTAATATTCTCCGCCTGTCGATGGATAATAGGAAATGTAAAATTTATTTTTAAAATAAATTATGTTAAAAATTTGATGAATGAAAAATTTGATAATTAAGTATATAAAATCTACATATAATCTACTTGTTTGAAGTAAATTTTTTTAGTTAAATTATTGTATACCTTTTTGGACAATTGGAATTTGTGTAAGTCCTATGTAGGACATTGAACACAAATCTATGAAATAAAATAAATTTAATGAGCTCTCAAATATGTTCTCTTATGAGTTATGAATACAACCTCGTTTTGTCATACAAATCACTACTTGTTTAGTAAACTCCTACCGGCTAGGAACTTCATTATTAATGCATACTCTTCATATATGACTGATTTTCACACACATCAATCTTATCTATTTATTTATTGGTGTTCCACACTAAACGAATAAATAAATAAGATGTATGCATGTACAAATATGTATATCCATTATGTGTACATATAGCATTTTCTTTTGTCTTATATGGATAATGTGAATAGATCAGATTCTAGATCTTTTGTGTATGAATATGATAATTTCCCTATATTAAAGCTTTCATATTTTAGTTGGATTCCTCAACATCGCACATGCATCATTCAATATTAATAAGCCTGTCTGATCAATATACTTCCTTAATCTTCATCACGTGTCGGATATCCGGCAAATTTTACCGTGGATACAATTCCTGCGGATCTCCTATTAAAAATAAGAAAGAGGTATCTACTAAGATATTTCTTTTGGTGTCCAGCTTGGCTATCAAGTAATATCTAGCCCTCAACAAACCTATTAAGAATCTCCAAAAAAATATATAAAATCATTAAATATACATGTTTTGGAATATTACCAATTTTTATTCCCCATCAAGAATATGCACCCAATGATTCAATAAACACTATCAATTCTCTTTTTAAATGACTTCGTTTTTCTCAGAGATACCATGTTTTCTCTCGAAGCTGCCAGTCGGTTGGTCGAAGATTCTATGTTGATGGCCGCTTTGGAAGACGAGTACAGTGGCGGCAGAATACAGAGTACTCTTCTTTTAATATATCTATATATTTTACACTTGCTCAACATTCATTTATTTACATCTCATATGACATACTATGGGCCGTTTCGCATTGATTTACCAAGGCCTAAAAGCTGTTTTACCAGTTTTTCTAATGAAAAGCAGCGTTTGGTAAATAAAAAATTGTGATTGTATCAAACAATTTCCTCACATCAACAGATTATGAAGAGACTATGTCTCGAAATGATACAACACATTCATACACATATATGATAACATTTATCTCATTAACTAGTACAAAGTATAAAACTTGCCTCAAACCAAAGGCGATGAAATCCTCCAACGAACGACTAACGACATCCTCCAACAATAACAAGCACTCGAACAACCTTGAATGAAATACAATTCATTCAATAACACGATAGAAATCAAAAACAGCACAAGAGACAACCCCGATTCAAACATGAATCGATCAAACCACGCAAACGAATATCATAGTCTTCAACTAATGAATTCTAACATCATCCAAACATCTCAATGATCAAACAACATGATCAAGATGTTCTTAACACTTGTGAAAAACAATTCAACAAGGGTTATCAAGACAATATCATACTAACCACCCTATAATGATAATATTTCCAATATCACCACTATCACCTCAAGAACATCATCAACTCTACTAACATGATGTCTAAACAATAATCAACCACCAATTCATCATGAATTCGGATTAATCAACAAGATTAAATCAACCATTTCAAGATTATGATAGTCATCTACGTAGCTCATCATATCCTATATAATCTCTCAAGAACACAACAAAAAACAATAATCATCTTAAAGCTAAGTTAATCATCTAACAATCTTAACATAACTCTTCCTAGACATGATTATAATCCCCCAAGTATTCTTAAAACATCAAGAACACAATCAAACTCAAGCCATATCATCATGTTCTCCATCATAAGTTATAAAAAGTTATCAAGAATCAAGCTATCCTCCATCCATCCATCAAAACACGAAATAATCAACAATAACAACATCATAATCTCGAGTTCAACACCAGATTAATGACATACCTCTTGAAGAAGTGAAGAACAACCTCAAACCATCAAGAACACTCCAAACTTCAAGCTCCCAAACTCCAATCCAAGTTATGTGTAACACCCCAATATATTCGGAATAATTACAGCGCCGTAAATCCTTTATATAAGAATTTACAAGGCTAATATGAGAAATACGGAAAATAATACCAAGGTACCATTAAGGTTATAATTTAAAACTGTAACACCCCCAGATTTAACTGGAATATTACAGCGTCGTGGGCCCCGAGATGGAACCCACAAGGCTAAAGAAAATTTTCGCAAACATTTAGAAATGCCCAAGAGGCCGACGACGGTATTATCTTTAAAATATTTGAAGACTATATAAAATATGTTTATCAAAACTGTCGTGAAATCTCGTTTGAAAGGACAAGGCCTGAAATACCAGAACTCAACAGTTTAAAAACATACGTTAAGCTATCGCTTACACGTACCGACAAAATAGTTTAGAAAACGGTTGCCAAAGTAACCTAAGTTACCAGATACCAAAAGGCCATTTAAAAACACTCACGCAGCGGAAAAGACAAACAATTAAAAATACTCTAGCAGCGGAATACAACAACTTATCAGGAAACTCAGTACACAATTACATGCCCTAGCCAGTATCCTCCGGGAAGCTCATCTCTCCACGACCGCTACAAGCTCGATATCTCAAGAACCTAAAAAGAAAGCCCACGACGGGGTCAGCCATACTATCCAACAATGATAACCGTCACATCACATCAATAATTACATATCAATGAGAATACAAAATAAGAATACGACCAATGTAATCTTATCGTCATAACTTTACTTACTCAAATAATTCTCAACAGAACAACCATTATCACATTTCACATCTCGTACTCGATTAACCAATCAATTCGAACATAATGTCTGTATTGTACCTCAAACAATACTCAAGGTTCTCAAACTATCATCACCAACTCATGATAGGGAAATATACCAGTTCTGACGAATACGATCCATCGGATAGCATTATCAAATCCCAAGACGACAACCGATTGTCCATCAAAAGACAAATACCAAAGGAAAATACGGAACATACCTCAAGATATGAAATGCCACGACAATCATGTCAGTCAAATCCGAGGTCAGATCAATACCACATACGGACATGGTCCTAACACAAGACCTACAAATGCATACTCATATCACAACGTCAATATGCTCAAAACAATATCAACAGTGTATACTCAATGGAAATCCCATGACCCAGCGCCCTCAGCATAGGTCCCAAGATGATCCTACCAGATCAACACGAGGTGGATAACCAACATACATATACACAACAACATATGCAAAACCAACGATGTGAATCCATATGATTCCATCAACACAACACTGGGTACTCCAACGATCCAGCGCCCTCAGCATATATCCCAAGATGATCCCGTCGGACCATAACGAGGTGGAAGAACCCGTCCAATGATCCAGCACCCTCAGCATAGATCCCAAGATGATCCCGTCGGACCATAACGAGGTGGACATCTGATCCAGCGCCCTCAGCATAGATCACACGATCCCAACGGATCAACACAACATAAACAATACAATTATGCACACACATATTGTAACGCCCCCAAAATGAACCGGGACGCCACAGTGCCGTAGATCCCATGAGGGACCCACAAGGCAAGTTTTTGAAAATATTTTCTAAAATGTTTTATTAAACTGGTAATATACGGAATTAGTTAAGAAAGTATTCGTACAACCCAAAGTACAAAAGAAAATAGTGTCCGTACATACGGTTATTACACAACGTGGAATGTTCAAATTGATTTAAGAAATTAACAGGCCATCTTCCAACACAGCTCATACCTGGCCGTAACCTTCGGGGGTGTCCTGCACAAATTCAACAAATTTACCTGGCACGACATGCCGTGCCAGTAGCCTAGGTCAGAAACAATCCAAACCAAACTCAAAAGTAAAATCTAATAATTTCAAGGAATAAAGTTATCACCGAATGTTCCATGTTATTCCTTTTATCAGCACATAAACACCCAAGGTTGCAACCAAGGGTCACGGAAGTATCTACACCGGAATACTCCGGACATGGGTACCATTCAGGTTTTATCCCGCAACACGGTCCAACAAGAAAACTCCCAAGGCCGCGGCCAAGGGTCACGGTAGTATCTACTCAGGAATACTCCGGACAAGATAATCGTAAGAGCACCATTCCACAATAGTAACATTTACTATGTCTGAAATTATAAGACGTAAAGTCTGAGCAAGATCACTTGCCTCAAATCCGACGAGAGTTATTTCTTGACAAGGCAACGGCTTGAACGATCACACTTGGAAGTCCGACCTATTACATGTTTGTCGATTAACATCTTATGATAACAACGATGATCAACTACGTTCCTTCCCCTCCCGCCTGTTAGAACCCTACCCTAGTTGCTTATGATGCCGGAATCGAATTTCTCTGTTTCTAACCATAATGCGTGCCATTAAATTCTTAGGTTCGACAACATTCTATATAAATTATCCTTCCGCTAAACAATAGTGTTTTAACACAACATTACTACGTTAATTATAACCAACAATCACCGAGATTTCATCGTTGTCTTAATATGCAAGTCTAGAACGATTAATCCATCATCTTAACATGTTTCGGTATCTATTCGACTAGAAATTGCTGGTAAGTTCATCAAGGATTTATTAACGGTTTTATTCAACATGATAATACGGTTATACATGAAATCCTTCAAAGATGATTCCGAGAAGTTGATGATTAGCAACATGATTATGAGTTCTATTATTATTCATTCCAACTTCTAGCTTCGATGGATATCGATTAACAATTGCGATAGTTATATACCGGTCCGATTATTCGGGGTTCTAAGCTACCCAAGGCATCCGAGGTTTACTATAACTTACTAAACAACACTGAAATAAGTTCAAGGTTGGATAAACTTACCTTTACTGACAAAAGATGATGAAGAACGACGGTGGACGAAGGAGAACGAGAGGATAACACCTTCAAGACCTTCCCCGAAGCTTGATTAACGCACTCTAATAGGATAGCACTTGAATTGGGAGGTTAGAATTGGTTCAAGGATGGTGGAGAGCAGTGTATATGAAAGAATAATGATTTTTGGGACGGAAGAAATGAAAGGCAAAGTGTTCTTTTATAAACTCAGATTGCCCTTACGTACGTTATGCCTGACGGTTTACGTACGTAAGGGACTTTACGTACGTTATGGTAACGTATTAACGTACGTAAGGAACTCGCTGGAACAATTTACACACATCGTTACGTGCGTAACGAAAGCGGGTTAACGTACGTAACACCTCGTTGACTTGCCTGTCGCAATCACGCCGAAAGGTGGTCGGCATGCGTATTACCTGACGAAGATTCCTGTTCGAAGACCGAAGACCGATGTTATGTACGTAAGGGCCGATCTTTAACGTACGTAATGACTCGGATATAATGTACGTAATGACTCGGAGTATAACGTACGTAAGGACCAATTTTCTTATGACACGACTCCCTCTCCATGTCGTCTGGAAATCTCTCGGGGAACAAGACGTTGGCCACCGTCATATTCATATTATACAAAATATGTTTTATCGCAATGGAGTACATTTATTTATCAAATAGAAGAAATGGACGTGAGCGCCCAAAGTGAAAAAGCATGTAATACTGGTGGTATTACATACCACCCCCTTAAAATAGTTTCGTCCCGAAACTAAGAAAATAACTCGGGATGATTCTCTCTCATGCTCGCCTCGGTCTCCCAAGTCGCTTCTTAAAATGCGTGGTGCGACCACTGAACTTTAACAAGGGGTATGTCCTTGTTCCTTAGTGTCTTTACGCGTCGATCCAAAATCGCTGTTGGAACTTCCCTAAAGGTAGCATCATTGGAAATCTCTACTTCCTCGAAGTTGATCTTGTGGATAGGATCGTACACGTACTTTCTCAGCTGGGAGACGTGGAAGACATTATGCACTCCGTCTAACGATGGTGGTAATGCTAGCCGATAAGCGAGTCTAAGCTCGGTCCAAGATTTCGAGCAGCCGATAAACCTCGGGCTTAGCTTGCCCTTCTGGCCGAAGCGTCGAATGCCCCGCATTGGCGATACTTTAACCCAAACATGATCCCCAACCATAAATTCCAACGGTCGCTGTCGGTCCGTAGCATAAGACCTTTGGCGACTCTGCGCTGCCAACATGTGTTTTCGAACAATGGATATCTTCTTAATAGATTCCTCGATTAGATCCAACTTGGTGGCGATGACATCGGATGCATCGTCCCAACATAGGGGAGACTTGCACCTTCTACCATACAAGGCCTCAAAGGGGGCCATGCCTATGCTTGCATGCCAGCTGTTGTTGTACGAAAATTCCGCTAAACAGAGGTGTTTAGCCCAGTCCTTGCCCCAATCGAGTACACATGCTCTCAACATATCTTCCGAGTGCCGTATGGTGCGTTACATTTGTCCATCCGTTTGAGGGTGATAGCGATCTTGAAATGCGATGAGTACCCATGGCACAGTGGATGACCTTCGAAGCGGGACACATATCTAGTGTCTCTATCCGAAATAATCCCGAGGAACGCCATGTAATCTCACGATTTCCCGAACAAAGATGGTGGCACTACATTGCATTCGATGGCCTCCTGAATTGAAATGAAGTGTGCCGACTTTGTCAGTCGGTCTACAATAACCCATATCGTGTCCTTTCCCCCCGCCGTCACTGGTAACTTGGTGACAAAGTCCATTGATATGCTCTCCCATTTCCGTTCCGGAATGGGTAAGGGCTGCATGATTCCGGCCGGTCTACGGTGTTCAATCTTCACCTGTTGACATATAATACATCGAGCGACAAACCTTGCTACCTCTCGCTTCATATTCTTCCACCAGAAACTCTTTCGCAGGTCTTTGTACATTTTGCTCGCCCCGGGATGTATCGAATAGGGAGTAGAATGAGCTTCCTTGAGTATAGTTTGCTTAAGCTCGTCATTAGGTGGAATGAAAATCCTGTTCCTGAATCTAACTAAGCTCCCTTGGATCCTGTAGTCTGAAATAATTCCCCCTTCGGCCTTTGCACCGATCGCACGAAGTTCTGGATCCTCCATCTATGCTAGGCGTATCTCGTCCAGCAGAGACGAGCGAATATCAATCGAGAACAACTGTCCCTGGCGGTGTTGTATCCACACTTCAATGTCATTTCTCCTGAGATCTTTACGCAATTCGGTTATCTTGTCAAACCGAGATAGTGTCACCTCTGCGCAGCTTTTCCGACTCGGTCGTACGCTCTGACGTTGGCTTTTCCAGGGTGATATAGAATCTCTACATCGTAATCCTTGATTGACTCCAGCCAACGTCTCTGTCTCATATTTAACTCTTTCTGAGTGAAAATATACTTTAAACTCTTGTGGTCCGTAAAGATCTTGCAGGTAACCCCATACAGGTAATGTCTCCAAATCTTGAGAGCGTGGACCACTGCAGCTAGTTCCAAGTCATGTGTTGGGTAGTTCACCTCATAAGGTTTAAGTTGTCGAGAGGTGTAAGCGATAACCCTGTCTTTTTGCATGAACACACATCCCAGCCCGTGCTTAGACGCATCGGTGCATATTACGAATCCCTCCGTACCCTGCGGTAGTACCAACACTGGGGCGGTAGTAAGCTTTCTTTTTAGCTTGTCGAAACTCTCCTGACAATCTGTTGTCCAGACAAACTTGGTGTTCTTCCTAAGCAGATTTGTTAATGGTTGAGCGACACAGGAGAAGGCCTCGACGAACCGTCGATAATATCCTGCCAACCCCAGGAAACTCCTCACCTCTTTGACGTTTCTAGGTGGTTCCCAACTCATAACTGTCTCGATCTTCTGGGGGTCTACTTTAACACCTTCTGCTGAAATCACATGTCCCAAAAAGGTTACCTCTGGCATCCAAAACTCGCATTTAGAAAGTTTAGCATACAGTTGATGTTGCCTTAAAACGCTCAACACCTGCCTCAAGTGTTCCTCATGCTCCCATCGGCTTCGGGAATAAATTAAAATATCGTCGATGAAAACCACCACACACTTATCGAGAAACTCTGTCAGAACCCTGTTCATCAATTCCATAAAAATGGCTGGAGCATTAGTCAAGCCAAACGGCACCACCATGTACTCGTAGTGTCCATATCTCGATCGAAATGCGGTCTTAGGAATATCCTCCTCTCGAATTCTCAATTGGTGATATCCCGAACGTAAGTCAATCTTTGAAAACACAGTCGCTCCTTGCAGTTGGTCCAGTAAATCATCAATCCTTGGAAGTGGGTAACGGTTCTTAATAGTGACCTTATTAAGTTCCCTGTAATCGATACAGTAGCGCAGAGCTGTCCTTTTTCTTCACAAAAAGAACTGGCGCACCCCATGGCGAAGTACTTGGACGAATGAGCCCCTTCCTTAGCAATTCTTCGAGTTGTGACTTTAGTTCCTTCATTTCGGCTGGTGCCATCCTGTATGGTGCCTTGGAGATAGGCGTCGTTCCTGGCTCAAGTTCAATTGAGAGATCGACCTCCCTTCGTGGTGGCAATCCAGGTAGTTCATCGGGGAATACGTCCCGAAATTCGTTCACTACAGGAATGTTAGCAACCGACAGTTGTGACGTGTCCTCCTAAAGAATATAACACCAGAAATACGTTCCTAGATCATCGTGAGATGCTACTGCTGAAAGGAGACTGAGGGACCCTTTAGTACTGAAGTGCTCTCGGCCTCTAATTGTGTGAGTGGCACCGTCATTGGTCGTAATAGAAACTGTCAGGTGATATGTATCCAATACCGTCTTGTGCATCGTCATCCAATCCATACCCAAAATCACATCTTCGTTTTGGAGTGGAAAGACCATGAGATTGGTACATCGGCCAGTTATTGATCTGAATCGGACAGTTTCGAACTTCCAAGTTACCCTCCACCCTGCTACCCTCGGGTAGTTTAACAGTAAAGGACTCACAAGGTAGATGCAAACGGTTAACACATTCTACGGATATAAACGAGTGGGTTGCTCCAGTATCAAACAGTACATGAACAGGCTGAGATTTAATAAGGAGTGTACCTGAGACAGCAGGTGTAGTGCAGTCGTCGGTAGCCCTTAGTTCAAACACGCGGGACGGCGGTGTCCCGAGGAGGGTGCGGTGCCTCCCCGCGACCATGTCCTCTTAGGCACCGTGTAGAGGAGCTTGGTGAGGTGGAGATCGGTAGTCGGACATGGCGGACGCTGCGGATGTGCATGCAGGAGCCTTGCTGACTCTGAGGAGCTGGGTTTGGTGTAGGTTTGATCCGAGAGCAGTAGCGAGACATGTGCCCACCGCTTCCGCATGAAAAACACTTTGTCGACGCTTTACGACACTGACTCATGGTATGCCCTGCTATGCCACAATTGAAACAGATACGGCGAGAAGACCCGTCAGATGTTCCTTTCTGTTGGGACGAAGCTGCTGATTTGGAGGGGAACCCAATTCCCAAGTTCACTCTGCTGGTGCTCCCGGATTGATTTGCTGTATTCTGCTTCTTTTGGTTGTGCCCGGCATCCGAACTGACAACCGTTCCGGCGTATGCTGTGACCACGTCCTCATATGCCCTCAAAGTGGTGCAGTGAAACCCCGCTGCATAACGCTGAACATCCTCCGGCAACCGTTGAGAAAGGTGACAAATTCGCTGGTCTTCGGATGGAACCATCTGTGCGACATAGCTTAGCTCGGTCCTGTACGCTCGAATGATTTGAGTGCTGGCAAATTCGAGGTCTGTTTGAAGAAACTCCGCTCGTGCGGTTTGAGCGATTGGGGACGGTACTCGTCTCTCAATAGTTTGGAAAACTCGGGCCATCCGACTATTCTGTCCTGGCTTATAGGTCCTCCACCATCGGTGCGGTCACGGAGCCGGTTGATTCAGTGGTACTTTTCGGTTCTCGGCGGCCAATCACCTCGAAGGCGCCTCCATCTCCGAGATCCAATCGTCCACGTGCTTATCCACGACCGTCGAATAATGGCGGTCGCCTTGACATTTCTCCCGGCCAACGGTCCTTCGGTGTTCTCTTCTATGTTAATGACTGGTCTTGTTACGCCGGTTGACTCGAGCGATTCCCATAGCAATGGCACAGGCGAGAGTCGAACGAAGGTGGATCAAATCCGTCGTTACGGTTTTCGCTTCTGTTCGTTACGATTAAGAGGCGGTGGTTGATTTAAATTTGGATTAGTTTCTCCGGTGTTTCTGTCTCCCTGCTGGTTCATAGCGGAACCTTGTGCGTCATTTATGTTTCTTCTAGCTCCTCGACGTGCCATTGGTGATGTTCGTTCGATCTAACAGGTTAGTTTAATGCAAACATTCTCTGAGTTCTTACTGAATCCAAACATCATACTTGATCCTTAAGAATTTACGTGTATTTTACCTCGACATCCCTCGAGGAGTTACGGTCGTCAGAAGTGTTGGATTTTTTTTTTTTTTTGAAGGCAAAACGTTTCCAAAATATTTTGGTAAAACTTTCCACGTTAGTGTTTGTCTCTGATACCATTTTCTGTAACGCCCCCAAAATGAACCGGGACGCCACAGTGCCGTAGATCCCATGAGGGACCCACAGTGTCCGTACATACGGTTATTACACAACGTGGAATGTTCAAATTGATTTAAGAAATTAACAGGCCTTCTTCCAACACAGCTCATGCCTGGCCGTAACCTTCGGGGGTGTCCTGCACAAATTCAACAAATTTACCTGGCACGACATGCCGTGCCAGTAGCCTAGGTCAGAAACAATCCAAACCAAACTCAAAAGTAAATCTAATAATTTCAAGGAATAAAGTGATCACCGAATGTTCCATGTTATTCCTTTTATCAGCACATAAACTCCCAAGGTCGCAACCAAGGGTCACGGAAGTATCTACACAGGAATACTCCGGACATGGGTACCATTCAGGTTTTATCCCGCAACACGGTCCAACAAGAAAACTCCCAAGGCCGCGGCCAAGGGTCACGGTAGTATCTACTCAGGAATACTCCGGACAAGATAATCGTAAGAGCACCATTCCACAATAGTAACATTTACTATGTCTGAAATTATAAGACGTAAAGTCTGAGCAAGATCACTTGCCTCAAATCCGACAAGAGTTATTTCTTGACAAGGCAACGGCTTGAACGATCACACTTGGAAGTCCGACCTATTACATGTTTGTAGATTAACATCTTATGATAACAACGATGATCAACTACGTTCCTTCCCCTCCCGCCTGTTAGAACCCTACCCTAGTTGCTTATGATGCCGGAATCGAATTTCTCTGTTTCTAACGATAATGTGTGCCATTAAATTCTTAGGTTCGACAACATTCTATATAAATTATCCTTCCGCTAAACAATAGTGTTTTAACACAACATTCCTACGTTAATTATAACCAACAATCACCGAGATTTCATCGTTGTCTTAATATGCAAGTCTAGAACGATTAATCCATCATCTTAACATGTTTCGGTATCTATTCGACTAGAAATTGCTGGTAAGTTCATCAAGGATTTATTAACGGTTTTATTCAACATGATAATACGGTTATACATGAAATCCTTCAAAGATGATTCCGAGAAGTTGGTGATTAGCAACATGATTATGAGTTCTATTATTATTCATTCCAACTTCTATCTTCGATGGATATCGATTAACAATTGCGATAGTTATATACCAGTCCGATTATTACTGAGGGTTCTAAGCTACCCAAGGCATCCGAGGTTTACTATAACTTACTAAACAACACTGAAATAAGTTCAAGGTTGGATAAACTTACCTTCTTGACAAAAGATGATGAAGAACGACGGTGGACGAAGGAGAACGAGAGGATAACACCTTCAAGACCTTCCCCGAAGCTTGATTAACGCACTCTAATAGGATAGCACTTGAATTGGGAGGTTAGAATGGGTTCAAGGATGGTGGAGAGCAGTGTATATGAAAGAAGAATGATTTTTGGGACGGAAGAAATGAAAGGCAAAGTGTTCTTTTATAAACTCAGATTGCCCTTACGTACGTTATGCCTGACGGTTTACGACGTAAGGGACTTTACGACGTTATGGTAGCGTATTAACGTCGTAAGGAACTCGGCCGAACAATTTACACACATCGTTACGTGCGTAACGAAAGCGGGTTAACATACGTAACACCTCGTTGACTTGCCTGTCGCAATCACGCCGAAAGTTGGTCGGCATGCGTACTACCTGACGAAGATTCCTGTCCGAAGACCGAAGACCGATGTTACGTACGTAAGGGCCGATCTTTAACGTACGTAATGACTCGGATATAACGTACGTAATGACTCGGAGTATAACATACGTAAGGACCAATTTTGTTTACTAAATTATTATCACATTAATTTCTTATGACACTACTCCCTCTCCATGTCGTCTGGAAATCTCTCGGGGAACAAGACGCTGGCCACCGTCATATTCGCACCGATAATTACCTAACGACATCAAGGTATGTCACTGAAAGTTCGTCAATCATCACACCATCACAATACACGAATAACAGATGCGAAAAATACAGTACAACCATATTATACAAAATATGTTTTATCGCAATGGAGTACATTTATTTATCAAATAGAAGAAATGGACGTGAGCGCCCAAAGTGAAAAAGCATGTAATACTGGTGGTATTACACATATGCAAATCCATATGTTCATCGACATGAGCAACACATGACTCAATAACATGAACGACATTATGACAAAACACTAGGACGACCTCATGTTCAACAATATGAAAGACAACCTGCATGATCAACATCATCAACACTAAACCAAAATCAAAACTAAAATACTTGTCCCGAGTCCTTCAGGAGCAATCTCGATGTCAAATCATCACCGGCGATTATCCTCAATGCTCGACGATCCAAACGCACCATAAACTATAGATATTCATATCCTCATCTTTATCGCAACGTAACCTTGATACCCGAATATGCCAATAAATGAGATAAAGCATATACATTATGATTTAACTCCCAGAATCGGAAAGACAACATATAATCCAAATCTCCAGAATTTGCAGTAATAATCATTGCTATATGCATTATAAACGAAATAAAACTGAAACCATTCATTAAACATTATAACTGAGCAAGTAATAACTTGCCTCGATACCGATGAAGCCGTTACCAATTCCTCGTCGTCGTGTACAAGCTCCTCGGCTCCCGGCCCAAAGCGATTCACGAACGTACTCGAACACGACCGCAACATACGGTCATAATCACCGATCAATAATCTCAACCTATTGAAGTAATCAATTAACACATATTCGATAACAATCAACAACCGACACGACCAACCAATCAACTCAACGATTCAACGATATCTCGATCGTACACAAAACCAAATAATATACTCAAACCATTTTATGAATTCATATCCTTTATATGAGCCGAGATCCGATAATTACTAATCAATATAAACGATCGACAAACTCAATAATTTAACAATATCTCGATTAAACATAAGTCCGAACCATCCAACTCAACAATTACGAATTCATAACCAAAATACGATTACGGATACGAATGTAAATGAAATCATATTCGGTGATCAATCACAATCTTTCCGGATTCCAAATTGATATCATGATTCGTATTTCATCAAGAACATACGAATTCGACCACTACAATCGACGAACATTCGATCTTTATATCTTAAGATACCGATAATTCAACCTACGATCATCTTGCTATGTTCAATTCATCAAGGAGTTCCTCAAGAACACTAAATGATTCGAAACCTTGTTCATAGCCATCAAAACAACGTAATTCGATATCCTATAACATCTAAACAATCCTCGTTCATAATTTCAAGGTGTATATTATCGTATTTTTCAACATATGATCCTCCTAACATCAAGAATCGAAACAATCCTACCAAGAACACCAGGAACACTATAAATTTATAATCATACCCAACATAATCAAGACATAAACCATCATATCCTTCAACATATAGTTCATATAACCTTAAGAACCGTAACATCAACACCCTAATCATCCTCATACGAATCAAAGATGGATAACAATATCAAAATCCGAAATCAAGGTGAAGAGCTCAACAACATACCTTAAGAACATGAGTAACACAATTAAACTCTTCAAGGATCAACCATATCTCCATATTCAAGCCTCCCATCCATGTTTCCAAGCTTGTAATCAAAATGGAAGAGGTTAAGTCTCACTAATATCCTCAGAGGGACGAAGGTTGGAGGAGGAAATCGATTTTCTCTCGTGAAGAAATGAAAGACCGATCTTCATTTTATAAACTGCATCGATCATTACGTACGTTATCCATCAGCATTAACGTACGTAATGCCGCCTAGCGTACGCTAAGTGTCCTTCTTAGCGTACGTAATATCAATCCAGAGCTCACTGACTTATTTCGTTCACTCGCTTACGTACGTAATGTTTCCTCCATAACGTACGTAATACGTACGTTGACTTGCTACAGTAATTCCTCAGTTAACGTACGTAATGCATTACCCGTAGCGTACGTTAACCGAGAGTTGACTCGACCAAGCACGATCCTCGCCAAAAGCTGCCGACCGCGGGTCCCACCTGTCGGTCATAGCCTGAGCTGTCTAATTCCTCTCGTTACGTACGTAATGCCTTATGCGTAGCGTACCTAACACTTAGCAACTTAACGTACGTTAACTCTACTCATTAACGTACGTAATCCTGGTGTATTAGCGTACGCTATGTATACATCGTAGCGTGCGCTAATGTGGCTGTACTTTGCCATTTTCAGTTACTCTTGTCCAACGTCTCGACATGCAGAATACGAACATACGACATAATGAATATGTATACTCAACACATTATATTCTCAAATGTTATTGTCGACCAAATACGACAATTATACCAATACTGACATCTCAGTCCTTCATTTATTTTATACATACTGTACAGATTCCACGTTGTACAACATAACTCGGATAAAATAATATTAAACAACAGTAGTAGAAATTTCGGATATTACAAAAACCGATTCAAAGAATTCAAATGAGTCCATTATTACAAGCATCCCCAAAACATCAACCAAATACGCGTGCTCGTCTTGAAAAATAACTAGAAAACAAGACAACAACAATTTACATCACTGAGCCACTTCATCGTCATGTCGGCACTGTGGTTGCTTTCCCGCTCCTCGGCTACCTGAATATCAAAACAAATGTCCACCCCCGAAGGGGTTATCAAAACAATGCTAGTACAAGTATCATAATACATAAATCGGATATGCAACAATAATGTATCATAAATTACACAAAACGGACTTCCGCCACCGGAATCCAACGATGCAAATCCACGTGATTCCATCAACACAACACAGGGTAATCCAACGATCCAACGCCCTCCGTATAGATCCCCATGATGATTCCGTCGGACCAACGCATGGTGGAAAACCCGTCCAATGATCCAGTCGGACCAACGCATGGTGGATATCCGATCCAGCGCCCTCAGCAGAGATCGCTGGATCCCTTCGGATCATCAAAACATACACAAACACAAACCATGCATATACATATGCCAAATCGATATGTCCATTAACATGAATATTCAAGAAATTAATAACGAATACCATGATAATTCAAAGGAACTAAGCTCATGCTCAACAACATGAATAAACTGTATGCATGATAAAAGAATCCCAATATTAACAAATTTTCAAATACGATACTTGCCTCAAAGATGGCAAGAACTAAATAATCCAATGAATGTCAACACGTCCGAAGGTCGCCGCTCCTCGATCGATCACCTTATACAAGGAAATAACAAGGAATTCAACAACCTCACGAAACTAATGCACGAGCACCGAACACACCAAGGTTATAATCGAGTAATCAAATAATGAACGATCGGCTCTCGGTTCTATCTCCCGACAAATACTAAGTTGGGAAAAAGGCAAGTAAATTCACGAGATCACAATGGGGCACAAATTCGGTGTCTACGATTCCAAAAGTGTTCCCATTAAGCTCCAAACTTTAAATTCCAATTATCAACTCAAATGTTTGGTTCGGTTCTACAACAATACGTAACGGGATAATCATGATCAATCTAGTTCTAGGCTAATTCACCTATACGATTCTCGTTCTTCAGTGAGTAGTTCTTCTTATCAAGTTCTATATTCAAATGATTGTCCTAACTATCATCTCCTAGTTCTAATCATCCCAGTAGAATAATCAACGAGTTTATCTAAGGCAAGAGTTATAATTGAACACCCTTCACATACACCTACTTGAATTCATCTTATACAAGGGGTAAGCCTTAACACTTTGTTCCTTAAAAGAGTGTTACGAAATCATCATCAAGGTGTGTTTATCTCAGAAAATTCCATTCTTAAAGTTGGTAAAGATTAAGGCTCAACTAATAACATTGGAAACCATATTTCATCCAATACAATCTTCCTAACATGGTGTTGGAGTCACTATGGCATAACAAGCTCAATAACCTCTGCGAAAAGCTCATAATATGACTAAGAACATAATCTCCATCTTGGTGTAGAGTTAACATACCTCAAAAAATGGAAGAACAATTAAAATCTTGAAGAAACTCTTCACCGGAAGCTTGAACACCAATCCACAAGGTTTAAGCTTCCCAAAAATCGGCCCAGATGATGATATGAAGGATAAATGGTGAGGGATAGTCTCAAGAACACGGAAATCGGCCAAGGTGAGGGTGAGAAATGAAATGGGGGGTGAGGTCTATAAATAGAAATTTAACCTTTACGTACGCTAAACACAATACATTACATACGTAACACTCTTAGCGCACGCTAGGCTCGAAGATTAGCGTACGTTAACGTCTGGATAGAGCTTACTAACTTGTTTCTGGCATTGGCTTACGGCTTTATGTACGTAATAGCTAGGTCCTTAGCGTATGTTAAAAATACCCCTTAGCGTATGTTAAGTCCATTGACTTGCTTAGCTGGAAAGCCGTCCAGGTTCACGCGGAGCATCACACGAATCTTTATCGGCCCCCACACGCCGACCCTTGTCTGATCACGAATTGACCAAAGCTTACGTACGTTAAGCTAAAGAGATAACGTACGTTATATTGCAGTCGTAGCGTACGTTAAGATCAACATCTAGCGTACGTTATGACGTGCAGAACTATGCATGCAAAGTGTCGGAGATACGAAAACGTAAGGATACGAATATGGGGAAACCAATCTTCTCACAAAGTCGAATCTTACAAGATCGAAATTCACAATAATTATCCGGGCATTTCATTATGAAGCTCCAATTCACGTTGGAAGAGGCTGGAATACACTAAGAGATGTAGATGGATGATTTCTAGAGAGAGAAATCGAAAATGGGTCGTGAGTAAATGAAAGACGAAACAAGTCTTTATAATCTACACATCGCATTACGGTCGCTATACAATCCACTTAACGTACATTATATTTATATGTCTAACGTACGTTATCATCTCTAGGTAGCGTACGTTAAGTCCTGCCAGTCACTGCCTCAAAACGAACCATGCATTACGTATGTTATTAGCATAAGCATTACGTACGTAATGCTCGTTGACTTGACTGCCTCGAAAGGCCAACATTATCCAATCACGTTCGGCCCCACACGCGGAAAGTCAGGTGCGATCAGATACCCTGTGTTACGTACGTAACCAACATAGTTTAACATACGTAACCTGCCACCCTTAACGTGCGTAATGCTGTGCATGTAGCGTACGTTAGGTCCAATACACTTAGCCAAAAAAATCAACTCCAAACTCACCAAGCAACATCTAATCGGCAACACAATACCGATGACAAGTATAAATATTTCGATTTCGAAATATCCCAATACAATATATATTGTATCAGTCAAATACAACACCACTTGTATAATTCCAAATGAATACGTACAATACAATAGTAAAACGAAAAAAAAATTGCCCCTGGATATTACATACAATGCATTTAATGATATTAAATGCTAAATGCATTAATTGGTGTAACATTCATACTTATTACACTTCATAAGTGTTCGTGTAGTCCGATGTTCATATTTTGTCCAGTGTGGATACCGGTCCGAGCAGGCTTCTTCGAAATCGGGTCTTCGAGTTGACTGATTTGGTCTCTACCAAATCAATCTTCGGATAGTGGATCCAAATAGACTATACTGAATAGAGTTTTGCTTAATCTAATAGTGGATAGTGTGGCCGAGCCACTTCCAAATTAGGGGCATAGTCTAGGTCATGCTGAACACTCTCCAATTCTTTTTACATTAGTCTCTTAAACTTCCATCACATATTCAATGTGAGATGTAATTCTTTCCATTCATATTAAATGCCCTTTCATATCACCAAATTCAATCAATTAATTTCTCACTCACCATAAAATCGGGTTTTGAAAATTTAGACACCCAACATAGATTAATCTCTGACTATTTAATTTTACATAACTTAAAAATTTTTAGCCATTAAAAATCAATTAAAGAAATAATTTTTCTAACATTTTATCTGTAAAAAAGTTCCCAAAATATTTCCTTTTTATTCTTGAACAGTTTTTAGAGTGAGCCCCCATGGATGTGAGAAGATGTTCGACGTACCGGTTATAGACATTTACCGGCGAACTTTGGGAAATATCGAAGTTGAAGGCAAGGCGCTATTATTCGTACTAAAAACCACACATCTTGTGGAGCATAAAAAACTCAGAGATTTTTTTATAGATTGGACGTAAGTCACTACTTCAATTCACCTTTTCATTTATCTGCAAGTCAGTACTTCAATTCACCTAATTCTAATATCTTTTCAGTGGCATTGAATGGGATGACGATATCATGTATTCACATGTTATCGGAGTGATGGGAGCTCACTCATTGTATCGATTCCAGTTCAGGTCACAAGACGAGGCGACACATGCCTACACCTGTGTAGTAGATGCTTCCGAAGCAGAAAGACTTCTAGGGGACACAGTTGAGTCACTTGGAGAACCTTTTTTTATGTTCGAAAACATCCCAGTTTATGTAGAGCGTCCCGATATTGCAATTTCGCATTTGATGACGTATATATAGTTACTGTATATCCGTAGAGAAATAATGAACACTTTGATTTGAATATGTTTAAGACTAAACTCACCATCGGGAAATTGGGAATATTTGAACTTTTGGACTTTTAGTTTTCTATATATTTAGTATTTGATATTGATACTAGAATTAGTCAATTTATAGGATATGTTAATTTCACCCCAACGTCAACCCGCATCTAAATCTAATACAAACGGGTTTGGACCATATTAAATTCATTATAATATTGGAAAATCTCAAACCACCTAATGCGAGACTATGGTTTGGATCCTAAACTCTATGGAATGGATTTAAATTTAAACCCACCATAGAGTTTAGGATCCAAACCATAGTCTCGCATTAGGTGGTTTGAGATTTTCCAATATTATAATGAATTTAATATGGTGCAAACCCGTTTGTATTAGATTTAGATGCGGGTTGACGTTGGGGTGAAATTAACATATCCTATAAATTGACTAATTCTAGTATCAATATCAAATACTAAACATATAGAAAACTAAAAGTCCAAAAGTTCAAATATTCCCAATTTCCCGATGGTGAGTTTAGTCTTAAACATATTCAAATCAAAGTGTTCATTATTTCTCTACGGATATACAGTAACTATGTATACGTCATCAAATGCGAAATTGCAATATCGGGACGCTCTACATAAACTGGGATGTTTTCGAACATAAAAAAAGGTTCTCCAAGTGACTCAACTGTGTCCCCTAGAAGTCTTTCTGCTTCGGAAGCATCTACTACACAGGTGTAGGCATGTGTCGCCTCGTCTTGTGACCTGAACTGGAATCGATACAATGAGTGAGCTCCCATCACTCCGATAACATGTGAATACATGATAGCGTCATCCCATTCAATGCCACTGAAAAGATATTAGAATTAGGTGAATTGAAGTACTGACTTGCAGATAAATGAAAAGGTGAATTGAAGTAGTGACTTACGTCCAATCTATAAAAAAATCTCTGAGTTTTTTATGCTCCACAAGATGTGTGGTTTTTAGTACGAATAATAGCGCCTTGCCTTCAACTTCGATATTTCCCAAAGTTCGCCGGTAAATGTCTATAACCGGTACGTCGAACATCTTCTCACATCCATGGGGGCTCACTCTAAAAACTGTTCAAGAATAAAAAGGAAATATTTTGGGAACTTTTTTACAGATAAAGTGTTAGAAAAATTATTTCTTTAATTGATTTTTAATGGCTAAAAATTTTTAAGTTATGTAAAATTAAATAGTCAGAGATTAATCTATGTTGGGTGTCTAAATTTTCAAAACCCGATTTTATGGTGAGTGAGAAATTAATTGATTGAATTTGGTGATATGAAAGGGCATTTAATATGAATGGGAAGAATTACATCTCACATTGAATATGTGATGGAAGTTTAAGAGAATAATGTAAAAAGAATTGGAGAGTGTTCAGCATGACCTAGACTATGCCCCTAATTTTGAAGTGGCTCGGCCACACTCTCCACTATTAGATTAAGCAAAACTCTATTCAGTATAGTCTATTTGGATCCACTATCCGAAGATTGATTTGGTAGAGACCAAATCAGTCAACTCGAAGACCCGATTTCGAAGAAGCCTGCTCGGACCGGTATCCACACTGGACAAAATATGAACATCGGACTACATGAACACTTATGAAGTGTAATAAGTATGAATGTTACACCAATTAATGCATTGAGCATTTAATATCATTAAATGCATTGTATGTAATATCCAGGGGCAATTTTTTTTCGTTTTACTGTTGTATTGTACGTATTCATTTGGAATTATACAAGTGGTGTTGTATTTGACTGATACAATATATATTGTATTGGGATATTTCGAAATCGAAATATTTGTACTTGTCATCGGTATTGTGTTGCCGATTAGATGTTGCTTGGTGAGTTTGGAGTTGATTTTTTTGGCTAAGTGTATTGGACCTAACGTACGCTACATGCACAGCATTACGCACGTTAAGGGTGGCAGGTTACGTATGTTAAACTATGTTGGTTACGTACGTAACACAGGGTATCTGATCGCACCTGAATTTCGGCGTGTGGGGCCGAACGTGATTGGATAATGTTGGCCTTTCGAGGCAGTCAAGTCAACGAGCATTACGTACGTAATGCTTATGCTAATAACATACGTAATGCATGGTTCGTTTTGAGGCAGTGACTGGCAGGACTTAACGTACGCTACCTAGAGATGATAACGTACGTTAGACATATAAATATAATGTACGTTAAGTGGATTGTATAGCGGCCGTAATGCGATGTGCAGATTATAAAGACTCGTTTTGTCTTTCATTTACTCACGACCCATTTTCGATTTCTCTCTCTAGAAATCATCCATCTACATCTCTTAGTGTATTCCAGCCTCTTCCAACGTGAATTGGAGCTTCATAATGAAATGCCCGGATAATTATTGTGAATTTCGATCTTGTAAGATTCGACTTTGTGAGAAGATTGGTTTCCCCATATTCGTATCCTTACGTTTTCGTATCTCCGACACTTTGCATGCATGGTTCTGCACCTCATAACGTACGCTAGATGTTGATCTTAACGTACGCTACGACTGCAATACAACGTACGTTATCTCTTTAGCTTAACGTACGTAAGCTTTGGTCAATTCGTGATCAGACAAGGGTCGGCGTGTGGGGGCCGATGAAGATTCGTGTGATGCTCCGCGTGAACCTGGAGGGCTTTCTAGCTAAGCAAGTCAACGGACTTAACATACGCTAAGGGGTATTTTTAACGTACGCTAAGGACCTAGCTATTACGTACGTAAAACCTCTATGCTAACGTACGTAAGACAATGCCAGAAACAAGTTAGTAAGCTCTATCCAGACGTTAACGTACGCTAATCTTCAAGCCTAGCATGTGCTAAGAGTGTTACGTATGTAATGTATTGTGTTTAGCGTACGTAAAGGTTAAATTTCTATTTATAGACCTCACCCCCCATTTCATTTCTCACCCTCACCTTGGCCGATTTCCGTGTTCTTGAGACTATCCCTCACCATTTATCCTTCATATCATCATCTGGGCCGATTTTTGGGAAGCTTAAACCTTGTGGATTGGTGTTCAAGCTTCCGGTGAAGAGTTTCTTCAAGATTTTAATTGTTCTTCCCTTTTTTGAGGTATGTTAACTCTACACCAAGATGGAGATTATGTTCTTAGTCATATTATGAGCTTTTCGCAGAGGTTATTGAGCTTGTTATGCCATAGTGACTCCAACACCATGTTAGGAAGATTGTATTGGATGAAATATGGTTTCCAATGTTATTAGTTGAGCCTTAATCTTTACCAACTTTAAGAATGGAATTTTCTGAGATAAACACACCTTGATGATGATTTCGTAACACTCTTTTAAGGAACAAAGTGTTAAGGCTTACCCCTTGTATAAGATGAATTCAAGTAGGTGTATGTGAAGGGTGTTCAATTATAACTCTTGCCTTAGATAAACTCGTTGATTATTCTACTGGGATGATTAGAACTAGGAGATGATATTTGGGACAATCATTTGAATATAGAACTTGATAAGAAGAACTACTCACTGAAGAGCGAGAATCGTATAGGTGAATTAGCCTAGAACTAGATTGATCATGATTATCCCGTTACATATTGTTGTAGAACCGAACCAAACATTTGAGTTGATAATCAGAATTTAAATTTTGGAGCTTAATGGGAACACTTTTGGAATCGTAGACACCGACTTTGTGCCCCATTGTGATCTCGTGAATTTACTTGCCTTTTTCCCAACTTAGTATTTGTCGGGAGATAGAACTGAGAGCCGATCGTTCATTATTTGATAACTCGATTATAACCTGGGTGTGTTCGGTGCTCGTGCATTAGTTTCGTGAGGTTGTTGAATTCCTTGTTATTTCCTTGTATAAGGTGATCGATCGAGGAGCGGCGACCTTCGGACGTGTTGACATTCATTGGATTATTTAGTTCTTGCCATCTTTGAGGCAAGTATCGTATTTGAAAATTTGTTAATATTGGGATTCTTTTATCATGCATACAGTTTATTCATGTTGTTGAGCATGAGCTTAGTTCCTTTGAATTATCATGGTATTCATTATTAATTTCTTGTATATTCATGTTAATGGACATATCGATTTGGCATATGTATATGCATGGTTTGTGTTTGTGTATGTTGTGATGATCCGAAGGGATCGAGCGATCTATGCTGAGGGCGCTGGATCGGATATCCACCATGCGTTGGTCCGACTGGATCATTGGACGGGTTTTCCACCATGCGTTGGTCCGACGGAATCATCATGGGGATCTATACGGAGGGCGTTGGATCGTTGGATTACCCTGTGTTGTGTTGATGGAATCACGTGGATTTGCATCGTTGGATTCCGGTGGCGGAAGTCCGTTTTGTGTAATTTATGATACATTATTGTTGCATATCCGATTTATGTATTATGATACTTGTACTAGCATTGTTTTGCTAACCTCTTCGGGGGTGGACATTTGTTTTGATATTCAGGTAGCCGAGGAGCGGGAAAGCAACCACAGTGCCGACATGACGATGAAGTGGCTCAGTGATGTAAATTGTTGTTGTCTTGTTTTCTAGTTATTTTTCAGTACTCGAGTACGCGTATTTGGTTGATGTTTTGGGGATGCTTGTAATAATGGACTCATTTGAATTGTTGAACTGGTTTTTGTAATATCCGAAATTTCTACTACTGTTGTTTAATATTATTTTATCCGAGTTATGTTGTACAACGTGGAATCTGTACAGTATGTATAAAATAAATGAAGGACTGAGATGTCAGTATTGGTATAATTGTCGTATTTGGTCGACAATAACATTTGAGAATATAATGTGTTGAGTATACATATTCATTATGTCGTATGTTCGTATTCTGCATGTCGAGACGTTGGACAAGAGTAGCTGAAAATGGCAAAGTACAGCCACATTAGCGCATGCTACGATGTATACATAGCGTACGCTAATACACCAGGATTACGTACGTTAATGAGTAGAGTTAACGTACGTTAAGTTGCTAAGTGTTACGTACGCTACGCATAAGGCATTACGTACGTAACGAGAGGAATTAGACAGCTCAGGCTATGGCCGACAGGTGGGACCCGCGGTCGGCAGCTTTTGGCGAGGAACGTGCTTGGTCGAGTCAACTCTCGGTTAACGTACGCTACGGGTAATGCATTACGTACGTTAACTGAGGAATTACTGTAGCAAGTCAACGTACGTATTACGTACGTTATGGAGGAAACATTACGTACGTAAGCGAGTGAACGAAACAAGTCAGTGAGCTCTTGATTGATATTACGTACGCTAAGAAGGACACTTAGCGTACGCTAGGCGGCATTACGTACGTTAATGCTGATGGATAACGTACGTAATGATCGATGCAGTTTATAAAATGAAGATCGGTCTTTCATTTCTTCACGAGAGAAAATTGATTTCCTCCTCCAACCTTCGTCCCTCTGAGCATATTAGTGAGACTTAACCTCTTCCATCTTGATTACAAGCTTGGAAACATGGATGGGAGGCTTGAATATGGAGATATGGTTGATCCTTGAAGAGTTTAATTGTGTTACTCATGTTCTTAAGGTATGTTGTTGAGCTCTTCACCTTGATTTCGGATTTTGATATTGTTATCCGTGTTTGATTCGTATGAGGATGATTAGGGTGTTGATGTTACGGTTCTTGAGGTTATATGAACTATATGTTGAAGGATATGATGGTTTATGTCTTGATTATGTTGGGTATGATTATAAATTCATAGTGTTCCTGGTGTTCTTGGTAGGATTGTTTCGATTTTTGATGTTAGGAGGATCATATGCTGAAAAATACGATAATATACACCTTGAAATTATGAACGAGGATTGTTTAGATGTTATAGGATATCGAATTACGTTGTTTTGATGGCTATGAACAAGGTTTCGAATCATTTAGTGTTCTTGAGGAACTCCTTGATGAATTGAACATAGCAAGATGATCGTAGGTTGAATTATCGGTATCTTAAGATATAAAGATCGAATGTTCGTCGATTGTAGTGGTAGAATTCGTATGTTCTTGATGAAATACGAATCATGATACCAATTTGGAATCCGGAAAGATTGTGATTGATCACCGAATATGATTTCATTTACATTCGTATCCGTAATCGTATTTTGGTTATGAATTCGTAATTGTTGAGTTGGATGGTTCGGACTTATGTTTAATCGAGATATTGTTAAATTATTGAGTTTGTCAATCGTTTATATTGATTAGTAATTATCGGATCTCGGCTCATATAAAGGATATGAATTCATAAAATGGTTTGAGTATATTATTTGGTTTTGTGTACGATCGAGATATCGTTGAATCGTTGAGTTGATTGGTTGGTCGTGTCGGTTGTTGATTGTTATCGAATATGTGTTAATTGATTACTTCAATAGGTTGAGATTACTGATCGGTGATTATAACCGTATGTTGCGGTCGTGTTCGAGTACGTTCGTGAATCGCTTTGGGCCGGGAGCCGAGGAGCTTGTACACGACGACGAGGAATTGGTAATGGCTTCATCGGTATCGAGGCAAGTTATTACTTGCTCAGTTATAATGTTTAATGAATGGTTTCAGTTTTATTTCGTTTATAATGCATATAGCAATGATTATTACTGCAAATTCTGGAGATTTGGATTATATGTTGTCTTTCTGATTCTGTGAGTTAAATCATAATGTATATGCTTTATCTCATTTATTGGCATATTCGGGTATCAAGGTTACGTTTCGATAAAGATGAGGATATGAATATCTATAGTTTATGGTGCGTTTGGATCGTCGAGTATTGAGGATAATCGCCAGTGATGATTTGACATCGAGATTGCTCCTGAAGGACTCGGGACAAGTATTTTAGTTTTGATTTTGGTTAGTGTTGATGATGTTGATCATGCAGGTTGTCTTTCATATTGTTGAACATGAGGTCGTCCTAGTGTTTTGTCATAATGTCGTTCATGTTATTGAGTCATGTGTTGTTCATGTCGATGAACATATGGATTTGCATATGTGTAATACCACCAGTATTACATGCTTTTTCACTTTGGGCGCTCACGTCCATTTCTTCTATTTGATAAATAAATGTACTCCATTGCGATAAAACATATTTTGTATAATATGGTTGTACTGTATTTTTCGCATCTGTTATTCGTGTATTGTGATGGTGTGATGATTAACGAACTTTCAGTGACATACCTTGATGTCGTTAGGTAATTATCGGTGCGAATATGACGGTGGCCAGCGTCTTGTTCCCCGAGAGATTTCCAGACGACATGGAGAGGGAGTCGTGTCATAAGAAATTAATGTGATAATAATTTAGTAAACAAAATTGGTCCTTACGTATGTTATACTCCGAGTCATTACGTACGTTATATCCGAGTTATTACGTACGTTAAAGATCGGCCCTTACGTACGTAACATCGGTCTTTGGTCTTCGGACAGGAATCTTCGTCAGGTAGTACGCATGCCGACCAACTTTCGGCGTGATTGCGACAGGCAAGTCAACGAGGTGTTACGTATGTTAACCCGCTTTCGTTACGCACGTAACGATGTGTGTAAATTGTTCCAGCGAGTTCCTTACGTACGTTAATACGTTACCATAACGTACGTAAAGTCCCTTACGTACGTAAACCGTCAGGCATAACGTACGTAAGGGCAATCTGAGTTTATAAAAGAACACTTTGCCTTTCATTTCTTCCGTCCCAAAAATCATTCTTCTTTCATATACACTGCTCTCCACCATCCTTGAACCAATTCTAACCTCCCAATTCAAGTGCTATCCTATTAGAGTGTGTTAATCAAGCTTCGGGGAAGGTCTTGAAGGTGTTATCCTCTCGTTCTCCTTCGTCCACCGTCGTTCTTCATCATCTTTTGTCAGTAAAGGTAAGTTTATCCAACCTTGAACTTATTTCAGTGTTGTTTAGTAAGTTATAGTAAACCTCGGATGCCTTGGGTAGCTTAGAACCCTCAGTAATAATCGGACTGGTATATAACTATCGCAATTGTTAATCGATATCCATCGAAGCTAGAAGTTGGAATGAATAATAATAGAACTCATAATCATGTTGCTAATCACCAACTTCTCGGAATCATCTTTGAAGGATTTCATGTATAACCGTATTATCATGTTGAATAAAACCGTTAATAAATCCTTGATGAACTTACCAGCAATTTCTAGTCGAATAGATACCGAAACATGTTAAGATGATGGATTAATCGTTCTAGACTTGCATATTAAGACAACGATGAAATCTCGGTGATTGTTGGTTATAATTAACGTAGGAATGTTGTGTTAAAACACTATTGTTTAGCGGAAGGACAATTTATATAGAATGTTGTCGAACCTAAGAATTTAATGGCACGCATTATGGTTAGAAACAGAGAAATTCGATTCCGGCATCATAAGCAACTAGGGTAGGGTTCTAACAGGCGGGAGGGGAAGGAACGTATTTGATCAGCGTTGTTATCATAAGATGTTAATCGACAAACATGTAATAGGTCGGACTTCCAAGTGTGATCGTTCAATCCGTTGCCTTGTCAAGAAATAACTTTCATCGGATTTGAGGCAAGTGATCTTGCTCAGACTTTACGTCTTATAATTTCAGACATAGTAAATGTTACTATTGTGGAATGGTGCTCTTACGATTATCTTGTCCGGAGTATTCCTGAGTAGATACTACCGTGACCCTTGGCCGCGGCCTTGGGAGTTTTCTTGTTGGATCGTGTTGCGGGATAAAACCTGAATGGTACCCATGTCCGGAGTATTCCTGTGTAGATACTTCCGTGACCCTTGGTTGCGACCTTGGGAGTTTATGTGCTGATAAAAGGAATAACATGGAACATTCGGTGATAACTTTATTCCTTGAAATTATTAGATTTTACTTTTGAGTTTGGTTTGGATTGTTTCTGACCTAGGCTACTGGCACGGCATGTCGTGCCAGGTAAATTTGTTGAATTTGTGCAGGACACCCCCGAAGGTTACGGCCAGGCATGAACTGTGTTGGAAGAAGGCCTGTTAATTTCTTAAATCAATTTGAACATTCCACGTTGTGTAATAACCGTATGTACGGACACTATTTTCTTTTGTACTTCGGGTTGTACGAATACTTTCTTAACTACTTCCGTATATTACCAGTTTAATAAAACATTTTAGAAAATATTTTCAAAAACTTGCCTTGTGGGTCCCTCATGGGATCTACGGCACTGTGGCGTCCCGGTTCATTTTGGGGGCGTTACAGAAAATGGTATCGGAGACAAACACTAACGTGGAAAGTTTTACCAAAATATTTTGGAAACGTTTTGCCTTCAAAAAAAAAAAATCCAACACTTCTGACGACCGTAACTCCTCGAGGGATGTCGAGGTAAAATACACGTAAATTCTCAAGGATCAAGTATGATGTTTAGATTCAGTAAGAACTCAGAGAATGTTTGCATTAAACTAACCTGTTAGATCGAACGAACATCACCAATGGCACGTCGAGGAGCTAGAAGAAACGTAAATGACGCACAAGGTTCCGCTATGAACCAGCAGGGAGACAGAAACACCGGAGAAACTAATCCAGCCGGAAATCAACCACCGCCTGTTAATCAGAACGAACAGGAAGCGGAAAACCAGAACGACGGGGGACTTGATCCAGCCTTCGTTCAGACTCTCGCCCAGGCCATTGCTATGGGAATCGCTCAGGTCAACCGGGCAGAACAAGTACCAGTCATTAACATAGAAGAGAACACCGGGAAGGACCGTTGGCTGGGAGAAATGCTGAAGGCCAGACCGCCATTATTCGACGGGTCAGGGGATAAGCACGTGGACGATTGGATCTCGGAGATGGAGACTGCCTTCGAGGTGATTGGCTGCCCAGGGAACCGAAAAGTACCACTCGGAATCAACCAGCTCCGTGACACCGCAGCCCGATGGTGGAGGACCTATAAGCCAGAGGACAGAATAGTCGGATGGCCCGAGTTTTCCAAACTATTGAGAGACGAGTACTGTCCTCGATCAGTTCAAACTGCACGAGCGTGGAGTTTCTTCAGCGCAGGACCTCAGAATTTTCCAGTACCAGAAATCATTCGAGCGTACAGGACCGAGCTAAGCTATGTCGCACAGATGGTTCCATCCGAAGACCAGCGAATTTGTCACCTTGCTCAACGGTTGCCGGAGGATGTTCAGCATTACGCAGCGGGGTTTCACTGCACCACTTTGAGGGCATATGAGGACGTGGTCACAGCATACGCCGGAACGATTGTCAGTTCGGATGCCGGGCACAACCAAAAGAAGCAGAAGACAGCAAATCAGTCCGGGAGCACCAGCAGAGTGAACTTGGGAAATGGGTTCCCCTCCAAATCAGCAGCTTCTTCCCAACAGAAAGGAACATCTGACGGGCCTTCTCGCCGTAGCTGTTTCATTTGTGGCATAGCAGGGCATACCATGAGTCAGTGTCGTAAAGCGTCGACAAAGTGTTTTTCATGCGGAAGGGGTGGGCACATGTCTCGCTACTTCTCTCGGATCAAACCTACACCAAACCCAGCTCCTCAGAGTCAGCAAGGCTCGGTACAGACATCCAGAGCGTCTGCCATGTCCGACTATCGATCTCCACCTCACCAAGCTCCTCTACACGGTGCCGGAAGAGGACGTGGTCGCGGGGGAGGCACTGCACCCTCCTCGGGGACACTGCCATCCCGCGTGTTTGAACTAAGGGCTACTGACGACCAGACTACACCTGCTGTCTCAGGTACACTCCTTATTAAATCTCAGCCTGTTCATGTACTGTTTGATACTGGAGCAACCCACTCGTTTATATCCGTAGAATGTGTTAACCGTTTGCATCTCCCTTGTGTACCTTGTGAGTCCTTTACTGTTAAACTACCCGAGGGTAGCAGGGTGGAGTGTAACTTGGAAGTTCGAAATCAGGTCCGTATCAATAACTGGCCGGATGACCAATCTCATGGTCTTTCCACTCCAAAACGAAGATGTGATTTTGGGTATGGATTAGATGACGATGCACAAGACGGTATTGGATACCTATCACCTGACAGTTTCTATTACGACCCATGATGGTGCCACTCACACAATTAGAGGCCGAGAGCACTTCAGTACTAAAGGGTCCCTCAGTCTCCTTTCAGCAGTAGCATCTCACGATGATCGAGGAACGTATTTATGGTGTTATATTCTTCAGGAGGACACGTCACAACTGTCGGTTGCTAACATTCCTGTAGTGAACGAATTTCCGGACGTATTCCCCGATGAACTACCTGGATTGCCACCACGAAGGGAGGTCGATATCTCAATTGAACTTGAGACAGGAACGACGCCTATCTCCAAGGCACCATACAGGATGACACCAGCCGAAATGAAGGAACTAAAGTCACAACTCGAAGAATTGCTAAGGAAGGGGCTCATTCGTCCAAGTACTTCGCCATGGGGTGCGCCAGTTCTTTTTGTGAAGAAAAAGGACAGCTCTCTGCGCCTGTGTATCGATTACAGGGAACTTAATAAGGTCACTATTAAGAACCGTTACCCACTTCCAAGGATTGATGATTTACTGGACCAACTGCAAGGAGCGACTGTGTTTTCAAAGATCGACTTACGTTCGGGATATCACCAATTGAGAATTCGAGAGGAGGATATTCCTAAGACCGCATTTCGATCGAGATATGGACACTACGAGTACATGGTGGTGTCGTTTGGCTTGACTAATGCTCCAGCCGTTTTTATGGAATTGATGAACAGGTTACGTGAGTTTCTCGATAAGTGTGTGGTGGTTTTCATCGACGATATTTTAATTTATTCCGGCCGATGGGAGCATGAGGAACACTTGAGGCGGGTGTTGAGCGTTTTAAGGCAACATCAATCGTATGCTAAACTTTCTAAATGCGAGTTCGGATGCCGAGGTAACCTTTTTGGGACATGTGATTTCAGAAGGCGTTAAAGTAGACCCCCAGAAGATCGAGACAGTTATGAGTTGGGAACCACCTAGAAACGTCAAAGAGGTGAGGAGTTTCCTGGGGTTGGCAGGATATTATCGACGGTTCGTCGAGGCCTTCTCCTGTGTCGCTCAACCATTAACAAATCTGCTTAGGAAGAACACCAAGTTTGTCTGGACAACAGATTGTCAGGAGAGTTTCGACAAGCTAAAAAGAAAGCTTACTACCGCCCCAGTGTTGGTACTACCGCAGGGTACGGAGGGATTCGTAATATGCACCGATGCGTCTAAGCACGGGCTGGGATGTGTGTTCATACAAAACGACAGGGTTATCGCTTACGCCTCTCGACAACTTAAACCTTATGAGGTGAACTACCCAACACATGACTTGGAACTAGCTGCAGTGGTCCACGCTCTCAAGATTTGGAGACATTACCTGTATGGGGTTACCTGCAAGATCTTTACGGACCACAAGAGTTTAAAGTATATTTTCACTCAGAAAGAGTTAAATATGAGACAGAGACGTTGGCTGGAGTTAATCAAGGAATACGATGTAGAGATTCTATATCACCCTGGAAAAGCCAACGTCGTAGCAGATGCACTGAGTCGGAAAACTGCGCAGGAGGTGACACTATCTGGTTTGACAGTACAGCTGGAATTGCAGCAAGATCTCAGGAGAAATGACATTGAAGTGTGGATACAACACCGCCAGGGACAGTTGTGCTCGATTGATATTCGCTCGTCTCTGCTGGACGAGATACGCCTAGCACAGATGGAGGATCCAGAACTTCGTGCGATCGGCGCAAAGGCCGAAGGGGGAATTATTTCAGACTACAGGATCCAAGGGAGCATAGTTAGATTCAGGAACATGATTTGCATTCCACCTAATGACGAGCTTAAGCAAACTAGACTCAAGTAAGCTCATTCTACTCCCTATTCGATACATCCCGGGGCGAGCAAAATGTACAAAGACCTGCGAAAGAGTTTCTGGTGGAAGAATATGAAGCGAGAGGTAGCAAGGTTTGTCGCTCGATGTATGATATGTCAACAGGTGAAGATTGAACACCGTAGACCGGCCGGAATCATGCAGCCCTTACCCATTCCGGAATGGAAATGGGAGAGCATATCAATGGACTTTGTCACCAAGTTACCAGTAATGGCGGGGGGAAAGGACACGATATGGGTTATTGTAGACCGACTGACAAAGTCGGCACACTTCATTCCAATTCAGGAGGCCATCGGAATGCAATACTGCCACCATCTTTGTTCGGGAAATCGTGAGATTACATGGCATTCCTCGGGGATTATTTCGGATAGAGACACTAGATATGTGTCCCGCTTCGGAAGGTCAGTCCACTGTGCCATGGGTACTCAATCGCATTTCAAGATCGCCTATCACCCTCAAACGGATGGACAAACAGAACGCACCATACAGACCCTGGAAGATATGTTGAGAGCATGTGTACTCGATTGGGGAAAGGACTGGGCTAAACACCTCTGTTTAGCGGAATTTTCGTACAACAGCTGGCATGCAAGCATAGGCATGGCCCCCTTTGAGGCCTTGTATGGTAGAAGGTGCAAGTCTCCCCTATGTTGGGACGATGCATCCGATGTCGTCGCCACCGAGTTGGATCTAATCTAGGAATCTATTAAGAAGATATCCATTGTTCGAAAACACATGTTGGCAGCGCAGAGTCGCCAAAGGTCTTATGCTACGGACCGCGGCAGTTGGAATTTATGGTTGGGGATCATGTTTGGGTTAAAGTATCGCCAATGCGGGGCATTCGACGCCGGCCGAAGGGCAAGCTAAGCCCGAGGTTTATTGGCCCGTTCGAAATACTGGACCGAGTCGGTAGACTCGCTTATCGGCTAGCATTACCACCATCGTTAGACGGAGTGCATAATGTCTTCCACGTCTCCCAGCTGAGAAAGTACGTGTACGATCCTAGCCACAAGATCAACTTCGAGGAAGTAGAGATTCCCAATGATGCTACCTTTAGGGAAGTTCCAACAGCGATTTTGGATCGACGCGTAAAGATACTAAGGAACAAGGACATACCCCTTGTTAAAGTTCAGTGGTCGCACCACGGTACGGAAGAAGCGACTTGGGAGACCGAGGCGAGCATGAGAGAGAATCATCCCGAGTTATTTTCTTAGTTTCGGGATGAAACTATTTTAAGGGGGGTGGTATGCAATACCACCAGTATTACATGCTTTTTCACTTTGGGCGCTCACGTCCATTTCTTCTATTTGATAAATAAATGTACTCCATTGCGATAAAACATATTTTGTATAATATGGTTGTACTGTATTTTTCGCATCTGTTATTCGTGTATTGTGATGGTGTGATGATTGACGAACTTTCAGTGACATACCTTGATGTCGTTAGGTAATTATCGGTGCGAATATGACGGTGGCCAACGTCTTGTTCCCCGAGAGATTTCCAGACGACATGGAGAGGGAGTCGTGTCATAAGAAATTAATGTGATAATAATTTAGTAAACAAAATTGGTCCTTACGTACGTTATACTACGAGTCATTACGTACGTTATATCCGAGTCATTACGTACGTTAAAGATCGGCCCTTACGTACGTAACATCGGTCTTCGGTCTTCGGACAGGAATCTTCGTCAGGTAGTACGCATGCCGACCAACTTTCGGTGTGATTGCGACAGGCAAGTCAACGAGGTGTTACGTACGTTAACCCGCTTTCGTTACGCACGTAACGATGTGTGTAAATTGTTCCAGCGAGTTCCTTACGTACGTTAATACGTTACCATAACGTACGTAACGTCCCTTACGTACGTAAACCGTCAGGCATAACGTACGTAAGGGCAATCTGAGTTTATAAAAGAACACTTTGCCTTTCATTTCTTCCATCCCAAAAATCATTCTTCTTTCATATACACTGCTCTCCACCATCCTTGAACCAATTCTAACCTCCCAATTCAAGTGCTATCCTATTAGAGTGCGTTAATCAAGCTTCGGGGAAGGTCTTGAAGGTGTTATCCTCTCGTTCTCCTTCGTCCACCGTCGTTCTTCATCATCTTTTGTCAGTAAAGGTAAGTTTATCCAACCTTGAACTTATTTTAGTGTTGTTTAGTAAGTTATAGTAAACCTCGGATGCCTTGGGTAGCTTAGAACCCTCAGTAATAATCGGACCGGTATATAACTATCGCAATTGTTAATCGATATCCATCGAAGCTAGAAGTTGGAATATATAATAATAGAACTCATAATCATGTTGCTATTCACCAACTTCTCGGAATCATCTTTGAAGGATTTCATGTATAACCGTATTATCATGTTGAATAAAACCGTTAATAAATCCTTGATGAACTTACCAGCAATTTCTAGTCGAATAGATACCGAAACATGTTAAGATGATGGATTAATCGTTCTAGACTTGCATATTAAGACAACGATGAAATCTCGGTGATTGTTGGTTATAATTAACGTAGGAATGTTGTGTTAAAACACTATTGTTTAGCGGAAGGATAATTTATATAGAATGTTGTCGAACCTAAGAATTTAATGGCACGCATTATGGTTAGAAACAGAGAAATTCGATTCCGGCATCATAAGCAACTAGGGTAGGGTTCTAACAGGCGGGAGGGGAAGGAACGTAGTTGATAATCGTTGTTATCATAAGATGTTAATCGACAAACATGTAATAGGTCGGACTTCCAAGTGTGATCGTTCAAGCCGTTGCCTTGTCAAGAAATAACTCTCGTCGGATTTGAGGCAAGTGATCTTGCTCAGACTTTACGTCTTATAATTTCAGACATAGTAAATGTTACTATTGTGGAATGGTGCTCTTACGATTATCTTGTCCGGAGTATTCCTGAGTAGATACTACCGTGACCCTTGGCCGTGGCCTTGGGAGTTTTCTTGTTGGACCGTGTTGCGGGATAAAACCTGAATGGTACCCATGTCCGGAGTATTCCTGTGTAGATACTTCCGTGACCCTTGGTTGCGACCTTGGGAGTTTATGTGCTGATAAAAGGAATAACATGGAACATTCGGTGATAACTTTATTCCTTGAAATGATTAGATTTTACTTTTGAGTTTGGTTTGGATTGTTTCTGACCTAGGCTACTGGCACGGCATGTCGTGCCAGGTAAATTTGTTGAATTTGTGCAGGACACCCCCGACGGTTACGGCCAGGCATGAGCTGTGTTGGAAGAAGGCCTGTTAATTTCTTAAATCAATTTGAACTTTCCACGTTGTGTAATAACCGTATGTACGGACACTATTTTCTTTTGTACTTCGGGTTGTACGAATACTTTCTTAACTACTTCCGTATATTACCAGTTTAATAAAACATTTTAGAAAATATTTTCAAAAACTTGCCTTGTGGGTCCCTCATGGGAACTACGGCACTGTGGCGTCCCGGTTCATTTTGGGGGCGTTACAATATGTGTGTGCATAATTGTATTGTTTATGTTGTGTTGATCTGTTGGGATCGTGTGATCTATGCTGAGGGCGCTGGATCAGATGTCCACCTCGTTATGGTCCGACGGGATCATCTTGGGATCTATGCTGAGGGCGCTGGATCATTGGACGGGTTCTTCCACCTCGTTATGGTCCGACGGGATCATCTTGGGATATATGCTGAGGGCGCTGGACCGTTGGAGTACCCAGTGTTGTGTTGATGGAATCATATGGATTCACATCGTTGGTTTTGCATATGTTGTTGTGTATATGTATATTATTGGTTATCCACCTCGTGTTGATCTGGTAGGATCATCTTGGGACCTATGCTGAGGGCGCTGGGTCATGGGATTTCCATTGAGTATACACTATTGATATTGTTTTGAGCATATTGACGTTGTGATATGAGTATGCATTTGTAGGTCTTGTGTTAGGACCATGTCCGTATGTGGTATTGATCCGACCTCGGATTTGACTGACATGATTGTCGTGGCATTTCATATCTTGAGGTATGTTCCGTATTTTCCTTTGGTATTTGTCTTTTGATGGACAATCGGTTGTCATCTTGGGATTTGATAATGCTATCCGATGGATCGTATTCGTCAGAACTGGTATATTTCCGTATCATGAGTTGGTGATGATAGTTTGAGAACCTTGAGTATTGTTTGAGGTACAATACAGACATTATGTTCGAATTGATTGGTTAATCGAGTACGAGATGTGAAATGTGATAATGGTTGTTCTGTTGAGAATTATTTGAGTAAGTAAAGTTATGACGATAAGATTACATTGGTCGTATTCTTATTTTGTATTCTCATTGATATGTAATTATTGATGTGATGTGACGGTTATCATTGTTGGATAGTATGGCTGACCCCGTCGTGGGCTTTCTTTTTAGGTTCTTGAGATATCGAGCTTGTAGCGGTCGTGGAGAGATGAGCTTCCCGGAGGATACTGGCTAGGGCGTGTAATTGTGTACTGAGTTTCCTGATAAGTTGTTGTATTCCGCTGCTAGAGTATTTTTAATTGTTTGTCTTTTCCGCTGTGTGAGTGTTTTTAAATGGCCTTTTGGTATCTGGTAACTTAGGTTACTTTGGCAACCGTTTTCTAAACTATTTTGTCGGTACGTGTAAGCGATAGATTAACGTATGTTTTTAAACTGTTGAGTTCTGGTATTTCAGGCCTTGTCCTTTCAAACGAGATTTCACGACAGTTTTGATAAACATATTTTATATAGTCTTCAAATATTTTAAAGATAATACCGTCGTCGGCCTCTTGGGCATTTCTAAATGTTTGCGAAAATTTTCTTTAGCCTTGTGGGTTCCATCTCGGGGCCCACGGCGCTGTAATATTCCCAGTTAAATCTGGGGGTGTTACAGTTTTAAATTATAACCTTAATGGTACCTTGGTATTATTTTCCGTATTTCTCATATTAGCCTTGTAAATTCTTATATAAAGGATTTACGGCGCTGTAATTATTCCGAATATATCGGGGTGTTACACATAACTTGGATTGGAGTTTGGGAGCTTGAAGTTTGGAGTGTTCTTGATGGTTTGAGGTTGTTCTTCACTTCTTCAAGAGGTATGTCATTAATCTGGTGTTGAACTCGAGATTATGATGTTGTTATTGTTGATTATTTCGTGTTTTGATGGATGGATGGAGGATAGCTTGATTCTTGATGACTTTTTATAACTTATGATGGAGAACATGATGATATGGCTTGAGTTTGATTGTGTTCTTGATGTTTTAAGAATACTTGGGGGATTATAATCATGTCTAGGAAGAGTTATGTTAAGATTGTTAGATGATTAGCTTTAAGATGATTATTGTTTTTTGTTGTGTTCTTGAGAGATTATATAGGATATGATGAGCTACGTAGATGACTATCATAATCTTGAAATGGTTGATTTAATCTTGTTGATTAATCCGAATTCATGATGAATTGGTGGTTGATTATTGTTTAGACATCATGTTAGTAGAGTTGATGATGTTCTTGAGGTGATAGTGGTGATATTGGAAATATTATCATTATAGGGTGGTTAGTATGATATTGTTCTTGATAACCCTTGTTGAATTGTTTTTCACAAGTGTTAAGAACATCTTGATCATGTTGTTTGATCATTGAGATGTTTGGATGATGTTAGAATTCATTAGTTGAAGACTATGATATTCGTTTGCGTGGTTTGATTGATTCATGTTTGAATCGGGGTTGTCTCTTGTGCTGCTTTCGATTTCTATCGTGTTATTGAATGAATTGTATTTCATTCAAGGTTGTTCGAGTGCTTGTTATTGTTGGAGGATGTCGTTAGTCGTTCGTTGGAGGATTTCGTCGCCTTTGGTTTGAGGCAAGTTTTATACTTGTACTAGTTAATGAGATAAATGTTATCATATATGTGCATGAATGTGTTGTATCATTTCGAGACATAGTCTCTTCATAATCTGTTGATGTGAGGAAATTGTTTGATACAATCACAATTTTGTATTTACCAAACGCTGCTTTTCATTAGAAAAACTGGTAAAGCAGCTTTTAGGCCTTGGTAAATCAATGCGAAACGGCCCATAGTATGTCATATGAGATGTAAATAAATGAATGTTGAGCAAGTGTAAAATATATAGATATATTAAAAGAAGAGTACTCTGTATTCTGCCGCCACGTACTCGTCTTCCAAAGCGGCCATCAACATAGAATCTTCGACCAACCGACTGGCAGCTTCGAGAGAAAACATGGTATCTCTGAGAAAAACGAAGTCATTTAAAAAGAGAATTGATAGTGTTTATTGAATCATTGGGTGCATATTCTTGATGGGGAATAAAAATTGGTAATATTCCAAAACATGTATATTTAATGATTTTATATATTTTTTTGGAGATTCTTAATAGGTTTGTTGAGGGCTAGATATTACTTGATGGCCAAGCTGGACACCAAAAGAAATATCTTAGTAGATACCTCTTTCTTATTTTTAATAGGAGATCCGCAGGAATTGTATCCACGGTAAAATTTGCCGGATATCCGACACGTGATGAAGATTAAGGAAGTATATTGATCAGACAGGCTTATTAATATTGAATGATGCATGTGCGATGTTGAGGAATCCAACTAAAATATGAAAGCTTTAATATAGGGAAATTATCATGTTCATACACAAAAGATCTAGAATCTGATCTATTCACATTATCCATATAAGACAAAAGAAAATGCTATATGTACACATAATGGATATACATATTTGTACATGCATACATCTTATTTATTTATTCGTTTAGTGTGGAACACCAATAAATAAATAGATAAGATTGATGTGTGTGAAAATCAGTCATATATGAAGAGTATGCATTAATAATGAAGTTCCTAGCCGGTAGGAGTTTACTAAACAAGTAGTGATTTGTATGACAAGACTCTTGGTATACTTGTATTGCAAACATAGATCCCTATTTCTCAGAATTAACTATTCGAGGTTGTATTCATAACTCATAAGAGAACATATTTGAGAGCTCATTAAATTTATTTTATTTCATAGATTTGTGTTCAATGCCCTACATAGGACTTACACAAATTTCAATTGTCCAAAAAGGTATACAATAATTTAACTAAAAAAATTTACTTCAAACAAGTAGATTATATGTAGATTTTATATACTTAATTATCAAATTTTTCATTCATCAAATTTTTAACATAATTTATTTTAAAAATAAATTTTACATTTCCTATTATCCATCGACAGGCGGAGAATATTAAGATAAAACTAAAGAAAGAGAAAACACATATAAATAAGTGGCAATTGATCTACATTATAAAACGCACATGTTTTTTTTATCAATATAGAGCAAATTTTATAAAACAACCAAGCAAGGTACAAGCCGTACCCATAACAACAGTTTTACAAAGAAACCAACAGCGATACTATCAACATCCTAGCACCATTCTAGGATTATTCACCCAAGAACTCGCACATGTTAAATGTATTAACATGTACTTAATAAAGATCTTAATAAAGTATTACCTGAAGTTTTATGTGTTTTCTTTTTCTTGTTTTGAAACAACTCTGCACATGGTTTATGAGGATTGTTGAAGATTTATTGGAGATATTCTACCTTATATTAAAACCCTATTCTTCCTCAACCCTGTTTTTTTCTCACCCCCACACCACAGGGTCCACACTACACCAATAGACACAGCCGCCACCTCGTCTTCTTCCATCTCAATCTGCAGATCTCAGGTAAGTTTCTTCTTTTTCTTTTCTTTTTCTTTTTTTGAAACGACTCGTTCCTCTATTATTACATGTATTAGCAGAAAAGATCTTAATAAAGTATTACCTTGGATAGCCCTAACAAATCTGGCTTTACAAACTTTATTAACCTTGGATGAGTTTTGGTTTAATTTTCTGGTTTTACAAACATTAATATACATTACAAGGTATTTGGGTATTATTTATTACCAAAATATAGGAACCCTTATCGAATCGAAACCGGTTGGAAAATACCAAAACCGGATGGTACATTTCCTAATTAACCAATTCCGTTTTGGTTCAGTTTTTGGATTCTCCGATTTAGTTTCTCCTATTGTCAGTTCTAAAGTCCCAGCCCTAATTAATAATTTATATGATAGGTTAGCTGAAGAGAAACACCTATATACATATCTCCCCTATATACTAACGCGGAATACGTTGAGCCTAATCATCATTGCAGTAATTACATTATAATTATACATCAAATGTTGGTGATTTTAGTGTCACCATTCATTTTGTGTAATTGGAACTAATATGTGAGCTAATGGGTTTATAATTCGTATTCTAATATATGTCCGGGTATGTGCGGAGTGCACACATGTATAAGATCGAATTATAAGCCGGTACGGACTAATGTCGGGGTCCGGGCGCCACGACGTGGGTCTAGGGGCGCCTTACGGGGTCCATGGGGCAGAGCCCCTGGGGATTTAGTGATATTTCGGAATTTTAGGGGGAGACTATGGTAAAATTGACTAATTTCGTCAATTTTGTTAAGCCATCCGTCAACCCTAATTTCGGACCACTAATGACGGCGCCGCTCTCAAAACCCTACAAATCGACCTAATGTAACCCTAATCGACATGTATAAATAAGGCTCTCCTCTTGAGTCTTACATACACCTTTTTCTGAGCTCTCTATCTTTCTGAAAAACACAGAATTTCTCTAGCAATTTCGCTTACGTTTCTGTGCCTAGATTCGTAAGTGTTCCATTGGATTATCCTAGGCTGAATTTCTTGTAACCCGGGCATAGGGTAGAAATATCAGTTCGGAAAGTGTTTACACGATCCATTGGAAAATTCGGATCTCCATAAAAACCCTTATACCCCAACATCAAATAACTCTTACCTACCTTATTAATTTTTACGAATTAAGGAATATGAATTATGAATAAATAGAAATTGATTATATTACAGAAATATTTTACGTTTTCATTAATTAAAAAATACAAATTCCAAACAAAGAGAATTTAATATAGTAGTGTGCACTATATATTAAAAACTTAAACCTAAAATCTCGCGAAAATATTATATATTTCCACTAATTAATTAGTTTATATTAGTTAGTCACTATAATTATGTATATCAATAAAAAAAATATCAACTGAAATGAAGATGCTTGGGAGTATTGCAAAAGAAGTGTTGAATATATATAATTAAAAAGGTACTAGAAGTCTTAATCAATTAAATAAATCAAAATTATCTTATCAAAGAGTTTTATTGGAAGTGTAGAAACAATGATTTTAATTATTATTTATAAATAAATCCAAAAAAACTATGGAATAAATTAATTAGTCTATTTTAGTTTTAAATCATTTGATTAATATAAAATAACAAAATAAATGAATAAAACTCATATTTACTAAATTATAACTGATTTTATGAATTTCTAAAGAGATATTTCTAAATATATAAGAAGTTAAATTGAATAATAATATACTAACCTGTATATTCATCTTTGTACAAATAGAATTTCAGAAAATAAAGATTGGTCGTTTTAAATAATTTTTAAGTAATTTTTTTAAGTTTTAAAAGATTTGTTAATTTATCTACTTTTGAAATCAACTATATATTTTTGAAAGTTTTGAATTTTATTTTGTATTTTAAATTATATCCAAACAATTTATGTATTTTTCAAATATAAAGATTGAAATCTCTTTTTTAGCCATTTAACATAAACCGATTAATATTTAATAATTTGGACCATTTTGAAAAAAAAAGGACTAAAAAATAACATGAAACCAAAATTTCATCAAATACAGTTTAACACAATCAAATATGAATTGAGATTTTTTCTAATACAAGTTTCTGAAATTACTAAAAGTACCCAACTTTTTATGTATTCTCTTGAATGTAAAATGTGCAACTTTAATACTTCTATATATTAAGTTAACTGTTTGAAAATAACATCATATAAAAAGGCGTGATTCTCTTCTATGATTAAAGAAATTATGATATAAAGTTTCAACTAAACCAAATGTCACTTAGGTTTTTTGTAATACAAGTTTCACAAGTTACTAAAAATATTCTAATTATTTTTCTCTTCTTTTGAATGTAAAATCTCTTGAATTTAGTACTCTTAAATATAAATTTCAATGCCTGAAAAGTACCCTATAACTATTCTCGACGCATCTTATATTACAAACAAAATTGGGCATTTTTTACTTCTAAAAAATGGGGATATTTTAATTAGGGTAGGATGTGTCTTAGTTAATCCCGCGATTAGTATATTTACAGTAAGTCATACAAGTAATTCACTTATATATATATACTACGATGATGCTGGGTTTTTTTTGGCAAATTGAAAAGTACTTAATTTTAAGTTCTAAGTCATAATCTCATTACTTTGTAATTCCAAAATATATTTTAAAATAAATATAAATATCGATTCACTTCAACCAAATGTTGTCGAGATTTTTGTAATACAAGTTTCAGAAATTACTAAAATTACTTCAACTCTTTTTCTATTTTTTTAACGCAAAATGGATAGACTTTAATACTCTTAAGTATGGAGCTAAGTGTTTGAAAAAGTATCATATAAACATAAATATGTCGTTTCACTTCAATCAAATCAATTAAGTTTTTCTTTCGTAATTTTCTAAAATTTCAAGGTCGTTTGTAATTAGGATAAAATTTTGATGTATATTTTTTAAGTTATTCAAGCTATTCTTATATTACAATCTAAATTGTTAAATTTCTTAATAATTTAAGGCTAGAACTTGGATGTAGTTTCCTAAATTAACAGGTATATTTATAATAGGTCATTCAAGTAATTAAATTATATATACTACTTATATTTTTTATTGCAATTTGAGAAGTGATTTATTTAAGTTATAAGTCAAGATCTATTATGTATTTCCAAAAGTTTTTTAAATTCCAAACATTACTAAAATTACCCTTGCCACAATTATTTAGTATAATTCTACTTATAGAGTTGTATTAAAGGACAATACATATATCGTTTATTCAAGTATAAGTTCTTCTTCACTTTGTCATCATTGCAAACTCATAAGACTGACCAAGAATATGAGATTAAATATTGGACAGACAATGTCATCTCACCATCTATAAGAAATTAATGACTTCTCCGAATGAATCTTCAAAATTGTAGATGGTGAGTTGGGTGAAGAAGTCGATAGAGAAATCCTGATTGATATTCTTGATATTTACTAATCTAGAATGCCGAAAATCATATTGCAGCCATTGCTGAAAGCACTATCATTCACTTATAAGTAACTTTCCATAAAGTAATTTTCTGAAGAAAGAGCAATCCTGACGCCAACAAACGATATTGTGGAGATAGTAAACGATTACGTGATGTCTATTATTTGAAAAGACAAATGGATATATCTCATTTCTGATAGTATATGCAAAATTTCTGCGACCTCTAAAAGTCAAAATCAAGTATATCCAATGAATTTTTTTGAATAGCATCAAGTGTTCTAGATTTCCAAATCACATATTGAAATCGTAAGTTAGAGTCTCAATTATGCTCATTCAAAATATGGATCAATCATCATGATTATGAAATATCACAGCATTAATAATTATCCAAATCTGTAACCATATTATTGAACAAAAAAATTCGGGGAATAATTTTGAGAGTAAAGTACTTATTCCACAATTGATATTAAGCCCGTTAGATAGCAGATTACCATTTAAATTTCAAATACGTCAGTTCCCACTTATTATGAGTTTTACCATGACAATATTTAAGAGTCAAGGTTACACGCTCTCTCATGTCGGTATGTATCTTCCAAGACCCGTATTCGGTCATGGTTAGCTTTATATAGCCATATCAAGAGTGAAGATCAGGAAAGACTAGAAATCTTTTGTTGCGATGAGAATGGTGTAATCATAAACACACAAATAGTGTAGTTTATAAAGAAATATTATGAAATTTAAAATAAACGATTTACATATTATATAATTACATAAGATTCTTTTTTATTTTCCCGTGTAATTACACGGTTGTTATACTAGCGTAAATGGAAAGCAATACGGGCAAATACTAGAGTTTTGAAGGAAAATCAAGACACTTCGTGTATAAGATAATTAAATATTTTACTTTTATGTTTGTTTCTACTTTTGATTTCTTAACTTGAAATATTTATGTGTATTATATTAAAAAGAACACACATTTAGTTGAGAATACATCGATGAAGAACTTCAATTCAAAATTAAGAATATATTCAACTCAGAATATATATATATATAGGTTACTAAAAACTTACAGTTCAATATCACGAAGATGGCCCAGTACAGCTCCAGTATCAGACCCACTAACGACAAAGGGATGTCTCCTGTGAACAAGAGACCGGACCCTCTTTACACCTGGATCGCCGTCCGTGTAGTACACCTCAACGGTCTAATAATGAATAAGATGGAATGAAAAAGAGGAATGAAGAGAAATACAACAACATCGAAGTCCCTGTCCTCAAAAAATTGACCAGTCGGCTCATGACACATTTTGTTGAGGTACAACTTAAATTTATTGGCAAGCGTCTTCATTTGCATAGGATAATGGGTACGATTTTTTTTACTCAATAACCGAAAGTCCCAGCCCTACTTTTCATTTATGAAACTAGGTTGCTGAAATCCTATCTATCTATCTGTAATATATAAAACTTGATTTTTTTTCTCGTTCCACATTCATTTGTCCTATGTGTCTTTATATGAATTTTTTGATTTTTTCTTTTAGATTTTTTAATAATCTGTTTATATACTTTTGATAGCACCACATTTTTCGTGAGAACTTTTTCCAAATTTTATATGAGAGAACCATAAGAATGTTACACACACACACACACATATATATATATATATATATATATATATTGATATTGTGTATCGAGATATGTAGATTATTTACTAGATATAATAAAAATCACGGACATCATGAAATTATAAAAATCTTATACGGATTTAGGTAAATCATATAACTTACGAGACACATAATAAGACGTTAACAAAATTTTCGACAATATGTGAGGTATTTTGAAATTAGATTTGTTATTAGATAATAAAATAATTTCATAATTTGCATTAATTTTAAAATTTACTTAAAAATGGTTAATTGTACAAAATATTATTATATATATTTGTTGGTTATTATATTTTATTGAATATCTAGGATTGTGATGCGGTGACAAATATTTATGTTTAGTAATATAACCTCAGAGTTTGAAAATTTGTATATAATATATAATATTAATCATTGTTATTGTTGTTAATATGTTTTTATTGTGTTTAATCTGATATAAGTTTATTTTTTATATTTGTCTCTTAATTAAATAAAAAAGTTATGTCCCGTCGAAAGTTGACGGGTCATGCACTGGTATTTTTAAGATTCGAGTTTTGTTTTCTAAACGTAAATGTCTCTCGGGAACTTTTTATAAACAAGTGGCATTGACTGATTTATGATTGACGTTTACGTGATATATTTTGTACAGTTCGAATATTTGCACTAACGATTTTCAACGCTAATCCTCAACTTAGGGGGTTGGATGCTTTTTATGCAATTCAGGCATTTGTAGTTGAGATAAAAGACATTAATGGTCCTAAAGTTTGGAGGGTTTGGGAGTTTGGCGCACGCAGTGCAACGTTTGTCTGACCCGACAATTTTAGTCATAAAGTTCCAAAAAAATATTAAATACTTATGTTATTATATATGTATTAATTTTTTACTATATTTTATATTCATATGTATTTACAATGTTATATTATACTATATATATATAAATTATATATTACAATATATCTATCACATTATAATACTTGTTCACTACTGCACAAAAACATTGAATGGCAATTTTAACAGATAAAAAATAAAATACCTATGAGATATTCGGTCAGTAAGAGATTGAGATAAAAAAAAAACCCTACATTGAATGGCACAACCATATCAAAGACAATGAAATGTTGAGCAAAGGAAGAGGTTGAGAGGTTGGTTCAGGAAATGAGAAGACCAGTATATGTCTATAAGTTACTAATGCACTATACTTCTTTTTTTTTTGGAGTTCTTTTCCTAGATATACTACCGAAAGAAAAAAAAATATCGCTTACCAATTCTGGGTGGTCTCTACGTGCTTTCTTCCACCATCCCGAATTCCCAATATGGGCAACTACCATGTAGTCTCCAATCTTCAGCGTCTTCTCTTCATCAACTACGTACAAATATATTTGTAACAACTTAAGATCAATACAAGGAACTGGAGTCATAGGAACGACATGCTGAATTCATTCCTACAGATCATTTTACACAGTAGATTCATCTCTGTAAAGTGATCTATACGAAAGACTAATTTTGCATGTCATCTCTATACTTTTGTCTGTATAACTCTAGTTAATTTCTTATAGTGATAAAAAAATAAAGAAAATAATGACAAAATATGTTACCGATAGAGCCTATGGGAAGATCGGCTAATTCGTAGCCTTCTAAAGGATCCACTGGATCCTCATCCTCCCCCATCTCTATTGTTGTCTTGGTATCAGCGGCGAGGAGGGCACCACCGTCAAATAGAAGTGACATGACGGTGGTCCCATGAAAGATACTGAAATATGCCTGATAAAAAGACAGATAAAACTTTAATCAGATACATATCGATAAGAAAATATGAAAAAACTTGTCTGATGCACTTTGTGAGAAAGTAATCTTGATTGATAATATAATGAGAACCTAATCCAGAACTATTAACCTTACTCATTATCTTTCATATAAATAAGTGTGGTAGTTAGTTGTGATCGATAAGACTAGGTGTTATGAATAATTTTATTATTATTATTATCAATAATATTATATATACTAGTTTTTATAATTGTTTATTGTAGTATTATTCCTATTCTTGTTTTATAATTGTAATATAATAAATTATTATTATTGTATATATATTACTTTTTAATACGATTTATGACAAGGTGTATGCTGATATTAATAAATATTATCAATACTATTACTATGATTATTATTATTATTATTAATATTATGGACAAAAATCATTACTTAGCCGGTCGAGTGTGGAGTTAGCAGCTAAGTATTACTTAGACAAAAATCGTTAAAAATAAGATATCACTTATATTTAAAAATAATGCATTTATTCAAAAAAGCAAAAAAATGGCACGGGTCGACCCAGACCCGGAGCCGTACACATCATATGTACCGTTGGGTTGGGTCGGGTTTAGGTCTGGCCGACCGTTGACCCGGCGGGTCCGACGGACCGGAATTCGAGACAAAGTGAAACCAGCTGTTGTTGGTGATCCAAAGTACAATGGCTTTCTGAAAACTCAATTACAGCATATGGTTATTCAACTCTCGTGATTAATTAATCATCTTTTAGTTGTGTTGTTGTTCAAAACATATAAGGTGCAGAAGAATTTTAAGAGAATACTACAAAACAATGGAGGTTTAACTTACATGCATAGTGGGTGTCTAGTCGTCCCGGTCAAATATAGTTCCTGCATATCAACTTAATCAGCATTAATTAAAAAAAAAAATCATAAATTATCTCAAAGTGAAACACAAAGCATTAGACGGTCAAAGAATTTTAACAGAACTGCGGCCAAAAAAAAAAAAAAAATCTGAAAAGATATGAGTGAATGGATAAAATGCAACATAACACACTGAAACAAACTACTTTTTATTTTCCAAAAAAAAAAGGAGGAAAGGAGAAAAAAAAATAGTGTGTTAAACTGAAAAATAAAAATAAAATAAAAATGAATCTGGCATATTCAGAACCAAAAATAGTGTGTTAAACTTTAAAAAAAAAAAAATTAAATAGAAAAAAAAAATATAGTTTCAGCTGTGATGCGCACTAGCATCCTCACTAAAACCTTAAACTGTTTCACCATTTATTAAAAGAGACTGAAAAATAAAGAAGGTAAAACTATACCTTAGATTTCCGTCGAACGTCAAGCGACTGTTTCTTCTAAGAAGAAAAATCTGAACACAGTCAAGAAACAGGAAAGTGATGCCTACACACACACTAAAAAAAAGAATTGCAGGTGCTGATTAAAAAAAAAAAAGAGAGAGAGAGAGAGAAAAAATAGTCGCCGAGGAGGGAGAGAGAGAGAGAGAGAGAGAGAGAGAGAGAGAGAGAGAGAGAGAGAGAGAGAGAGAGAGAGAGAGAGAGAGTTAAACAATAAAGACGCTCAAGAACTCTCCTACCCTCGATCCACTGTTTATGCTCGACCAACCATTCAGCAAAAGAAATTGTGCCAGGCCACAACAGATTAGCATTCAATTGGTGGAAAGAAAACTCTCGGACGAGGGTACTGTTTGGTGCGTCAAGGAAGAGAGAGAAGAAAAACAAAAAGATCAACTCTTATGTATTTTTGATGAATCCCCTGCATTTAATGGTATTTTTGATTTAAAAAAGAAGACCACAATGGTGAATCTCTGATGTGGTATAATGCTTTTTCAGCTATTACTGAATACGTGAAACATAGTACTACGTATTCTGTGATTTGGTTCTTGCTTTATGGCATTGTCATTTTTTTTTTTGCATGTTTACATGCTACACAGAGGGGGCGGGGGTTTGTTTTGATACGCAATAGGGGAAAAAACAGAGCAGCTTTGGTGGTTTTAGTCGACAAATTACATTCAAAAACTATATCAGAGCTCGAAAAACACACCAACATCAGACCACCATTAGAGCACTCAGAGCTCGAAAAAAACACAGAGCATCTGTTTTGTTTTGATACGCAATTGTAAGAAGAAACAGAGCACCATCAACTCGAACACAAATCACAGAAACCACACAATCAGTACGAAATAAAAAAATAAACATCACCTTTTTTTTTAAAAAAATAAATAAAAAAAATTAGGCCAAGCAAGCACGTCTCCACCCACGGGAAGATGATTGATATCCAGCAATGGATGAGTGATGTTTTGAAAAAGCTAGGGTTTAAAAGGAGTTTAGAGGTAGAGAGCGGCAAAAAGAAAAAGGGAAAAAGCCATTGGCGGTGGAGAGGGAGGGAGAGGGGAGGTGGAGAGACGGGGGATTGGTATAGTACACTATGCGCAGGCTCCCGTTTTGCAGCTGCATGGCTCGTAATGGAAATTGCACTGCAGTGTCTTTCTCTAGTCTTGTTTGTTTTTTAGTGACACGTGGCGTCTGACGGTTGGGAGGACGGGGGAAATTTTGTTATGCGGGCTGTGGTCCCGCGTGCTCCCTTTGCTGCTAAGGCTAAAAGGACTATGCATGTGGATTTTGCAAAGCCTTTTCGAGGTTGGATTAATTTAATCGACCGGCGGAATAAATCGGTTCAGACTTCAGAGTCGATCACTTTGGAGTAGCTCCCAACTACGATGTTTATTCAGAGCCAACCAACCAACTCGGAGGATCTCGGAGTTGAGGAGCCTATTGGAGGTCCTTGCAGCCCGTTCATCAAGCCTGAGCCCGTATCCGACCTCAAAGCGTCCTAACTGAGCACCCGATTAACAGGTGAATCATCTTGAAGTGCACTCTCGGAACGTATAAATGAGAGGAGCCTCAAAACGTAACGTTTGAATCTTTGAGGATTCCTGATTATTATTGTTCTTGGAACTTGTATTGTATGGCTCGTATTTTTGCACTTGTACTTGCACTAGCAAAACAGTGGAGTTTTGCTAACCCCCGAGTATTCGGGGGGTGGATGTCTATTTTTGCATTCAGGTTTTGGAGCATAGCACAGGGTCGGCACGAAGGATGATGAAAGATGAACGATACTAATCACACGAGGATCCGTTGCTGTCGTATTGCTCTAGCTGTATTTTCTTTTCCGCTGCAAGATATTTTCCGCCAGACGGAGCATTTTGTATTTTGACAAGGTGGGCATGAGTTGTATTTGAGTTGTATGTATTTGTTGAAAACCAAATCGGTCATCGAGTCATTTTAGCCTTAAAGGCGAGGTTTAGATGTTTGATTTTAGTTATCACCGGTAGATCCTCGAGGAGAGGGTCTACGGCGTGTAATATCCCCGAGCGGATTTGGGGGTGTTACGAATGGTATCGGAGATTAGGTTGTGGAAACCTAGTCACGGGTCGATGGTGTCTATTGAGTTTTGTCTCGCTTGATTTAGTCCGACCGAGTCGTGTCGCGACGCGTCGCTTGAGTTTGTTGGTCGTGATTAGTATCGTGGGGCGATCATCATCTTCGTGCGACTGTGGAAGTAAGTCTCCTTCTTTGTGTTGTGCCTCGTGTGACACGAGCTATTTTTATGATTATTTGTTAAGTGATGGAATCCTTATGTGGATTTTGATTTCACGATATGTATTTAATCGACTCTCGTATTTGATTTATACGAGGAGTCTCATCGCTTGTGATGTCTTTTATTGTTGTTTTTGTCCGTTCGATGATTTTCGAATCGATTTGCACGCTTTACAAGTTCTCTTGTGGAAGCCTGTGCTTATGTACGTCGACTTGTTCACTAGCCATGCGGTAGGTCTTTAGAGGCCTCGAATGGGGCCATGGTTTTGTTGAATGTGGTTATTTGACTCTAATATTTTGTTCTTATGAGGAGTAGTGTTACTGGATTGTGCATGTTGAACTGTATTTCTTTTATCCGCTGCGTGAGTTCTTTTGTAATGACTTTCGGTATTTTACCGACCGAGTTTTATTTCGATAACTGTTTCCCTTAACCGAGTTTTTGGCATTATGGCCTTAACCGCTTTGACGAAATTCTTATGACGGTATTTAGTATTTTGTAAACGGCTTTCGTGAGTTTTTGAAATATTACCGTCATCAGCCTGTTTGGCATTTTTGTAAATGGTTTTAGCCCGGGTTAGACGGGACCCACCGCTAGGATGTTCCGTGTGATTACGAAATTTTTGGGCATTCTAGCCTTTTTGGCATCGTCCTTTTTGGCATTGAATTATTTTCGAAAACTTGAGTATCTTAGAAATAAATTTCGAGACATATTTTTTTCAAATGAGTTATTTTCTTGTGGTACATCCAGGTGCCACAATATGTTTCAAAATTCTTCTACCTCGAGGGCCCAAAAATGTTTTGAGATATTTTCAATGTTTTATAAACACTTTTACTTAGACCCGAGGGTCGAATATTTCTGAAAGTTTTTCACGAAAAGAAAGTGTCCTCATTTTTATCAAATGCGAGATGGTTCTCCAAAGTCTCGATAACGATGTTTCACGTTTGTACTTTTTCTTGAAAGGTGATACTCAAGATCAACCTAAGCATTTTCTAAATTATTTTCAAAAGGATGTTTTCATTTTAAAAACCTATCCATTCCCGTTTGAGGGTGGATATGTATGTATGATGTTTGCTTTGTCGTTATGATGTTACTCCAGTATGATCGAATTGGTGGCATGAATGTCGAGGCGTTGCCACGCATTTGTTGTACTAGCCCTCTGTGAGAGGTGTGAACTGGTGTTTACTGTTTATCACCTCGTGGTGATTTGCGTGTTGTCGCACGAGTGTGGGTTGTTAAAGCTTGGATTTTTGTGCGTTTATGCACATGTGTGATTGTTTCATGATGTTTGTAATTATATGCTGGTTATCGTTCGGGCCGTTGAGGTCGCCGAACGATACCGTCGTTGTTGTAGTGTTTGTGTGTGTATTACTTTACGATGGTAATCGTTATATATGATATGTGTTATGATTCCTCGTTGTGCTGAGTTGGCATCTCCGGTATGTTGTTTTGCGGTGTTATGTTCCATTGTATCTAGCATTTGTATTTTCGGTATGCCGAGCCGAGGCATTTCAACCGTGATGTGCCGGGGGAATGTACGTGCAAATTGTCCTTCTCACAAGAACACATTTCGAGTGTGGACTCAAGGGTCACCGAATTCGATTTGCGAATGGCACCGAGACTTTCGAGTTTGCGCTTCAAAGACAGCTTATTAGGATCGGCTCGAGAGGCCCATAGGAGATTTTCTCCGGTTGCTTTTTGTGTTGTTACCTTGTTTCCGTTATTGTGAGTTGCGGGACGACTTTCTTTAGAAGAGGTCGAATATAATACCCGTATTATTTTCGCTTCTATATTTTCTCTTTCTCCGCCATCGATTCGCCCGTGTTCGTTGATATTGTCCGAGCTTGTTCGTATTTCGGTTTCATCGCTCGAACGAGCCGTGATCTTGTTTTGGGTCGATCCGGTTATCGCCGTGACTTTTCCGAGTTCGGTTCGATTCTTGTGAACCTTGTTCTAAGTAGCATCTTTCGTTCTACTAGTTCTTTTATTCGAAGTGGGTCGGATTTGAACTTCGTATTTTCGACTCATCGACTCGCTTATGTTTGTTAACATTTTCTCGAGCTTGCCACTGTCCCTTACTTCGTTAATCGAACGAGGTGGTATTGTTTCTAATTACTCGTTCGTCGTGTGACTTTTCAATTGTTATTCCCTTTCCTGTGGATCTTATGTGAGTGTGCATCTTGTTGTTTTCACCGGATCATGTTTTGTCTCGAGTCGAGATGTGAACCTCGGAGTTGTCGGTTGAACCTTCTTGTCCTTCGTGATCCGAACATGATCGTTCAATTGTTGTTGTCTCGATCTGTGTGGTTCGATTGTTTGATTGTTCGGTTTTTGTTGATCTCGTTTCGTGATTGTTGAACATTCAGACTCCTTCGTAATTCCCTTAAGTTTGGGAAATCAGTCTTGTTTCGATCTTCCAACCCTTGGGCGGTGGAATTCCGTGTTTGTTCAGCGTTTGACTCGCGTTTTGATTGATGAACCGTTAGGTTGGTCAATCGTATTGATTTTCGTTCGTTGTGTTTTGTGATTGTTCGGATAATCGATCTGATTGTACTATCTATTTGATGACGCTTGTCATTTGTTGGTTTTATTGTATCCCTAACGGCGACATTGTGTTGGTCGTCGTGGAGCGTGTTTTCACGCCGTATGTCTCTTTGCATTTCTTGCAGCGTTTCGCCGTTGGGCGCGAGTTTTCTATTCTTGTGTATCTCGTCGAGTTTTTCTGGCGGGTATATTGCTCCCCCCTACTTGTTTTAAGTTTCGGGACGAAACTTCTTTTAAGGAGGGTAGAATGTAATATCCGCAATTTTGAATTTCGGTAATTTTCTTTTTTTCGGAGGAAGTTCGTTTTGACAACTCTATCATGACCGTTTCGTCATTCCTAGAATGATTAATTCTGCACTTTTTGTCATCCGAGTTCGTTTCGGTGACGTTTTGTTGAGTTCCGTGTCCTTGATCGACTTTTTCACGTGGGAGTTCGACTTTGTAAAGTCACCATTAATTCTTGGAAACTCCAAAAATTCTGAATCTTTGCAACATTCTATAGAATCAAGTTAGGTTTCCAATGGTTCAAACGGTGAGTCAATCGGAGTCCAGACGAAGGAGTTATGGTCGAAATAGCGAAGACTGCACGGTGTGCCTTTTTGGTGTTGAAGGGGTCAGCACTGTGCCGCGGCACACTCAGCCGTGCCGCGCACTAAGCTGATTCCTGGGCATTTTTAGTGGTCCTGGGCCGCGGCACACTTGTCCTGTGCCGCGGCACACGGGCTTTTTCTGCGTTTTTTAGCAGATTTGCGAGGAGAAAAACTTCATTTTTTCTCCTCTCTCCTTCCTCCTTCATCTTAGGCGATTGTGGGCGATTTTTGGGCGATTTTGAGTGCTCCCAACTTGTAGAGATCATCTACCTCAAGTCTTGTTGTAGATTTTCGACCTCTACTTGAATCCTTCATCCAAATCAAGGTATATTTCTTGATTATCCTTCAAGTTGACTTTTTGGAGAAATTGTTCTTGATTTCGTTTCTAATCCGATTTTGATACATCGATTTGTGTAGTATGATGTTATTAATCATGTTCTATGGGTTGTATATCCATATATCAAGTTTGTTTAACTCGATCGACGATTCGAGTGTTCTTGAGAATTATTGAACATTTAGTGTTCGATTAAATGTCCCAATGAGTTTCCCTTCGATAGTTTGTTGGGATTTCCGTTGTTTTGGCCTTGATTCTCGTCGTAACCATGTGTTATTGTTACTTCCGGAGGTTTATAGGTGTTCGAGGATTCCGATGTTGAATTCCGTTTGGTGATTGATGATTCGTGTGGTGTTATTCTCGTAATACTCGTGGTGCTATCGCGTTCTTGATATTGTTCGGGGGTTCGGGGCTATTCGACCGCGTCCTATCCGCTGCCTTATTGCGATCGTGGTTTCGAGGCAAGTACCTTGTCCATACTTTTCTTGTTTCATGGATATGATGATTGGTGATCGTCTTGATTTGTTTGTTTGTTTGAAATGAGTTTTCAAAGGATTTGGTTAGCCTCGTTAAAGGCCCTCTTTCAAAACCGTGTGTGTTTTGTGATTGGTGTGGTTCGTGAATAACTATGTGAATTCTACGTATATGCTTGGTGTTCATGTTGCACTTGGTATTGTGTGTGGACGTATATTATTTCATTTCGGTGCGTTGTGGTTTGATGTGGTGTTTTGCTAAGTGTTTGATGCCTCTGGGCGAATTGTTTGAATATCCTTGATGTGATATGTTATTTGTGTGAATGTGTGGATATGGTTGAAGGTCTACGGTGACACATGGCACGTGATCATGTGGTCAGGATGCAACAAGTGATTGATCCAACCGTGAGAGCCTGAGATAATCTACGGCACATGGCATGTGATCATGTGGCGATGCAACAAGCGATTGATCCTAGCGTGAGATGTGTGTGATTTGTTTCGCTAGCGTGCTCGGGAGGGTCCTTCGAGGCCTCGGGTGGGATGTCGGTGGTATCGTCCCGGTCCTAGGCGATGCGCGTGCGTGATTATGTTTCGTTGATTTTACGTCCGTTGAGGACCCGTGATGTTGGGCTCTGACCCTGTAAATTGTTGGTGATTTCCTATTTGCGAAAACAAAACATTTGGTGTGACCTCTATTGATTTTGGAAAGAGAAGGATTTTATAATCCTAAATTGTTTTCTATTAAAACTCTCGATGGCATTTTAAACTGCTTTTGTAATTTGTTTCCCTTATTTGCGATCTTTCGGTTTTGGAAATGTTTACTCAAACTCTTGCCTCGGAAGTACTTTTCTTTACGTTTGAATCTTTGAGGATTCCCGATTATTATTGTTCTTGGAACTTGTATTGTATGGCTCGTATTTTTGCACTTGTACTTGCACTAGCAAAACGGTGGAGTTTGCTAACCCCGAGTATTCGGGGTGGATGTCTATTTTTGCATTCGGGTTTTGGAGCATAGCACGGGTCGGCACGAAGGATGATGAAAGATGAACGATACTAATCACACGAATCCGTTCTTTGTCGTATTGGTCTAGCCGTATTTTCTTTTCATTGCAGATATTTTCCGTTAGACGGAGCATTTTGTATTTTGACCCCTGCGTGGGCATGAGTTGTATTTGAGTTGTATGTATTTGTTGAAAGACCAAATCGGTCTACTGAGTCATTTTAGCCTTAAAGGCGAGGTTTAGATGTTTGATTTTAGTTATCAGCCTGGTAGATCCTCGAGGAGAGGGTCTACGGCGTGTAATATCCCTGAGCGGATTTGGGGGTGTTACACACAACTCATTACTTCTTGTAGCCATAGAAAAGATGATAACAAGAGCAAGTTTTCAGACTATAATAAGAAAAGAGTATGCATAGGGTGTGTGTCTTTTTTATGCAGAGATCACAAGAGTGCAGGTTCCCATGTTAACATAATAACGGAAAAGCCTTCGGATTAGAGAAGATAAAATAGGCTTTGGAAATTAATCCATCCGTCCCTTGATACTAGTACGGTTTGAAAATAAAATTTGTATCATAATATATGTCATTTTTCTATTTTTCACGCACATTTTGAAAAAAAAATTCCAAGAATACCCTTAATATATTATGGGCTCTTAAACTTCAATATATTCAAATATATTAAACTAATGTAATTAATAAGGACAAATATGAAATTAGCTAATTATCATTAAGTTTTCTTAATATTTGTGTAATTTTAAAAGAAGACTAGTATTAAGGGACGGGGGGAGTACAAATATAAATAGCAAAATGTCATCTGTTGTTAATTGTTATATTCAACAGTAACAATATGATGAAAACTCTGTTCTTCTTGTCAGTCTCATTAGTTAGGCTTTGCTTCCTTCTTTTTTCTTTGAGAAAACTCTTCCATTTGTCGAAATAAAAATAAGGGAGAGATAAAATTAATGCAACTACATGTATAATTTTGGTCGTTAATATTTTTAATTATATATTATTAAAATAAACAAAAATACTTTAAAATATATATGAAGACAAATGAAATAACATTTAATATATCAAAATTCGTTTTATATATTAATAAAGAATATGATCGACTGTTAATTTACAAATATTTTGTTTGTCTTTCATCAAAGGCTAGTTGAGAATATTTCGTCCGGATCTTGTGGGCATGTGGCTAATAAGTTACTTTCAATTATGCATTATTACTTTCGCCCAAATTTCTTCAACTTAAAAAGGATAATATTCAGTAAAATTAAGTTGTAATTAGTAAAAATTAGTTCTTGTAATATCCGGAATTTATACTACTGTTGTTTAATATTATTTTATCCGAGTTATATTGCATACACGTGAAATCATCGATGAGGATAAAATAAATAAAGGACTCGAGATATCAAGATCGGTATAATTGTCGTATTTGATCGACGCTACATTTGAGGATATTGTGTATCGGTTGTCGATTTTTGATATTGGGTATATCGTATGATGATATTATCGATTCATGTTTGTGTTCGGTGTCTTATGTTCGCTTTTAGTATGTCGAGACGTTGGACAAGAATCGCTGGAAATGGCTAAGTATAGCCTTATTAGCGCACGCCGATATTCATGCATAACGCACGCTATCGCAGGATTAGCGCACGCTACGTTTATAGGTTAGCGACGCTAGTGCATGCATCGGAAGGAATCTGCGTGTGGACCCGGCCGCTTTGCGCACGCTCGTAAGTCAGCGGTTGTTGTCCTCGAAGTATTAGCGCACGCTAAAATATTAGGCTTAGCGACGCTAACTATGTATCACTAACAAGGAATCTTATCCTTGCGATGTCTTTTAATATGGGGGCGAGTGGTAGGTGAACACCGTAGCAAGTCAACTTGGATAGCGCACGCTAAGATAAATGACTTGCGACGCTAAGCAGATGTTTTACGACGTTAATGCATGGGCATTACGTACGTAGTTAGTTTACGAAGCAAGGCAAGAGCCTCTGGGCTGATAGCGCACGCTAACAAAGTCGATTAAGACGCTTGGCTAGCGCACGCTAAACATAATGGTTTAGCGCACGCTAGTGATGTATTCTATTTAAAGGGACAAACGGGTGTCATGAAACATTTCGTCCATTTCTTTCCTTTCACCCGATAGAGACAACCTTGGGAGAACATTTGGAGTTCCTAAACACTGAGGGATGATCCTCTTTAACAAGATTAAAGATGGGAATCATGGAGTGAAGCTTTGTTCTTCAAATCATTGGTGATTCTTGAAATCAATCCTTTCCTTCAAAAAAGGTAATTACTCTTCACTTTGAGATTTCGTTTTGGATTGTATATGATGTTCTTGAGTTGATGATTATCATATAAACAAGTTGATGAGCATGACAACGAGTTGGATTACCGTACTAAGTTAGTGTTGTTATCAATATATGAGTATTGATATGTTTCGTATGGTTTTGGATGGAATTCAAGATATATGTTGATGTAATTCCCTTCTTCTATTCGGATTTTTGATGTTTTGTCGTTGGTTACTTCGTATGGTAACGATTATGGTGATGCTACTGTGATTCTTGAAGTTATATGAATTGTATGTCGAAGAACATGATGAATAAGGATTTTTAGATGTTAGAACACATCGGATTTTATCATTTATGGATCATGAACGTGAATTTGGATAATTCGTGTTCTTGAAGAGCTATTAAATTATATGTCATGATTGTTATGAAATCCTTAATCTCGAGATGAGTTGATCATTGTCATGATGGAAGTGTTAGACGATGCTTGAAATGCATGCCACCGCACAAAGATTAGCGCACGCTACGTTCTCGCCTAGCGGCGCTAACGGGAGCAACTTAGCGCACGCTACGTTAGGTGATTAACGTGCGCTAAGTAGGCGACAGTGCGATATTTTTGTGTTTTGATTAGGAATTCGTGATGGTTTGACTTGGTTGGTTACATTTGTGTTTATTCGAGGTTGTGTTGAACCGTTGAGTTCAATTGGTTAGTTTTCTCGATCGTTGACCGTTATCGGATATGTGTTATTTGATTTCTTCGATAGGTTGAGATTATTGATCGGTGATTATAACGGATATTGCGGTCGCGTTGAGTATGTCCATTGTATTGCTTTTGATCGATTTGAGGAGCTCGTAGACAAAGGCAATGTGTTCGACAACGGCTTCGTGGTATCGAGGCAAGTTATTACTTGCTCGGTTATAATATTTAATGAATGGTTTTGATTTCATTTCGTTTATAATGCATATAGCGATGATTATTATTGTGAACTCTGGATATTCGGATCGCATATCGTTCTTTCGATTCTGGGAGGTAAATCATAATGTATATGCTTTATCTCAGTTATTGGTAACTTCGAGTATCGAGGTTACATTATAATAAAGACGAAGATATGAGTATCTATAGTTCATTGTACGTTTGGATCGCCGAGCATTGAGGATAATCGTCGGTGATGATTGGACATCGAGGTTGCTCCCGAAGGACTCGGGGCAAGTATTCCATATTGATTATGGTTTAGTATTATTTATTTGGTCTCGTACATTTTCTTTCATGTTGTTGAACATGAAGTAGTCCTAGTATATTGTCATGTTGTCGTGCATGTTATGTTGTTCATGTGGATGAACGTGTTGATTTGCATATGTGTATGCATATTGTGTTGTTTTTGTTGTGTAAATAATCCGATGGGATTATGAGGATCTATGCTGAGGGCGCTGGATCGAATGTCCACCATGCGTTGGTTCGACGGGATCATCATGGGGATCTATGCTGAGGGCGCTGGATCGTTGGACAGGTTTTCCACCATGCGTTGGTTCGACGGGATCATCATGGGGATCTATGCTGAGGGCGCTGGATCGTTGGATTACCAGTGTGTGTTGATGGAATCGGTGAATTCGCATCATTGATTTTATCATGTGTTGTTGTTCACATGTGTATTGTTAGTTATCCACCTTATGTTGATCGATAGGATCAACAAAGGGATCTATCTTGAGGGCTGGATCGTCGGATTTCCATTGAGTATACATGATTGTTATTGTTGTGATCATATTGACGTGGTCATATGAGTATGCATTTGTAGGTCTTGTGTTAGGACCTTGTCCGTATTGCATTGATCCGATCTCGGATTAGTAGGTATGATTGTCGTGGCACTTCATATCTCGAGGTATGTTCCGTATTTTCCTTTGGTATTTGTCTTGATGGACGATCGGTTATCCTCTTGGGATTTGATGATGTTATTCGATGGATCGTATTGGTCAGAAATGGTATATTTCCGTATCGTGAGTTTGGTTATGACAGTTTGAGAACCTTGAGTATTGTTCGAGGTACAGTACTTATATTATGTTCGAGTTTAATGGTAAATCGAGTACATGATGTGAAATGTGATAATGGCTACTCTGATGAGAATCACTTGAGTAAGCAAAGTTATGGCGGTAAGATTACATTGGTCGTATTCTTATGTTGTATTCTCATTGGTATGTTATTATTAATGTGATGTGTGATTATCATTGTTGGATATTATGGTGACCCGTCGTGGGATTTCTTTTAGGTTCTCGGAGTATCGAGCTTGTAGCGGTCGTGAAGAGATGAGCTTCCGGAGGATCTTGGCTAGGACATGTTACGTATATTGAGTTTCTTGATTGGTTCTTGTTTTCATTTGCTAGAGTATCGTTTTGGTTGGTCTTTTTCCATTGCGTGAGTATTTTGAGACGCTCTTTTGGTATCCGTAACCGAGGTTACTTTGGAAATCGTTTTCTAAACTTTTGAGTATCAATTTGTTTGGCCTTGCGATTTCAAATGAGTTTTACGACGGTTTTTGATAAATGGATTTTATAAGTCTTTGTGAATTTTTAAAGTTAGTACCGTCGTTGGCCTCTTGGGCATTTGTAAATGTTTGTGAAAATTTCTTTTTAGCCTTGTGGGTTCCATCTCGGGTCCACGGCTACTGTAATATTTCCGGTTAAATGGGGGTGTTACGAATATGGTATCGGAGCTTAGGTTGAGAAAACCTAGGCATTTGGGTCGAGTTGGTCGTGTTTTTGTTGCGTCATTCGAGTTGTCGATTGACAAATACTAGAGCCGTGAGTCTTTGTTGTTCACTCAGGCTTGTGCGTTATCGGATTTGCCAGTATCGTACTGGGCTTGTTATAACTTTTCCAAATGGTGTTTACGTGATATATTGTGTTCTTGAGTTGCACTGAGTTTGCAAAACGTGAGTTTTGAAAATACCTGTGTCGAGTATTTTCTTGAGTCTAGACATGTGCCCGTATCACGGGGAATCGTCGGCTTCACGATCTGTAAGTATTCGGATTTTTGAATTTCATTGAGATTTACTGCCGTTCTAAGTTGATATGTTTTGAGATTCAGCAGATATTATGCATTTCAATATAAGGTGACAGAGTTGGGATATGATTGATGATCTTGAGAAGTTATGATTTTGGAAATCAGTATATCAGCTAGATTTTGGAACGGAATTGTGTAATCGGGAGAAGGACTATGGATTGTTGAGAAGAACATGTAGCATGTTAATTCATTTGAGATACATGAACTGTTTTGAGCATTTGAAAATGATACTTTTCAAAATAAATATTTTACGGATGTTTTACGGAAAATGATTTTGGGCCGAGACCCAATCGATTTTAAAATGGTTTTATAACTCAGGACTTGAAGTCCGAAAAGGGGTTTTCTACTTTTTAAACTTTTTGTAATGCGGAACGAGTTACGGGCTAAGACCCTAATGTTTCAAATGGCTTTTCTGTTTTCTTAAAACTCCCGAGACTTGTAAAACACTTTACCAATCGTTTACCTATGTTATTTCCGCTTTTCGAGGCTTTGGTTTACTTGTTCAAATTGAACCTCTCGGGAAGTCTTTCGCTGTGTAGATTTGTTTCAATATTTTGTCATATCATATTTAAGGTGATCCAGGATGGGTTAATGACTGACGTTGCAAGTCATGTGTGGAAAAGGAGTTTAGTCGGAATTTATATATTGAGATTTTGGAACTCGATCGTGTGGTTTTCCGATGGAATATCAGTGGATATTGGTGACGAACCGAATTGGTATACAGGAGTATGGATATAGTCGAGCATTTGCATACTTTTCATTTTAAAACTTCGAAATCGTGTGGATTCGAAGGAAACTGTTATCAAATACTTGGCACCATCGAGCCAAGTTAATTTTTCGAAAATTGATTTTGTGGTCTTACCAAAATTTATGTTTTGAGTTTTCAAACTCTTGAAAGAATTTTCGAAAATTTGTCTTTTGACAAGAATATATGATTTCAAACTGGTTTTGAAAATGTGATTGATATACATACGCATTTAGTGCATAGTGCATATCATATTGATGGTACGATGGAAAAGGAATTCGAACTTCAGTATGTTAGTTTGATTATCCGGTGATGATCGGTTGAGTTATCAGATAAGAGAAATATGTTGCGTGTTGTAGATTCATGCACATAATATTATTTTGGTGTAACACCCCGAGATATTCGGATTATGTTACAGCGCCGTAGACCCCTACAAGGGACCTACCAGGCTACAATAGGAAAAACTCCACTCGTCTAACCATCTTGGTTAGCGAGGATACACAATTAAATAATATGACATATAAAGATACGCCCGAAACAACCGGCAAAATAAGCATCAACCAACAACGTGACAATTTAAAAGTAGTACAACACAGAGTTTGAATCGAAAAGCCTAAGTACTCGCGAGTACAGTCTATCAGCTTATAAATATAGAAAACAACCAAATCGAAATGGACAAAAGAAATAAGTAAACCCAAGTGCACATGTCAACGACCACGGCGGCATCCTCGTACTGTCCCAGTGCTCGCTCGTCCGGATGATCATAACCTGAAATCCATAACAAGAATTTCCCCAAAACGGGTCCCCAGAGGGGTTAGCAATTACGCTAGTACAAGTAATCAAGGCAAACCAATCGCTTACACATTTCATAATACATGTACTAATATCAATTTCAAAAGTCAAAACCAGACATGTCTTTTCCGGAAAACATACAGTCCACAATTAGCCTCGAGAACAGGGCGGCAGCATACATTCTCGCTCGAGGCCTCATAGGGACCCTACCGAGTTGGCTACAATTACAGAAAAACAAAACCACGCACGCTAAGCCGTAAGAACAGGGCGGCAGCATACATTCTCACTCGAGGCCTTGTAAGGACCCTAACGAGTTGGCTAGCGGTACGAAACTCGTGAAATCCAGGGCGGCAGCATAGATTTCCCTCCTTGACCCCGTCGGGCCAACACAAGGTGAGTTACACACAAGTAATATACATCACCATTTCATGTTAAGCTTAAAGGTTTCCAAAAATACTTGCCTTGAATATTTTGATGACGCAACGAATGGAAAGGATAATCACCGACGAACACTAGGAATTCAACGGAACCAAGCCTAACGATTTGAAGAACATAATTACAACCAACTCTAGTCGAATACGGAAATGGAATACACCCGAAAACCCGCCTACGATTCATGTATAATCATACCAAAAATAACAACGAGGGCGGACCACAACCAAACCCTCTCGATTCCGTAAAAATCCACAAATTATCCATGAATCCGTAGGAAACTAAAGATACTAACAATATTAATCGTATTCATCAAGAATCCACCAACAAAACGGGACTAATCGGAAGAAAAACCCAAAACCCCCAAATTAATCGAAAATAGGTTTCTAGAGATGTTACCTTCGGAGATTCAAGTACTAAGATCCGTAGAACACGCGTTGGATTGGTTGTCCGGGCTTCACGATCAAAAGGAGATGAAGAAAATCAACACTCAAATGATTTGTGAAGGAAGAACTCTCCCTCAAGCTCTCTCTCTCGGTTGCAGGTGAAGAAAAGGGGAAAAATGAGCTGAAATGCCGAGAAAACGAATTTATAGTATGACAGACTCGACCGTGTCCGACATGACACGGTCGTGGCGCGTGATCGGCAGCAGGGACTCGACCGTGTCCTGCATGACACGGTCGCGGCGCGAAGGGGACCTACCGATAGTGACCCGTCCGCGGCGCTCGGCAATGACTCGACCGTGTCCTGGAACATGGTCGGGCCTCTGGGCAGTCGCTTCCAGCTTATCCGGACGAGTACGGCACGGGCCGTGTCGGACGACACGGCCGAGTCCGGTCGGCAGTGATCGGCCGGAAGCTGAAAAATGAGCGGGTGAACGAAAACGATCATAACTCTCTCGTCCGGACTCCGATTGACTCACCGTTTGAACCATTGGAAAGCTAATTCGATGCTCTATAATATTGCAAGGATTTAGAATTTTTGGAGTTACCAAAAATTAATGGTGATCTAACAAAGTCGAACTCATATGAGGAAAGTTGAAACAATGAACAATAACGAGAATACAGTTCAACAGTTGACGGAAGGACATACGAAAGATACACGAGGTCACTATGACCGAGAAATATACCAAAAATGAAAATACAAGGGAAAGAAAAATACCGGATATTACATTCTACCCCTCTAAAAATAAGTTTCGTCCGAAACTTAAGAAACAAACAACTCGGGGTACCTAGCACGCATGCTATCCTCGGTTTCCCAAGTTGCCTCCTCGACACCGTGTCTCGACCACCGCACTTTGACCAAAGGGATGGTCTTATGCCTCGGTCGTTTCTCACGATGCTCCAAAATCTTCAAAGGACGCTCCTCAAAAGTAATATCTTCACAATATCAATCTCGCCATAATCGATGACGTGACTAGGATCCGAACATATTTCCTCACCGAGAAACATGAAAACGCTATGAACATGACTCAAGGCCGGGTAACGCCAAACGGTATGCTAACCCACCGACTCGCTCGAGAATCTCGAAGGGTCCAATAAATCTCGGACTCAACTTCCCTTCTTCCCGAAACGGAAAACTCCTCTCGTTGGCGACACCTTCAAGAAAAGCGTGGTCTCCCACCTCGAATTCTAAAGGTCGACGACGGACATCGGCATATGACTTCGTCGACTCGGGCGATCAACATCCGTTCTCGAATTAATTCTATCTTCCGTCTCATCTCTAACACGACATCCGGCTCGGTCCCGACTAAATCGGACGCCTCATTCCAACAAATCGGCGATCGACATCGTCGCCCATAAAGTGCCTCATACGGTGCCATCTGAATCGACGCGTGCCAACTATTGTTGTACGTGAATTCGATCAATGGCAAATGCTCCTCCCAGTCGCTACTCCAATCGAGGGCACAAGCACGCAACATGTCCTCGAATGTCTGGATAGTGCGTTCCGACTGTCCATCTGACTTAGGATGGAAAGAGGTACTCAAATGCAAACGGGTACCCAACGCCTTATGCACCGCCTGCCAAAAGTGCGATACGAAACGGCCATCACGATCCGAAACGATAGACTTCGGAGTACCGTGAAGCCTCACAATCTGTGCGATAAATATACGGGCCAACTTCTCCGGGCCCCAAGTGTCCTTGATGCCCAGAAAATGTGCCGACTTGGTCAGACGATCAACAATCGCCCAAACCATATTCATGCCCGATCTCGATCTCGGCAAACTCGTAATGAAATCCATCGATATATCTTCCCATTTCCATTCCGGAACGGGAAGTGATTGCAATAACCCAGCCGGTCGCTGATGCTCGATTTTGACCTGCTGACAAGTCAAACATCTCGCCACAAACTGTGCGACCTCCTCCTTCATATCATTCCACCAGAAGTTCCTTCTCAGGTCCTTATACATCTTACTCGAGCCAGGATGAACAGAATAGGGTGTGGAATGGGCCTCACGCAAAATACCTGTCGCAACCCTGGATCGTTCGGCACACAAAGCCGACTGAATCTCAAAACACCATCCTCGTGAATCACAAACCCGTGAGACTTTCCTTTAAGAACGTTCTCTCGGATTTGAGTAATCATCGGATCCTCTAATTGCTTGACTTAATTTCATCGATCAAGGACGATTTAAAATTTCTAGGGCACAAAATTGCCCGGCAGATCCAGCAAAGAAACCTCAACATCTAACCCGATCAAAGCCCGCCGAAGCTCGGGATCGAGGCGTAAGGACCTCAAGCGTTCGCAACGCAATCGGTTTCCGACTCAAGGCGTCGGCCACGACATTCGCCTTACCGGATGATAAAGGATTTCGAGGTCATAATCCTTAATCAACTCTAACCACCTCCTGCCTCATATTCAACTCCATGAGTAAATATGTATTTCGACTTTTATGATCGGTAAAATCGACATGTAGAGCCGAAAAGATAGTGACGCCAAATCTTGAGTGCAAAGACAACCGCCGCTAACTCCAAATCGTGAGTAGGGTAGTTAAGCTCATACGGCCTCAAGCTGTCTCGGCGCATAGGCAATGGTCTTGCCGTCTTGCATCAATACGCACCCAAGACCACGACACGAAGCATCGCTATACACGGCGAATCCCTCGTTGCCACATGACAACGCCGTAACCGGAGTCGAAGTCAAACGCTTCTTGGTTCCTCAAAACTCGGCCTCTCATCGGTCAGCACGAACTTCTCAGTTTCGGAGCAAGCTGTGTAAGTGGTCGAGCTATTTTTGAGAAACCCTCGACGAACCTACGATAGTAGCCAGCCAAACCCAAGAAACTACGGACCTCCTTCACATTTGTGGGCGATGCCCAATCCAACACTGCCTCAATTTTCTGCGGATCCACTCGAACTCCCTCGGCTGAAATCACGTGACCCAAAAACATCACTTCCTTCAGAACTCACATTTCGAGAACTTCGCATAGAGTTGCTCGGTCCTCAAAATGTCTAACACTACCTGCAAATGATGGGCATGCTCTTCCTCGTTCCTCGAATAAATAAGAATATCGTCAATGAAGACGACGACACACTTATCCAAATACTCGATAAAGACTTTGTTCATCAACTGCATGAACACCGCCGGCGCGTTAGTTAACCCGAAAGGCATAACTACAAACTCATAATATCCGTATCTCGTCCGAAAAGCTGTTTTCGGCACGTCGGACTCCCTCACCCGGAGCTGATAGTACCCCGATCTCAAATCAATCTTTGAGAATACCGCCGCTCCCTGCAACTGATCGAACAAGTCGTCAATTCTCGGCAAAGGATACCTGTTCTTGATGGTCAACTTGTTCAGTTCACGATAGTCGATACACAAACGTAGTGAACCATCCTTCTTACGTACAAACAAGACCGGTGCGCCCCAAGGCGAGGCGCTCGGTCGAACATACCCCGACTCAAGAAGTTCACTCAACTGTTTCTTCAACTCAACTGTTTCTTCAACTCTGACATCTCTGAAGGTGCCATGCGATACGGCGCCTTCGAAATCGGAGCCGCACCCGGCTCTAACTCTATAGCAAACTCAACCTCACGATCCGGTGGCAATCCCGGCAACTCGTCAGGAAAAACATCAGGAAACTCACTAACGACTGGAATCGATGAAAGCTCGACTCCACTATTCTCCGCCTTCAAGGCGTAGCACCAATAACCAGTACACCCTTTTCGCAGGAGTCTCATCGCCTTCAAGGCGTTAATAACAAACTTCTGGTTTCTCTTTCGCCCTGCGAAGGAGTATTCGGTGCCGTCCTCGGCTAACATAGTGATGATTCTCGTGCGGTAGTTCATGATCGCACCATGCCGCTCGAGCCAATCATCCCCGAGAATCAAATCCTCGCCCTCGATACCCACGACAATAAGATTAGAGAGCCAATCCCTCTCACAAATAATCACAGAACAGTCCCGGACTTCTCGATCACCGACAATTCTATCACCGCTAGGAAGTTTAACGATGAAAGGCTCACAGGGTGACAAGCAGTCGAGACTCAAACGGCGCACACACTCTAGAGAAATGAATGAATGCGTAGCACCCGAATCAAAAAGTACACCGACAGGATGAGAATGGATATGAACGGTACCTGTCGCCACAGTAGCTGCTGGATCATCAGCTCTCCTCATCTCATAGATACGCGGCTGAGCAGAGCCGACACTGGAAGCTCCACCCCTAGCGGGCTGACCCCGACCCTTACCTCGGCCGGCACTCGGTGGGGGCGGCGGAGCAAATGAGCCCTGGTTCACACTCGGCTCCAACGGAACTGGTTGAGAAGAACGGGCGCCGCGAAGCCGTTTGATCTGTTCACAAAAAGGGGCCTTGTGGCCTAGCTGTCCACAAGTATGACAAGTAAGCTTCGGACGAGAACACTGCCGGCTCCTATGGCCCTGCACACCACAGTTAAAACATGTGGGTTCATGAGCGGAGGTTCCGGCGGCACCCCGAAAGCTCCCAGAGAAACGAGCCGAATCTCCCGTTGAAATATTTGTAGCTTGAGATTTCTGCTCGCCTCCACTCTTGGGACCAGAAAAATTTCCGACCGACTTCTGCTTCTTGCTCTCACGAGCCAAATCACTCATTATCGACATATCATAAGCAAGAGCTCGACTCGATAATCCTTCAAGGTAGTGCGACGAGTCCGGACATGTAGTCCCGAATGGCGGCTTCATCCTCTGGAAAAATGGAAAATTTTGTCGCTCTCAGCGACAACTTGGGTCTTCACATAACCCAACTCCTTGTTAAAGTCGGCAATGGCCTGAGATACGGGGATATCCCGTGGTTGAGCATCATAGAAAGCATGCACTCGAGCCTGTCTGACCGGCCATGGACAATACTCGGTCTCCATCAACTCCTGAAACTCGGCCCACGAAGCAACCTGATCTTTGGGACCAACGGCCTCCCACCAATCTGTAGCATCTCCCGTGAGAAAGTATTGAGCAATAGGGACCTTACGGTCCTCGGGGCAGTTGGTAGCAGTGAATACTTTGGATATCTCCTTGATCCACCCTTCTCAGCCGATCGGGTCCGAAGCTCCCGAAAACTGGGGAGGATGCATCTTGATGACATCCTGAAGCCAGCGATCCGCTCTGCCCCGATTAGCATGGGCCTGGTTGGGGTTCTGGACCACCTGAGCTATAGCCGCCATTTGGTTAACCATTTGTTGCATAACAGCCGCAATACCAAGATCGGCGCACTCCTGAGAAGAAGCATGACTGTGACGGTCGCCGGCTCACGAAGAGTGCGACGTGGTCGCCCACCAGGCCCCACGTCCTCGGCCGCGTCCACGGCCACGACCACGACCACGGTTTCTTCCGGCATCCATACTGAAGTTGAGAGATAACAGAAGTACATCGATGATGAGTAAGGGAGGAAAAGCAACTACGATTCAAAAGTGGAAATACAATGGAAGAAACAAAAGAGCCGAATAAGAAAACTTACGAGCACTGGAAGTACTGGGATACTGGCAGCGGTGTGACAATGTGCAAAACAAATACGACTAGACCCAAATAACCAACAAGCCTAGGTATCCATAAACCTAGAGCTCTGATACCATTTCTGTAACACCCCGAGATATTCGGATTATGTTACAGCGCCGTAGACCCCTACAAGGGACCTACCAGGCTACAATAGGAAAAACTCCACTCGTCTAACCATCTTGGTTAGCGAGGATACACAATTAAATAATATGACATATAAAGATACGCCCGAAACAACCGGCAAAATAAGCATCAACCAACAACGTGACAATTTAAAAGTAGTACAACACAGAGTTTGAATCGAAAAGCCTAAGTACTCGCGAGTACTTCTATCGACTTATAAATATAGAAAACAACCAAATCGAAATGGACAAAAGAAATAAGTAAACCCAAGTGCACATGTCAACGACCACAGCCACATCCTCGTACTGTCCCAGTGCTCGCTCGTCCGGATGATCATAACCTGAAATCCATAACAAGAATTTCCCCAAAACGGGTCCCCAGAGGGGTTAGCAATTACGCTAGTACAAGTAATCAAGGCAAACCAATCGCTTACACATTTCATAATACATGTACTAATATCAATTTCAAAAGTCAAAACCAGACATGTCTTTTCCGGAAAACATACAGTCCACAATTAGCCTCGAGAACAGGGCGGCAGCATACATTCTCGCTCGAGGCCTCATAGGGACCCTACCGAGTTGGCTACAATTACAGAAAAACAAAACCACGCACACGCTAAGCCGTAAGAACAGGGCGACAGCATACATTCTCACTCGAGGCCTTGCAAGGACCCTAACGAGTTGGCTAGCGGTACGAAACTCGTGAAATCCAGGGCGGCAGCATAGATTTCCCTCCTTGACCCCGTCGGGCCAACACAAGGTGAGTTACACACAAGTAATACACATCACCATTTCATGTTAAGCTTAAAGGTTTCCAAAAATACTTGCCTTGAATATTTTGATGACGCAACGAACGGAAAGGATAATCACCGACGAACACTAGGAATTCAACGGAACCAAACCTAACGATTTGAAGAACATAATTACAACCAACTCTAGTCGAATACGGAAATGGAATACACCCGAAAACCCGCCTACGATTCATGTATAATCATACCAAAAATAACAACGAGGGCGGACCACAACCAAACCCTCTCGATTCCGTAAAAATCCACAAATTATCCATGAATCCGTAGGAAACTAAAGATACTAACAATATTAATCGTATTCATCAAGAATCCACCAACAAAACGGGACTAATCGGAAGAAAAACCCAAAACCCCCAAATTAATCGAAAATAGGTTTCTAGAGATGTTACCTTCGGAGATTCAAGTACTAAGATCCGTAGAACACGCGTTGGATTGGTTGTCCGGGCTTCACGATCAAAAGGAGATGAAGAAAATCAACACTGAAATGATTTGTGAAGGAAGAACTCTCCCTCAAGCTCTCTCTCTCGGTTGCAGGTGAAGAAAAGGGGAAAAATGAGCTGAAATGCCGAGAAAACGAATTTATAGGGCGGACAGACTCGACCGTGTCCGACATGACACGGTCGTGGCGCGCAGTCGGCCGGCAGGGACTCGACCGTGTCCTGCATGACACGGTCGCGGCGCGAAGGGGACCTACCGATAGTGACCCGTCCGCGGCGCTCGGCAATGACTCGACCGTGTCCTGGAACACGGTCGGGCCTCTGGGCAGTCGCTTCCGGCTTATCCGGACGAGTACGGCACGGGCCGTGTCGGACGACACGGCCGAGTCCGGTCGGCAGTGATCGGCCGAAAGCTGAAAAATGAGCGGGTGAACGAAAACGATCATAACTCTCTCGTCCGGACTCCGATTGACTCACCGTTTGAACCATTGGAAAGCTAATTCGATGCTCTATAATATCGCAAGGATTTAGAATTTTTGGAGTTACCAAAAATTAATGGTGATCTAACAAAGTCGAACTCATATGAGGAAAGTTGAAACAATGAACAATAACGAGAATACAGTTCAACAGTTGACAGGAAGGACATACTGAAAGATACACGAGGGTCACTATGACCGAGAAATATACCAAAAATGAAAATACAAGGGAAAGAAAAATACCAGATATTACATTTGGAAACTTGGGATTTTGTGAAACCGGAACATATGTGCTATGTGATTCCATTGGTATGGTAGTAGCGCGATTTTACCTTACTGATTCTGGAATGATTTCCTTGTAAGCGTAGATTTGGGGATGGTGACCCCATACTGGTTGTTTTAGATAGTGAGTGGTCGTTTCCACTCCGTGTATGATTGGGTATGTTCGTCAGTTTGTGATTGGTTGTTCATATGCCGAGGGGTATGTTCGCCAGTCGGATATGTTTATTGAGATCCACTGTATGTGATCGGTGTGTCGTTTTGAGAATGTTATTCTTTCATATATCTGTTTCTGTGGTTCTGTGTTGATCGTGTTGGAGTTTACCGTGTGAAGGTATTCTCGATTTTCGTTGATCGTTCGTTGGTAATATTGGAGTTTATCACGTTGATGATATTCTCGATTGTGTTTTGACCTCTGGTTGGTCATATTGGAAATTTATCATGTTGATGATAAATTCGGTTGATTTATTAGTTGATCATTTTTGGTGATCATCGGCGTTGATTTTGTGTTGGTGTTTCGGAATTCGTGTCGTTGTTTTAGGCGGTTGTTTCGCAGATGTATTGTGTATAATTCGTCTTATCGGAATTGGGACTTGATTATGTAAACAGGCAGACAGGATTTGATTCGGGCAGATTGTTTCATCCGAAGATGATATATTTTGTTGAGACTCAGGGAATTATGATCGTAAGCGTATTGAGACTGTACCGTGAGAACGCTGGCTAGTATCTCCGGAGATCATCGACCTGCGTATTTGTAAGTATGCGGTTTTGGCTATTCAGAATAATGATGATTGATCAGTGTCGTGATGGTTTTGGGATATTTTAGGTTGAACAGTATGGTTGTTCGTTTTATGATGGATTGCAAGTTTCGAGGACGAAACTTATTTTAAGGGGTGTAGAATGTAATATCCGGAATTTCTACTACTGTTGTTTAATATTATTTTATCCGAGTTATATTATGCAGTGAAATCTGCAGTAGGGATAAAATAAATAAAGGATCGAGATATCGATATCGGTATAATTGTCGTATTTAGTCGATGCTACATTTGAGGATATTGTGTATCGGGTTGTCGTACTTTTGATATTGGGTATATCGTATGATGATATTATTGATTCAGTGTTTGTGTTCGTGTGTCTTATGTTCGCTTTTAGTATGTCGAGACGTTGGACAAGAAGCTGCGAAAATGTCTATGTATAGACTTATTAGCGAACGATGATATTCATGCATAACGCACGCTATCGCGGGATTAGCGCACGCTACGTTTATAGGTTAGCGACGCTAGTGCATGAATCGGAAGGAATCTGCGTGTGGACCCGCCGCTTTGGCGCACGCTCGTAAGTCAACGGTTGTTGTCCTGAAGTATTAGCGCACGCTAAAATATTAGGCTTAGCGCACGCTAACTATGTATCAGTCAACAAGGAATCTTATCCTTGCCAGATGCTGTCGGAATATGGGGGCGAGTGGTAGGTGAACACTGTAGCAAGTCAACTTCGGATAGCGCACGCTAAGATAAATGACTTGCGTACGCTAAGCAGGATGTTTTACGTACGTTAATGCATGGGCATTACGTACGTAAGTTAGTTTACGAAGCAAGGCAGTAGCCTCTGGGCTTCGATAGCGCACGCTAACAAAGTCAGTTAGCGCACGCTAAACATAATGGTTTAGCGCACGCTAGTGATGTATTCTATTTAAAGAAACAAACGGGTGTCATGAAACATTTCGTCCATTTCTTTCCTTTCACCCGATAGAGACAACCTTGGGAGAACATTTGGAGTTCCTAAACACTGAGGGATGATCCTCTTTAACAAGATTAAAGATGGGAATCATGGAGTGAAGCTTTGTTCTTGAAATCATTGGTGATTCTTGGAAATCAATCCTTTCCTTCAAAAAAAGGTAATTACTCTTCACTTTGAGATTTCGTTTTGGATTGTATATGATGTTCTTGAGTTGATGATTATCATATAAACAAGTTGATGAGCATGACAACGAGTTGGATTACCGTACTAAGTTAGTGTTGTTATCAATATATGAGTATTGATATGTTTCGTATGGTTTTGGATGGAATTCAAGATATATGTTGATGTAATTCCCTTCTTCTATTCGGATTTTTGATGTTTTGTCGTTGGTTACTTCGTATGGTAACGATTATGGTGATGCTTCTGTGATTCTTGAAGTTATATGAATTGTATGTCGAAGAACATGATGAATAAGGATTTTTAGATGTTAGAACACATCGGATTTTATCATTTTATGGATCATGAACGTGAATTTGGATAATTCGTGTTCTTGAAGAGCTATTAAATTATATGTCATGATTGTTATGAAATCCTTAATCTCGAGATGAGTTGATCATTGTCATGATGGAAGTGTTAGACGATGCTTGAAATGCATGCCACCGCACGACATTAGCGCACGCTACGCCATCGCCTAGCGCGCGCTAACGGGAGCAACTTAGCGCACGCTACGTTAGGTGATTAACGTGCGCTAAGTAGGCAGACAGTGCAGTATTTTTGTGTTTTGATTAGGAATTCGTGATGGTTTGACTTGGTTGGTTCTGACTGTGTTTATTCGAGGTTGTGTTGAACCGTTGAGTTCAATTGGTTAGTTTTCTCAGTCGTTGACCGTTATCGGATATGTGTTATTTGATTTCTTCGATAGGTTGAGATTATTGATCGGTGATTATAACCGGATATTGCGGTCGCGTTCGAGTATGTCCATTGTATTGCTTTTGATCGGGGCTGAGGAGCTCGTAGACAAAGGCAATGTGTTCGACAACAGCTTCGTGGTACCGGTATCGAGGCAAGTTATTACTTGCTCAGTTATAATATTTAATGAATGGTTTCAGTTTCATTTCGTTTATAATGCATATAGCGATGATTATTATTGTGAACTCTGGATATTCGGATCGCATATCGTTCTTTCGATTCTGGGAGGTAAATCATAATGTATATGCTTTATCTCAGTTATTGGTAACCGAGTATCGAGGTTACATTATAATAAAGACGAAGATATGAGTATCTATAGTTCATCAGACGTTTGGATCGCCGAGCATTGAGGATAATCGTCGGTGATGATTGGACATCGAGGTTGCTCCCGAAGGACTCGGGGCAAGTATTCCATATTGATTATGGTTTAGTATTATTTATTTGGTCTCGTACATTTTCTTTCATGTTGTTGAACATGAAGTAGTCCTAGTATATTGTCATGTTGTCGTGCATGTTATGTTGTTCATGTGGATGAACGTGTTGATTTGCATATGTGTATGCATATTGTGTTGTTTTTGTTGTGTAAATAATCCGATGGGATTATGAGGATCTATCCGAGGGCGCTGGATCGAATGTCCACCATGCGTTGGTTCGACGGATCATCATGGGGATCTATGCCGAGGGCGCCGGATCGTTGGGAGTTTTTCCACCATGCGTTGGTTCGACGGGATCATCATGGGGATCTATCTTTGAGGGCTGGATCGTTGGATTACAGATTGTGTTGATGGAATCGTGAATTCGCATCATTGATTTTATCATGTGTTGTTGTTCACATGTGTATTGTTAGTTATCCACCTTATGTTGATCTGATAGGATCAACAAAGGGATCTATGCTGAGGGCGCTGGATCGTCGGATTTCCATTGAGTATACATGATTGTTATTGTTGTGATCATATTGACGTGGTCATATGAGTATGCATTTGTAGGTCTTGTGTTAGGACCTTGTCCGTATTGCATTGATCCGATCTCGGATTAGACTGGTATGATTGTCGTGGCACTTCATATCTCGAGGTATGTTCCGTATTTTCCTTTGGTATTTGTCTTGATGGACGATCGGTTATCCTCTTGGGATTTGATGATGTTATTCGATGGATCGTATTGGTCAGAAATGGTATATTTCCGTATCGTGAGTTTGGTTATGACAGTTTGAGAACCTTGAGTATTGTTCGAGATACAGTACTTATATTATGTTCGAGTTTATTGGTAAATCGAGTACATGATGTGAAATGTGATAATGGCTACTCTGATGAGAATCACTTGAGTAAGCAAAGTTATGGCGGTAAGATTACATTGGTCGTATTCTTATGTTGTATTCTCATTGGTATGTTATTATTAATGTGATGTGACAGTTATCATTGTTGGATATTATGGTGACCGTCGTGGGATTTCTTTTAGGTTCTCGGAGTATCGAGCTTGTAGCGGTCGTGAAGAGATGAGCTTCCGGAGGATACTGGCTAGGACATGTTACGTATATTGAGTTTCTTGATTGGTTCTTGTTTTCCGCTGCTAGAGTATCGTTTTGGTTGGTCTTTTTCCGCCGCGTGAGTATTTTGAGACGCTCTTTTGGTATCCAGTAATCGAGGTTACTTTGGAAATCGTTTTCTAAACTTTTGAGTATCGGCCATTTGGCCTTGCGATTTCAAATGAGTTTTACGACGGTTTTTGATAAATGGATTTTATAAGTCTTTGTGAATTTTTAAAGTTAGTATCGTTGGCCTCTTGGGCGTTTGTAAATGTTTGTGAAAATTTCTTTTTAGCCTTGTGGGTTCCATCTAGGCCACTACCGTAATATTTCAGGTTAAATGCAGGGTGTTCTGATTCTAATCGGTAAAAATCAATAAAATTGAGTTTGAATCAGTAAAATCAATAAAATTCAATTTAGATCAGTAAAAATAAGTAATTTTGTTCCATCAATACAATGCAAATCAACAGAAATAAGCTTTAGTTAGTTTCAATCAATAAAAATTAGATTTAATTATTTAAAATCAATTTTTAATTAAGTAAAAATAATTTAAGTTAAGTAAGAATTAGGTGAAGATAACGTCCTAATTGTGGATTCAATACAAAGGCCACGGTGTAGTATAACTCATCTCAAAACTATAACAATATTGATTTTTCTTCCTTTTTTTATATAAAAAAATAGCATCTTGAAAACATGGGCATAAAAGTTACTGCACAGAGTGTAACACCCCCAAATCCATATGGAAATATTACACGCCGTAAACCCCTTTTCACGAAGATCTACCAGGCTAAGCCTTACAAAATGACCAAATGTTTGCCCGGCCAGGGTCAAACCATAAAATAATACAAACCGATAAGGTCACTTACACGTGAGTACACAGACCGATGAGGTCACATAACTCAATCAACAAAACTGACTTATACAATAGGGGTCAAAACACAATACAGCGGAAGACTTGCTTCAGCTATGTCCCAGGATGTATTGCATGGATCATCGAAAATGATATGTTGGATATGTTTGATCTTGAAGGCTTTTTCGAAAGGCTCGAAAAATCTAGGTATTTTCATTATGGAAATATTTCTTCACAAAATGCTCCAAAATCTAGATCTTTTCGTGCCCGATTGTATTCGACATATAACAAATTATTAAAGTAACTAAAAACCTAAGAAAAATAACCCTGCAAAACTGAAAAAGAAACTGCATAAATAAAAAAAAAACTAAAATCCATGAGAAATTGAAAAACCCTAAGAATTGATTGCAAAAAAAAAAAAAAACATAGAATACAAAAACTGAACCTCTAAAAACTGAAAATGAAAACCAAAAATTAGGTTAATGTCTCCTTGGTTCTTTTCCTTGCATTCTGTCATTAGTGCACATCTCTCGATTTACAGCCCGCCTGATCAAGAGACCTCTACAGATAAATGGTGTTTCTTATCTCTCCTTTACCAATAAAAAAACGAGAAACAAAACCTAAATTTGGTATGTCCAGCGGACACGGATCATAAGACAGTTTCACATATACAGTTAAACTTCGATAAATGAATGCTTGATAAACGAATAACTTTGCCAAATGAATAATTTTCTCCGGTCCCAACTCTTTATAACATGTTCAAATTTTATTTTGATAAATGAATAATTTCGCTAAATGAATATTTTTCTCCGGTCCCGATCATATTCATTTATCGAGGTTTTATTGTATTTTTTTTACCAACATTAAGTTTCTTGACTTTGTTTCATATTTGGCTCTTTTGGAAAATGTAGACACCTCTTTTGCATTTGGCTCTAATCTCGCATGTATCAACCATTGATGATGATGAGCATGAAAAAATTGTCGCGAAGAATCGGACTGAACCGCCTCGTTTTCGAAAAAATAATTTTTATGATATTTATTTTATATATAATTTTCTGATATTGAAATAGATTTAGAATTTAAAAACATTTCTCAGATTTTTATAGATTTAAGATTTTTAAACAATTTTTTGAGTTTTTTTTTTTAATTTTTTCGTGCATCAGTAGAATATAAGTTGCAGTTTGATAAAAATAATAATTTAAATATAAACCAAAAAAAAAAAAAAACTGCACAATTCAAAGTTCAAATTAATCTAGAAACTAATAATGAATAACACAAACCAAGTCTAGGCAGAGTTCTAATAAAAATAATAATTTAAGGTATAAACTAATGAACTAAGATGATCATAACTACTGGTAGAATTTGTAGGTTTTGGCTGATAGAATAATGTTCCTCAATCCTCCAATGGGTGCTAAGATCATCAGTATAACCCCAAGAACAATGAATATCTGTAAAATTAAGAATGTAATAATTAAATCACTATCAGCATTAATAGTAATTAGTCATTTTTTATATATATATATATATATATATATTTTTTTTTATTAAACACTTACCCAATTGATCCACCAGGAGAAGCTAAACCTTCTGTGAAAATAAAGTAAAGTTTGTAACTTTTCGAAATAACAATGAATAAAACGGCATTTCGTTGCTTTTCTTTCTTTCTTTTTTTTTCCTAATTTTTGTTTGGTGGTGCCGGGAGTCAGTTGTCGGTTGTTGGTTGACCATCGATGAATTTTTTTATAGTTTTTCCAACCGACGGTCTGTGAGTATTTGTTTATTCATACTATATACAGAATATAAATGCGAAATTTCACACTAAATAAGAAATTTCATACCGAATAAAATACAATGTTGTTTAGTATTATAAACAGTATTTTGAATTTCACATTGTTGTTTTCATAAACCATGAGAAATTCCATACTAATAAAATACTTAAAATTCAAAATTTCATACTAATAAAATACATAGAATATTAAATTCCATTGGGTGTTCGCCAGACAGCTGCATACGGCATCGAAACCATTTTGTATCATACTTCAACTTGTTCGTTTTGCACAGGACATGACTATAACGATCATCTCAACTAGACCCGGCAATTTATCACACGACACGAAAACGATATAAAAATTTAGTATTTGTGTTTGCATTTTGAGTACACGACACGAAAATACACGAAGACGAAAGTACACGACCGAGATTTAGTGTCGGTTTTGTATTTACCCTTTGGGTACACAACACGACACGAGGTACACGAAATAAATAAATAAATAAATAAATAAATATGAATTTTTATATTTAATTTAATAAAAATATATATTTTATGAATTCTGTTTTTACTAAATTTTAAAATTTGTAAATATAATGTGAATTTTCATTAATTTCGTGTAAACATTCGTGTTTTCGTTGCCATTCGTTTCATTTCGTCTATTAAAAAAAAAAAAGAGAGAGAAAAAATAGTCGCCGAGGAGGGAGAGGGAGAGAGAGAGAGAGTGAGTTAAACAATAAAGACGCTCAAGAACTCTCCTACCCTCGATCCACTGTTTATGCTCGACCAACCATTCAGCAAAGGAAATTGTGCCAGGCCACAACAGATTAGCATTCAATTGGTGGAAAGAAAACTCTCGGACGAGGGTACTGTTTGGTGCGTCAAGGAAGAGAGAGAAGAAAAACAAAAAAATCAACTCTTATGTATTTTTGATGAATCCCCTGCATTTAATGGTATTTTTGATTTAAAAAAGAAGACCACAATGGTGAATCTCTGATGTGGTATAATGCTTTTTCAGCTATTACTGAATACGTGAAACATAGTACTACGTATTCTGTGATTTGGTTCTTGCTTTATGGCATTGTCATTTTTTTTTGCATGTTTACATGCAACACAGAGGGGGCGGGGGTGTATGGGGGGGGGGGGGGGGTGGGGAGCCAGGGAGGCACACTATGAGACTCCTGTCCTCTACTGTTTGCACTGCACCATTCATGCCAGCCTTAGCCACCTATTTTTCTCTCAGTCACACTCTGAGCCTACGTTGCCATATTCTGCTTGCCATCATTACATAAATTATTTTCTGAAATACCCCTCTTTTTAGATTTAGTATCAAAATACCATTTTTTTACTTTCTCTCCTCTATTAATATAATTCCTAATTTTTTCATCATTTTTATATTAATTTTCTTATCTCTTTAATTAATTAATTTTTAAAATTAATTAACCAACTAATTTGTAATTTTCTTATTAAATCAATTAATTTTTAAAACTAATTAGTGGGCTTGAACGTTTTTTTAAAACTAATTAATTTTTAAAACTAACTAACTAACTAATTTTTTTTAACTTACTAATTTATTTGTTAGTTAACTAACTAATTCATTATGTAATTTCTTATTTGGAAAATAGATAATTAATTAAGTAACTAATAAATTAGGTTTCTAATATATTTAATTTTAATAGAATATTTAATTAATTATTTAGATTATTAACTATTTATTTACTTAAATGCCGTAAAATAAGTAATAATAACATAATAGAAGGAAAATAACTGAGGTTGATTACGATATTACAAATACAGATAGATAAGGGTACAAATACAAATTACTCAAATTTTTTACTCTTGTTGAGGAGCTCCAAAACGGTTAGGGCACATATTCTTGTTGTTTTCCTCTTCCCGACACAGTCCACATCTCTTGTGATGGCCAGTCCTTTCCCTCTGATCCATTTCAGTACGAATACGGGTAGACTGCGGACGACCTTTTGGATCTCTTCGCATGGCTGGATTGTGACACAACTCAAGTCCAGTGTATTTTGGCCAGTACGATTCATGGGGCACTGCTTCAAACTCTTCTTTGTAAACGTTAAAAACATGTCGCACCGTGTATTGTTCTGGCATATACACTGTATAGTCATGGTGAATATGTGCACAAGCAGCGATAACATGTGAGCATAGGTAATGTAGTGCTTGGAATTCACCACAGTCACACCATCGTCGTTGCATGTCTACAATGAATGTCCCTGCAGGGACATAATCTAAATAATTAATTAAATATTTTATTACAATTAAATATATTAAAATGAATTTATTAGTTATTTAATTAATTATCTATTTCTAATGAAATAGATAAGTAACTACTTAATTATTTATCTAATTAATTAATTAATTATCTATTTTCCAAATAAGAAATTACATAATGAATTAATTAGTTAACTAACAAATAAATTAGTAAGTTAAAAAAAAATTAGTTAGTTAGTTAGTTTTAAAAATTAATTAGTTTTAAAAAAACATCCAAGCCCACTAATTAGTTTTAAAAATTAATTGATTTAATAAGAAAATAACAAATTAGTTGGTTAATTAATTTTAAAAATTAATTAATTAAAGAGATAAGAAAATTAATATAAAAATGATAAAAAAAATGAGAAATTATATTAATAGAGGAGAGAGTAAAAAGATGACATTTTGGTACTAAATTTAAAAAGGGTGGCATTTCAGAAAATAATTTCTGCCATATTCACCCCACCCCCACCCCCCCAACCACGTCTCCTCTTTATCCACCTACCAGCTGGGGCCCAGTATACCTATTTTTCTTTCTCTCACTTCGTTGCCCTCGTACGTAATTCAACTAAGGATAATATTTGTACTTATAGCTATCACCAACCCAAGTATACTCTGAAAACCATTTGAGAATCGATTTGAAATAATCTAATCAAATTCAGCCAAAATATTAGCGTTCTAAATATTGATACCAAAGTCGAAACCAAAACTGCTGAGGACAATTGAAATCGTTAACTCGATAAAAGACCAGTAATTTTTCACTAATTTCATGCATGCTAAACACGAACTTAGCTTATTGATCTTTTCATTAAATTCTAGTACTCATAACAAAAATATCCTTAACGTGTTTGATGAATTTATTCTTAGGTTTTCTATTTCAATTTACGTACTAACTAATGGAATTTTAGATAATTTGTCTTTCTATTTTGAGACTTAAATATTTAGTATTCTCTCTTTTAAATGGAGTTATATATTAAGCACCCTCTATTTTCGTTCATGTGTGTTTCGGTTCTAATTATGAGACTAATCTATTACGAATTCTCTCTTTTAAATTGTTAAATTTGCAAGTTGTTATTTCATAGCAAGTTTTTCGATTCTTCTCGAGTAATTCTCAAGTCTATTTTGAGTACTTAATGAATTCACGAACCTAGAATTATCGGTTCTCTTACGAGCCAGATGTATTATCCATCGACAATCTTTACCGATCACCAAGACAAAAATATTTGGTCTGTAATCCCGTCTGGAAATTGGTGATCGATAAAGATTGTCGATGGATACAGTGTTTGAATACATAAGATTATTTATTCATTATAAATTTCCAGACCAAATCTATGATAAGATTTATGGATTATGCATTTTCATATAAATATTTTCTTATGTTTTCGTGTATTAAACGGGTGGTATACTAGTACATAGGTATATGGATAACATATATCTCCCCTATATACTAATGCAGACATGATGGCGCAAGTGGCGAAGCCTTTCACGCTTCTATCGTATATGTCTTGTTGGTCTTACGTGTGCTTATGTCGGTCTTCTCACGCTTGGTGACACATAATTATTCACTGGCCTAATCATCATCGCATAAATTACATTATAATTATACCTCAAATAACTCCTACTTACCTTATTAATTTTTTTTACGAATTAAGAATTATGAATTACAGATAAATAGGAATTGATTATATTTACAGAAATATTTCACATTTTTATTAATTAAAAAATATAAATCCCAACAAAGAGAAATTCAATACAATAGTGTGCACTATATATTAAAAACTTAAACGTAAAATCTCGCAAAAATATTATATATTTCCACTAATTAATTAGTTTATACAGTAAAACCTCTCAAAAAGAATACTTTATTAAGAAATAAACTCTATTTAGGAATAAAAATTTATGGTCCCAACTTGGGACTAGTTATAATTTGAAATAAACTCCATATTATCATAATTCATATATTTTCAAATCCCAACATAAGGAAATACACCTCCATTTAGGAATAAATCATAATAAAATACATATATATATATAATTTTTACAATAGATTTAAGTTGATCTAAAATACTTGTTCAAGGTTGATTGTGACAAAGATTTAATCTTTTATGTTGTAACTATATCCTTCAACTTGCGTGTGCCCATTAGCTCGTCCAAATGACCACCTTCTTGTTGAACCCAAAATATTTCCAACTTGTCGAGTATGCTTAAAGCTTCTTCACATGAAATTTTTTGTACTTCTATGCTATCGTCCTCCGGATTATTTTCCTCATTTTCTTGCCTAATTCCTTCAATGATTTCTTCATCGGTTAAAGCATAAACAATTTTCTTGCCTAATTCCTAGGTTTACAACATATTACATACATGTATCTACTAATTATAATATTTATATATTATACATGTACTTTAAAATTTAAAAAAAAAATTCTTATTAAAACTCTATTTAGGAATAACCTCCATTTAGGAATATTTTTTATGTTCCGAATGATATGACTTTAGAGAGGTTTTACTGTATTAGTTAGTCACTATAATTAGGTATATCAATAAAAAAATATCAATTGAAATGAAAGATGCCTGGGAGTATTGTAAAAGAATTGTTGAATATATATATTATTAATAAAGTACTCAAAGTCCTAACCAATTAAATAAATCAAAATAATTTTATTAAAAATATTATTGAAAGTGTAGAAATAATGATTTTAATTATTTATTTATAAATAAATCAAAGAAACTATGAAATAAATCAATTAGTCTATCTTAGTTTTAAATCTTATTTAATTAATATAAAATAACAAAATAAATGAAAAAACTCATATTTACTAAATTATATAATTACTGATTTTATGATTTTTCAAAGAGATATTTCTAAATACCTAAGTAATTAAATTAATAATATACTAATCCGTAGATTCATATTTGGGCCAAGAGAATTTCAAAAAATAAAATGTAATCTTTTTAAGTGATTTTTAAGTAATTTTTTATTTATTTTATTTTAAAAGATTTATAAATTTATTTACTTTTGAAATTAACTATATATTTTTGAAAATTTTAGATTTGCTTTTGTATTTTAAATTATATCCAAATAGTTCATGTAATTTTTTTAAAGATTAAAGTATCTCCTTTTTGGCCATTTAATATAAACCATTAAATACTTAACAATTTATACCATTTTTGCCCAAAAAAGGATTAAAAAAACACGGAACCAAATCTATTTTTAAAAGTTTCTCATAGGACCAAGTGTAATTTTTCTTATAACAACTTATTTATCAATAGAATGATCTCTATATAAAAGAGGGTTATAGAGAATAAAAGTTGACTATAAATCTTTTTAAAAATATGCCTCGATGAGTATTTTAATTATTTTTAATTTCCAGTCACTCGAAAAATAGGAAATTCATGTGAGAAAAGAAGGGAATTATTGTGCTATTGCAACAATGATTGATTATGTGAGAGACTTTAGTTTTATTTATTTTATTTTCTAATATGCTCTGGATGACGAATATTTGCAATATTTTGATACAATTGCTTCCATAATATTTATTATGTTATACTACGCATTTAGAAGTAAAATATTTATTCCACAAATGATATTAAACTCATCAGGTAGTAGATTGACATTTAAATTTCAAAGACGACAATTTCCACTAATTATGTTTTTCCATGGTTATGCACTCTCTCATGTTGGCGCATCTGCCAAGACTCGATTCAATCGTGGTCAGTTTTATGTAGCCGTCTCAAAGTGAAGAGCACAAAAGACTTCAATTTTTTTTAACGCGACAAGAATGGTGTAATCATAAATAGAACAACTAATGTAATTTACAAAGAAGTGTTATTGAATTTATGGTGAATGATTGAGTATTATGTGTTTCTACGTGAATTTTTTATTATTTTCCCATATTTTATACGGGTGGTATATTAGTATAGATATATAGACATAATTTGTGGGCTTTGCTTTAATATATATATATAAATCCGGCCGCTCACGCAGAGCCATTTACTGCTTTTATACACAAATAGGCAATCTTTTTATCCTCTTATTTCAGCCTGATACCATAAATATCTATGCTGAAAGAGGAAATCTTGAGTCCTGTTCTTGAGAAGAGGCCCGGGTTAGCTGTTTTTCAATACGAATCTTCATGATGTTCTTTGTTTGAATCTGCAAAAACGACAGGAAGGGTAATTTAGTGAAAACACAACTCATTACTTCTTGTAGTCATAGAAAAGATGATAACAAGAGCAAGTTTTCAGACTATAATAAGAAAAGAGTATGCATAGGGTGTGTGTCTTTTTTATGCAGAGATCACAAGAGTGCAGGTTCCCATGTTAACATAATAACGGAAAAGCCTTCGGATTAGAGAAGATAAAATAGGCTTTGGAAATTAATCCATCGGTCCCTTGATACTAGTACGGTTTGAAAATAAAATTTGTATCATAATATATGTCATTTTTCTATTTTTCACGCACATTTTGAAAAAAAAAATCCAAGAATACCCTTAATATATTATGGGCTCTTAAACTTCAATATATTCAAATATATTAAACTAATGTAATTAATAAGGACAAATATGAAATTAGCTAATTATCATTAAGTTTTCTTAATATTTATGTAATTTTAAAACAAGACTAGTATTAAGGGACGGGGGAATACAAATATAAATAGCAAAATGTCATTTGTTGTTAATTGTTATATTCAACAGTAACAATATGATGAAAACTCTATTCTTCTTGTCAGTCTCATTAGTTAGGGTTTGCTTCCTTCTTTTTTCTTTGAGAAAACTCTTCCATTTGTCGAAATAAAAATAAGGGAGAGATAAAATTAATGTAACTACATGTATAATTTTGGTCGTTAATATTTTTAATTATATATTATTAAAATAAACAAAAATACTTTAAAATATATATGAAGACAAATGAAATAACATTTAATATATCAAAATTCGTTTTATATATTAATAAAGAATATGATTGACTGTTAATTTACAAATATTTTGTTTGTCTTTCATCAAAGGCTAGTTGAGAATATTTCGTCCGGATCTTGTGGGCATGTGGCTAATAAGTTACTTTCAATTATGCATTATTACTTTCGCCCAAATTTCTTCAACTTAAAAAGGATAATATTCAGTAAAATTAAGTTGTAATTAGTAAAAATTAGTTCTAATCAGTAAAAATAAATAAAATTGAGTTGGAATCAGTAAAATCAATAAAATTCAATTTAGATCAGTAAAAATAAGTAATTTTGTTCCATCAATACAATGCAAATCAACAGAAATCAGCTTTAGTTAGTTTCAATCAATAAAAATTAGATTTAATTATTTAAAATCAATTTTTAATTAAGTAAAAATAATTTAAGTTAAGTAAGAATTAGGTGAAGATAACGTCCTAATTGTGGATTCAATACAAAGGCCACGGTGTAGTATAACTCATCTCAAAACTATAACAATATTGATTTTTCTTCCTTTTTTTATATAAAAAAATAGCATCTTGAAAACATGGGCATAACCCCCAAATCTATATGGAAATATTACACGCCGTATACCCCTTTTCACGAAGATCTACCAGGCTAAGCCTTACAAAATGACCAAATGTTTGCCCGGCCAGGGTCAAACCATAAAATAATACAAACCGATAAGGTCACTTACACGTGAGTACACAGACCTATGAGGTCACATAACTCAATCAAAAAAACTGGCTTATACAATAGGGGTCAAAACACAATACAGCGGAAGACTTGCTTCAACTATGTCCCAGGATGTATTGCATGGATCATCGAAAATGATATGTTGGATATGTTTGATCTTGAAGGCTTTTTCGAAAGGCTCGAAAAATCTAGGTATTTTCATTATGGAAATATTTCTTCACAAAATGCTCCAAAATCTAGATCTTTTCGTGCCCGATTGTATTCGACATATAACAAATTATTAAAGTAACTAAAAACCTAAGAAAAATAACCCTGCAAAACTGAAAAAGAAACTGCATAAATAAAAAAAAAAACTAAAATCCATGAGAAATTGAAAAACCCTAAGAATTGATTGCAAAAAAAAAAAAAAAAAACATAGAATACAAAAACTGAACCTCTAAAAACTGAAAATGAAAACCAAAAATTAGGTTAATGTCTCCTTGGTTCTTTTCCTTGCATTCTGCCATTAGTGCACATCTGTAATATCCGCAATTTTCGATTTCCGGTAATTTTTTTTTTTTTTTTTTTGGCGGAAGTCTGTTTTAACGACTCGCTCATGTCCGTTTCGTCATTCTGAGAATGATTAATTCTACACTTTTTGACATCCGAGTTCGTTTCGGTGTCGTTTCGTTGAGTTCTGTGCTTTTTAGCGACTTTTCCGCACTTGAGTTCGATTCTTGCGAATCTCGTCAAAGCTGTTGTTTGAGTTTCCCAAGTCCGTTTAACTTTGTTAGACGTGTTGTGAACTTCGGTTTGGTTATTCGATCACGTATCGTGATTTAGGGCGTTTGGGCCATTTTGTAATTTCTTGAAAGTTACGGGTATCCGTATCTGTAATTGTTGTCTCGACCCGTTTCTTGGTCGCGTATGACTAATTATGGTATTACGCTTTCATTTCGAGTCGTTTATGTTGTCCGCGAACTTTTCGCGTGTTCGTTCGTGCGTTTCGGAAATCGGTCGCCGAGCCACAGCGGTGGCGGGGCTGGCCGGACAGTGGCGGGGCCCAGCCGGACGATTGCAGGCACCGGCCGGACGGTGCGCGAGAACCGGCGAGCGCACGCTACGTCCGGAAGGCTGCGCGCTTAAGCAGTGTAGCGCCTGCCTGGGTGGCTAGCGTCTGTTGCTCGGGCACAGCGGTGGGGTTTCGAGGTTGGACTCGGTCGGGATCGGCGAGTAGCGCACGCTACGCGAGCGTAGCGCGCGCTAGTCGGCGGCGTAGCGCGCTAGTCGGCGGCGTAGCGCACGTCGGCCCGGCTAGCGACGTTACTGGCGGGCGATTCGATCCGGTGGCTCTTTGGGCCAATGCTGCCGCGCGCAGCATCCGGCCGTAGCGCACGCTAGCGGGAGTTGGGTCGGCAGTTCGGTCGGCGGGGTTGGTCGGTGATGCCGGGTCGTGTGGGCCACTGGCCGAGGGTGCTCGGCCGATCTGGCCGATAAGCGCACGCTAGTCCGGGAAAGGCTAGCGCACGCTAATCAGCGATATAAATATGGTGGCGATCACATTTCACTTCGTTTTTCATTTCCTTCCTTCTCCGTCCGCGAATGGCGATTCATGGGCGACGAAGCCATGTTGTTTAACAACAAAACCATGAAGTTCTGGAGTCCATAACACCAATCAATCGTCCGTTATCATCCTTTGATCCAGCGAATCAAGGTAATCTTCCTTAGAACCCTAATTTCGTGAATTTGGAGATTTTCGCAATTTCGTCCGATTCGTTCCGTGTTGTTGATTAATTCATGATGGGTATGATTAATCTTGGTAGTATTCTTGTGTTTAACATCATTTAATCCATTGTTCTTCGTCGAATCGAAGTATATTTCTTGATTTCCTTCGAGTTGACTTTTTGGGGGATTTGTCCCCGATCTCATTTTTCATCCGTTTTCGATGGATCGATTATGGTTAAATGATGTTGTTAAACATATTCTATGGATTGTATATCCGTAATTCAACTTGGAATTTCGTTTTTGGGTTTTGACGGAACGAATCGTGTTCTTGGCCGTTTTGGGGGAAATCCTTGAACTTTCGTCATTTGTTCTTTGAATTCAGCGGCTTTGGGTCGTACTTTGGAATTCATTTTCGTTGTTATTGTTTTCGTTCGTAGTTCATTGTTGTGGATTGTCGTTCGGTGGAGTCGGCGAGTTCGTAGTCGGTTCGTGCCAACCTACTTCGGCCGATTCTCCGCGTTGTGGTCAATCGAGGCAAGTACCTTGTCCATACATTTCTTGTTTCGTGGATATGATGATTGGTGATCGTCTTGGTTTGTTTGTTTGTTTGAAATGAGTTTTCAAAAGATTTGGTTAGCCTCGTTAAAGGCCTCTTTTAAAACCGTGTGTGTTTTGTGATTGGTGTGGTTCGTGAATGACTATGTGAATTCTATGTATATGCTTGGTGTTCATATTGCACTTGGTATTGTGTGTGGACGTATATTATTTCATTTCGGTGCGTTGTGGATTGACGTGTGTTTTGCTAAGTGTTTGATGCCTCTGGGCGAATTGTTTGACTATCCTTGATGTGATATGTTATTTGTGTGAATGTGTGGATATGGTTGAAGGTCTACGGTGGCACATGGCATGTGATCATGTGGCCAGGATGCAACAAGTGATTGATCCAACCGTGAGAGCCTGAGATAATCTACGGTGGCACATGGCATGTGATCATGTGGCCAGGATGCAACAAGCGATTGATCCAACCGTGAGATGTGTGTGATTTGTTTCGCTAGCCAGCTCGGGAGGGTCCTTCGAGGCCTCGAGTGGGACGTCGGTGGTATCGTCCCGGTCCTAGGCGATGCGCGTGCGTGATTATGTTTCGTTGATTTTACGTCCGTTGAGGACACGTGATGTTGGGCTCTGACCCTGTAAATTGTTGGTGATTTCCTATTTGCGAAAACAAAACCTTTGGGCTGTGACCCTATTGATTTTTGGAAAGAGAAGGATTTTATAATCCTAAATTGGTTTCTATTTAAAACTCTCGATGGCATTTTAAACTGTTTTGTAAATTGTTTCCCTTATTTGCGATCTTTCGGTTTTGGAAATTGTTTACTCAAACTCTTGCCTCGGGAAGTACTTTTCTTTACGTTTGGATCTTTGAGGATTCCTGATTATTATTGTTCTTGGAACTTGTATTGTATGGCTCGTATTTTTGCACTTGTACTTGCACTAGCAAAACGGTGGAGTTTGCTAACCCCGAGTATTCGGGGTGGATGTCTATTTTGCATTCGGGTTTTGGAGCATAGCACGAGTCGGCACGAAGGATGATGAATGATGAACGATACTAATCACACGAGGATCCGTTGACGTCGTTTTGGTCTAGTTGTATTTTCTTTTCCGCCGCAAGATCTTTTCCCATTGTACGGGAGTTTATTGTATTTTGACCCTGCGTGGGTATGTGTTTGGAATTGAGTTGTATGTATTTGTTGAAAGACCAAATCGGTCTCTTGAGTCATTTTAGCCTTAAAGGCGAGGTTTAGATGTTTGATTTTAGTTATCGGCTGGTAGATCCTCGAGGAGAGGGTCTACGGCGTGTAATATCCCCGAGCGGATTTGGGGTGTTACATAAATGGTATCGGAGCTTAGGTTGTGGAAACCTAGGTCATCGGGTCGATGGTGTCTATCGAGTTTTTGTCTCGTCGGATTTTATTTGGTGAGTCGTGTCGCGACGCGTCGCCCGAGTTTGTTGGTCGTGATTAGTATCGTGGGGCGATCATCATCTTCGTGCGACTGTGGTCGTAAGTCTCCCTTCTTTGTGTTGTGCCTCGTGTGACACGAGCTATTTTTATGATTTATTTGCTAAGTGACGGAATCCTCTTATGGATTTTGATTTCTTGATACGTGACTATTTGACTCTCATATTTCTTTCATGTGAGGAGTAGTTCTTTGGATTGTGCATGTTGGACTCTATTTCTTTTTTCCATTGCGTGAGTTCCTTTGTAATAGCTTTCGGTATCTTACCGATTGAATTTTATTTCAAAATCGATTCCTTTAACCGAGTTGTTGGCCTTGAGCGTTTTGACGGTAGTTGGGTGTTTTCAAATGATTTTGTGAGTTTTGATAAGTACTACCGTCATCGACCTTTGGGCATTCTTGTAATTGGTTTTTAGCACGGTGGGTTCGTAGCGGGACCCACGCGCTATATTGTTCCTTGTAATTACCGAAAATTTTGGGGCATTCTAACCCATTGAATTATTTTTGAAAACCTTGAGTATCTTAGAAAATTAAAATTCGAGACGTACTTTTAAAACGAATTATTTTCTTGCGGTGTTTTCAAGGTGTTTTCTAATGCCGCAATACATTTCAAAATTTTTCCGGTTGAGGACCAAAAATATTTTTGAGATATTTTCAAATGCAGTTGCTTAGACCCAAGGGTCGAATATTTTTGAAAGTTTTTCACTAAAGGAAAGGTGTCCTCATTTTTGTTCAAACGCAAGATGATTTTCAAAGTCTCGATAATGGTGTTTGTACTACTTTTTGTAAAATGATACTCAAGATCAACTGTTGTTTCCAAACTGTTTTCAAAAGGTGGTTCTCGTTTTTAAAACCTATCATTCCTGTTTGCGGACCGGAAATGCGTGTATGGTTTTTGAACTTTCGTTACGGTGTCAACCCCGAATTGTGATTGAATTGGTGGCGTGAGCGTCGAGTCGTTCGCCACGCATATGTTTTGTTGGCCCTCTGTGGGAGGTGTGAACTGGTGTTTACTGTTTATCGCCTCGTGGTGATTTGCGTATTGTCGCACTAGTGTGGTTGTTAAAGCCTGGATTTTTATGCGTTATACACATGGGTGATTGTTTCATGATGTTTGTGATTGTGTGATGGCTGTCGTTCGGGATGTTGTAATCTTCGAATGATGCCGTTGTTGTTGTGATTTTTGTATGCGTTGATATGTCATGCTGAGTTGGCATCTCCGGTATGTTGTTTTGCGGTGTTTTGATCCATTGTATCGAGCATTTATATTTTCGGTATGCCGAGCCGAGGCGTTTCAATCGTGATGTGCCGGGGCATGCACGTGTAAATTGTCCTTCTCGTCGATAACACATTTCAAGTGTGGACTCGAGGGACACCGTCGATTTGTGAATTGGCTACCGAGACTTTCGGAGTTCGCGCTTCAGCACAAGTATCAGAATCGGCTTTGAGAGGCCTTCGAAGGATGTTTCTGTCGGTTGCTTGTTGTGTCGTCACCTTGATTTTGCTGTTGTGAGTTGCGGGGGCGACCTTCTTTTATAAGAGGTCGAATGTAGTACCCGTGTTGTTTTTAGACTTCTGTATTTTCTCTTTCTCCAGTCTATCGATTCGCTCGTGTTCGTTGATACTGTCTGAACTTGTTTTGTATTTCGGGTTCATCATTCGAACGAGCTGTGATCTTGTTTTGGGTCAATCTGGTTATCGCTGTCACTTTCCGAATTCGGTTCGATTCTTGTGAACCTTGTTCGGAAGTAACATCTTTTGGTTCTACTAGTTCTTTTATTCGAAGTGGACTGGATCTTGAACTTTTACATTTTCGACTCTGTCGACTCGTTTATGTCGTTGACATTTCTGAGCTTGTCCTGCTCCTTGCTTTTGTTGATCGAACGAGTGTGGTGTTATTTCGGAATAACTCGTTGTCGTTGTGACTTTTCAATCGCTATTCCCTTTCCTGTGGATCTTCGGCAATGCATGTCTTGTAGTTCTCACCAGATCATCCTGGGAGTTGTTGTTTGAACTTTATTGTTCTTTGTGATTCGAACATGATTCTTCGATCTTTGTTGTCTCGATCGTTGTGGTTTGATCGTTTGATTGTTCGGTTTATATTGACCTCGTTCCGTGATTGGCGAGCATTCAGACTCCTTCGTAATTCCCTTCAGTTCGGGAAATTAGTTTCGTTTTCGATCTTCCATCCCTTAGGCGGTGGGATTCCGTGTTTGTTCAGCGGTTGACTCGCGTTTTGATTGATGTACCGTTGGGTTGGTCAATCATATTGATTTTCGTTCGTTGTGTTTTGTGATTGTCGGATAATTGACTTGGCTATATTAACCGTTTGATGACGCTTGTCACTTGTTGGTTCTTATTATATCCCTAACGGCGACGTTGTGTTGGTCGCCGTGGAGCGTGTTTTCACGCCGTATACCCCCTTTGCGTTGTTTGTAACATTTCGCCGTTGGGCGTTAGTTACGCATTCTTGTGTATCTCGTTGAGTTTTTCCTGGCGGAGTATTTCTTCTCCCTACTTGTTTTAAGTTTCGGGACGAAACTTCTTTTAAGGAGGGTAGAATGTAATATCCGCAATTTTCGATTTCCGGTAATTTCTTTTTTTTTTTTTGGCGGAAGTCTGTTTTAACGACTCGCTCATGTCCGTTTCGTCATTCTGAGAATGATTAATTCTACACTTTTTGACATCCGAGTTCGTTTCGGTGTCGTTTCGTTGAGTTCTGTGCTTTTTAGCGACTTTTCCGCACTTGAGTTCGATTCTTGCGAATCTCGTCCGAAACTGTTGTTTCGAGTTTCCCGCAAGTCCGTTTAACTTTGTTAGACGTGTTGTGAACTTCAGTTTGGTTATTCGATCACGTATCGTGATTTCCGGGCGTTTTGGGCCATTTTGTAATTTCTTGAAAGTTACGGGTATCCGTATCTGTAATTGTTGTCTCGACCCGTTTCTTGGTCGCGTATGACTAATTATGGTATTACGCTTTCATTTCGAGTCGTTTATGTTGTCCGCGAACTTTTCGTCGTGTTCGTTCCGTGCGTTTGAATCGGTCGTCGAGCCACTGGCGGTGGCGGGATGGCCGGACGGTGGCGGGGCTGGCCGGACGATTGCGGGCACCGGCCGGACGGGTGCGGCGAACCGGCGTAGCGCACGCTACGTCCGGAAGGCTGCGCCTTCGGCAGTGTAGCGCCTGTGCCGGTGGCTCAGCGTCTGTGCTCGGGCACAGGCGATGGGGTTTCGAGGTTACGGACTCGGTCGGGATCGGCAGTAGCGCACGCCACGCGGCGTAGCGCGCGCTAGTCGGCGGCGTAGCGCCGCAGCTGTCGGCCGGCTAGCGTCGTTACTGGCCGGGCGGTCGATCCGGTGGCTCTTTGGGCCAGTCGGCAGCATCCGGCCGTAGCGCACGCTAGCGGAGTTGGGTCGGCAGTTCGGTCGGCGGGGTTGGTCGGTGATGCCGGGTCGTGTGGGCCACTGGCCGAGGGTGCTCGGCCGTCTGGCCGATAGCGCACGCTAGTCCGGGAAGGCTAGCGCACGCTAGTCTGCCGATATAAATATGGTGGCGATCACATTTCACTTCGTTTTTCATTTCCTTCCTTCTCCGTCCGCGAATGGCGATTCATGGGCGACGAAGCCATGTTGTTTAACAACAAAACCATGAAGTTCTGGAGTCCATAACACCAATCAATCGTCCGTTATCATCCTTTGATCCAGCGAATCAAGGTAATCTTCCTTAGAACCCTAATTTCGTGAATTTGGGGATTTTCGCAATTTCGTCCGATTCGTTCCGTGTTGTTGATTAATTCATGATGGGTATGATTAATCTTGGTAGTATTCTTGTGTTTAACATCATTTAATCCATTGTTCTTCGTCGAATCGAAGTATATTTCTTGATTTCCTTCGAGTTGACTTTTTGGGGGATTTGTCCCCGATCTCATTTTTCATCCGTTTTCGATGGATCGATTATGGTTAAATGATGTTGTTAAACATATTCTATGGATTGTATATCCGTAATTCAACTTGGAATTCCGTTTTTGGATTTTGACGGAACGAATCGTGTTCTTGGCCGTTTTGGGGGAAATCCTTGAACTTTCGTCATTTGTTCTTTGAATTCAGCGGCTTTGGGTCGTACTTTGGAATTCATTTTTGTTGTTATTGTTTTCGTTCGTAGTTCATTGTTGTGGATTGTCGTTCGGTGGAGTCGGCGAGTTCGTAGTCGGTTCGTGCCAACCTACTTCGGCCGATTCTCCGCGTTGTGGTCAATCGAGGCAAGTACCTTGTCCATACATTTCTTGTTTCGTGGATATGATGATTGGTGATCGTCTTGGTTTGTTTGTTTGTTTGAAATGAGTTTTCAAAAGATTTGGTTAGCCTCGTTAAAGGCCTCTTTCAAAACCGTGTGCGTTTTGTGATTGGTGTGGTTCGTGAATGACTATGTGAATTCTATGTATATGCTTGGTGTTCATGTTGCACTTGGTATTGTGTGTGGACGTATATTATTTCATTTCGGTGCGTTGTGGATTGACGTGGTGTTTTGCTAAGTGTTTGATGCCTCTGGGCGAATTGTTTGACTATCCTTGATGTGATATGTTATTTGTGTGAATGTGTGGATATGGTTGAAGGTCTACGGTGGCACATGGCATGTGATCATGTGGCCAGGATGCAACAAGTGATTGATCCAACCGTGAGAGCCTGAGATAATCTACGGTGGCACATGGCATGTGATCATGTGGCCAGGATGCAACAAGCGATTGATCCAACCGTGAGATGTGTGTGATTTGTTTCGCTAGCCAGCTCGGGACTTCGAGGCCTCGAGTGGGACGTCGGTGGTATCGTCCCGGTCCTAGGCGATGCGCGTGCGTGATTATGTTTCGTTGATTTTACGTCCGTTGAGGACACGTGATGTTGGGCTCTGACCCTGTAAATTGTTGGTGATTTCCTATTTGCGAAATCAAAACCTTTGGGCTGTGACCCTATTGATTTTTGGAAAGAGAAGGATTTTATAATCCTAAATTGGTTTCTATTTAAAACTCTCGATGGCATTTTAAACTGTTTTGTAAATTGTTTCCCTTATTTGCGATCTTTCGGTTTTGGAAATTGTTTACTCAAACTCTTGCCTCGGGAAGTACTTTTCTTTACGTTTGGATCTTTGAGGATTCCTGATTATTATTGTTCTTGGAACTTGTATTGTATGGCTCGTATTTTTGCACTTGTACTTGCACTAGCAAAACAGTGGAGTTTTGCTAACCCCCGAGTATTCGGGGGGTGGATGTCTATTTTTGCATTCAGGTTTTGGAGCATAGCACAGGGTCGGCACGAAGGATGATGAATGATGAACGATACTAATCACACGAGGATCTGTTGACGTCGTTTTGGTCTAGTTGTATTTTCTTTTCCGCTGCAGTATCTTTTCCCCGTTGTACGGGAGTTTATTGTATTTTGACCCCTGCGTGGGTATGTGTTTGGAATTGAGTTGTATGTATTTGTTGAAAGACCAAATCGGTCTACTGAGTCATTTTAGCCTTAAAGGCGAGGTTTAGATGTTTGATTTTAGTTATCAGCCTGGTAGATCCTCGAGGAGAGGGTCTACGGCGTGTAATATCCCTGAGCGGATTTGGGGGTGTTACAACATCTCTCGATTTACAGCCCGCCTGATCAAGAGACCTCGATTTACATCCCGCCTCATCAAGAGACCTCTACAGATAAATGGTGTTTCTTATCTCTCCTTTACCAATAAAAAAACGAGAAACAAAACCTAAATTTGGTATGTCCAGCGGACACGGATCATAAGACAGTTTCACATATACAGTTAAACTTCGATAAATGAATGCTTGATAAACGAATAACTTTGCCAAATGAATAATTTTCTCCGGTCCCAACTCTTTATAACATGTTCAAATTTTATTTTGATAAATGAATAATTTCGCTAAATGAATATTTTTCTCCGGTCCCGATCATATTCATTTATCGAGGTTTTATTGTATTTTTTTTACCAACATTAAGTTTCTTGACTTTGTTTCATATTTGGCTCTTTTGGAAAATGTAGTTGACACCTGTTTTGCATTTGGCTCTAATCTCGCATGTATCAACCATTGATGATGATGAGCATGAAAAAATTGTCGCGAAGAATCGGACTGAACCGCCTCGTTTTCGAAAAAATAATTTTTATGATATTTATTTTATATATAATTTTCTGATATTCAAATAGATTTAGAATTTAAAAACATTTCTCAGATTTTTATAGATTTAAGATTTTTAAACAATTTTTTGAGTTTTTTTTTTTTAATTTTTTCGTGCATCAGTAGAATATAAGTTGCAGTTTGATAAAAATAATAATTTAAATCTAAACCAAAAAAAAAAAAAAAACTGCACAATTCAAAGTTCAAATTAATCTAGAAACTAATAATGAATAACACAAACCAAGTCTAGGCAGAGTTCTAATAAAAATAATAATTTAAGGTATAAACTAATGAAATAAGATGATCATAACTACTGGTAGAATTTGTAGGTTTTGGCTGATATAATAATGTTCCTCAATCCTCCAATGGGTGCTAAGATCATCAGTATAACCCCAAGAACAATGAATATCTGTAAAATTAAGAATGTAATAATTAAATCACTATCAGCTTAATAGTAATTAGTCATTTTATATATATATATATATATATATTTTTATTAAACACTTACCCAATTGATCCACCAGGAGAAGCTAAACCTTCTGGGTTTTCTGACAATCAGCCAGATGATGCAAGGAAGCTGGACAAAAAAAAAAGAGAATATATTTAGCAAATCTATAAAAAAAAATGGTGTTTTTCGGTCGTCTGAACGTGAAAAAATCAATATACGTTTTTTTAATATGTTTTTTTAGTGACCGTCGGAGGATCTTTAGTGACCGACATTTTTTTTAGTTTCCGGTGGCTAATATGTTTTTTCTGGCAAGATAATTTGATAATTCAATAATTTTTAATATAATTATGGCTCATCCACGATACCATTATAGCGCGAGTCGTTACTGGTCGATTAATGAAAGATACTTAAGAAGAGAAACATAAATCTACATATTGTAATAAACAGTGCAAATTCACTTACAAAGCAAGTTGTTGGGGCCAAAGCAAATCCACCAAAGAATCCAAGTAAACCACCAAAGAAGGGGAATGTCATGCCAACGAACATTGTGAATGCTGTAATAAATTAACAAAAAATAATACATAAAAAAAACAATCTAAAATAAAATAAAATAAAACAAAATCTGATTTTATTCAGGATTTTGAAGCCTTACCGACGAATAACGTACGAGTCGTGAATCGGAGCGTCTTCGTGGGCTGAAACTCCATTTTCTTAACCAAGAATGTCTCAAGCATATCAAACACAGGCATGGCATATACCTATGAATATAACATTTATCATGCATTTCTTGTACTATTTATCAACTTATTAAAATAAAAAATGCATTATCATAAAAAATCTTTCAAAAAAAATATAAAAAAAGGACCTGGTAGCTCCCGATGACATGTACTAAGACAAACATGTTAGCAGCCGCGATAAGCGCGGTAGGTTTCTCGAGTGACAAAAGAATATTTGTTAGAATAATTCGATAGTTGGACGTGTATTACAAAAATATTCTGAACTTAAACTATAAAAAGAACAGAAACGAAAGATTACACTTGTAATGAACGAACAATTTTTAATAAACTACAAAGATCGTCCGAAGCTGGAGCTTCTGCCCGCAAGACGAGAATACGCCCCGGTAGTGCTCACGGTGAAGCGGCTCGTCCGCAAAGGTTAAAACGATCTGAACGTCCCGGCAGTAGCAGCACCGCAAACTGACCGAGCACGTGCGAACTGGACTGGAACGAAGACTGAACTGTATGATATGCTGAATATGCACTGATTTTCGTATGTTTGCAATGAACAGAATGCTGACATATATATAGCATTCCTTGATCATGTGAAGGGACTCTTAGCCATTACTCCTGCCATGATGGCTGGCAGTTTCAGACGCCCAAAGGGCTGGTCGGATGAAGAGTCTTGCCAACTCAAGAGTCAAGCCAGCTCAAGAGTCTTGTCCATGCCAAAAGGCTAGTGGACTTACGGATTTGGGCCAAAAAGATAAGCCCAAACACCAGCCCAAAGCACCAATTGCCAAGATCCAAGTCCTGGGCCTGGACTGAGCCCGAGCCCGAGCCCGAGCCCGAGCCCGTGCCCGTGCCCGACCCGACCCGACCCGACCCGAACGGACGGACGGACGGACGGACGGACGGTCGGTCGGTCGGTCGGTCGGTCGGTCGGCGGCGGTGGCGCGCGTGTGTGTGTGTGTGCGCGCGAGGACACCCATACACACCAACCCACTTGTTATTAAGCCCATAAAGGCAAAGACTTTAAATACAAGTCAAAACCTCCATCCACAATTAATGTGGGATAACTAACATCATGTTAGTTCCTACTCCAACATCCAACTTCAACATATAATATCTCACTCACCGGAAATCGGTTTAGAAATATTAAATATACCACGTTCATCTACTCATGACGTAGATTAACATTCAATAAATATTTTAATTAAATAATAATTATTTAATTAACAATATTTATTCTTAATAAATGGTTAATTACTAAACCATTTCCAATAATCCCCCACATGAGTGAGAATGCCAATGCAAAATGAATGCAAATGCATAGTTCAGTCCTCAAGAGACAATATTGCATTTGGCTAGGTGGCTTGTGACCTTGAACCTATCCATTGTCAACATCATCGAGTATATTGGCGGCATAGTGGTCATGAAAACCTTGAACTAGTCCTCCATGGTGTATACTGAGACAATAATATAGACACAATATCATCTCAATTCCTTCCGTTCTAACGTTTTGTGTCCTTTTCGGCCTTGGACACCCCTTTGGATTCATAAGTGTATCAACTGAAGCGGCCCTCACTTCACACTTATATAGGTGATTCTTATTCCCAAGTATCCTACTATACTTGACCTGTCCGAGGTAATCAAGAATCATTAAAAATCATAAGACTTAACCTCACCACATGTAGGTAATCAATCACTCACTGTTCTCAGAGAATAGGTATGTTTGAGTGTTTTAACACACGGATTATTATAACTTCGTTATCCCATTGAACCAAGCTCTTGGGATCCTCCAATCTACAAGGTTGGGTTTCCGCTATAATCATCCTTAAGATGTGGATTTAACACCCATTCCCTCTAACAATTTATACATTTGATCTCGATTAATACTCTTCGTCAGCGGATCCGCCAGATTATCTATTGACCTTACATAGTCAATTAAGATAATCCCACTCAAGATCAAATGTCTCACGGCATTATGTCGTCGACGAATATGTCGAGACTTACCGTTATAAAACATATTTTGTGCCCGTCCAATAGCAGCTTGGCTATCACAAAGGTATCAACACATACGGACAGTGTCTCGTCCAACATGGAATATCCTCGAGGAAATTTTTAAGCCATTCAAATTTTCTTCACCAGCCTTTATCCAAAGCTATGAATTCGATTCCATGGTAGACCTAGCAATACAAGTTTGTTTCTTGACTTCCAAGATACAAAGACCACCTCCAATAGTGAACACATATCCACTCGTAGAAAATGAGTCTTTCGATTCGGATATCCAATTAGCATCACAATACCCTTCAAGTACAGCAGGCTCTCTTGAATAATGAATCGCAAAGTTCTGAGTATATTTTAAATAACTCAGTACTCGTTCTAGAGCCCTCCAATGTTCTTTACTTGGATTAGCTGTGTAGCTACTCAACTTGTGAACCGAACATGCTATATCAGGACGGGTACAATTTGACAGATACATCAAACTCCCAATGATCTTAGCATATTCATCTTGACCCACAGGTTCACCCTTATGATAATTCAGATGAACATTAGGTTCCCAAGGAGTCTTAGCAATGGGTTTATCAAAAGCGTTGAATTTCCTTAACACTTTCTCAACATAATGAGATTGCGTCAAAGCAATTCCGTTAGGCGTTTTCAGAATCTTAATTCCAAGAATAGTATCAGCCAAACCCATGTCTTTCATGCTAAAATTCTTACTTAGCATTCGTTTCGTTTCACCAATCACACGAGAGTTTCTACCCATTATCAAAATGTCATCTACATATAGACAAACAATGACGTAATTGTCACCCGTTTTCTTAACATAGACACATTTGTCACTCTCATTAATATTGAAACCATTTGACAACATCACTTCGTCAAATTTCAAATGCCACCGCAGAGGTGCTTGTTTCAAACCATATAAAGACCGTTGTAGTTTGCATACCATGTGCTCTTTGCCAGGTACTGCAAACCCTTCCGGTTGTTTCATATAGATTTCATCTTCTAGCTCCCCATACAAGAATGCAGTCTTAACATCCATTTGATGAATCTCGAGATTGCGTAAAGCAGCAATAGCGAGTAGCACCCTAATAGAAGTAAGTCTTGTCACAAGTAGTAGGTATCAAAGAAATCATAACCAGCCTTTTGCCTAAAGCCTTCAACTACAAGTCGGGCCTTATATTTGTCAATAGTACCGTCAGACTTGTACTTCTTCTTTAGGATCCATTTGCATCCTAAAGCCTTACAACCCTGTGGTAGTTCAACTAACACCCACTTATGATTCAGCATAATAGACTCAATCTCAATGTTTATTGCCTCTTTCCAGAAAGCCGCATCTGGACCGGATAAAGCTTCTTTTACAGATACTGGTTCACCGTCTAACATCAAAACGACGTAGTCGGGTCCGTATATCTTTACTTTTCGTATTCTAGTACCTCGTCTAGGTTCTACGTTGACTGGCGTAGACCTAGGTCGCTTTCTGTTCGGTCGTTCAGATAACACCGGATTCGGGCTAGAGGCTTCATCTATGGTTTCATAACACATAGGCTCATCTACAAGTTTAGAACTTGTAGCTTCATCATCAACTCCTTTGCTAGAGTTAGGATCAACCTTATTCTTATAAGGATAGATATTTTCAAAGAATACAGCATTCCTTGATTCAATCGTTGTATTTACATGAATGTCGGGTATCTCGGATTTGTGTACAACAAACCTGTATGCGCTGCTGTTAAGTGCATAACCAATAAAGATACAATCGATCGTCTTAGGACCAATTTTAACTTGTTTAGGTAGAGGCACTTCAACTTTCGCCAAACACCCCCACACTTTGAGATATTTGTATGATGGTTTTCTTCCTTTCCACAACTCATAAGGAGTAACATCCTTACTTTTGCGTGGAATTTTGTTCAATATGTAGTTGGCTGTCAAGACAGCTTCCCCCCACATGTTCTGGGGCAACCCTGAACTAATTAATAACGCATTCATCATATCTGTAAGTGTTCGATTCTTACGTTCGGCAACGCCATTAGATTGTGGAGCATATGGAGCTGTGGTTTGATGAATTATACCACTTTCGTTGCATAATTCCTCAAATGGAGCTACATATTCACCTCCTCTATCACTTCGAACCATCTTGATACGACGTTTAATTGATTCTCGGCTTCATTCTTGAAGTTCTTAAAGGCTTCAATAGCCTCATCTTTACTTCTCAAAAGATAAAGATAACAATATCTTGTGCACTCATCGATGAAAGTGATAAAGTACTTCTTACCACCTCTAGTTTGCACAAATTTTAAATCACACATGTCTGTGTGAATTAATTCAGGGTTTTGTGTCCGTTTTACAGATGAAACGGTAGTTTCGTCATTTTTGCCTCAACACAAATCTCGCATTTGTTTTGATTTTTGATTTCATTTAACTTTAGTAAATCTAAGTTTACTAATCTTTTTATAGCATTTAGATTCACATGACCTAATCTACAATGCCATAAATTTGAGCACTCAAGCAAATAAGCAGAAGTAGTAGCATTATTATTAGCAATCGCCTTTGGAGGCTTACAAGTACGAACGCTAAGTTTGAACATGTCCTCGACAATATGACCTTTCGAGAGTCTTACCAAACTTGCGTATTATCATAAAATCGCTACGAAGGTCTACATCAAATTTAGCTCTAACTAATTTAACACTGACACCAAATTCTTGCGGATTGCCGGAGCATGCAAAGACATCCTTCGAGTTATCTCCACACGGAGGTGAATTGAAGCACAACAGTTCCAATTCCAAGAATCGTAGAGGTACGATCACTTGCCTCTGTGATGAAGCGGTCTTGAATCTCCTTGTAAGTGAAAAACAAGTCTCGGTTCACACAGATGTGAACAATGCACTGTATCAAGAAACCAAGTAATCGGGTTAGGTTCGAGACATGATTTACCTCGGTGATCATGGCGGCAAGATCATCTTTGTCCCAAGAGTCAAAGTCCTTCTCGACATGGTTGACTTTTCCCTTTCCCTTGTTCTTCTTGGCTTTGGCAGCTTTTTCGCCATATGGCCGGGCTTGTCACGATTGTAGCACGTTCGGTAAACTTCGTCGGAGGTGCCACATCCTTTCCCTTGCCTTTGGTAGGAAGTGGACGCTTTGGAAGGTCCGCCCTACCTTGATCAGATTAGCCTTAGCATCCATAGGAGCTTTGGTTCTCAAGTCTTGATCACGGACTTGAGCTTGATTTGGAGCTTAGCAACCAAAATTTCTAGAGTCATTTCCTTTCGCTTATGCTTAAGGTATCCCTTGAACTCCTTCCAACTAGGCGGCAACTTGTCGACCAAGAGCGCCACGGTGTACGCCTCGGGTAGAGGCATCCCCTCGAATGAACATCATGTATAAGAGTTTGGAACTCTTGTACTTGGGGCATCATTGACGAGAATCCACCATTTGGAATTCGGAGAGCCTCGTCACAACAAACTTCTTCGTCTAGCGAGATTAACACGGTATTTCAACTCAAGAGCATCCCAAATTTCTTTGGCGTCTCCTTGATGTTGAACACATTGAACAGGCCATCATCAAGCCCGTTCGGCAACATATTCCGACACGGATAGTCGGAATGAACCTGTATCATAGTCGATACGCACTTGAACATTCGCCTCGTTCTCAGCAGGGACAGGAGGCTTTTCTTCACGCAGGAAGCTCGCAAGCCCCATTGTGGTAATGTAAAACAGCATCTTTTGAGACCAATGTTTGAAGTCGGAGCCCGAGAAAACAGGCGGTTTCTCGGCGATAGGCATTAGCCGAGCAGCATTGTGAATGGGAGCCATTGAAGAGCTTGATGATCCAATAGTTCCAGAACCGGTGGATTGATTAGTGGATGCGCCGGTGGTTGCATTGAACGACATTTTTCCCCAGCAAATGGTTTAGGATGATACGAACAAGTATGGTCGAATATTCTCGTGTTGCGATTGTTAGAATAATTCGATACTTGGACGTGTATTACAAAAATATTCTGAACTTAAACTATAAAAAGAACAGAAACGAAAGATTACACTTGTAATGAACGAACAATTTTTAATAAACTACAAAGATCGTCCGAAGCTGGAGCTTCTGCCCGCAAGACGAGAATATGCCCCGGTAGTGCTCACGGTGAAGCGGCTCGTCCCCAAAGGTTAAACGATCCGAACGTCCGGCGATGTGCACACCGCAAACCGACCGAGCACTGCGAATCGGACTGAACGAAGACCGAATCAGATGATATCTTTGATATGCACTGATTTTCGTATGTTTGCAATGAACAGAATGCTGTCATATATATAGCATTCCTTGATCAATTGAAGGGACTCTTAGCCATTACTCCTGCCATGATGGCTGGCAGTTTGAGCCTTGAAAAGGGTCGGATGAAGAGTCTTGCCAACTCAAGAGTCAAGCCAGCTCAAGAGTCTTGTCCATGCCAAAAGGCTAGTGGACTTACGGATTTGGGAAAAGATAAACCCAAAGCACCAATTGCCAAGATCCAAGTCCTGGGCCTGGACTGAGCCCGAGCCCGAGCCCGTGCCCGTGCCCGTGCCCGTGCCCGTGCCCGACCCGAACGGACGGACGGACGGACGGACGGACGGTCGGTCGGCGGCGGCGGCGCGCGCGTGTGTGTGTGTGTGTGTGCGCGAGGACACCCATACACACCAACCCACTTGTTATTAAGCCCATAAAGGCAAAGACTTTAAATACAAGTCAAAACCTCCATCCACAATCAATGTGGGATAACTAACATCATGTTAGTTCCTACTCCAACATCCAACTTCAACATATAATATCTCACTCACCAGAAATCGGTTTAGAAATATTAAATATACCACGTTCATCTACTCATGACGTAGATTAACATTCAATAAATATTTTAATTAAATAATAATTATTTAATTAACAATATTTATTCTTAATAAATGGTTAATTACTAAACCATTTCCAACAATATTGTCATCCACAGAGTTTCCGAATATGTAATAACCGATAAATGCAACGGGCAGGTAACAGATAGCGACAATAATGTAGGCGAATATGACCCCTTTCCACATAGGTTTCTTGGATAGTTTACCGGGAGTCGAAGGGATCGTTGCCTGGATTTCCAACACGACATTGTGTCCGACCGTGCTGCGGATCGAGGCCGAATCCCACTCCGCCTCAACAAAAGGAGACGGCCGAGGCCGAATCCAAGCCCGAGTCTCGCCAACCGCCGTCAACGGCGTCACCACCTCCGTGTCTCCAGAATCCGGCGATCTCGCGACCTCGCCGCCTTCTTCTTCGTTACTCCAGTTGATGAGGACGTCGCCCATTGACAGATCCGCCACCCCCGTGCGGTCCGGAGACACGGTCAACTCCTCCACTGTCACATCCCTCCGTTCCGACATCGTAAAATAGAAAAAGCGAAAAAGCTTACCGGGAAACTCTCTCTAAAAACAGGAAAAGGACGCCGGAAAATTTTCTCTCTTCTCTGCAACAACACGCAAAAATGGCGAAGGAAATTGAGAAGAGGAAGACATTCTATATTTATAAGAGAACAAAGGCATTAAATGCCAAGCGCGTGGAGCGGCGATTCATACTGAACCGTCGCGAAATTCTAAAGCGCGTGAACGCGTCGTCAAATCACGTCCCGCCACGTGTCTCCCTCATCATGACACTTGATGACCCCAAAATCGAATCGACGCGACTCTCTAAGAGGCGTCCCTTCGAGAGATTCTATCCTCCCACAAGCCGAATTGGCCTCCATATGAAACGACCCCAGCACCGGCCAACCCGGCGCGGCCCTGGACTCGGGGGCCCTTGTTGATAGTCGATCCATCTTGGCATCCACATAAGCACTCCAGGCAGCCGACAAGCCGAGCCTGGAGCCGGACCGGGTATGAACCCGATTTTCTCCCGGGCTCGTTAAACCCGGACCGGACAGAAACGTCAGAGCTGACCCGGGATCCGATCCAGAAGGACCGAGCAGACCCAGGATGAATACGCTCCGAATCAAAATTATAACAAGACCGACCAGAATATCAGGAAGCTCGAGGTGCGACCCCATAGTCGACCGACCAGGACAGCGGGAAGTTCGAGGGCCAACCCCGTTGTCGGCCACAACAGATAAGTATTGTCAAAAGCACGAAGAACAGACAGACAGGACAATTAAGGAGTGTTGTCATATCCCTTCCCAAAGCAAACCTGAGAAGCTGACACGCGTCAAAGAAGTATTTACACTTTGACAACTGTTTTGAGCATATTCCCCAGAATCCTCCAGCTGTCATCTCTTGAATGGCTAAAATTGGCTATATATATAAGGGGAATATACAATAGAAAGGACTTTTGGAACCTTTCGTGAGAGATATAGACACAGAGAGAAAGATAGATAAAAAAGAAAGAAAAAGAGAAAAAATAAGACTTGTAATAAACAAGCACAAACAATATAGACCGGCCCCAAAATATTTTCGGCCCGGCTCTACTCCATATCAAGATCATTAATAAAATTTAGTGGTCCAATACTTTTCATCTTGTTTTATTATTTTCTACGTGGCTTCGATCCATTCATCTAGATCAGCACACGTGACGTTGACCAAATCAGACGTCAACATTGATAAGCCCACCCGATCGCATTATTTTTTTGTACAAATCATATGATATGAGTGCTACTAGATTCATGTATTGTATATTTTTATTATAAAACTAAATTTATTTGATATTGATATATGTCGCAAATATCATTTTTTTTTATTTTTTGAAAATTGTAACTGTACTAAAAATTATAAATAACATCATATTCGTACCATACCAAACAAATCAATATACCAAAGTTTAAATTCTTTCAGTCTTTTTCGATATAGTAATGCTCGACAGATCGATATTTTCAGTATTTTTTGTGAGATAGTCATACGGATTTTGATACGCAAGACAGGTTCCAAAAAAATAGATTTTAAAGTATTATTTAAGAGAGAATAACAAAGAGAACTTCTAAAAAAACTAAACTGCTAAACGATAGCCGTAAAAACTGAAAACAAACACTAAAATATAAAAGAATCCATAAAAATAATAATAAAACTAAAATCTGAAAAATTCTAAAAAAAATAAAATCAAAAGGCCAATAAAAGAAAATCGATATAAGGTGAAAAACAACAACTTAAAAACTTAAAAAAGGAATCCCGTCTCTCAGCCTCTCCCTCTTTTATCCGAACCCAATCCATAAGTTCCGAGTGAAAATCCAAACCCTAGATAGAATTTGAGATCTGACCCTCAAATGGCAAACCTGGGAACAGCGAATCCGCCATCCCTTCCGCCGAGCTCTTCACTTCCAGAGCCAGCGCCCCCCGTCCTGACAGATGAGGAGGATCTTATCAGGCGATTTGATCGCTCGTTGATGTCCCAATATGAGGCCTTCCTAGACAAGTCAATATCCGATCGGGAGAAGCGTATGATGGCGCTTCGTCGTTATCTCGGAAAAAGTACGCAAACTGTGATCTGTTTAAATCTCTGGGGTTGGCTTTCTGTTTGGTGTGTTTCTGGTTTATTTTTGTTTGCATATAGTTCATTCGGGTGTGATACTGGTATTAATTATTTTTGGTGGCGGAAATAAGACTTGCTGATTCGTCCCTGCTCATATCATTTTGGTTTGTTCATGGCCGCCAGTGGATTGAGAATTTATTATTTATTTATAAAAAAGATTAAGGTAATCCTACCTGTTGTTCATGGCCGCAGCTTCTCTATTTGTTTGGAAGGTCAATTCTGTTGGTGTTGCCGGAGATAGACATGTTTCTACACTTGTGTGTGTGTCTATCTGTATCTCTGTGTGCCTGAGTGTATATATATCGTTTTCTCTGTTGACTGTACATATTAGCATGACCTTTCATTAAAGATGCATACTGTTTCTTTTTCCAATTTCATGTGCTGATATCTTGTTTGTTTGTTGCTGATTGTGCTCACGTTAGATGTGGAGTCCCGAAGAAAGACACCAACCTGTTGTATCTGCTTAAAGCCTGAACATCCTCATGGTGTTAGGTGTCCCCTCATGAGGTCTGCCAATGAGGATTCAGTAGTTGGCCGTGGCTGGATGATTGTCTGTTCTTGTTGTGGTAGAGAGAACGCGCACCCTGGAAAGAAGAAGGGTGTGCGCAGATTTGCTACTAGAAGGTTCTGTGGAAATTGCATGGCGAATGGTCACACCGATGATACCTGTACCAACCCCCCCAGCGTCTTTAAGATTTCACGTAGTTATTACCATATGTACCGTAAATAAAGTCATGCGCTGCTATATGGATACTTGTGTTTGTATCCCGAAGCTTTTGTGAACCATGAAAATTGTGTAAGAGGTGTGAAATAAGATAGGTCAAGTTACTTGTGAGGGAGATGCAATGTTTGGTTTTGTCAACATTTAATTTGCCTAGCATCAATATGGTTCTGCTGCATAATGTTTTTACTATCACTGCTCAACTCAATCATCTTGATGACTTCCCTCTGATTCGCTCTCTTGATGACTTTGCATCTGATTTGCTTCAGCTATGTCCCAAGATGTATTTCATGGATCATTGAAAATGATATGTTGGAGATGTTTGATCTTGAAGGCTTTTTCAAAAGGCTCGAAAATCTAGGTATTTTCATTATGGAAATATTTCTTCACAAAATGCTCCAAAGTCTAGATCTTTTCATGCCCGATTGTATTTGACTAAAATCCATGAGAAATTGAAAAACCCTAAGAATTGATTGCCAAAAAAAAAAAAAAAAAAAAAAAAAAAAAAACTAAGGAAAAAACATAGAATACAAAAACTGAACCTCTAAAATGAAAAAACTGAAAATGAAAAACAAGAATTAGGTTAATGTCTCCTTGATTCTTTTCCTTGCATTCTGCTATAGTGCACATCCCTCGATTTACATCTCGTCTGATTAAGAGATCTCTGATACAGATAAATGGTGTTTCTTATCTCTCCTTTACCAATAAAAAAAGAGAAACAAAAACTAAATTTGGTTCCAGTGGACACGGGTCATAAGACAGTTTCACACATCCAGTTAAACCTCGATAAATGAATGCTCGATAAACGAATAACCTCGCCAAATGAATAATTTTTTCCGGTCCCAACTCTTTATAACATGTTCAAATTTTCTTTCGATAAATAAATAATCTCGCTAAATAAATATTTTTATCCGGTCCCGATCATATTCATTTACTGTATTTTTTTACCAACATTAAGTTTCTTGACTTTCTTTCATATTTGGCTCTTTTGGAAAATGTAGTTGACACCTGTTTGCATTTGGCTCTAATCTCGCATGTATCAACCATTGATGATGATGAGTATGAAAAAATTGTCGCTAAGAATCGGACTGAACCGCCTCGTTTTCGAAAAAATAATTTTTATGATATTTATTTTATATATAATTTTCTGATATTCAAATAGATTTAGAATTTAAAAACATTTCTCAGATTTTTATATAGATTTAAGATTTTTAAACAATTTTTTGGTTTTTTTTTTTTATTTCTTCGTCGTGCGCCAAAGGTTACAAATTGATGCACAAGTAGAATATAAGTTGCAGTTTTGATAAAAATAATAATTTAAATATAAACCAAAAAAAAAAAAAAACTGCACAATTCAAAATTCAAATTAACCTAGAAACTAATAATGAATAACACAAACCAAGTCTAGGCAGAGTTCTAATAAAAATAATAATTTAAGGTATAAACTAATGAACTAAGATGATCATAACTACTGGTAGAATTTGTAGGTTTTGGCTGATAGAATAATGTTCCTCAATCCTCCAATGACTCCTCATCTTTCTCACTGTAGTAGCTGCAGTTGTCACTACTATCATAGTAGAAGCTCCCTGTAGAATTGTTGTCACTTTCTGAGCCCCCACCAAAAACCTCATCATCCTCTGCATCACCCAATATTTCATTATCACTTACATCTATCTCATTCGCAGCCTGGATATCATCCTCAGCAACACCATCATTTTGTTTTCTACCAAATGTATGCTTATTTGTAAAAGCCCTGACTTTCTCCCTTGACTGCTGAAGTTCCTCCTCCTCATCATCAGTTAACAAATCCACATTGATATTCAGATTATCAAAAGTTTGCTGGGGAGGCATATCATCAATATCATTATCAGCATCTAAGTCAAATTCATCATCAACAAGATCACCCCCATCAGTTATAAGGTTATCCCCTTGCACCACATTCTCCATCCCCTGATTGACCTCAACATTCTCTATATTCGCACCACACTGATCAGTTGGTGTAGCCCTGAGATTAGATGATTCATGGTTCTTATGGTCAATATAAAAGTCTAAGACTGCTCTACTGCATAATCTATTGACTATGTCCAACATAGTTTGATCATCTTTTACCAAGATAAATTGACCTTCATTTATCTTAAAATAATATAATCCAACAATGGAATCCAAGTCATAACCCAAATCTTCTTTAACATATGATATGATTTCTGGATAAGAAACCCTATCAATATCTAAGTTTTCACACACCATAGAAGCTTTTCCACCAACATAACGAGGTCTCTTACCAGTGTTAAACCTGCCACCATGATGTATCAGAACAGAAAATGTTGTTTCTGACATTCGGTGATTTGCTGGGAGTCGAAACACTTCTTTCTGGGGAAAACCCTCTTCACCCGTGATTAGAGTCGAAACACTTCTTCCTTCAAAGTGAAAATGCAGCCTGCAATTTCATAGAACCCTCAAATTTTTTCTCGATGAATTTGGGAACCCTCGATTTTTTTCTCAAAACAACTGAAGAATGAGATGAATTTTGGAACCCTCGATGAATTCGGGAACCCTCTTAACGACGTAGTTTTATTAAAGAAAAAATCCACGAAGTCCTCTAGTAAATATCCAATCGCACTCACAAGCGCGTGCAATATTCATATTAACGTTCCGTCAACCATGGACCACGTAAATTCGTTTTTTAATAGTTTAGGTCCTTCTTAAAACATAAAAATAGTTTAAGGACCTGATGAAACAAAAGTTAATAATTCAGGGACCTAAGGATGCATTTTGCCGTATTTTTTTTTTTACCAACATTAAGTTTCTTGACTTTGTTTCATATTTGGCTCTTTTGGAAAATGCAGTTGACACCTGTTTTGCATTTGGCTCTAATCTCGCATGTATCAACCATTGATGATGATGAGCATGAAAAAATTGTCGCGAAGAATCGGACTGAACCGCCTCGTTTTCGAAAAAATAATTTTTATGATATTTATTTTATATATAATTTTCTGATATTCAAATAGATTTAGAATTTAAAACATTTCTCAGATTTTTATATAGATTTAAGATTTTTAAACAAATTTTTTGAGTTTTTTTTTTAATTTTTTTCGTCGTGCGCCAAAGGTTACAAATTGATGGATCAGTAGAATATAAGTTGCAGTTTGATAAAAATAATAATTTAAATATAAACCCAAAAAAAAAAAAAAAAAAACTGCACAATTCAAAGTTCAAATTAATCTAGAAACTAATAATGAATAACACAAACCAAGTCTAGGCAGAGTTCTAATAAAAATAATAATTTAAGGTATAAACTAATGAACTAATATGGTCATAACTACTGGTAGAATTTGTAGGTTTTGGCTGATAGAATAATGTTCCTCAATCCTCCAATGGGTGCTAAGATCATCAGTATAACCCCAAGAACAATGAATATCTGTAAAATTAAGAATGTAATAATTAAATCAGTATCAGCATTAATAGTAATTAGTCATTTTTTTTTTATATATATATTTTTTATTAAACACTTACCCAATTGATCCACCAGGAGAAGCTAAACCTTCTGGGTTTTCTGACAATCAGCCAAATGATGCAAGGAAGCTGGACAAAAAAAAAAAAAAAAGGAGAATATATTTAGCAAATCTATAAAAAAAATAATGGTGTTTTTCGGTAGTCTGAACGTGAAAAAATCAATATACATTTTTTTAATATGTTTTTTTAGTGACCGTCGGAGGATCTTTGGTGACCGACATTTTTTTAGTTTACGGTGGCTAAAATGTTTTTTCTGGCAAGATAATCTGATAATTCAATAATTTTTAATCTAATTGTGGCTCATCCACGATACCATTATGGCACGAGTCGTTACTGGTCGATTAATGAAAGATACTTAAGAAGAGAAACATAAATCTACATATTGTAATAAACAGTGCAAATTCACTTACAAAGTAAGTTGTTGGGGCCAAAGCAAATCCACCAAAGAATCCAAGTAAACCACCAAAGAAGGGGAATGTCATGCCAACGAACATTGTGAATGCTGTAATAAATTAACAAAAAATAATAAAAAAAAAAAAGACAATCTAAAATAAAATAAAATAAAATAAAATCTGATTTTATTCAGGATTTTGAAGCCTTACCGACGAATAACGTACGAGTCGTGAATCGGAGCGTCTTCGTGGGCTGAAACTCTATTTTCTTAACCAAGAATGTCTCAAGCATATCAAACACAGGCATGGCATATACCTATGAACATAACATTTATCATGCATTTCTTGTACTATTTATCAACTTATTAAAATAAAAAAATGCATTATCATAAAAAATCTTTCAAAAAAAATATAAAAAAAGGACCTGGTAGCTCCCGATGACATGTACTAAGACAAACATGTTAGCAGCCGCGATAAGCGCGGTAGGTTTCTCGAGTGACAAAAGAATATTGTCGTCCACAGAGTTTCCGAATATGTAATAACCGATAAATGCAACGGGCAGGTAACAGATAGCGACAATAATGTAGGCGAATATGACCCCTTTCCACATAGGTTTCTTGGATGGTTTACCGGGAGTCGAAGGGATCGTTGCCTGGATTTCCAACACGACATTGTGTCCGGCATATGCAAAGGCTATATCTCCCATTGCGTTAAAGAAGTTCAATGTGTTGGCCGGTGTGGTCGATCCCCTTGGCCCATAGCTCACGTCCGGCTTAACTCCTTTCGTAAGTGAAGCCGTCCAAGCCACAGTCGAATATCTGTGCATGCCACAAGTTGAAGGAGGGCAACAAAAAACACGTACCAAATCGTTTCGAATCCATACGAAAAATCTTGGCTAAATTACAAATTTGAATAATATAATTTGGCCGGAAAAACATTTATACTTACATTAGAGACATAACGGCCGCTGCTAAGGATACAACGGAAATGGAGTTGAAGTTGGGCAAGTGAGACAGCAGAAAGTGTACAGAAGCAAAAGCTAGGATGAAATAAGTGAGCTTGACATCCTTGCAGCTCGGACAAACGGTTTCGTAGAACTTTTTAAGTGATTTTCCTCCGGTGACCATGTAAATGATGCAAGTACTAACATCGACAAGAATCTGTTGGGGTACAACTATGTAAAGCCCGAGCTTTTCGCCAAAAGCGTATTGGCCTAACTCGTGGTACCTGTCGAACCTCTTTCCGGGCACCATTTCGTGCATTTCCACCATTTGCCAGAGTGTGTATAGTGTAATGATCCATGATAGTACCATAAGAGTCACTCCAGGTCCCCTGATCAGAAAATAACATACAGAGTTTTAGATTATACGAAAATCGACTTATCCAAAAAGATTCGACATTTCTTCTTTGGTGAGATAAGTTTTTTATTGTAAAATCATGAAATAAAATCGTAATAGCAGATAATATATACAATACACATCATATTAATATATCTACAGTGAAACAAGAAAAAAATAAAACAACAAATCTTTATTAGCTCACCACGGATTCTTCAAAATTAAGCAGTATGCAGTATCGGATACTGCATGGGTGCGGGTGCGGGTGCGATTCGCACGGGATTCGCCACGTGGCGAATCCGTGCAAAAAAAAAAAAAAAAAAAAAAAAATTCGGACTCGCGTATCCGGTGCGTTTTTTTTTTTTACTGTTTTTTTGTAATTTTTAAAAAGTAAATCATTTAATAAGTAATTACTTTTACTTTTAGCAGCATTCACGAACAGCATCAGAAATCTCCGCTCCTCAAAGCCATTTTGAATTATTTTTTGTATGACTTGTTTTATATATTTGAATTGGTTTTATGGTGATATTTGAATTGTTGTTTTTTATATTTAACAAGTGTTATGTATAATAAAATATAAAATAAACAGACATATCCTTGCCGTATCGCACCCTAACATTTTCAAAAAACCGTATCCCCGCACCCGTATCTGCCCGCACCCGCACCCGCTCCCCGCACCTGTGCAACATAGGCTCACTACCAAAAAAATCGCAAATAATCGATGGGAAAATTTGTCGGTAATAGTCCAAAAATCCGTCGGCAATGGGGTTACAGACGGATTTCACGGACCATTTTATTCTGAATAACGATATTGATCCTGGAATTTTACGGATCTAAAATCGTAGCAATAGTCGGATGCAACCTTGAACAAAAAAATATACGTAGGAAAAAAAAAAAGAAAAAAAGTTACCATCCCATGTTGGACATGGCGAACGGGAGACTGAGGACGCCGGCTCCGACCATGGCGGTGACATTATGAAAAGTGGAGTACCACCATTTGGCGGTCCGGGAGGCACCGATAGGAAGCCAGTCATCAAGAGGATTGGCCACTGCAGACATCTCTACTCTCTATATTGTTTTCTAGAGTGATGAAACAAAAAAAAAACTATCAAATAGTATTAATAAGCCATAAAAAGTTTAGATGTTTATTTAATAACTATACAATGGGTGAAGAGTAATTTAATTCTCGAAGAGCAGTCCTAGAGATTAGGAAGTAAACAATTAAATAATAATAATAATAATAATAATAATAATAATAATAATAAAAAATAAGAATAGAGCGCTTATAGGCTAAGAAAATAATAAACTTAATGTTTGAAAATTTGGTATTTACAAGTGGAATACTAAATCTGATATTTTTTAGGAGAAGTTGTTAGTAAGATCAAGACTGGGTAATATATTAATAAAGGAATTCTATTTAGTGATGAACTCTATTAATAAAGGAATCCTATTTAGTACACAATCCCTAACAAAATAAAAAAATGAATTAAATTTGTGAAAATAAAGTAAAGTTTGTAACTTTTCGAAATAACGATGAATAAAAGGGCATTTCGTTGCTTTTCTTTCTTTCTTTTTTTTCCTAATTTTTGTTTGGTGGTGCCGGGAGTCGGTTGTTGGTTGACCACCGATGAATTTTTTTATAGTTTTTCCAACCGACGGTCTGTGAGTATTTATTTATTCATACTATATACAGAATATAAATACGAAATTCCACACTAAATAAGAAATTTCATACCGAATAAAATACAATGTTGTTTAGTATTATAAACAGTATTTTGAATTTCACATTGTTGTTTTCATAAACCATGAGAAATTCCATACTAATAAAATACTTAAAATTCAAAATTTCATACTAATAAAATACATAGAATATTAAATTCCATTGGGTGTTCGCCAGACAGCTGCATACGGCATCGAAACCATTTTGTATCATACTTCAACTTGTTCGTTTTGCACGGGACATGACTATAACGATATCTCAACTAGACCCGGTAATTTACCACACGATACGAAAACGACATGAAAATTTAGTATTTGGGTTTGCATTTTGAGTACACGACGCGAAAATACACGAACACAAAAGTACACGACCGAGATTTAGTGTCGGTTTTGTGTTTACCCTTTGGATACACGACACGAGGTACACGAAATAAATAAATATAATATTTTATATTTAATTTAATAAAAATATATATTTTATGAATTCTGTTTTTACTAAATTTTAAAATTTGTAAATATAATGTGAATTTTCATAAATTTCGTGTAAACATTCGTGTTTTCGTTGCCATTCGTTTCATTTCGTCTACTAAAACCTATAAAAATAATATTATAATATTAAAATTATTATTTTTATAATATTTTAATATTTATTTTTATATTATGTGCCTGACACGAAAACACGACACGAAACGACACGAATTCACGCGGTACATGACACGAATTCATTTAGTGTCGTGTATGGGTTTGGACTTTTGGTACACGAAACACGAAAGTACACGATACGAAAATACACGAGACGAACGAATTGCCAGGTCTAATCTCAACCCACATCGTCTCATGATATTTTCATGGAAGTGAAAAAAATTGATGATGACGGATGTTGAAATTTCATCTTATTTCTCAATCATACGAAAGTTTATGAAAATTGCGACAAGAACGGCATCCGGCATAAAATTTTGCTACTTCATGTTTCGTATGATTTTATAGCATTAACTAATTTTGATTATTTTTTGATACTATGATTTTCATACCACTGATCCCCAACATAGTTGAGATTAAGGTACAGATAATGTTGATGATATATATTAAAAAACACTAGACGTGGATTCATGATGAAATTCCAAATAATTTATACGAAAAATCATGGCGTTAATTTTTATAGCTATCGAGACGATAAATAAACATACGATCAAATAGAAATTTAACCAAAACAATTCTATGAAGTAAATTAATGAAGTTTTATTACGTACCCGCAGCAGGTTGATGATGATAATAATAAATAGAAGTTTATGCTCCTTTAATTCTATATTCAAAATTCTTTTTAATATATATAGGTATGTATATTTATATATAGAGAGCAAAGAAACTCCTTATCGTTTTTTTTTTTATAATAAAATATGTTATATAAAGAGTCCTAATGGGAATTAACTTAGCTAAGAAAAATTAATGTCGAGAATTAGGCAGTTTATTAATAAAGGAATCCTATTTAGTGATGAACTCTATGTAGTACACAATCCCTAACAAACCATATACATGATCTACGCGTGACTGCAACAAAATAAAAAAACGAATTAAATTTGTGAAAATAAAATAAAATTTGTAACTTTTCGAAATAACAATGAATAAAGAGTAGAATCTATATCTATATATATATAAAGAATGAGTTTCATGTTTTAATGTGAGCATTAATGACATTAGCTAAGAAACTCTATTATCATGTATGTCAATACATAATAATCATGTGTAAGTTTTTTTTATCATGTTCATTTATTAAATAGGCTCATTCAATTACCGTAATGCACAAATTTCCTTATTTATTTGTTTGTTATCTTTGGTAAAGCTGAAAATGTAAATACACATTTTAGTATTGGAAAAAATTGTCATTCTAATTCAGCTTGAAAAGGACAATTAAACTAAAATATATTTAAATATTTGATACAAAAAGATGTTTGGTTTATTGAACGGTGAAAGATTGTATATGTTTAACGTCAATTATCTTACACAAACAAACATAGTAACAAACAAATACAATAAGACTCTCCGAACCACAACAGAAAAAGAGTCATTGCGTACTGATGGAACTATAGGATATGAAAAATAAAGTGGAAGAGTAGTAAAGTCGATTTAGGAATTTTTAAGACCATGGTTATATTTTGCCATTGAGTTTTGGTACAAATATCATCAATTCATAAGGTCACTAATCTGTGTTATAATCCTTTCAACTATTCAAATTCGAGAGTTGTGTTTCGACAAAAGTTGTGTAAGTAATCTCAATAAATAAAGGTCTTAATGTTATGATATTACCTTTTTTTCTTCTTAAAAAGGTCTAAATAATGACGTATTTTCAATAGAGAACTGTTGCGTATTTTATATTCACGATTTGTCATCTACTGCTTTGAACCCAAAAAGTGGAAATAAATTTCAATGAAAAAAGAAAGTATCTTGGTGTGTGAGTGTTAAAAGTGAGATGCTAATGTGGCTATTTAGTTTAAGCCACTATACCGTGTCCTTTAATTAATATATAAATGTTGAGTTTCATCATTAAACGTAAGTATTTATAATCACAAATTATATTTTTTTAAAGTGTTTAATATTTATGATAACCTCTACTATATTATAAATCATTTGTGACTTTTAGGGAGGTCTTAAAATATTAAGATACATACTTAGAGCATCTACAATGCATCAAGTTTAAAGACTTGATGCATTTAATACATATTAACCACAAGGTTTGTGCAATGGAACTCGCCTCATTATCACGCATCTGGGAGAATTTGTTATTCAAGCAAAACTCACTTGGAGACGTAACGACGCAATCGTTACAAATGAAAGACAAAACTCAAGTTCAGTACATCAATTTTGGTGTAAGAGACAAAAGAAAAAAACCTAAGTTGTGTGTAGTATAAATTTTGTTTTTGAAATAGCATGTATTGCGTTATGGTGATGAAAGTCACTCATGTATTTGATGCATTTTTATTGAAATAATTTTATTTACAAAAACTTACTTAAACAAATTTCCTTTATTCAGTCGAGTACCCCTGATCGAAACTAGGCATAATAACTAAATACGCATAACCCTTGCAAAATCGATGATTCTTTACGGTGAACAAAGCCCGTGCATCGCACGGGCCATGAATACCAAACTTTTCTTACATACCAAGGGACTCATTCACACCATCCATCCAAAAAGAAATCAATGGTTGAGATTAAAAGCATTTAATATTTCACACATTTTTATAATTTAAATATCTCTTAAACCGTTAATCGTTAAGTGAAATAATTACACCATCGCGACGAGCATTTCATTATCTTTCTATAGACGGGCACTTTGATATACTTTCGACAAAAAAAAATCGTTTTTTTCACGTTTTTTTTCGTGGCCGAAAAAATCACATATGATATATCATATAAGCAAGAATGATAATTTATACTCCCTTATAAAGATATTTAGATCTTTTAATATAAAATATATTTGTATAGGTAAAAGCGGAAAAAAAAAATTATCGAAAATATATCAAAGTGCCTATCTATAGAAAGATAATTAAATGCTCGTCGTAACGGTATATTTTTTTTTGACTTAACGATTAACGGTTTGGAAGATATTGATATTTGAAAAAAAATGATGAAAGTGGGTTTTTTAAATTGTTGGATTAATCTCATCTATTAGATCAAATAATGATGGGGGAAGATGGAAGGTGGAGATTAGTCCCTTGATATGTAAAAAAAGTTTGGTCCTCAAATGATCTTAAATCATGAATAAAAGGGCATTTCGTTGCTTTTCTTTTCTTTTTTTCCTAATTTTTGTTTGGTGGTGCCGGGAGTCGGTTGTCGGTTGTCGGTTAACCACCGATGAATTTTTTTATAGTCTTTCCAGTCGACGGTCTGTGAGTATTTGTTTATTCATACTATATACAGAATATAAATGCGAAATTCCACACTAAATAAGAAATTTCATACCGAATAAAATACAATGTTGTTTAGTATTATAAACAGTATTTTGAATTTCACATTGTTGTTTTCATAAACCATGAGAAATTCCATACTAATAAAATACTTAAAATTCAAAATTTCATACTAATAAAATACATAGAATATTTAATTCCATTGGGTGTTCGCAAGCGGCAAGACAGCTGCATACGGCATCGAAACCATTTTGTATCGAACTGTCTATTTTACCCTAATTTGCATTTAGATTCAAGAAATGTAGGAGGTATACTGTATTTGGAAATTCCATGATGTTTTAAGATTTTATAACCTTTAAAAGTTAGAAGATATTCAATTTGAATTCTTATAAACTATATTTCAAATCGATGAAAGTACGATGGTATTTAATAAAAATATCATCATACTATAGAATTCTATAATTCAAGTCCGCGGTTGTTCACACAATTTATAAATTCTATAGGGTTCATAAATGATTGATTTCTATGAATTGTCAACTCTTTTTCGGAAAGAATAGATTTGAACAATCTAACGTATAGACTTAATATTTTCGTGGATTTATAATTTTTACTTGTTTTTTTATTTTATTTTTTTTCGCTCTTTCAACCTTCTTTCACTATTTTACCACGAAGTCTCTAAATGTGACTGGCAAACTTCATCATTCTTTATCGAAACCCATCACGCATTCCAATCATCACCACCTCTCTATTTTTCTCTTTAGTTTTTATGATACTTTATTTATCTAACTTTATATTAATATTTTACCTGTGATCAATAACCATAATACTTTTTTTGCTCATTATTTTTATTTGATATATTTCAACAAATTACATACACAATGAAACTTTTGAGAGAAAATGTGAATCGTTTTATTCTTTCAAGTGGTACGGCCGTCATTTTTTACTCAAAATGGTTAAATATTTAGAAAGGGTATCTTGTGAGAAGATGGATAAAAATAAGGATCTGGATCCTCTGCAGTGCACAGCACCGTGCTGTGCACACTGCACTGCTGTGCGTAGGGCTGTTAGCGGTCCAAGTATACCCGAGAACCGCCCGAGAACCGTCCGATAATACCCGGGACCGATACTCACCCGAAACGTTAGCGGTCCGGATACTGGTACGGAAGTTAGAACCGAAACCGATAAGGACCGAAACCGTTAACCCGGTAAAAAACTCGATAATTTTTCGTAAACATACATTGTACAAAATATTGTGTAAGGTATTAGTACAAGTAGAAAAAATAAGTTTGAAAGACCTTATCTCTTAATTTCCTTAGCATACATTTGAGAAAAACTCTCCATTCTTGTTTCGATTATGAGGTTTTGGTGATTAGAACTTTTAACGATGCAAGATACCCGAGAACCCGCCCGAAATACCCGAGACCGATACTCAACCGAAACATTAGCGGTCCGGATACAAGTATCGAAGTTGGGACCCGAAACCGGTAAGAACCGAAACCGGTAATACTTGATACCTTAACGGTCCAGACCCGGGAAGACAATACCCGGACCGAACCGGACCGAGAACAGCCCTAGCTGTGCGTAGGATCGGCCACGCACACACACACACCCGTGCGGGTGTGTGTAATCAAACGGTTGTGCACGCACAGCACGGTGCCGTGCACGCACAGCACGGTGCCGTGCACAGCAGAGGATCCAGGTCCTAAAAATAATCCACATGACTAAAAAAGATAGCATTTCCACTTTATAGTTATTCCAGAACCTGAGGTTTATACAAACACACATCAACAATAATTTTTTGACATTAATAACTCATCACACAACTAAACTTCTTTCATTCTGACAAAGCGGTTGCGAACTAAACGAGTTCCCAACTGCTAGACCTTGACCACCTAGACAAAAGTAATTGTTCATCGACCTCAAGTTGAACGAACCATGCTTACGCTTCATCTTAAAATTTCCGAGATTTGCGCTTGAAGGTCCCGGGCTAACACCGTCAAGATTCGTACTCTTTGCTTTATCAGCCGATGGTGGGGACGACCAAGAAGACTCGGAAAAGGCACTACAAGGTGATCCAAGGTTCGATTTCGGCAGCACTTGTCGAACGTCGTGTGTGAAAAATCTCTTCTTGCGGGATGGATTTGGAAGAATGCCCTGTAAAGACAGTATTCTTCTGTTATTTGGAAAAGAAGAAATTCTTGAAAATTGCTGTCTTAATGGAACTGGGCTGCTCCGTGAACTCGAACAGATTGTGTATGATTTGAAAGAGAGACTATCTTCTTGGAAATCAGACCCATCTGCATTTCTCTCTTTCTTCTTCCAGAGCCACCGAAGAAAACTCATAAACCGCCCGCTGGCTCTGTTTGTCGAATCTAATGTCCTGTAATTTGATGGGTTCGGTACAGATGTTGAACTTGGCGCAACTTCAATTTCATTAGAGTAACTCGTGAATTCACAGCTCGGACGACGAGTCTCTTCGATTCCTGAATGTAGAACTATTTCTGCATCAGGGATTCTAAAAGAAGTCCCTGGACTACCAATAATCCCATGCAATCTCAGATTAGGAACAGAAGTATTTTTCGTTTTTTCATCCAGACCGTTGGAAAAAAACCCACCAGCTGAAACTAACCGCCTGATTAAAATCTGTGATGAGGCAGTACATGGCTGTAGCTTGACTAGATCGAGAGGGGTATTTCCTCCGCAGTCACGGATATTTAAATCGATGTATCGAACGGATATGATAAGCTCAACGATATCGGATTGAATGTTTTCTATTACAGCCATGTGAAGGGGTGTTCTGCCGTCGTTGTTTTGAACGTTTATAATGTCGCCGAGGTTTACGAGATCCCCACTAACCAATCTTCTCATGAGGTGTGTTTGTCGGTCGAGTCTTTGAAAATTCGGGGTACGAAACCCGGCCACTGCCATGTGAAGAAAAGTGTCTCCATAGTTATTTGTTAACGAGGCAGAAGATGGAGATGCGGATATGAGAGCCTCGACGGTGGACAGGTGGCCGCGGTATGCCGCCACATTCAAGGAGGTGTTGCCTCGACTGTCGACGGAGGTGATGATGTTATAAGATGATATTAATGTTTTAACAACCTGCATTTTTTTTGGGGGGGTGGGGGTGAAGAAGGGTTAATAAATGCAATACTAGGAAGTTGAACTTCTATATATAGTCATTGAGCTCAAGCTGCTCAACATGTTGTAACCAGCTGGGAAGCAAGGACACAGGAGTCGGACACTGGACACGACGTGGATACAACACAAGGACATGTTTAGTTTAAGGTAAAACACGAGATAGCACAGGGACAAGGGGTTAATGGCGGATTACCACCTGTGTTTTACAAAATGAGTTGTTTACTCGATGTGTAAATTAAATAAGCAGACGACCCCGTGTGATTTTAAAAGATAGGCTGATTAATTCTCTGTGGATAACTAAATAGGCACTTACCACCTGTGTTCTCAAAAAAGTTGCAGATTAATCCTTATGTTTTATCTAGACGTTGCAAATCACACAGGTCCAACAGATATAAATTGCAGTTCTAATAGTTAACTGATGCGGCAAAACGGGTTCGCTATTGAAAAAAGAATATTGGCGAAAAGCGCCCTTTTTGGAAAAATTTGCGGCAAAATGACCATGCAACTTCCTAAAAACCTCTGCTTTAGTCCTCGGTTCGCCGGATATGTTCAAATGTTTCCTCTCATGAGTTGCTTGTGAATGAAAAAAAGAGAAATAATCAGAGGTTTTCAACATAAATTAAGATTTGTAATGGTATAATTGCTGGTGATGTATTGGGAAAACCCTAATTTCAGCTGGAGATGTGAAAATCCCCAAATTTTAATAGCAAAAATGAAATTCTGACGAATTGAGAATTAAAATGACTCAAATTAAAATCTATCCCAAGCAAAAAGAGCTCAAATCCAGAGAGAGAGAGAGAGAGAGGACTGGAAACACACCTTAAGCTGTCCTCTGCCGGCGGCAGTGTGCAGCACAGTGGACCCCTGATCATCCCTATAAGCCAAAACATCTGATCCATCACCCAATAACTCCCTCAGAATCTCCAGATTACCCCCTCTCGCAGCCGCGTGCACCGCCCTATTCATCATCTCCCACCGGAAATCATCCGACGAGACTTCCTTCTGCCGCCCTTTCGTCGCGGACAAACAGCAATCAAACACAGTCCTGAAAACCTCACAACTCTTACTCCTCGCCGCCGCGTATAATACATCAGTGATCCCGTATTCCCGTTCCCCGAAAACCAAAAGCGGGTCCCTGTCCAGCAACTCCTTCACGAAAACCATATCCCCCGCGGACGCCGCCGTGTACAACAGCCAGCCGCCATACCCAGCCCTAATCAGAGAATTATACCCTTTTAGGGTTTCACATTCCCGCATCAGATTCCGCGCCACTTTCGAGCGGCATTTGGCTACATCGTTAGATTTGTCGTGGTCGTCGTCGTCGTCCCAAACGGTCTCCAGCCGTCGGATTCTGGCGAGCGATGTTAGTTTGAATAGGAGATTGTTGTCGATGTGAATGAGCTCGCGCACTAAATCGTAGTGCCCATTCGCGGCCGCCCAATCAATTGGAGAAGCAAACCACCATTGATCTCCGGTGCCTTCCCATCTCAAAGGAAGGTACTTGGGAGGCATTGATTGGAAAATTTAGGGCGACACAGAGGATCGAGTCTCTGTTCTGCAAAATTTGCTGATGAAGAAAGGTTTTAAACAAGAAAATCTAAGCATATTTACATGATTATTTATTGCTAGGAATTAATTAATTGCCTAACAAACGTTAGGAAGGAAAAGGATCAAGATTCTGAAAGAAAGAGTCCAAGGAGATGACTTTCAAGAAAAGTAAAACCCCACAGGGAAATATACGGTGACGACCACCGCTGATTGTGGCAGGTATGACTATTTGCAGATGAAGAAGAAGAAGAAACAGCACGCGGTTTGATGATTTTGCTTGGATGTGATGTGAGACCTTTCTTCTTCCTTTTTTTATCCCACATGGGGAGTATAATTTATCCACCCGGTACCCTCTATGGTACACCCCACGTACTGTCGAATGCACTATACGTAGTGTGTATGGACGGTGCAGATCGATGCACTAGTGCATCGATCTGCACCGTTTATGCACTACACTACATCTAGTGCATCAATCTACACCATTCATGCACGCCACGTGTAGTGCATCCGGCAGGGGATCCACTACATGGGGCCTCTCCATGGACGGAACTAGGGTTGGCCCATGAACCGAACGTTCGCGAACTGTTCGTGAAAAAGTCGCGAACATTAATATATATATATATATATATATATAATGGCAAGAACATAAACAATTGAACACAAACGAACCGAACGAACGAACAGAATAATTGAACACAAACGAACCGAACACGAACAATAAAAAAATATGTTGAACCGAACACTAATTTGTAATGTTCGTCGAACACGAACTCGAACCGAACACTTCACGAACCGAACGAACGAACGATCAATAACACCAAAAACTCGGTTCATTCGGTTCGTGTCCACCCCTAGACGGAACCGTATCCACCCCATTATGCTTCTCCTTAATTCCATATGAAGATTTTAATTTAAAACTGTTTCAAGAGTTTATTTTCAAAATGAAATATTAATATTTCATTAAAATTTCTTAAATAAATTAAAAATATATATTAGTTGGATGAAAGAAAATGAAAATATATTGTTTAAGAAGAATTGTACATTCATTAAAATTATTAAAATTAAAAATTGTACCTTAATAAACGACCTATGATACCCCTTTTTTTAAGTAATCATTTTTGTTAAAAACAAGGGTCATACCGTAAGATTATTTGTAAAATTTGTAGTGTCAAATACGTCCTCCGTCTCAATAATAATGATCCGTTTTGACTTTTTGCAGTCAATAAACTTCAATTGACTACAATTTAATTTTAAATAGTAAAAATAAAAAATTCAATTAAATTATATAATAAAAATTTTGGAAGTAAAGTTTCATATAAAATTTAATTGATCATTTTATATTTATAATTTAAGATCAATTTGTAGTTAAAATTGAAGCTTGTTGACCGCAAAAAGTCAAAACAGATTATTACTATTGGGGCGGAGGTAGTATTTTTTTTAAGAGAAAATGGCTCGTATGGCCAAGTGATAAAATATCTAGGTCAAATTCTCCTCAACTTAAACAATAAATAAAATCAGGACTGATAAAAAATTTATTTTTGGTCAGAATTACAGTCAATAAAATTCAATTTTAGTCACAAAATAAGAACATCGCACTAAATGTGAGAACTCTTGCGCGCACTTATTATTATTATTATTATTATTATTATTATTATTATTTTTTTTTTTTTTTAAAAAAAAAAAACTCATAGGATTACAAAAGATTAGTGGGGAGTCTCGAAACTAACTGAGCTACCACACCTCTAGCGATGGTAAAACCAATCCTATTAAAGATATGAGCTAACTGCCGCGCGCTCCAATGTCCTGAGTCATCGAGAAACGTCGAATACGCTTGAGTAAGGTGACTGCATCTTTCTCAAGTTCCCCAAAAGAGGAAAAAGAGAAGGGGAGAAAACCATACCCAATATCTTCACATTTGGCATCGTACTTGACCCGTTTACGCTGAGCAGCATCACTGATCGCTCGCCCTGGTGTAAAATCAATCAACCCGGATTGCGTCAAAGGCGACGAACCTGTAAGATCAACACATACATCGCGTCCACTATCCCAAGAGTAGAGTAATATGTCAGCCGGTCGCAATGATCTGTCCCCATCTCCAAAAAGCCCAATATCAACCTCCTTGCGAGCTGAAATCCCAGATCGAGAGCATATGTAAAACAAGAACATCGCGCACAAGGTTGTGACGATGTTTAATGCCAACAATACCCGCACACGAGACAGCGTGATCCCCGTAAATATCTCCAGGAAAAACCTTAGAGCAAGCAGAGCAGGGTACCTGAACAGTGAAAAGATATTATTATTATTGTTGTTGTTGTTGTTGTTGTTCAATGTCGGCAATGTTAGCGGAAACAAATAAAAGGCTAACCAACTGGCTTAGCCCAGTTGGCCACATGTGGGGTGGAGGTCAGGGGTTCTATCCATCTTGCCTCCATTTCAAATATCTTTTTCGGGACATATACGCTCTAATTAAGCCATTGACAGGACTTCATACTGAATATCATCCGTGTGGGTTCGATTCGGGGAAGGACTTCATGTTCTCTTTATCTGGGATGATCTGGTTGTACGTCAGCAGAACCCGACAAGACACTGATCAGTTCGTGCACATCCCGCGATATAACTTGATGGCAGTAATGAGAAAGCGGAGCTGTTACCCTCGGACATAGTTAAGTGTAAGCGTAAAAATTGAGTTATTAAAAAAATAAATAAATAAATAAATAAAAAATAAAAAATAAAAGGCTAACAAAACGCCATCAGCATTGTTGTGTTTGGATTTTGGTGGCCAACTTACTCAGACCTGATTTGATAGTTCCATCTATAATCTGATAAATGGATAATCAGTCCATCAATCTTTCAAAACAGAACTTATCCCCCCAAACATTCCATGTGAAAATTGATATACTCCTTCTCTCTCGTTAACAGCTTGACAGATAGTGTAAATTTAATTTATCTCAAGTAATAAATAGCATAAGTAATCAGTCGAAAATAAATTTAGGTAAATACAAAACCTTGAATTTTGTCCTCAAAAGTTTTGCTTTCACGTGATCTTAGGTTCTGCTTTTTTGGACTGAATGAATCTGAATTGAACTAAATTGTGATGAACTGAACTGAATGGATGAATTGAACTTAACTGAACTGAAATATATATTAAGAGTAAATAATAATAACAAAATAATAACAAAATATAAAATAATAATAAATAATAATAAATATAATTTAATAATACTAATATAATTAATTACAATCATAATAATAAAAATAATAATACTAATAAATATGCCAAAAATATCCCAAATGTTACAAAAGTATCAAATGTCACAAATAATAATAATAATAATATATGTTCTCGGTCCGGAATTTCAGCTCGTAAGGAGGTGGATATTGGGCTTTAACTTTATGGAGATAGGGACAGATCCTTACGACCGGCTGATATATTACTTTACTCTTGGGATAATGGGCGTGATGTATGTGTTGATCTTACGGGATCGTCGCCCTTGACGCAATCTGGGATGACTGATTTTATGTCAGGGCGTGCAGTCATTGATGCCGCACAACGTAAACGTGTCAAGTACGATGTTAAATGTGCAGATATTGGATATGGGTTTCTCCCCTTTTCATTTTCTACTTTTGGAGAACTTGAGAAAGATACAGTAACCTTACTAAAGCATATTCGACGATTCTCTATGACTCAAGACATTGGGGCACGTGCTGCGGTTCATATTTTTAATAGGATTGGTTTTGCTATTGCTAGAGGTGTGGGGACCCAGTTAGTTTCTCGGCTTCCCACTAATTTTTTGTAAACCCTTTGAGTTTATAATAATAATAATAATAATAATAATAATAATAATAAAATAATAATAATTATAATAATAAAAATTAATAAAAAAATAATAACAATAATAATAACTGAACTGAACAGAATGGACTTCAACTGAACAGAATAGACTTGAACTGAATTGAAAAACTGAGAAATAAGTCCAAAAAAACAGGACTGAGTGCTTCCATTTCTCTTTTTCTTTTATTAGGCCATCTTTTGATTTTTATTTTTCATCATTATTAATGTGATAGTATTACTTTATATTATTTCTTATTGTTGGCAATTGATTTGTACTAGTGGAAAGAGATAGAAAAAATAGTCTCGGATGATTCTTTATTTCTTAAATAATTTATTGTTTCTTTAATACTATAAGAGAAAATTAGTAGGTTTTATATTAATCAATGAAAACATGACACAATATTATGTAATTTCTATCACTATTTCCACATGTAGAAGTACTTATAAAAATGGGAGAAAACTTGTTTTGCCCTTTTGTATATAGCAATATTTTTTTTGTCCCAAATTTATTAACAACTCTTTTGATACCCAAATTGTCGAAATTGACCTTTACTCGAATAAAATTCGAGTCATATATTGTAATTTCGAGTAACATAATTTCGAGTCAATTTTAAAAAAAAAACAATATCGAGAAAGGTTGAAAATATGGGTTACCGGAGTCCGAAAATTCGGGTTACACGAGTCCAATTCGTGTCACCCGAATACAATTCGGGACATGTAAATAAAAAAAAAAGTCTCCCGAATTCATTCGGGAGATGTAAAAAAACAAAAAAAAGGGTCTCCCGAATTCATTCGGGAGATGTATAAAAAATTAAAAAAAAAAAAGAGTCCGAGTCGTAAAAAAAAAAAAAAAAAAGTCTCCCGAATTCATTCGGAAGATGTATAAAAAAAAATTCGTGTGACACAAATTGTATTCGGGTTACACGAATTGGACTCGTGTAACCCGAATTTTTGAAATCCGGTAACCCATATTTTCAACTTTCCTCAATATTGTTTTTTTTTTAAGTTGACTCGAAATTATATTACTCGAAATTATAATATATGACTCGAATTTTATTCGAGTAAAGGTCAATTTCGACAATTTGGGTATCAAAAGAATTGTTACTAAACTTGGGACAGAAAAGAATATTACTATATGCTAAAGAGCAAAACAAGCTATTTCTACTATAAAAATTCTCAAATTGAAGATATTTTTTGTTTGTTTTTTATTTCTATATCAAAATTTTCCAAAATAAGCAAGAAATATTTTTTACGTTGATTTTATTTCTCACATGAAATGGGAGGACATAAATATAAGATGCGAAGAGCAATCATAATGGTAATTCAAAATATTTTAATTTATTCCAGAACTAAAAACCAAACATAAAGGAACATGCACGAAAGTAGTAGAGAAGCAAAGAACAAGAATGCTTCATCATAATAAAAAAAAAAGCTCTCGATCGCAAAACAAGCACGGTACGGTCCATCACGCAGCGGAAGCCATATGGACAATCAAGTCGATCACCCGAGAACTGCAATACATATCATCATGTAAAATTTACAAAATTATGACAAGAGTAAAACGCAGAATAGATGAAATAGAGTCGGATTCACTTTATTTATACTTTTTCTTTTACCTGTAACCCCATTCGTTGTCGTACCACGACACAAGCTTCACGAAGTTCTTGCTCAATGCAATCCCAGCTTTGGCGTCAAAAATGCTCGACCTGCCCAAATGTGTACATCAGACTAAAGTTTCATCCACCCCCACAAACATTAAGCGACAATAATATCACACCAGACGTTTAGTCTAGGACAGAAATACGAAACCACCTTCACCAGACGTTTCTTCAAGAGTTTTCTACTTTTGTTTTTGGGTTTTTATATTTTATAGTGTTCTTTTGGTAATCATCTCCAAGAACTATAGAACTAACAAATATCCAAATGGTCCTTAAACAATACTGAGTAATGAAATAATCACTGCACCTGCTATCACCCACAAAGTCAGTCGACACCACGTCGTCTTCAGTATAACCCAAGATGCCCTTGAGCTTGTTCTCGGATTCTTCCCTGAGAGAAACCAACCCAACATGTATTTGAGCTATATATATACACCCTCGCATGGAATACTAAAAAATCAGCTAATTTTTCGAGCAAGGTTCCATTTTTTTAATTCAAATGAATAGAAAAAAAAAGGACAGAACTTACTTGATGGCAGCTTTGATATCCTCATAAGTGGCCTCTTTCTCTAGCCTGACGGTTAGGTCGACTACAGATACATCAACTGTGGGAACTCGGAATGACATACCAGTTAATTTACCATTGAGGGCCGGGAGCACTTTACCAACAGCCTGTACAAATTAAATTTCCAATCACAAAAACGATATCCTGAGTTCTTGATATAATTCCGGAAAAAACAAACACTATGCGAATGTGGTACTTTCGAAAGAAGGGATTCATTACACTAGCCGTGATTTTTAAAATTTAGTTTTAGGAGACCACACATAATGCGTGAGGTGAGAGAGTCTTGCCGGAGTGTCCTCATAAGTTAATTAGGTAAAAGTAGGGCTGGGACTTAGGACCCGAATAACCGAATAACCGAACCAAAAAGGTAAAAATGGTTCGGTTCGGTTATTGGAAAAAAAATCAGTATTTTTTTTGGTTATTGGATCCTACTTCAAACTAAAGTTTGGATAACGGTTATTGATTTTCCGAACTCCGAAATACCTGAGAAACCGATATACATAAAATTCATGTTAAAAATAACCGAAATACCCGGTTATTCTACATATTTTCGGTTATTCTGTTATTTTACATTTTTGGGTATATACTATATTCTACATATTTTCGAATACTCTTGAAAATATATATATAGTATATACTATATTATCACCTATTGGAAATAACCGAAGAACCGATAAAAATACCCAATATAATTTCGGTTTAGTTATTTTTGGGTAATGCAAAAAAAATTGAGGAAATGTACACGAAAATTTTAATTCGGTTCGGATAATGGGTACTATTTTTTTTACTCAATAACCGAAAGTCCAAGCCCTAGGTAAAAGAAAGTGTTAGATGAATAAAATTGTAAGAGTGTATGCTATTTGTTTTTGGAAGCTAAAAGTTGATTGTCATTTTACCGAAGGGAGTGTGTGCCCCTACAAAAAATAGCAGCTTAAATAGTACCTTGGCAGCACCAGTGCTGCTTGGGATGATATTAAACGAGGCGGCCCTTCCACCTCTCCAATCCTTGCTTGACGGACCATCAACCGTCTTCTGAGTGGCTAAAACATCACACAATAATAATTAGTGCTAAAAAATCACAACCAAAAAAGTGAGGTTTCAAGTCACACACACACACACACACACACACTAGAATTACTTACCAGTAATAGAGTGGACAGTGGTCATGAGGCCTTCGAGAATGCCAAACCTATCATGAATGACCTGCCAGGATTTGAAAAATAAATAAGATAGTATTAGCTCATCAAGAACTAATTTTTTTTTAAAAAAGGAGCAATATGAAACGGATTTGCTATACAAACCTTGGCCAACGGGGCAAGGCAGTTCGTTGTGCAACTAGCATTCGAGACAATGTTAAGCTCGGGCTTGTATTCATTCTCATTAACTCCCACAACAAACATGGGAGCATCTTTGCTTGGAGCAGAGATCACAACTTTCTTGGCCCCACCCTGATTCCATACAGGCACAATTAATCAGTAATGCCCCGCTTAATTTGCCGGAACACAACTATGGAAGTAAATAAAATCATAAAGCAGCCCTTCCCTCCCCACCCCCCACCCCCAAAGATACGGGAACAACTATGGAAGTAAATAAAATCACAAAACTGCCCTTCTGTATATCAGACTCAAACAGCCCTTTCTCGTTTTTTTTTTTCCTTCTAACGGGAACATTTTAGTAAAATCCCGCCTTATCCTAAATAGATGTGGATTGAAGTAAAACATCGGATACAGCGGATAAGGATCATTATCACTGTCTTATCCAAATAAGCAAGCATTGAAACTTGTCCACAACAACACACTATAATTATCCAATACATTGGAAAAGAACAATATTATTTTTCTCCAAAGTAAACGGACCGTAACAGGAAGGAAAAACTCATCTTGTAATACTTATCGTTAGAGATGTTAAACCGAAAAAAAAAAAAAGAGTTAGGCCATAATTATTTTGGCTCGTCTAAATCCAGACTTTTTTTTACCCAGACCTTCATACCGAAACCGCTATGGCTAAACCGTTAACATCTCTACGCATCATTTACATTGAAAATGGAACTACTGGCATAGCAGTTAAGACCAAGGACTTGGATCCTCTGGTGTGCACAACACCGTGCTGTGCGTGCACAACCGTTTGATTACATACACCCGCACGGGTGTGTGTGTGCGTGGCCGATCCGACGCACAGCAGTGCACAGCACGGTGCTGTGTACTGGAGAGGATCCAGGTCCTAAGACCGAACATATATCTAGAATCCACAAGAAAGCAAGGTCTAATTACGACAAATACCCTTTTGAGACTTGGATCGAATTACAGAATATCACAGCTATCTTTCAAAAATTACAGTTTGCAAACAGCTCTCGTATCATGTTGATGAAATGTACATCTGGAAGGTGGGTGTTTGTGATTTGCGGTACTTCTAAAGGTGTATTTGAGAAATTCGAAAGATAAATGTGCTTTCTATATTTAATTAGGTCAAACTTCATGGGTGATTTTGCAAATATATCAATCTCAAAAATCAATCAATTAGCATATCAAGATAGCAAAACACCAAGTAATAAAGAAGATCTATAAACATTTAAAATAGAGAGATGAGAGAGAAACCTTCAAGTGAGCAGCAGCCTTATCCTTATCAGTGAAGACTCCAGTTGACTCCACAACAAACTCAGCACCAGCTTCACCCCATGGAATCTCCTCAGGGTTCCTATTTAATTACCAGAAACAAACAATTAACATCACTCCACTCCTCTTCTATTTAATTATTTATTTATTTATTTATTTAAAAAAAAAGTACCTGAACCCAAATACTTGCAACGGTTTATCACCAAAAAGAAGGGTTTTTTCATCCTTCACCTTCACCTCACCGTGCTTCCAGTGACCGTGCACACTGTCATACTTGAACATGTATGTCTGCAAGAGAAAAAAAATAATAATATCTCTTTACAATTAAACCCTAGGGATTTTTTATCCACTACATAAGAGAAGGGGGAAATCACCATGTAATCAGTGCTGATGAAAGGATCGTTAACAGCAACAAGCTCTACATCATCCCTTTGCAAAGCAACCCTCGCAACCAAACGACCGATCCTTCCAAATCCTGATCAAGAACAGTCAAAAAAAAAAAAAAAGGGGGCAGCCTTTTCAGAAAGAATAATACAAAAATAAAAATCCAAGAAATAATTAAATTCAATAATTTATTTAAAACTCAAAAAAACAAAAAAAGCGCACCATTAATTCCAATCTTGATCTTTCCCATTACTCCAGAAAACAAAAGAAAAAACAAACAAAAACAGAGTCTGTGTGTGAATGTGTGAGTTGCTTTTAGAGCAGATAAGAGTAGATGTAAGAGAGAGTGTTGGTATGGGGCGGTATTTAAAGGTGCTCCGGAGATGGTTTAGTGGTGAAATGGTTTAGTGGTAAAACGGTAAGAGCGGTTTTCTTTTCTTGGGGAAAAAGAAAAGGAGATCATTTTTTTTTTTTTTTTACTTTGGGGAATATACCGTTTTTATGCTAGCTGTCGGTGTGTGATTATTACCGGAGGTGGTATTGATTTTTTACGGTCAATAATTTTTAATTTTGATTACGAATTAATCTCAAATTATAATAGTAGAATGTGCAACAAAATTTATTATGATTCATAATATAATTTCATTAAATATTTTATCATTAAAGTTTGAGATAATTATCAAATTTTTGTGAAGTTTCATAACATAATTTCATTAAATATTTTAATATTATAATTTGAGATTAATTCGTAGTCAAACATAAAAATTATAGACCGCAAAAAATAAATACAGCTCAAGATTATTGGGACGAATGGAGTATTATTCTTGACTTTGAAATGGAAGGAAGCATAATTTATTCTTTTGATGTGGATCTTAGTCAAAAAAAATTAAAAAATAAAAAGATTTTTTATTAGAAAAATAAAAATATTTCTGAATTCACGCTATTTTTTTTCAAATGACACTTTCGATAACATAATTACGTAATTTATTAATTGCACTATAAATTTTATATCCAAAAAAGGAACATAATACTCAATTTTACAATAAAATACAAAAAATCTGCAGATAATTACATATAGATTTGGTGTAAAGATTTGCACAATATAAGATGCCATGTTGATTTTGATAATTGTACGAAATCGAATTTGCACTGTCCATTAAAAAAATAAACTACGCTCAGAAATTGAATTATTTTTTCGGGTGCAAAATGCATAATTTGATCCATATTTTTCGGAAAAAAAATCATATTGTTGTTCATATGAGTTAGAATTTTTAACATAAGTAAAAAAATATAGTATGCATCATATTTTTAACAATTAGTTAAAATCTTTTCGACCTTTCTAAGCAAATTAATTCGCTAATCCATGATTATTATCTATCTATACTATGACTTATACCCCTTAATTTAATGTGGAATGGGGATTTAATTGTAACTTTTAATTGTAAATATATGAAGAAATTATTTTAATTGTAACTTTTAATGTAAATAAATTAATTTAAATACAAAAATTATGATAAACATCACAATGCAAATGCACCTTCTAATACACAAGGTGATTAAAATGAACTTTTAAATGATAGTATAAATTACAAGATGGTTAAGTTTTAGTTGTGAAATCTTAGATACAATCGGTGCATCGCACGGGTTGAATAAACCAAAAACAACCCCGGAGCAACATACGAGTTAGTAAAGCTTCATTTCATATAACTAATTACATAGACTAAAATAAAAGGACAATAACAATAAAAAAAACATATAAATTTTTCTAAAAGTCATTTAAATTCTGTCATCTGCTCATTCAACCGTCTGCCCCAATATTACGTACAAAACACGTAGATATTCAACCAAAGACCGTGCATCACACGAGTTGGATAATACCTCGGGTTAAAGAATAAGAAGGAAGTGAATTTTGACCCGGAATACATTACACAATGTAGTAGTAAATATAGTCGGCCGGCGGCTCACAGTTTTTTGCCTTCATCACAATCGAACCGGGCCATAGTAATGTTATTGGTCAAGACAGAAAGGTATTAACCCGTCCGTCCCGTCAAAAACTTGGAATTGGCTCGTGAAACTATGTTAAGGTAATAAAATTTAAATAGATTTTTTAATAAAAAAAATCACAGAGAATTATTTATCAGACATATACATATTAATATAAAGTTCCTTTTTGAAATTAAGAAATCATAAAATCAAAGAATATAAAATAAAAACTAAAATCAGGCAATAAAAATAACAAAAAATTACATAATTATTCAGTAAATAAATACGAGCACAATAAATTAAGTTAGTATACTTATATGCGATAAAAAAATTAAATAAGTAAACAAATTGAAATGATTGTAAAAATAATAATAAAATTTTCAAATTTAATAATATTATTATTATAAGCCCAACTAAACTCAATGAACATAACCAAAATTAATCAAATATGACGATATAATAATGTAAATAAATTAAAATGATTTAAAAATAATAATAAAATTTTCAAATTTATGATAAGCCCAAGTAAACTCAATAAACACTACCAAATTCAAAAATTGTTTTTTTTTTGTGGCACAATATATAAATTACAGTTACAATTATAAAATCCATCTCAATCTTGCAACTCCAAAAAAAATTCTATATATATATATATATATATATGTGGATGTCAGATGAAATCTGTAAAAGAAGGATTAATTTTATATATTTTATTTAAAAAAATAGAGAATAAAAGGACAAATTTATAAATATTTAAGTTTTTAAAGGTTTTTTTTCCAACAGAAAAATCAAACCAAATAAAACCAAACATACCCAGTATATCCCGCTCAGAACAGGGTTTGGGGGTAAGATGTACGCAGACCATCCCCTACTTTCTACGGTAGGGAGGTTGTTTTCGAGAAAATCCCCAGCTTAGTGCACAGCAAAGTATTGAGTGATATATAGAAAGAAGCATCAGATTCAAAAAAGCTCAAAATCATACCTGAGCCCATGGTTTAATTCAGATGAGACTTACATGAGGGGACTTTGGCAACTACTCTCTCGATGAACGTTGCTCTAACAAAAGCGAGGTTGGTTCTGCGCACAGCTCCATGTCAAAAATACACCACACGCAAAAGCCAATAGGATAAAATATACCATAAAAAAAATAAAAAAAATGTGCTATGCTCCAACTCAAAGCTAACCGAGACAACTCAACCCTGATACTCTCTACTTCAAAACCGCACTCTAAAAAAGAATCAACAACTCTTATTTGGCGCCTCCAAGAGCACCTATCAACAGTCATGGTCTCGGATAAGTTTAAGACCTTGAAATCTAATCTCAACTGCTCCTCCCACGTCCTCCTCGGCCTGCCTCTCCTCCGCCCCCTACAACCAATAAACTCTCGACCCTCCTCACCGGGGCAGAGGCCTGCCTCCTGTGACGTGGCCAAACCATCTCAATCTCTCTTCCCTAACTTTCGAAATGAGCGCCACTTCTAGCGCGTACCTGAAAACCTCGTTCGAGATTATATCCAACATTGTGTGACCACACGACCACCGTAACATTCTCATTTCCGCAAACCAAACCCACCATTAGACCGGCAAACGGGCTGGGCCAACCCAAATGGGCTGGGTTGACGACGGGTTGGGTAATTCTGGGTTGGGTCAAAAAGACCCAATTTTTTGGGCCAAAAAATAGAGACCCATGGCCCAACCCGTATGGTCTAGCCCGGCCGTGGGTATTTTTTTAAATATTAAAATACTTATAATTTCCGTTTCTTATATATTTTTTCAAAATATATCAAACTAATCACATTACACAATCTTCAATTTCTCATCCGTTGTCCATATATAAAAGTAATTCTAATATTTTTAATAAAGTTACAATAATAGAATTTTAATGTTAAAACTATATTTTATATATTAGGATAGCAAAAGAAAAAAAATATTATTCGCCTAAATTGAGCATGAAATGATATATATTTGCTAAATATTTGATTTTATTATTATTTAAGTTCATTTGAATTTGTGACTTTACTATGTTGATGTACTTAATTAAATTTGAAATCATATTAAAAAAATAAAAAAAAAAGAGGCCTGTGGGCCGGGCTGAGCACCCCCGGGTTGGGTCAGCATTGGGTGGGTGATTTTTGGGTCGGGTCAAAAAGATCCGTTTTTTTTTTGGACAAAAAATAGAGGCCCAGAACTCAAGTTTTTACGGGTGGCCCAACCCGACTCATGAGTTTGGGCCAATTTTGCCCTGTATAGCCACCATCCTAATTCTCATAGCAACCATCAAATTAGCTTTTTCTTTAATTTTTTTGCCTAAAACTTTTCGAAACTAAAAATTGATTTGGAGGAAAAATGACTTGTATTTTTAGCAGATGAATTTTGCTTTTCCATTTATAGCCCCAGGACATAATATTAGCATAATTATTTTACTAATTATGTTCAAGTACTATCCTATGAAATTAAATTAAAAAGTATTTTAATGGCAAGTTAATTTCATAACATAGATTAATATCAGTCTCTGTAAATAATTAAAATAGAAGATAGGATAATATTTATTGAAAAAAACATACATGGCATATATATTTTCGATCACATTAAAATTTTAAATAGTTATTGTTGTTGGGTGAATTCTACAATTATGGGATTCCGGTAGGTCCGGGAAGGCGGGCACTAGCAACCTGTCAATCATAAGTAACACACGTGAGAGCCCAACGAAAGAGCACCGATGGGGATGTCCGGTGAAAGGCCTACGACGCTCAAGTTAGTAAGTAATACAAGAGAAGTAATAGAAATAAAACAATTAAATAAATAAATAATATAAATAGTGGATCGTGCTATTCTCATGTGTCCGGAATAACTGTAAGATAGCGGCGGACCACTGTGATGATATGAAGCGTTCGAGGGTATATGTCATCGGAAAAGTAGTCCACCTGACAAGTCCGACGGCTAGAGTTTATCGTGACGAGTTTAGAATAGAGTTCAGAAAGTGGATGCCTGAGATTTAGAAAGCTAGAGTGTATATATGCATATGAGAGAGTGAAGGAGGCCCTATGACCTACTGGACCTCTTATATATAGTGGTCAGACCATATGATTTTGCTCTCTCCCCTCTTGACAGGGATTCGGATCTGGTGCAGTACAGCACCATGTTGTGCACCAGATCCGCCGTCGGATCACACACGCGCACACACACACCCGTGCGGGTGTGTGTGATCCGACGGGGTGCAGCACAGCATGGTGCTGTAGTGCACCAGATCCCCTTCCTCTTGACAGTTGCTAACTTCATGGGTTGCGACCCCGTCAGGCCTCTCTCTCATACCTTATCGTGTGTAAGTGCCATTTGACTTGTTCCACGTAGATGATTGGCTTGACTGAGGTGTTTGGACCCGGCTTGGAACCAGTATTCCTATTGGTCCTCTATGATCAATAATATTTTTATTGGATTGAACCATCTGATCTGTTAGACTAGACACCATGGTATTGGAAGTGGGTCAATTTGGTCCAATATACTCAAACTTATTAACTTCTTATTGGGGCGATACGCCTAGCCCGTCATAATAGTTTGGTCGGATGAATAACTTATTGGTCTTGAACGAGATGAATTTTGACCATTACGACTTTGGATCACTTCGTAGTGTTGGGCTGCCAGTTCCACTGGATTTGTTGGGCCTTCGATATGGACCAATTGGTCTTAGACGAAATTTATCCACTACATATCGGAGGAAGAAAGGAGAAAGATTGCATTTGCATAGATTGTATTATTTCAAGTTATATAGTCTTATCTTAAGTATGTAATACCCGTGTATTTTATGAGTGTTATTTCGGATGTATTTTGTGGTATTGTGGTTATTTGGACCGTATATATTGATGATTGACCTTGGCATATTCATGGCTGATAATTGTTGGGTTCTGTGATTCTCGGATTGAGCTCGTTTTAGCCGGCCTTCTTGCGAATTTAAATTTGGAAAATAGCAGTTAGCGCACGCTAAGACTGTATGTCTAGCGCACGCTAACCAGGTTCGAGTAGCGCACGCTACTCTTGTGCAATAGCGTGCGTTAGGCCCGGCGATGAAGCTTCTCGACTCGAATGAGGCGTTAGCGACGCTATGGACGGACTAACGACGCTATTTAGATGTACTAGCGCACGTTACTTGTATGATAGCGTGCGCTAGGATGTCAGTCGGTGAGGACGAAGCGTTTCGGGCTGCGGTATTGCGGTAGCGCACGCCATCAGTATGGAGTTAGCGCGCGCTAGTGTCGATAGCGCACGCTAATGCTTAGTTCAACAGACGCTACTGAGTCTGGCAGAAAGTTCGACGCCTTTTTCTTCATGCAGCCCTCGGCTCGTTAGCGCACGCTAAGCTGTAGCCGTAGCGTGCGTGCGCTAATACCTCCCAAGATATATGGGGGTAGGTTCTAGAAATGTCATTTTTCACCTCTTCCTCTTCTCTTCGGCGGCTGGGCATACTTGATCAGTGGGAGTGCAGATTTTTGGTCGGATTTCTTCATCCAATGATAATTTTGAGCTCCTAACACCAAGTTATCAACATCTTATCAACTTTCACCATCCAAATCAAGGTAAAACCGTTAGAACCCTAGTTCTTCATATTTTGGGGATTTGTGTCGAGATCTTTGATTCTAATCTATCCTAGCTCCGATTTGTGCTAGATTGTGATGTTGTAATCATAATCCTTCATTTTTCTCCAAGATTCACGGATTTAACCCTAAGTTACCTTTCATAGTTTGGGTTCGAGCTACGTTTCCTTCGTAATATTTGAATAAATGTCCCTAAGGGTAGAACTTAGGGTGAATATTTCCATTTCCATGGTGTTGTGTTTGATTCGGTATTTCGATGTGTTAGGATCGAATCGTTGAAGGAAATTCGGACCGTACATTCATCCGTTCGCCGTTTCTCGTGTCGTTCAAATTGAGGCAAGTACTTTGATTGTGTTTAATGTACTTCGTGTGAATATGTAAAAAATGGAATTTGTGCCAATTGTTGATCGAGTGTGTGTGAGCCGAGTAAAACCAGTGAGGGTCCCCTGGGTCCGGTGAGTGCGTATCCCTACGGATCACTCGGTTGGGCTATACACCAGGGAGGGCCTGACGAGGTGTCTCTGGGGTGTGTATCTTGCTTGAGAGGTACAGGGCCAGTATAGCTCGGGAGGTTGTTTTGCGATGATGATTGTGATGTGGTATTCCGGAATATCTGTGATGGCACTATGATTTTTTGTGGTTTTTGTTGATTATTCACTTGTTGTACATATTCTAGAATCATTGTACTTGCACCGCTCACGACCCTTCCGGGGTGGATATACTTTTGTGTATTCGTGCAGTCCAAAGTGGGAGGACTAGCACAGGACGGACACGAGCTTGGTGGGCAGCATTGATATCGTACATCATTTTGTGTTGGTGGTCGTATGGTCATGGTCAAAGTCGCGTTTTGGTTTTGTACTCGCGCGGGTACTGTCCAGTGTTGTATGTCATGTCATTTTTAATGGTTAATGATGTTGTTGTATTTCCGTGGTGAACGGTCATATTGGTTATGATTCCCCGGGATGATATGTTGTTTGGTATCGTGATGTATGTCATGTTGAAATTGAAGTTGGTTTGGAATGTATGAACATTTATGTTTGTCGTATTTAATGTGTTTTATTTGGGTCTAAGCCTGGTAGGTTCTCCAAAAAGGATCTACGGCGCTGTAATATCTCCGTAAATCATGGGGTGTTACAAAGTAGCTATAATTATATATAATAAAAAGATAAATTTAGGCGGTAACAATATTATTTAGGTATCCGCGCGTTACCGAATGTTTGTCGCATATAAATAATAATGTTCATTTTAGAATGATTTGGTAGAGGCACGATTATTGTTATTTGTAATCATATTTGAGAATGTATAGCCATAATAATTGATGAGTATCATACTCATTGTTATCCTTATATATATATCATATATACTAAATATTATTTAAATTAGTTTGTAACTGCATATGCAGGTCTTCTATTTTATTTTATTTTGCTTTATATAATAAATTTTTTCTAAGAGTATATATCATTTCTAAGAACATATATTTTGTATATATTAAAAAAACTATATATTATGTAAAATACAACAAAATAGACGAGGACATATATATAATTACAGATAAAATTCTTTATTAAATAATAATTAGTAACTGATAACAAATACTCATATATTGTTATCCCTCCAACTCTACAAATTTCTCATATGTATTTATATTATTATAGTTATTCAAATAAATATATATTTTCATTTTACTTTTATTAAGAAAGTAAGAAAACAGGTTGGTATGATGGCTGAAAGGAATCTAGACAAATATCAGCTCTCTGAGGCACAATGCTTTAGACTATAATAATACTAAAAAACTTCAGGTGTTTGCATAGAGTTTTGTTTTCTTATCTGAGTCATGTTGCGAAGGAGGTCTTCAAACTTCATTGGGAACATAAAACGCAGCTTGTTGCCTGTTTACCTGTCACTTGTAATTTCAAATTTAATTTGAATTTTGAAATTATTTCGTAATTGAAAAAAAAAATTAAATAAAACCATCAGACCAACATAATAACCATTAGAATAACTAAAGTTCTCTGTTGCACCCGGGACGCGCGGGGACAGAGGCGGAAACGCCGTTTTTCCATAATCTAAGGAACTACGGCGAAGAGTCGACCCCTATTTACTTACAACTTTCAAAAATAACATTTTTGGAACCCAAAATTAACCCGAGATTGAAAATGTAGACATTCGAGGGCATGAAAATAAACCAAATAAGCCAATTCCAGCAATGTCCCACTGCCCGATACGAGATCAAGCCTGCAACAGCAACAACTGATGGAGGGTTGACGAGTTTTAGTTGGCGACGAGCAGTGGCGGATCCAAAACTTCCGAAGACCGGGAGACACATTTAATTAACGCTTGAAAAATCTAGTATAAAGCATTTTTCTCTATAATAAAGAGAAGGTATTTTCAATCTCCAAATAGAGGAAAAATATATTGAAAAACTAGTTTGCTAGAAACTCTAACGAGGGTGGGGTCGGCGCCGTCGTGGAGGTGGTGGAGATGGGGTGAGGCACGAGGGGGATGATCATGTTGCTGATTTGGTGAGGATGCATTCTCTTGTTATGGCAGATCGGGGCACGACCAGCGGCCTTCCCACAACAGACAGTAATATTGATTGGTATGATTGGTTGCAAATCCGAATTTCTAGTGGGAGAAAATTATCTTCGTTCGTGGCAACGATTTTATGGAGAAGGTGATGCATATTGGCAGCAACAATAATTCGATACAACCAACAAGCCGACAAGTCTTCCCCGGGCATGAATATAATGAAATAGAAAGAAATCGAGAGAGAGAGAGGGGGGAGAGGAAGGTCGGATTGAGAGAGAGCTCCATATGTCCTCAAGGGTAAAAATGTGATAAAGAGAAAAAAATGAACTTTTTACTGGTGGGTTAAAACAGGGGAAAAAATGTGCTTATGAATGTGTTACAACACTTGTGCCTATGCCTGTTTTTCGATTCCACCCGATCCGAGTCCGAGTACCTATAATTCGAGCTCGGTTCGAGCCCATTTATAGCAGACTCACACTTGGTCTAGACTTTCCTAATAATCCAATCCAAACAATTGGCTGGAACTGAACCTTACCCTACCGCTGTCGGTCATAAAACGTTGGGTTGGTCATCTCTCGGGCATAAGTTATGCCCCATAAGACTTTCACGCATTCTACGCCTTATATTTATCTCGTCTGATGATCGCTTTCGAACTTGAAATGAATTATAATCAAATGCCATGACCAACTCAACTTTTTCTCACCATCTCATAGAAATAAATAAGCCAGCAACAAGCAGTAGTAAGTTGTTAATAATACACGAATGAATATTAAGTCGCTTCATACAGTCAATAATTTATATATATATATGAGGAACACAAGCTCGCACCAAGAGACTCCGAAAGACGGTAGAATCAAACATCATAGCAAAATGGCTGAATTATCCCACGGATCGTCGAGATATCATCCTGCTTCCATGCTTCAGGTTGTACAAAATAATTAGGTTAACTAACAGCAATAGAGAGAGACACAAAGCAGAGCCATCCTGATGAAAGCAAAAAGCCGTCTTGAGAACACAATTAATTTCAGCTTTCGAAGGCACAATCTGCGGGAGTCCACGAACTCACAACTTCAACATCAGTTCACTCTGATCAGACAAATCTATAGTATCTTCTTCATTTTTTATATTTTTTTTCTTTCTTTCTTTTCTTTTTTTTTTTGTGGGCGGGAGTGACCCTTTTTTTACGATTTTTCCCTCTTTTTTTTTCTTTTTTTTTACTGTTTTTTTGGGACAACTCCATTTTATGTTTTTTTTTTTTCATTTTCTTCTTTCTCATAAAGTAGTACATAGATAAGGCCGAATATGTCCACCATAGGACACGACCAAGACAACTATCCCACTACAAAGTGGTAGCACCCGATAGAGTAGTAGCTAGAAGCTCAAACACAACCAAAGCTAGATCTCGATTCCAGATCAAAAGCTAGATCATAAGTCAACTTCAGTCGTAACTCCGTTCCCCACATGCATCAACCTTCTTATCCATACCATCTTGGCACTTGAGCATCTGCTTAAAACAATCGGAGCACAGCAAATCCAAACAAAAAGTCTCCTCATATTCATTGTCGCTAATACACCTCCCACACTGCGCACACCTCGCTATACAAAGCGTGCAAGCTCTGCACATTTGCGAGGCCGTGTTATCTTTAACCTGACAACCCTCAGCCGGACAATCATAGACCAACCTGAATTTCTTACATCTCGGGCACATTTCAATATCTATAGCACGATCGTCGTCAAAAGGAAGGTAAAAATTTCCCCGATGATAGAAATGCGGTTTCTGGCGTTTTTCGGGCTTGAAGGGATTAGAACCAAGTAATAACTTCAACTCTTCAAAATGTTCACGTGTCACGCCAAAGAGACGGCCGATCCTCAGGTGCTTTATACCTGGGATGCCTTTATTAGAGTTGTGAATCTTGATGTTGTTCAGTATCCCTTCAATAGTGAGTCTCGTACAGCCAGGAACAAATAGCTGCATTATAGATGACAAGATATAGCAAGTTATAACATCAGAGTGAAGCATGCATAAGTCATGCACAAAATATTGAATACAAACAGTACGAAAAGCATAACAGTTTAACAACCGCTCCGGCAAAGGAACCACCCACCACTTATCGCAACATGAAGAGAAAGGGCGACAATAGGTTGGATTTTGATGCTGACTCACAAAGATAAAATCCAACCCAATTTGACATTGCAAAATCACTGGCAAAAAAGTTTTAACAATTCAATTGTAACAAAAGAAAAACCAATTCAATTACGCACAATATGCCATGTAGGGGGAAAAACCATGAACAGAGTTTGCAAATAGGAAAACCATCAAGATTAGCAGTCCGATAACCACCTTCTTATCCAAATACAAGCAGTCACATGGCAGTAACGTGCATGAATTATTGTTATAATTATTCTAACACCATGCTATGATGCTCCGAAATTCAATAAGCACATTCCTGCCCAACTACAAGCAACAGAATGGCATAGTTACATTTTGAAATGTTAGAAAAGTAAAGTCAATGCTGCAGCAATATGCTGGTATTATTATCATGCTAAGGAAAACAAGATACATTGTTATTCGGTTGTAGCATTCAAATTCCTATCATGCTAAGGAAAACAAGATACATTGTTATTCGATTGTAGCATTCAAATTCCGAAGTTAATATAATTGCAGAAGTTCGATATCATAATCCAATAATGTATTAGAAAGACCACAAAAGGTTAAACACTTTGGTAAACATCTGAATACGAAACAAAAGACATCACATATCTACATGGCTAGTAACACACTAACATGCAAGCTACTCATGTCTTGATTCAATGAACGTGAGAAGTGTGTAATTATTACTAAATGCATGCTATCAGACCTGATAAATTAGCCTTAACATCAAATCCAAACATCAAAGAATAAACGCTAAATAAACTAACATGATCAGCAAAACAGGTTCATGGAATTACATACACATCGAGTGTACTATAAGCAAAATCATACATCATGACCGAACACATGCAGAATACATTACATCATTCTTATGCCTATCAATCCTAAAAATGTAGAAAAATCATGCGCTCGCTAAACAAAGCATGAAAAAAGATGCCCAACACCCATTAAACAACTTATAAGTTTAGCCACTGACCTTAGTTAATCGTGGATTAGTTTCAAGTACGCGCCTTATACCATCATCTGTGACTTTTGGGCACTCCACCAAACTAAGACATTGCAGATTACCTTTCGCCCTGCAAGTCAATTGCAAAAGATGATCATCCGTGATCCTTTCATTAAGAGGCTGGTCAATGTGGACACTCATCCACAGCCAGTATCCATCTTGTACTGAGGAACGTAAGGACTTACAAACCCTTTCTACTGACAAAAGGTCCTTCACTCCCATACAGCTTAGAGCAAAATTCCAAGCTTCATGTAGCACTCCTTCAGTTTTTTCAACACCCTCCACTTTTTCCTCAAATATCTGCTCAGAACTACAACTAGTACTCTCATTTGTTAAGCCCAAAATTCCACCCTTACCACAGGTGGTTTGAAATACAAAGTTATATGAGCCTAGTGAACCCCCCATATCTCTCTCCTCCTCATATTGATTCACCTTACTGGTCATATTCGATTTCTCATCCAACGGACTACCACTTGGCCAAGAATCGGTACCCACATGAGGTTTTTCATCAGCTTGAGAATTGATCAAGGATTGAACATCGGTTTGATTAAACTGATCATTACTCGGACATGGTTGGAACTTCAAAGCATTGTTCCAAATCAAGTTCCAATCAGCAAATAAATTGTAATTTTCCTGACCGGCCCTACCATAATCAACCTCCAAGTCCTCAAGCCATCCCGTGATGGCCGTGAAAGTAGTCTCTATATCCATCCCAAACGGGTCCGTGGGCAAAAGGTCAACAATGTCCTTGGGATTCGACTCTGATGAGCAGCAACAGTTAACTCTATCCCTCCCACGGTTAACATGCCACTCGTCCAATTCTCCTCGATTTGCATGCCACGGCCTCCCATAAACTTCCCCACTCTTCTCAGTAACACCTTCAGCATGATACCCATTCATAATTCTCATAGGAGACCACAAATTATCTTCGGAAGTATGAGCTGGAAATAAGGGTCTATGTGAATAGTTCAAGGCCATCTCAATATCTCTGCAGCCAACAGTAGATTTTTATCTTCCCCTCTATTTATCTCCTAATGAACCCAAAGGGATTGGGGAAAACAGGATCTCAGCCAAAAAAAGATCAACTTCAAATATATTTTCTCTCTTTCTCTCTCTCTCTCTCTCCCTCCTTTTTTTACCTCTTCCCCTCTGTTTATCTTTCCTAATGGACCCAAATGGATTGGCAAAAACAAGATCCCAGCAAAGAAGATCAACTTCAAGTCTATTTTCTCCCCCTTTTTTTACCTTTTTTTATCTTTTTTTTTTTCTTTTTTTTTTCTTTTTTTCCGGGGTTATGTTAACTTCTAAGAAAGATTCAGTCAAGAAACCCCTCTATTTCCAATGACAGACTAAAACAACGCACCAAAAACTTCATGGAGTATTTCTTGCAACGAACCCAAATCTTTTCCTACTTTATTTTCTTTGTATCAGCGACAACTATCAGGCCAATCAAAAGGATGTTAACTACTCTTACGTATAGAAAAACGAAGAAGAGTTCCTCAACAAACTAAAAAAATACCGAAACTAGGGTTCGGAAAGAATTCTTATATATCCTACCCGGTTCAAACTAACACCCGGAAGCCCTTCACAAAGCAACCTTCTACATATTCAATCAATTAACTACTCAGAACTAGATACAGAAAAAAAACACAAAAACCTGACCTCTGTCTTCAGAACCCAACCCTAATTTTTCCTCCACTATCAGACTAGAGAGATACTGAGCCCTTGATTGGCGAATCAAAATCGCCTGTCCGATCGAAGGTTCGAGAGATGAAATGGGGATTGAATCTCTGCAGATCGACAAAGATGATAACTTGGAAGAGAGGGGAAAAGTGGCTGAGGAATGGGGGCGGTAGGAAATTTAGGGTGGCGCGGAGGCGTAATTGACACGTGTGGGGTAGGGAATATAATTTTCCCGGTATTTTCTGGTTAAACCGCGGGAACCTTTTCACTTGCGTGGAATCTTCGTATACTTCGGTTTTGACAGATTTGAGAGGTGAGAAATGCGTCATGAGGCGTAATTTAGAAACAGATAAAATTGATGGTTAGTTAGGAAAATGAATGGATAAGTGCGGGGTTCCGTGCATAGAGAGCCTTCATGTAGTGCATTACTTTCTGGGTGCACTATACGTGGTGTGCATGGACGGTGCAGATCGATGCACCATTGATGCACTAGATGGTGCATCGATCTGCACCGTCCATGCGCACCACGTGTAGTGCATCCGGCAGGGGATGCACTACGTGGGGTGTACCATGGACGGTACCTTAAGTGCGGGGTGTGTCGATGGTGAACCAAATGAGAATGACTCTCAGAAATAAAAATAAAAATAAATTTGAATTATTAATATTTGTGTGATATACGGTTTTGATTGGTTTATGCATTCAATATATGCATATCGTGCATCAAAATTTCAATGCATTAAAACTATGCATTTTATGCATCAAAATATCGATGCACTAAAGTATTACATTACATTCATATGTGTTTTGAAAATAAATCTAGGTCATCCATTTAATCAAGATCTATAGATCAAATTTATTCTTATTTTCTTAACTTAAATCTCATTCTCACCAGAACCAACCGAGGTGTGTATATATATATATATATAGAGAGAGAGAGATGGGCGGCAATTTTAAATTACTCTTTTCGTTCACGAAAAGTGTGGTCTTATTATTTTTCTGGACAGTTTATGAAAACTGAAAAGTATGGTCTTTTCATAAATGAAAATAACTGGCATAAAATATTATATTTTTTCCATTCAAAAATACATCTCTCATCTCTTTTCTCTATTTAAAAATATATCTCTCTTCCGTTTTTTAAAATTATTCTTCCATAATTTTTTACTCACTTTGGAAACTTACATAATTTTTTACTCACAAGATATAGTGCTAAATTAACAAAATAAAAAAGGAATCCAAATAATATTAGAAAATATGCATATCTTCCAAATTCCGCCTAATTAATTGCATGCTCTTCAACTTCCACAATATCACTTTAACGCTTAGTTCCTGAGTTTTAGTAAAGAAAAGAAAAGAAAGGGAAAGAAAGTTAGGAGAGAAAAGAAGAGAAAAGAAAATGAAAGGAAATTGTATTTTGTGTTCCCGAGTTTGAAGGAAGTGAAAGGAAAATTAACCATTTTGTTATTTTCTCTCCAAATCCTTCCAAATCGGAAGAAAAGTTAGGAGGGAAAGTTTTCCTTCCATTTCTTTCTGTTTCTTTTCATTAAAAAACTCAGGAACACCAAATATTTTTTCTTTTTTCTTATTTCCATTCATTTCCCTTCTTTTCTCTCGTTAAGTTAAACTCGGGAACAGTGGCGGAACCAGAGGATTTACTCGGGAGGGTCCGGAACTATAAAAATTACGGAGATCCGACAACTATATATATAGCTTCCCCTATTTTATAAAAGAACTTTCATCCGCCGGGGGGTCCGTGGACCCCCTTGAACCCCCTCCCTCCGCCCCTGCTCGGGAACTAAGCGTAAATACATCTTGAACGAATTCCATTCCATCTCCCAATCTAAAATATCAACCAGTTATTTTTCTTTGCATTATATTTTAAAGATTTTCAAGTTACTGAAGATGTCTTCACGTATGAAACGATACAGAAGTGATAACTGTGAACCGAAATCAGAGGCAAAATATTCAAAGTAACACAACTATTTATGCTTGAATTTTCTTATACTTATATTTTTAAATCAAACAATTTGATTAAGAATTACATATTTACGCCAGGAAATTATGTGTTGCACAAAAAGACTGACATGGAAGATTGTGAAACTAAAGGTATGTGGATAGTTAGTTATTATTTATCCAAATATTATAATTATTAATATTGTTATTAATCTCTGAATGAATGTTTAATATTCTATGTTTAAAGGAATAGAAAGTATATCATGTTGGTATGATTGGTTGTATTCTGAGAAAGCAAAGGTCAAAAGAAAATTGTGGAAAGAGAAGAAAGATTGAAAAAACAAAGAAACGATGCAAAGAAACTTTGGAAAGAAGTTACATCATTTAGAAAACAAAACCATAGGCCCAAATACTACGAGGTTGATGAAACAAACACTGACATTGATGATGAGGATTTAGAAAGCTATTCTTATGATGAGTTGCATTTGGCATACTCATCATAAGTTATTTCATGTAATAGAATAAGAATGAATGAATAATTTTAAGAAGAATAATGCCGGTTTAGTTTTGATGTTTCGAGAATACATAACAATGTTTATGTTCCATTTTTATTGTTGGTTTAGTACAAAAAAAAAAAAAAATTAGTGTCGAAGTCCTCTTGTGTCGTATCAGGTGATGAAAGTTCTTGACATGATGTATAAGTTGGATAATTTCCAACTCCTAATAAAGCATTTTAAGAGGACGATGTCTCAATTCTAATATGGCAACAGAGTAAGGTCAAGTCGGTAAGGAATTTACTTAAACATTTTGGGTTTAAGCTGATGGTCATATCGATAGTTAATAGCTCAAGTGTAGAGTTGATGAGTCAGTTATTTCTAGTTAACGCTTGGTTATTGGTGGACGTTCGAAGCGATTAAGACTTAACGTGCAGTAACATTTGCACTTGTGGTTTGAGGAAGGTACTAGGAATATATATTTTACATATCTTGGCATTGAACTTATGAAAATGTGATTTCATACTTTGTAGATGCATCTATATGTTTATAAAAAATAACATGACTTCTTATTGTTTTAAATAATCTAAAATTACATGTAGGATGTGAACGTCATGTTATCAAAAAACACCCGAAAATCCCCCGATCAAAAGATTACGTGCACACGTCACTTAATAAATCAGACAAGACTATCATTTTTCCGACAAGTTACGGTATATCTTTGTTAAATTCTTAAATTACAGGACTAAATTAAAGTAATATATACTTGCATAACTAAAATTGTAGACGATAGGATAACGATATGGTAAATTACGCTATCCAATACATTTTATAACACTATTACAAAAATATCACAATACTAAAATAATTACAAGAATCACTACTTGGGTTGGTGTCCAAAATTAATATATCAGGTAACCAAACTGCTATTTGCAAGTATCTAAATGCAATATACTTCACTGGAGATGGAGATCTTAGATACAGAGTAATTGCTATCCAAATGTATTATTTCAGGTAATCAAACTATTATTACAAGTATCCAATACGTCATTTTCGTAATTATTTTTCTTTATGTTAAATTTATATAATTAAGAGTAAAGTGTATTTTGTATACTCACACTTTGGGTGTCAGACCACTTGGGATACTATACTTCTAAAACTACCACTTGCTATAGTGGACTTCTAACTATTTTGCAATATGTCTACCACCGTCAATCTGGTTAACTCCATTAAATTTTCAAGGGTATTTCAGTCTTTTTGTGTTCATCTTTTTCCTCCAACCCATTTCCACCATCGACAATTTTTTTAAGAACTTGAAACTCGAATATATCATCCGTTTCACAACAAAATAGACTCATTTAAATTGCATTAGAAGTGTCTCTTTCTCCTTTACAATGGGATATCAATTATAACTATCAAAGATTAACTTTGAAGAATTTGTATATTTTAAAAACTTCAATTAGTGTATAGTTTTCTTAATTTGTTCTTTTAAATTCCTTTCACCAATATTGATAGTGAAAATCAATATCAATTTGTAGAGGAGAAAAAGAAGACTTTGTTGCAACTTGAATGACTTGATTTCGTCAAAAAATGAGTGAGATATTTAAATTTGAATTCCTTAAAAGCTTCAACAATGGTGAAAATGGGTTTGAAGAAGAAGATGATACAAAAAGACTGAAATACCCTTGGAAAAATTAACGGAGTTAGCTAGACTTGACGTTAATACACACATTACAAAAAGTTAAAAATCCGATATAACAAGGGGTAGTTTTAAAAATCTAGTATCCGAACCAAGTGATCTGACACTAACATTTCACTCTATAATTAATTTATAAATATTAGTCTTTTTATTTGTACGAGGGAATTCAAAACAACACCGACCGTTATGCCCATTCCGGAGCCCCACTCAGAAGACCAAAGGACCCCGCTATTAAGCAAAAGTCAAAACGAAATCCAATGAGAAAACTAGCCGTTGCATTTCGACACATTTTATACTCTCTTTCCCCAACCATAATCGAAAATCCCTAATAATCCTTAAATTTGATTCTCAGTCTGCGATTACCAAACCGAATTTAGGGTTTTCTGGTTTGGTTTTTTGAGAACAGATTCAAAATTCGAAGTTAAAGAGTGAAAATCCGTTCTTCCAAATGGCTTCAAAAACCGCAACAAAAGACATAATCACTCTTCGAGGATCGGCCACTATTGTCAGCGAATTCTTTGGTTCGTCATCGAATGCTTGTTCTTTATATTTTTGTTATATTTCCTTTTTTTTTTTAAATAAATTGACTAATCTCTCTCTGTGTGTGTGTGTGTGTGTGTGTGTGTGTGTGTTTGGGGAATCGTTTTCAGGTTACGCAGCAAATAGGTAAGAACATAAAATTTCTTTAATTTGGCCTTTAATTTCATTGTGTGTGGATGGGATTTCGATCGAGGATTTTTTTTTTTTTCAGTATTCTGTATAATCGAGGAGTATATCCAGAAGAAAGCTTTGCAAAGGTGAAAAAATATGGGCTTCCCATGTTGCTTACTCAAGATGAAGGTGTCAAATCCTTCATTTCAAACTTAACTTCTCAGCTTACTGGTAATTTCCCTGTTCCCCTCCTATATAAAGTCTGGATAATTACAAAAAACATCCCTGCAGTCTGACCTAATTTCAAAAATACCCAACGATCTTTCAGATTTATAAGTATCCCTTATAACCTTGAGATTTGTATTTTCTTAACAATCTTCCACTGTCGAGGGTGTAATTCAATAAGAAACAATTATTGCAAGTGGTATTTGTTATTTTTCAAAGATTGTTGGATATCTTGTAATTACCTCAAGGGTAATTTTTCTTTGTAATGGAACCTATTTCTTCCATGATATATTTGTAAGTGGAATCTCATGACTTTATGTGTACTTGACAAGTCTTATTTATTTATTTATTTATTTATTTATTTGTGAAGAGTGGCTTGAAGCTGGGAAGCTACAGAGGGTAGTTCTTGTTATAATGAGCAAGGGCAGTGGTGAGGTTCTAGAGAGATGGAATTTCAGCGTCGAGACAGACAATGAAGTTGTGGAAAAGGGGTAATTTTTTAAAGTTTTCATATGTTTAATAAAGTTTTAGTAGTTAGGAAAATGTTTGTGGAATTTCAGCGTCGAGACAGACAATGAAGTTGTAGAAAAGGGGTAATTGTTTAGAGTTTTCATATGTTTAATAAAGTTTTAGTAGTTAGAAAAATGTTTGTGGAATTGGAATTTGATGTGCAGAGTTTCAAGGGAGAAGAGTGATAAGGAGATCATGAGGGAAATTCAGGCGATAATGCGGCAGATAGCTTCCAGCATTACGTACTTGCCATGTCTCGATGAACCTTGTACGAATTTATATTAATTACATTTTTCACTATGATATTTCGAAGGGGTTCGTGTTTTATTGACAGATATAAACCGACTATATGTTTTTTTTTGTGGTGTTTGCTTTTAGGCATATTTGACGTTTTAGCATACACGGATAAAGATTGTAATTTTCCTTTTACGTGGATTGAGAGCGATCCGAAGTTGATTAATAATCCACAGATGGTGAAATTGCATTCATTTGATACTAAGGTAAGATAAAAAAAAAAATGCAGCTGGATTTTTTGCTTGAGAGCATAATCTTTTGTTTTAACATGTTCTGTAATCTAATGTGACAGATTCACAAGGTTGACACTTTGGTGTCATACAAAAACGATGAGTGGGATGAGGCATGAGTTGTTCCCGCGTGCTTTATAAACATCGGAATGATTGCTTTGTGTTTTGCGAAACATGAATAAATAGTGGGGGTCTGAATGTTGTGAATCTTTGATTCGCATTTTGTTCTTTCAGTTGTAACATTCGTGTATCATGTATGATCGTTAGTGTCCGACATACTCGGAATTTCTCAATATTTTTCAAGTCATGTAGGTTTCATTTTTCAAGTGACTGTTTAATTTTAGAACATATTTGGACTCATTTCAAATGGTTGTAAACTATGTGATTAGATAAATCTTTAAATTTGAACCTGACTCTTTTTCATGGTTCAAAGAATCGGACCGGACGGGATCCGTCAGTTCAACCGGGAATTGGTCACTTGTGATTGTCGAAAATTGGTTGAGAACTTGGTGACATACATGATATATTGTGTATATTATCATATTGAACCCATCATTTGTTTAATATTTTTTAAAAAAACTTATGTAAGAATTCATAACAAAAATTAAAATATTTATTTATGTATAAATCTTGAGTTCCCCTATTATTTATATTACTTTATTACTTAAAATGCTATGTAAAAATATTATTCAAAAAAAAAAGTATTATGTAAAATATATATTTTTCACATTATATCAAGTGTCAGAAATGAACTTCAAATAGATGTAAAAAGAAAATGGGATTATCTTTACGGGACGGAAGGAAATATATGTTTTGAGACTCTTTCATTGAATCTGGTTTCAACGTTAAAATCTTGCCCCATTTGGATAGTATCAAGAATTTTCAAATGCATGAATACAATTCCACACACACAAAAAAAAAAAAAAAATTGACAATCCATTCTCGAATCCTCTATCAATCCAAATCCTTTCAACCAAACAGATCCTTAAGTCAGAACATATATATAAACATAGGAGAGAGGAAGGGGAAAGGAGAGGGGGAGGGAGGGAGGGAGGGAGGGAGAGGGAGAGGGGAAGGGGTGGGGGTGGGGGGGTGGGGGAGAGAGACTACCATGTATGGCAATTTAAATACAAAGTAACTAGCCAACAAAGTGAATGTAGTTGGGAATAGTTACTTGATTTCAATGTAGAGGACCGCGGCCGATTGCGAAACGGCGGGGAGGTTGTGGGGGTCGCGGAAGTCGAGAGGTCGCCGGAGGTCGCGGGTCAATTGTGAAGCGTCGGGGCGTCAGAAGGGTCAGGAAGAAAGAAAGTAAAGAAAGAAGAAAGAAAGAAACAAGACCGGGAGTAATTAAATAGAACATTAACAGCGGTTATAGAAAACCGCTGTTAAAAAAAAAATGTTTAACAGCGGTTATGCAGACAACCGCTGTTAATAGAGGAAAAACAATTGCGGCTCTTTGGCAACCGCCGTTAATTTTCCGAATTTAACAGCAGTTTTAGGCAACTGTCGTTAATTGTCCGAATTTAACAGCGGTTTCTATATTAACCGTTGTTAATTTTTCACAATATTTACGATGCGTGCCACCGTACAAATTTAACAACGGTTTTGGCATAACCGCTGTTAAATGTTCGCTGTTAAATGGGTAGTTTGTAGTAGTGTGAAACTCTGATTTGGTTGTTGAAGAAGCTAATAGTAGTAAGTTGGAAGGGGGTAATGGCTTCAGGGCGGGGTATTTCGTCTCTTGGGTAGGATTGAAGTGCTTTCACTAAATGACAAGTTTGATGTCTGCGAGATTCTGGTAGATAAAGTGATGGAGACGAGATCGCAATAGCAATCTCTCATAATTATGCACCGATTTGGAGAATCGAGATTTATATGATATTATTATATTTGATTTTTATAGATCTTACTATTTATTAATTAGGAAATCTATTATTATTATTATTATTATTATTATTATTATTTATTATTAGGGTTTATTTCTTGTTCACCAAGTTTCTTTGATATTATAAACAGATAGGTCTATTATTGTTATGAATGAGTTGAATATTTTGAATAAGAAAATAAAGGGTTTATCCCTTTTCTCATATTTTATTTGTGTTTTTCCGATATTAATCTTGAATCAACGAAATAATCACGTTTTGAATATAATATTCTAGGTATTCTTAGAATCAACGGATATTTATACTTTTATCACACTTCTAGCTGCATCATAAAGCCGAACGATTTGAGATTTTCATGGGAGATGAAGCGGGACTCCAGTATGTTATGCCCCTTTCGTCACATTAGGAGGTCGTGATTATGCAAAGTTTCGTCCATTGAAGATCTCTGTAACTTTTTAGCATATTTTATTGCAGATGCATTTTGGGGTTCCAAAATTTTGTTGGATCTTTTATTCTGTAATTAATTTTGCTAAAACCAAATTTTAAGGTGTTTGTAAGTTTTCCGAATCTATGATGCGTCCTATTTTGGGGTATTTGGAAATCCGATATTCGTCCGAAATATTTGTATTCGTATCCGAAAAACGCGGATATTATCTGTATCCGGAAAAAAGCGGATACGAATATTATCCGTATCTGAAGATTCCGGATACGGATATGGATATAGGCGCATCCGTATAAAATATTCGTATCCGAAATTAATTATATATAATATATTTTTAATATAATTTTAATATATAATTACAAAATATAAGCATGTTAGGCTCTGTTCTTTTGGACTCAATGAATCTGAACTGAACTGCACTGAACTGAACTGAATGGATCTGAATTGAACTGAACTGAACTATATATATTAAGGGTAAATAATAATAATAATAATGGTGAATAATAATAATAATAGTAATTAACAACAACAACAATAATAGTAATATTATTAGTAATAATAACAATAATAATAATAATAAAGATTAATAATAATAATAATAAGAAGAAGAAGAAGAAGAAGAACTGAGCTAAAGTGAAGAATCGAATCAAGACTGAATCGAATCGAATGGACCCAATCGAATCGAATCAATCAAAATCGAAAAATAAGTCCAAAAGAAGAGGGCCTTACTCCCATAATACTTTGTCACATGTCTTCATTTTTTATTTCTCAATATTAAAATATAAGCATGCGATATAAGTTATCTTTACTTATTAGTTATTTTCCTTTCTAACACAATAACTAGGTCAGCTAGCTCAAGTGGTATTGGCATTAGGAATTTCGTAAGGAGAATGAGCTCCACCAGGGTTCAAATCCCTCCTCCTGCATTTAAATTTTTGAAGATTAAAAAAAAGTGGCGGATACGAAGCATCCGCCGGATATTATCGGTATCCGGTCCGTCCGGATACCTTTACTAAATGCCGGATCCGAATATAGCCACATCCGGCTCCGTTTGACAGCCCTAATTTCATGTTTTATGCAACATCTATTGCTTTGTGAATCTAATAAATTGCTAGTAATTAATATTCTTGCTTTCATGTGTTAATGTCACCTTCTTTCAGACTTGCATGAATGATGATATATGTTGATAACTCGGGTGCACATTTTGGATTCAATCAAAATGAAATAAAACGTTTAGCTTAACTCATTATTTTGGGGCAATCAAAATACTCCCTCCAATTCAAAATATAAGTCTTTTTGGTTATTTACACTATTTTCATTTTATATGTCGTTTTGCACTTTTCAATAATAATTAATTGTATTTTTTTCTCAAATGATGTGCAAACTTACTAAAAATAGCTTAGTTATTGGTAATTTTAAATCTATAGTGTGAATTCCAAAGCAATTTATTAAGGGTCCGTTTGGTTTGAAGTCGGTAAAGATTAGTATTATATATAGGTATTTATTAAGTATGGATAAATTATTTTATGATAAATATTATGTCATTTGGTTTGGGCATGCATAAGTTCCTATTGAACATCCATAATATACAATATGGCATTTGGTTCACTTGTGTTAAAACCGTAATCACCCATATTAAAAAATCAATTTACCTTATTGCCTTTAATTTTCTTCCTCTATCTATCTTTGCCTTGGAATACTTGTGTTCTTGGCCCTTGTATATGTACACACACATGAACACACACACACTTTCATCTTCACCAGGTTTGAAATTTGAAAACAATAACAAAGTCGTACACACACAAACACATATTTTCACTTTCACTTTAAATCGAAGCAAAAAGTAAAACCCTCCTCAATTTGCAAGAAATAAAATGCGAAATTAGATAAATATTTTTCGAACCTTAGGTCCGGCTCGAAATTATTCGAACCTTAGGTTCGATTCGGCTCGAAGGCTAATTTTTTTTTTATATAGTTCGATTCGATTCGCTCGATTTTTTGAACCGTTCGAGTATAGTTCGATTCGGCTCAATTACCTTTTGAATATAGTTCGATTCGGCTCGAGTTTCGAATTGTTGGAATAAAATTACATAGTCTCAGAATTAACAAGTCCAGAATCCAAAGTGATATTACATTCCCAAAATGAATTCATAATTCCAGAACTAAAAAGTCCAGGATCCAAAATAAAATTACATTCCCAAAATAAATGAAATAATAGGGAGGTTATGTCTTTCATTACTGAGCCAAAGCACCGAACTAAGTCGAGCAGTTCGGTCCGAACGTCGGATCCTATTTTATAGGGTTCCCGAATCGAGCCGAGCTTTTTCGAACCGAATACTTTGAACCGAATCGAACCTTCAAATTTGTTCACACCCGCATATGTGCCGCCTCCTTGCCGTCATGACCCACCACTGGGCATACACATAGGGTTTTATTTCCCATTGAAATTGATATAAGAGGGGCAATTTTGTCAACTGAAATTTTAATAAGCTATCGCGTAATGCTCCAGGAAATATATCGGACCTCTCCCTCCCGATACAGTTTGTGCTCAGCCCGTTTTTTGGTTAACGGGTCTGTAATTATACGGGGCTTATTTATGTTCAACCAAACTACATAAACGTACATATAAATAGAACTATATGCCCTAGTATGGGCAACCAAACACACCCTAAGTGTAAAGTGGAAAGTCAATATTTTCTTAATATGTGTGCATTAGTCTAAAAAGACTTATATTTTGAATAGAAGTGAGTATTTTCTTAGAACTCGACTCTCATTGATGTACTGCAATAGAACCATATAAAATTGGTAACAATTTTTTCATGGTTTCTTTGTCGGTAACACAATTGGTTCTTCGTCCAAAAAGGTTGGTCGCAAGGCATCTGATCCTTCGTCGAGTATTGTTGGTACTGCTGCCTCTGTAGCTCCACATTTCCCGATTTTTGGTCTTCTATCCGTTAATACCAGTCCTCGATCTACCAAATCAGAACATGATTGTTATCTTCAAAATCTCTCATTCTACTATTATTATCGTTGTGTTTTTGTCTAAATGTGCATGGTACTACTACCATGTTGTTAATTGTGATTATCTTGTTTAGACGAGTCTTTATGACCTTTTTCGTTTATGTTAGTAGTAAATGTGTTCTAATATTTGGTTTTTCGGGGTACAATGATCCTTAAATATTTTATTTTTTGAAGGATGTAGTATTTTTAAGGATCTCTGTACCTTTATATCATTTTTACCTTAATCAGCTTAATAAAATAGCTAATCACAAAAACTACCCCTAAAGTTGGGAGTAATTACCAAAAAAATAACAAAGAAGTTTGAAACTTACAAAAAAACTTTAGATTTGATTCAGCCTCAAGGCAACAATTAATTTTTTTATAGACGTAAGGGGAACTCTTCAAATATTTTAACAAATGTGTAGTTCATCAACTCTTCCTCAAATTTATTGTATAGCAAACAAAACCTTGACTGAAGCATTATAGATACCTTTCCAGTACAAAGGTTAGTAAAATCATTTTGGGTCACATCTCCACTTCTCTTAGTGACTGTCACCGTGACGTCTGTGTACAAAGGGGCTACATACGTCAAATCCCGTCGCCTCACATCCTCGGGATATATATCCCTAGTCTGTCCATCCACCTCAGTGAAGGTTGGTCTGCCTATGTTTATTCGTTTAAAATTGATCTTCCACACGGTTAATTTGTTTCCATAGAAGCAATTTATCTTATTCGGCAGTTGATGGAACATTATCGAGATAAAAAGAAAGATCTACATATGATTTTTATTGATTTAGAGAAGGCATGTGATAAAGTACCAAGGGAAGTACTTTGGTGCGCCTTAGCAAAGAAGGGTGTATCGCGGAAATATTCTTTTTGACGAAACTGTTCAAAAATATGATCAGATACAAATTGAGTCGAAACAAATTAACCGTGTGGAAGATCAATTTTAAACGAATAAACGTAGGCAGACCAACCTTCACTGAGGTGGATGGACAGACTAAGGATATATATCCCGAGGATGCGAGGCGACGGGATTTGACGTATGCAGCCCCTTTGTACACAGACGTCACGGTGACAGACTGACAGTCAATAAGAGAAGTGGAGATGTGACCCAAAATGATTTTACTAACCTTCGTATTGGAAAGGTACCTATAATGCTTCAGTCAAGGTTAGGTTTTGTTTGCTCTACAATAAATCTGAGGAAGAGTTGATGAACTACATTGACTTTGTTGGGAAATCAGAGATATGAAATTCCAATATCATGAGCTTTTTAACAAGAGCAAAAAATTTCCCATTCTTTTCGCCTTCAATTAACACCACGATATATAGCTCCAGGGCAGAGATCATCCACACTATCGACATTCCGAAACCCGTTGTACTCTCTCAGACAAGTCCATCCACGTCGGGAAAGGAAGTCATGAAAATCTTCGTCTGAATAAAAAGTTTTATCCACCGTGTGTACCGGCAAAGGATCCGTGTCCTCATAGACACAAACTTTTATCGTCAGGCCTGCATTAGGGTACGTGCGAAAGGGGGAAAAGAAAATCAGCCCTAGCTGCAATTAATTCCCTACACAATAACATCGAAAATAATTTTTTGTATCTAAAGGAGGAAACATAACATAACCCTCTTGCTGTACGACTATCTCCAAACATTATTTTTCAGAACTATAAATTTTCTTTCAGCAGGGTTTTTATGGCTAAGGACAAAAAACCATGAAATTTGGATTAAAAAGAAAACAAGAAAACTTCTCAAGAGATTTGATTCCATCTTAAAAACCTCAACTTTTATTTTTATTTAAAAAAATATACATTTTTTTTATTTTACAAATTGCACTGACTGGAGGAGGGAGTAGGGTTGGCTGGCGGGGCCACCGCCCCTCCCCTCAATTTTATTGGAACTTATATAGACATAAAAGAGATTTATATATGTGTATTATATAGGTATAGCAATTCTAGTAATTGACCCATAAAAAGACAATAATAATTTCAAAAGCTATTGTCATTATTTATGACAATTATAGTTTCATGTGCATGCATAACTCTTACCTTCATCGACATGAAGAGTATAGTTTCCAAGAGGCATATCTCTGTCAAGTGATCGAACGACATTATCTTCATCTTCCAACCAAAATGCACGCTTTGTTCTTAACCTAAAAGCAGATTTGATAGCTTTCTCGATGGCATCTCCACTAGCATCAATCCCTATTCTCTTTGTATAATCCCCCAATTTCACTGTTATCACCCTTCCATACGTGTTGTTAGTCTGTTCACCTGCCAAAGTATAGAAATGACAGTATTCAGGCAACTAACAGTTTCCGATTTTCAAATTCTCTATACAAATCTTGAACGCATTTTCGAAAACGGTTTCCAAATTTATTTTAACAGAACGCATATCCCGCGCTTTTGAAAATCGAAAACAAAAAATGGCTCAAAAGCGCCCAATAGGATGCACCCTAAAAGTTTAATAAAGGGCTTATTTCACCAACAGCTACCCCGGTTTCAAGTGAACGGGAAAATATTATGAAATGCAGCATGTGTCATAAAGCACTTAAGAGACTTAGGGAGTGTTTGCAAACAGTTTAGGTGAGCATTTTGTAAGTAGAAGCTGAAAATTGGTTAAGAGAGATTGTTTAGTGAAAAAGTTGAAAAGTGATTTTATTTATACGTAAGAGTCGAATTGGAAGTAGAATAGGTAACCTAAAGCACCCATCGTGCTTTTGGATTCAAATTAAATGAAGCAGAACACTAGAATGTGGTTATTATTTTTCTATAAACCTAAAAATCACTTTTATAATTATCCACGAAGTTAAGTCTAATTACAACAAAAAGAAGAGAAAGATAAAAAAATACTCAGCTATCCTTAAACTACGACAAATGCTTCGTAAGACCCACCAATTTGGTCTCAGTGTGAGATGGAGCCTAAAATTTAGATTTTTTACTGTTATTCTTTTTTCAGTCTATAAGGAATTTTTTCAGATTTTTAGTTCTTTCAAATTTTTTAGGGTTTTTCATCTATTAGGATTGTTTTATTTTAGTTTTTTTAGGGGGTTTTTAGTTTATCATCTTTTTTCTTCTTCACTTTAGGGTTTATTTTTGAATAATTTAGTTATTTCAGTTTCTTTTGAGATTTTTATATTTTTTGTACTTTTTTACTTTGTTTTGAATTTGAATTAGGGTCCAGTCCCACCGAAAAAGACCAATTCATCAGATCTCAAAGGAGACATCAGATCTCAAAGGAGACATTACCTAATGTACAAATTACATCTTGGAAAGAGAAGGGTATTTGTTAGGTACAAACCTCGAAAGGGAGTTTGCAATACCTTATGGAGGCATTTTTAATTTTAGAAGACAAGTCGACCTTTTTCTTTTAGTGTAGGCTAAACCTCAGAGTGTAGTTTTGTAATTTAACCCAGAAAAATCTAACAGGATCCATTAGATTTTGACATCCTCTAAACATAATGCAAACTAACCACTTCCAGGAGTTTCCCTCCAATTCCACGGAGAAACCCCACTAGCTCCAACAGCATCAGCAGCAGTGATGGCAAGAGGGTGCCCGTCATGATCCAAACGTCTTTCTAAATTAAGGGTTGACCTGTCATTAACTGAGTGCCACCGAGGATTTACGAAAAAATAATACCGAATATATCACTTATTTGGCAATAATAGGGAAAAAAAAAAAAAGCAATCTCCGTTAAGGACAAAACACATTCTGAAAAGTAGATGAAACAAACCATGATAAATAGATGCATGCTTACACTAGAACATGCCGGAATGAGTTTAACACTACATGAATAACTACAAATCTAAAATTTAGAACCCAGTCTCAAAGTGTGAGACGGATTATGGTTGGAACTAAATCAGTCTAGATTTGAGCCAAAATGCTTGTTATTCTAGAAAGAAATATAACAAGCAAGAAAATGAATTGATTATGGGAACTCGGTTGCCAAATGCATGATATGCCATATAGAGCTCATTCACTAAATTAAACAAATGAAAGGATAATTAATGTGTTTCAGGTACGTAGTAGGAATAGTCGTTAAAGACCAAAGGCGCACCAATGTGATAAGAGCTCCCATCGCCTAAGGCGCAAGGCGGGGCGCGCGCCTGACACAAGTGAGGCAACAAGGATTTTTTTCTAAAAGATCTAGACTCAAAAACATAATGACAAGAAAACATATTTATCCACAAAAACTTAGAACTTAACAAAAATAGTATCGAAACAATAAAAAAATTCTCTAAATGTGATCTAAAAAAAAATCTAGTGTAACAGAGGACGCGCTGAGGCTTCTTGTAAGTGTGTTAGGCAATATTTACATGAAATTGTAATTAAGGCTATATCCCCCATAATAAATAGCCCATTGATGTAACTGTAACCCTATCTCTCTCAAAACCTAGTGAATATCATGGCTTGGCAGAGCTACCACACAGAGTCAGAAATTCTGGCTCGTTAAAGAATTGTGCGTCTTTTTTCGTTTTTAGATCCTATTTTCTCCATTTTTGGGAGTCTTTCCCATAATAAAACTCTAATTACAAGGACAATGAATAATTAATGTGCCAAATGATTTTTCTTTAATCCTTGATAACCTTTATCATTTCCGCTTTTTCCCATTTTCATTCAGGTATGAGTTTTTTGGAGAATACAGCGAGGAAAGCTAGATATTGTTACCTCACCAAATGAAGCACACATATGAGAATGCATGACATAAGGAGAAAAGCTAAATTTCAATTACAACTTTATAGATAAACCTTCATAAGGCATAACAAAATGACATATACTAATGGCTTTCTGCTGATAGGACAAATAATGAGAACTCGACTAAATAAATATATTCATATATCTGAAATGTGTGAAACCCTTATGAATCTTAGCATACCTTCCACAGGTCCAAAAGGAAGACTTGCATCATCAACACCTACAGAGTCAAATATTATCAGAAATTAATGCAGTTCATAGATATTTAAAATCAATTAACACCCTATACTTCGATTCATCGACAAGCAAGCTGAAAAAAGTGAAAGGTAGAAATGTAGCTTATGCGGAAATCAGATTGAAAATTTAGAACATAAAGAAAACTACATAAAGAAAACCACCATACAAACCAATTGAGCTCAAATCACAAACCAGTGCCCAGCAAAAAACACCACAAGAAATCAACATTGAAAGAGAAAGAGAGAAAGAGAGATAGAGGGGAGAGAGAGAGAGAGAGAGAGAGAGAGGGGCAGCACAAACACTGAACTTCCAAATAAATGAACTCAACTAACATGCAACAGAAATAACTTCTACATTCATATTTGCACTCTGCTGAAACAAAACCACACACACACACAAAAAAAAAAGACATTTAACCACAGCCAGAGGTAGAACATGTAAACCTTTGTCAGCAAACTGCATAAATGAATCAACTTTAGAACCTCCGGAATTATTTGGAAGCTCGGAGTTTTTCCAAGTGGGGCTACTTTTATTCCTCTCACTCAAAATCTCATCAATCTCCTTATAATAACTCATCTTAGCATACCCATTCCCGTTGTCTGAATTATTCTGCTTAGCTTTCTTGAATTCCTTCAACAGATTCCTCCACTTATCAGTACACATCGCCGGGGATCGATCAAACCCTTTACCCCTCATTTTCAAGGATATGTTATCCCACAAATGCTTGTTCGATTTCGACGTGTTGAACAACATATCTGTCTCCTTCCGGAGAGAGATGAGGGCCCGGGTTTCCTCCTGAACCCATGTCTCGGCCCGTTTCTTCGGCCCGGAGGAAGATGGTGGGTTGGATGAATTTTGGTTGGCGTTCCGATTGAAGCCGCCGTCTTCGCCGCCGCTGGGGGTGGTGGCGGCGCCGTCGGGAAGGTGCTGGAGTTGTGGTTGAGGGGGGAGCTGGATGATCATGTTGCCGATTTGGTGGGGCTGTTCTTGTTTGCTGCTGTAGAAATCAATGGCTGATTCCTGTTGTTGTTGGGTTTTTTCAGACATGTACATGGTGGTGAGGGGAATTTGATTTTCTGGGGTTTCAGGTTTGGGGTTTTCAGACAGTAGTGTGTGAAATAAAGAAGAAAAGGGGGAGTAATGAAAATGTTATAAAGTGGACAAAAATCTGTCGTTCTTTTTTTAGCAAAACAATTCTTTGCTGTTATTTTTTTATTTTTTTTTCCACACACGCATACAAGGGGATCGTTTCCTGTCCTGAGTTCCTCAAGAGGCTCGAGCTCACCCCCGATCTAGAGGTAAGTTTGCAGCGTAGCGCGATCGCGCCATTGTCCTCGCTTGGATTACATGCGCCCGCTTAGGCCCGATCAGTTAATGATTTCATCCTGACATTCTGCAGAAGCTGCGGCCGTTTCCCCAAACAATTCTTTGTTGTTATTTTCTATTCTTTTTTTTTTTCAAAAAAAAAAAAGAAAGATCTCGCGGTTTTAGGTGAAAAAGGAAATTTAATTCAACAATTTTTGGGAGTTATATAAGTAATTCTAGTAGCTAATTTGGCTTTTCACTCAAATTGAGAAGAGTAAAATGTCCTATGAATCTTCAGTTAGGGGTGAGCTTCGATCTATTTTTGTCTAAAATCGACATCAGTTCGAAAATTTTGATCTTTGAGAATTTTAAAAACTGATAGTTGAACAAAATCTTTCTTTATCAATATTTTCAATTCTACTTTTGAACCGGTGCAGTTTCGGATTTGTTTGAATTTTTTTAACAATGGATAAAATAGATTAATTTTATTATAGTGAAGCATGAAATCTAACAAAAATATTTGATAAATTGGAATAAAATGTTTAAATAATAATTAAAAAAATATAATCTAATTTTGCTTTTCGACTCAATTCGATTCGTTCATTTTTTTATTTTTTCCACTAATCGGAAATTTTGGTTTAAGAAAAGACCTTCGGATTTAATTTCGGTTTTGATTTTTCATATTGTCGGATTTTTTTCTAATCTTTTGATTTGCGGTTTTATTTTTGCACACTCTTTATTTTTAATTGATGAAGAGGTTTTGTATGTGTATGCCAAGCGAAAATCCAAGGTGAGAGCCGTGTAACTTGAGCTCTGTGTATGTGTATTGTTGGGAATTTTGGCTAGAGTGAAAGAAAAGTCTTGAAGTGTTTGTCCTATATCGGTTGAACAATGAAAGGTGAAGGGGACTTCAAGCCTATAAAAGGGAGTCCAAGCCTTTGATTTTAATGCACCCCATAAAATACACATTAAGTATTTTATTCTTTCTTTCTTGGTCTCTTGTTTTAGAGAGTAGAAAGAGGTGAGTTAAATCTTTGAGTGTGTGTGTGTGTAATTGGGGGGTTGACTTGAGAGATTAGTCTATGTGATTGTAACAATTTGTCATATAGTGGAGTTTTCTCTCTGGAGGCTCGTGGTTTTTTGCCGGTTTTGCAGTTTCCACGTATATTCTTGTGTTATTTATTTTTCTCTATTTTCGTTCTTTGGGAGGGTTGTTGGGGATCTTTGAGGCCTTTTTCCCAACAAGTGGTATCGGAGCCAAGTTCGGGGGAGGTCTCAGTCTTAGAGGTTTGGAGTATGCTATGTGGTTGCAGCTTTGTCTGATCTTCCACATTAGAAACAAATTTCTATTGGTCGTATTGGAGGGTGTCTCGGTATTTCAGAGGTTCGGAGTATGCTCTGTGGTTGCAGTTCTATCTGATCTTTAACACCCCCAAGACGATCAGGGCATATTACAGCGCCGTGGACCCCACACTTTGGAGTCCACCAGGCTAACGCTCCAAAACGACATACGACAAAAGACATACATCATCGACAACAGACACATTCTCAACAAAGACTTAAATTAGACAATACAATGTGACATCAAATCCATTCCCAAAACGGGTACACAAAATTAATAAACTCAAGAAAGAAGTACTCGGGTACTTAAGCAAATGACATAATAAGGAAATCCCAAAACAAGACAACAATAGACAACCATTGAACAGAATCACACCTGCCCATCATCCTCGTACGGCTCGCATGCTCGTTTGCTTCCATGACCTGTACCTGAAATACAAAAGTATTTTCCCATTTAAGGGTTAGCGACAACTGATAGTGCAATACAATCCATTTGAACTACCATTCTAATCAGATGAATAATGCGCCAAAAATCATTTTAGAAATCATTTATATTTCGAAAAATTCACGGTGCACAAGCACAAAACACATTTCTCCAACAAAACAATTCAAAGTTAACCGTTGGTACGAGACTCACGGCCACAGTACCCCGCAGAGCCCCGTTGAACGTCCCTGGGTGGTTAACCATAGTTCGTGATACGCACACTCATGGCAATACGTATCCCTAGAGGCCCCGTCGGACCGTCCCTAGGTGAACATACACATATCCATCCATACAACCACGAAAAGCCATAATTCAAATACTAGAACGTGTAAACAAATGTAAAGTACTTGCCTTTGAGACATCTCCGAAGAATCGGGAATGAATAAAGACTACGAACGATCCGGATGGAAAACGATGGTTCCTAAACAAAGGATTAACATAACTCAGTCCTAACTGACAACAATAATCGAATGGAATACGCCCATAACCCCGATTACAAGCTATAACAATATACGTTCAATCGATACGGGCGAGGGTTTACGCAAAATCTCCCCGAATTGATAATTCACGGATTAAACTCGATGAAGTCGGATTGAGAATCACCCAATAACAACAATTGGTAAAGAATAATACAATATACTTGAACAATCCGAGATTAATCAAGCAAAACCCGAAAAACCACCAAAATTGACAAAGTTAGGGTTCTAAGTCAATTACCTCGGATTCGGACGGAGGAAGATGATTACGTTGATGATGATATGATAGCACGAGTCTACGGTGATGGAAAATAAATAATACACGGATGAGAAGTGGAAGAAATCGCCCTGGAGGTTCTCTGATCGCTCGACGAGGAAAAACGAAGGAAAATATATGAAATGGGGTTTCTGACCTCTGCCCGCTGTTCTTAAAACAGCAGGCTGTTACGGCCGTAACAAGAGATGTATTACGGCCGTAACAAGGCCAACATTACGGCCGTAATGAATGGAGTGTTACGGCCGTAACATTCCACTGGACAGCAGTCTAAGAAGTAGTTGTCTGAACTGTTCCGGAAGACTCCGAAACCCGGACCTACTATCGAACCAAAAATATGGTTACGAAGTATGCTCGATGACGAATCTAAGCGTTAGAAGGAAACAAAATTCTGATTCCCCGATGGTTCAGAATTCGACGACGAAAGTAAACTTCCATTAAGTTTAAGGAAATTACAAAACGGCCCAAACGCTCAAAAATCACAATGCGACGTCGGATTGACAAACCGAAACTTACAACACGAACAACTCAACCATACGAACTTATATAAACAAAGAAACAACGAAAATGAACGAGTTTTACGAGAATCAAATGATCATACGGCAAAACATAACATAGAATGGAATTACGTAAAAACATCTCCAAAACTCGTCCAAATAGAAAAACTCCAAGAATAAAATAGATTCAAAACGTCGAAACGGTTACAACTGAGTCGATAAAAATATACATACACCAAAAATAAGAACTGCTAAAAAAATGGAAAAGTACGGATATTACATTCTCCTCCTCTAAAAAGAAGTTTCGTCCCGAAACTTAAGAATAAAGAAAAAAGCTCGGGGTGTCTTGAACGCATATCCTCCTCCAACTCCCACGTTGCCCATTCCACTCCGTGCCTCGACCATTGTACTTTAACCAAAGGAATGGTTTTGTGCCTTAATTGCTTGTCTCGACGCTCCAAAATTTAAACGGGCCTCTCCTCGAACGTGACGTCCTTCTCGATCTGCACGTCCCCGAAATCAATAACATGAGACGGGTCCGGAAGACTCTGTCTCAATTCCAAGTTGTTCGGAACACAAAGCCGACCTTGGAATCTCAACACACCATCCTCATGTATCACGAATCCTGGGGCTTTCCCCTTCCATACATTCTCTCAAAGCTGAATAAACATCGGGTCTTCCAACTGTCCCGATTTAATGTCGTCGACTAGAGACGAAGAAATCTCAAGAGTACGCAACTGCCAGGAACTCTCTGGTAGTACAATCTCAACGCTCAACCTCATAAACTCTTGCTGGAGTCCTGGCTGGTCCGTAAGTAACTCAAGCGCCCGAAGCGATATCGATTTCCGGCTCAAGGCATCTGCCACCATATTTGCCTTGCCCGGATGGTAAAGGATCTCGAGGTCGTAATACTTAATCAACTCCAACCATCTCTGCTGTCTCATGTTTAGCCCTTTCTGCATGAAAATGTACTTCAGGCTCTTGTGACGGTGAAAATCTGACACGACGAGCCATACAAGTAGTGACGCCAGATCTTCAACGCAAACACAACCACGACCAACTCGAGATCGTGGGTAGGGTATTTCAACTCGTACGGTTTCAACTGACGGGAAGCATAGGCAGTTGTCCTCCCGTGCTGCATGAGTACACATCCGAGCCCTTGACCCGAAGCATCACTAAAAACTGAGAAACCCTCATTACCACTCGGTAAAGTCAAAACGGGAGCGGTCGTCAATCGTTTCTTCAATTCCTCAAAACTCTTCTATCTTTCGTTGGTCCACACAAACTTTTCTGACTTCTGTAACAACTGAGTCAGCGGTCGAGCGAGCTTAGAGAACCCCTCGACAAACCTACGATAATACCCGGTCAAACCCAGAAAACTACGGACCTCCTTCACATTTTTTTTGCGGCGCCCAATCCAACACTGCCTCTATCTTATGTGGGTCCACACGAATACCCTCGGCCGAGATCACGTGGCCGAGAAACATAACCTCCCGCAACCAAAACTCACACTTTGAGAACTTTGCAAAAAGTTGCTGAGTTCTCAAGATTCCTAGCACGATATGCAAATGACGTGCATGCTCCTACTCGCTCCTCGAGTAAATCAGGATATCGTCGATAAAAACGACTACACACTTATCAAGGTATTCGATAAAGACTTTGTTCATTAGCTGCATGAACATGGCTGGCGCGTTGGTTAGCCCAAAAGGCATAACCACAAACTCGTAATGGCCGTATCTCGTCCGAAAGGCCGTCTTCGGAATGTCGGAATCCTTCACTCGGAGCTGATAATACCCCGATCTCAAATCAATCTTCGAAAATACGGTTGCCCCTTGCCATTGGTCAAACAAGTCATCAATCCTCGGGAGCGGATACTTGTTTTTGATAGTCACCTTGTTCAACTCTCGGTAGTCGATACACAAACGAAGTGACCCATCCTTCTTCTTTACAAACAGGACCGGTGCACCCCAAGGCGAAGCGCTCGTTCGAATATACCCCATGTCTAGCAACTCTCCCAACTGTTTCTTCAACTCAATCATCTCGGCAAGCGCCATACGGTATGGCGTCTTAAAAATCGGTGCTGCACCCGGCTCTAAATCCACAGTAAACTCAACCTCTCGGTCTGGCGGCAAACCCGGCAACTCATCTGGAAAGACGTCAGGATACTCACACACTACCGGAATAGACGAGAGCTCGACTCCCCCTTCTTCCGATCTCAAAGCATAACACCAATAACCCGTGCAACCTCCTCGAAGAAGTCTCACCGCTTTCAAAGCGCTGATCAGGAATCTCTGGCTACTCCGCTTACGCCCCACAAAAGAATGCTCGGTACCGTCATAGGCTAACATCGAAACGGTTCTCGTTCTATAATTCATGATCGCCCCATGACGGTCCAGCCAATCCTCACCAAGAATCAGATCTTCGTCTTTAATATCTACCGCAATCATATTAGAAGGCCAATCCCTCCCCGCGATACTCAACGGAAAATCTCTAATCTCACGATCCCCTACGATGTTATCCCCACTAGGCAGTTTAACATCAAATGGTTCACACGCAACTAGGCAATCAACATGCAGACGACGCACACAATCCAGAGATATGAAAGAATGTGTAGCACCAGAATCGAATAACACGGAAACAGGATGGTCAAGGATGTGAACGGTACATGTAGCCACCATCGCGTCGGGATCTACAGCTCATTTCATCTCATACACACGGGGCGGAACAGACCCCGCACTAGAAGCTCCCTCTCTAGAAGGCTGCCCACGTCCTCGTCCTCTACCAAAACTCTGCTGTGGTTGAGAAACTGTCGGTGCCTGATTCACGCTCGGTTCTCCCGCAGCTGGGGCTGATATCTGAGTAACTGGTGCCCGAACTGCATCTGTACAATACTTAGCACGATGTCTCATCCGACCGCAAGCAAGACACTGAATCGGGGGCCTGTCACACTCACTCATCATGTGGCCGGGGCAACCACAGTTAAAGCAGGTAGGACCACGAACGGAACCAGTAGGAGCAGACCTAGAACCGTTTCCTCGCCCAAATGACGGGGACTGATTCCCGAAGACTCGCGAACCAGACTGAGCATTCGGATACCCGCCAGACTTGCCTCCCAAAAACTGACCGGAGGTCTTCTGTTTCTTTCCCCCGGTTGCCGTCTCTGTCGCAGAAAACGACATCTCATAAGCCATTGCCTTGTTTTGATAATCTTTAAGAGTCGTACATCCGAGACCAGACGTGTAGTGACGAACCCTCAGCTTCATCCGCATGTCAAAGTGGCGGATCTTATCAAGCTCATCTCGGACCTGGTTTCTCACATAATGAAGTTGTTGGTTGTATTCCTTGATTGCCTGTGAAATCGGGACATCCTGGGGCTTAGCCTCAAAGAAGGCTCGGATCCTCCCCTCTTTAACTGACCACGGACAAAATTCGTCCTCCATCAGCTCTCGGAACTCTGCCCATGTGGCTGCCCGGTCACGCGGTTTCACCGCTTGCCACCACGTTGTCGCCTCCTTGGCGAGGAAGTACTGAACGATGGGTACTTTCCTCTCCTCAGAGCAGTTAGCCGCCTCGAACACTTTCTCCATCTCAAATAACCAACTCTCCCAACCGGAAGGGTCGGAAGCACCATCAAACTGCGGAGGACGCATACGAATCACGTCCTGAAGTAACTTATTATTGCCGGATCCAGTAGGCAGAACCGGGTTAACATTTGCTTGGCCGACCAAGACGGCCTGGGTAGGTAGCGTTATGTGGTTCGCTACTTGCTGTAAAATATTTGACACCCCGATATTCTCATTGGAATTGCCGGAGCTAGCAGACTAATCCTGCTGGCCTCCGGAACTGGGTGGAACACTGTTCGACAAGGAAGGCATCGCCGAATCAGTTTTCGAGTTATCGGAGATGGCCGCCCCACCGGCTGCGCCACGTCCCCTACCGCGTTCGCGTCCTCTACCATCAGGTATTCTGAAGAAGTAACGGATAAGTACAGTTCAAACACAAAACGCAACAAGATACCAAGAAAGGAATAGAACAAAACAACGTAACGAGTCAAGTTAGTAAAAACTTACGAGCACCGGTGTACTGAGATGATGGCATAGCAATGATACTGTTCAAAAATGACACTCAACTAGACCCAAATAACCGACAGCCTAGGTATCCATAAATCTAAGCTCTGATACCATATTCTGTAACACCTCCAAGACGATCAGGGCATATTACAGCGTCGTGGACCCCACACTTTGGAGTCCACCAAGCTAACGTCCAAAACGACATACGACAAAAGACATACATCATCGATAACAGACAAATTCTCAACAAATATTGAAATTAGAAAATACAATGTGACATCAAATCCATTCCCAAAAGGGGTACACAAAATTAATAAACTCAAGAAAGAAGTACTCGGGTACTTAAGCAAATGACATAATAAGGAAATCCCAAAACAAGACACCAATAGACAACCATTGAATAGAATCACGCCTGCCCATCATCCTCGTACGGCTCGCATGCTCGTTTGCTTCCATGACCTGTACCTGAAATACAAAAGTATTTTCCCCATTTAAGGGGTTAGCGATAACTGCTAGTGCAAGTACAATCCATTTGAACTACCATTCTAATCAGATGAATAATGCGCCAAAAATCATTTTAGAAATCATTTATATTACGGAATATTCACGGTGCACAAGCACAAAACACATTTCTCCAACAAAACAATTCAAAGTTAACCGTTGGTACAAGACTCACGGCCACCGTACCCCGCAGAGCCCCGTTGGACGTCACTGGGTGGTTAACCATAGTTCGTGATACGCACACTCACGGCAATATGTATCCCTAGAAGCCCCGTCGGACCGTCCCTAGGTGAACATACACATATCCATCCATACAACCACGAAGGTCCATAATTCAAATACTAGAACGCGTAAACAAATGTAAAGTACTTGCCTTTGAGACATCTTCGAAGAATCGGGAATGAATAACGACTACGAACGATCCGGATGGAAAACGACGGTTCCTAAACGAAGGATTAACATAACTCAGTCCTAACGGACAACAATAATCGAATGGAATACGCCCATAACCCCGATTACAAGCTATAACAATATACGTTCAATCGATACGGGCGAGGTTTTACGCAAAATCTCCCCGAATCGATAATTCGCGGATTAAACTCGATGAAATCGGATTGGGAATCGCACAATAACAACAATTGGTAAGGAATAATACAACATACTTGAAAAATCCGAGATTAATCAAGCAAAACCCGAAAAAACCCCAAAATTGACAAAGTTATGGTTCTAAGTCAATTACCTCGGATTCGGACGGAGGAAGATGATTACGTTGATGATGATATGATAGCATGACTCTACAGTGATGGAAAATGAAGAATACATGGATGATAAGTGGAAGAAATCGCCCTGGAGGTTCTCTGATCGCCCGACGAGGAAAAACGAAGGAAAAGATGTGAAATGGGGTTTCTGACCTCTGCCCGCTGTTCTTAAAACAGCAGGCTGTTACGGCCGTAACAGGAGCTGTATTACGGCCGTAACAAGGCCAACATTACGGCCGTAATGAATGGAGTGTTACGGCCGTAACATTCCACTGGACAGCAGTCTAAGAAGCTGTTGTCCGAACTGTTCCGGACGACTCCGAAACCCGGACCTACTATCGAAGCAAAAATATGGTTACGAAGTATGCTCGATGACGAATCTAAGCATTAGAAGGAAACACAATTCCGATTCCCCAAAGGTTCAGAATTCGACGACGAAAGTAAACTTCCCTTAAGTTTAAGGAAATTACAAAACGGCCCAAACGCTCGAAAATCACGATGCGACGTCGGATTGACAAACTGAAACTTACAACACGAACAACTCAACCATACGAATTTATGTAAACAACGAAAATGAACAAGTTTTACGAGAATCGAATGATCACACGGAAAAACATAACATAGAATGGAATTACCTAAAAACATCTCCAAAACTCGTCCAAACGGAAAAACTCCAAGAATAAAGTAGATTCAAAACGTCGAAATGGTTACAAGCGAGTCGATAAAAATAGACATACACCAAAAATGAAAACTATTAAAAAAATGGAAAAGTATGGATATTACATGATCTTCCACATCAGAAACGAGGATTATGTTGGGTTTGAGATACGAATACGATGTCAAGGTTCAGTCCTGTGAGGTTCGATGTAGAGAAGTTTGACGGAAGGATCAATTTTGGCTTGTGGCAAGTTCAAGTCAAGGATATGTTGATACAATTCGGTTACACAAGTGAATGAAATGTATGCCGGGTTCGAGTAGTGCTGAAAGTGCGGAGAAAATGGGCATACTGCTTGGTCTATGAAGATCAAGGTGGAGTTGGTCAGGCAAATAACTCTGTTGCTATCATCATGATTGAAGAAGGTTTCCTCTTGAGAGGGAATGTGCATTCTTATGGCATGTTGGAGTTGTCATGAAAAAGGATGTGATGGTGTTAGCTGGTCCACAAATTGCACACAGAGTATTGACTTGGCATAGATGCGGGGTGTGTGGTGGATGTTATGTCGATGGCTGAAGGACTTCCATGGGAGCCAAGAGATGGGAGTAGCACCATAAATTTTCAGCAAGTTTTTCGACATGTGCCGAGGTAAAATTCTTAGAAGGGATCTTTCTAAGTGGTGATACTCTTTTATGGTGGAGTATGATAGTTCTCTGTTTTTGAGGGCCAAGTTCGGGGGAAGTCTCGGTCTTAGAGGTTTGGAGTATGCTCTGTGGTTGCAGCTTTGTCTGATCTTCCACATTAGAAACAAATTTCTATTGGTCGTATTGGAGGGTGTCTCGGTATTTCAGAGGTTCGGAGTATGCTCTGTGGTTGCAGTTCTATCTGATATTCCACATCAGAAACGAGGATTCTGTTGGGTTTGAGATACGGATACGATGTCAAGGTTCAGTCCCATGAGGTTCGATGTACAGAAGTTTGACGGAAGGATCAATTTTGGCTTGTGGCAAGTTCAAGTCAAGGATATGTTGATACAATCCGGGTTACACAAATGAATGAAAAGTATGCCGGGTTCGAGTAGTGCTGAAAGTGCGGATAATATGGGCATACTGCTTGGTCTATAAAGATGAAGGTGGAGCTGGTCAGGCAAATAGCTCCGTTGCTATCATCATGATTGAAGAAGGTTTCTTCTTGAGAGGGAATGTGCATTCTTATGGCATGTTGGAGTTGTCATGAAAAAGGATGTGATGGTGTTAGCTGGTCCACAAATTGCACACAGGGCATTGGCTTGGCATAGATGCGGGATATGTGGGGGATGTTATGTAGATGGCTGAAGGATTTCCATGGGAGCCAAGAGATGGGAGTAGCACCATAAATTTTCAGCAAGTTTTTCGACATGTGCCGAGGTGAAATTCTTAGAAGGGATCTTTCTAAGTGGTGATAATCTTTTATGGTGGAGTATGATAGTTCTCTGTTTTTGAGAATTATGATTGTTGGTTCAGACAATGGTTGCCGATGTCGCAGAGAAGATTTTCTTTTATTTAGCCAAGGTGGAGTTTGTTGAAAATTTTGGCTAGAATGAAATAAAAGTCTAGAAGTGTTTGTCCCACATCGGTTGAACAATGGAAGGTGAAGGGGACTTCAAGCCTATAAAAGGGAGTCTAAGGCTTTGATTTTAATGCACCCATAAAATACACATTAAGTATTTTATTCTTTCTTTCTTGGTCTCTTGTTTTAGAGAGTAGAAAGATGTGAGTTAAATCTTTGAGAGTGTAAGTGTAATTGAGGGGTTAGCTTGAGAGATTAGTCTATGTGATTGTAACAATTTGTTATATAGTGGAGTTTTCTCTCTGGAGGCCCGTGGTTTTTCTCCGACTTTGGAGTTTCCACGTATATTCTTGTGTTATTTATTTTTCTCTATTTTCGTTCTTTGGGAGGGTTGTTGGGAATCTTTGAGGCCGTTTTCCCAACATATATGTCATTGTATTGCAGCATATGATGCTGTAATATTCTTATATGGCAATGCTTAAAATTATTCTAATTGCATTGTTTGGGTTTTCTAAATGTGAGCCACGAGTCGTTCACCCCAACCAGAGCCGGCCACATGAGGAGGCGGCCCTGGAGGCTGCTAGGGGTAGTCCGAATTTAAAAAAAATGATATATATATATGCATTTCTAGTGGATTTTTTTTTGTATATATATTTTGTATATTTTTCTTACTCTCATGATGGACATGAAATGATAGCCACCATGAACATTCATGGGTCGGGACCGGCCCTGACCCCAACCCAGTTTTGTAGACGTGGTTCGTGGTTACTGTCTGTCATGATCCGTTCGTGAGCTGGTATAGTGGTACACGTGGAGAAAAATTGAGTAGTGCTTTACATAACAAAATTCAAAAAAGTCAAGAATATAAATACAAAATAAAATTAAAAAATAAGATTGTATTAAAAGTTTTAGTTATTTTTGTAAAATAAAAAAGGATATAAACTTTAATAATAACTTAATGCACTGACTTTCTCCAAAACCTATAAATTGCAATTTCTTTTTTAAAGCAGTTTTCCCAACTTTTAAGTAAAGTAATTTTGCATCAACTAAAATTTACTTTTCATTGGAAAATTTGAGAAAGCTACTTTCAAGATCGACCTAGTCTTTATTCACGATCTCACATCCCATTCCCTCCCTCCAATAGTTTTAAGCCATTTTTTGTTTTCGAAATTTAGAAAATGTATTCTGTTAAAATATTTATAAAAACCATATTGAAAAATATTTTCAGGATTTGTACAGAATAAGGGAAAATGTCGAAATGATAGCAAAAACACGATAATTGAATTCTCAATTTTCAAACTTTATATTAGTTATACTGAAATTTCGATAAGTTACTTCTTTGCGGTTTTACTTTGTTTTTCCACAAACAAGGTTTCAAAATTATTACACCCAACGTATTGTCTATTTTCTCAAAACAATAAATGAAAACAAAAGGTTATTTTTTTATTTTTGAAAATGAAAACAGAAAATACGAAACAAAACAGAATGCACCGAACTTTCCAACCTCCATAAATTCAAAACAAATCGCGGCACAAACTGCAGCCTTCTGGCAAAACCTACACAGTCGCACACAGGGTTGTTAGTTGGTACAGTTGGTTACAAATCCAAATTTCCATAAAATAAAGATGGGACTTCCCATTATTTCTAGTGAGGGAAAATCACCGCAGTAACAATCTGATGGAGAAGGCGATGCGCATGAACACAACTTCTTTTTTACCATCTCATAAAAATAAAAAAAGCCCCCCAAGAAAAATCATGACAAATCTTCATGGTAAGCATACAAATTGCAATAGAGCATTCATGAATAGGAAGTTATTAATAATATACAGATGAATATAAGTCACTTCACACAGTCAAAGGGGATATGTGTCTCTCTCTCTCTCTCTCTCTGTGTGTGTATGAGAAACACAAGCACCAGAAGACTCCCACAGAGTAAAATCAAACATCCAATCAAAATGGCTGAATTGTCACAAACAGATCGTCAAGATATTATCCCACTTCCATTCAGCTGTCGAAATAATTAGGTTAATAGCAGTAGAGAGATACACATAAAGCGCACAGGCCGTCCTAATGAAAGCGAAGCCCAAGCTTACATCTTAAGAACACATAAAGATAATCTAAAATCCGCTGGAGTCCAAGAACTCGCTACTCGAACATCAGCTCACTCGGAGAAGGGGCTTCCCCATTTAGCTTATCCCAAGAATATTCTTCTTCAGTATATTTCTTTTTTCTTTTCTCCTCTTTTACTTTCTACCTTTTTAGTGCGGGATGACCCCCTTTATTAATTTATTATTTACCTTTTTTTTTTATTTTCTTCCTCTCTTTTTCGGAACGCCACCTTTTATGGTTTTTCATTCTTTTTTTTTGCCCCCATTTTTCCTCCTTCTCATAAAGTAGGACATAGATAGGACGAAGTATGTCCACCATAACACCCTACCAAAACAACTATCCCACTATCAAGTAGTACCACCCGACAGATAGCTAGAAGCTTAAACGCAATCAAAGACAAATCTTAACTCCGTCCTTGTAGAGCTCCACATGCATCAACCTTCTTATCCATACCATCTTGGCATTTAAGCATCTGCTTAAAACAATCCGAACAGAGCAAATCCAAACAAAAAGTCTCCTCATATTCATTGTCGCTAATACACCTCCCACACTGCGCACACCTTGCTATACAAAGCGTGCAAGCTCTGCACACTTGCGGCGCCGTGTTATCTTTAACCTGACAACCCTCGACCGGACAATCATACACCAACCTGAATTTCTCACATCTCGGGCACATTTCAATATCCATAGTACGATCATCGTCAAAAGGAAGGTAAAAATTTCCGCGGTGATAGAAAGGCGGTTTCTGATGCTTTTCGGGCTTGAGTGGATTGGGACCAAGTAATAACTTCAATTCTTCGAAATGTTCACGTGTCACGCCGAAGAGACGACCGATCCTCAGGTGCTTTATACCTGGGACGCCTTTGTTAGAGTTGTGGATCTTGATGTTGTTCAGTATTCCTTCAATAGTGAGCCTCGTACAGCCAGGAACAAACAGCTGCATTATGATGACAAGATATAGCAAGTTCTAACATCAGAGTGAAGCATGTATAAGTGATGCACATAACAATGCATATGAGGAGTACGAAAATCACAACAGTCATAGCGGTCCGAATACGAAAAGCACAACAGTCATAGCGGTCGGTCCGAAAACCAGCACCTCATCCAGATACACACAGTTACAGAGCAGTAAATGCGTTATGGTCTTTTTTCTTCAATATTAAAATGTGGTCTTTTCTCTGTGGAAATGTTAAAGTAATAAGGTGGATGATCCAGCCAATTACTGGTGTAGTAATTCTAATATCCATGTCGAAATTCCAATAAGCACATTCTCACCTAACTACAGGCAGACAAATCACAGGGCAATAAATGCCACAATTACATTGGAAATGTTAAAATGTAAAATGGATGCTCCAGTTGTAGCAGTCAAATTCGAAGTTAATGCGATTGCAGAGTTCAGAATCACAATCCAATAATATAAATTGGTAAACAGAGTGAAACACATTGGTAAACATGTGAATAAACACAAAAGATGTCCCATATCTACATGGCTAGTAATAACATGCGAGCCAGTCCTATCTTAATTCAATGAATATGAGAATTGTGTGTTATTACTAAGTGCATGCTAGCAGTCCTGATTAAGTAGCCTTAACATCCCCAAACATCAAAGAAAGAAAAGCTAAAAAAAAATAGCATGATCAGCAAAACAAGTTCAAGCAATTACATATCCATCGGTGTATGAAAGAATCATATATCATGACCAGACAAACATGCAGATATATTATGCCATTCTTATACCTATAAACCCCAAAAAGTACAGAAAATAGGTGTGCTCACAAAATGAAGCACGGACACCCAAGAAATGCCCCAAAACCCAATAAAAACTTAGACATACCAAGTAAAGCCACTGACCTTAGTTAATCGTGGATTAGTTTCAAGTATGCGCCTAATACCATCATCTGTGACTTTTGGACACTCCACCAAACTCAGACATTGAAGATTACCTTTCGCCCTGCAAGCCAATTGCAAAAGATGATCATCCGTGATCCTTTCATTAAGAGGCTGGTCAATGTGGATACTCATCCACAGCCAGTATCCATCTTGCACTGAGGAACGTAAGGACTTACAAACCCTTTCTACCGACAAAAGGTCCTTCACTCCCATAAAGCTTAGAGCAAAGTTCCAAGCTTCATGTAGCACTCCTTCATTTTTTCCAACACCCTCCACTTTTTTCCCAAATTTCAGGTCAGAACTACAACTAGTACTCTCATTGCCACTGGTATAGCACATAATTCCTCCCTTATCACAGGTTCTTTGAAATCCAAAGTCATATGGGCCTCGTGAACCCCCCATATCTCTCTCCTCCTCGTATTGATTCACCTTACTGGTCATATTTGATTTTTCATCAAACTGACTGCCACTTGGACAAGAATTGGCACCGACATGAGGTTTTCCATCAACTTGAGTATTGCACAAGGACTGACCACCGGATTGATCAAACTGATCATTGCTCGCAAATGGATGGAATGTCAAAGCATTATTCCAAATCAAGTTCAAATCGGCAAATAAACTGCAGTTTTCCTGACCAGCCCTACCATAATCAACCTCCAAGTCCTCGATCCATCCCGTGATGGCCGTGAAAGTAGTCTCTATATCCATCCCAAACGGGTCAGCGGGTAAAAGGTCAAGAATGTCCTTGGAATTCGACTCTGATGAGCAGCAATAGTTGATTCTCTCTCTCCTGTGGTTATCATGCCACTCGTCCAATTCTACTCGATTTGCATGCCACGGACTCCCATAAACTTCCCCATTCTTCTCAGTAACACCCTCAGCAAGATACCCGTTCATGATTCTCATAGGAGACCACAAATTATCTTCGGAAATATGGGCTGAAAATGCTGGCATATGTGAATAGTTCAAGGCCATCTCAGTATCTCTGCAGCCACTACTATATTCTTATCTTCCCGACTCTTTTTAACCTTCCTACCCAAATGGATTGGGAAAAACAAGATCCCAGCAAAAAAATCGGCTTCGCCTGGTTTGAATATCCTTTCACCTTTATTATTCTTCTTTTTCACCTTTCTTGTTTGTTTTTATCTCTCTCTTTTTTCTTCTTTTTTGCTCTTTTTTCCTTTTTTTTTAACTTTTTTCCGATGTTATGTTAACTTCTAAGAAAGATTCAGTCAAGAAAACCCTCTATTCCCAATGACAGACTAAAACAAAGCACCAAAAACTTCACGGAGTATTCCTTGTAACGATCCCAAATTATTATTTATTTTTTTACCTAGTTTCTTCTCTTTGTATCAGCTACAACTATCAGGTCACTGAAACGGATGGTAACTACTACTACATATACAGAAAGGAATTCCTCAACAAACTAAAATTACCGAAACTAGGGTTCGGAAAGAATCTTATATATCCTACCCGGTTCAATCAACACCCAAAATGGCCCAACAAATCAACCTTCTATCCAGTCAATCAATTAACTACTCAAAACAATAGATACAGAAAAACACAATAACCTGACCTCTGTCTTCAAAAAACCCAACCCTAATTATTTCCTCCACTATCGACTAGAGAGAGATACTGAGCCCTTGATTGGCGAATTAAAATCGCCTGCCCGATCGAGGATTCTAGAGATAAAACGGAGCCATATGGGGGGGGGGGGGTGAATCTCTGCAGATCGAGGATCCAAGAAAAATAAGGTAATACAAAGACGATAAGTTAAAAACTTGTGAAGGGAGGCGAAAAAAGTGGGGAAAGAATGGAGGCGGTAGGAAATTTAAGGGGTGGGTGGGATGGGGCGGAGGGCAATTGACACGTGTGGGGGAGGGAAAATAATTTTCCCGGTATTTTCTGGTGAGGAAGAGGAAAAGAAATACTTTCACTCGTGTGGAATTGATGGTTTAGATATACCCCTACTATTTTATCCGACCAGACATTGTCCAACTCGTGCGATGCACGGTCTTTGGTTGAATATCTACGTGTGTTGTACATAATGTTGGGGCAGACGGTTGAATGAGCAGATGGCGGAATTTAAATGCCTTTTAGAGAAGTTTATATGTTTTTTTTATTGTTATTGTCCTTTTATTTTAGTCTATGTAATTAGTTATATGAAATGAAGCTTTACTAACTCGTGTGTTGCTCCGGGGTTGTTTTTGGTTTATTCAACCCGTATGATGCACCGATTGTATCTAAGTTTTCATAGCTAAAATTTAACCATCTTGTAATTTATACTATCATTTAAAAGTTTAATTTAATCCCCTTGTGTATTAGAAGGTGCATTTGCATTGTGATATTTATCATAACTTTTATATTTAAATTAGTTTATTTACATTAAAAGTTACAATTAAAATAGTCTTTTCATATGTAATCCTTTAATATGAATAAGTTACATAAATTTTTTTTGGTCTATTTATTTGACACTTTTGCCAAAACGAATTATAAAATCATTTGTAGTTTGATATATATATATATATATATCCAATGGCATATTTTGAGTTGCTAGAGAACTTGATGAATGTTTCTGGATCTTCTAAATTGCATGATTGTATGAGTTTGACAGGTGAAGATTATGCATTTTCGAGGTTGTTTTTTGGTTGTTATCGGCATTTGAGACGGGTAATGGCAAAGAACCATACCATGATGTTGAACTTGGAAGCTTTAGGTGCTCGTGGTGTATCTTTGGATTCTCTAGAATATGATGACTTAAATATGAGGTATTGTTGAATACTAATGTTTACTATTTTATTGTTCTATATTAATAATCATATATGGTAAGAGTGATTCGTATTCTTTGAGGTGACAAATCGCAGCCCTTTGGTGTTCCATACCTGCATATCTTATTGGAAGCATTCAAGATGAGTTTATTGTGAGCATTCAAGATGAGTTTATCATAAACGAAAATTTGTACTATTTCAACATTAACGCATCAGAAACATTAGATGATGATTTTCTGACATATATAATTATGTGAGAATCAATTTTTTAATACCAAACTATAAAATTGATAAGTTATATATCCTCATTCATAAGAGTGTAAGTTATTGATACCATTTTGCTTAAAAAGACTAAAATGTCCTCCAAAAAGGTGTTGATGTTGACTTTCCTTTTTTACCTTTTAGTGATAGATTTAAGGGTATTAATGTCTTTTGGTATCAAAAACTTATACTCTTATGAATGAGGATATATAACTTGTTACTTTTATGGTTTGATATTATAAAAGATAGAACCCTATAATTATTAACATATACCAACTGTATATTGGTAAGATTAATTGGACAAAGTCTTCGATAGTTGATAAACAGAGTAAACACATAAGCCAAGAGAAGGAAATATATATAGTTTCAGAAATTTTTACAGTTAGTTTGTCATTATTTATTTTGATCAATATAATTTCTTGCGGTGAAAATAATGTGAGAGAAAACATTTTCGAAATAAATTGATAAATATTAAGGGGGATAACTTTTACTTTATGCACAAACTCTCTTCCACATTAAATTAAGAGAGATAAGTTTTAAGTAGTAGAGATATAATGTGCATGATAAAATTTTATGGTTCGGATAAATCTTCTATTTTAAGGGATAAACTATTCCACCTATAGTGTGTGTTTATTTCTAGAATTTTATATATTAAATTTTAATTTTGAATTTCGATATTCGTTTATTTTGAGACTCAAATTTTAATTGCTGAACCAAGAATTTCTCATACATCAAATATCTATTTAGTGATGTAAATCACATTGTACGTCACTAAAATATATGCAAATAGACTCCTTTCGACATATTATCAGGGCTTTCTACCGTCGGGCCATGGAAATTTGGCCTGACGTTAGGCCGTTACTAAAATTACATATTTTTTTATATTTGTCGATTCTAATTTATATATTCTTTTTGTTAGAGTTGAACTGTGTGGACTGAAATCAACAAATATGAAAAAATATGCAATTTAATACCGGACTAATATAAGACCAAGTTTTCCTGACATGACGATAAAAAAATACATCTTAATTTTACTACATATTTATTCATATTTGTCGATTTTAGTTTGTATATTCTTCTTATTAGGATCGAACTGTACAGATTAGAATCGACAAATATGAAAAAATATATAATTTTAGTACCGGCCTATCGTTAGACCAAATTTTCCTGACCTGACGATAGAAAAGCCCTTATCTACGACTTTGAACTCTGATTGAACTCTTGGAAGTGATTTGAAGACTATACTTTATCTCTCAAAAAAAAAAAATCAACTTGTCTAAATATTAAGTTTATACATACAGGAGAATTTTATGAGATTAAATCTCTCATTCACGCTGAGAGATGCCCAGAAAACTTGGACCCAGCAGGTTGATCCATCGACCCGGACACGGCTGACCCGTACAGGACCCGGACCCAGCCAACACGTCGACCCGGACCCGTGGTATATGTAATATCTGGATTAATTATTGAGTATTTCATCTGTATTTGAACCCTATATTATTCGGAATTGTGATATCGATAATTGAAATATGATATTTCTAGTATTTGTATCCTTGTACATGAGTATGACAACATGTAAATTTCCCCATGCAAATACGTGATAACGTACGTTAAGGAGGAAGCTTAACGTACGTTATCCGCCAGAGATAGCGTACGCTACGAATGTAGCGTAGCGTGCGTTAATCAGCCAATAATTGAGCTGGACGGCTAGCACATGCGCCAGCCAGACATGGGTCCGGATAAGATTCCGGCGGATGAACCTGGACACTTTTGAAGTCAACAGTTGTTAACGTACGCTAAGGATTGTGTCTAGCGTACGCTAATGTGTGTTACTTACGTACGTAACCTGATGGTGTAACGTACGTAATCGAGGTCAGAATCAGGACAGTTAACTATCAGGACGATAGTGTACGCTAAATTATGCTGGGTAGCGTACGCTAAGCGACTAACGTACGTTATGCATGAAGGCTAACGTACGTTAAGGTCGGAAAAATATAAATAAGACATCACCCAATTTCATTTCAACTCGTCTGTTTCACTTAGCCTTCATTATACCTCGTGCCCATTGAGACCCCAGCCTCCTTAAACACATATAGACCATCTCTACTTGATCATTGAAGATTGGATATCACTTATGCTTGATCATTAAAGTGGAGAAGCATCTTGGATTGGCACACAAGCAACCGAAGTTGGATTCTATCTATTGTCTCGGTGTTTTCTTCATCTTAAGGTATATTATACTAACTCCAACCTTGGATTCGAGTTCTTAAGGATATGATGATCATGCTATCAAGATATTAAGTTCCAGAGATGATTTATTCGACCAACATCATGTTCAGGAAGTTGAGATGATTATGCTTTAAGTACCTTGGTTAAGAACATCATAATTTGAATCTTGTTACGATGAACAAGTAAAGGAAATTTCTGAGATTGGTAATCCAAGTTTGGAAGGTGTCTTCGTAGTAATTGTGGACTTGGTATTAACATTATTGTTATTAGACGAACCTAGTAAGTTGATCATGGAAGGATTGTTGTATCTTGTAAAGGTGGATTATTAATCAAACTTCAAGATGATAGTTTGAATGGTATTAAGATATTGATATCAGTCATAGGCCTTCCGAATTATGTATGAGAATTTGTAATCAAGATTAGAGTATGATCACCATGATGATATATGTATCCTTGAATTCGAAGATGTTTTAATCCGTAAGATCATTCATAATTGTACGAGCATGTTATGTATGGGGATAACGTACATTAATCACTGAGGATTTCGTAAGCTTCATCACAAATCGAGACAGTCGTCTGCCCAGTGAGGAACTGTCATATGTGTGTTTAGCGTACGCTAAGCTCTGAAGCTTACGTACGATAACGGGCAAGGTTAACGTACGCTACGTTTGGTATGTAACGTACGTTATATCATCAGACGAGTCAAGTCTACTGATCAGAGAGGGACTGTCGATACATGGTTAGCGTACGCTATACCTTGTAGCTTACGTACGCTAACGAGTAGGCTTAACGTATGCTACCAAGGGTACATATCGTACGCTAAGCAGGTCAGACAGGTTACGTTTTATGAACTTTAGACCGTAATTTGGATTGTTAGGTGTTCGTACGACTTGAGATGAATTCTATATTATTTCTTTTGTTAGGATTCGAGCTTAGCAACGTGATTAATCGAAAGGAGCAACCTTCGAGCGTTTTGATTCGTGGGAGTATTATTCTTGTCATCGAATCGAGGCAAGTACTTTAATTGTTCTATGTATTGATGTTATACATATTGTTGTGCATATATGTCGTTGTTGTATGTCCACCTCGTGTTGGTCCGACGGGATCATCGGGGGATCTATGCTAGTGTGCGCTGGATCATCGGACGAGTTTTTCCACCACGGGTTGGTCTGACGGGATCATCGTAGGTTCTAGGCAGTGAACGCTAGATCGTCGGAATTACCATGTGTATGTTGTGATATCATGTTGTGATTATCATTTGTGTATGTTATTTATGAGTTTCTCGTAGGAGGAGACTCGTTGGTATTTTGTCATTCATGTTATTATTATTCTTCGTGAGATGTTGAGTAATATGTTGTGGTACTTGTACTAGCATCATTGTGCTAACCCCTTCGGGGGTGAACATTTGTTTATGTTCAGGATCCAGGAGAGCAGGGAAACAACCAATGGAGTTGTTTTAATATGTACTCGAGTACGTCGTCGTTTGTGATGATTTGGATTTGGTGATGTATTAATACTCTTCCTTTGGATATTTGTATTTTCAGTATTGACCAGAACTGTTTGTAATCTATTTCAATTACTTTCATACGTTGGTATCTGTTATTGTCTTTTCATTTCTTCAGCCTTGTAAATTCTTATGTAAAGGATTTACGGCGCTGTAATATTCCTGAATATATCGGGGGTATTACAGAATATGGTATCGGAGCTAAGATTATGGATATCTTGGCCATTGGGTTAAAATAGGGGTCATATATGTCTTTTGAGGTAACCAGCCGTGAATAACATCACTGTACTGCCTACGTCTTCGTGCGAGCGGTGGTTGTAAGTTCCTAAACTCTATCTCGTCCTTTGCATGTTATACTTATTTATACTTGAACATTAGAACGATATTGTTTCCTGTATATTGAGTATTTATGCTTAGAGTATGTTGAGAGGTGGATGTGGATGTGGTCGCGGTCGCGGACGCGGACGAAGAAATGCCGAAAGAGAAGCTTCGCCTTCTAATCAGGCCTGTCATAGCTCAGGCGAGCCACAAAGATCTATTAACAATGAACCAGAACCTACTGTGCCCGAAATCCTTCATTAGGTGGTGAACCAGATGACTCAGTTTGCCCAGGTCGTGCACCGAATGCAGGTGGTAGTAGGGTTACAACAGGGAGATCGACAGCAAGGTATCCCAGACATGGGAAATCGAGGCGACCGATGGCTGCAAGGTGGCGAAGATGCAACCACCTAAATTCGACGGTATTTCTGAGACTCCCACCTGGGATCATTGATTGAAGGAATTGGAGAATTTTTTTGCCGGGATTAATTGCCCAGTCGACTGGAGAACCTCTATTGCTCATTACTTTCTGATAGGGGAAGCGTTCGAGTGGTGGGAAGCCATCCGGCCTGTAGATCATGATGCGGACTGGACAGAATTTAAATTGATGATGGAAGCTCAGTACTGCCCTCGTCCTGTGAGGGAAGCCAAAGTTCGGGAGTTTTTCTCCGCTCAGCCTTCGGATGTGCCAGTATCTCAGGCGATTAAGACGTTTAACCAGCAACTGGCATTTGTTCGACATCTGGTCAGAACAGATGCAGAAATGATGATCCATTTTGATATGAGAATGAAACCAGAAATTCAGAGGTACATGTCCGGTTTTGAATGTACCACTCTCCGTCAATACCAGGATAAAGCATTGGCGTATGAATCAAGGAAGCAACAATGGAGAAGTTTCTAGAATCCAAGAAGGAGAAAGTCTCCGGTAGTTTCACAGAGCACAAGAGTAGTGGGCTTCGCAAGGCCCAGTCATCCATTCATTCTTTCAAGAAATCTCCGCACCCATCTAAGAGCGGAAAGAACTTCGGAGCAGCATCAGTCACGACGGATGTAACCAGGAAGTGCTTTAACTGTGGCCAGACGGGGCACTATCGACGAAATTGTCCCCTACCTGCCGTGACTTGTTTTGATTGTGGTTGAGAGGGACATCGTGCGGTGTTCTGTGAAGAGGCTGCAAAGTCTTTTAGAGCCCGTACATCACAGCCAGTTCATAAGGAAGCCTAGTATCCAACAGACGCAGCAAAGTGTTCAGCTGCCTCAGAATTTTGGTCACGGACGAGGCAGAGGACAGTGGGACCAAAAGGGGACATCGAGTGCCGGATCCGTTCCCCCACGTCTGTACGAGATGAGGAGAACATACGATCAGGATCTTTCTTTGTCGCATCAGTCTGTTGAGTCTTTTCCACGGCCGATTAAGCGTTTTATTCGATACAGGAGCTACGCATTCATTTATATCCTTGTCTTGTGTAAATCGTTCGAATATTTCTGGGTTCCATAATTGTAAGCCTTATGTTGTGGGTTTAGCGAGTGGATAGAGGATTGTGGAAATCTTAGAAACTAGAGATTTCCCTGTATCATTTAGAGGCAGAGAGTGGCTCTCAAATCTGATTGTGATAGAGATGTAAGGAGACGACCTGATACTCGGAGATGATTGGCTTAATCAATATAGGGCTATTGTAAACTACCGAAAGAGGAATATCTCAGTGATAGCTGATGATGGTTCCGAAATACTGTTTGAAGGATGGAAACCAGGAAGCTCAGGAAAGATGATCAAGGCAATGAAAGCTGTCAAATTGTTGAAACATGGCTGTACCGGATACTGGTGTTACGCAATGAAGAAAGAATACGGAAAAGTAGAACTCTCATCCATTCCTATTGTGAACGAATTTCCGGATGTGTTTCCTAACGAATTACCTGGACTACCTCCACGACGGGATGTAGAATTCACCATCGAGCTGGAATCAGGAGCTACACCAATTTCTAAGGCGCCGTATCGTATGGCACCTACGGAGATGTATGAATTGAAGAAGTAACTGGAAGAGTTACTGGACAAAGGATATATCCAGCCAAGCGTTTCACCCTGGGGTGCACCAGTTCTTTTCGTTCGGAAGAAGGAAGGATCGCTTCGATTGTGCGTTGACTATCGAGAGCTGAATAAAATGACGATCAAGAACAAATATTCGTTGCCAGGGATCGATGATTTATTTGACCAGCTACAAGGAGCAACAGTGTTTTCTAAGATCGATCTGAGATCAGGATATCATCAGCTGAGGATTAAGGAATCTTATGTTCCGAAGTCAGCATTCAGAACTCGTTAAGGACATTATGAATTTGTAGTGATGCCGTTTGGTCTCACTAATGCACCTGCCGTGTTTATGCAATTGATGAATCGAGTGTTCATAGAGTATTTGGACAAGTTTGTGGTTATGTTCATTGATGACATTCTGGTGTATTCTAAGAGCCCGGAAGAACATGCGCAGCATTTGCGGATTGTTCTAGACCTTCTAAGAAACGAGCATATGTACGCTAAGCTTTCTAAGTATGAATTCTGGATAAAGGAAGTAATGCTCCTCGGTCATGTAGTATCAGCAGAAGGAGTCCGAGTAGATCCCCAAAAAATCGAAGCAGTTATGGATTGGAATCCTTCTAAGAACGTGAAAGAAGTCTGGAGTTTATTAGGACTTGCTGGGTATTATCGTCGATTCGTGGAAGGGTTTTCCAAAATTACCCGCCCACTTACTCGACTACTTCAGAAAACTCAAAAGTTTGAGTGGAACGAGATGTGCCAGAATAGCTTTGATGAATTGAAGAAGAGATTGACGACGGCACAGATTTTAGCACTCCCACAGGGAACTGGAGGATTCATAGTTTACGGTGATGCTTCGAACCAAGGACTCGGATGCGTATTGATGCAGAATGATAAGGTGATCGCTTATGCGTCACAGCAGCTGAAACCTTATGAAGTGAATTACCCAATGCATGATTTGGAGCTAGCAGCAGTAGTTTTTGCTTTAAAAATCTGGAGACATTACCTATACAGGACTCATTGTTAGATCTTCACGGATCATATTCTTTATCATACAGGCAAAGCATAGTGGCCGATGCACTTAGCCTCAAGCATGTTTCTATTCAGATGCTAGAGACTCTGACCTCCCAGCTCAGCATTCAACGAGAAATGATTCGTAAAGGAATTGAAGTATGGTTGCAAAGAGTCCAAGGATAACTGTGTGTGATGGAATTAACTTCATCATTAACCAAAGAAATCAAATCTAAGCAAGTAGATGATCCTCTAATGATTCGGTTACGTGATAAAGTGATCAAGGGAAAGGCCCCAGGATTTGTAATTCATGATGATGGAGTATTGAGATTCCAGAGCCAACTTTGTGTTCCCGATGTCGATGTTTTGAAACAAACAATTCTGAAGGAAGATCACAGTACACCCTATTCTATCCACCCGGGTACCAGTAAGATGTATAAGGATCTGAAGCAGAAATTCTGGTGGGGCAACATGAAGAAAGACGTAGCTGATTACGTCTCGAAATGTTTGGTTTTTCAGCAGGTTAAGATCGAGCATCAACGACCTACCAGAATGCTGAAGCCGCTCCCGATTCTTGAGTAGAAGTGGGAGGACATATCGATGGACTTCATCACTAATATGCCGAGAACCAAGACATGAATGAACATGATTTGGGTGATCGTTGACCGTCTAACCAAATCAGCTCATTTTTTAGGCATTAAGGACAAGTGGGGACCAGAGAAGTTGGCACGAGTATTTATTTCAGAGATAGTCTGATTGCATGGTACGGCGAAGATCATTAATTCTGACCGAGACGGTCTTTTTGTGTCTCATTTTTGGAAAGCAGTTCATAAGGTTGTTCGCTATATTTTTAAACAATCCGCAAGTGTACGGAGTAAATGTAGAAAGCGGCGAGCAAGGTCGTATTCCACAGAGACTAAATATTCCTATTGCGTTGAGTACTAGATTATAATGATTCCGGTTTTATCTAGACGATCGAAAGTTGAATGGATGGTTAACGAAATAAAATAAAATGATGACAATAAAAGAAAATATCCGAATTAAGGAGAATTGCAAGAGTTTAGAAAGAAAGATTCCAAGGCTCGGTTTCCGTTGATCACTAAGTTTAGTCGGGATTGGTTCCAAAAGTTCTAAGTGTGTTTCCAAAATGATAATCACAATAATATTCTAAAGTCCCTCTCGAGATGTATTAAAACGTAGATTAAACAATCTATAACAACGTCTCCGTTTACTATAAATTATCTAACTCCAAAATGTTCATAAGATTTAAAGATCATCATAGCTTATCACCGATTTCTCAATCTCGTAATTTACTACGTCAAATACTCGAAACCTATTAATGCCCTCTTCTCTCGAATTATGAGCAATTAAGTTAAACATATAAAAACATTGATCAAGTATCTAAACATGAATTAAAACCAAGTATTTGATAAAGAAATCACACTAGATATATATAATCATCAATCCCTCAAAACCATAGCAAATCAACGTACTCCCATGCAGGAATCTAACGAGTTTAGCGGACATGGTAATGAAAGAAAGATTAATAATCATCATGTTCATCATGTTCATGCTAAATAAAACAACAAAATGAATAAAAGATAGGAAGAAGATAAAACTCGGATGGTTTCTTGATTTATCCCGGTTGAAGCCTTCAAATGTTCTTGAAGTGTTCTTCAAGAATTTCCTTCAAATCTCCTTCTTTTTGGATGAAAAACTCTCAAATCTTGTGTTTCTCTCTCTCCAATCTCTCCAATCTTCAGCATATTCCAAGTCTTGCCCCATATCCTCTTTTTATAAAGCTTAAAAAACCACTTTTTCATGTTCAAATCTTCAAAAATGTCAAAAAGTAATTTTTCCACCGAAAAGTGACACGGCCCGTGTCAAATGACACGGCCCGTGTCAAATGACACGGCCCGTGTCATACTGTCCTAGAAAATGCAAAAACTTTCTGGACAGCAGACCCGGTCGTGTCATTTGACACGGCCCGTGTCATACTGTCCCAGAAAATGCAAAAATTTTCTGAACTGTGAAGTCGTGGTCTAGAAGCCATATCTCCCTCAATACACCTCGGAATTTAGCGTATGATATACCGTTGCGAAGCTGATTTCATGAGGAATCCATATATATATAGAACACATCCTTATTCGAAGTAATGAATCTGGAGATTAGAAAATACGACAGGTAGTGCTTCAATCTTCATCGTTTTAGGCCTCGTTCTCTCGTTTTTGCATTGCTTGATATGTATTTGGGGATTGAGACTTCGGTCTTGCTTGATAATGTCCTTAAAACACCTATAAGTTCAAATAAAATATACCCAAGCGCGATCGAGTCCAACAAACACAATATGAATACAAACAACACAATTCTATACATTTTAGGATCTTAAAATCCGGAAAAACCTTATAAAAATATGTGTAAAAATGAGTGTTATCAAAATCCCCCAAACTTGAACGTTGATCGTCCCGAGCAATACACTTTAAAATAACCACTCTTAAGGGAACTCATCCCTCAACATACCTCAAAGGATCATTTTGAAAATTCATCAATACGCCTCAAGAAATAAATAAGTCGAGTTCTATAAAGTATTCAAATCTCGGGGGTGCTTCCTTAACATCATAGCTAATACTTGAATAATACGAACCTCGCCGGTCAAGTGTATTCCCTCACTCTCAAAGTGTATAATGGGATAAGTGACGCTCAAAACTCATTCAATGAAATAAGAATCCCCATAGGCTTGCCAATCGTCTACATCTCTACCACTAGTTGTGCATGCAAATTTGGTGAATCAAAAAGGACTTTATCGGTTGTAATGTAGGCTTTTTGGTCGGGGTAGGATAAGTATGGCTTAAAGTGACTTGACTTGAGCAAATTAGAACATTATCTCAATAATCACTTCGCTCAATTAGAAGCTCAATAATCCCTTAAAATTTGTTTCCTTCAACCCCTTGATTTTAATATCATCGCACTAAGAACTTTTGAAAGTGAGAATCACAACCTTATTCCTCCTTATTGCTCCATACATCTCGTTTCTTTTGTGTCCACGATTTTTTTTTTATGTTTTCATGTGGTGGACAACATCATCATTAAATCACACCAATCTTCCTTCAAATTTATTTTGATAAATCATTGCATTTTGAACCAACAATCTTCCCCATCGCCTCCACATATCTTTTCATTCTTTTGCCAATTTGTTCTAAGTAGCTCAAGTATAGGGACAAAAGTTTATAATGGAACGGAAAGCTCATAATGTGGCTAACAAGAAATATGCTTTAAGCTCAAATGGGCTAACTAGGGAAATAAATTTTTCGGGTTGGCCAAAAGGTTTGAAGGGTTGTCAATAAAAATCGCCTAAAATCACTTTCACTAATTTGCGCACACACTTGTAGTTTCGAATAAGATACCAGGGCAATTCTAGAGTCTTAAAACATGAATGGTACACTCGACAATGAAACTTGCATATTTAAAGATGCATGAAGGCTCAAAAGCTCACAAGCTAGATTTGTTCATATTTCCAAGAGATTAAACTATTTATTCAATTTCACACCCTTTTGATTATTCTACAATTTTTTCCTCTTCAAATTATCCTCGATTTGCATATCAAAATAACAAAATAAATCCCGAGGTATCCAAGACAAGAGTTCATTCTTTCGAGTTTCATCCAAGTACATGATACTCAAAACACACCAAGTTCAAAAACAACAATCCACACCAAAATCCAAGCAAATCTTCACACTAAAATTCGAAAAAAATAGAAACAAACAAATAATAAAATAAACAAACAAAACAAGGTGTTAAAAAAAAATAAACGAACAATATAAGTATATCTTGACGCAATATCTCTCCCCAAACTTGAATTAAAGAATGTACGCACGAAGGGGGTATAGTATTTAAGCAATAAAAATTTTGGGTCAAGAAATACTTACAACCGGTCATATTGATTGGGCGGAGGGAAGTGGCCTTGTTGGACATGCCACGTGTCACACCTGCTCAGATTTGCCAAAAATCGTCTGCCCACCTGACCCGACCGTGTCAAATGACACGGCCCATGTCATACTTGCCCAGAAACTCAAAAAACGTCTGGATGGCCAACCCGACCGTGTCGAATGACACGGCCCGTGTCGTACTAGCCTGGATAGTGCGCTCGGTCTCCGGATCTTTTTCTGCGAATTGGACAACTACGGTTGAACCGGTCAGTTCCTCATCAAGTAAAAATAGAAATAAAATGCGAATAAGAATAAAATAAACTAACAAGAACCATTGAGTTGCCTCCCAATTAGCGCTAAGTTTAACGTCTTGATAGGACGTAAGTGTTGGGTTGCCTCCCAACCGCTAAATTTAACGTCTTGACCAGGACACATGTTTCCTTCATCCCGGATCATTCAACGAGCTCTTATAATCCGGTTTACATGCAATTTTATCGGGAGGAGTCATCAAAATACAACATTTTGACTATGCGTCCTAATCGTTAATTCTCCTCGATCCACATCAATTAATGCTCGTGCAGTGGCTAAGAACGGACGTCCAAGTATTACTAGACCATTTTGATTCCCATCATCATCAAGCACTATAAAATCAACGGGGAAGGCGAACTTATCAATTTTTAAAATTACATCCTCCACAATTCCCTTTGGGTAAGCTAAAGATCGATCTATGAATTGTAAGCTCACTGGAGATGGTCTCAACTCTCCTAATCCTAGTGTCCTGAAAATAGACAAAGGCAATATATTGACACTTGAACCATGATCAACAAATACATCATTTAATGAACAACCCAAAATAGAGCAAGGGATTGAAAAACTCCATGGATCCTTAAGCTTAGTCGGTAGGGGCTCCAATTCTTTTTTCTTTGACGCCATGTCTTGCACGAAAACCTCAAAATTTTTCTTCTCCTTGATATGCTCAATATCGGACCGATCCTTCACCTCATTCATGGAAACTATCAAATCAACTTTATTAGACAACACGGTTGCATCTTCGTTTTCATTCTCCGATTTCGGTAGCTCTTCATTCACAGTATACGAAAAAATAGCATTGCATTGTGCTTTTGGATTTCCTTCGGTGTTGCTTGGAAATTGGCCCTTTTGATGTTGGCTCCCCACAATCTTAGCCAATTGACCGATTTGCGTTTCTAAGTTTCTCATTTGAGCTCCAACGGTGGTTGCTAATTGAGTGACATGATTTTCAATCCGATCAAGCTTTTCTTCATCTCGGGTAAACCGACTTTTTGTTTCCATCATAAAAGTAGCCAAAATATTCTCTAGATTAGAATTTGGCTTGGACTCTTCTATCACTTCACCATTCGACACTTTAAATCCCGTCGATGGTTGTAACACATTCTCGAATTCCCGTAGCTAAGATTCTCGTGATTCTTATTTGAAGGATGATAAAACCTGGATGAGGATTATTTCGATAGTTATTGAAATTATGGTTATTGATATAATGAGCTTCCTCCAACGGGTCGGTGGTGGTGCACTTCCTTTTGGATTTATTTTTTCATTTGCACTCTTCGTCGAATTCCCAAATGGTTGGTCAAAATCGACATTTGTGCGATTAAAGCCTTTATATTATCCGAGTCCGAAACTTCACCACTCTACGAATATTACTCCTCTCGGTAGGCCATTGATAGCTATTCATGGCCATCTCCTCGATCAATTCATAAGCTTCCTCTGCACTTTTAGCTAGCAAAGCTCCTCCGGCGAAGCGTCAACAAGATTTCTCGTCTCTCCGGCCAACCCATTATAAAAGAAACACATTTGTTGGTCTTAGGAAACCCATGACGAGGACATCGTCTTAACAAATCCTTGAAGCGTTCCCACGCCTCATATAACATCTCTGAATCCATTTGTCGGAATTGCATTATTTCGCTTTTCAATCTCATGGTCTTGTTGGGCGGGAAGAATTTGAAAAGAAACTTTTCACCCAACTCGTCCCATGTACTTATGCTCCCGAAGCAAGAGTTCCAAGCCAACTACGAGCCTTTTCTCTCAAGGAAAACGGAAATAGCTTCAATCTTATTGCATCGTTTGGCACCCCATTCATTTTAATGGTATCACAAATTTGAATAAAATGGAATAAATGGGCGTGCGGATCTTCTGTGGCAAATCCCCCAAACTGATTTTGTTGAACCATCGATATTAATGAAGGTTTCAACTCAAAATTGAGGGCGTTTATAGGAATATGAGAAATTCCCCCATAATTTTGGTCAAGCCTCGGCCGAAATCCATCCCGAATCGATTGAATTCGGACTGCGGGCTGCTCAGCCCGTACGCCTTCATTGTTTGGATTGTGGGCTATTGCATTATCATTGCCCATGTCGGCAATTACGTCTCCCACTCTTTCCATTTCGTCAGATAGATCCCTTCGTAATTTCCGTGTAGCAACACTTGTTCTTCGAGCAAATGCCTCTACTTCGGGAATAAAGTTTTCCAAAGTTTCTCGAGAGGAGCGGGTGTTCATGTACGTCCTGTAACACGGCCAAAAACAACACGGAAGTAACAAAATAAAATAAAACAGAAAAATATGTCTAAAGTAAGACCGGAAACACTTATCGTAATATCAATACAAACAAAAATAAATTAGTCCCCGGCAACGGCGCCAAAAACTTGTTCGCTATATTTTTAAACAATCCGCAAGTGTACGGAGTAAATGTAGAAAGCGGCGAGCAAGGTCGTATTCCACAGAGACTAAATATTCCTATTGTGTTGAGTACTAGATTATAATGATTCCGGTTTTATCTAGACGATCGAAAGTTGAATGGATGGTTAACGAAATAAAATAAAATGATGACAATAAAAGAAAATATCCGAATTAAGGAGAATTGCAAGAGTTTAGAAAGAAAGATTCCAAGGCTCGGTTTAGTTGATCACTAAGTTTAGTCGGGATTGGTTCCAAAAGTTCTAAGTGTGTTTCCAAAATGATAATCACAATAATATTCTAAAGTCCCTCTCGAGATGTATTAAAACGTAGATTAAACAATCTATAACAACGTCTCCGTTTACTATAAATTATCTAACTCCAAAATGTTCATAAGATTTAAAGATCATCATAGCTTATCACCGATTTCTCAATCTCGTAATTTACTACGTCAAATACTCGAAACCTATTAATGCCCTCTTCTCTCGAATTATGAGCAATTAAGTTAAACATATAAAAACATTGATCAAGTGTCTAAACATGAATTAAAACCAAGTATTTGATAAAGAAATCACACTAGATATATATAATCATCAATCCCTCAAAACCATAGCAAATCAACGTACTCCCATGCCCGGAATCTAACGAGTTTAGCTGGACATGGTAATGAAAGAAAGATTAATAATCATCATGTTCATCATGTTCATGCTAAATAAAACAAAAAAATGAATAAAAGATAGGAAGAAGATAAAACTCGGATGGTTTCTTGATTTATCCCGGTTGAAGCCTTCAAATGTTCTTGAAGTGTTCTTCAAGAATTTCCTTCAAATCTCCTTCTTTTTGGATGAAAAACTCTCAAATCTTGTGTTTCTCTCTCTCCAATCTCTCCAATCTTCAGCATATTCCAAGTCTTGCCCCATATCCTCTTTTTATAAAGCTTAAAAAACCACTTTTTCATGTTCAAATCTTCAAAAATGTCAAAAAGTGATTTTTCCACCGAAAAGTGACACGGCCCGTGTCAAATGACACGGCCCGTGTCATACTATCCTAGAAAATGCAAAAACTTTCTGGACAGCAGACCCGGTCGTGTCATTTGACACGGCCCGTGTCATACTGTCCCAGAAAATGCAAAAATTTTCTGAACTGTGAAGTCGTGGTCTAGAAGCCATATATCCCTCAATACACCTCGGAATTTAGCGTATGATATACCGTTGCGAAGCTGATTTCATGAGGAATCCATATATATATAGAACACATCCTTATTCGAAGTAATGAATCTGGAGATTAGAAAATACGACAGGTAGTGCTTCAATCTTCATCGTTTTAGGCCTCGTTCTCTCGTTTTTGCATTGCTTGATATGTATTTGGGGATTGAGACTTCGGTCTTGCTTGATAATGTCCTTAAAACACCTATAAGTTCAAATAAAATATACCCAAGCGCGATCGAGTCCAACAAACACAATATGAATACAAACAACACAATTCTATACATTTTAGGATCTTAAAATCCGGAAAAACCTTATAAAAATATGTGTAAAAATGAGTGTTATCAAAGGCTTTGGGGACCGAATTGAACTCCAGCACAGCTTATCATCCACAAACAGACGGACAATCCGAGAGGACTATTCAAATGGTAGAAGATATGCTGAGGGCTTGTGCCTTAGATTGGGCAACTGATTGGGAAGTTCATCTGCCGTTGATTGAATTTACCTACAACAATAGTTGGCATGCTTCCATTAAGATGGCACCGTTTGAGGCATTATACGGGAGGAGATGCAGATCGCCCCTATGCTGGGACAATTCATCAGACTTGATCGGGACGGAGCCAGAATTGATCGTACAGACACGAGAGAAGATAGCCTTGATTCGTGAAAGGCTGTTGACCGCCCAGAGTCGACAGAAATTTTACGCATACGTGCGTCGTCGCCCGTTAGAGTTCAGTACTGGAGATCACGTACTTTTAAAGGTTTCTTTTACTCGGGGAATCTTTCGTTTCGGAAGAAAGGGGAAGTTGAGTCCGAGATATATCGGACCGTTCGAGATCCGTGAGAGAGTTGGCATACATATTGGCCTTACCGCCATCATTGAGCCATGTTCATAACATGTTCCACATATCCCAGTTACGGAGGTATATACCATATCCTAGTCATGTCATTGATTTCGGCGAGATCAAAGTCGCTCAGGATGGCACGTTTGAAGAGAGACCGATCAGGATACTCGAATCGAGTTAAGCAATTGAGGAACAAACCGATCGCATTAGTCAAGGTTCTGTGGTCACGCCACGAAGTGGAAGAAGCCACTTGGGAAACAGAAGATAACATGAGGTCCATATATCCAGAGTTATTTTCGTCTTGAGTTTCGGGACGAAACTCCTTTTTAGTAGGAGAGTATGTAATTTCCGGATTAATTATTGAGTATTTCATCTGTATTTGAACCCTGTATTATTCAGAATTGTGATATCGATAATTGAAGTATGATATTTCTAGTATTTGTATCCTTGTACATGAGTATGGCAACATGTAAATTTCCCCATGCAAATACATGATAACGTACGCTAAGGATGAAGCTTAATGTACATTATCTGCCAGATATAGCGTACGCTACGAATGTAGCGTATCGTACGTTAATCAGCCAATAATTGAGCTAGACGGCTAGCACATGCGCCAGCCAGACATGGGTCCCGATAAGATTCCCGTGGATGAACCTGGACACTTTTAAAGTCAACGATTGTTAACGTATGCTAAGGATTGTGTCTAGCGCACGCTATTGTGTGTTACTTACGTACGTAACCTGATGGTGTAACGTACGTAATCGAGGTCAGAATCAGGACAGTTAACTATCAAGATGATAGCGTACACTAAATTATGCTGGGTAGCGTACGCTAAGCGACTAACGTACGTTATGCATGAAGGCTAACGTACGTTAAGGTCAGAAAATTATAAATAAGACATCACCCCATTTCATTTCAAGTCGTTTGTTTCACTTAGGGCCTGTTTACTAGCAGCTTAATGCAGCTTATTGGTTTCTTATAGCTTTTTCGGACAGCTGATAATGTGTTTACCATGAGTTTAATCAATAAGATAGCAACTTAATGGGTCAGTGATCCCCCAGCTCCTTATTCGGTAAGCTATCATCTTAATGGAACCAAATGGATATTATAACTAGATATTGTGTTATATTATTATGATGTTGTGCAATTTATAATTATATACTGTTGAACTATTTTGGATATAAATATTTAATACATTTTTATATATATCGAGGGAGTAAAATGGTTATTTCTGCCATTGAGACAGTTGATTCAGCAATACAAGTAAACAGCATTTCATCTTTATCCGGACAGACAGCATAATCCAAACAGATAACTTATTCCACTCAGATCTTAATGACAGAGTTGGTAAACAGGCCCTTAGGGCCTGTTTACTAGCATCTTAATGCAGCTTATTGGTTTCTTATAGCTTTTTCGGACAGCTGATAATGTGTTTACCATGAGCTTAATCAATAAGATAGCAACTTAATGGGTCAGTGATCCCCCATCTCCTTATTCGGTAAGCTATCATCTTAATGGAACCAAATGGATATTATAACTAGATATTGTGTTATATTATTATGATGTTGTGCAATTTATAATTATATGCTGTTGAACTATTTTGGATATAAATATTTAATACATTTTTATATATATCGAGGGAGTAAAATGGTTATTTCTGCCATTCAGACAGTTGATTCAACAATACAAGTAAACAACATTTCATCTTTATCCAGACAGACAGCATAATCCAAACAGATAACTTATTCCACTCAGATCTTAATGACAGAGTTGGTAAACAGGCCCTTAGCCTTCATTATACCTCGTGCCCAGTGAGACCCAGCCTCCTTAAACACATATAGACCATCTCTACTTGATCATTGAAGATTGGATATCACTTATACTTGATCATTGAAGTGGAGAAGCATTTTGGATTGGCACACAAGCAACCGGAGTTGGATTCTATTTATTGTCTCGGTGTTTTCTTCATCTTAAGGTATGTTATACTAACTCCAACCTTGGATTCGTGTTCTTAAGGATATGATGATCATTCTATCAAGATATTAAGTTCCATAGATGATTTATTCAACCAACATCATGTTTAGGAAGTTGAGATGATTATGCTTTAAGTACCTTGGTTAAGAACATCATAATTTGAATTTTGTTAGGATGAACAAGTAAAGGAAATTTCTGAGATTGGTAATCCAATCCAAGTTTGGAAGGAATCTTCGTAGTAATCGTGGACTTGGTATTAACATTATTGTTATTAGACAAACCTAGGAAGTTGATCATGGAAGGATTGTTGTATCTTGTAAAGGTGGATTATTAATTAAACTTCAAGATGATAGTTTGAATGGTATTAAGATATTGATATCAACCATAGGCCTTCCGAATTATGTTTGAGAATTTGTAATCAAGATTAGAGTATGATCACCATGATGATATACGTATCCTTGAATTCGAATATGTTTTAATCCATAAGATCATTCATAATTGTACGAGCATGTTATGTATGGGGATAACGTACATTAATCACTGAGGATTTCGTAAGCTTCATCACAAATCGTGACAGTCATCTGGCAGTGAGGAACTATCATATGTGTGTTTAGCGTACGCTAAGCTATGAAGCTTACGTACGCTAACAGGCAAGGTTAACGTATGCTACGTTTGGTACGTAACGTATGTTATATCATCAGACGAGTCAAGTCGACTGATTACAGAGGGACCGTCGATACATGGTTAGCATACGCTAGACCTTGTAGCTTACATACGCTAATGAGTAGGCTTAACGTATGCTACCAAGGGTACGTAACGTACGTTAAGCAGGTCAGACAGGTTACGTTTTATGAACTTTAGACCGTAATTTGGATTGTTTGGTGTTCGTACGACAATTCAAAATTTAAAAAAAAAATCAAAAATTTTTATCTATAAATACTTACCCAACCCATCTTATTTTTTCACACCTTCATTCTAATCTATCTCTCAAACTCTCATTGCTAATTGCTATACCATTTAATCTCTTTTTTTAGCATTTAATCATTATGTCTAGTTCTGACAAGGGAAAGGGTATCGCTACGTATCCCAAAAATCCAAAATATCCAGGTTGGAGCGAATGGCTCTTTGGGGCAAATCGAAGAAACCATCTGGGATAATTATTCGTGAGCCCCAAAACCAACCTCCACCCGGTTTTGAAAAATGAAAGTCAAGAACCTGAATACGATGCTATACATGAAAATATTTATTACGGTAGTACAACAACTACCAGTGAAGAAGAAGTTGACCCCCGGGGATTTTGACGTATCCCGAATCGTCAACAACTGCAAAACATTGACGAACAAATGGACAATGAAATCGATGAAGCTATGTTATATCAAACATATGAAATGTTCGAGCGCACTCTTCATGGTGTACTAACTCCTGTTGACGTCTGGTTTGGTCAACGTCACGTGTGCTGATCTGGACAAATGGATCGAAGACACGTAGAAAATATTAAATAAGATGGAAGATGTTTGATCACTAAATTTTATTAATGACCTTTTGATAGAATAGAACCGAGCAGAAGAATGTGTGCCGGTCTATCTTATCTGCTTGTTAATTACAAGTCTTTATCGTTCTTTTATAATCTATATGAAATCTCTCTCTTTTCTCTCTCTCTTATTAATGCTGAAAATCCAAAGATCCCTTTTCACTGTACATTTCTTCTATATATAGACAATCTGGGCCAGTGGATAGACGACAGCTGGCGAATGTTTGGGGAATATGCCCATAACACTTGTCAGTCTGCATTCAAGTCTTGGACACGTGGCGGCCTCTAAGGAGTGCTTTGGGAAGGGGCGTGACTGCATGCGTTAATTGGCATGCGGGTCTGTCTTGTCGACTTTTGGGGATGTCTATCCGATGGGGTCGGTCCTCGGGTCCCCCGCCGTTCAGGTCGGCCTGGCCGTAATCTTGAATCGGGACATTTTTGTCCTTTCTCTGCTCGGCCTTCCTAGATCAGATACCGGGTCGGCCTTGGAGTCATCGTCCGGTCCGGTTTTTAGCGAGCCCGGTTGGAAGTCGGGTTTCTTCTGTCCGGTCCGACTTCAGGTTCTGCTCGGCCGGTTTAGCTGACTGGAGTGCCTACGTGGATTCTGAGTAGGATGGACTACCAACAAGGGCCCCCGAGTCCAGGGCCGTGCCGAGCTGGCCGGGGCTGGATTCGTTTGATGTTGAGACCGATCCGGTTTGTGGGAGGATAAGACCTTTCGAATAGATGTCTCTTAGGGAGTCGCGTCGAATCGCTTCCCTGGTCTTTAGGTGTCATCATGTGGGGGACGCGTGGCACAAGCAGACTGAGCGGCGCGCTCACGCGTTCTCGAACTTTGCGACGGTTCAGTAGGATTTCTCGCTTCACGCGCCTGGCATTTAATGTTTACATTTCCCTATAAATAGAGCCTGTCTTCTCTTTCAGTGTTCCCTCCGCCATTTTCACGTGTTGTTGCAGAGAGAAAGAAATTTTTCCGGCGATTTTTTCTTCTTTTCCGATTTCACAGACCTTCCCGGTAAGCTCGTTTTTCTTTCTTTTTTCCTTCTCTATTTAAGATGTCGGAGACAAGGGATGAGACGGAGGTGGTTTTGACTGTGTCGCCGGATCGCACGGGTGTGGCGGATCTATCGATTGGCGAAGCTCCTGTTGACTGAAGTGTGGAGGAAGAAGGAGACGAATTTGTGAAGTCGCCGGGATCTGGGGAAGTGGAGGTGGTGGCGCCGCTGACAGTTGTCGGAGAAACTCCGGCGGAGGAGAGAGTCGAGCCGGTGGTGGCTCGGGCTCGCCCTCGTCCGTCCCCTTTCGTGGAGGCGGGTTGGGATTCAGCTTCGATTCCGAGTACCGTTACGGAGGAACAATTGGCGGCCTGGCGGCTGCGATTTAAAATTCCAGCGAGGGTGCGGATGTTTGTTCCGAATCCCGAGGAGAGGCCCCACGGTCCGCCCGTCGGTTGTACGGCGGTGTATTACCGCTCTCTACTGGCCGGGCTTCGGTTTCTGCTTCCGTTGACTTTTTCCCGGTGGCTTAGGCAATGGGGCCTTCTGTCCCAGTTCATCCAATTCACAGGCTCGGGTGGTGGGCCTCTTTATTCTTTTTAATCAGCATGGCTGGCCCGAGCCCAGCTTCGAGGAGTTCAACAGCCTCTACCTGTGGAGGTTGGTTGGTAGATCCGGCTCGGGCTGGTTTTATCTGACGGCCCGGCATGCTATGCACAAGGAGTTAGTGGGGGTACCCGAGACCATCCATAGCTGGAAGGAACAATGGTTCTTTATTGAGGGGCCGTGGAAGAGCTCTTTGGATGAGTGGGAGCCGGGGGTGATAGATGCTGAGCTGCGGGTCCCTGTGCTTTTTACGGCCAAAATGAGTGAGTGTCGTATTTTCTGCTCTTGTTCCTTTTTTGTCTAACGCTCATCATTTGTTGCCTGCGCAGAACGCATCCCGGCGTCAGAGACTTCTTCCGATTTCGGCCAAGGTCGAGCGACTTTGGACCTTCCTCTGGAACAAAGGAAGTCTCATCTTTTAGTGACCGAGGAGAACCTTTGGGCGGCCGGACTTAGATCGACCGATCCGAGTACAATGTCTTCTTCAGGTATCTCTCCCTTTTTTTTTGACATGTCTTCCTTTTCCAGCTCTTAAGACTTCATCCGGTCGGAAGGAGACGCCCGCGCAGCGTGTGACAAGGCTGGCAGCTGAGGCCGCCGAGCGGAGGGAGCGGGCCGGCAAGCGCAAGAGGGTGGAGACTGGGCCTGAGGACAGCGCAAACAAGGTCGAGGGTTCGTCTGCCCCTGAAGTCGTAGTGTCCGCCCCGACTCCTGTCCGGGCGGGTCGGGAGGAGCCCGTCATTGACTTGGAGGGCCATTATCTCCCGGTCAACCAGGTGCGGGTGGAGCCGTGTGACCAGATGAAGGGGCGACGGCCGCGCTGGTTCCTTGACTATGTCCGGGCCGCTACCCCGACTCCTGAGATGCTCAATCGGGTCCCACCTGGGGTGGCTGTCTCTAGTCATATTCCGATCCAGGGTTGGACGCCCAAGCTGGAAATGATGACTAATGATATGGATCCGGTTGAGCAGATCCAGTTTGGAAATGCCCTGATCGGTCGGGCCATGTGCACCTACGTGAAGGCCTCCAATGAGTTTCTGGCCTCGACCGAGAAGCACAAGAAGACGGAGGCCGACCTCAAAGCTCTGCAGGAGGAGCATCACATGTGCCCTTCTTTGATCAAGTCTCTAGAGGGGGAGATAACCTCCATGAGGGGCGAGATGGAGCTTACGGGATCGGGCCCTCCAGGTAGACATATGGAGGTCAAGGCCGAGGAGATGACCGATGCGGCGATCGGGCGCAAAGCGGTGCTTGGATATCCGGCCGAGCACGAGGCTTATCGAAGGAGACCAAGGCCCGGGTTGAAAGCGGCCAGGCGTATCAACACTTGCAAGGCTTCGAGCTACGCTGGGGCCGTCTTGACGGGGTGGAGGCCTTCAAGGAGACGTCTGCCTTTGAGGAGCTGATCAATCTGAACTACGTCTCCACTTGTTACGAGATTTTAGATCTTATGAAAGGTGGTAAGACCGTTCAGGAGATTGAGGCTTACATCACCTCTCAAGCGGCCGACCTTCATGTTGACATTGCTGGGGCCGACGAGCCAAAGGTGGCCGAGGATGAGGATGCCGGTCGGGCTCCGCAAGGCGAAGGCGAGGGGCAATCCTTTCAGGCGGCCGGCCAGGATGGTGGGGCCGAGTAGTTTCCTTTAGATTTTGCTTCTAGCATGGCCTGCGTGCCTATTTTTGTCTTTCTTTTGTTTCATTTGATGTACGGCCCGCGTGCCAACCTGCCCTGGTCTTTTATAATCATTTGTATTTTGTAGCAACGACTTGATGAAATAAAATCTTCCTTGCAGTTTTCGTTGTTCTTTTTATTGTTCTTAGTTGATCGCGCTGAGGCGAGCTCGGTCTTATAGTGCCGGAGGAGCCGGTCTTATGAGGTGCCGAGGCAGGCTCGGTCTTATAGTCTTGGGAGCCGGTCTTATGAGGTGCCGAGGCAGGCTCGGTCTTATAGTGCGGAGGAGCCGGTCATTCGAGGTGCCGAGACGATCTCGGTCTTATAGTGCCGGAGGAGCCGGTCATTCGAGTGCCGAGGCAGGCTCGGTCTTATAGTGCCGGAGGAGCCGGTCATTCGAGTGCCGAGGCAGGCTCGGTCTTATAGTGCCGGAGGAGCCGGTCATTCGAGGTGCCGAGACGAGCTCGGTCTTATAGTGCCGGAGGAGCCGGTCATTCGAGGTGCCGAGACGAGCTCGGTCTTATAGTGCCGGAGGAGCCGGTCTAATGAGGTGTACCAATATTAAAAAATGGAATAACATCAAATTTTCATTGATAATACCTTTTTAAATACATAGCGTTCCACGGGTAAGTTAATCTTTGGCCGTTCAGATATTCCAGCCGGTAGGCTCCATTCTGAAGGACTTCACTAACTTTATACGGTCCTTCCCATTTGGGCTTGAGCGGTCCGGGATCCGGGCCCAATACCCTCTTAAGGACCAGGTCGCCGACTTGGAAGCTTCTCGGGTGAACCCTGGAGTTGTAATATTTTTCACTCCTTCTTTTGTAGACGGCGTTTCGCATTTCTGCCTGAGCTCGTTTTTCGGCAAGGAGGTCCAGGTTCACTTGGAGGGCCAAGTCGTTATCCTGTTCTTCAAAATGTGCTACTCGGTAGGTAGGTGCCCCGATTTCGACCGGGATAACGGCTTCAGAGCCGAAAGCCAAGGAGAAAGGCGTTTCCCCGGTGACGGATCTATGCGTTGTTCGGTAGGCCCATAGGGTCCCGGGGAGCTCCTCTGGCCAAGAACCCTTGAGTTCCTCGAGGCGAGTCTTGAGATGTTGCTTTAAGATCTTGTTGACTGCCTCGACCTGCCCGTTGGATTGTGGATAATAGGGCGTGGAAAAGTTATTTCGTATTTGGAGGCCATCGCAGAAAGCTCGGAACTTCTTATTGTCAAATTGTTTCGCATTATCAGAGACAATGGATTGAGGGATCCCGAACTGGCATATGATTGACTTCCATATAAAGTCGACTATCTTCTGTTCGGTTGTTCGTGCCATAGGTTCGGCCTCGGCCCATTTCGTAAAATAATCGACTGCGATGATTGCGTATTGCACTCCTCCCCGTCCCTTAGGCAGAGGGCCGATCAAGTCGATTCCCCACTTGGCGAATGTCCATGGACATATACGGACGTGAGGGTTTCCGGTGGGGATCGGATCTGCGGAGCAAAGATTTGGCACCGGATGCACTTCCGCACGGGCGCAATGGCATCTTTTTTGAGATTGGGCCAATAGTAGCCTTGTCGGATTAACTTATAGGCCAATGCCTGGCCACCGGAGTGGTTTCCGCATATACCCTCGTGCACCTCCTTGAGGGCATATTCGGCTTCTGATTCGGACAGGCACTTCAGCAGCGGAACCGAATATCCTCTTTTATATAATGCTCCGTCCACGATATGAACCGGGCAGACTGAGTTCGTAAGGATCTTGCTTGAGCTCGGTCTTCGGGTAAAATGCCGCTTTGAAGGTATTGCATTATAGGCCGCATCCACCCTCGCGGTTCTGACTGTTCTGCTGCTCGGATTTCGGCCATTTCCAGGGCTGATGAGGTGTGATACCCTATGCTGACCTCATCCATATGCTCGGCCCCAGAGCTAGATGCGAGTTTGGCCAAAGAGTCGGCCTGGATGTTTTCCGTTCTGGGAATATGTTGTATAGTTCCCTGGAAATCCTGCAGCCGTGCCCGTGCCAGGCTGAGGTACTTAACCAGTTTGGGCTCTTTGGCTTCGTATTCGCCGTTGATCTGGTTGACCACAAACTGAGAGTCACTCAGGATGGTGAGGCGGGTAAGGCCGAGGGAGGTCGCCATTTCTAGGCCAGCCAAGAGAGCTTCATATTCTGCCTCATTATTGGTGGTTGGGAAATTCAGGCGAATAGCCAGGCGAGCAGTAATGTGCGTCAGGACTAACGAGGACTATTCCCGCACCCGATCGGTCAGCGGTAGAGGACCCATCCACATAGAGTGACCATTCTTCTGATCGGTCGTCCTCCTGAGTGATCGCGGGCGTGAACTCTGCAATGAAGTCCGCAAGGGCTTGTCCCTTTATAGCAGTGCGCGATTCGTAAGCTACGTCAAACTGTCCGAGTTCGACGGCCCATTTCACCATCCGTCCGGAAACATCAGGTCGGTGCATAACCTGTTTTAATGGATAGTTGGTTAAGAGAACTACCTGATGTTCCAAAAAGTAGGGCCTCAACTTCCGGGATGCCATTATGAGCGCATAGGCCAATTTTTCCATTGGGGCATATCTGAGCTCGGCATCATGAAGGGCCTGACTCACATAATAAACCGGATGTTGCACTGCATTCTCCGTTCGAATCAGAGCGGCGCTGATTGCGGAGTCGGAGACCGCGAGATATAAGTTAAGAAGTTCCCCTCGGGTCGGTCTCTGCAAGGTCGGGGCTTCCGCTAGGACTTTCTTGATAGCTTCGAAGGCTTTTTGGCAAGGTTCTGTCCATTGAAAATCCTTGTTCTTTTTTATCGCCTCAAAGAAAGGTTTGAATTTATCCGTTGAGCGAGAGATAAAACGGCTCAGTGCGGCTAGGCGGCCAGTTAGGCTTTGCACCTTTTTGATCGAGTTTGGAGGAACAAGCTCGGCTACTGCCTTAATTTTATCGGGGTTGGCTTCAATCCCTCTTTGGCTTACCATGTAGCCGAGGAATTTCCCAGAACCTACCCCGAATGAACATTTCTTCGGATTTAACTTCATCTTATACTCCCGCAAAATAGCAAACATTTTATTGAGGTCATGTACATGGTCGGCCGAGCGTAGAGATTTAACTAACATGTCATCTACATATACTTCCATAGTATGACCTATCAAGCTATTGAATATTTTATTTACCAGGCGTTGATATGTCGTGTCGGCATTCTTGAGCCCGAAAGGCATCATCCGGTAGCAGTATAAGCCGCGGGCCGAGTAGAAGGAGGTGTTTTCCTCATCGACGGGATGCATTGGGATCTGGTTGTATCCAGAATACGCATCCATAAAGCTCATTAGCTCGTGCCCGGCCGTTGCATCCACCATGTAGTCGATATGGGGGAGTGGGTAGCTATCTTTTGGGCAGGCTTTGTTCAGGTTGGAGAAGTCAATGCAGAGCCTCCATAGCCCGATCGGCTTTTTTACCAGGACCGGGTTGGCTACCCAGGTCGGGTATTGGGCTTCCCGAATAAACCCATTATCGATTAACTTTTCCACCTCCTCTTCCAGCCCTTTCTGTCGTTCCGGCCTCATTTTCCTTCTCTTCTGAACAACCGGATTTGAGCTGGGGTCGATGTTCAGTCGGTGGCATGCCAGTTCCGGATCAATCCCCGACATATCAGAATGGGTCCAAGCAAAGACATCCAGATTCTGTCTCAGATGGGAGATTAGCTCGGAGCGGATCGGCTCTTGGAGGTTGTGGCCGATCTTTAGCCGTCGGGTTGGATTAGATGAATCCACGTCGACCAGGTCCAATTCTTCTGTTGGCTCAGCGTGGCGGATTTTTCCTTTTGGATTTTGATGCCGCGGGTCGACGGGATCTTCTTCTCAAATCGGCTCTTTTTCAGGCCTGCGGCCATGGTCCGTTTCCTGTCTGATTCCCATTTCGGGGGTTTGCGCGGCCCCGGGACCGTCGGCCCCCTGGTCAAGCAGGGTGTTTCCCGTCTGATGTTCGGAGCTGGTATTCTCCATTTCTTCCGGCAAATTTTCCGGGATGGCTTCTGCGGTGTTGATCTCGCGAGCCCGGATGCTGAGATTGCATTCCCGGGCAGCCCTTTGATCCCCTCTGTGTACCCCGACGCCGTCCGGGGTGGGGAATTTCATGCACAGGTGGTAGGTGGGTAGTGGCTCTCGGCCTCGACATCACAGTCGGCTATGATGGCATTGTAGTCATTGTGCACGTCGATGATCTTAAAGGTTGTGATCATCGTTCTTGATCGGCCCCCGACCAAATTCCGGGCGAGGTCGATTTTCCCGGTGAGGAGGTGCGGCAGTTGGCAAATCCCCGGATATCCTCATTGCAGGGCCGGACGTAAGATTGGTCTATCTTCATCCTACGAAGGGTATGAAGGTAGATGATGCTTGCATAGGCCCCGGAGTCCACCAATATCCTGTGGACCGGGATCCCTATTATGGGCAGAGTGATGACAAGGGCGTCTGAATGGGGATAGTCCAAGCCGTCCGCGTCGGCCTCCTCAAAAGTAACGGCCAGCTGGGGGTTTTTGGGGGCTTCTTCGGCCACCGATAGGAACCCTTCTGCTCGGCGTTCGGTCCGTTGGTAGGAGGTGGTGGCTTCTCGGATGGATGCCTTTTTCTGGCGCTTGGACCTATGATCATCGACCTCGGCGGTGCCCATAATCGTCAGAATTTCCCGGGGGGATTTGGGGGCCGGAGGCACCCGATCATTCGTGACTCTCGTCGGGTCGGCCCTATCCTGGCGATCCCGAGGCGGGTTCCGGGTAAACCGCCTCAAGCCTGCCTCGTCACATACCGCGATCAGGGCGGCGACGAGGTCTCGGCACTGTTCGGTGTTGTGACCCGCTGATTCATGATATTTACAAAAGCGGGTCTGGTCCATATCCTTCTGATCTTTGTAGATCGGACGAGGGACCGGGAGCAGGTTTTTGTCTTTTATTTGATCGAATATCGCCGCGGCTCCGATGGAATATATTTTAGTGAAATTGGCCATGAGCTAGGGCCGGCGATAGCTTTGAGTGGCCGGGACTGTCGAGGAAGAGGCAGGGGTTTTATTTTCCCGTCGAGGTTCTTGACGGGTCTCTTTGTAGTCACGCCTTTTTTCATTCTTTTTATACGATCCTTTCTGATCGGAGGGCATGACTAACATTGGTGCCGGCATGGCTTCCTCGGCAGCTATGTGGGAGCTAGCGCGCTCCAAAAATTCCTGGTAGGTGTGTGGGACATTCTGGCACACCGTCCAGCGAAAGAAAGAATTTTTGAGAAGGCCGGCCTGGGCAATAATGGCCAGCGCATCGTCGGACATAGGTTCCGTCTCTAATATCCGTTTATTGAAACGAGATATATAATCTTTAAGGGACTCGCTCGGCCCCTGGACCACGGAAGCAATGGATGAGCGTAGGGCGACCCGCACAAGGGACCCCATGAAGTGGGATCGGAACGTCGCCGAAAGCTGAGCCCACGTTTGAACCGAATGATGGGGCAGCGTCCGATACCACCTCTGGGCCCTCTCCCCTAGAGTTAGGGAAAACATTCGGCATCGGAACGCGTCCTGAGACCCGTGTAGATCCATCCAGGAATTATAATGTCCAAGATGGGCGTCGGGGTCTGTTTCTCCGTTGTATGGCGGAATTTGAGGAATTTTGAACTTCTCCGGGAGGGGTTCCGCCAGAATGCTAGGGGCCAGGGGACTCTCCTGGCTGTTGAGCCACTCCGAACTTTGGGATGGCTGGAGTTGTTTATTTTCGAGCTCCGTAAGGCGCTTTTTCAGAAACTCGATTTCGCTCGAATTATCGCCCGGAGTTGGAGGTAATACCTGTGTTGGATTTAGGGACGGGCGGGGAGCTTTTTCTTCCTTACGGCTCTGACTCTGGACAGTAGGAGCCGGTGCTGCCTTCTCGATTTTCCTCCCTGCCCCAAGGCGATCAAAAACGGATGGGGGGCGTGAAAGCTTACTTTTTCGGGAGGGATGTGAGCTTTCGACGTGGCTTTCCACCCTATCCCCGGCGGCCCCAGAGGCCGTCCTTTTCCTGTTTCATCCCGAGGCAGTGGGGCGGGTCGTCTGGGATTCCGCCTCGACATGGTCTTCGGGTTTTTGAAGGGTCCCGCCCCCTGTAACTCTTGCCATAAGGGCCGCCATGCCCTGGATAAAGGCAGGGTGTTTAAAGCACTCTACCACCTTAAGGAGGTTTTCTTCCTCCGTCGCGGGCTGGGGGTTTTTCGAACTATCGTGAGACATCTCCGGTGAGCGGTATATATCTATCTTTTTTTTATCGAAGGTTGCCCTCCCTCTAGCGCCAATCTGTTGACGTCTGGTTTGGTCAACGTCACGTGTGCTGATCTGGACAAATGGATCGAAGACACGTAGAAAATATTAAATAAGATGGAAGATGTTTGATCACTAAATTTTATTAATGACCTTTTGATAGAATAGAACCGAGCAGAAGAATGTGTGCCGGTCTATCTTATCTGCTTGTTAATTACAAGTCTTTATCGTTCTTTTATAATCTATATGAAATCTCTCTCTTTTCTCTCTCTCTTATTAATGCTGAAAATCCAAAGATCCCTTTTCACTGTACATTTCTTCTATATATAGACAATCTGGGCCAGTGGATAGACGACAGCTGGCGAATGTTTGGGGAATATGCCCATAACACTTGTCAGTCTGCATTCAAGTCTTGGACACGTGGCGGCCTCTAAGGAGTGCTTTGGGAAGGGGCGTGACTGCATGCGTTGATTGGCATGCGGGTCTGCCTTGCCGACTTTTGGGGATGTCTATCCGATGGGGTCGGTCCTCGGGTCCCCCGCCGTTCAGGTCGGCCTGGCCGTAATCTTGAATCGGAACATTTTTGTCCTTTCTCTGCTCGGCCTTCCTGGATCAGATACCGGGTCGGCCTTGGAGTCATCGTCCGGTCCGGTTTTTAGCGAGCCCGGTTGGAAGTCGGGTTTCTTCTGTCCGGTCCGACTTCAGGTTCTGCTCGGCCAGTTTAGCTGACTGGAGTGCCTACGTGGATTCTGAGTAGGATGGGCTACCAACAACTCCGACGCAAAAATCAAAGTCGGAGCGTCATGCGGCAAGCCAAGTTGAAGAAGAACCTCCTTATGTTGAAGAGTTATCGTCCGAGGAGGAAGAAATTGTGAAAGGAATAGGAAGCATGAAAACTAAAGCGAGAAAGAAGCCTACCCCTGTTGCATAAAAGAAACCAGTATCCGAACTTTTTCAAAACATTTTAAAAAGGAAAAAATATCGGATGGTTCGATGAAGGTATTTTGCAACTACTGCAAGAAAGAGTATTCGTAAAGCCGGGGATGGATATAGAATTTTTAAAAGGCATTTTGAGAATAACCATGTCTCGATCCACGTAGAACAAAAGTCGCAAAGTCAACTCAACTTTCAACCTTCTATGGAAGCCGGGCCAGCCGGCAATCAAGGTATGTCTGAATCTCAACTTTAAGTATAATGAAAAAATTACTAGAGAACAAATGGCAAAATTATGTGCACAAGAATATTTACCTTTTAATTTTGCGGATAGTACGGGTTGGGAATATAGGATGCAAAATGCCTATAATCCTGCTATTAAGAGAATTCCACGTACCACAATGACTAGACAAGTAGTATATGTAACACCCCCAAGATATTCGAGGTATATTACAGTGCCGTGAATCCCTATATGGGACCCACCAGGCTGAACAAACATCATACTCATCGACTCACAGAAACAACAGAATAATATCTCGTCATAAAGACGCCAAACAAAATAATCCGCCCGGTTCAATCGGTCAAACATAACCCCATAATCCGACACAAACATAATAAACAACAATACAATCCAGACGAGTAAAAATTCTTAAGTACTCGAGTACTTCTATTAGTTTAAAGACCACGAAAGGTAAAAAGATAAAAGGCAATAAGACACTACTCGCGCACAATCATCACACACGGCCATCATCCGCATACTAGTCCAGCACCCGCTCGTCTCGATGAACCTGACCTGAAATTCATAAAACGAATTTCCCCAAAATGGGTCCCCAGAGAGGTTAGCAATTACGCTAGTACAAGTAACCAAATGAACGACTTACATCTTACACATATAGTAAATGCATGCAATCAAGAAAACATAGTTCCAAAACACTCATTTCCGGAAATGCCAATATCAAATCACATTTGTAAAATACACCACAATTAACCGTCGATCCACGTCTCTGTGGACCCCTACCGAGACCCCGTCGGATCTAACCCATAGTGGTTAAAATCAAGCTTGTCGATCCACGTCTCTGTGGACCCCTACCGAGACCCCGTCGGATCTAACCCGTAGTGAGCATACACACACACACACCATTTCTCATACAATACTATTATGTCAAGATTGTAAGTTCATAAGGGTACTTGCCTCGATTAATAGACGGTGACACGAACGGAACGGAAGAATCAAGCACGACCGCGAGGAACCGACGAATGAACCTAACGATTCGAATAACACAATCACAACCACTCCTAAACGGTACCTGTCGCCACGGTAGCCGCTGGGTCATCGGCTCTTCACATCTCATAAACACGCGGGTGGGCTGAGCCGACACTGGAAGCTCCCCCCTTAGCGGGCTGACCCCGTCCTCTCCCTCGACTAGCACTCGGCGGAGATTGAGAAGCAAACGATCCTTGATTCACACTCGGTTCCCGGGCGCTGGAATGGAAGTCCGGGCACCCACGATTCTCTCCCTATCGGCATAGAAAGCCGCCTTGTGGCCCGGTTGACCACACTGATTACATGTCAGTAAAGGGATCAAACAAGTACGACTGACGTGGCCTGTACGGCCACAATTGAAACACTTCACATCACGGAAAGGAGCACTGGTAGTTCCACGAGGACCCCCAGCGGAACGAGCTGGACCACCGCCGGTGGGGAAGTTAGCAGATTGGGATTTCTGTTGACCCCCACCCTTGTGGCCCGAAAAATTCCCAACGGACTTATGTTTCTTGCTCTCGCGGTCCGCCTCGCTAGCCGTCACCGACATATCGTAAGCAAGGGCCCTACTCTGGTAATATTTCAAGGTAGTACATACGAGTCCCGACATATAGTCCCGAATCGACAACTTCATCCGTCTGAAAAAATGGAAAATTTTGTCGCTCTCCTCGACAACTTGGGTCTTCACATAACCCAACTCCTTGTTAAAATCGGCAATAGCTTGAGATACGAGGATATCCCGTGGTTGAGCATCATAGAAAGTATGTACCCGAGCCTGTCTGACCGGCCACGGGCAATATTCAGTCTCCATCAATTCTTGAAACTCGGCCCACGAAGCAGCATGATCTTTGGGCCCAACGGCCTCCCACCAGTCCGTAGCGTCCCCAGTGAGAAAGTACTGGGCAATAGGGACCTTACGGTCCTCGGGACAGTTGGTAGCAGTGAAGACTTTAGATATCTCCTTGATCCACCCTTCCCGGCCCAATCGGGTGCAAGCTCCCGAAACCGAGGAGGATGCATCTTGATGACATCTTGGAGCCAACGGTCCGCTCTGCTCCGATTAGCATGGGCACGATCCGGGTTACGAACCGCTGAGCTATCGCCGCCATTTGGTTCACCATTTGCCGCATAACGGCCGCAATACCAAGGTCGGCACGCTCCCGAGAAGAAGCATGACTATGACGGTCGCCAGTGCTGCCGGCTCCGAAGATCGCAACGTGGCCGCCCCGTGCCCCACGTCCTCGGCCGCGTCCACGACCACGTCCACGACCACGGCCTCTTCCAGCATCCATACTGATGTTAAATAAGTAGCAAAAGCCATACGATGGTAAGTACAAGAAAAGAACAATCACAAGTCGAGAATCAAAGGTACGATACAAGGAAATAAGGAACAGATGAAGGAAAACTTACGGACCTCGGTAGTCTAGGAATCATGGCGTGACGATGATGTGCAAAACAAAACACCACAAGACCCAATAAACCGACAAGCCTAGGTATCCATAAACCTAGAGCTCTGATACCATTTTCTATAACACCCCCAAGATATTCGAGGTATATTACAGCGCAATGAATCCCTATATGGGACCCACCAGGCTGAACAAACATCATATTCATCGACTCACAGAAACAACAGAATAATACCTCGTCATAAAGACGCCAAACAAAATAATCCGCCCGGTTCAACCGGTCAAACATTACCCCATAATCCGACACAAACATAATAAACAACAATACAATCCAGACGAGTAAAAATTCTTAAGTACTCGAGTACTTCTATTAGTTTAAAGACCACGAAAGGTAAAAAGATAAAAGGCAATAAGACACTACTCGCGCACAATCATCACACACGGCCATCATCCGCATACTGGTCCACCACCCGCTCGTATCGATGAACCTGACCTGAAATTCATAAAACGAATTTCCCCAAAACGGGTCCCCAGAGGGGTTAGCAATTACGCTAGTACAAGTAACCAAATGAACGACTTACATCTTACACATATAGTAAATGCATGCAATCAAGAAAACATAGTTCCAAAACACTCATTTCCGGAAATGCCAATATCAAATCACATTTGTAAAATGCACCACAATTAACCGTCGATCCACGTCTCTGTGGACCCCTACCGAGACCCCGTCGGATCTAACCCGTAGTGGTTAAAAGCAAGCTCGTCGATCCACGTCTCTGTGGACCCCTACCGAGACCCCGTCGGATCTAACTCGTAGTGAGCATACACACACACACACCATTTCTCATACAATACTATTATGTCAAGATTGTAAGTTCATAAGGGTACTTGCCTCGATTAATAGACGGTGACACGAACGGAACGGAAGAATCAAGCACGACCGCGAGGAACCGACGAATGAACCTAACGATTCGAATAACACAATCACAACCACTCCTAAACGATTACGGAAATAGAATACACCCGAAGACCCACCTACGATTCATGTATATTTTTATAAAAATAACAACGAGGGCGGACCACAACCAAACCCTCCCGATTCCGTAAAAACCACAAAATATACCATGAATCCGTAGGAAAATTAATGATTCTAACAATATTAATCGTATTCATCATGAATCCACCAACAAAACGGAAAGAATCGGACGAAACCCCCAAACCCCCAAATTATCCAAAAGGTAGGGTTTGAAGAGATATTACCTCTGAAGATCCAAGTACTCTGATCCGAAGAACACGCGTTGGATCGACTATCCGGGCTTCACAACCGAAAGGAAATGATGAAACTCAAGCCCTCAAGTGATGAAAGATGGGAAGTTCTCCCCCTCAGCTCTCTTTTCTCGTGCAGGTGAAGGAAAAGGAAAGAAAATGAGCTACTCACGCTCAAACACGCAATTATAGGGATTGACTGCCCTGTGTGCCGCGGCTCAGTCGAAGTGTGCCGCGGCACAGGGCCAAAAATCGCGCCCAGCGATCGGCAGACCGCTCTGTGTGTCGCGGCCCAGCAGAAGTGTGCCACGGCACAGGGCCAAAACTGCGCCCAGTGGCTCGGCAGTGTGCCGCGGCCCGGCCGACATGTGCCGCGGCACAAGGTACAGAAGGTTTTGGCCGAAGATGCCACACGAGTGTGCCGCGGCCCGGACGGGTGTGCCGCGGCACTGACTCAGCAGTGTGCCGCGGTCCCGTCGGCATGTGCCGCGGCATACAGTACAGGCCGCTCGGCCAAAATCTGGAAAATGTGTGTGCCGCGGCGCACACTCCTTGTGCCGCGGCGCACACTCCTTGTGCCGCGGCCCACACCCCCTTTGGGTCTTAAAATGATGAAAAAGCAATAGGAGTCAATATTTGGGAAGCAATAACACGAAATGGATCCACGGCAACCCCGAAACGGCGGTTCCGCACAACAATAACGAGAATCAGATCAACAGATGACAGGAAAGATACACTGAAAGATACACGAGGGTCACTACAATCGAAAAATACACCGGAAATGAAAATACAAGGGAAAGAAAAATGCGGATATTACAGTATACTTAGCCAAACAACATAAACTTGGACTACGAGCTTATTTTAGATCTATAAATCATAGAGTTTCTTTAGTTGTAGACACGTGGGCAGATTTTAAACAAAAAACGATTATATGGGTATAACTATACACTGGATTGATGAAAATTGGAAATTAAACATAAAGTTACTTGTGTTTAAAAAATTTAATTGCACACATAGTGCAGATAATATAGCGAGAGCAATTATTAAAATTTTAACTTTTTATTGCTTAAAAGGTAAAGTTTTCACAATTGGTTTTGATAATGCTAGTTCTAATACTGCAAGTGTACCAGCTTTAATACAAGCTTGCAACCCTGTTTTAGCGGGTCGATTATTCATACTAGATGTATATGTCATGTTCTAAATTTGTGTGTACAAGATGCATTAAAATTTGTAGATGAGGCAATAGAACCAATTAGAAAATGTGTCTTGTTTTTACATAATCGTACTAAGTTAGCTAGACAATGGGAAAATTTTTAAAATCAAAACAAATGCAACCCAAATTTTTTACTCCAAACGTAAAACATAGATGAAACTCAACTTATGAGATGTTAAATTAAACTAATGAATATAAAGAATTATTGTGTGAATTTTTTGATACGTATTTTCACGTGGAAGGATTTTATTTATTGCCAACATATTGGGATGAAATTAAAGATTTAATAAAACTATTAAAGGTTTTCGAAAATGCAACTAAAGATTTAAGTGGTTGTTATTGTCCCACGTCTCCTAAAGTTTTATTTCATTATTGTTTTATTGTATCCGAAATGGATAGTAAATCCGAAAGATTATCGAATGCTATTTACAATATGTGTTTAAAATGGCTAAAATACTTTAATCGTATTCATGATGTTTTCTTGATTAGTGTTGTTTTATCTCCCGATTTGAATTTAGCTCAAGTACAACAATTACTTGAAATATATTACAATATTCTTAAAAATTTGGGTTTTCCTAATATTGTGGATAATGTTGAAAGTCAAACTTTGTTTGAAAATATTCGTGACGTTGAACAAGTAAAAATTGATTTAAAAAATAGTTTAAAAACTCTTTTTGCTGAATATTTAGCTAAATATGGTGATAGGATTCAAACTCAAAAAACAATAACTAGGACTACAAATACATTTAACATGGAATTCGAGAGAACTCCCACTAACCCATTTCAACAACAACTCTATAATTTAGCAAGAAATAGGGGGTAGTAACATCGGTGAAAGAAATGACCCTAGTCGGTATTATGCAACTAGTTTTGTGCCGGAGGGTGACAATGCAGGTACATTTGATCTGTTGGATTGGTGGAAGAGAAGGAGAACCGAATTTCCCATACTTTCCATTATGGAACAAGAAATTCTTGCAGTGCCCGCATCCACAGTCCCCGTTGAGAGTGCTTTTAGTGAAGGAGTCTATATGTTGGACGAGCGGAGATCCCGAATGACGCCAAAAAATCTCGAGGCTCAAATGATACTTAAAGACGAAACAAAAGCCGAGTTACGAGATCAACAAAAATAAGTGAGATGACCTATTAGCGGACCAAAATGCCTATCGAGAAGGCACTACTGAAGGAGAGTCTAGTCAAATGAGTCAAACCGATTATCAAGATGACGACGACATCGACTTCGACTAAAGGTAAGTAAGGTAAGTCACGTAAGTAAAAAGAACTACGTAGGGCTTTGATTCCTCACGAGGATACGTATGCAATTTAATTTCAAGTGAAAACTTAAAATTAAATACAAGCCCATTTTTTTAATTCTTAATAAGTAAAAGAATTACGTAGAGCTTTGAATCCTCACGAGGATACGTAGGCAATTTAATTTTAAGTAAAAACTTAAAATTAAATACAAGCTCATTATTCAAATGATTTCCTTGTTCACTTCTAGTTATTTTTCGTGTATAAAATGATAATAAATAAAATTTTATATATACTTCTAAAAAAAGATTTATGTCGGGTCGGACCCGTAACCCGGCGGGTCGGACCCGGACCCGGACCCGTGGCCGACCCGCCGACCCGTCAACCCGTATATTTCATATGTACTGGTGGGGTGCGGGTCCTGGCCGACCGACCAGGCGATCCGGCGGGTCCGACCCGGACCCGGACTCGGCGATGGGGACCTCTACTCACACTGCTATTCCCCGACCCGCCCCACAAGGTGAACGCCGCGGAGCGGGTCGCCCCACTGTGGGTCGCGAGATGAGGCGGGTCAACCCACATAGAAAAAATATTACTTCAAATTGATAAAATGAATATTTTGATGAGCTTTTTATCTAGTATTTCATTTTTATGAAATGGGTCGCGGGGCGGGGCGTGTCGTGTACCGTGCAAATTCGTATCGTATTTTCGTGTCATGCACATAATATAAAATAAAATTAAAATATTATAAAAAATAACAATTTTAATATTTTTATATATTTTTATAGGTTGTAGTATACTAAACGAAAAGAATGGCAATAAAAATACGAATGTTTCCACAAAATTTATGAAAATTCACATTATATTTCGTATTTTAAAGTTTAGTCTAAACAGAATTCATAAAATATTTTTTTTATAAAATTAAATATAAAAATGTAAATTACGTTATAAATATTATATATATAACTATTTATTTCATTATTTATTTATTTCGTGTATCTCGTATCATGTCGTGTACCCAAAGGATAAACACAAAACCGACACTAAATCTCGATCATGTACTTTCGTGTTCGTATATTTTTGTGTCGTGTAGTCAAGATGCAAATACAAACATTAAATTTTCGTATCGTTTTTGTGTTGTGTTTTCGTGTCGTGTGGTAAATTGTCTGGTCTAGTTGGGAGAGCCAAACGTTTGAACCATTTTACTGCTTACGTGTCTATTGTTAAAGAAAAAGTTTGTAAGATAATATTTTTTATTTATGTAAATTATTTGTTGATACATCATAATCAACTTATAAATTACTTTACAAATATTATTTTAAATAATATTTCGATAAACTATACGCCACCAGCTAATCTATTAATTACATTACGAATCACAGCCTATATATTTACTACAATTAAATAGAAAAAAAATATATTTCATGAATTCAAGATATTATATTTGACAAAGATTGACGAGTAGGGCTGAGTACAAATAGACCGAACCCGATTTTTATTGGACCTACCCGGACCGGACCTGTTAATCAGGCTCGGGTCCCGGGTCTGCATTTTTACAAAATTCGGGTTCTGGGCAGGACCGGGTCAAACCGGGAAAATTTGGGTCCAGCCCGGAACAATTCGGTAAAAATAAAAATGCATAAAAAAATATTTTTTATTATAACTTACCCTCAATGGTGATGAAATAATGATGATTAATGGCTCTTTTATGATTGCACATTATTCAAATTAAATTTATTTATCCTAAAATATTATTGAACTTGGGAGTTGGGCGACTGAATGAAGATATTAAGATTGATAACTGCATTTTCTGGAAGTATGTAAAGAAGAAAGCATTTTGGATGTAATAACAGGACACTTATGGGGTGTATTTAATTATGATTTTAATGGAATTTGATAGATTTGGATTTTGATGAATTTTAATAGATTTTATAAATTCTCATGGATTTCAGTGGACTTTTATCTGTTAGATTGTAATATATTTTTATGGATTTTTAATTATTAGTAATAGATTTTTATTGATTTCTATGGACTTCTATGGATTTCTAATGATTTATTTTCTCAAAAGAAAGTAACAAATAATAATCAAGAGAAATTCTAGTACATTTTAATTATTAAGCGATTTATCGTACTTTGCTATATTTCATTGCACCTTCTGGCACATGTTAGGAGTTTTAGGAAGTACTGCATTGGTCTTTGCCCTTAGCAGGAGTTGGTTAGAGGATTGATTAATTCCACATGAGATTCATCTTTTTCATTCGTTTGTTCCTTTAAAAAAAAACTATCAATCTGATTCCTCCTCAATCTACTATTTTCCATAATTATTTACGAACACATTCAGCAAAATAAGTACAATAATCATCGCATAATATACCTCTATAAATCTACTCGATATTATAAATATATATGAATACTCAAAAGATGACTTTTTCATCCAAAAAATAAAACCGACTCATCAATATATTCAGAACACATTCAACAAAATAAGTACAATAATCATGGCATAATATACCTCTATAAATCTACTCAATATAATATATATATATATATGTGATTTACATCTCACAACCTTTTTAGATGTCATATAAATGTTTGGGTCCCTATGTTTTCATATTTTACGACGAAGGACAAAACTTGAACTACTGAAAGTTCGTATTTACAATTAAGGACGAAAATCAACTTTGGTGCTGATGTCTTATGAGAGAGAGAGGAAAATCTATTTTCCCCCCATTTTACCCTTTTTCTTTTATTATTGCCTTTTATTTTTACTTTTATTTTAAACGAAATATCACGTGAACCGCACATGCCATCCTTTTGTTGTAATACTGTTTACTGTAATATTGTTTAACTTTTATGGACTTCATTGTAATATTTTTGCAAAAGTTTTAACCAACTGTTAGTTACCTTTTGTGACCGTCTATTTTTATATTTTTTTAGAGTCCAAAACGACGACGTCGTTTCATATAAGGAGAATATATAAAACAAAAAAGAAAATAGAAAAATGAGGAAAAAAAGGGAACCCATCGTCTTCTCCAATCCAGTAATTCCCAGGAACCCCTAGCCGTCACCTTCTTCCACCGTCAGCAGGTCCGCCGTCTTCTGCTCGTACCAAACGCAGATTTCGATGTCGTCGCCCGCTCTGATTCCGACGCGAAAAAAAGATAAAAAATCAATTTCAAATAAATATTTTATTCCAGGGTAAAATGGACTTTACGCATAAAGTCAATCATCTCTCCTGAAATTGGACCTCATTGTTATTTTTGAAAACATAGGGACTCAAATGTTTATATGACATCTAAAAAGGTTGTTGAGTGTAAAATCCCCATATATATATATATATGTGGGCTTTATTTTCAGAACTCTCTTAAGTGCGAGAACTGCGAGAACTCTTCTAAACCAACGAGATTTTTTAAATATTTAAATTATTATTAATTGAAAATGGTATTATAATAAAATACAATTTTTATATTCTTTTTGAAATTTTTTTATAAATCCCATTTTTTAAATATCCCATATATTTCTGACTTTTTTTTAGCTAGCATGTTTTCAAAAAATTAAGTGCACATGTGTTTTTTTTTAATAATGTAAATTTATATGTATTTCTATTGTACAATTGTTTAAATATTTATACCACCAAACCAATATTTCTCAACGTACAACTAGCCATTATTCTTTTTTAAGTTTGATACAATAATTAAAGAACATAAACCTATATAAGAAAACAAGAGTTATTTATTTATATGTTACATTTCATTTGATTTGATTACAAGTACAAAAAATACATATGCAATCATTGTTTCTTCTCAAAGCCGCAAATTATCTTCATGCATCTATATGTGCATCCACTTGTTATTCTTCAATGCAATTATCATCTTCACAAACGAAAATCGCCTTTTAATTTTCTGTCGACACACCTTTTTACGGAACCACGATCACAGCCAGCGGCTAAATACAACCGCCACTTCTGGACAAAACATAGATCGAAGGTTTAGGGTGTCAGTTTTTATAATCAGTTGAGATGGCAGTTGGCCGGTTGCAGAGAAAAGGAGGAGCGGCTAGGGTTTTACTGAGGGAGATTGTAGCGACCACTTTTCTAAAATATAATTCTTTAAATTTTTAAGAAGAATAATTAAAAATGCTGCAGCGGAAATACATTTCAAAAAGACGAACTTAATAATCGCAAGTAATAGTCCCAAGTCACCATTAAATAAAAAAAACATACTTTGTCGTTAAAATAAAACAAATGGAATAATCGTTCATAAAACATGGTTTGAGAAAAATAACATTAAATAAATAAATATCTAGTCATAGGCTTGATCATCCCACTCTCAAGCGCATGCCACACCGAGCTCCTCAACCTGAAAGGGGTAAATAGTGGGGTGAGCTTCCAACTCGCTCAGTGTGGAGAGTACGCAATATGTCTACGTTAATTAATAAATATATTAGCAAGTATAAACAACATGACTGATAAATTCTGATGCCGTCGGCTAGCCCGAAGGCTTTATGCACAATTAAGTGCTTCTGACTGATTTGCACATTTAAGTGCTTCTGACTGATTGCACATTTAAGTGCTTCTGACTGGTTGCACATTTAAGTGCTTCTGACTGATTGCACATTTAAGTGCTTCTGACTGATTTCACATGCACATACGAGATAATATATAAAGCAATTAAAATAAACAAAAGCGTAATAAATCCCCACACCTGGATAAAATGAAGTTCTTGAACTTGAATGTGATGAGATGCTTGACTCGACAATTCTAGGCCCGTAAGTTCTTGTTATTATCTACAAATAATAATAATAGTTTATTATTAATATAATACTACAATTGAAGATAAAATACAAGACATAATTTAAATTGAATATTAATATAATTTGATAGAGTCAATAGGTTAAAGGCTTGGTCAATAAGGGATTGATTTGAACATGGAAAACCGAACGAGGTCAAATTGAAATAATCGGTAAATTGGGGTTGAATTGAAAATACTGGAAAGCTAATTAGGGTAACACTGAAAGAATTAAACATTTGAGGACTGAAATTGAAAGCGTTATTAAGTTGATTGGGGTTAATTTGCAAGAACAAAAAACTTGGGAATAAAATTGAAATTTGATGAAAGTAATTGGGACATAAATTCGTTTCACAGGGGAAAGAAGTCAGATCCCTACTCTCTCCAGAACTCTCGATATCCACTCTCTCCCCCGATTCTCCCTCTCGCAAAATCCCTCGTAGAGAATATAGGAAGAAGACGGTAGGAAAAAAAATGGCGGCGGGTCGCAAAATACTTGCAGCGAGTTGCATCTGCGATACTGGTGCGAGTATCCGATGAAGGATTCATGGCCGCGGTTTAGGGTTAGACCCGGTTGGTGGGTCTTATGAGTTCGAGCTATTGTGGATGGGGTGCAGAAGAGCTTCGTCCCCTAGATCCTTCGGTGAGCAGTGCTGGAGGTGATGCGACCGGAGATGACAAGACGGCAGATGGGTTTGGGCTAGAAAAAAAAAAAGAAATCCTCCAGCAAATTTCTTTCCATTTCTAGAATAGGGCTCGGGCTTCAGGTAAAAAAAAAGGAAATCTTCATTTTAGATGAGTGGTTTAGGTTTAATAGTTATGCTGGGAGGATTTATGAAAGATAATGGAGAGTATTGATCTTCTTTTCTGGCTTCTGCCGAGGGAAGAGAGTGGGGGACCGAATTCCCTTTTTTTTTTTTTTTTGAAATTGTGAGATGAAAAGTGTTTGTAATCGAAAGACTTACACAAGGATTTATCCGGGTTGCGTGTATGTTCTTGAGCAGAGAAAAATATGTTGTTTGATTTTTGAGATGAAGTTTTGATAACGGAAATTTTGCTGTAAAGTGAGATGTAGTGTATACCAGATTTCTGCACTATTCAACGTGAAGTGTGAATCTGTGAAGGTGGGTTCTTATATACAGAATATGTTAACTACTCCCCCATGATGGATAACTTCCCCTGAAGTTCCTCTCCCTCATCTCCACTCTTGCCAACCTCCATTGTGAGAACGTGGAGTTCCCACCTTTGTGTCCATGTGGATTATTTCCAACTGGGCTGGGGTTATTAATTTTTAGTTGGGCTTGGACTCATATTGGTTGGCTGGCCCAAAATGAATGGATTAAAATTAATTGAAATGGACTTGTGAAATCTTATGGGTAATGATTAATATTCCTTAAATTTGACTCGGGCCTAGAAATGATGAGATGAAATGATGAATTAAAATGAGAAATAAAACGATATGAATCACTTGACTTGTCATGAATAATAATGACATAAATGAATTTGCATGATCATGAAATAAAATGAATTAAACGATAAATTATTCGGGCATTAATTTAATAATATTGAACATGTTTTCTATAATTCACAATAAATGTATATGTGAAATCGGGGCGTTACAACCTACCCCCCTTTAACAAATTTTCGTCCTCGAAAATTAAGTTACGTACCTTGAAAAATAATTGTTGGATACTTAGAACGGATCTCCTCTTCACGTTCCCAAGTTGCTTCATTTGGTCCATGACGACTCCATTGAACTTTCACCAATTTAACCTCTTTATTTCGTAACTGGTGTACCCTACGCTCCAGAATAGCTATAGGTACCTCCTCATAAGTCAGATTCTTGGCTACATGCAACTCTTTGAAATTGCATACATGATCAGGATCATGTACGTATTTTCTCAGCATGGAGACGTGAAAGACATTGTGCACTCCTGATAATTCCATCGGTAATGCCAAACTATAAGCAAGATCACCAACACGACCCAAAATCTCAAAAGGTCCGATATAACGAGGTTGTAGCTTTCCCTTTTTACCGAATCGTATTACTCCTTTCATCGGCGCTACTTTCAGGAACACCTTCTCTCCAATCTCAAATTGAATATCTTTCCTCCGTTTATCCGCATAAGACTTCTGCCGATCCTGGGCAGTCTTAATTCTACTTCTGATTTCGGCTATCTTCTCTACAGTCTGCTCGATCAATTCTTGGACCCAAAATCTTTCCTTCTCCAACCTCACTCCAATAAAGAGGCGATCGACATTTCCTTCCGTACAGAGCCTCATACGGGGCCATTTGTATAGTCGCTTGGTAACTGTTGTTATAAGCAAACTCCACTAACGGCAAAATATTCTCCCAATTCTCACCAGTATCAAGAACACACGCCCTCAACAAGTCTTCAAGTGTCTTGAAGTCCGCTCAGATTGACCATCGGTTTGCGGATGATATGCAGTACTGAAATTCAACTTAGTGCCCAAAGCACTCTGAAGACTCTTCCAAAATTTCTACGTAAATCGCGGATCTCTATCTGATACGATCGACACTGGAACACCATGTAGCCTCAAAATCTCCCGGATATAAATCTGTGCATATTGTTCCATACTGTAAGTCATCCTCACAGGTAGAAAATCAGATGACTTCGTCAACCGATCTACTATCACCCAGATAGCATCGTTCTTCCTCACTGTTCGTGGCAGACCAACCACGAAGTCCATTGTGATATGCTCCCATTTCCATTCTGGGATTTCTAACGGTTGAAGTAAACCTCCTGGCCGTTGGTGTTCTGCCTTCACCTGCTGACATATCATACACCTTTCCACAAATACACCAATGTCCCATTTCATTCCTCTCCACCAAAAGAACTTCTTCAGGTTGTGGTACATCTTTGTACCTCCCGGGTGAGCGGAGTATGGTGCATTGTGAGCTTCTTCAAGGATTTGCTTCCTAAGGGATGGATCCTTAGGAACACATAACCTCCCATCATAAGTCAAAACGTCGTCTGCGGAAACGACAAACTTCTCAATACTCCCAGCTTGTGCTCGATCCTTCATCTTGCATAAGAACTTATCACATTGTTGAGCCTCCTTAATCTTATCCCTCAAGTTTGGTTGCAAGACCAAAGATGATAGGATTGCTTTCGAATGTTTTGAAGACTCAACTACCTCAATCCTTAACTGAGAGAACTCCTTTATCAAACTCTCCTGATCGGTCAAGCAAGCTAACTCGCCTCTAGTTTTCCAACTCAAGGCATCAGCTACCACATTAGCCTTACCCGGATGGTAATGAATAGTACAATCATAGTCCTCCACCAATTCTAACCATCGCCTTTATCTCATGTTAAGGTCCTTCTGTGTGAAAAGATACTTCAAACTTTTATGGTCAGTGTATATCTCACACTTTCCTCCGTAGAGATAGTGACGCCAAATCTTCAACGCATGTACTACAGCAGCCAACTCCAGATCATGTGTTGGATAGTTCAACTCATGTGGTTTAAGCTGTCTCGATGCATAGGCTACTACTTTACCATGTTGCATCAGAACACAACCCAACCCCTGCTTTGAGGCATCACTATAAATAACAAAGTCTTCCGTCGGATCAGGAATCGTTAATACTAGTGCCGAGGTTAGTCTCTTTTCAACTCTTGAAAACTTTCCTCGCACTTGTCGTTCCATTCAAACCTCACGCCTTTCCTTGTTAACTGGGTCATAGGAGTGGCGATTTTCGAAAATCCTTCGATAAATCTCCTATAATAGCCAGCTAGGCCCAGAAAGCTGCGGACTTCGCTCGCATTCTTGGGTATTCCCCAACTACTCACTGCTACAACTTTATCGGGATCAACCTCAATTCCTTTTGAAGTCACCACATGTCCAAGGAATCCAACTCTGTTTAACCAAAACTCACATTTCTTGAATTTAGCATACAACTTCTCCTTGCGAAGTGTCTCCAATGTAATCCTCAAATGTTCTTGGTGTTGTTCCTTGTCCTTAGAATACAACAAGATGTCATCTATAAAGACGATCAGGAACTTATCCAAGTAAGGTTGGAACACCCTGTTCATCAAATCCATAAAGACTGCCGGTGCATTACTCAGACCAAAAGGCATCACTACAAATTCAAAATGTCCATAACGGGTTCTGAAAGCCGTCTTGGGAATGTCACACTCCCTAATATTCAGTTGGTGGTACCCCGACCACAAATCAATCTTCGAAAAGGTTCCGGCTCCCCTCAACTGATCGAATAGATCCTCGATTCTCGGTAGTGGGTACTTGTTCTTCACCGTGAGTCGATTCAACTCTCTGTAATCTATACACATCCGAAGTGACCCATCCTTCTTTCTTACAAACAGTACTGGTGCACCCCAGGGTGACACGCGAGGACGAACAAATCCGAGCTCCAGTAGCTCTTGAATCTGGACCTTCAATTATTGAAGTTCCTTCGGAGACATTCTATATGGCGCTTTGGATGTAGGGGCCGCCCCAGGGAAAAAATCAATGCTAAACTCCACTTGTCGGTCGGGTGGGACTCCCGGCAAATCTTCTGGAAACACATCCAGAAACTCTCGTACTATAGGTACGTCTGTAGGGGACACCTCATTAGTACGAGTGTCGACCAAACTCACCAAGTAACCCTGACATTTCTCCTTCCTTAGACCTCTCAGTGCTTTCATGGCTGTGATTACTCTTGGTACTGTCCTACTCTTAGTACCGTAAAAGGTGATTGACTCGCCTTCGAAACACCTCAATGTTACCTTCTTCTCACGGCAGCTTATATTGGAATCATGTCTATCGAGCTAGTCCATACCAAGGATCACATCAAAATCCATCGCGTTAATTAAATACAGGCTAGCGTCAAATTCTTTACCTCCTATCTCAATATTCTCGTCAATCATTGTATTAGTGAGGATCATATTTCCTGACGGTAAGCTAACCTCAAGAGACTCAACGATTCTAATGCTTCTATGACCAATAGCATGATAAAACTTTGCAGACATAAAATTGTGTGGCACCAGTGTCAAATAAAGCAAAAGCAGGCACATTAGATATCATAAGCATACCTGACACTGTGCCGGGATTCTCATATGCGTCCTTTTGGGTCAAAGAATAAATACGAGCTTTTCCTCCAGCACCTTGACCTTTGGCCCTTTGGAGATGACAATTCGAAGCTGCATGCCCTGGCTCCTTGCATCTGTAGCATACACCTTTTCCATACAAACACTCCCCGCCATGATTCTTACCACACTTCGAGCACTCTGGCTTACTGGTTTGAGGCTTAGGTCCCGACCTTTGATCAACCTTTGCTTGCTTATTAGAGACCATGTCCTTATTTTGGTTTCCATTCCAATGCCTCTTACCGATACTAGGCTTCGTAGACTGTTGTTGATCCAGATTATGGCTAGCCTCAACCTCTTGGGCTCGAAAAACCATCTCGGTATAGGGTAACACCCCATGACCAGCCACGATGTGACGAATACTCGGGCGTAAACCACTCCGGAACTTAAGTGTAACACCCCCAGATCAAACCGGGAATATTACACGCCGCAGACCCTCTCCGTGAGGATCCACCAGGCTAGACATCAAAACAACACATTACATTACATACCGACGAATCAAAAATAACGGACCAATAGACCGATTTGGTCTTTCGTCACAGACTTACAAATCAAAATACATAAACTCATCCAGACTCATACCCACACAAGGGTAAAATACTTGCAACAATGAACAATAAGACAGCGGAAAAGACAATACAATGGACTCGACTAATCGAACCCAAAGCGGCCTTCGTGTGATTAGTATCATTCGTCTTTCATCATCCCTCGTGCCGATCCCGTGTCTTGCTCGAAAACCTGCATGTACGGACACAATACAGATATCCACCCCGATTACTCGGGGTTAGCAAAACTCCACTGTTTCGCTAGTGCAAGTATAAAGTGCAAATACGAGCCATACACAACACATTCCGAGAACACAACGAAAGACTTCCCGAGATATATTTAGTTAAAAGTAGTTCAAGTCTTGAAAGTAGAAACGAAGTAAGTAAGCACTTTGAAAACATTTCCAAATCTCGGGAGTTTTAAAACGTTAGAAATTGAGAAATTCTAAAGTTCCTCGAAAGCCATTTAGGGTCACAACCCCAATGTTCATTTTTCAAAATACAAATCCGAATAAAAAAACACGGGAACCACGACCCAACCATACAGGTCACAAAACACAGGGTCCACTACCCGATCATCCACTTCAAATCACTTACAAGGACACAATACACATAACACATTAAAACTATGCCATTCTAGCCAAGCACAAAGACAAGAAATATAATGTCTCTCGACCCCCAGCACAAAGCATTGTGATACTCGGACAATATCACAATTAACGAAAACATCAACGTCATCCTCAAGATGAAAACCACAATGGTAACCCGCGGCCATACCCCTTAGTATCGGCCCCCAGACATCCCGTCGGACACTCCGGGTGGGAAACCACTTCCGCTGCCGTACACCTAAGTATCGAACCCCAGACATCGTCGGACACTCCGGGTGGAAGTTCATCCACACACACACCCAAGTCCACTTCCGTGGCCGCACCCCTTAGTATCGGCCCCGGACATCCGTCGGACACTCCGGTGGAAGGAACAACACACACACACGTTCCAAAATCACAGTTGCAAACCACAAGCCTCGAAGGTCAATCACAGTATATATAGTCGAGGCACTTTACTAGAATGGCCAGTTCATCCAACATATATTCATAACCCAGAACTAATATTATCGACAAGAAAGCACACTATTCCAAAAGCACCGAACGGCACAACCAATATCACATAAATTCACATAATTCATCGATAACCACATGTCTCCACGTACAGCATAAACAAAGGGCTAAACTTCGAAACTTACCGACGACGTAATCACACACAATGGCATCACACGAAAGTATTACGATCTTATACTCAACATTAATACACGTATTCAATTAAGCATATTAATTCTCGGAACACACGAGTCGTCTTTAAGAAAATCATGTTGGTAAATATACCGATACTTTTGAAAAAGATGGTTATGAATATTTATTTAGCACATATCGACGATTAACAACCATTATATCCACAAAACACGTAATGTATGGGCAAGATACTTGCCTCGATAATCGATGCCGGACACTCCCACAATCACGGATTAGTCGGGACACCTCGAACACCTACGATTCTCCGTGAAGACAACGAATACACCCACAATCGAAAAGCTTGAAGAAAACGGCGAGCGGAAGGGTTCCGACTCGAATTCTTTAAGAAATCTGACCCTAACATCATACCATCAATAAATTAACGAACGAACGAGGAAGAATAATCGTAGAACGCTCGAATCCTCTCTATGACATTTTATCGGACACCTTCAAGGTGTCGGTCAAGAACTCGACCAAAACAACGAATCGATACGATCCAACCATGGGATAACAAGGTAAAAGATATAAAACATCTAAATAATCATCAATCCATCATAATCCTAAGTTAAATCGGATTAATCGGACGAAAACAACAAAAATACCCAAATTCCCAAAACTAGATTTCTAGGAAATCTGACCTGATTCGTAGATTGGAGGATGTTATAGGACGGATGATTGATGATATGAACCTCCAAACTTCATGGATTTATTGTCCAACAACATCTATACATGATTACCCCAGCTCCAGCCGCGGAATGGAAGAAGAGAAGTGAGAAAATGCTGAAGAAAAACGCTGTCAGGCCTTTTATAGGCTGACTGCCGGCAGTAGAGTCTTTCGGCCCACCCTATCGGCCGAAAGGCTTCCGGACGTGATCGGCCGATACCCATACAGAAATGCCGGCAGTTCAGTCTTTCGGCCCACCCTATCGGCCGAAAGGCTTCCGGACGGTGCCCGACAGCTGACAGTCTTCCACTAAAACGACCATAACTCTCTCGTCCGGACTCCGATTGACTCACCGTTTGAACCATTGGAAAGCTAACTCGATGTTCTATAATATTGCAAAGATTTATAATTTTTGGAGTCACCAAAAATTAATGGTGATCTAACAAAGTCGAACTCATACTTAGAAAAGTCGTTTAGTAATCCTGAATTCAACAAAACGACACCGAAACCCGAGCCTGAATACGAACCGAAGATACGGTTACGAAGTACTCACAAAGACGAATCCGAGAGCTAGTAGAACACACGATTCCGACCACCCGAAGGCTCGAAATTCGACAACGGAAGGTAATTACCCCAAACTTTGGGAAATTACGAAAATGGCCCAAATGCCCGAAAATCACCATACGACGAATAATCAAACCGAAGCTCACAACACGTATAACAAAGTTAAACAGACTTGGGAAACTCGAAACAACAGCTTGACGAGATTCGCAAGAATCGAACTCAAGTGCGGAAAAGTCGCTAAAAAGCACAACTCAACGAAACGACACCGAAACGAACTCGGATGTCAAAAAGTGTAGAATTAATTATTCTCGAATGACGAAACAGACATGAGCGAAGTCGTCAAAACAGACTTCCGCGAAAAAAATAATTAGGAAATCGAAAATTGCGGATATTACATTCTACCCTCCTTAAAAGAAGTTTCGTCCGAAACTTAAAACAAGTAGGGAGAAGAAATATTCCGCCAGAAAAGCTCAACGAGATACACGAGAATGCGTAACTAACGCCCAACGGCGAAATGTTACAAACAACGCAAAGGAGTATACGTGAAAACACGCTCCACGGCGACCAACACAACGTCGCCGTTAGGGATATAATAAAACCAACAAGTGACAACGTCATCAAACGGATAATATAGCCAAGTCAATTATCCGACAATCACAAAACACAACGAACGAAAATCAATATGATTGACCCACCCAACGGTACATCAATCAAAACGCGAGTCAACCGCTGAACAACCACGAAATCCCACCGCCTATGGGCTGGAAGATCGAAAACGAAACTAATTTCCCGAACTGAAGGGAATTACGAAGGAGCCTGAATGTTCGCGAAAACGAAACTAATTTCCCGAACTGAAGGGAATTACGAAGGAGCCTGAATGTTCGCCAATCACGGAACGAGGTCAATATAAACCGAACAATCAAACGATCAAACCACAACGATCGAGACAACAAAAATCGAAGAATCATGTTCGAATCACGAAGAACAATAAAGTTCAACAATAACTCCCAAGATGATCTGGTGAGAACTACAAGACATGCATTCCCATAAGATCCACAGGAAAGGGAATAGCGATTGAAAAGTCACAACGACAAATAAGTTATTAGAAATGATATCACACTCGCTCGATCAACAAAAGCAAGGAGCAGGACAAGCTCGAAATGTCAACGAACATAAACGAGTCGACAGAGTCGAAAATGTAAAAGTTCAAGATCGAGTCCACTTCGAATAAAAGAACTAGTAGAACTAAAGATGTTACTTCCGAACAAGGTTTACAAGAATCGAACCGAATTCGGAAAGTGACAATGATAACAGTTGACTCCAAAACAAGATCACGGCTCGCTCGAATGATGACCCCGAAATACAAAACAAGTTCAGGCAAGATCAACGAACACGAGCGAATCGATAGACTCGGAGAAAGAGAAAATACAAGTCTAAAAACAACACGGGTACTACATTCGACCTCTTATAAAAGAAGGTCGCCCCGCAACTCACAACAAAGAAATCAAGGTGACGACACAACAAGCAACCGATGTAAACATCCTTCAAAGGCCTCTCAAAGCCGATTCGATATCTGTGGCCAAGCGCGAACTCCGAAAGTCTCGGTAGCCAATTCACAAAATCGAATTCGGTGTCCTCGAGTCCACACTTGAAATGTGTCATCGACGAGAAAGACAATTTACACGTGCATGCCCCGCACATCACGATTGAAACGCCTCGGCTCGGCATACCGAAAATATAAATGCTCGGTACAATGGATCAAAACACCGCAAAACAACATACCGAGATGCCAACTCAAAGATAACATATCAACGCATACAAAAATCACAACAACAACGGCATCATTCAAGATTACAACATCCCGAACGACACCATCACACAATCACAAACATCATGAAACAATCACCCATGTGTATAACGCATAAAAATCCAGCTTTAACAACCCACACTAGTGCGACAATACGCAATCACCACGAGGCGATAAACAAGAACACCGTTCACACCTCTCACGAGGGCCAACGAAACATATGCGTGGCGACCCACTCGACGCTCACGCCACCAATTCAATCACAATTCGGGGTTGACACCGCAACGAAAGTTCGAAAACCATACACGCATTTCGGTCCGCAAACAGAATGATAGGTTTTAAAACGAGAACCACCTTTTGAAAACAGTTTGGAAACACCGGTTGATCTTGAGTATCATTTACAAAAAGTTAAACAAACATCATTTTCGAGACTCAGAATTCATCTTGCGTTTGAACTAAAATGAGGACACCTTTCTTTTAGTGAAAAACTTTCGTAATATCCGACCCTCGGGTAAGTATAAATGTTTCTAAACATCGAAAATATCTCAAAACATTTTGGTCCTCGAGGTAGAAAATTTTTGGAATATATTGTGGCACCCGAATGTACCACAAGAAAATAACTCATTAAAAAAAAAATTATGTCTCAAATTTGTTTTTCTAAGATACTCAAGGTTTTCAAAAGTCCATAGGCGTAATGCCCAAAACTCACACATACCGACATTCACTAAAACAACTCATAGCACACGCATCAAAACGTTTAAAATCAAGACAATACATGTCTTTAAAAGGAAATAAACGACAAAATGCCACATTCGAACAAAACCACCGATAAAATACCCTCCCATCGGCTAGTGAACAAGTCGAACGCGTATAAGCACAAAGCTTCCACAATAGAACTTGTAAACGTGCAAATCGATTCGAAAATCATCAACAACGGAGAAAAAAACAACAATAAAAAGACATCACAACGCATTTACACTTCTCGTATAAATCAAATACGAGTCGACTAAATACATATCGTGAAATCAAAATTCACATAAAATTCCACCACTTAACAAATAATCATAAAATAGCTCGTGTCACACGAGACACAACACAAAGAAGGGAGACTTACTTCCACAGTGTCGCACGAAGATGATGGTTGCACCTTGATACTAATCACGGCCGACATCCTGCATTTACGCGTCGCGACACGACTCGATCGGACAAAATCGACAATACAAGACTCAAGAACACATAACTCGACCCGACACCTAGGTTTCCTCAACCTAAGCTCGATACCATAAATGTAACACCCCGAGATCAAACCGGGAATATTACACGCCGCACCCTCTCCGTGAGGATCCACCGAGCTAGACATCAAAACAACACATTACATTACATACCGACGAATCAAAAATAACGGACCAATAGACCGATTTGGTCTTTCGTCACAGACTTACAAATCAAAATACATAAACTCATCCAGACTCATACCCACACAAGGGTAAAATACTTGCAACAATGAACAATAAGACAATGGAAAAGACAATACAATGGACTCGACTAATCGAACCCAAAATCGGCCTTCGTGTGATTAGTATCATTCGTCTTTCATCATCCCTCGTGCCGATCCCGTGTCTTGCTCCCGAAAACCCGCATGTACTGGACACAATCTGAGATATCCACCCCGATTACTGGGGTTAGCAAAACTCCACTGTTTCGCTAGTGCAAGTATAAAGTGCAAATACGAGCCATACACAACACATTCCGAGAACACAACGAAAGACTTCCGAGATATATTTAGTTAAAAGTAGTTCAAGTCTTGAAAGTAGAAACGAAGTAAGTAAGCACTTTGAAAACATTTCCAAATCTCGGGAGTTTTAAAACGTTAGAAATTGAGAAATTCTAAAGTTCCTCGAAAGCCATTTAGGGTCACAGCCCCAATGTTCATTTTTCAAAATACAAATCCGTTTAACAAAACACGGGGTCCACGACCCAACCATTCCGGTCACAAAACACAGGGTCCACGACCCGATCATCCACTTCAAATCACTTACAAGGACACATTACACATAACACATTAATCCTATGCCATTCTAGCCAAGCACCAAGACTCGAAATATAATGTCTCTCGACCCCGAGCACAAAGCATTGTGATACTCCGGACAATATCACAATTAACGAAAACATCAACGTCATCCTCAAGATGAAAACCACAACTGGTAACCCGCGGCCGTACCCCTTAGTATCGGCCCCCAGACATCCCGTCGGACACTCCGGGTGGGAAACCACTTCCGCGGCCGTACCCCTTAGTATCGACCCCCAGACATCCCGTCGGACACTCCGGGTGGAAGTTCATCCACACACACACCCAAGTCCACTTCCGTGGCCGTACCCCTTAGTATCGGCCCCCAGACATCCCGTCGGACACTCCGGGTGGAAGGAACAACACACACACACGTTCCAAAATCACAGTTGCAAACCACAAGCCTCGAAGGTCAATCACAGTATATATAGTCGAGGCACTTTACTAGAATGGCCAGTTCATCCAACATATATTCATAACCCAGAACTAATATTATCAACAAGAAAGCACACTATTCCAAAAGCACCGAACGGCACAACCAATATCACATAAATTCACATAATTCATCGATAACCACATGTCTCCACGTACAGCATAAACAAAGGGCTAAACTTCGAAACTTACCGACGACGTAATCACACACAATGGCATCACACGAAAGTATTACGATCTTATACTCAACATTAATACACGTATTCAATTAAGCATATTAATTCTCGGAACACACGAGTCGTCTTTAAGAAAATCATGTTGGTAAATATACCGATACTTTTGAAAAAAGATGGTTATGAATATTTATTTAGCACATATCGACGATTAACAACCATTATATCCACAAAACACGTAATGTATGGGCAAGATACTTGCCTCGATAATCGATGCCGGACACTCCCACAATCACGGATTAGTCGGGACACCTCGAACACCTACGATTCTCGTGCCAAGACAACGAATACACCCACAATCGAAAAGCTTGAAGAAAACGATTTAACGGAAGGGTTCCGACTCGAATTCTTTGCGAGAAATCTGACCCTAACATCATACCATCAATAAATTAACGAACGAACGAGGAAGAATAATCGTAGAACGCTCGAATCCTCTCTATGACATTTTATCGGACACCTTCAAGGTGTCGGTCAAGAACTCGACCAAAACAACGAATCGATACGATCCAACCATGGGATAACAAGGTAAAAGATATAAAACATCTAAATAATCATCAATCCATCATAATCCTAAGTTAAATCGGATTAATCGGACGAAAACAACAAAAATACCCAAATTCCCCAAAACTAGATTTCTAGGAAATCGACTGGTCAGTAGATTGGAGGATGTTATAGGACGGATGATTGATGATATGAACCTCCAAACTTCATGGATTTATTGTCCAACAACATCTATACATGATTACCCCCTCAGTAGCGGAATGGAAGAAGAGAAGTGAGAAAATGTCAAGAAAACGCCGCTGTGCCTTTTATAGCCGATCACGGCAGAGAGTCTTTCGCCCACCCTATCGGCCGAAAGGCTTCCGACATGATCGGCCGATACCCATACGTAAATGCCGGCAGCTTGAGTCTTTCGCCCACCCTATCGGCCGAAAGGCTTCGGACGGTGCCCGACAGTGACAGCCTTCCACTAAAACGACCATAACTCTCTCGTCAGGACTCCGATTGACTCACCGCTTGAACCATTGGAAAGCTAACTCGATGTTCTATAATATTGCAAAGATTTATAATTTTTGGAGTCACCAAAAATTAATGGTGATCTAACAAAGTCGAACTCATACTTAGAAAAGTCGTTTAGTAATCCCGAATTCAACAAAACGACACCGAAACCCGAGCGAATACGAACCAAGATACGGTTACGAAGTACTCACAAAGACGAATCCGAGAGCTAGTAGAACACACGATTCCGACCACCCGAAGGCTCGAAATTCGACAACGGAAGGTAATTACCCCAAACTTTGGGAAATTACGAAAATGGCCCAAATGCCCGAAAATCACCATACGACAACGAATAATCAAACCGAAGCTCACAACACGTATAACAAAGTTAAACAGACTTGCGGGAAACTCGAAACAACAGTTTCGGACGAGATTCGCAAGAATCGAACTCAAGTGCGGAAAAGTCGCTAAAAAGCACAGAACTCAACGAAACGACACCGAAACGAACTCGGATGTCAAAAAGTGTAGAATTAATTATTCTCAGAATGACGAAACGGACATGAGCGAGTCGTCAAAACAGACTTCCGCCGAAAAAAAATAATTACCGGAAATCGAAAATTGCGGATATTACATTAAGGGCCCTCTTTCGATCTGTGTCCACCATGTGCTCCACAAAGAAGCTGATTTGGTTGAATTTTCTCTCATATTCTTCAACCGTCATTCCTCCTTGTTCAAGGTTCCAAAACTCTCTCTCCATTTTCTCTCGGTAGTGATGTGGGTAGTACTGTTCCATCACTATCTCCTTGAACCGATCCCATGTTAATGCAGCACGCTCGGCCGCCGACCTCAAACGCCAATAGCTTATCCACCAGCGTCCAGCATCCTCCACCATTTGATATTGGCCACAAATAATTCTTTGCGCATCAGTGCACCCAATGAGCTCAAAGGTGCGCTCCAGCGACAAGAACCATTCATCAACGAAAGCTGGTCCTTCTCGACCGTTGAATATGGGTGGAGTGAAACGTCGGAATTGTTGCACAACTTGTGCCTGAGTAGGAGCTGGCACGTTATTGTTGTGGTTATCCTGACCTTCGTCACCACCACCGAGGTTGGCATTCTGACCACCGAGATTATCTGCACCTCGGTTAGCTGGGCGTCCACGTCCACGAGTTGCCATTATCCTAAGGCATACCACACGCAACGATCCTTCAGTACTTACCCAACGAGAGGGATAAATAAAATGGAGCGTTACACTGCATCTATAGGTTGAGCACCAGAGATTTCTAGGAATGATGACTTTCGCATGTCACACATATACTTATGAAATTATTAGAAAACAATTTCATGCCCAAATATTTTATCATAAAATTCTTATATACAAAATAGACTGAAGATGCATCTTTAATGCATGAATCATGGTTGATCTGGGAACTGCATTTATCACATAATGAATGATCATAACTTAATGTATCTTGGAGTCGATGTGGAGCGGCAGAGGTGGATGATCATAATTGCTAAAAATATTTGATTACTTGCGAAAATGAAATTTTAGTTTAGAAAAAGAAACCATTTTAACGAGTCTACAGAACCGTAAACCCGCTACGATACCACTTATGTAGCGACCACTTTTCTAAAATATAATTCTTCAAATTTTTAAGAAGAATAATTAAAAATGCTGCAGCGGAAATACATTTCAAAAAGACGAACTTAATAATCGCAAGTAATAGTCCCAAGTCACCATTAAATAAAAAAAAACATACTTTGTCGTTAAAATAAAACAAATGGAACAATCGTTCATAAAACATGGTTTGAGAAAAATAACATTAAATAAATAAATATCTAGTCATAGGCTTGATCATCCCACTCTCAAGCGCATGACACACCGAGCTCCTCAACCTGAAAGGGGTAAATAGTGGGGTGAGCTTCCAACTCGCTCAGTGTGGAGAGTACGCGATATGTCTACGTTAATTACTAAATATATTAGCAAGTATAAACAACATGACTGATAAATTCTGATGCCCGTCGGCTAGCCCGAAGGCTTTATGCACAATTAAGTGCTTCTGACTGATTTGCACATTTAAGTGCTTCTGACTGATTGCACATTTAAGTGCTTCCGATGGTTGCACATTTAAGTGCTTCGATAGTTGCACATTTAAGTGCTTCGATAGTTGCACATTTAAGTGCTTGATCGATTTCACGTGCACATACGAGACAATATATAAAGCAATTAAAATAAACAAAAGCGTAATAAATCCCCACACCTGGATAAAATGCAGTTCTTGAACTTGAATGTGATGAGATGCTTGACTCGACAATTCTAGGCCCGTAAGTTCTTGTTATTATATACAAATAATAATAATAGTTTATTATTAATATAATACTACAATTGAAGATAAAATACAAGACATAATTTAAATTGAATATTAATATAATTTGATAGAGTCAATAGGTTAAAGGCTTGGTCAATAAGGGATTGATTTGAACATGAAAAACCGAATGAGGTCAAATTGAAATAATCGGTAAATTGGGGTTGAATTGAAAATACTGGAAAGCTAATTAGGGTAACACTGAAAGAATTAAACATTTGAGGACTGAAATTGAAAGCGTTATTAAGTTGATTGGGGTTAATTTGCAAGAACTAAAAACTTGGGAATGAAATTGAAATTTGATGAAAGTAATTGGGACATAAATTCGTTTCACAGGGGAAAGAAGTCAGATCCCTACTCTCTCCAGAACTCTCGATATCCACTCTCTCCCCCGATTCTCCCTCTCGCAAAATCCCTCGTAGAGAATATAGGAAGAAGACGGTAGGAAAAAAAAATGGCGGCGGGTCGCAAAATACTTGCAGCGAGTTGCATCTGCGATACTGGTGCGAGTATCCGATGAAGGATTCATGGCCGCGGTTTAGGGTTAGACCCAGTTGGTGGGTCTTATGAGTTCGAGCTATTGTGGATGGGGTGCAGAAGAGCTTCGTCCCCTAGATCCTTCGGTGAGCAGTGCTGGAGGTGATGCGACCGGAGATGACAAGACGGCAGATGGGTTTGGGCTAGAAAAAAAAAAGAAATCCTCCAGCAAATTTCTTTCCATTTCTAGAATAGGGCTCGGGCTTCAGGTAAAAAAAAAGGAAATCTTCATTTTAGATGAGTGGTTTAGGTTTAATAGTTATGCTGGGAGGATTTATGAAAGAGAATGGAGAGTATTGATCTTCTTTTATGGCTTCTGCCGAGGGAAGAGAGTGGGGGACCGAATTCCCTTTTTTTATTTTTGAAATTGTGAGATGAAAAGTGTTTGTAATCGAAAGACTTACACAAGGATTTATCCGGGTTGCGTGTATGTTCTTGAGCAGAGAAAAATATGTTGTTTGATTTTTGAGATGAAGTTTTGATAACGGAAATTTTGCTGTAAAGTGAGATGTAGTGTGTACAGTATTGCCTGTTCAACGTGAAGTGTGAATCTGTGAAGGTGGGTTCTTATATACAGAATATGTTAACTACTCCCCCATGATGGATAACTTCCCCTGAAGTTCCTCTCCCTCATCTCCACTCTTGCCAACCTCCATTGTGAGAACGTGGAGTTCCCACCTTTGTGTCCATGTGGATTATTTCCAACTGGGTTGGGGTTATTAATTTTTAGTTGGGCTTGGACTCATATTGGTTGGCTGGCCCCAAATGAATGGATTAAAATTAATTGAAATGTACTTGTGAAATCTTATGGGTAACGATTAATATTCCTTAAAATTTGACTCGGGCCTAGAAATGATGAGATGAAATGATGAATTAAAATGAGAAATAAAACGATATGAATCACTTGACTTGTCATGAATAATAATGACATAAATGAATTTGCATGATCATGAAATAAAATGAATTAAACGATAAATTATTCGGGCATTAATTTAATAACATTGAACATATTTTCTATAATTCACAATAAATGTATATGCGAAATCGGGGCGTTACAGAGATGAAGATGAAAATAGTGGGCTGAGAAAATTAAGGAACATAATAATACCCTTCGGTGATCCCATAAATTTAGGAGTGATTTTCATTTAATTATTAATATATAATTCCCCTTTTCTCTTTATAAAATAATACACGATTTTCTATTATTTACATTTATGCCATCAGCCATTTATATCCATTGATCAAGTAAATCAAAGGCTAAAAATTAGTTCTCGCACTTAAGAGAGTTCTGAAAATAAAGTTACAATATATATATATATCACACACACACTCAAAAGATGGTCGTTCCATCTAAAAAATAAAACTGACTAATCAATATATTCATATATCGCTCCACATTTCAATAGATATAGTTGTTCGCCACTGATTGGCGTTTTCTCTTTGTTGTTCTTAGACTCTCAAAAAATAGTTCTGCAGCATCCTCTTCATCACTTGAATCTTCATCTTCTAGTTCCACAGGAAATTCATCCGAGCGACACTCATTACGAAGGAAATTGTGCATTCCAACGCAAGCCAACACTAGTTATGCTTGTGTATTATGTGGAAATGGAGGAGCCATTTTGAATAGTGTAAACCTTGATTTGAAAATTCCAAATATTCTCTCGATTACGTTTCTCAATGAAGCATGTCGAAGATTGAATAACTCTTTGGCATTTTCTGGATCATGACCTTGACCAGCAAAATCTTGAAGATGGTAGCGAACACCTCGAAATGGAGCTAAAAATTGGCGTCGATTTGGAAATCCATAATCCATCAAGAAAAATTTACCTAATAACAAACACATCAAATAAACAATATGTTACTAGTATCCCCCATTTAAGCATATACAGAAGTATTTAGCAAATTTAAAATAAAAAACTTTGTGGCACTTTCAGACCATTCCTTCTTGATAAAACATCACTCAACACTTTAGAATCATGTGTTGATCCTTCCCACCCACTAAGTGCTATGGTTGTATACTGCAAAGCATACTTTATGCTTGTATTACCTTATCTCCCTGTAACTACCTATGAGAATATTAATTACATTTAGTCACATATTTTGCATATTTATTCACGTTATGGTTATGCAAATGTAATATCTAAATATTTTATATTGTAGATAATGTGGTGTGTTGGTGTCACATGGAAGATCACATTATCGGTGTCTTATAAAATAATATAATAGTTCACAACTTATATAATTATTAGACAAATTATATGAAAGGTTGTAGTGCATGTTTGAGATTAGTTGGTCTTCACTATTAGCATGCATTAGCGTATTTGCATACGTTGAACTAGATCGAAGTGAGATAGTGTCTTCTGTACTGATTGTAAGAATAACGTAAATCTCGGATAATTATTATTTCTTAATTCTAAGTATATAATATTTAATAGTGTATTTATAATATTTATTGCTTCGATTTACCATGGGCGGAAGTCAAAATGATTGACTCAATAAGTTTCGTATATTAGGAAATAATATTATTTATATGACCATTATTATTATAACAGAAATCGTGTCCCGACTCGTGCGGGTTGATGATGTTTCCTTGAGGAGCTCGATAATAATTATTATATTAAATCCTGCAGATGGATTTAATTACGATATAATAATAAGGTTCGAGTGGTACTACTCTTGGATAAAATATTAATTAATTAAAGGTGTCAGTAGGTTAAATTAATTAATGAACATTCGATATCTTAAACACGGAAAATAATATATTTAAATAAGGATCCCGATTTCGTAAATTGAGATTTGGGTTGGAAGTACAATATTAATTCTCTAGTGGACTGAATTGATATTAGTAAACTCAACCATATTAGGAAAGGAATTAATATGGAAAGTTGTGTTGCACTATGAGTCTTACCCCAATCCTCCTTAAGATCGCTAGCGTAGTCTAAAAGCCTATAAATAGGACTTATAGGGTTCGGCCGTGATGTTCAATTTCTACTTGAGAGATCGATTTTTTTTATCTTGTGTTTAATTGTAGATCTTGACTTGTGTATTTGATTCTACAATTTACATAACACATCAATTTTCTAAGAGTATTTACATAATACTAGAAAATAAAGAAAAATCGAGTGACTCCGAAGAATATATTCGGCCGATCCACATTTATCCAAGCAAGATTCGATATCTCGTTGCCCACACAACGTACGGATTAAGGTGGATTATACTCTAGAAGATCTAAAGGTAGAAATACAAGAAGATCGAGGAGCAAACAACCACTACGCTTCCCAGGTAAATATCCTATGATCTTTGATCTAGATTAGGATATTTAATTTACCAAGGTATTTATTTAATAAATAATAAATAATATTTAAATTGCTTATTAATCTTAGTATTTAATTAATTAGCATGCCTAAATAAATTTTGTGCTCGTGGATGCGTAAAACGCGCTAATCAAACTCTTCCAAGCTTCGCTCCCGCTGCGTTTCATTTCCAACACTAAACATATAAATAAATTTCAAATCAAAATCACAAGCTGCTAGAGCATTTTGTGAAAATATTCCATGACGATTGCGGCATCTGCTTGTATCACGTCCAACTATCATCACTGGATATGGGTCCCGTCAATATCTCTAACACAATCCTAAAAAAATAAACAATAATAATGATAATCATATAAGATAATAAAGATAGTGGCAATAATAAAATAGCACATAATCACTTATTTTAAAGTAGGGATAAAATCTTGTGTTTTATCTTATTTTCTACGGGGTTGTGGATGCTGGCTTTGCCATCATATCTGCTGCAAGTTTGTTCAATGCCTTCAAGATACTCATTGTACCTCTTCTTAAACCATTTGAGACGACTTTGATATTGGGGGAAAGTCTTCTCACACCCATGTTTTTCATTAAGAGCAGGAAGTATCTAGTTTACCACAATTAGCTTGCTAAATGAGCCATTACTATCACGCCATCCACGAGCGGCTGTGTTCGCTATATTTTTAAATAATATGCAAGTGTACGGAGTAAATGCAGAAAGTGGCGAGCAATGTCGTATTCCACAGAGACTAAATATTCCTATTGTGTTGAGTACTAGATTATAATAATTCCGGTTTTATCTAGACGATCGAAAGGTGAATGAATGTTTAACGATATAAAATAAAATGATGACAATATATTAAAACAATTGAAAATATCCGAATTAAAGAGAAATTAAAGAGTTTAGAAAGTTAGATTCCAAGACTAGGTCTCCGTTGATCACTAAGTTTAGTCAGGATTGATGTCGAAGGGTTCTAAGTGCGTCTCCAAAATGATAATCACAACAATATTCTAAAGTCTCTCTCGAGATGCAGTAAAACATAGATTAAACAACCTATAACAACGTCTCCGTCTATTATAAATTATCTAACTCCAAAATATTCATAAGATTAAATATTATCATAGTTCATCACTGATTTCTCAATCTCGTAATTTACTACGTCAAATACTCGAAACCTATTAATGCCCTCTTCTCTCGAATTATGAGCAATTAAGTTAAACATGTAAAAACATTGATAAAGTGTTATAACATGAATTAAAACCAAGCATTTGATAAAGAAATCACACTAGATATATATAATCATAAATCCCTCAAAAACAACATGAATCAACGTACTCCCATGCCCGGAATCTAACAAGTTTAGTCGGACATGGTAATGAAAGAAATCTCAATAAATATCATGTTCATCATGTTCATGCTAAATAAAACAACAAAATGAGTAAAAGATAGGGAGAAGATAAAACTCGGCTGGTGTCTTGAGTGGACTCGAATCAAGCCTTTAAGTCTTCTTGGTTTGTTTTTCCTTGGTTCCTTCAAAATCTCCTTCTTTTTGGTAAGTTTTCTCTCAAATCTTGTGTTTTTTCTTCTCTCACCAACTCCCTAAAATCTCTCCAAATCAGAATATATCCATAAGTCCAGCCAAAGATCCTTTTTATAAAGCCACAATACCATTTTTCTTGTTCAAATCATGCAAAAATGTCAAAAAAGTGATTTTGCACCGAAAAGTGACACGGCTAGTGTCCCTGACACGGCCCGTGTCATAGTGCTCTAGAAACAGCAAAAGTCACTGGACAAGGAACTCGACCGTGTCAGTTGACACGGCCGAGCAAGTGACACGGCCCGTGTCAAATGACACGGCCGAGCCTGTGTTGGTCCGTTTTGACTCTGTTTTGACTGTGTTTTCGTCTCGATCTTTCGTTTCCGCATTGCTTGATATGTATTGGGGATTGAGACTTCGTTCTTACTTGATTAATATCCATGTAAAATCAATAAAATGTACACAAGCGTGATCGAGTCCAATAAACACAATATGAGCACAAACGACACAATTCTACACATTTTAGGATCTTAAAATCCGGAAAAGCTTTGCAAAAATATGTGTAAAATGAGTGTTATCAAAATTCCCCAAACTTGAACGTTGATCGTCCCGAGCAATGCACTTCAAAATAACCACTCTTAAGGGAACTCGTCCCTCAACACACCTCAAAGGATCATTTTGAAAAATTCATCAATATGCCTCAAGAAATAAATAAGTCGAGTTCTATAAAGTATTCAAATCTCTGGGGTGCTTCCTTAACATCATAGCTAATACTTGAATAATATGAACCTCACCGGTCAAGTGTATTCCCTCATTCTCAAAGTGTATAATGGGATAAGTGACGCTCAAAACTCATTCAATGAAATAAGAGTCACCATAGGCTTGCCAATTGTCTACATCTCTACCACTAGTTGTGCATGCAAATTTGGTGAATCAAAAAGGACTTTATTGGTTGTAATGTAGGCTTTTTGGTCGGGGTAAGATAAATATGGCTTACTAGACCCTCTTTCTTCCTCTCATCATGCATGCAAATTTGGTGAATCAATTAATGCTCGTGCAGTGGCTAAAAACGGTCGTCCAAGTATTTCTAAACCCTCTTTCTTCCCCTCATCATCAAGCACCATAAGATCAATGGGGAAGGTGGCCGCGCTGTCGTGACGCGTCAAAATTAGTTATTTTTATTTTTCCTTAGCTTACTTCTACTAACTAGTAGTGTCGGCAAGTAAGGGTCGATCCTACGGAGAACGGTAAATCAATTATGCTTTTTAAGGGTTAAGTACTTTTAGCAATTAAAATAAAATAAAAACGAGAGGGGGGATTTCAGTTTCTAATCTTAACTAAAATAATTTGCGTAAAATAAATTAAATTAAAATAAGGAAAGGAAATAAAAATCGAAAATATCAATTAAGGAATAATCTAGTTCTTAGTTCTGTTATCCACCGTTTCGAATTAATTCAAGTTTCAATGCAGCACTTATCTCTTCTCTAATCTCATGAGCTCCTATTCCGAAGCCAACAACAAGCTCTGTTGACCCCAATTATTTCTTAAGTTTATTCAATTAAAACAAGCTCTTTAATTGAACCTATCTATGCGGTGGATTCAAAACAAGCTCTTCAAATCTCGCTCGCTAGATGCATTAAAAACCAAAATAATGAAATAGGCAAGATATTAAGTTCATAAGCTCGACTTAAGGGATCTCGATTTTGTGTTACTCAATTGAGAAATTTTAATTGTTTGCTACTTGTGAAATTAAAATTGCAACAATTATGGATTACAACTCAATTTCTAGCATAAGACATAAAACCCCTAATCTAGTTGGCCAAACCAATTCAAGAAATTACATGGCATAGTAGTGAATTCAATAACACAAAAGTAATTCAAGAGATTTCGAGTTGAGAGTACGCTACGGGATTAAAACATGAATAATTCAAATACGGTTTCAAACTTTACTAATAACTAGAATAGAAAATTAGCCGGACATATTGGCTTTAGAAAACATCAAATTAATAATAGACATAAGAAGAAAGAAATTCAAACGGTGTAGTCTTCTTCCTCGTACGTCGGAAACGGCTCGGTTTTGCCTCGTGACAATTTCGGTTCGGTCGTCCGATCTTCCTCCTCTGCTCCAGCCGTGAGAATGGTGATAATAATGGTGGTGGTAATGGTGCTGAATAATAATCTCAGCCCCCTCATTTTTATAATAGTCCCTTATCTATTAGTTTCCTTCTTTAATTGGATCTCCTTCCTTCTTATCCTTCTTGAGTTTTAATTTCCCTGGAGTTTTTCTTTCTAAATCTATTCAAATGCCTTTTATAGCCTAGGGGGCGATTTTATGCCTTGTGGAACTGATTGGGGCGGATTGGAGTCGTTTCTTGGAGGCCAAGTAAGATTATTTTCGGAATAGGGCCGACACTGGGTCACCGAACCGACACTGGGCCACCGAGTGTCGCGCGACAGTTTCTTCATTAAAGCCCAAATCACCTTGGCATGGTCCGTTTGATGGCCCAAACTATTCCTTAAGCTTAAAAACTCCACCAAACACCTAAATTAAACAACAAATTGCCAAGTGAAGTAAATTTCATACAAAATATAAATAGGTGGAAAATAACTCAGTGTGCCAACATAAAATTAATTAAAACCTTATAATTAACCATAATTTTAGCACATAATTTTCGTCCTATCAGAAGGCAAATTTATCAATCTTTACAATCATGTCCTCCACTATTCCCCTTGGGTACGCCAAAGATTGATCTAAGAAGTGTAAATGCACTGGAGATGGCCTCAATTCTCCTAATCCAAGTGTCCTGAAAATAGATAAAGGCAATATATTAACACTTGAACCGTGATCGAAAAATACATCTTTTAATGAATATCCAGAAAAGAGCAATTAATTGAAAAACTCCCTGGATCGTTAAGCTTTTTCGGTAGGCGCTCCAATTTTTTTTTCTTTGACGCCATGTCTTGCATGAAAACCTCAAATTTCTTCTTCTCCTTGATATGCTCAATATCAGACCGATTCTTCACCTCATTAATGGACATTATCAAATCATCTTTACTAGATAATACAGTTGCATCTTCGTCTTCATTCTCTAATTCCGGTAGCTCTTCATTCACAATATACGAAAAAATAGCATTGCATTGTGCTTTTGGATTTTCCTCGGTGTTGCTTGGAAATTGGCCCTTTTGATGTTGGCTTCCTACGATCTTACCCAATTGACCGATTTGCGTTTCTAGTTTTCTCATTTGAGCTCCAACGGTGGTTGCTAATCGAGTCACATGATTTTCAATCCGATAAAGTTTTTCTTCATCTCGGGTAAACCGACTTTTTGTTTCCATCATAAAAGTAGCCAAAATATTCTCTAGATTAGAATTTGGCTTGGACTCTTCTATCACCACATCATTTGACACTTTAAATCGAGTCGGTGTTTGCAACACATTTCTCGAATTCCCGTAGCTAAGATTCTCGTGATTCCTATTTGAAGGATGATAAAATCCCGGATGAGGATTATTTTGCTAGTTGTTGAAATTATGGTTTTTGATGTAATGAGCTTCCTCCAACGGGTTCGGTGGTGGTGCACTTCCTTTGGGAGTTATTTTTCATTTGCACTCTTCGTCAGAACTCCCAAATGGTTGGTCAAAATCGACATTTGTGCAGTTAAAGCCTTTATAGAATTCGAGTCTGAAACTTCAGCCACTCTACGAACATTAGTCCTCTCGGTAGGCCATTGAAAGCTATTCATGGCCATCTCCTCGATCAATTCATATGATTCATTTGCGCTTTTGGCTAGTAGCGCTCCTCCGACCGATGCATCAACAAGATTTCTCGTTTCTCCGGCCAACCCATTGTAAAAGAAACACATTTGTTGGTCTTCCAGAAAACCATGACCTGGACATCGTCTTAACAAATCCTTGGAGCGTTTCCACGCCTCATATAACATTTCTGAATCCATTTGTCGGAACTGGATGATTTCGCTCTTCAATCTCATAGTCTTGTTGGGCGGGAAGAATTTGAAAAGAAACTTTTCGCCTAATTTGTCCCATGTACTTATGCTCCCCGAAGCAAGAGTTCCAAGCCAACTACGAGTCTTCTCTCTCAAGGAGAACTGAAATAGCTTCAATCTTATTACATCGTTTGGCACCTCATTCATTTTTATGGTGTCACAAATTTGAATAAAGTGGAATAAATGGGTGTGTGGATCTTCCGTGGCAAATCTACCAAACAGATTCTGTTGAACCATCGATATTAATAAAGGCTTCAATTCAAAATTTAGGACGTTGATAGGAATATGAGAAATTACCCCATAATTTTAGTCAAGCCTCGGCCAAAATCCATCCTGAATCGATTGAATTCGAACTGCGGGCTGCTCAACCCGTACGCCTCCATTGTTTGGATTGTGGGCTATTGTTAGGCGTATTTTTATACGCTTATTTATCATTATTTCGTATTATTTTGGAGAGTAAATTTGCTTAAATGAGCTCTTAATGCCTTAATCTTATATGTTTGTCAGGTGATTGGAGTCCGGAAGCTAAAACGAGGCGAAACGGGCGAAAACGGCAAATTTTGGCCGTGAGCCGCGGCACAAGGAAGCAGGGCCGCGGCACAGGAAGGCAACCAGCAAGCACAGAGTAAACTGTACTCTGTGCCGCGGCACAGTCCAGGTGAGCCGCGGCACAGATGAATCAAATGACGCCCAGGCCTCCAGCTGAAGCCCATGTGCCACGGCACAGATTTAGTGCGCCGCGGCACACTAGACGGTTTTTGTATGCTCCGCGCGGATTTGGGCCGTTTTGAAGCCAGTTTTCGACCTACTCACACGGACGCGATTTGGAGACTGTGAAAAGCTATAAATAAGGGTTTAAGACCCTAATTAATAATCTTTGATCTTTAACCTGGGATCTTTTAATCTGGAATTCTTTGGAGGCTTGGGAAAAGGAGGAAAGCAGAAGACTTCAAGAGTAGAGGGCGGAAGCCGAAGAACGGAGGAATCCGAGCTTCATCTGCGTTTGATTTTAATGCTTTCATTCATATATTCTGTATTTTCATTTATTAGCATGTCAGGCTAAAACCCTAATCTAGGATTTTGATGAACCCTAAGTTTTGACGGATTTGCTTGAGATTATCTAATTAATTACCTTTTTGTTGAGTTTTCCCAATCGTGTTTAATGCTTTCAATTATCTGGCCAATAGTTGTATTGATTTAATCATTCAATTCGAATCGGGAGAGGAGAATTGGTGAGGAACTATTGGTGAGGACCGTTTTATTCTGTGAGATAGGAATATACTCATAGAAACTACGTGGCATTTTGGAGATTTTATGCTTTTTGCCTATTGACGAATTAATTCGCCTAGGGATAGAGTGCGTTATTCGCCTTTAGAAAAATCTATTGACCTCGGGAGAGGCGGTAGAATATGTTAGCAATCTCCGCCTTCAATAAAGTGGGAAAATTATTAACTTCAGATAATCGAGAGTAAATTCGGATAAACCGAGGTGGATTCAGAATCCTAGACTTATTCATCATTTGATTTCCTTTCTTCAAGCTATCGTTTTTTACTATTTAGTTTTTATTAATTCTTTTAGTAATTAATTGCAAACCCAAAGTTCGATTGTTCAGATAAAACTAGAATACATAAAAATAGGTAGTTAGTGATTCAGTCCTCGTGGGAACGATACTCACTCATCACTTTATTACTTGTAAACGATAACGTGCACTTGCGTGTAAGAAATATCGCAACAAGTTTTTGGCGCCGTTGCCGGGGACTGAAATTTTGCTAATATCGATTTTAGTATTTCTAGTCTTAGTTTGAACGTTTTTATTTTATTATTTTTGTGTATTTAATTTTATTTATTTATTTGTTTTTCCTTTCAGGATCTTTCGCATAGTGCATGAGAAAACTCGGTAACGAAGGCCTACTACCTTTGGATACCGAACTCGAGCGCACTCTTCGAAGGAACAAGAAGGAGAAACGAGAGTTACAGACGACGGTGAACATGGCCGAGAATATCGAAATTCAAGGAGGAAATAATATTGTGCAGCAAGCTCAACCGGAAATGGCACTTCGAGACTATGACATGCCGCAGATCAACGCAAACTTTTCGGGGATTCGGCGTCCCACTATCCAAGCCAACAACTTTGAGATCAAGCCTGCGATCATTCAAATGGTGCAGGCAAGCCAATTTTGTGGATTGCCGAATGACGACCCAAACGCTCATATTGCTTATTTTCTTGAGATTTGTGACACGTTCAAGAACAATGGTGTCACCGACGATGCTATCCGATTAAGGCTTTTCCCTTTCTCTTTGAGGGATAAAGCGAAATTTTGGTTGAATTCCTTACCGCTGGGGTCGATCACAACATGGGCAGAGTTAGCGCAAGCCTTCCTTTCGAAATTCTTCCCACCTTCTAAGACGGCGAGATTGAGAAACGAGATCACCACCTTTGGTCAGTATGATATCGAATCGCTCCACGAGGCGTGGGAGCGATATAAAGATTTGTTACGGAGATGCCCTCATCACGGCCTTCCAGACTGGCTTTAAATTCAGACGTTCTACAATGGATTGAGTGCCTCTACACGCACTCTCGTGGATGCAGCCGCCGGTGGAGCTTTGATGGGAAAGACTATGGCCGAGGCACACTCGTTGTTGGAAGCTGTGGCCGCAAATGCATATCAATGGCCATCTGAAAGATTAACGCCGAAGCGAGTTATGGAAGTTTCTAGTAATGACCCGATATCTACATTGTCAGCCCAAGTCGCAGCGTTAACACAGCAGCTCCAAGCATTTTCGCATGCTCCTTCCCCCGTTACCATTGAGACGTGCAATTGGTGTAACGGATCTCACCCTAGCGTGGAGTGTCAAGTCGGAAATCCGTTCGAGCAGCCCCAAATTGAACAAGCCCAGTTTGTAGGAAACGGAACCGGCAAAATAATCCGTACTCCAACACGTATAATCCGGGGTGGCGTAATCATCCCAACTTTTTGTGGAGAAACGGACAGATCTCAAACCAACCCCCGTTCCCTCAAAACCAACAGCAGCCCCCTCCCGCTCCAAAAGTTTCTCTCGAGGAAGCAATTGCGAAATTGGCAGCGAATACGAGTCAATTCATGACCCGTACTGAAGCGACATTGCAGAATCATTCCGCTTCCATTTGCAACTTGGAAGTCCAGCTGGGCCAAATTGCTAATGTATTGACAGCCCGCCCGGAGGGAGCATTGCCAAGCACAACCGAGACAAATCCTAGAGAGAGTCTAAATGCAATCAGTTTGAGAAGCGGGAAGGAGGTGTGTGACCATCCCGAGAGAAGTGAAAAGAGGAGTGAAATTGAGGAAAAGAATAATTTAGCGACGGAGGAGTCACAAGATTTGAGACCTTCGATAACGTTTCCGGATAACTCGAAGGCATGTGTGCCCCCCGTTCCGTTTCCACAGAGATTACAGCAGAAAAAGGCGGACAAACAATTCTCTAAGTTCCTTGACGTGTTCAAAAAGCTTCATATTAACATTCCATTTGCTGACGCGTTGGAACAAATGCCGAGCTACGTTAAATTCATGAAAGAGATATTGTCGAAGAAAAGAAAACTCGAGGAGTTTGAGACAGTCACCTTGACAGAGGAATGCAGTGCCATCCTTCAAAAGAAGCTCCCACCAAAGTTGAAAGATCCGGGAAGTTTCAACATACCGTGCACCATGGGGAATCTTTCTTTTAATAAGGCATTGTGCGATCTCGGTGCTAGTATTAACCTCATGCCTCTGTCGATTTTTAAGAAGCTGGGAATTGGAGAAGCAAAGCCGACGACGGTCTTGCAATTAGCGGATCGATCTATCAAATATCCGAGGGGAGTAATAGAGGACGTGTTAGTTAAGGTTGACAAATTTACCTTTCCAGTGGATTTTATTGTGCTCGATATGAAGGAAGATCAAGATATCCCAATTATCTTGGGAAGACCATTCTTGGCGACCGGCCGAACTGTGATCGATGTGGAAAAGGGGAAGCTAACTCTACGTGTTCAAGAGGAGCAAGTAACGTTCAATATCTTTCGATCCGTAAAATATCCGAGGGACGCTGAAAATTGTTTCCAAGTTGACGTCATTGACTCGTGCGTGAGTAGAACTTTTCGAGAAAATTATCCACCCGATCCATTGGAATCCGTTTTGATTGGGGCTGTTTCCGAACTAAATACAGAGCATGCAGCCTATGTACGTCACATGGATGCTTCCCCGCCAATTTTCATTCGTCAACCATTCAAGGAGCTCGGAAGTTCACTAACTCGACCCGTCCCATCGATCGAAAAACCTCCAAAGTTGGAACTCAAGAAGCTGCCGCCTCATTTAAAATATGCATTTTTGGGGCCCGACGACTCCCTTCCAGTTATTCTTTCGGCCACTTTAGCGGGAGATCAAGAGGCGAAATTATTAAGAGTTTTGAGGGAGTACAAATATTCTCTTGGATGGTCTATTGCGGATATTAAGGGGATCAGCCCGTCAATTTGCATGCACAAGATTTTGATGGAGGAAGACTACAAACCATCCGTGGAGCATCAACGCCGGTTGAATCCAAACATGAAGGAGGTGGTAAAAGTCGAGGTTTTAAAACTCCTCGACGCAGGTATGATCTTTCCGATTTCTGATAGCAAGTGGGTAAGTCCGGTCCAAGTTGTGTCGAAAAAAGGTGGGATAACGGTTGTTCAAAACGATAATAATGAATTAATTCCCACTAGGATTGTCACGGGGTGGCGTATGTGCATAGATTATAGGAAATTAAATAAGGCCACTAGAAAAGATCATTTACCCTTACCTTTTATTGATCAGATGTTAGATAGATTAGCCGGACACGATTTCTATTGCTTTCTCGATGGTTACTCGGGGTATAATCAGATTTACATAGCCCCCGAAGACCAAGAGAAAACGACGTTTACATATCCTTACGGCATTTTCGCTTATAGGCGCATGCCTTTTGGATTGTGTAATGCGCCGGCTACTTTTCAACGGTGTATGATGGCTATTTTTTCTGACATGGTAGAGCAGTGTATTGAGATTTTTATGGATGATTTTTCTGTTTTTGGAGATTCGTTTGACATTTGTTTGAAAAATTTGCAGAAAGTCTTGAGAAGATGCGAAGAGACAAATTTGGTCTTGAACTGGGAGAAGTGTCATTTTATGGTGCAGGAGGGCATTGTGCTTGGCCATCGAATATCCTCACATGGGATTGAATTCGACCGAGCGAAAATTGAAACAATTGAGAAGATGCCTCCGCCCACTTCGGTCAAGGGGATTAGAAGTTTTTTGGGACATGCCGGTTTCTATCGCCGATTTATTAAGGATTTTTCGAAGATCACGAAGCCGCTGTGCAATCTACTCATGAAGGATGTTCCATTTACTTTTGACGAGTCGTGTAAAGAAAGTTTCGATTTATTGAAGAAAGCTCTAAGCACGGCACCAGTGATAGTCGCTCCGGATTGGGACCTTCCGTTCGAGTTAATGTGTGATGCAAGCGACTTTGCCATTGGGGCTGTTTTGGGGCAGAGACGAGGGAAGGTGTTCCATGTCATATACTATGCGAGCCGAACACTCGATGACGCCCAAAGAAATTATGCCACAACGGAGAAGGAATTGTTGGCGGTGATCTTTGCATTTGATAAATTTCGGGCGTATCTACTGGGAACGAAAGTGATAGTGTGGACCGACCATTCAGCAATAAAATACCTTTTGGAGAAGAAGGATGCCAAACCAAGGTTGATTCGGTGGGTGCTACTCCTACAAGAATTCAATTTGGAGATTCGGGACAAGAAAGGGACTGAAAATGTTATAGCCGATCACCTTTCACGATTAGAGAGTCCCCTCGAGAAGGGAGAAAGTCAGCCACAAATCATAGAAACCTTCCCCGACGAGCAGCTCTACAAGTTGGATTCAAAACACGCGCCTTGGTATGCTGATCTAGTGAACTACTTGGCAAGTAAAACAATTCCGAACGACCTCTCACGCCATCAAAAGAAGAAGCTAATCTCGGACGCTAAGTATTATTTGTGGGACGATCCTTTTCTTTTCAAGAGATGCCGCGATCGAATCATCCGTAGATGTATTCCGGATGAACAAATCCACAGTGTGCTAAACCATTGCCATGCATCACCCTACGGTGGACATTTTAGTGGAAATAGAACAGCGGCGAAGGTCTTACAATCGGGGTTCTATTGGCCGTCCTTATTCAAGGATGCTCACTCCTTTGTGTCCGCGTGTGATCGGTGTCAACGGACGGGAAACATCTCAAGACGACACGAAATGCCGCTGAACACCATACTTGAAGTTGAATTGTTCGATGTATGGGGAATCGACTTCATGGGTCCATTTCCTCCATCAAATAAGAATCTCTATATTTTGGTGGCCGTAGATTATGTCTCAAAATGGGTTGAAGCGGTGGCACTACCTACGAATGGGTCCAATGTCGTAATCAAGTTTATAAAACAATATATCTTCACACGTTTTGGGACTCCACGTGCTATTATCAGTGATGGTGGGTCACACTTCGACAACAAATTTCTTGATGCGCTTTTGAGAAAATACGAGTCACTCATCGTGTTGCTACTGAGATACCATCCTCGGACGAGCGGTCAAGTCGAGATATCAAATCGAGAGCTGAAGTGGATCCTAGAAAATACGGTCACTCGTCTCGAAAAGATTGGTCATTTAAACTCGATGATGCACTTTGGGCGTACCGGACTGCGTATAAAACACCTATCGTAATGTCGCCCTACAGATTGGTTTATGGGAAAGGTTGCCATTTACCCGTAGAGATGGAACATCGTGCTTACTGGGTGATAAAGAAACTAAACTTTGATCTGAAATCTGCTGGTGAAAAGCGTTGTTTGCAGCTGAACGAGTTGGAAGAAATTCGCCACGACTCATACGAAAATGCGAAACTTTATAAGGAGCGGACAAAGATTTGGCATGATAAGCACATCACGCAGAGAGAATTTGTCCCGGGACAAGAGGTGTTTCTATTTAACTCCCACTTAAAGTTATTTCCCGGGAAATTGCGTTCACGATGGTCGGGACCGTTCACCGTAGTTCAAGTGTTTCCACATGGTGCAGTAGAAGTACAAAAAGATGACCGAAAATTCAAAGTTAATGGACAACGGTTGAAGGCATACTTGGGAAATCCAATAGACACGCAGAAAACGAGTGTCATCTTATCCCCCGCCGGATGAATGCGAGAAAAGTCCGGCTGAAGACTATAAACTTAGCGCTTCTCGGGAGGCAACCCGAGTATTAGTTGTAGAATCTTTATTGTTTTCTTGCATTTTTAGAGTCCCTATTTGTCGTCATTTTTCTTTGATCCGTACATCCCTCTCGTATTGATGTTTTCATTTAAAAATTCTGTGCAGGAATCACCCAAGGGGAGAAATTCAATGATGGGCCGCGGCACAAGAATAGTGAGCCGTGGCACGCACCCGTTGGTGAAACATGGCCAAACAAACTGTACTCTGTGCCGCAGTACGCTCTTACTGAGCCGCGGCACACCAGGTCACTGAGCCATGGCACACATTCCCTGAGCCGTGGCACACCAAATGATCAAGAAACGCCCAGGAAACTGTACTATGTGCCGCGACACGGGTCTGATGAGCCGCGGCACACCAACACGTTGAGCCGCGGCACGCCTAAACTGAGCCGCGGCACCCGGCGGTATCACAAAACGTCCAAGGCCTACTGTACTTTGGGCCGCGGCTCACTTATGTTGTGTCGCGGCCCCTGTCGCAATATAAAGATGCCCAGGTATACTTCATGTATTTGCTCGGCCAGCACAACTTTCTTCCTTCCTTCCTTCCTTCCTTCCTTCCTTCACACAATGAGGTCAGTAGATACCATTCTCTTAGTCTCCTTCTCAAATTCTTCAGGTAATTCTTGATTTCTTAATCATAAGTGATACTTGATTTAAAAAGAATGGAAGTTATATATTGCTAGCTGTTCTTCAATGTTTTCTCTAAAATGGAGTTGGAATATGGGGCATTTGGTATTTAATTGTGATGGAATTGGTAATTATGAACGAATTGGTGGTGATAGTTATCGTTATTCATGGCTATTATTTGTGTTATTATTTTTGGGATTTGGAGTTTACCATCAAAACTCGTGTTCTTCATTTTAACTTGCGCAAACCAAGTGTTTGATAAATTGGTGCAATGAAAAATTAGTAAGCCAAGCATCTTCAAATTGTATGCAACGAATCATTTTATCGAGTTACATTGTCCCCAACCCTTACATCATGTTAAACTTGAGAGCTCGTATTTAACTTCCTCTTTGATGATGCAAGCTCTTTTATTCACGCTCCGCATAATGTAGTCGAGAAGCACGCAAGCTTGCCGAAGGATGCCGGCACCAGTTCGTGAGCTATTTGTAGGGGAGTACTTGACCCTTCACTTTTTAGTGCATATTAAATTGTGTCCATTGAGGTCAATGTACGTCCTAAGTTTGGGGGGGTTTACTTTTTGTGGCTGAATTCATTGCTGTACTGATTTTGTTGCACTTTCATTACTTTGCGTTAATTTTTTTCGATAGCCATGCTTGTCTTGATTTTACTCTATTCGTGAATTTTTCGTGCTTCTATTTGTGTGATACTGATGTTACGACACTGTTTTTCTCTCTGAAGAAACGGTCGAGTTTTAGTCGCGTTGTAGTCAATGATTTCTGTTTCTGCATAGTATTCATTTAGGTCCGAAATTTTTCTCGTGATTGTAGAGGTCTTGGCGGATAAGAGAGGATACATACTTGTTTTAAAATCATCGTCGATACTTTTGGTTACATTTTTTGGTTAGCTAGTCGTCCAGTTACATAAGTCGTGTTGGCACTTAGATTGAGTTTAGAGTCGGTCAGTCCCAATAGTCGAGATAATATTTGTTCTATGATGGGAAGTCTAGTAACCGGGGGTATTCACGTGACCCGTTGTTTACTCTCGCGTAAAACGACGACCCTGATTAGACTAGTGATTTAGAAATTTCGTGTGTGCCAATGATAGGGAGCCTAGTAACCGGGGGTATTCGCGTGACCCGTTGTTTACTCTCGCGTAAAACGGCGACCGTGATTCGGACATGCGGGAATTATATATTCGAGTTGTTTCTCCGCTGTAGAAGGGAACTTAGTAACTAGAAGCATCCATGTGCCCCATGAGTGTCTTTTACGTCAAACGGTTTCCCAATACATGAGAATGGAAGTTCCACCCTAGGATTGTCCCGATGAAACATCCCGAGATCCGAACCTAGTGGTCAACTCGAATCAATTTCTTGAGCATATTTATATAAGGGAATACTGTCCGAGGATTATTTTTATGAAACTTGTGAAAATTTTGCCATTAGACTGTGGAACGGGGCGAACTAGCTTGTTTATTTTAACCTTTCATATTGACGATCGATTTGATTCACGTTTGTTAATCTTTGAGCTGGATTTTCTTCATGAACGAGTAATTAGGACTGAACTTGGTTACTTTGTAGAATCAGTGTTCTGAGTGTAGCTCGCTATTACGATACTCGTATTTTTCAAAGAGAATTTCAAGATAGTATTGATTAGGTTGAGCACTATGAGTCGCACGATTATTCACGTCTTTCTTTTGATTGAAATTAATTCTTTTTGCTTGAGGACAAGCAAAGGCTTAAGTTTGGGGGTATTTGTTAGGCATATTTTTATACGCTTATTTATCATTATTTCGTATTATTTTGGAGAGTAAATTTGCTTAAATGAGCTCTTAATGCCTTAATCTTATATGTTTGTCAGGTGATTGGAGTCCGGAAGCTAAAACGAGGCGAAACGGGCGAAAACGGCAAATTTTGGTCGTGAGCTGCGGCACAAGGAAGCAGGGCCGCGGCACAGGAAGGCAACCAGCAAGCACATAGTAAACTGTACTCTGTGCCGCGGCACAGTCCAGGTGAGCCGCGGCACAGATGAATCAAATGACGCCCAGGCCTCCAGCTGAAGCCCATGTGCCGCGGCACAGATTTAGTGCGCCGCGGCACACTAGGCGGTTTTTGTATGCTCCGCGCGGATTTGGGCCGTTTTGAAGCCAGTTTTCGACCTACTCACACGGACGCGATTTGGAGACTGTGAAAAGCTATAAATAAGGGTTTAAGACCCTAATTAATAATCTTTGATCTTTAACCTGGGATCTTTTAATCTGGAATTCTTTGGAGGCTTGGGAAAAGGAGGAAAGCAGAAGACTTCAAGAGCATAGGGCGGAAGCCGAAGAACGGAGAAATCCGAGCTTCATCTGCGTTTGATTTTAATGCTTTCATTCATACATTCTGTATTTTCATTTATTAGCATGTCAGGCTAAAACCCTAATCTAGGATTTTGATGAACCCTAAGTTTTGACGGATTTGCTTGAGATTATCTAATTAATTACCTTTTTGTTGAGTTTCCCAAATCGTGTTTAATGCTTTCAATTATCTGGCCAATAGTTGTATTGATTTAATCATTCAATTCGAATCGGGAGAGGAGAATTGGTGAGGAACTATTGGTGAGGACCGTTTTATTCTGTGAGATAGGAATATACTCATAGGAACTACGTGGAATTTTGGAGATTTTATGCTTTTTGCCTATTGACGAATTAATTCACCTAGGGATAGAGTGCGTTATTCGCCTTTAGAAAAATCTATTGACCTCGGGAGAGGCGGTAGAATATGTTAGCAATCTCCGCCTTCAACAAAGTGGGAAAATTATTAACTTCAGATAATCGAGAGTAAATTCGGATAAACCGAGGTGGATTCAGAATCCTAGACTTATTCATCATTTGATTTCCTTTCTTCAAGCTATCGTTTTTTACTATTTAGTCTTTTATTAATTCTTTTAGTAATTAATTGCAAACCCAAAGTTCGATTGTTCAGATAAAACTATAATACATAAAAATCGGTAGTTAGTGATTCAGTCCTCGTGGGAACGATACTCACTCATCACTTTATTACTTGTAAACGATAACGTGCACTTGCGTGTAAGAAATATCGCAACAGCTATTGTATTATCATTGCCCATGTCGGCAATCATGCCTCCCGCTCTTTCCATTTCATCAGATAGATCCCTTCGTAATTTCCGTGCAGCAACACTTGTTCTTCGAGCAAATGTCTTTACTTCGGGAATAAAGTTTTCCAAAGGTTCTCGAGATGAGCGGGTGATCATGTACGTCCTGCAACACGACCAAAAACAATACGGAAGTAACAAAATAAAACAAAACAGAATTTTTTTGTCTAAAGTAAGACCGGAAACACTTATCGTAATATCAAAACTAATAAAAATAAATTAGTCCCCGACAACGGCGCCAAAAACTTGTTTGCTATATTTTTAAATAATCTGCAAGTGTACGGAGTAAATGTAGAAAGTGGCGAGCAAGGTCGTATTCCACAGAGACTAAATATTCCTATTGTGTTGAGTACTAGATTATAATGATTCCGGTTTTATCTAGACGATCGAAAGGTGAATGAATGTGTTGTGCGGCGATTTATACGCCTCGACGGCGATCGGTAACGAGGCCGAGCGACCGAGTCCACAACCGAGCAAGCTACGGCGAACTTGCCTAAACGGAGATAATTGTCCACCTTCAAACATCCAGCGATCGACTCCCAGGGCGATCGCCTTTTGGCACCTAGCGATCGACCCTGGTGCCCGACCAAGGATGACCGACCTATGTCACGAACGAGGCCATCGTCCGTCAAAGTCTACGAAGACTAGATCTCAAAGACAGCGCCCATGTGCAGATCCACAAAAGGCGCCGCAGAACATGGATCGTTGACCATCAACAGCTGCCCATGACAAGGATGGCTGCACCTACCGACAGACCCGCTGAAAGGTCCTAAGTGGGGCCTCCCATTACAGCGACTCAGACGCGTGTTTCTCTCTCATTGGTCCGCACCTCTGACAGCCAGCAACTCCCGCGGACTTCAAGGAGACCAGCCCATGTGCTAAAGACGATCGCCCGCTTATTATAATACAGCAGAGGCGATCGCCCAGCAACTCCCAGTGCTATAAATAGAGAACCTCCAACAACTGGAAAAAGGTTGGGAATTCACTCCAATCAGTTCCGAAATCCGTTTAGGAATACATACATACTTCCAAGCTCTTGGCTTCCTCCCAAAACTCTACCTCAGGATTTCTCTCTCAGCACCTCTCATCCCGAAGACGGTCGGCAGAGGCAAGAACTCCCTGCAGCTCAGATTCAAAGAGACTTGCAAGCCAAAGAGACCAAACATACAGCTAATACACACCGTGAGAGACCGTCGATTTCTCACAGTCGTCACAGCACCCCATCGTTGTTACAAGAACTCATAGAGCATCACATCTGGTTCTTCCGGCAATCTTCATGCTCAATAGCTAAGATAACTAGGGTCTTTACACTCATTGTAATTGTACTCTAACATTAATATTTGTACTCCAAAGTATTTGTATTAATAATATCTCGCGAGAGCATTCAAGCCCGGGACTAACAACCCCGGCAAATCTTGTGTTATTTACTTTTCCCACGGAAGTGCTCTCGCACCTTGTTTGCTACTCGATCATTCCAGCAATATCTATCTCCGGATAATATTTTGGGTAGCAACAATTAGCGCTAGAGGAAGGGGATCTTAACCTTCATTTTTATTCCTACCGTCCCGAAGAACACTCACTGTTCTCGGGGCATATACTTGAAGTGACACTCACTGCTCTTCAAAGAAAGCCTTCAGAATCATGACGTCCGCCACTACATCAAAGATATCCACTCTCCAAACCGCCGGACATCATATCCCGGCTCGATCCGAGCCCCAGCTGACGGCAGAGGGAAGTCGTGGCGACGCGAGACTCTCGATCCCGCACCTGGGGGGCGGCCCCAGCATTTCGCTCGACCAGTTCCAAACCGCGGAACAGATCGAGGAGGCTATGGCCATCCTAAAGGAGCGACGGATAGCATGCACGACGCCCGCTATAACTCCCTCGACCATCCGCCGCGTGGGCAAACGGAAGTTCAAGGGGCTACTGGGCGAGCGATCGTCAGAAAGCCCCGATTCGCGAGAAAAGGCTCTCACAAGGCCGGGCGGTTCCGTTTTCAATCGCTTGGGAAACGATCCATCATGGCGACCGGGGCATTCTGGCCCCAACTGCGAGACAACGGAATCCGAATCCGTCACCAGGAGTTCGGCCTACCCAACTCCCAGTCGAATGCAGGTCAGCCATCTGGTTCCCACTCCGGACGCCAGGGGATCAGTACTTGATCGCCTCGGCTCCCGCTCTGAGCGACTAGCCGCGAGCAGCCAGGCCGCGGCGATGGCCGCTATGCAACGCCAGCTCGACGAGATGAAAGTGCTCCTAGATACTGGGGCAAGCACCAGTAAAAAGATCATCGGACCGACCGAGCCACTCGCGGTCCACATCGAGCTTGCCCCCGTAAAACCAAGGATACTCCTCCCAAAACACCTCTGTACGAAGGGAGATCGGACCTCGAGACCCACCTAAGCAAGTTCCGGATCTACATGACCGGGTGTGGGGCATCAGATGCGACCAAGTGCCGAATCTTCCCGTTAACATTGGGCGAGCTGGCCCATAGGTGGTACGTCTCACTGCCACCACGATCGATCATCTCCTTTGAGAAACTGGCGAGTGACTTCATGTCATACTTCGCCGCCAAGGTCGCCAGACCAGAAGGCCCCCACCGCATGATGAAAATCAGGCAGGGGGAAGACGAATCCGACGCGGATTACATTGACTGGGTGGATGAAATAGTCCTCACCGGCGAGCCCATCAGCGACGAGATCGCCCTCTAATCAGTACTGGGGGGATTCTACTGTCATTCGCCCATGTTTAGGCATCTTACGAAGGACATCCCCCCAACCTACGCGATCTTCCGTGCTAAGGCTGCCGACTTTCTGGCCAGGCAGAAACTGCTCACCCTCCGCCTAGGCGAGGGAATGCCACCTCCTGTCCGAAAGACGACCATCGCCAAAACCAAGAAGGCGGTCGTCAAGTCACCCGGAGATCTCAAGGCCTTTGAGGAGGTGGAAGCCCATATCCTCCACAAGTTCAATCGAACTCCGGCCCACATTTTTTACGCCATCAAGGGGCGCGAACCGCTAAACAAGCCAAATGCGATAAGGGACCACGGTTATCTAGACCACAATCAATATTGTGCCTACCATAAGAGTCCCGGCCACAGCATTAACCAATGCCACGACCTCCTCAGACAACTCTGGAGATTGTTCGAGGAGGGCAAGTTGGACAGTTTATTGGCTTAGGCGGAACCCCACCAATCTCCCAACACGGTCGCCCGAGTCGAACGCGAATAGGCCAGAAGGCTCATACGAGCCGACCCCTCGATCAACCTCGGCGACCGTATCTACATGCTTCAATCAAGAGAAGGGAACTTCGGAAGTCTCTCCCCGATTTCCCGCCTCATCAAACCAAAGGCTACCGCCTGAGCAAATGCTTCGAAAAAGAGATGACTCGCTCGCCCCCTAAAGTTCGTCATCTGACATGATGGACCTAGGCAGCGATCGCCTCCCCTAGCACAACGTATACCATCGAGGATCGTCATCTGACATGGTGGTCCGAGGTAGAAAAGTGCCGCCATGGTCGCGAAAATCGATGAAACCGACGATCCGTCCATGCAAGGTTTCTTTGGGCTTCGATCGCTCGCCCTTCATTTAAATACGAGGCGGGCGTAGCCGAAGAAATCTCCAAAACAAAACAGAGGATTACTCGTTCGCCCTCTAAAGTTCGTCATCTACATGAAGAACCTAGGCAGGCGATCTCCTCCCCTTACACAACGTATACCGTCGAGGATCGTCATCTGACTTGATGGTCCGAGGTAGAAGAGTGTCGACATGGTCATGGAGGACGATGGAACCATTCTCTGTGCCCGTGCAAGGTCCCTTTGGGTCACGATCGCCCGCCCTTCGTTTAAATACGAGGCCGGCGTAGTCTGAGGGCCATCCAAAACAGATATGTGGACACGTTCGCCCGCCCTCAAAGGTCCATCACTTAACGTGGTGGGTCCTTCACGGACAATACGACGCGTCTCTCCCCCCGTCTCAACATATACTGTCGAGGGTTGCCATCTAAATGGCGGTCCGAGGTAGAAAAGAGATAACAAGCCGCGGACGTGGAGTCGATTAATCCGACGACGCCCCGTGCAAGGAATCCTCCAGACCAAGACCGCACGCCCTTCGTTTAAATACGAGGCGAGGCGCAGCCTACGGAGGACCCTCCCAATTAAGTGAGTCGCGAGAACTTAGCCATCAGACGGAATGTCGCTCGCGCACAAGACACGGTCGTGGGAGTCGGTCCATCGAACTCCGCGATCGTGCACGATTCCTCAAGACCGAGATGGACGGCCTTCCTCGAGGGATCGACAAAATTGAAGACCGCTCACTCAATGATTTATTTTCGTCCCCTTACTTTCACTAAGTGAACAAAAACAATGGGGAAGTGCAGAGCTATATATACGACGATCGTCTCTATTCAATTATATACGGAGATCGGCATTTTTCAGATGTTTGTGCAGCGATCGAATTTGTTGTAAAAGTTATCTATATGAGTTTATCAATTCACTTGGAAATATACACGCAACAATATCTCCTCACACATTTGTACAAAGTCATGCAAAGACTTAGAAAAGCAATCATTCAAGTGATAAATGGAAGAGACAAACATTCATTTCATTACTTGAAGTATTGGAGTACATACACGGTCGCCCGAAGGCCTAAGTACTACAAAGGAAAGCTACAAAACTACAAGACAAAAAGCTAAAACATTAAGGACGTAAAGCCTCAGGCCCCAGCCTGGCCTTCGCCTTCAGCCACTGGATCGGCCCGCGACCCTTCGCCAGCTTCCAGAGCTGCCTTCCCGTCCTCCGGAACGTTAGGATGAACAAGGTTCGCCAGAGTCGGGTACCAGCTCAGGTCCACGCCGAGTTCCGAGAGATTCGAGATCGGCACAGAGAAGGCAGGATGAAGAGGGTGCTCCAACGCATATGCCTTGAAGTTTTCAGCAAGAGGGCCGACCTCCAGCCCTCCCTTCTTAGCAGCTCGGAGCGAGTCAGCGAACGCCATATAATATGTGAACTCACTGACGAACTCCATGTTGAGAAAGGGATCGGCCTCGGTCACCTCCAGCTTCCCTTTCAGCTCCGCGACCACCTATTGCACACCCTGAAGCTCAGCCTCCATAGCGGCCGTCTCTCCCCTCGACGCCGCCAGCTCTCTAGTCAGCCGAGCGACAACCACCTTCAGTTGATTGGCCTCCTTCTCAGCGGCCTCGTGCAACCGACGGGCGTCTGTCATCTGGTCCCGAAATCGGTCGACCGTCGCCCGAGCTCGCTCATAATTCTCTCTCATCAGCTCAAGGTCATGACTCGCCTACGTAGCTGCATCCAGGGAGTCCTTCTCCATAGCCACAATCCTGTCGGCAAACTCGGCATTCTCTTTCCGAGCAGCCTCGAGATTTTCCTGGAGACGGAAAGTAGAAGGACGCCCTTCGAATTCTTGCACAGCCTGGGCAGCCATCGTCGCCGCCTGGAGAGAGAGAAAAAGCAGCCTTCATTGTATTCCCGGATCGCTGACGAGCGATCGCATCTAAGTCGGTCGTCCAGGCCTTCGGCAAAGTAGAAACTGCCTGGTTGACATATAGCGGGACATCGCAGGCTTGGCGAGGAGATCGGCTCGCCAGAAAATCCAGCACCATCGGCGGGCAAGCTGGATTAGTGCTACGGATCCTGCATCAAACAACAAAGAGTGAGCACATCTCCCACGCAAGTGACGAAACTCAGCAAACAAGCAAAGCTTACCTATCGGCTCTCTCAGGGTCGCGGCCAAAGTATGGTTTCCCGCGAGGAGTCTCAGCCTCGGTGATCACCATCTCTCGCAAGAAAGCCGCAGAGGGCGTAGGCTCATCCACTGGGGGGACCATGGTGATCGGAGGCGTGGCGATCGGCACCTCACCGGCAGGGGCAGAAACCGGAGGTTCCTCCGACCTTTGCCGCTTGCGGTTCGATCGGAGCCCCTCTTCCCGAACCTCCTACTCCGCTACGATCAGCTCTACAATAGGCCTCACCTCCGGAATTAAAGGTAGCACCACCGGAGGGACCCTACTCAACTTCTTCTGGCGAAGACGGCTCAGAACTCCAGGGTTCGACATGGCTATCTCCGCTGGAGGCTCCAAGAAACAAGGAAAGCGAACCTCTGCAATAAGAATCAATTGAACAACGGTTGGACGCATTCTGCAAACAGGACGATCGCCAAGCGATGGAGATCATAGAAACTCATACCTAGGACCGAAAGATGTCTCGGGAAACGAAATAGCCGAGCAGACAACCAACGGCTCTTTTTGTTAATCCGGCAAGCGTCGAAGTCGTCATCCGGCAGACTTCGAATATGCTCCCAAACGACCAGAAAATCAAAAGGTAGCTCGTCGACCGCCGGAATATGGAAACCTGCAAAAGGAAAACCAAATTAGATCAGTTCAGAACACATCCGAACAAAGGGAGAGTAAAAACCCTTACTCAGATTCCTCTCCCGAAAGCCTGTGGGAATGTGCAGTTCGCCCATAGGATTGTCACTCGCTGAGGCCTTCCAGGCACCGGCGACCCATAACCACTTCGCCGGATCGCCCCGCACCTTGTTCGGGACTCCGAGGATCACCCGACCGGATCGGCCTTGTATATGATAGCCTCCGACGGACCCTTTATGAACCATCAGCTTGAACAAGTGTTTCATCTCCGATGGCGAGGAATGGCGGTACAGACGGTGATCGCCGAACAAGGTAATGGCACAGATGATCTGGAGCCAGGCGTTCGGCGTTAGCTGAAGCAGCGCCACGTTCCAGACGGCCAGCAAATGGGAGATGGCAAAAGACAGAGGGAACTGCAGCCCAGCCTCCATAATCGCTTCATTCACGGCGACCATACCCTCTGGGGGTTGGTCGGCTCGCTCGTTCTTTGCCGACACAAAAAGATCCACATCTGAAGGGATATGGTACCTCATCCTCCAGACGGCCAGGTCATTCATGGTCGCCGAACTCCTGATTTGGCCAAGGGACCACTGAGAACGCTGCACGGCCCGAAACAGCGACCGCTTCGCCGACTGATGGGGATGGGCGATCGAGTACTCCCGATAATCGAACTTGGGGCACGGACCGGCCAACCTCTCCATGATTTCAGCGAAGGCCAAGTAGGCCTGGCCAAAAGCACTATGCTGCTCCCAGTAGGCCCTCACCGCCAAATCTATCCCCATCTGCGAGCGTCTTTGCTCAACCGCCGCCTCCCTGGCGGAATCGACTTCATTAAATAGTGCCTCGACTTCCACGGGATCAATACCGGCACGGATAGCCTCGGCGGCCGTCTCCAAATGGAATTCGGCGGAGGATCCTCTCCGAGCAGCCGAAGTTCCAGGGACAGAGGTGGTGTCCATTCCAGATGATGAATATACTCCAGACATTTTCGAAGAGAAGAAGAGAAGAGGAGTGTTTCTTACCAAGGGTTGATTCGATCGACGATCGGCAGTCAAAGCTTCAGAAAATCCTTCAGAAATATTCTTCTTCTTCGGCAAAATCGCATAAGAGTTATAACACTGCAGTCCGACCCCCTTTTATAGGAGAAGGAAGGGACTTCCATGCAATTAAGGAGAATATCAGGGGCCGAAGTGCAATCGTCTCAATAAATGCTCCCCTGAAACCCGCGTACGCGTCGTTTCGAGGGCACGCCAGGCGAGTCATAACTAACCATCGGTCTCCCCCAACAGGAACCCGACACGTGCCCCGGAGACTTTTCCACAACCGCTGTCATCTCCCGCTCATTTCAGCGACCGACCTGGTCGTCCATATTCAAAGTCATTCCGCTCAAAGACGATCGCCAGTCCCGCAAAATGCAGAGTCACTTGTCAAAGTTTAGCGATCACCAGTAGAACCACCTCACCCCACGTTTCCAACATCGGAGCGAGCTGGGGGCAATTGTTGTGCGGCGATTTATACGCCTTGACAGTTATCGTTAACGAGGCTGAGCGACCGAGTCCACAACCGAGCAAGCTACGACGAACTTGCCTAAATGGAGATAATTGTCCACCTTCAAGTATCCAGCGATCGACTCCCAGGGCGATCGCCTTTTGGCACCTAGCGATCGACCCTGGTGCCCGACCAAGGACGAACGACCTATGTCACGAACGAGGTCATCGTCCGTCAAAGTCTACGAAGACTAGATCTCAAAGACAGCGCCCATGTGCAGATCCACAAAAGGCGCCACAGAACATGGATCGTTGACCATCAACAGCTGTCCATGACAAGGACGGCTGCACCTACCGACAGACCCGCCGAAAGGTCCTAAGTGGGGCCTCCCATGACAGCGACTCAGACGCGTGTTTCTCTCTCATTAGTCCGCACCTCTGACAGCCAGCAACTCCCGCGGACTTCAAGGAGACCAGCCCATGTGCTAAAGACGATCGCCCGCTTATTATAATACAGCAGAGGCGATCGCCCAGCAACTCCCAGTGCTATAAATAGAGAACCTCCAACAACTGGAAAAAGGTTGGGAATTCACTCCAATCAGTTCCGAAATCCGTTCAGGAATACATACATACTTCCAAGCTCTCGGCTTCCTCCCAAAAATCTACCTTAGGATTTCTCTCTCAGCACCTCTCATCTCGAAGAGGGTCGGCAGAGGCAAGAACTCCCTGCAGCTCAGATTCAAAGAGACTTGCAAGCCCAAGAGCTCAAACATACAGCTAATACACACCGTGAGAGACTGTCGATTTCTCACAGTCGTCACAGCACCCCATCGTTGTTACAAGAACTCACAGAGCATCACATCTAGTTCTTCCGGCAATCTTCACGCTCAATAGATAAGATAACTAGGGTCTTTACACTCATTGTAATTGTACTCTAACATTAAAATTTGTACTCCAAAGTATTCATATTAATAATATCTCGCGAGAGCATTCAAGCCCGGGACTAACAACCCCGGCAAATCTTGTGTTATTTAGTTTTCCCACGGAAGTGCTCTCGCACCTTGTTTGCTACTCGATCATTCCAGCAATATCTATCTCCGGGTAATATTTTGGGTAGCAACAGAATGTTTAACGAAATAAAATAAAATGATGACAATATATTAAAACAATTGAAAATATCCGAATTAAAGAGAAATTAAAGAGTTTAGAAAGATAGATTCCAAGGCTAGGTTTCCGTTGATCACAAAGTTTAGTCAGGATTTATGTCAAAGGGTTCTAACTGCGTTTCCAAAATGATAATTGTTGGGCTTCGGTCCAGCATCCTGCCTGCGTGAGCTTAAAAATGCGCGAGGCGCGGCTTGCAATTCGACCTGTGAGATCTGCACTAGAAAGTGGTTAAATGAATTGATTTGGACTACTCATACCAACAAGATGCATCTTCTTTTTTGGTAGCCATCTCATAGAAACTCCAAAGTTAAGCGTGCTTGGCCTGGAGTAGTTATGGGATGGGTGACCCCCTGGGAAGTTTCCCAGGTGCGCGTGAGTGAGGACAAAGCGCGCTAGAAAAGACTCGTGTTGGTATAGTGAGGATAGTCTTTATCATTTCTGGGACCAACAATTGGTATCGGAGCAGGTCACAGGTGCGGATTTCCTCGAAGTATGCTAAAATAAAGGTTGCCACAGTGTTGGAACTGAGAGGCGGGCATGCAGCAGATGTTGCCACTTGGCCGGAACTGAGATGCTGGTCCAGTGGAGGTTGTCAGGTGCTGGAGGGCTATGTGATCAAATCTAGCATGCTGGAACTGAGATACTGGCGCAGCGGAAGTAAACGGAGATGGAATAGATGCTGATGTCAAGTGTTGGAGGATTGTGTGAATGAATCTAGCCGCTAGAGGGCTGTGTGATCAAATATAGTTCGCGGAGGTTTCCAGACTCTGGAGCTGAAATGCTGGCAAATACTGGGAGGGGGATTGTTGGGCTTCGGTCCATCATCCTGCATGCATGAGCTTAAAAATGCGCGAGGCGTGGCTTGCGATTCGACCTGTGAGATCTGCACTAGAAAGTGGTTAAATGAATTGATTTGGACTACTCATACCAACAAGATGCATCTTGTTTTCTGGTAGCCATCTCATAGAAACTCCAAAGTTAAGCGTGCTTGGCCTGGAGTAGTTATGGGAGGGGTGACCCCCTGGGAAGTTTCCCAGGTGCGCGTGAGTGAGGACAAAGCGCGCTAGAAAAGACTCGTGTCGGTACAGTGAGGATAGTCTTCATCATTATTGGGACCAACAATAATCACAACAATATTCTAAAGTCTCTCTCGAGATGCAGTAAAACGTAGATTAAACAACCTATAATAACATCTCCGTATATTATAAATTATCTAACTCCAAAATGTTCATAAGATTAAATATCATCATAGTTCATCACCGATTTCTCAATCTCGTAATTTACTATGTCAAATACTCGAAACCTATTAATGCCCTCTTCTCTCGAATTATGAGCAATTAAGTTAACCATGTAAAAACATTGATCAAGTGTTCTAACATGAATTAAAACCAAGCATTTGATAAAGAAATCACACTAGATATATATAATCATCAATCCCTCAAAAACAACATAGAATGACCATAGAATCCCCCAGGACCGAGTAGAGGGAGAGCTTGTCGCTTATGGGCTTGCCGGTAAGGACTACTTCATCCACACAGTCGATGTAATCTGCATCGGACTTGTCTTCCCCCTGCCTGATCTTCATCATGCGGTGGGGATCCTCTGGCCGAGCGACCTTGGCGACGAAGTATGACGTGAAATCGCTCGCCAGTTTTTAGAAGGAATTGATGGAGCGCGGTGGCAATGAGATGTACCATATATGGGCAAGATTACCCAATGTTAATGGGAACATTCGGCACCTCGTCGCGTCTGACGCCCCGCATCCGGTCATGTAGATCTGGAACTTGCTTAGGTGAGTCTCGGGGTCTGATCTCCCCTCATACAAAGGCATTTGAGGAGGAGCGATCTTTGATTGCACGGGGGAAAGCTCGATCTGGACCGCGAGCGGCTCACTCGGTCCGATGACCTTTCTCCTGACGCCTGTCCCAGTTTCCAGGAGCGCTTTCATCTCGTTGAGCTGGCGTTGCATAGCGGCCATCGTCGTGGCCTGGCTGCTCGCGGCTCGGCTCTCGGAGCGGGAGCCGAGACGATCAAGTACTGATCCCCTGGCTCCGCTGTATATGATGTCTTTGCCGCAGAGCTCGATTCCTCGGCGAATGGGAGCCAAATGGCCGACCTATTCTTGTTTGGGAGTTGGGTATGCCGAACTCGTGGTGATGGATTCGGACTCCGTCATCTCGTGGCTGGGTCCAGAACTCCCCGGTCGCCACGATGGATCGCTTCATAGGCGGCTGAAGACGGAACCGTCCCGCCTCGCGAGTTCCTTTTCTCGTGAATCGGGGCTTTCTGACGATTGCTCCACAAGTAACCCCTTGAGCTTCCGTTTGCCCGTGCGGCGGATGGCTGAGGGGGTTATAGCGGGCGCCTCGCATGCTCTCCATCGCTCCCTTAGGATGGCCATGGCCTCCTCGATCTGTTCCGCAGTTTGGAATTGATCGAGTGAGAGGCTGGGGCCGTCCCTCGGGGGCGGGATTGAGAGTCTCGCGTCACCGAGGCTACCCTCCGCCGTGGGTTGGGACTCGGTCTGCACCGGAATAAGGCGTCCGACGAGCCGTAAAGTGGCTCTCTTCGAAGTGGTGGCAGACGTCATTATTCTGAAGGTTTTTCTTTGAAGAACAGTGAGTGTTTCTTCAAGTATATGTTCCGGAGAACACTGAGTGTTCTTCGAAACGGTCGGCATAAAAATGAGGGTAAATCCCCTCCTTCTAGCGCCAATTGTTGTTACCCAAAATATTATTCGGAAGGGTTTGCTGGAATGGATGAGTAACAAATAAAATGCGAGAGCACGTCTGATTAGTGCATAATTGATCTTAAAATTCATATTCAAAATATTCCTTTTACGGGCATAATCGTACTGATTTGTGATTAAAAATACATATTTTACAGATATGTCCAAACATGAGCTAAAATAGTTATTTTACAGATTACTCACATGAATCATCAAAAAGGACGGAAAACAAGATCAAATCCAACGACGGGAATTTTTCAAGGCAAAACGACCATACAACACGGCGCAAAAAGGACCGTGTTTTGTAGGTCGTTTCACATACGGCGCAACAAGGGCCGTGTCTTGGGCCGTTTCACACACGACCGGCATTTAGCGCCGTGTCCTCGCGCGTATTCCGGAAGAGACCGAGTCACTACAAAACGGCGCACAACACGGGGCAAACTGGGCCGTTTTTCATCGCCGTTTTCAGGCTGATATTTGTGGAATTTTTCACATTTAGCATCTTGTGAGCTCAACAACTATGTAAGAAGTCAATGATCTGAAAATCAATACATGCAAGGAAGATCAAGTGTGAATCAAACACCAAAGACTTGTCAAAGATGCCACAAATAAAATAATCAATTGTATTCTTCAAAATCACCTATAAAAGGACATCTTCATCCATTGCAAAATCACCTCATCTTCTTGACAAGAAATACTCCTTTCTTTTAGCAAGATATTTTTCTTAAAAACTCTCAATTTTAGTTTGTATTTCATTTTTGGTTTGAAGTTTTTGTTTTATTTAGTTTGTAATTGAAAAGTGCTTGATCAATAAGCACTTAGTATTTTACTTAGTGTTTTACTTTCAATTTTTGTAAGCTTGTAACCTTTGAACAAGTTTGAAATTATATATTGAAGTATGTTTCTTGCACTTTGATACATCATATTCAAATAAGTTTTATCTATTGTCATTAAGTTCTAGTAATTAAAAGTTTATATATATATATATATATTATGTATATCAATTATTTCTATTATAATTTTAGTTTGTATAAACCAATGAGTAGCTAATCTTTCTTCCTAGGGGAAGGAGGATTTCTATTAGGTTATATATTGAGTATTTGATTGATTTACACTATTTTGATTAGAAAGGACTAATTGGTTTAAATAGAGATTGATCATATCCTATTTCTACTAATGAAACCCCCTTGATTGATTGCTGAGTGAATTGGAAACATATCTTTTCAATCTATCAAGTGTTAATCTTGTTATCAACATCTTAAGATTGCGAAAGTGATTAAGACACCTTTGAATACGAAAGTTATGAGGTGAAAAGTTGGTTACTCGATAAACATTCGTTTTTTTATATCCATGTAAATCAATTCCGATACTTAATTAAAAACCTAATTTAATTACTCGTAATCCCCTAGATTTTATAAATTCCCAACTCATTTTAATTCTATTCATTTTCACTAGTTAAAAATAGTCTACTAAAAATAGTCTAGTAAAAATAGTCTTAATATAAATAGTCTCATATAAAATAGTCTCATTAAAAATAGTCTAGTTAAAATAGTCTTACTAAAAATAGTTTGGTTTAAAAAAATAATGCATTTAATTTAGTTAATATTTAAAAACCCAATAATATATATTTTAGAATATTTTAGTATTTATTTCTCGCAATTCGTAACAAAATATTATACGAAGCCCCGTTGAACAATCCTCGAGAGAAAAGACATTGGTAGAACTTACCACAAACTACTTCTACCTCGTATATATTTGCGGGCGACTCAAAAACTCCTAGTTTTAGGATAAGTTTTTGACCGATCAACGTCCGAGGGAATGTAAATAACACAAGATTTGCCGGGGTTGTTAGTCCCGGACTTGAATGCTCTCGCGAGATATTATTAATACGAATACTTGGGAGTACAAATATTAATGTTAGAGTACAATTACAATGAGTGTAAAGACCCTAGTTATCTAGCTCTTAAGTGCTGATGATTGTCGGAAGAACCCGAGTTGATGCTCTGTGAGTTCTTGTAACAAAGATGAAATGCTGTGTAGATTTTTGTGTTTCTGATCCAACTCTCGGAAGACTGATGGTTTCTGAACCTTTTTCCAGTTGCCGGAGGTTTCCTATTTATAGGAGTGGAGGTAGTTGGGCGATCGCCTTTACTGTATTAAATAAGCGTGCGATCGTCTTTAGCACATGTGTTGGTCTCCTTAAAGTCCGCAGCTGCTGCTGGCAGCCAGATGTGCGAACCAATGAGAAGACAACACGCGTCCCATGTCGCTGTCTTGGGAGGTCCCACCTAGGACCTTTCGGCGGGTCTGTCGGTAGGTGAGAGGCCGTCCCTGTCACCTACAACTGGTGACAGGCTGGGGTCAAAGGGCCTTATCCTGCGGCGCCTTTTGCGGATCTGCACGTGGGCCTTTATCCCGAGATTCGGCCTTCGTAGACTTGACGGATGCTGGCTTTCCACGTGGCATGATGCGGTCGTCTTTAGTCGGGCACCAGAGTCAATCGCTAGGTGCCAAGTGGCGATCGCCCTGGACGTCGATCGCTCGGTACCTGATCTTGGTTGGACTCTTCGCTTGGCAAGTCTGCCTTGGATTATTTGATCCTGGCTTGATCGCTCGGCCCTTATGTCGATCGCCGTCGAGGCGTATAACATGCCGCACAACAGACACATAATCAATTACTAGCCTAATCACTATTGCATTAATTACATTATAATTATACCTCAAATAACTCTTACCTACCTTATTAATTTTTATAAATTAAGGAATATAAATTACGAATAAATAAGAATTGATTATATTTACAGAAATATTTCACGTTTTCATTAATCAAAGATATAAATTCCAAAACTAAAAGTAAATCATCTCAAGATAAATTTCACTCTCTCCCTTTTCAAAGTAAAGCAGCACAATGGCTTCTAGCCCTTGACTATGACCTGTATATGTATGTACCAGCTATAGCTCGGCCTGGTGTTGGTACGCACTGTGTAAATTCAATCCCATTAAAAGAAAAATACCAAAACACGGAGAGATCCCCCAGAAAAACCCACAGCCAGCAAAAAAAAGAGGTACTATTCTACTGGTCAAATATTTGTTTCGTCATATATCTGTAAATATTTCTCATCTTTATTCTGAATTCTTCTGCTGTAAGCTCTTTTTGTTCGTTTTTTGTTCCTCTTCGATATAGAAAATAAGCGTTCGAGCTTGTTGAGTTTTGGGGAGCACAGGTGTGTATGTTGGATTGATAGTTGAAGTTTTTTTTTTTTTTCTTTACAATTATGGGTTTTCGAGTTTAAGTCAAAAGACTTGAACTTTATACTTTGGCTTTTGGAGGAGAACACTTTGGAATTTCAGTAAGAGCATGAAGCGAAATACAGGTCTTAATTCGGTTTGTTTGAGATATAAGTGAGATTTTTGGGGTTGTTTTTTGATTATTGTTGTTGATTGGTCCGTTTTTTAACTTTTTTTTTTTTCAAGAAAATCTGAGATCATATAAGTTTGGTGGTTCAATTTAATATCAATTGTTATCAGATATTTTTTTTTTTTTTTTTGGTGGTGGTGGGGATTTTAGGTAATTTAACCAAAATGATCAAACAGATATTTAGTAAGTTTCCTAGAAAGTATTCGAAATCTTCCGGTGACCGGAGTAAAAAGTCGAGCTGCGACATAGACGAAGCTATATCGTCCCCATACTCGGTTTTAAATATAGGAGACAATCCGGAAAACATATCCCGTCAAGATAAGAATTCAAGACCGAACGTAAATTTAGTTCCCGATCCATATGAAGCATTGCCTAGTTTTAAGGACGTTCCCAGTACCCACAAGCAGCAGTTATTTATGAAGAAAATCGAAATATGTTGTGTTACGTTCGACTTTACCGACTCCACAAAGCACGTTAAAGAAAAAGAGATCAAGCGGCAGACACTGCTAGAGTTAGCGGAGTACGTAGATTCGGCAGCAAATGGGAAATTTGCCGAGACCGTTATCCAAGAAGTTGTTCGGATGATATCCGTGAATATATTTAGAGATTTCACTCCTCAGCCGAGGGTGAACACCTTGCCAGACGGGCTCGACTTGGAAGAAGACGAGCTCGTAATGGATCTCGCCTGGCCTCATTTGCAAGTCGTCTATGAATTTTTCCTAAGATTCATTACTTGTCAAGAAACCGATGCGAAAATCGCCAAAAGGTACATGGACCATTCATTCATACTGAAACTGCTCCACTTGTTCGACTCCGAATTTCCTAGTGAGAGGGTGTACTTGAAAATCATACTTCACCGCATCTACGGGAAATTCATGGTTCACCGTCCTTTCATAAGGAAAGCAATCAATAATACGTTTTATTATTTTATTTTCGAGATGGAAAGGCATAACGGGATTGCTGAGTTTCTCGAAGTTCTTGGAAGTATAATCAATGGATTTACTCTGCCTCTAAAAGAAGAGCACAAACTCTTTCTCGTCCGGACATTGATTCCAATGCATAAGCCAAAATGTCTGGCGATGTACCACCAACAGTTGGCATACTGCGTTACACAATTTGTGGAGAAGGATTGCAAGCTTGCTGATGTTGTTATTAGGGGTCTGATTAAGTACTGGCCGGTTAGTAATAGCTCGAAGGAGGTTTTGTTTCTTAATGAGCTCGAGGAGGTTCTAGAAGCGACACGGGCACCAGAATTTCAACGATGCATGGCGCCTTTGTTTCGTCGGATTTCGTGGTGCTTGAGTAGTTTGCACTTTCAGGTATGCGGACGGTTTTGTGAAATAAATCCAGTTGTCCTCTTGTTTGTTGCTTTTCTTGAAAATTTTGCATATGCTAAGATTGATTTTGTTGAGAATAGTTGAGAAAAGTGATTATCAGCTTCTGGCCGAAAGAAAACGTAACGTATTTTGAAAAAGTGTTTTTTAGTGTTTTCGAATGCCAATTTCTGCATCTGATTCCAATTTTGTTTAATTTGATCAAGATTTAAGAGTAGGGATGTGCGCTTTTAGATTTACGATTCTGCTTTTGGTTTGTCTTTACACAAATTTTATACGACTTATTCACCAAAACATTCTCCATTTAGCTTATTCATCTTCTAGCTTGTATTTCCAAAAGATTACCACTTTCAAATTCTCACAACTACTTTTTGCTTTGCTACAATTAGCCCCGAAGTTCTTACAAACACTCCCTAAACTTTTCGGCTTTTACGTCATTTATACACCCTCTCTCTATCTCTCTCCGTAATATATATATATAATTTTTCTCGATATATACTTTCAAAATAATAATTTTCATAATTTTTGCTAGTTAGTAGTTAACGATATAGATAATAAAGTTATGCATTATCAAGTGTGAAATTTTAAACGTCGTAATTATAAAAGAACAGATGTACTTATATCATATCATATGCAATGGCGGATCTAGAATTTTGATATGGGGTGGGCGGGTTGAAGTTTCGATAATATTTGGAATGGGCCAGATTTCAAAATTTGGGATGGGCTCGTTTTTAAAGTTCTCTCTCTTTTTCGGATTTGTTTACTGTTTTCTTTTTTGGTAAAAATTCAGGGTGGGCTGTAGCACACTGCAGCCCGTATACTGGATCGAGTCTAAGGTCCCCTACTCTATGAATACAATGTATAATTTCTTGAAAAAATCCACAGTGGGATGATTTTATATAATCCCGGTATTCTTTTTCAAACCCTTCAGGTGGCCGAAAGGGCTTTGTTTTTATGGAACAACGATCACATCGACAACCTAATCAAACAAAATCGCAAGGTTATACTTTCTATAATCTTCCCTGCTCTAGAAAGAAATGCTAGACAGCACTGGAACCAGGCTGTTCATAGTTTGACTGTGAACGTTCGCAAGATTTTCTACGATCTCGACCCTGATCTATTTGAGGCATGCCAGATCAAGTTTCAGGCTGATGAATGTAAGGAAAACGAGATCAAAGAAAAGCGTGAAGCCACGTGGAAGCTTCTGGAAGACGCCTCTGCAAAAACCGCTGCAAGTAATGAAGCAATTCTCGTTTCTTGATTTATTCGGATCGTCAATCCTCTGTCGTCTTTTTTCTTCTCAGGTGAAATTTGTTTTAGCAAGCGTGTTTTAAACTTTAAACCATGCCTGTATTGCATCCCATTGTCTGTATTCGTAAAAGTTGTCACCAAATACCTGTACGTCAAACCCGGGCCAAAACGGATCACCCGTTCGAAATCCGGTTCATACAATTGAAACCTACGAGCTCGTAAAGCTAAACATAAAACGCGCGCCCTTATCGTCTTGAGCTGTTCGAGAATTCAGATATAGGATCTTCAATCATGTTCCAAATGAAAGAGCCTTCTATGGATCCTTTTCAGAATTGGATGAATAATCCTTTTATTTTTGGGATGGTTTTAGCCATTTTGAGCGATAGTTCCATGAGAAAAAAAAATTATAAATAATTATTATATATAATAATTATAATAATAATAATAATAATAATAAATATTAATTCTAAATCTGAATCGAACTAAATTGAACTAAAATTTGATGAACTCAATTGAACTGAAAATGTGCTGAAATTAAGCTCAAAATAAGTGAGGCTAAATTCTCATGGGGTGCAATTTACTATTTTTCTTATATAAAGTATTCCACCTGTTCCAGCCCAGAGTTGATAGAAGAAGTAAAATTGCAATAATTTAGAGAATGATTGGATATTTGGATGTGATTAATTTGGGCTTTGTTAGGCAAAAAAGTAGTTGTAGTGAATAAGCTAGTTTATAACGGATAAATTAATGATTAAATTGAAAGCGTTTAGTAAAATTAGCGGATGAATTAGCTTATAAAATAAAATTATGTAAATAGACATTTGTGATTAATGCTTGAAATGGAGAAAAAAATCATTTAATGGAAGATAAGGGAAGGATCTAATTAAAGTAATGAGTGTAAAATTGAGTGAAAAATAAAACGCCTATAAGCTATAAGTTTAAATGATACTTCAAATAGTGTTTCAAAACAATAATATAAGCAATTGGACTCGCTGTAAACTATTATTGTCAAATATTTATCAATAGCTTATACGCTATAAGTTATTCCGTATAAGCTAGTGGATTGACGTTGCCAAGCAGAACTATGATAAATTGTGTATGTTTGAGATTAAAAAGTAAAAGATATTGACAGTTAATATATGGTGGCAATTAAATGGTATCAGTTGTAATTTTTTAATTTGAATGTATAAAAATTGTAAATGTAAACTTATTAAAAAACAAATCTATGTTAAAAGAATAATACCCATTGGGTGCCTAAGTCTGTTAGTTTATGGGCTTTCCTAGTTAGGGTTTGGGTAAGACCTGATTGTATGTATTTCTCCCTATTTAAAGGGATCTCATCAATGGAATAATACAACTCTTTTGCCCTACTTTATTGTCTTAGTTATTTTCCCTTCAACACGTTATCAGCACGTAGTTCCCAACTGAGCAAAAAGAAAAATTCCTCCCGATTTTCTGAAAAATCCCGAAAAAAAACGAAAATAGTTTTTTTGTCTGCAGAAAACCCTAGCCGCCACCCCCGGACGCAACCCCCGACAGACGAACGGTCATCGTCTCCCCCCCCACGACCGACGCGACTAATCCCTGCACCGAGAACCACCGCGACCGGTCACCTTCCCCACCAGATCAGTTCGCCACCCTCCCGCGGCCTACCTCCAGTCGACCGCCCAGACCCGTGAACCACCGCGACCAACCCTGGTCAGTCGCCCCTAATCGCGAACCACCGCTCCGATCATGTATCTGGACCAAACCGCGAACCACCGCTGCAGAGGAACCCGCCACCGGTCATCTTCAACCCGATTGTCTAGTCGCTCATCTCCAGTCCGCCCGCTACTTCGACCTAGACCCGATTGTCCAGCCCGTCCGCTGCAATTTTCTGGCCCGCTCGTCTGCCACTCGGAGTCTGCTGTCGACCCGCACTGACCCGATTGTTGACCTGCACTCCAACCCGATTGCCGACCCCAGATCCGTTTTTTCTCCAGTCCATTTTTCTGCCCCTATTCACGAAGTAAAGTACACAATACGAACCCTACTATCTGCAATGTGCAATTTTTAGACTTTTTATATATCCTTGATTGCATATTTATACTCTGTAATTTATTTGTGCTTAATTAAACCAAAAGCATGATGCATTAATAATTTTAATTAAATTAAAGCGAATTGCTTATATCAACTTGAATTAAATTAAATTCACGTTGAATTAATAATTATTGCGGCATAAGACACCTCTTTGATTGCATATATACGTGTATAGATATATTTGTAGAACTATGTGACTATATCTATAAATATACATATATTTGCATGCATATATAGATATCGCATGCAATTAGGCTTCATATTAGTAGATTTTTAGAGGACTTATTTCTACTGCCTATATCGATTAGAACCATGATAAAGTAATATCATTGGTAATCCTCAAAAGCATCGAAAGTAATTTTGACCATATCTTGGTTCCGAAAAATAATAGCGCTCCTCATTATTGAAAATTTTATCATGAAAAGCACTCATGGTAAACTGTGAATTTTTTTTTTCTTGTATTAAGATAGCTGATCCAACTTGTCCCGAATTTGATATCTTGGACTCAAAAGGGAATGAGTACCATAGATGGGTCTCCAACGTCGAGACCACATTTGTCGCTAAGGACTATAGTGCCACAATCTTTGGTACTGCAGGCGATGCACCTTCTGACAAAATCAAAGTTAGTGTACTAATATTTCTTAGACGACATATTGACCCCAGCCTAAGATGGGAATATCTGTAGTTGAAATCCCCAAAGAACTGTGGGATGCCCTTAAGGGACGATTTGGGAACATGTGTACTTTGCTCCCACAACTGACAGTGCAGTGGAATGAAATCCGCTTGCTTGATTATAAACGGATCAACGACTTCAACAAAGATATTCTCCGCCTCAAGGCATGCCTAAATTTCTGTGGGAAGAACATCACAAAAGATGACATGATCCAGAAAACTTTTTTCACCTTCCCTATTTCCGCTCTTATACTAGCGAACCAGTATAGGCTGGAGTATGACAACAAATGCATCACTACCTTCAATAAGCTTATCAACCTACTGCAAGTGGCTGAGAGGCATAATGAAGTGTTAGTGAGCAACAATGCCAGGCCCGTTGGGACAAAGAAAATTCTCGAGGCCAATTATGTGAAAGGTGGAAAAAACCCCAATGTACAGGGGACTGGTCATGGCAACCCCAAACCACAACGTGGAAAAAGGGCGTAGTGGTTGAGGACGTGGTCGAGGACGTGGGGGTTCTTCCAATGTAATGAGAAGACTTGGTGCTCCCAGCTCTACTAGCCAAGGGAACCAAAAAGCACCGACCCGTCCTATCGCCTCTAAGGCTCGAGTTGGCAATGAACCGTGCTATCATTATGGAGATGCTGGCATGGTACAAGAACTGCCATGCAAGCAAGTAAGTCGCATCTCAGTAAAAGATATAGAGAGAGTCCAAAGAAAGGAGAGCTCACTATATGGAGGAATATGATCTAGACAAGTCCCCCTATGTCAATTTCACAGTCACCAATCATCGAATTGAGTCATACGAGCCACAGTCTATAGACTGAATCTTAGTATTATGTTTACTTTCTCGTTTACATTTGGTATAGTTGCCTCAAGACGACTGTGCTGGTGTTTTCTTTTCAATAATGGCGTGATGCAACGCTATTTCACGAACAAGATACTAATATTGCTTACGTTGGATTATTAGCTTTATTTCGAAGTACTGAATATTGCTTGAATGCTTATGGTTCGAAATTTCTCTCTCTTCTAAGGAATGAATTGAGGAGAACTTGAATGTTCTTAGAATCAGGCTTCGATTCATCGAATAATGCCCAATTCTTGATGCCTAAACGGCAGTCTTCTAAGTTACCAATACTCTGTATGCACCTAGAACCCTTCGAACCTTACTTAGCTTCAATAATACACGTAGCAATGGTTTCCAGATTGAAACCCACTGTGATAATGAAATAGAGTTTCTTTTATTAATTCTAATGAATGTGGACGTAAATGCATTTTAGAATAACTCATGAGTCAATCTAGTGGACTGTACCTCACTACTATTAGGTTTTTAAAAACCTATGTTGTCACCAACAATGTGCTTTGGGACATAGACTCATATAGACTTTGGCACGATAGACTAGGTCATCCTGGTCGAAGTATAATGATCCATATACTAAAGAACTTGTACGTACATCATTAGTTTTCGAGCGAAAATGTGGCAACAACTCAACATAAAGAACAATGTTGATGTTAATCGTGTTATGTCATCCAAAGAATTAGATGCATATCAAATGCCCACCACTTAGTGTTGCAAAGCCTGCTCTTTAGCCAAAGTAGGAGCGAGATCTTCCTACGCTAAAGAAACAAAAGCAAGCATTCCATTCTTACGTTGAATATAAGGAAATTTTTGTGGATCCATCCACCTAATATGCGGACCATTTAGGTACTTTATGGTATTGGTGGATGCTTCGACACGCTGGTCACATGTCGCACTCCTTTCCACTCGAAATGCTGCATTTGCAAAACTCCTAGCTCAGATCATTCGTCTAAGGACTCACCATCCTGATCACCCCATCAAGTCTATTGGACTCGATAATGTAGGAGAATTTACATCTAAAGTATTTGATGACTACTGCATGTCAATCGGAATCGATGTAGAGCATCATGTTCCCCATGTGCATACACAAAATGGTCTCGCAGAGGCAACCATTAAAAGAATCCAAATGGTAGCACGGGCATTGGTTTTGCGTGTAATACCCAGTTGTAATTCAGTAATTATCACTCAGTAATTATCATTCAGTATTTATCATTCAGTAATTGATACTCAGTAATTCCATTCATTATTGATCAATTGTCACTCATATTCAGTCATGGTATTCATCATTCAGAGTAATTGTATCGAGTATCGATCGTCATTCATCATTAATCTGATTGGAGTTTCGTGCCGTGTTTATCATCATTGTCATTTTCGTTGCAAGCTGTGCTTGAGGAGTAGCGCACGCTACATACTCCTTTTAGCGTACGCTAATTGGGTAGAGGTAGCGCACGCTACCGCTCAGCTTTAGCGCACGCTAAGGCTACCTTGGCCGCGATCCAGAAGGTACCGGACTGCAGGTGAGAATAATGGTAGCGCACGCTACGAGTGGTAAGTAGCGCGCGCTAACGGGTTCTAGAAGCGCCCGCTACATGTGTGGAGTAGCGCGCGCTAGGGGCGGATCGAAGTTGAGTCCAGGGGCTACCGGATGCGCCGGGTTTATTCATAGCGCGCGCTATGCATTGTTGTTAGCGTCGCACCGATATGTTAGCGCACGCTAAATAATGGTTGTAGCGCACGCTATCGAGTTAGATCGGAGGCGAGATGGTTTTCTCGACTCCGATCGGGCGTCAACTATTTCGCTAGCGCACGCTAACAATGGATATTAGCGCACGCTAGTAGTATGGCCGTAGCGCACGCTACAAAAAGGTACGTAGCGCGCGCTACCGTGTTCGGACAGTGGGTACTGGACTACCCAAACTACTCGTTAGCGCACGCTATGCACAAGGAGCTAGCGCACGCTAACACAGGTAGTATAAATTGGACAGTTTAGTCGAGTTCGTCATTTTCATCTCATTTCATTACTTCGGTATTTTTGGGCGATTAGAAGCGATCCGGAGGATTCTTCGAGGTGTAATCATCAATCATCATCTTCAAGTCTTTGAGTTGAATTTATCATCACTTCATCATCTCCAAAACGTCGAATCAAAGGTATTAATCTCTTGGATCTAGAATTTGGATTTTGGGTTTTCCTTCCGATTTCTTCGTGTAAGCTTGGATTATCATTGGGATATGTTAAGTTATGGATTATCTACTTGGATAAATATATTCCTACGGATTTAATGGTTATTTTCGAATTGTTTTCAAGAACCCTTGGGGTTGACTTCGGTTAATTGGGGATTTTAGATTGATGTCGTTATAATCATGAATTATGGATTCCTAATGGATTATTGATATCATTGAAGTGTTTTGTTAGTTCGAAATACTCATTTTGGTGTGGGTTTCGACATATTCGGGATTGGATATTTTCAAGTCGTGTGGTTGGTTACGTATTCGTTAGAATGCCCCATGAGTTTGATTATCGTTGTTTCGACCTTTGGGTTAGTCGTGTTTTGTTGTTTGATGCGTGTATTGAGCGATTGTTGGTAATGATTGTTATTCAAGGTTGTTCGAGCGGCCGTATCTTGGTTAGGGCGTTGTTCGTGGACGGACATTCTTCATCGGTATTGTGTAAGTTAAATCTTACTCGGTTAAAAGGATACTCATTCCTTTTGTTGTTGATTGCTCATAATCATAATTCATTCATCATAATATTAATCATTTTGAGACTTGTAAGTGTCGAATAATCATTTCATTCACGAGGAGCGGTTCCAAATCTTTTCATTGGTTTATCAATCACGTCACTATTACTTTCATATCGGTGAGTCATCTTGGCCTTGTCTAATTATTATTCATTGGTTTTCATCATGGTCATTCTCGTTCATGTGACCTTAGGGTTCATATTGCGTGGTCGGGTGTGGCTGTGTGGAATTTTTAGTCGGGCACATGATGGTCATGTATTGGGTTCACCGATACATCGGACCGTGCACACGGTAACGCTTACCTCCGTGAGACTAATTAGGTACAAGGACGGGTGTGTCGGACATTCGTCTTGTACACTTGCACGTGACATTACGGGCGTACTATGATGCTCCTCTTGGCGTAATTCATAATTAAGAATATTTCATCACTTGATTAATTCACGATTGTGTAATTTCAACTCTTGAGGATTGTTACAGTATGGCGACCCGTTGGGGATTTTGTTTTCAGTCACGGCAAGGCAAAGGCACGGGAAGAGCATGTTGTGGCGGCGAGTCAGTGATACTAGAAGGGCCCCGGTCATTCCGTTTGTTCGGTCATTTTGATCGTTTGATTATGTACATCATTTGTATTTTCCGCTGCAAATTCCGTTTGTAATGTTTATTTATTCAGGGTGGTGTATTTTATCTTCATATAAAATACACTAGTATTCGGTATTGTCCTGGTGTGTTGTACTTAAACTCCTCATCGGAGTGTTTGGTAATATAATGTGGTTCGGTACTACAATTATATTATTTAATTCATCATTTTCATTTGCCTGGTGGGTCCCAGTCGGGGGTCCACGGCACTGTAATATCCGCCTAGTTTGGGGTGTTACAGAGTTGGTATCAGAGCGACGTTTTGAATACTACCCTCCAAGTCATGTCTCATTTGAAATCATCGTCATCGGACTAGTATCATTGGACTTTCGCGTCACGTGTGACCTGTGCAAATGCCGAGCCAATCAGGCCAAGAACTGTAAGATTTCTAATGCCATGGTATAATTTCTGGCATTAATCATTCATTCATAATTCATCAGTTAACAATCCTCAATCATCATTGTCACTTTGACCAGGACGGTCAGGTTAACTCATTAATCAGTCAATTCATTTCATTGTTCAGTTGTTGATCAGGAAGATCGAATCATTAATCTTGTTAACTCATTCAAGATAATCATTTCGGTAACTTCATCAGATAATCATGTCACGTCAATTGATCATTCATGTAATCGCTGTATTTGAGCGCGTATGCTCATTTTCATCATTTCATAATATAATCATAATGTGATGCTCATGCGAGATATATAATCATCATATGACTTTCCACTTCAGTATGGAAAGGGTCAGAAGGGCGTGGAGGACGAGGCCGTGAGTGGCGAATCCCGAGAGCTCGTGTGAATACACGTGCAAACGCGAATAATCTTAATTCATCGGCGGCCCAGCCGCCACTCATTCACACAGGACGCGATCATTCATTATCGGAGTCGTACCCGGGACACGGCTCAGTCAGAGGGTGTCCGGGTTGATCCACTCGCATTTATGCAGGGCATGATGGCCCAAATGACTCGGATGGCTCGGTTGATGGAGACGATGCATAACTCTGTCAATCGAATCGGCAGGCTCCTCGCCGCCACCTCGGAGGCAAGAGAGGAATGTGAGTAACATCATCGGCGATATCTCTCGCTGAGGCCACCTACTTTTGAGGGCTCGTCTGAGCCGGCAGATATCATTCATTGGCTCGAGCATTTCGAGAAGTCTGTTTGCTATGGTAGAGTGTCAGAGGACACAAAGTTTATTGCGGCTTACTACCTTGGTAAGAGCGCACATTCTTGGTGGTTGTCATTGAAGCCCAGAAGGATCTTGCACTTGGGATCGATTCAAGACTCTCATAATGGAGAGGTATTATCCGGCCCCACTCGGAGAGGCCAAGTCGAATTGCTCACCCCGACCCTCAACAGACGAGGATGTTCTCGCTATTGCCGAAATTTGAGAACTTCTTCCTTTCGCCTCGTCCATCATTCATTCAGAGGCGGATAAAATCAAGTATTTCAGCAAGAGGCTGAAACCCCGTATGAGACTTCAGTTACTTAATCATAATTGCACCACGTTGGCCGAATTCATTGAGAAAGCTCTCACTTACGAGCTTACGGCTAAGGAAATTGCTAGCGGCAACCTTCGTCTGCTAGCAAGAAATCGAAGAATCGTAATCGATCGAAGGCGGTCAGACAACTTTCAAGAAACCCCGTGCGGGCTCTGCTTTCGAGCGACCTCTGTGTCGTCTAAACCCGCGGAATCTCGGTCTCGAGCGGCGGTTCGGCCATCACATTATAAGCTGCGGGAACTTGGTCACCTCGGTACCAAGTGTCCGAGGCAGACTATCACATGTCATAATTGTGGAATTGCTGGGCATAAGGCCCGTTTTTGCCGTAGGGACTCCAAACCTACTCGGACGTCATCTCGGGCACCTAAGCGATCACTGGTTCGAATCAAGCCACTCAATCGGCGTCGTTTAAAGCAGCGGGAGCGACTAAAGGTGGAGCTTTTAGCCATGACAGGAGCGTCGGTGCAGGACTAGCAAGCCGGATTTATGAGATGAAGAAGACCGATGATCCAGAGGCCCGAATGATCTCGTGTACACTCGATATTCTATCTCAACTTTGTGTGTACTCTTTTCGATCTTGGTGCATCGCATTCATTCATTTCCGAGTCATGTTTGAATAGACTACGTGCAGGTAGTGCTACTAGTTGTGAGCCTTATGTCATTGGCTACACGATGGTAGACGAATTATCGGTAATCATGAGATTGAAATTGTCCGATTCGGTTTCATGGTCGTGTATGGCGGCGGACCTAATCGTGGTAGATTTGCCGAGGGACGACGTCATCTTGGGTATTGATTGGATGGATCGTCATGATGCCATCATTAATGTCCGTAGCGTATGGTCACTATCATTTGAACGATGGAGTTGAATGTGTGTTTGAGGAGGTAATCCTTACATTGCAGTAAGGTCATTAATTCAATGAAAGCGGTAAGGTTACTCAATCGAGGATGTGTCGGTTATTGGTGCTATATGGCCAAAACCAGAAGTCATCGATAATGTTAACGGATATTAGGTGGTGAGGGAATATGCCGATGTTTTTCCGCAGAGTTACTGGTTTGCCTCCACGAGAGGGATGTGGAATTCACGATTGAGTTGGAGCACTGCGTCCCCGATATCGAAGGCACCGTCTGGATGGCCCCGACCGAAATGCGGGAATTAAAGAACCAACTTGAAGAGTTGTTCGAGAAGGGTTATATTCGACCGAGTGCGTCCCGTGGGGAGCACCGGTGTTATTTGTCAAGAAGAAGGATGGTTCATTCCGCTTATGTATTGATTATCGGGAGTTGAGCAGGTGACGATCAAGAATAAGTATCCCTTACCCCGTATTGATGATCTCTTAGATCAACTTGAGGAGCTTGATATTCTCCAAGATCGACCTAAGGTCTGGATATCATCAGTTGCGGATCCGAGAGTCGGATATCGCGAGGACGGCGTTTCGAACACGCTATGGTCATTATGAGTTTGTGGTTATGCCGTTCGGATTGACTAATGCACCTGCGGTATTCATGGAGTTAATGAATCGGGTATTCATCGACTTTTTGGATCGGTTTGTTGTTGTCTTCATCGATGACATTTTGATTTATTCTCGTGACCGGGAGGAGCACGAGTTTCACCTTCATCAAGTGCTCGACGTGTTGAGACGAGAACAACTTTATGGGAAGTTTTCTAAATGTGAGTTACGGATGTCCAGTGACTTTTCTCGGACATGTAATTTCATCGAGACGGAGTTCGTGTCGATCCTCGAGAAGACGGAGGCTATTCGAGATTGGCTACCTCAGAAGAACGTTAAGGAAATCCAAGTTTCCTCGGATTAGCGGGTTATTATCGGCGATTTGTAGAAGGATTTTCTAGAATCGCTCGGCCTTAACGAACCTTTTGAGGAAGGATAAGAAATACACGTGGTCCGACGCGTGTCAACGGAGTTTTGAGGAACTCAAGAGCCGGTTAATGTCGGACTGTACTTTCCTTACCGCGAGGGACGGAAGGATTTGTGGTCTATAGTGATGCGTCGGACGGGGTCTCGGATGTGTGCTCATGCGAGCAGGAAGGTTATTGCCTATGCTTCACGGCAATTGAGACCTTACGAGATTAATTATCCGACCCACGACACGGAGCTAGCGGTAGTGGTGTTCGCTTTGAAGATTTGGCGTCATTATCTTTATGGCGTTACATCGGATATTCACCGATCATAAGAGCTTAAAGTATATATTTACTCGAAGGAGTTAAATATGCGTCGAGACAGTGGTTGGAATTAATCAAAGATTATGATATTGAGATCCTCTACCACCGGGCAAGGCGAACGTTGTCGCCGACGCCTTGAGTCGTAAGTCCGTTCGGAGCAGATGCTTGCCGTTTAACGATTCGAAGGAGCTTGGAGAATTCCTTAGACCCGAGATCGAGTGCAGCAGCGAGTTCGGGGGCAACTTTGTATGTTAGAGATTTCATCGTCACTCGAGGAGGAAATTCGAGAGAATCGGGTTCGGACCCATCATTGTTGCGCATCCGAGAGGATGTGGCTCGGGAAAGCCCTGGATTTGTGGTCCACGAGGATGGACTTTTGAGGTTTAAGAATCGGTTGTGTGTACTGCAAATGACGAGTTGAAAAACTCGATTTTGAAAGAAGCTCATGCTACCCCTTATTCCGTCCATCCGGTCTAGCAAGATGTACAAGGACTTGAAACAAAATTCGGTGGAGTAATATGAAGCGAAGTCGCAGAATTTGTTTCGAGATGCTTAACTCAACAAGTTAAGATTGAACATCGGCCGTGAGGTATCTTGAAACCTCTTCCTATTCCCGAATGGAAGTGGGAAGACATTTCTATGGATTTCATCACGAGTTTGCCGACGAGTCGTCGTGGCATGAATACGATCTGGTGATCGTGGACCGCTTAACTAAATCGGCTCATTTCCTTGAGATCAAGGAAACGTGGGGTCCCAGAGACTTGCTCAACTGTTCATCAAAGAGATAGTCGACCGCAGTACTCTAAAAGTATCGTTTCCGATCGTGACGGACGGTTTGTGTCGCATTTTGGAAATCGGTTCATCGTCTATGGGAACTCGGCTCAATCTCGATCGCTTTTCATCCTCGGTCGACGGACAATCGAGAGAGGACCATTCGGACATTAGAGGGCGTGTTGAGGGCATGCGTCCTCGATTGGAAAGACGATTGGGAAGCCCAACTACCATTGATCGAGTTCACGTATAATAATAGTTGGCATGCTTCGATCAAGATGGCACCTTACGAGGCCTTGTATGGTCGTCGTTGTCGATCTCCGTTGTGTTGGGACGACTTATCAGAATCAATCGGCACCGAGCCCGATATGCTTATAGCCGCCCGTGAGAAGGTAGCTTTGATCGGAGTCGTTTGTTGACCGCTCAGTCGTGAAATCATATGCGAATAACCGTAAATGCGACCATTAGAGTTCGAGGCTGGTGACCATGTGTTGGTCAAGGTATCCCCGAGTCGTGGTATCTTCCGTTTTGGGAAGAGGGGAAAGTTGAGTCCGAGATTCATTCGACCGTTTGAGATTTTGGATCGAGTGGGCGGGTTAGCTTATCGATTGGCTTTACCCCCGGCGTTGAACCGAATTCATAATGTGTTTCATGTCTCTCAGTTGCGGAAGTATGTTGCCGACCCGAGTCACATACTTCAGTTCGATGAAATCGAGATTGCCGATGATCATTCATATGAGGAGCATCCTGTGCGAGTTTTAGAGCGGCGAATCAAACAGTTGAGGAATAAGACGATTCCTTTGGTTAAAATTCAGTGGTCTAGACACGGAGTCGAAGAGGCTACTTGGGAAACCGAGGATAGTATGCGGGAGAGTTATCCCGAGTTGTTTGACCCTTAGTTTCGGGGACGAAACTCTTTTAAGGGGGGGTGTATGTAATACCCAGTTGTAATTCAGTAATTATCACTCAGTAATTATCATTCAGTATTTATCATTCAGTAATTGATACTCAGTAATTCCATTCATTATTGATCATTTGTCACTCATATTCAGTCATGGTATTCATCATTCAGAGTAATTGTATCGAGTATCGATCGTCATTCATCATTAATCTGATTGGAGTTTCGTGCCGTGTTTATCATCATTGTCATTTTCGTTGCAAGCTGTGCTTGAGGAGTAGCGCACGCTACATACTCCTTTTAGCGTACGCTAATTGGGTAGAGGTAGCGCACGCTACCGCTCAGCTTTAGCGCACGCTAAGGCTACCTTGGCTGCAGTCCAGAAGGTACTGGACTGCAGGTGAGAATAATGGTAGCGCACGCTACGAGTGGTAAGTAGCGCGCGCTAACGGGTTGTAGTAGCGCACGCTACATGTGTGGAGTAGCGCGCGCTAGGGGCGGATCAGGTTGAGTCCAGGGGCTACTGGACTGCGCCGGGTTTATTCATAGCGCGCGCTATGCATTGTTGTTAGCGTACGCAACCGATATGTTAGCGCACGCTAAATAATGGTTGTAGCGCACGCTATCGAGGTTAGATCAGAGGGCAGATGGTTTTCTGGACTCCAGTACTGGGCGTCAAATATTTCGCTAGCGCACGCTAACAATGGATATTAGCGCACGCTAGTAGTATGGCCGTAGCGCACGCTACAAAGAGGTACGTAGCGCGCTACCGTGTTCGGACAGTGGGTACTGGACTACCCAAACTACTCGTTAGCGCACACTATGCACAAGGGCTAGCGCACGCTAACACGGGAGTATAAATTGGGCAGTTTAGTCGAGTTCGTCATTTTCTTCTCATTTCATTACTTCGGTATTTTGGGCGATTAGAAGCGATCCAGAGGGGATTCTTCGAGGTGTAATCATCAATCATCATCTTCAAGTCTTTGAGTTGAATTTATCATCACTTCATCATCTCCGAAACGTCGAATCAAAGGTATTAATCTCTTGGATCTAGAATTTCGGATTTTTGGGTTTTCCTTCCGATTTCTTCGTGTAAGCTTGGATTATCATTGGGATATGTTAAGTTATGGATTATCTACTTGGATAAATATATTCCTACGGATTTAATGGTTATTTTCGAATTGTTTTCAAGAACCCTTGGGGTTGACTTCGGTTAATTGGGGATTTTCCGATTGATGTCGTTATAATCATGAATTATGGATTCCTAATGGATTATTGATATCATTGAAGTGTTTTGTTAGTTCGAAATACTCATTTTGGTGTGGGTTTCGACATATTCGGGATTGGATATTTTCGAAGTCGTGTGGTTGGTTACGTATTCGTTAGAATGCCCCAATGAGTTTGATTATCGTTGTTTCGACCTTTGGGTTAGTCGTGTTTTGTTGTTTGATGCGTGTATTGAACGATTGTTGGTAATGATTGTTATTCAAGGTTGTTCGGCGGCCGTATCTTGGTTAGGACGTTGTTCGTGGACGGACATTCTTCATCGGTATTGTGTAAGTTAAATCTTACTCGGTTAAAAGGATACTCATTCCTTTTGTTGTTGATTGCTCATAATCATAATTCATTCATCATAATATTAATCATTTTGAGACTTGTAAGTGTCGAATAATCATTTCATTCACGAGGAGCAGCGGTTCCAAATCTTTTCATTGGTTTATCAATCACGTCACTATTACTTTCATATCGGTGAGTCATCTTGGCCTTGTCTAATTATTATTCATTGGTTTTCATCATGGTCATTCTCGTTCATGTGACCTTAGGGTTCATATTGCGTGGCGGGTGTGGGCTGCGTGGAATTTTTAGTCGGGCACATGATGGTCATGTATCGGGTTCACCGATACATCGGACCGTGCACAGTAACGCTTACCTCCGTGAGACTAATTAGGTACAAGGACGGGTGTGTCGGACATTCGTCTTGTACACTTGCACAGGACATTACGGGCGTACTATGATGCTCCTCTTGGCGTAATTCATAATTAAGAATATTTCATCACTTGATTAATTCACGATTGTGTAATTTCAACTCTTGAGGATTGTTGTTACGTATGGCGGCCGTTGGGGGATTTTGTTTTAGTCACGGCAAGGCAAAGGCACGGAAGAGCATGTTGACGGCGGCGAGTCGGTGATACTAGAAGGGGGCCCCAGTCATTCCGTTTGTTCGATCATTTTGATCGTTTTGATTATGTACATCATTTGTATTTTCATTGCAAATTCCGTTTGTAATGTTTATTTATTCAGGGTGGTGTATTTTATCTTCATATAAAATACACTAGTATTCGGTATTGTCCTGGTGTGTTGTACTTAAACTCCTCATCGGAGTGTTTGGTAATATAATGTGGTTCGGTACTACAATTATATTATTTAATTCATCATTTTCATTTGCCTGGTGGGTCCCAATCGGGGGTCCACGGCACTGTAATATCCGCCTAGTTTGGGGTGTTACATTGCGCACCAATCTGCCCATCTCTGCTTGGGGATATGCAGTCCTGCATGCAGTCGTACTTATTCGTTTCAGACCCACCGTTGGCCAACCATTTTCTGCGTACCAGTTGGTAACTGGATATGAACCGGATATCTCACACCTAAGCATATTTGGTTGTGCAACATATGTGCCGATTGCACACCCACAACGCAATAAAATGGGTCCTCAGAGACGATTAGGTATCTACGTTGGATATGAATCCCCAACAATCATCCGCTACTTAGAACCCTTGACAGGTGGTCTCTTTACCGCACGCTTTACGGATTATCACTTCAATGAGTCAGAATTCCCGTCGTTAGGGGGAGAGGAGGAAAAGAAATTTCTCAAGGAACGACAGGAATTGTCCTGGCCCATCCCTAGTCTATCTCATTATGATCTGTTTAGTATATTTTGAGTAATATTTTTATTAGTATTTTATATATATAATTGTGTGTTGTGTGATAATTTATTCATTTTACCTTATATTTATATTACTAGATGTCCTCCCGTGCGATGCACGGCGTAAAATGTTAAATATTTTATTATATTAATAATATGTGATAGAATTTCAATAATATTATAAAATTATTATAAAATATACATGAGTCGGTATATACATACATATACATAAACTATTATTTGATTTAGTTTTGTTTATAAACTTTTATCATGTGATCTAAAAGCACATGATAGAAAAATCATAAATTAATTAAGCACCAGTATTTATTTTTCCATATAGGACAATATGAATCTTATATCTAATTTTATAAATAAGAAATTAAATTATGTTTATTATTATCAACTTTCATTATAGCCGACCCTAAATTATTTTGGGACTAAGGCTCTGATGATGATGTTGTTGGTGTTGTATTATCAACTTTCATTAAAAGTATACAACTGATATTCTTACTAATATAATTTTTTATATGATTTGACATTAATATAATATATTTTACTATTTTATAATAAGAACAAAATAACTCTTAAGAATCAAATAATTGTTAAAACTATGAAATAAACTAAAAATATATCTTTCTTCAATAGTCTTATATTTTTATATTAAAATATTTTAATCATCTAAATATATTATAATTTTATTTATATTACTTTATATATACTATATGGATGTCAAATTAAAGAGCATGAAGTAAGAATTAATTTGATATATATTTTTCAAAAATAAAATTGATACATAAAAGTTATAATTGTTTAAACTATTAGGTTAAAAATAAAAGGAATAAAATGAGAGAAAATTTTTAATTGGTAGATAGTACATAATGGAATAATCATCCAACCCCCTCTCAAATTAAACGTCCGTTTTTTTAAAATTTTTAAAAAGAGGCTTAACGTGGAGATGACACATGTTTCCTTAGATTTTCTTGCGACGCTCTTTTAATATTAAGTATAGATGTGTAAATGTTCGATATAAAATATATAAACATGACAGGAATCTATATGATCATTGTATATTTGTAATATTTATATTAATATACTAATAAAATTACATATCGATACAAATTGAAAGAACGTCATATATTTTTGATAAATATTTAAAATAAAGTCACACATTTTATACTTAATAATATACCATGAGATCCACAATGATATTAATTCATTATGCATATGGTGATAAAGTATATTATTGTGACGTAGTTAAATAAAAATGTAATCAACTTATTATATTTGTTTATATAATTTTTCTTTTCATAAAAAAGAAGAATCAATCAAATAATTATTTTAACGAATAATATATCTTTCTATTGGGAATTGTAAGTCTAACATGTCCCTAATTCTTTTCCCAAATATTTTTAAAATAAAATAACTTAGTAATCTAAAATTATTATAAGAAGGTGAAAAATGAAGTAAAAATATTGATCTTGTAAAAAGATAGATTTACTTCAATAAAATTATTTGAAAATTATATGATTTTTGTATTTTATATACAAATAAATTAAAATCAAGATATAATACACTAATCATTCAAAAAGAACTTATATTCAAAAAGGAATATTTTAATTATATTTATGCCCAATGAATGTTAAATCAAATATCGTAAAAAGAAGATTAATCTAAAATATTAATAATAAAAAATAGAATTTTTTTTTTGATTATTATTAACTCTCATTGAAATGGTAGGAATTAGTGTATTTAAAAAAAGATAATTAATTCAAAAAATCTACATAATGACACGTGTCTTGTACAACTCTCTTTTAATAATAAAGTAGATTTCATTTTGTTAGAATTTTCTATAATTTTATGTCATTTTTGGATAATTAATTGGAATTAAATTATATCTGAAGGTTAACCAACCGGTACAAGACAGATCAATTGGTTCAAGGGCGATATTTTTACAAAATTCAAATATAGTCACGACTGGTCTCACTTTATTCGTCTCGCCGAGACGATCGTTTTAAAAAAAAATCATCCGAATCCGAGTTCGTATGAAGAAGTTATGACCGTTCAAATGACAATTAAATAGACGGACCATATTGTGCCACGCGTCAACACATGATTGGACCGGAATTTCAACTCTGTGCTGATGTCATTCATGACATCAGCACCTCATAGCAGCCGTGTATGATTAGGGGGTGCGATTTTAAAATTGTAAAAATTATTATTTTATTGATTTTGAAGTAGTATAAATAGGGGATGAATGTGTAGTGTTTTGAGGGGGAGAAAAAAGGAAAAAAAATAGAGAGATATTATTGTAAGGGAGAGAAATAAAAATATTGTGTAATAAAATTATATTTGTGTAATAATATTATAGAATATTTATTTATTTGTGTTGTTATTATGAGTGAGTAATTTTCTTTTACTCGGGTTATGATGAAACCATGTCTATATTATTATTAATATTTATATAATAATTCCAAATAAATGTTTTTAACGATTATGATTTTCGCTTTAATAGGGGAATATTATTTCATCAATTATATCACGTATTTTTGATAGTTATAAATTCCCCATTGCTTTGTGATTATTGATATTAGTTAATTTCTTTGATTATTTGTTTTCCATTAAATTGGATACATATAATGCTTAGAAATTATATTTTTTTTAAGCGAAGGAAAATCTATATTTGAATTATAATTTTGTACTTATTGTCAAATCTATAGGGAAATAGTGAGATTGATTTCAGAATCTATTCCATGAATTTCTTGGAATTAGACGATAGCAATAATTTGACTTTACTATTATAGCCCTCCCTGTGGTATCGACCTTGCACCGCATATCTATATCGAACAAATCGTGCGCTTGCGAGTATTAGACTAAAGAATCAACAAACAACAAGTTTTTGGCGCCGTTGCCGGGGAGGCGCGAACGAAGTACAAGAAGACTGTCGTCACCAAGTTAATTAAATTCTTCTACTAATTATTTATTTTACTGCTTTTCTTTATTATTATCTGTCTTTTTAATATCCGTTTTGTGTTAGTTGTAGAATTTATTTTATTCATAAAAATATTCTGAAAAATAATAAATAATAAATATAAAAATATAAGTAATAACAATAAAAGCTACTGTTCATTTTCGTAAAAATAATAATAAAATAATAAAAAATAGAAAAGTCCAAAAATATATAAAAATATAAAAAAATCTTAAAAAATTTAAAAAATTCAGAACTTATTTATTTTTATTTAAAAAAGAAAAATCTGGAAAATAAAAAAGTTTCAGACTTGAAGGTAATATTTTTGTAATTTTGGAATATTAATATTTAAAAAATCAAAATTTTTAATTTAATTCGAAAAAATAATAAAAATATATTAAAAAATAATCTGGAATATTATTTTCCGTAATAAATAAAAATCTGCATTATTTTATTTTATTTTTAAAAGTAAAACCTGCTAGTTTTATTAAAAAATTTACTTTTCAAAAAAGATCTACAAAAAAAAATCAGATTAAGAATTAATAATTTAAATAATCTGGAATATATATAATAAAAATTTTCTAAACTTTGAATTTTTTTTAATAAAAACAGAATTTGTTTTTTAAGAAAATAAATTACAATATTTTAATAAAAAAGGGAAAATACTAAAAAAAAAAAAATTTAAAAACCTGAAAATTTATAAAAAAAAAACAGAAACGAAAATTTGTAATAAAAAAATTATTTTTATTGTTTGCATAAATAAAATAAAAGTTTGTAATTTTTATTTTTTTTTCTAAAAAAAATCTGAATTTTTTTTTGAAAAAAATAAATAAATAATATATCTGGATATATATATATATATATATCTGGATATATTTATATATATATATAAATAATATATCTGGATATATATATATATATATATATATATATATATTAGCTCAATATTATTAGTCTAAAAATATAATAAAATTATAATAAATATAAAATTCTAAAAACTAAATATATAATATAAAAAACAAAACAAAAAAAATCAGAATTTTTTTAATTTTTATATTTTGTCTTTAGTTTTAATAGAATCTTCTAGTGGTAAATTTAGATTGTGTTCTTTTTGTTATTTTCTATTTACAGTATTCATAGACATTTAGTTTAGTTGCAATATTTCTCGTCGTGCAATTTAGTTTATCAATAGATATTGCTTCCGTAGATCAATTAGTAAATTTATTCCTTTGCAATCTATTACATCCTATAATTTTAGTAATAATTATAATAATTATCATTATTATTAATAATAATAAAAATATAAAAACTCAAAAAAATAATTTAAACAATAAAATCCTTTAAAAGATTCAACAAGGGATTGATATTTTTCACTCACTACTTTGTTCGATTTGAATAGAGAAAAGCTAAATATCAATCTTGTACAAACTGATTTTGAAAATCGATTAAATTTTGGCAAAAAGGCCTCTGTTGTACATGCCGAAGAAAGTTGGATTTTAAGTGCGACCGTTGTGACGCCTCCAACGATCTGGAAGTTCGATCGACTATCATAATTTGGTTTGTATGCAAACTTAAAAAAAATTGTAATATCGGTGAATGCAAGTTTGGCAACGAAATAATAAAGGTCGATTAACGAGAAGAAGATTGTCCTTAACTAAAACTGAAGATCAACAAACGAAACCGATACCAAAAATGGACGAAATCGAAAATCAAAATAATCAAGTTGCAAAAGAGAAAACTTTAATAGAATATTTTTCTCCAGTGAGTGCTAATTCTCCTTCTTGCATAGTGTTGCCTACAACTAATGCAACTCATTTCGAACTTAAACCATCAATAATTCAACTTCTTCCATCTTTTCACGGTTTGGAAAGAGAAGATCCCTTTATGCATGTCAAGGAATTTCTCGACATTTGTTCTACTTTTCGATTCCAAAATTTCTCTGATGAATCTGTCAAACTTAGACTATTTCCATTTTCTCTCAAAGATAAAGCAAAATTCTGGCTAAATTCTCTTCAAGCAAGAACAATTATTAGTTGGGACCAACTAGTGAATAAATTTCTCGCAAAATTTTTTCCAATGTCCAAAACTGATAGTCTTAGAAGAGAAATATCAGAATTTTTCCAAAAAGAAAATGAAGAATTTTATGAGTGTTGGGAAAGATTTAATGATTTAATCCTTAAGTGTCCCCATCATGGTTTTGAAATATGGCGTTTGGTAAAATATTTTTATGATGGTTTAACTCCAAATAATCGCCAATTAATCCAATCAATGCATGGTGGAAAATTTCTTCACCTTATTGGAGACGAAGCTTATAATGCACTTGAAAATATGTCAATTAATTCACAACAATGAAATTCACTCGACTCTAGAGCCAAATCGATGCATACGACCCCAAAAAAGGGTGGAATTTACGAGGTTAAACAAGATGTTGAAATAAAATCTACTATAGATGATTTAGTACGAAAAGTGGATGCGTTAGTCTTGAAGTAATCCATCCCCTCGTCAAACTCAAAACATGAATTTTGCATTTCATGTGCGGAATCATTTCATTCATCTCAATCTTGTCCCTCTGGTCCACAAAATCAAGAAATTTTTAATGAAGAAGTCAATGTGTTACATTCATATGGAAAATCTTCGGATAGTCCATTTGCTCCAACTTATAATCCAAATTGGAGGAATCATCCAAATTTTTCCTGGAAGCAAAATATGCCTCCAATGAATCAAGGAGGACATCAAATGAATATGTCAAATCAACAAAATGTCCGTCCTAATCAATATCCTCCAAATACTTATCAGTATCCTTCTATAGTGCCAAAGAAACCATCTTTGGAAGATACGTTGCAACAATTCATGCAATCTACTCAACAAATGTTCCAATCAACTCAGCAAGCTGTACAATCAAACTCACAGGCTATTTCTAAGCTTGAAACACAAATTGGTCAACTTGCAACAACTTTAGCTGAAAGAGAAAAGGGAAAATTTCCAAGTCATTCCATCCCTAATCCTAAAGGACAATATGAAGTAAACTCTTCTAACGCAGAAGTTCAGTCCATAACTACCCTTAGAAGCGGAAAAGAAATACAAAAGCCTGACTATGATCCGGAAGAAAAATCAAATGAACCACAAGTTTCAAAATCAAAGGATTCTAAAGAAAAAGAAAAGCCTTACGTTCCAAAAGCTCCATTTCCTGAAAGACTTATTCCAAAAGATAAAAGTGCGCAATACAAAGATATAATGGAAATATTTAAACAAGTTTGAATAAATATTCCATTCCTTGATGCTATTAAACAAGTGTCTGCTTATTCTAAGTTCTTGAAAAATCTTTGCACTGTAAAAAGAAGAACAAATATTCCAAGAAAGGCATTTTTAGCTGAACATGTTAGCTCAATAATCCAAAGTAAAACTCATGTTAAGTATAAAGATCCTGGTAGTCCTACAATATCTTGTGTCATTGGAGATCACATCATTAAACGAGCCTTGCTTGATTTAGGAGCCAGTGTGAATTTATTACCATATTCTGTTTATACACAACTTGGATTAGGGGAGCTAAAATCAACATCTGTGATACTTCAACTAGCTGATAGATCTATAAAAATACCTCGAGGAATCGTAGAGGATGTTCTAATTCAAGTAGATCAATTCTACTTTCCTGTTGATTTTATAGTCATAGACACTGAACCTGTTGAGAATACCAAAGATCAAATCCCTCTCATTTTAGGAAGGCCATTTTTAGCTACTTCAAATGCATTAATTAACTGTAGAAATGGCATCATAAAATTTTCTTTTGGAAATATGACTGTTGAACTAAATATGTTTAACATTTCTCAACAACATCATGATCTTGATGATGTCTGTGAGGTAAATATGATAGAGAGTATGGGTCCTTATTTCTTTCAAAAAATGGACGATGATGATCTTTTTGAAAGCTGTCTTGCTCATTTTGGCTCAGATTTTGACATCGACAGTTCAATTAATGAAGTAAATTCTTTACTAGAGTCTACACCATTATTGGATAATGATAAATGGAAAGCTAAAACCGAACCACTTGAGAGTCAAATGAATAAAGAAGTACCTATTGAGGATTCAAAGATAGAGCTCAATCCATTACCCGAATCTCTAAAATATGCATTTTTAGGAGCATCAGAAACCCTGCCTGTCATCATAGCATCTGATTTAGATGAAGAACAAGAAGATAAATTAATCAATGTCCTTAAAGAACATAAAGAAGCAATAGGCTGGACCATCTCCGATATTAAAGGTATTAGTCCTTCCATATGCATGCATCGAATTCACCTTGAAGAAAATGCGAAAACTTTCCGAGAATTTCAAAGAAAACTAAATCCTAATTTGAAAGAAGTTGTAAGAGCTGAAATAATAAAAGTCTTAGATGTAGGGATCATCTACCCTATTTCTGACAGCTCTTGGGTTAGTCCTGTTCATATAGTTCCAAAGAAATCTGGCATAACTGTAATCACGAATGAAGAAAATGAACTTGTTCCAACCAGAATTCAAACTGGATGGAGAGTCTGTATTGATTACAGAAAATTGAACTATGTTACAAGAAAAGATCACTTTCCACTTCCTTTTATTGATCAAATGCTAGGAATGTTAGCCGGTCATGCTTATTATTGTTTTCTTGATGGATATTCCGGCTATAACCAAATTCCCATTGCTCCCGAAGATCAAGAAAAAACCACTTTTACCTGTCTTTTTGGAACTTTTGCTTACCGACGAATGCCATTTGGTTTGTGTAATGCACCTGCTACTTTTCAACGGTGTATGATGAGCATTTTCTCTGACATGGTTGAGCGGTTTTTGGAAATTTTTATGGATGATTTTTCTGTATTCGGGTCTAGCTTTGATGAATGTTTACACCACTTAACCCAAGTGTTGGTTAGGTGTAAGGAGAAGAATCTTGTCCTAAATTGGGAAAAATGTCATTTTATGGTTAAAAAAGGAATTGTCTTAGGACATGTGATTTCTGAAAAAGAAATTCAGGTGGACAAATCTAAAGTTGATTTAATATCCAGTCTTCCACCTCCACGAACGATTAAAGAAATTCGATCATTCTTAGGCCATGCTGGTTTTTACCGTCGATTCATCAAAGATTTTAGCAAAATTTCAAGGCCATTATGTAACTTACTTTCAAAAGACACACCTTTCGTATTTGATGATCATTGTCTAAAAGCTTTTAAGACACTCAAATCTATGTTGAGCTCTGCACCTATCTGTAATACCCGGTTGTAATTCAGTCATTATCATTCAGTAATTTCATTCGGTGATTGTCACTCAGTGGATTTTCACTCATTTATAATCATTCATCAATCATGTTCTTTCACCCGTGTTCACCGTTTGGAAAAACTTCGAGTTGTGTATCGTTATTGTTCATTGTTTCAACTTTCCACATATGAGTTCGACTTTGTTAGATCACCATTAACTTTTGGTAACTCCAAAAATTCTGAATCTTTGCAATATTATAGAGCATCGAGTTAGCTTTCAAATGGTTCAAACGGTGAGTCAATCGGAGTCCGGACGAGAGAGTTATGGTAGTTTTAGCTCACCCGCTCATTTTTCAGTTATTGGCCGATCACTGCCGACCGAATTCGGCCGTGTCGTCCGACACGGCCCGTGCTGTACTCGTCCGGAAATGCCGAAGTCTCTGCCACAGGACTCGACCGTTTCGTCTGGCACGGCCGAGTCGAACTCTTCCGGATAAGCCAGAACCGACTGCCCAGACGCCCGACCGTGTTCCAGGACACGGTCGAGTCAATGCCGAGTCGCTGTCGGACAGGTCACTATCGGAAGGCCCCTTCGGCCGCGACCGTGTCAAGCAGGACACGGTCGAGTCCCTTCCGGCCAGTTGCGCGCCGCGACCATGCCGATCGGCACGGGCCGTGTCCGACAGACAGTCAACCCCTATAATTTCGTTTTTTTGAGCATTTCAGCTCATTTCTTCATTCTTTCACCTTCATACGCGAAAGAGGGTCTTGAGGGAGAGATTTCTTCATCAATTATCATTTGAGTGTGTATTTTTCTTCACCTTCAATCCTTTGGGAAGCTTGGATACTCGATTAAACTAGTGTTCTTCGGATCGAAGTGGTTGGATCTTCTAGAGGTAATTTCTTCAACACCTTGGACTTCGATTTTGTGTTGAGATATGATGTTTTGGACGTTATAATCATGTTATATGAAGGGATATGTATATGATTATGAGTTTGTATAAGGATTTATTGGATTATTGAGGAATTATTCAAGAACACCTTGAATATCGGGTTGAAATTGGGGGTTTTCGATTAATTGTCGTTATAATCACGTTTTCGGATATTCATTTTGGATTATTGATCTTTTGGAAGATGTTTGTTGGTTTGAAAAACTTCTTGGGGGATTTGATGGTGGCTTATTGAGATTTGATTGTAAACAATCGGAGTTTGGCCACAATGTATTCGATATAATGCCCCAATGAATTTAGTTTAATCGTATCGACGTTTTGAGTTCGTTACATTCGTGTATGATTCGTGTATTGAACGGGTTGTTGGATATTGTATAATTCAAGGTTGTTCGAGCGATCGATATCTCAATTAGGACGTCGTTCATGGAAGGATAATTGTCACCGATGTTGTGTAAGTTAATTCTTACTCGGTTAAAAGGATATTCATCCCTTTTGTTGTTGTTCATTCATAATCATAACTCATTCATCATTATATTAACCGTATCAAAACTTGTTGTTGTCAATTAATCACTTGATCATAAGGAGCAGCGGTTCCAATCTTTTCATTGAGTGTCATTTATTTCATTACCATTCCACCTCGGTGAGTCATTATTCATTTTCGATGTCACTTCATTATATCGTGGCATTCCGGGTCATCTTGGCGTGCGGTTGGTATGTATTGGATTTTCATGTCGGGCACATTTAAGTCGTGTGTTGGTTGTTGGCCTCACATTGGGTGTGCACACGAGTCATATTGTCTCGTGAGATCGATTAGGTACAAGACCACACGGGTATTCGATCGATACTCGTTGGTGGCTTGTGCACGGACACATTTCCATCCCGGGCGTAGTGTGGTACCACCCTTTGAGCCGTACTATTAGTTGATTCATATAGCATGTTTGATTGCGTATGTTTCGACAAGATATTTCATAACTTCAGATATAATCATGATTGTGTATTTTCAACCCTTGAGGATTGTTGTTCTTTGTAATCGACCCCCGTTTGGGGATTTTGTTTTTCAGGTCTTGGCAAGGCAAAAGTACGGGGAGAACACACTGACGTCGAGGAGTCCCAGTGATACTAGTAGGGGGCCCCGATCTTTCAGTTATTCATGTTATTGTCCTTTATTTTCCGCTGCAGACTTTCATTTGAATACTCTGTTTCATTCAGTGTTGTGTATTTTATCTTCATATAAAATACACTAGTATTCGGTATTGTCCTGGTGTGTTGTAACTAAACTCCTCATCGGAGTAATTATTGTTGTAATGTAGTTCGGTACTACATTTATCCTGTGTAATTCATTCATTTTCATTTGCGTGGTGGGTCCCAGTTGGGGATCTACAGCACTGTAATATCCGCCTAGTTGGGGTGTTACAGAGTTGGTATCGGAGCGTGGTTTTGAATACGACCTTCCGAGTCATGTCTCATTTGAAATCATCGTCATCAGACTAGTATCATTGGACTTTCGCGTCACGTGTGACCTGTAATATCCGCAATTTCGGATTTCCGGTAATTTTCATTTTTCGGCGGAGGTCCGTTTCGACGACTCTCTTTTGACCGTTTCGTCATTCTGAGAATATTTAATTCTGCACTTTTTATCATCCGAGTTCGTTTCGGTGCTGCTTTGTTGAGTTCCGTGCTTTTTAGCGACTTTTCCGCGCTTGAGTTCGGTTCTTGCGAATCTCGCTCAAAGCTCGCTGCTTGGGATTTTTCGTAAGTTCATTTAACGTTTTTATACGTGTTGTGAGCTTCGGTTTGATTATTCGTTGTCGTATGGTGATTTTAGGGCATTTGGGCCATTTTCGTAATTTCCCAAAGTTTGGGGTAATTACCTTCCGTTGTCGAATTTCGAGCCTTCGGGTGGCCGGAATCGTGTGTTCTACTAGCTCTTAGATTTGTCTTTGTGAGTACTTCGTAACCGTATCTTCGGTTCGTATTCAGGTTCGGGTTTCGGTGTCGTTTTGTTGAGTTCAGGATTACTAAACGACTTTTCTAAGTATGAGTTCGGCTTTGTAAAAATCACCATAAATTCTTGGAAACTCCAAAACTTCTGAATCTTTGCAATATTATAAAGCATCAAGTTAGCTTTCCAATGGTTCAAACGGTGAGTCAATCGGAGTCCGGACGAGAGAGTTATGGTCGTTTTAGCTCACCCGCTCGTTATTGGCCGATCACTGCCGGCCGAACTCGGCCGTGTCGTCCGACACGGCCCGTGCCGTACTCGTCCGGAAATGCCGAAGTCTCGCCTCAGGACCCGACCGTGTAAATGCACGCCGAAGTCGAACTCTTCCGGATAGGCGTAACCGATCGCTTGACGCCCGGCCGTGTTCCAGGACACGGTCGAGTCGTCCGAAGTCGCCGTCGGACGGGTCACTATCGAGCGACGCGACCGTGTCTAGCGGGACACGCCGAGTCCCCGCCGCCAGTCGGCTATTTAAGGGCTGGACCGAGTCATCCGCCATTTTCACCCTTTTTCTTCGCTTTCTTCGCGTTTCTTCACAATAATGGATGGATTTGGATAGATATGACATAGAGCAACATGTTTTGGAAGTTGTAATCATAGATTAACATCATCTTCCACCCGGATCGAAGGTAAGAACACCTAAACTTTTGGTTTTGGATGTTCTTGAGGTTTCTTGGTGTTTTGGCCGATTTGCTTCGTTTTGATTCATATTATTGTTAGAACTTGATTGTAAACTCGTAATCATTCAATACCCTTGAAGTTTTGTGGAACGGATTTGAGTATTTCTTTGAATAATCGATTAAATTGGACTATGCCTTCAAAGTGTCCGATAAAATGCTTCAATGGGTAGAACTTGGGAAGTTCCATATGTTTTCGTAGAATTGTGATTGAATTGATATCGTTGTGACTTAGGAACGAATTCTTGTGAAGAACTCGAGTCAGAACCCTTCCGTTCGTTGTCTTCTTCGGGGTCCGAGCTTCCCGGTCGAACCGTGTTCTTCGGAGTGTTTGGTAGCGGTTATTAAGGCAAGTATCTTATTATACGACTTGTATCTTGCGACTAGTAATTACGTATGCTATGCATGACGATTTTGCTTGCCTCCGTAAATATGTTCCGTTTGAGTTGGTTGTGTTTTCCGAAATTTGAAGGCTTTGTGATAATAGTGATATATTGGTATACGTGTTCGGCGTTGTGCCATTTGTGCAGGATTGCGATGTACATATGAGATGGTTGTACACGTGGTTGTGCAATGTATTGTATACCGAATGTGTGTTATGTTGGTTAAGAGTCGTTGTGATGATCATGATATTCGTGTTGTTTTGGTTTACATACTTGATTGTACATTTCGGTGTAATGTGGAATGGCTTGACATTTAATGGTTATGAGTTGTGTCGTGTCGAAGTGTGTACGTGTGTTCCAGGTAGGGTCTGACGAGGCCTCTGGAGTTCGGTACATGATGTGTACGAACAAGGTGTGTGATCCAGGTAGGGTCTGACGAGACCTATGGAGTTCGGTACATGATGTGTACGAACGATGTGTGTGGCCGGGTAAGGGTCCGTTGAGGCCTCCAGAGTTTGGTACATGATGTGTACGAACAGTGTGTGTGGTCCGGGTAAGGGTCCGTTGAGGCCTCCGGAGTTCGGTACATGATGTGTACGAACAGCGTGTGTGGTCCGGGTAAGGTCCGTCGAGGCCTCCGGAGTTCGGTACATGATGTGTACGAACAATGATCGTGTAGCAGTGATTGTTCGGGTAACATTTTAAATATGGATCTCGGACTCATAATGATATATTATTTAGTATGCTTTGAAACGAGAATCGGGCTAAGGCCCTAATGTTTACAAAAAGGTTTTGTAAATTAGGACTCGAGGTCCAAATGAATTTCTGCTTTAAAAATCCCCGAGATGATGTGTTCCTTTTCAAATATCTCTTACTTGAGTTCGAAATTCTAAAACTTCTCAGGAACATTTTGATAATTGATTTGCGTATTAAATTCATAGTTGCTATTCGCTTGTTACATTTCGTATGGTTTGATACTTGCACTAGTAAAACAGTGGAGTTTTACTAACCCCCGACTATTCGGGGGGTGGATGTCTATTCTGCGTCCAGGTACATGCAGGTTCAGGGGAGCAGTCATAGGATTTGCACAAGGGGATGACGAGCTGCGATACTAATCAAGAGTTGAGAGTTGGTAGAGTTTAGTTGTATTGTTAGAGTTGATTCAGTCTTCCGCTGTATTGTATTTCCACCCCTGTGTGGGTAATGTCGTTAGTCAGTCCTGTTGATAGAGTTGTGTGACCTCATCGGTCTGTGTGTTTATGTGTAAGTGACCTTGACGGTCTGTATTATTATATTGTTTGACTCTGGACGGGCAAGCATTTGGTTGTTTATGGACGTTTAGCCTGGTAGATCCTTGCGGAAAGGGTTTACGGCGTGTAATATTCCATACGGTTTTGGGGGTGTTACATTTATGGTATCGGAGCCTTGGTTGCGGAAACCTAGGCTGTCGGGTCGAGTCAAGTCGTGATTGTCGAGTAATGTGTTGTCTTGTCGTTCGAGTCGTCAGGTGACAAGTTGAGTTGTGCGTAGTCACAACGTGTCGGTTATGTTATCGAACGAGATTAGTATCGTGGGCGACCGTCGTCTCCGTGCGGCCTGTGGACGTAAGTCTCCTCTTTTATGCATAATATCTGTGTTCATGATTTCATTTATGTGTGATATTTGTGGTGCATAATTTTATTTACACGGTGTTGTGTAATGAAGTTGTATTCGATACTTGGATACGCTGTACGTGTATAGAACTGGATGTATTGATGTTGGCCCTTGAACCACCATGTGGGTTGGTATGGTGTGAAAGTTGTGAACCTTGATGGGTTTTACGGTAGAGTTTGTGGGAAACTCCGATGAATGATTTTGCTGTGTGTTTAAACTTGATGCCATGAGATGTATGTGATTGAATTGGCGACCCTGTTTGCCATTTGGGCATGTGGTTTTAATATCGACTATTTTGGATTGTTGTAATTATACCCGCTACGGGTAGCTTTGAAAACGTTTTTCCTTAAAGACTACTGATTTGAGCATTTTTGTGGAAATCAAAATTTTTGGAAAATCTTGTTTTGCAAAACGACCGAGGTATTATAAGTGTTTTCAAAAATTTCATTTCACCAATTTTTTTTTTCAAACTTGAGAATTTTAAAATTTTATCATTTGAATAATACCCCGGAAACATTTTATTTTGTTGTTTGTTTGATCCCTGCGATACGTGTGTGGTTTTGACCGTGTTTTATTTTGTAAAATCCAAACATCTCTGTTGATGTGACAGTGTGGATTATTTTTTTAATGAAGTCCTAAAATTACAGTGTTAGTTTGTGCACTTGTGTGATGACTTGGAGTTGATGTTTTAACGTGCTGCTATTTATTGTCTTATCTTGACGTTGTGATATTTGTTTGGATGTGTTATTCTTATTGGTCGTCCATCCAGTATGCCGAGAGGCCGTGGCCGAGGACGTGGTCGTAGTCGTGGTCGTGATCAGCAGCAATCATCCAGAGGTAATGTTGATATTGACGCCGCCACCATCCTTCGTCACGTGACTGACCGATTGGCGCATATGAATCAGACCGTACACCGTGACGGGATTCCAGATGAGGATAACGGAGCTAGTAAGTGGTTACGAGATGTGATGAGAATGCACCCGCCCCGTTTTGTAGGTTCTTCGGACTCGTTAGGCTGGGAGAATTGGCTCTTCCACTGGATGTAACATTTGATGCCGTAGCTTGCCCCGATGAGAGAAGAGTGCCTATCGCTCAATACCTACTCGACAGGAAGCCGCAGATCGGGTGGGAGGCCGTAGCGCCAGTGATCGTATCGCTACTGGATCGAATTCAAACCGCCATGGAGGCCGAGTATTGTCCGCCGCCCGTTAAAGAGCGTAGGATTGTCGAGTTTTTCTCGGCTACGCCCGAGACGTGTCGATATCCCAGCGATAGTCGATTATAATCGGCACCGTGTTATGTTCGGATCGTGAAAAGTGAGGCAGATAAGGTTCGTTATTTCGATATGCGTATGAAACCTCAGATTCGGCAGTGTATGGCTCCTTTTATGTGTACAACCTTGAAGGACTATCAGGATCGAGCCTTGGCGTTTGAGATGGCTATAATGTCTACCGAGTCCGTATCGGTAGCAAAAAAAAAGCAGAAGATTTCCGATGACGCATCGGGAAGTAAGGGAATTGGGATTCCCACACCTCAACCCTCGTATCAGCCGAGTATGGGACCTTCTCGGTCAGTTAGAGAACCCAAAAGACCCAAGTCGGTGTCTTTGAGTTCTGGTAATGCTCCTAGATGTTTCAACTGTAACGTTCTAGGCCATGAACGCGCGCATTGTAAGAAACCGCCTGTGACATGTTATAATTGTGGACACGAGGGGCATCGAGTTCAGTACTGCGAGATTGTTGCCGAGATGATAAGGGACCGGAGTACCATTCCTACTTCCGGAGGGCACAGTGATGTCCAGTAATAGTGTTTTTGGTACTAGTTGCGCGGATTGTTTCTCGTGTAGAGAGGTATCTTGTGACGTTTTTACGTTTGGAACTTGTTAAATGATATTCGGTCTTGAATAAGTTCCTGTATGGTTGTTGAACATACAGAGGCGTGACAGCGGACCGCGGGGTCATGAGCATGGTATTTTATTATGTGTCGTTATATTTTGTTTCGTATCACTGTGATAACCTTAGTTTAAGTTTCGGGACGAAACTTATTTTTTTTTTGTATGATAGAATGTAATATCTGGTATTCTCATTTTCTGTTATCTTGAATTGTTTGTGTTTTGACGTAGGACATTTTCTTGTTGGTGAGAATCGAAATGATTTCTATCGTAATACTCTAATTGTTTCTATCGCATAGCCGTTTTAGTCGGGTGCGACTTGTTGTCGCGTACATTTCCTTGATTAAATGTGTGCATATGATGTGGTATGTGATGCGTCGTTAATTGATCGTTATTGTTTTGAATCATTGCCGGTGGCGTTGTTATGGTCGTCGTGTGGCGTGTTGTCACGCTGTATATTCTTTCGCGTTGCTTGTAACGTTTCGCCAATGGAAGAAAGTTACACGTTTCTCGTGTATCTTGTTGAGTTTTCCTGTCGGGATATTGCTTCTCCCTACTTGTTTTAAGTTTCGGGACGAAACTTCTTTTAAGGAGGGTAGAATGTAATATCCGCAATTTTGGATTTCCGGTAATTTTCATTTTTCGGCGGAGGTCCGTTTCGACGACTCGCTTTTGACCGTTTCGTCATTCTGAGAATATTTAATTCTGCACTTTTTGTCATCCGAGTTCGTTTCGGTGCTGCTTTGTTGAGTTCCGTGCTTTTTAGCGACTTTTCCGCGCTTGAGTTCGGTTCTTGCGAATCTCGTTCGAAACTGTCGTTGGGGTTTTTCGTAAGTTCATTTAACGTTGTTATACGTGTTGTGAGCTTCGGTTTGATTATTCGTTGTCGTATGGTGATTTTCGGGCATTTGGGCCATTTTCGTAATTTCCCAAAGTTTGGGGTAATTACCTTCCGTTGTCGAATTTCGAGCCTTCGGGTGGTCGGAATCGTGTGTTCTACTAGCTCTTAGATTCGTCTTTGTGAGTACTTCGTAACCGTATCTTCGGTTCGTATTCAGGTTCGGGTTTCGGTGTCGTTTTGTTGAGTTCAGGATTACTAAACGACTTTTCTAAGTATGAGTTCGGCTTTGTAAAAATCACCATAAATTCTTGGAAACTCCAAAACTTCTGAATCTTTGCAATATTATAAAGCATCAAGTTAGCTTTTCAATGGTTCAAACGGTGAGTCAATCGGAGTCCGGACGAGAGAGTTATGGTCGTTTTAGCTCACCCGCTCGTTATTGGCCGATCACTGCCGGCCGAACTCGGCCGTGTCGTCCGACACGGCCCGTGCCGTACTCGTCCGGAAATGCCGAAGTCTCTGCCTCAGGACCCGACCGTGTCGTCTGGCACGGCCGAGTCGAACTCTTCCGGATAGGCCAGAACCGACTGCCCAGACGCCCGACCGTGTTCCAGGACACGGTCGAGTCGTGCCGAGTCGCTGTCGGACGGGTCACTATCGAGCGACGCGACCGTGTCTAGCAGGACACGGTCGAGTCCCTGTCGGCCAGGGTCGGCTATTTAAGGGCCTGGACCGAGTCATCCGGCCATTTTCACCCTTTTTCTTCGTTTCTTCGCGTTTCTTCGTCAATAATGGATGGATTTGGATAGATATGACATAGAGCAACATGTTTTGGAAATTGTAATCATGGATTAACATCATCTTCCACCCGGATCGAAGGTAAGAACACCTAAACTTTTGGTTTTGGATGTTCTTGAGGTTTCTTGGTGTTTTGGCCGATTTGCTTCGTTTTGATTCATATTATTGTTAGAACTTGATTGTAAACTCGTAATCATTCAATACCCTTGAAGTTTTGTGGAACGGATTTGAGTATTTCTTTGAATAATCGATTAAATTGGACTACGCCTTCAAAGTGTCCGATAAAATGCTTCAATGGGTAGAACTTGGGAAGTTCCATATGTTTTCGTAGAATTGTGATTGAATTGATATCGTTGTGACTTAGGAACGAATTCTTGTGAAGAACTCGAGTCAGAACCCTTCCGTTCGTTGTCTTCTTTGGGGTTCGAGCTTCCCGGTCGAACCGTGTTCTTCGGAGTGTTTGGTAGCGGTTATTAAGGCAAGTATCTTATTATACGACTTGTATCTTGCGACTAGTAATTACGTATGCTATGCATGACGATTTTGCTTGCCTCCGTAAATATGTTCCGTTTGAGTTGGTTGTGTTTTCCGAAATTTGAAGGCTTTGTGATAATAGTGATATATTGGTATACGTGTTCGGCGTTGTGCCATTTGTGCAGGATTGCGATGTACATATGAGATGGTTGTACACGTGGTTGTGCAATGTATTGTGTACCGAATGTGTGTTATGTTGGTTAAGAGTCGTTGTGATGATCATGATATTCGTGTTGTTTTGGTTTACATACTTGATTGTACATTTCGGTGTAATGTGGAATGGCTTGACATTTAATGGTTATGAGTTGTGTCGTGTCGAAGTGTGTACGTGTGTTCCAGGTAGGGTCTGACGAGGCCTCTGGAGTTCGGTACATGATGTGTACGAACAAGGTGTGTGATCCAGGTAGGGTCTGACGAGAGCTCTGGAGTTCGGTACATGATGTGTACGAACGATGTGTGTGGCCGGGTAAGGGTCCGTTAAGGCCTCCGGAGTTCGGTACATGATGTGTACGAACAGTGTGTGTGGTCCGGGTAAGGGTCCGTTGAGGCCTCCGGAGTTCGGTACATGATGTGTACGAACAGCGTGTGTGGTCCGGGTAAGGTCCGTCGAGGCCTCCGGAGTTCGGTACATGATGTGTACGAACAATGATCGTGTAGCAGTGATTGTTCGGGTAACATTTTAAATATGGATCTCGGACTCATAATGATATATTATTTAGTATGCTTTGAAACGAGAATCGGGCTAAGGCCCTAATGTTTACGAAAAGGTTTTGTAAATTAGGACTCGAGGTCCAAATGAATTTCTGCTTTAAAAATCCCCGAGATGATGTGTTCCTTTTCAAATATCTCTTACTTGAGTTCGAAATTCTAAAACTTCTCGGGAACATTTTGATAATTGATTTGCGTATTAAATTCATAGTTGCTATTCGCTTGTTACATTTCGTATGGTTTGATACTTGCACTAGTAAAACAGTGGAGTTTTACTAACCCCCGAGTATTCGGGGGGTGGATGTCTATTCTGCGTCCAGGTACATGCAGGTTCAGGGGAGCAGTCACAGGATTGGCACAAGGGGATGACGAGCTGCGATACTAATCAAGAGTTGAGAGTTGGTAGAGTTTAGTTGTATTGTTAGAGTTGATTCAGTCTTCCGCTGTATTGTATTTCGACCCCTTTGTGGGTAATGTCGTTAGTCAGTCCTGTTGATAGAGTTGTGTGACCTCATCGGTCTGTGTGTTTATGTGTAAGTGACCTTGACGGTCTGTATTATTATATTGTTTGACCCTGGACGGGCAAGCATTTGGTTGTTTATGGACGTTTAGCCTGGTAGATCCTTGCGGAAAGGGTTTACGGCGTGTAATATTCCATACGGTTTTGGGGGTGTTACATGACCTGTGCAAATGCCGAGCCAATCAGACCGGAAGAACTGTAAGATTTCTAACGCCATGGTATAATTTCTGGCAATAGTCATTCATTCATCATTCATCAATTAACAATCCTCAAACATCATCATTCATTGTGATTAGGACGATCATGTTAACTCATTAATCACTTAATTCATTTCATTACTCAGTTAATAATCAGGACGATCATGTTAACTCATTAATTACTCAATTCATTTCATTACTCAGTTGTCAATCTGGATGATCATATTATCAATCTTGTTAAGTTATTCAAGATAATCATTTCAAGAATTTCATCAGATAATCATGTAACTTCAGTAAATCATTCATATAATCACTAAGTTAGAGCATGTATACTCATTTTCATCATCTCATGACATAATCATAACGTGCTAATCATGCGGGTAATATAATCATTATGCGACCTTCCTACTTCAGTATGGAGAGAGTCGAGAGATGCACGGAGAGGCTGATGCGGACCGAAACCCGAGAAATAATCACTCGCTGCCGGGAAATCGTGCCCAGGACTCGGCTCGATCAGAAGATGTTCGGGTTGATCCATTCACTTTTATGCAGGCCATGATGACCCATGTGCAGTTGCTCAATCATCATTGCGCCACTCTGACCAGATTAATCGAGAAAACTCTCCCGTATGAACCAGCTGCTAAGGAAAGTGCTGAACAACAACCTTCATTTGTCAGCAAGAAATCAACTAAGCGTAATCAATCCGAAGGCGGACAGTCAACCTTCAAGAAGCCTCGTGTGAGTCCTATCGTTTCTGAGCGACCTCCTACGGCGCATAATCGTGCGGGATCTCATTCCCGAGCAGCCAGTTCGGCCATCACCTGTTTCAATTGTGGAACGACGGGTCATTTCAGCACTGAGTGTATGAAACCGTCTATCACGTGCTATAATTGTGGGAATTTTGGGCATAAGGCCCGTTTTTGCCGAAAGGACTCCAAGTCGGCTCCGGCGGCATCTCAGACCCCGAAGCAACCAGCGTTTCAGAATCAGACTGCTTTGTCATCGTCGTTTAAGACAATGGAAGTAAATAGAGTTGGAGCTCGTATTTATCAGACGGGAGCATCCGGTTCGGGGACCGGCAAGTCCCAGATTCATATGATGAGGAGGATCGACGATCCGGTGGTCCGAATGATTTCAGGTATACTCGTAATTTTATTTCAACTTGTGTGTACCTTTTGATGCTGGTACACCGCATTCATTCATTTTCGAATCATGCTTGAATAGACTTATTTCGGGATAGTCCTATTGCTTGTGGACCTCATACCATCGGTCTACCTGACGATGGAAGAATTTTCGGAATCATACCGAATTAAGCTTAATGACCGCGATTGGTTGATGGATCTAATCGTGGTGAATTTATCTTAGGACGATGTAATTTTCGGTATTAGTTGGTTTGATCGTCTTGATACTATCCTCAGTGTTTGTTAGCGTTTGGTCGCTATCTTTCCGTCGTTGGTTGTCGAATGTGTGCTTCAGGGAAGTAATCCCCGTTGTTCCAGAAGAAGTATTATTATGACGAAAGCAGAGAAATTCCGCAATCGAACTATTCAATCATTCATTGTATCATTTTCATCGATTGGCCTTTCTAAGGCAATCGAGTTATTCAATTATTCCTTGTATCATTTCCATCGATTGGCCTTTCTAAGGCAATCGAGTTATTCAATCATTCATTGTATCATTTTCATCGATTGGCCTTTCTAGGGCAATCGAGTTATTCAATCATTCATTGCATCATTTCCATCGATTGGCCTTTCTAAGACAATCGAGTCATTCAATCATTCATTGTATCATTTTCATCGATTGGCCTTTCAAAGGCAATCGAGTTATTCAAACATTCATTGTATCATCTTCATCGATTGGCCTTTCTAAGGCAATCGAGTTGTTCAATCATTATTGGTATCTCTTTTTATCGATTGACCATTCTAGGGCAATCGAAATGTTCAATCATTCGTGGTATCATTGTCATCGATTGACGATGTATTTCCAGACGAGTTATCTGGTTGCCTTCACATAGAGTAGGGGAATTCACGAGTGATTTGGAGCCGGTACGTCCCCTTTATCGAAGGCACCGTATCGGATGGCCCCGACCAGAATGCAGGAGTTGAAGATTCAACTTGAGGAGTAGTTCGAGAAAGGTTATCTCCGAGCGATTGCGTCCCCGTGAGGAGCACCAGTGTGATCTGTCAAGGATAAGGATGGCTCGTCTCGTGTGTGTATTAATTACCAGGAGTTGAACAGGGTGATGATCAAGAGTAGTATCCCTTACCCCGTATTGATGATCTTTTAGATCAACTTCAGGGAGCCTCAGTATTTTCCAGGATCGACTTAAGATCTGGATATCACCACTTGGGGATTCGAGAGTCGGATATCGCGAGGACAGCGTTTCGTACACGCTATGGTCATTATGAGTTCGTAATTATGCCGTTCGGGCTAACTATTACACCTGCGGTATTCATGGAGTTAATGAATCGGGTTTTCATCGACTTTTTAAATCAGTTTGTTGTTGTCTTCATCGATGACATTTTGATTTATTCTCGTAGCCAAGAGGAACACGAGGTTCATCTTCATCAGGTTCTCGATGTGTTGAGACGAGAGCAACTTTATGGAAAGTTTTCCAAATGTGAGTTCTGGATGTCCGAAGTGACTTTTCTCGGACATGTAATTTCATCTGACAGAGTTCGTGTCGACCCTCAGAAGACGGAGACTATCCGAGATTGGCAACCTCCGAAAGATATTAAGTAAATCCGATGTTTCCTCGGATTAGCTGGTTAATTATCCAACCCACGATCTGGAGCTAGCAGCCGTGGTGTTCGCTTTGAGAATTTGGCGTCATTACCTTTATGGCGTCACCTGTCAGTTATTCACTGATCATAAGAGTTTGAAGTATATATTTACTCAGAAGGAGTTAAACATGCGACAGAGGTGGTGGTGGGAACTAATCGAAGATTATGATATCAGGATCCTGTGCCACCTGGGTAAGGCGAACGTGGTTGTCGATGCCTCGAGTCGTCGTGGCATGAATACGATCTGGGTGATCGAGGACCGCTTAACTAAGTCAGTTCATTTCCTTGGGATTAAGGATACGTGGGGTCCCGAGAGACTTGCCCAGCTGTTCATCAAAGAGATAGTGAGACTGCACGGTACTCCTAAAAGTATCGTTTCCGATCGTGACGGACGGTTTATGTCACATTTTTGGAAATTAGTTCATCGTGCTATGGGAACTCAGCTTAATCTCAGTACTGCCTTTCATCCTCAGTCCGACGGACAATCAGAGAGAACTATTCAGACATTAGAGGACATGTTGAGGGCATGCGTCCTCGATTGGAAGGACGATTGGGAAGCCCAACTACCACTGATCGAGTTCACGTATAATAATAGTTGGCATGCCTCCATTAAGATGGCACCTTACGAGGCCTTGTACGGTCGTCGTTGTCGATCTCCTTTGTGTTGGGATGACTTGTCAGAATCAATCGGCACCGAGCCCGATATGCTTATAGCCGCCCGGGAGAAGGTAGCTTTGATCAAGAGTCGTATGTTGATGATTTCAGTCGGCGTAAATCATATGCAGATAATCGTCGTCGACCACTAGAGTTCGAGATGGGTGACCACGTTTTGGTCAAGGTATCCCCGAGTCGAGGTATTTTCCGTTTCGGAAAACGGGGGAAGTTGAGTCCGAGATTCATTGGACCGTTTGAAATTTTGGATCGAGTAGGCGAGTTAGCTTATCGATTGGCTTTGCCTCCGGCATTGAGCCGAATTCATAATGTGTTTCACGTCTCTCAGTTGCGGAAGTATGTTGCCGACCCGAGTCACATACTTCAGTTCGACGAAATCGAGATCGCGGATGATCATTCGTACGAGGAGCGTCCTGTACGAGTGTTGGAGCGGCGAATCAAACAGTTGAGGAACAAGACGATCCCTTTGGTCAAGATTCAGTGGTCCAGACACGGAGTCGAAGAGGCTACTTGGAAAACCGAGGATAGTATGCGGGAAAGTTATCCCGAGTTGTTTGACCCTTAGTTTCGGGGACGAAACTCGTTTAAGGGGGGGTGTATGTAATACCCGGTTGTAATTCAGTCATTATCATTCAGTAATTTCATTCGGTGATTGTCACTCAGTGGATTTTCACTCATTTATAATCATTCATCAATCATGTTCTTTCACTCGTGTTCACCGTTTGGAAAAACTTCGAGTTGTGTATCGTTATTGTTCATTGTTTCAACTTTCCACATATGAGTTCGACTTTGTTAGATCACCATTAACTTTTGGTAACTCCAAAAATTCTGAATCTTTGCAATATTATAGAGCATCGAGTTAGCTTTCCAATGGTTCAAACGGTGAGTCAATCGGAGTCCGGACGAGAGAGTTATGGTCGTTTTAGCTCACCCACTCATTTTTCAGTTATTGGCCGATCACTGCCGACCGAATTCGGCCGTGTCGTCCGACACGGCCCGTGCTGTACTCGTTCGGAAATGCCGAAGTCTCTGCCACAGGACTCGACCGTGTCGTCTGGCACGGCCGAGTCGAACTCTTCCGGATAAGCCAGCAAGCGCCCAGACGCGGCCGTGTTCCAGGACACGGTCGAGTCAATGCCGAGTCGCTGTCGGACAGGTCACTATCGGAAGGCCCCTTCGGCCGCGACCGTGTCAAGCAGGACACGGTCGAGTCCCTGCCAGCCAGTTGCGCGCCGCGACCGTGCCGATCGGCACGGGCCGTGTCCGACAGACAGTCAACCCCTATAATTTCGTTTTTTTGAGCATTTCAGCTCATTTCTTCATTCTTTCACCTTCATACGCGAGAGAGGGTCTTGAGGGAGAGATTTCTTCATCAATTATCATTTGAGTGTGTATTTTTCTTCACCTTCAATCCTTTGGGAAGCTTGGATACTCGATTAAACTCGTGTTCTTCGGATCGAAGTGGTTGGATCTTCTAGAGGTAATTTCTTCAACACCTTGGACTTCGATTTTGTGTTGAGATATGATGTTTTGGACGTTATAATCATGTTATATGAAGGGATATGTATATGATTATGAGTTTGTATAAGGATTCATTGGATTATTGAGGAATTATTCAAGAACACCTTGAATATCGGGTTGAAATTGGGGGTTTTCGATTAATTGTCGTTATAATCACGTTTTCGGATATTCATTTTGGATTATTGATCTTTTGGAAGATTTTTGTTGGTTTGAAAAACTTCTTGGGGGATTTGATGGTGGCTTATTGAGATTTGATTGTAAACAATCGGAGTTTGGCCACAACGTATTCGATATAATGCCCCAATGAATTTAGTTTAATCGTATCGACGTTTTGAGTTCGTTACATTCATGTATGATTCGTGTATTGAACGGGTTGTTGGATATTGTATAATTCAAGGTTGTTCGAGCGATCGATATCTCAATTAGGACGTCGTTCGTGGAAGGATAATTGTCACCGGTGTTGTGTAAGTTAATTCTTACTCGGTTAAAAGGATATTCATCCCTTTTGTTGTTGTTCATTCATAATCATAACTCATTCATCATTATATTAACCGTATCAAAACTTGTTGTTGTCAATTAATCACTTCAGTCATAAGGAACGGCGGTTCCAATCTTTTCATTGAGTTGTCATTTATTTCATTACCATTCCACCTCGGTGAGTCATTATTCATTTTCGATGTCACTTTTGTTATATCGTGGCATTCCGGGTCATACTGGCGTGCCGGTTGGTATGTTTTGGATTTTCATGTCGGGCACGTTTAAGTCGTGTGTTGGTTGTTGGCCTCATATTGGACTGTGCACACGAGTCATATTGTCTCGTGAGACTAATTAGGTACAAGACCACACGGGTATTCGATCGATACTCGTTGGTGGCTTGTGCACGGACACATTTCCATCCCGGGCGTAGTGTGGTACCACCCTTTGAGCCGTACTGTTAGTTGATTCATATAGCATGTTTGATTGCGTATGTTTCGACAACATATTTCATAACTTCAGATATAATCATGATTGTGTATTTTCAACCCTTGAGGATTGTTGTTCTTTGTAACTGACCCCGTTTGGGGATTTTGTTTTTCAGGTCTTGGCAAGGCAAAAGTACGGGGAGAACACGCTGACGTCGAGGAGTCCCAGTGATACTAGTAGGGGCCCCGATCTTTGAGTTATTCATGTTATTGTCCTTTATTTTCCGCTGCAGACTTTCATTTGAATACTCCGTTTCATTCATTGTTGTGTATTTTATCTTCATATAAAATACACTAGTATTCGGTATTGTCCTGGTGTGTTGTAACTAAACTCCTCATCGGAGTAATTATTGTTGTAATGTAGTTCGGTACTACATTTATCCTGTGTAATTCATTCATTTTCATTTGCCTGGTGGGTCCCAGTTGGGGATCTACGGCACTGTAATATCCGCCTAGTTGGGGTGTACACTATCATCAAATCTCCAAACTGGAATCTTCCTTTTGAAATAATGTGTGATGCATCCGACTATGCCGTCGGTGTAGTATTGGGTCAAAGAGAAAATAAATTGCCAACTGTAATATATTATGCAAGCAAACCTCTAAATGATGCCCAATTAAATTATTCTACAACTGAAAAAGAATTGCTTGCGGTCGTTTTTGCCTTAGATAAATTTCGACCTTACTTGATTGGTTCGAAAGTCATAATTTACTCCGATCATGCTGCATTAAAATATCTTCTTTCTAAGAAAGATGCTAAACCTCGCTTGATCCGTTGGATTTTATTGTTACAAGAGTTTGACTTAGAAATTCGAGATAAAAAAAGGTGCTGAAAATGTTGTTGCTGATCATTTGTCTAGGCTAATCTTGAATTTTACTGATAAAGAACCTCCCATTAATGAAACTTTCCTTGATGAACAACTCATGTCTGTTTCTCAAATACCTTGGTATGCAGATATTGTCAATTATCTTGTCACTGTTAACATGCCATCTCATTGGAATAATCAAGCTAAAATAAAATTTTTAAACGAAGTAAAAAAATTCTTTTGGGATGATCCATATTTGTTCAAATATTGTCCTGATCAAATTATTAGGAGATGTGTGCCAGAACATGAACAACAAAATATCATTTCCTTTTGTCATGATCATGCATGTGGAGGTCATTTTAGTTCAAAGAAAACAACTGCTAAAATTCTGCAATGTGGTTTTTATTGGCCAACACTTTTCAAAGATACACATTCATATTGCAGCACATGTGATAGATGTCAAAGATTAGGTCGAATTTCTAAACGAAATATGATGCCTTTAAACCCAATTTTAATTATTGAAATATTTGATGTTTGGGGCATAGATTTTATGGGACCTTTTCCAATTTCTTTTGGCAATCTTTACATTCTTGTGACCGTCGATTATGTTTCAAAATGGGTAGAAGCAATTGCTTGCAAAACAAATGACCACAAAGTCGTGGTAAAATTTTTGAAAGAAAATATTTTTTCCAGGTTTGGAACACCACGAGAAATTATAAGTGATGGAGGAAAATATTTTTGTAATAAATTTTTGAATCATTTATTTAAAAAATATGGTGTTACACATAAAGTTGCTACTCCTTATTACCCTCAAACAAGTGGACAAGTTGAAATTTCAAACAGAGAAATCAAAAATATTCTTGAAAAACTGTTAATCCTACAAGGAAAGATTGGTCTTTGCGATTGAATGATGCATTGTGGGCTTACCGTACTGCTTTTAAAACTCCCATCGGAATGTCTCCATTTAGGCTTGTCTTTGGAAAACCATGTCATTTGCCTGTTGAATTGGAACATAGAGCATACTGGGCCATAAAACGATTAAATTTTTCATTAGACATGGCTGGAATTTATAGGAAACTTCAACTAAATGAATTGGAAGAAATCAGAAATGATGCTTACGATTGTGCAAGGAAATATATGGACAAAATGAAATTTTTTCATGATAAACACATTTTGAGAAAAACTTTTTCTCCTGGTCAAAAAGTCCTTTTTAACTCTCGTTTGTTATTATTTCCAGGCAAGTTGCGTTCACGATGGTCTGGTCCATTTATTATTCATACGGTCTATCCTCATGGAGCTGTAGAAATTGAAAATCCAAAAAATGGTAATGTTTTTAAAGTGAATGGTCAACGGTTAAAACCATATTTGGAATTAAAATCTTTTGAGGTAGAAGAGGTTCTTCTTAAAGACCCCGATATTGTGGATTAATTCTCTATTGTGTTTGTCCGGTCAAGTGGCGGATAACGATACTTCGTGGCTAGTAAAGTCGGATTTTTCAGTTTCCCACAATAACTGATTTTGTAGATATTTTTTTTTATTTTTTTTTATTTTTTTTAATTATGGAACAAACTTTGAAAACAATTGAAAAAAGATTTCCCTTTCTTAGCAAAAAAGTCATTTTGAAACTTTACCAAGCCAGAGTTGAAAGGATGAAGTTGCTTATGAATAACGGCATACCTTTTGATATTCGATTCATTATTGAAGCCAAAGTGAGAATAGCGGGTGATTTCACGGAAACACCAACTAGATTTTTACCAGGGCTTGGAAAAATTTCATATGCCAAGAAACGACGAGCAAAGAAAATCGCCGTTTGCTACAAATGTGCTAGGTGGAACTGTGATTCAAGATGTCGATCTTTAGGAATTCCTTCCACAAATAGAGAAGATAAAATTCAGTTCATCAAGGATGGTCTGAATAAGGAGAATTTAGATGATATCGAAATTTCTCTTGACACGCATCCTAGTGGACTCGTACATTATGGGATTCGATGTTTGTGGAATAAATTCAAACCAGAATATGAACAACGTCTTGGGAATCTGACGTTAAAAGACCCTGTTTGCCAATTTGTAAGAAAATTGGATGGGAAGCTTCTCCCCGACTCATAGAAGGCGTTTAAGCCGTTTCGAACGTAAAATCGAGAGGAAGATGTGAGCCACAATCACAACTCATGTACATACATGTGAGTATCTTTACTTTTTGTCGCTTTTTTAGATTTTGAATAAAAATGTGATACGCAATAAATGCATTCATTATTCTATTGAGTAGTTGAAGCGCAATTAACGCAGTCACAGATTTGATAAATCTTTTTACTTTATTTTGCATCTATAAATAAATATTGCAGTTGTTTCTTTTCTGCATCCCTCAAACTTGTATTCTTTTCATTTTCTCTCTAAGTAATTTTCTTTTCAAAAAAATGGAATCATCATCTTCCACAAAAAGATTTAACTCCATCTGCATTTTTGGTGGAGCTAGCCATGGGAAAGAGGCTTGCTATACTGAAGCAGCCCACAACTTGGGTCGTACCTTAGGACAAAAATGCATTCATGTAGTTTACGGAGGAGGAAGTATAGGATTAATGGGACGTGCTGATGCTTCTGCCTATATGGAAGGAGTAAAAGTGTTGGGAATCATTCCAAAACCTCTGGCTGAAAGTAAAATCACCGGAGCAACTATTGGAGATGAGTTCAGAGCTGTGAATATGCAAGACCGCATAACTCACATGATAAATAATGTTGATGCCTTTATCACCCTTCCCGGTGGTTTTGGCACTCTTGAGGAACTTTTTCATGTGGTTACCAGAGCCCAGCTAAATGTTCATACGAAACCAATAGGTCTGCTAAATGTCAATGGTTTCTTCGATGGTTTACTATCTTTCATCAACTACTCTTCTGAAAAAGGTTTTATTTCTGAGCGTGCTAAACGAATCATAGTTGTTGCAACAACACCAGAAGAGCTGATCAAAAAACTTATTGCATTTGTTCCTGAACCAGACCCAGCTCTAGCTAATATTGTTTGGATGGAAGATTTCACTATGCGAAAACGCAAAATTGATACATTCTTTTCCCTCTGATATCCCACTTGATTCCTCTTGTTGTTTTTACTTTTTAGCGAGTGTAAAAATCGTGAAAATGATGGCAGCTTAAGGAGTTTCTTTTCGACCTCTTGACGCGCATCTATCCACGATTTATGTATTGTTATTTCTATTACTGTACTTTTTCTCGTTTGTTTTTAATAAAAGCATTGATGGCAGCGTAAGGCGACTCTTCGGACTCTCTTGAAGCGCATCTAGGTTGTTTGTGTTATACTTCCGGGTATATATTTTCTTTTGTTGTTTTGCCACACTTATTTCTTGCAGGTCCAAAAAAAAGGGGGCTTGAGCGAAACATCGTCTTTCATAAACAGGGAAGCCTTATTTAAACCCTTACTCCATTGTTCTTTTTGCACAATAAGGATATTGTTTATCATTAAGTGTGGGGGAAGGTGTATATCTATATCTATATCTCTATCTATCTATCTATCTATCTATCTATCTATCTATCTATCTATCTATCTATCTATATATATATATATATATAATATAAAAAAAAAGGTTGAAAATCACGGCACCATTTTCTTGAGAAAACGTTAGTGAAAAAATTATTTTTGGGATGTTTCACTGGTTTTGATAATGGATTTGGATGAAGGTGTATGGGATTCAGTACACAACACCCTTTTTGTGAGTTTTGAGCCTTAGAGCAATTCTTATATATACGCTCTATATTTTTTGTTGTGTGGTCAAACATATTGTGTTCATTCTAGAACTTGCTCCTTTATACATTTCGAGACTACATTCATAAACTCTTGCATTAAGATGATAAAGGCAATTAGGATTAACCCCTTGTTGGCTTATATTTTTCCCACCCATTACATTTTATCCTTAGAAGCCCCATTGAGCCTGAGCCTATTTCTTTGATCAAGCACATTACTTTAGCCATTATCCATTCTTGTTGATGACTCATCCATTTGCACCCTCTAGTCAAAGATTTAATTGTGAACTAGATGTGTGACAAATAGGGACCGATGTTCATAAGAGTATTGTGGAGATTAAGAGCTTTTGTTGAAAGTGAAAGGGTGTGAAGTACATTGGAGTATTGAACCGAATAAAAAAAATATAAAAAGGCCAAAAAACAAAAAAACGGCCTCAAAGGAAAAAAGGAAAAGCGGGAGGTCAAGTGCGAAAATCATCACTATATATACATAAAATAGCACTTGAACTATCCTTGAGTGATACATAATTCCTTCCAGAAGATCCATTGCATACTTTTTCTTACACAAGAGTATGACCTTACCAGATGGATATTCAAATACCATGTACTAAATAACTTGGGGATGATGGGTTGAGAGTTTTTATTACAGAAGAGGGGGTGTTGATTGTTATTTGTAGGATTTATTATGCATCTAAATTCACAATTGATCTTGGCTAGCAAACCTCATAATTTTTCCTTTATCCTACCCATACCCAAAGCCACGTTACAACCAAAAGAAAGACCTTTTGATTTATGCATGAGTTTATTTTTAAGTAGTGGAGATTTGATTTTTGACCAATCATATGGTAATGACACATTATGCTTTGATATGAGTGAACTCTTCTCCAATATCCCGTATATACACTTGAGTGAAGAGTGATATCCACTGTGAGGGTATTGAATCTTTTGGCATTCGATTCTCAATGAAGTTGTTAAAATTTGGTGCGGCATCCTATTTTTCTCTGATCTCACTTGGGTCATGATCACTTGTTCTCTCTTGATATTGGTTTTGTCATGATTTTTTTCAGCATATGAGTATTATAACTCGGGTATAAGATTTGCCCGAGGACGTGCAAAAGATAAGTGTGGGGGAATTTGTTTAGTATATTTTGAGTAATATTTTTATTAGTATTTTATATATATAATTGTGTGTTGTGTGATAATTTATTCGTTTTACCATATATTTATATTATTTCATTTTGTTAGAATTTTCTATAATTTTATGTCATTTTTGGATAATTAATTGGAATTAAATTATATCTGCAGGTTAACCAACCGGTACAAGACAGATCAATTGGTTCAAGGGCGATATTTTTACAAAATTCAAATATAGTCACGACTGGTCTCACTTTATTCGTCTCGTCGAGATGATCGTTTTAAAAAAAAAATTCATCCGAATCCGAGTTCGTATGAAGAAGTTATGACCGTTCGAAGGATAATTAAATAGACGGACCATATTGTGCCACGTGTCAACACCTGATTGGACCGGAATTTCAACTCTGTGCTGATGTCATCCATGACATCAGCACCTTAGAGCAGCCGTGTATGATTAGGGGGTGGGATTTTAAAATTGTAAAAATTATTATTTTATTGATTTTGAAGTAGTATAAATAGGGGATGAATGTGTAGTGTTTTGAGGGGGAGAAAAAAGGAAAAAAATAGAGAGATATTATTGTAAGGGAGAGAAATAAAAATATTATGTAATAAAATTATATTTGTGTAATAATATTATAGAATATTTATTTATTTGTGTTGCTATTATGAGTGAGTAATTTTCTTTTACTGGGGTTATGATGAAACCATGTCTATATTATTATTAATATTTATATAATAATTCCAAATAAATGTTTTTAACGATTATAATTTTCGCTTCAATAGGGGAATATTATTTCATCAATTATATCACGTATTTTTGATAGTTATAAATTCCCCATTACTTTGTGAATATTGATATTAGTTAATTTCTTTGATTATTTGTTTTCCATTAAATTGGATACATATAATGCTTAGAAATTACATTTTTTTAAGCGAAGGAAAATCTATATTTGAATTATAATTTTGTACTTATTGTCAAATCTATAGGGAAATAGTGAGATTGATTTCAGAATCTATTCCCTGAATTTCTTGGAATTAGAATATAAAATAAATAATAAATAGACATTGGTGGATTCTAAACCCTAGTAAATTATTTAAAATCAATTTATCTAAAATCTACTTAAAAATTACTATTATTTAATGCAAGTATTATAACCATTCAAAAATAAAATTATTTGGGACTAGGTTAGAATTTAATATAATTTGGTTCAAAACGATAGGAATAATTTGACTTCACTATTATAGTCCTCCGTGTGGAATCGACCTTGCACCGCATATCTACATCGAACAAATCGTGCGCTTGCGAGTATTAGACTAAAGAATCAACAAACAACATGATCCCCGCACCTCACTATGTGATCGTGAAGTACAACGAATCCTCGATCTTCAGAACGTAGCAGATTCGATGCCTGATGCGTTTACTGATATCGCCAAAGTGACAAGATCACACATTCCAGCTGCAAATGTGCCTGCAAGGTTAGAAATACCCAATAAGGAGCACATCACCAACATACCGAGTGATGCGATCGCACCTAGTGGAAGCGCGATCGAGGCCGTGGCTCCCAAAAGGAAAAGGGGGAGGCCACCTGGTTCGACAGACACCCGTCCAATAAAGAAAAGGGCTGGTGAGGCACAAATCAAACCATTAATCATCAATACTGGGAGTCCTTCCCACGAGATTGTCTCTGACTATAGCTATGTCCATGAATCAATAATGGGGGACGCCCCGGAGATCGATTCGGCATTAGAGAACAAAGAGATCTCGATCAACTATGAAAGTGCGTCTGATTTGATGGAACGATCGACCAGTCATATTGATGATGTGTTTGCATACACAGTTGCTCAAGAAATCATATAGCACGATGATGTCGAACCACGCTCTGTTGAAGAATGTCAACGAAGAGCCGATTGGCCTAAATGGAAAGAAGCTATCCAGGTAGAGCTTGACTCTCTGACAAAACGCCAGGTATTTGGCCCAGTAGTGCTAACTCCGCCAAGTGTAAAGCATGTTGGACATAAATGGGTTCTTATCAGAAAGCGTAATGAGAATCATGAAGTCCTAAGGTACAAGGCTCGCCTTGTTGCACAAGGTTTCTCACAACGCCCTGGTATCGATTACGAGGAAACGTACTCCCCTATAATGGACGTTATTACGTTCTGCTATCTAATCAGCCTAGTTATTTCCGAAGGATTGGAAATGCAGCTAATGGACATGGTCACTGTGTATCTCTATGGGGATCTAGATACGGAGATTTATATGAAAGTGCCCGTAGGCATTTCATTACCCAAATCAAGTAACTCCAGACCACAAAGTGCGTATTCAGTTCGCTTGAAATGCTCACTTTACGGTTTGAAACAATCCGGAAGGATGTGGTATAACCGTCTGAGTGAATACTTGATTGGAAAGGGATACAAGAACGATGAACTGTGTCCTTGCGTCTTTGTAAAGAAAACAAGTTCCGGATATGCGATCATCGCAGTATATGTCGACGATATGAATATAATCGGCACTCTTGATGAAATAAAAGAAACCACCGGATACTTGAAAACTGAGTTTGAGATGAAAGATCTTGGGAAGACTCGTTTCTGTCTTGGTATTCAGATAGAACATAGAGTCTGGAATTCTCATCCACCAGTCTGCTTATGTCCAGAAGATGCTTAGACGCTTTTGTTGGGATTCGGTAATTAAAATCGAATTACGCAGCGGAAAATAAACCGGTCCAACCGGATAAAACCAAACCCCAAAAACGGACCGATCAAGCATCATATAAACGAATATAAATAACGAAGAAGAGAATCAAAGAATACTTACCCTCGTAGTCCTTTGATGATATAATCTTCGAAGGTGAAACCCGAACAAACTTTCTCCGGTTACCGACACGAACACGAATCCAATTCGTTGTAGCTTGTTGAATGATCCAACACCGAAATTTCCGAATGTCTCTACGTTATTACGCGTCGGATATTGATCGGAAAAATAAAATATCAATTCGTTCTCAAAGAACACGGCTAGGAATTGATACGGTATTTTTCTTCTCTTCTCTTCTTCCTTTTCTTTCTCTCAAAGATGAACAAAGAAAAGAAAATAAATTTTTTTTTTCTCTCCCTTCCCTTGAACTCACGGCTGAGTTGTTGAAGTGTGTTTGTTTGTTGTTCAAAGTCTTCACATAATGTGAAGATATATACATTATATAATGGGGATGATATCAAAATGATGAGATATGAAATCTCATCCTTTTGTCTTCAACCCATTAAACAATTAAACACACAACACACACCACATGGAATGAAGGGAAGAAAATGAGGGGGGCGGCCCACTAGATTTTAGGTGAGAAAACGAGCCGAGCCACTCGGTTCATGTACCGGACGTTCGCGTGGCTAGTCCGTTAAATACACTTCGTTTTATCCCAAATGTATTTATACTTAATTAATTAATCCAATTAATTAATTTTATCAAATACAAAATTATAATAATATATTTCCAAGAAATAATTATTTATGAATTAAATTAATTACCCAAGAATTAATTTCAATTCACTAGACCGCATGATTTATCAAATAAATCAAATTAGATATCTAATATCCAATATTAATGAAGAGATAATAAATACATATTTATCCATCAAATATCCTTGTGCGCGACTCCGTAGGTCCGTCTTAGTCGGCAATGGGAGGAACCAAGGAGTACGGGTAACACTTAGCGATCTAGTGCTTGCATCAGAACCTAACTAAGAACGAATGATCGGATCATTCCAAAACCATTATGTCGTGAATACCGTATACGTATAAACCCTTCAATCATATGTCCCGGTCAAGTATTAGGGTCACGGAAAAGTCAAACCTCATCAGAACTTGACACTATGCGTCTGTTAATACAACCGAGATCGTCGAGCTCTCGTGTATCAAATACAACTAGCTCTAAATGCTTTGGCCAAAGACTTATAATCTCATTTGCCATTAACCGCATAGGACATTTACTGCTCACTTACAGGAGAAAGAATTCTATCTTGGTATTCGGAGAGATCGCTACTTGCCCACTAAGTTGCATTTCGAGGTTGACCCCACCCACCGGCGATTGGATCGAACTACTCTAATGACTAACTTAATGTCACAAGCACATCTCCTACTGAAACCTCAAGTCAAAGGTCCACGTATACCTATCACAACCTTTCGATCCAGTCATTGACAATCCCTGAGTGATATCCATGTGACCGAATCGAGGTGAGTCGTGTTCGAGTATACTAATCTCACTAGCATACCTATAACGTGTGCTCCCACTAACCCTTAGTGAATACCGGCACTCTACATGTCAAAGTACACATTATACAAGTCTTGTCTAAACTTATTGCCCAGTTAAGTTTTATCGACTTGCGAACGAGTTAAGCATTCGAGCTCTAAACACTTCCAGTGCTTATCTCCTTATCTTCATAAGGAGTAGAATGTTTGCTCTCAAATGCAAGGACTATTATTCTATATATCAAATCACAATGCCAGTGATATACAATAATATAGAAATAATTATTGCCTTGTCAAATTTTCATAATTACAATACATATGCTCTCACTCTCTCATCCTCTGAGTGGCATTCGAGGGCATATCTCTAACAGCTTTAACATGGACAAATTGTGGAAAGGAGTCAGGAAGTGACTGCAGGATAAGGTCAGTTTGGAGAGATGCATGCATCTGAAAATCAAGAGCTTCTAATCTCTCAATCATCGAGATCATCTTGAGGACATGGTCCCCAACCCTCTCTCCTTCCTTCATCCGGGCGCCGAATAATTGCTTCGATATCTCATATCTAGCAGTTCGGCTATGCTCTCCATAGAGCTCATCCAGGTGCGATAAGATGGCTCTCGAAGACGTCATCTTTTCATGGGCACGTTGAAGCTCATTGGTCATTGAGCCTAACATGTACCCTCGCACTCTTATGTCGTCTTTTACCCATTTCTCATGGGCATCGACATCTTCCTGATTGGCTCGGGTTCTTGCAGGAGCCGGGATGTCCGCCTCAAGACGTATCCCAAGATTTCCATAGTTAGGACAATCCTCAAGTTCCGGCGATCCACATAGTTCGGACTACCAGACGTTCTTTTCAAGTAGTATAGCGAGTGGGTTCATTGTCATATTGAGAGTTTTGCTAACTACATAGAATAATTAAGATTCGTTAGTGATTATTTAATTATGATCCGAGTAAAGAATTTAAGGACTTTCTTTATTCATAACTCGACTATTTTATCGGTATTTACACACTCCCATGTTAAATCCGGAAGTCTTGGGTGACTTCATAGTGGTGATCGATTTCTTTACAAAGTTTAATAGAGGGTAACCCATACGGTATCTATTCTATTATTCTTTATAAAGTGGTGTCTAATACCAACCCATCTAATGGATGATTCGATCTTCTTTTACCCCTAGTTCACTTGCCCTCAACCCATTCGGTTTCTATGGCTCGCTGAACTATCTAAGTTTAAACCATCAACTCCTATTAGTCTGACAATTGAATCTTACCCGGCAACCCATACGGTTTATAGGGGTTTGATTTGTCACAACCAAAGGCATCTAATGCACTCTAGGAATTTATCAACTTACCCCAAAAATATTACCCCGACATACTCGGAAGAATAATATTCCGGTTTAGATTTCAATTTTCCATGAGTTTGACGGAGGGTAGGAAACCTCGTAACCTTTATAACTTAGTGTTTGTAAGTGGGAGTATTAACGCGAATATATGTTACACTTTGCACATTAATCCGTTTATAAGCGCGGTTTGTCGGTTTGTTTGTTTGTCATACAATATGAAAACATACACAACCTAAAACTAACAACATGCGATTCATGGACCGTTCCTAGAACAAAAACATCGTAATCTAATTACATGTCTTCGGTCTTGAATCTTCGTCTTCTCGAGCGAATCTTCCTCGGTCTTCGTCATTACATATAAATTTTACATTTGAAAAATTGCATCCTCTACAAATTTTCTAGTAAAATAAATAGGCTCAAAACGGCCTTTACAACCCAATCGAACAAAACAAACGATTCAAAACTAGGTCCATGAACTACATCCCCATTCAAAATTAATGCAACAATTACATTAAAATAAATGGCAATAATAATTAATCTAAAATTGATCTAATCAATAAAAATTAATCCAACAATTAGAATTAATCCAATTAATTCACTTAACCGTTAATTTTAATTTGCTATAGGACAAAATAAATATTTCATTAAATTAATTCCCTTAAAATAAAATTACCATAATTATATTTTAGTCAAATTAATTCCAATTTAATTTGCGGAAAATTAATTTACCGAACGTTATATAAAAACGGAGTCGGTGATCACTAGGCCCGGGCGAAGCCCGCCTTGACAGGCCAGCCACCAGCCAAATTTACAAATTTAAATTGACCAAATCCGGCAAATTAAGCCCCGGCCAGCTTTGAGTCCGGTCCGGCCAATTTTCCGGCTCATTTTTTTCGTCCCGAATCCAAAAATAATATTTTTTTAATTTTTATATTACACAAATAAATCAGTTTTTCAAAAGAAAAATAGATTTATATTGTAACATAAAATCATGAAAAATAATTTTTAGATGAACAATTAAACATCAACAATTAAAATTTTTATGATACTAAATCATAAAAAAAAAAATCAAGCATTCCAAATGCAAATATCGAATATACGATCGCATAGACCTTGCTCCGATACCACTGTTGGGATTCGGTAATTAAAATCGAATTACGCAGCGGAAAATAAACCGGTCCAACCGGATAAAACCAAACCCCAAAAACGGACCGATCAAGCATCATATAAACGAATATAAATAACGAAGAAGAGAATCAAAGAATACTTACCCTCGTAGTCGTTTGATGATATAATCTTGAAGGTGAAACCGAACAAACTTTCTCGAGTTCACACGAACACGAATCCAATTCGTTGTAGCTTGTTGAATGATCCAACACCGAAATTTCCGAATGTCTCTACGTTATTACGCGTCTGATATTGATCCGAAAAATAAAATATCAATTCGTTCTCAAAGAACACGGCTAGGAATTGATACGGTATTTTTCTTCTCTTCTCTTCTTCCTTTTCTTTCTCTCAAAGATGAACAAAGAAAAGAAAATAATTTTTTTTTTTCTCTCCCTTCCCTTGAACTCACGGCTGAGTTTTTGAAGTGTGTTTGTTTGTTGTTCAAAGTCTTCACATAATGTGAAGATATATACATTATATAATGGGGATTATATCAAAATGATGAGATATGAAATCTCATCCTTTTGTCTTCAACCCATTAAACAATTAAACACACAACACACACCACATGGAAGGAAGGGAAGAAAATGAGGGGCGGCCCACTAGATTTTAGGTGAGAAAGCGAGCCGAGCCACTCGGTTCATGTAGGACGTTCGCGTGGCTAGTCCGTTAAATACACTTCGTTTTATCCCAAATGTATTTATACTTAATTAATTAATCCAATTAATTAATTTTATCAAATACAAAATTATAATAATATATTTCCAAGAAATAATTATTTATGAATTAAATTAATTACCCAATAATTAATTTCAATTCACTAGACCGCATGATTTATCAAATAAATCAAATTAGATATCTAATATCCAATATTAATGAAGAGATAATAAATACATATTTATCCAGCAAATATCCTTGTGCGCGATCTCGTAGGTCCGTCTTAGTCGGCAATGGGAGGAACCAAGGAGTACGGGTAACACTTAGCCAGTCTAGTGCTTCGTACCGTAACCCAACTAAGAACGAATGATCGGATCATTCCAAAACCATTATGTCGTGAATACCGTATACGTATAAACCCTTCAATCATATGTCCCGGTCAAGTATTAGGGTCACGGAAAAGTCAAACCCTCCTGTAACTTGACACTATGCGTTCTGTTAATACAACCGAGATCGTCGAGCTCTCGTGTATCAAATACAACTAGCTCTAAATGCTTTGGCCAAAGACTTATAATCTCATTTGCCATTAACCGCATAGGACATTTACTGCTCACTTACAGGAGAAAGAATTCTATCTTGGTATTCGGTAGAGGCGCTACTTGCCCACTAAGTTGCATTTCGAGGTTGACCCCACCCACCGGCGATTGGATCGAACTACTCTAATGACTAACTTAATGTCACAAGCACATCTCCTACTGAAACCTCAAGTCAAAGGTCCACGTATACCTATCACAACCTTTCGATCCAGTCATTGACAATCCCAGAGTGATTTGCATGTGACGGCATCGAGGTGAGTCGTGTTCGAGTAGACTAATCTCACTAGCCTACCTATAACGTGTGCTCCCACTAACCCTTAGTGAATACCGGCACTCTACATGTCAAAGTACACATTATACAAGTCTTGTCTAAACTTATTGCCGATTAAGTTTTATCGACTTGCGAACGAGTTAAGCATTCGAGCTCTAAACACTTCAGTGCTTATCTCCTTATCTTCATAAGGAGTAGAATGTTTGCTCTCAAATGCAAGGACTATTATTCTATATATCAAATCACAATGCCAGTGATATACAATAATATAGAAATAATTATTGCCTTGTCAAATTTTCATAATTACAATACATATGCTCTCACTCTCTCATCCTCCGAGTGGCATTCGAGGGCATATCTCTACTTGACTTTAACATGGACAAATTGTGGAAAGGAGTCAGGAAGTGACTGCAGGATAAGGTCAGTTTGGAGAGATGCATGCATCTGAAAATCAAGAGCTTCTAATCTCTCAATCATCGAGATCATCTTGAGGACATGGTCCCCAACCCTCTCTCCTTCCTTCATCCGGGCGCCGAATAATTGCTTGATATCTCATATCTAGCGGTTCGGCTATGCTCTCCATAGAGCTCATCCAGTGCGATAAGATGGCTCTCGAAGACGTCATCTTTTCATGGGCACGTTGAAGCTCATTGGTCATTGAGCCTAACATGTACCCTCGCACTCTTATGTCGTCTTTTACCCATTTCTCATGGGCATCGACATCTTCTGATTAGCTCGGGTTCTTGCAGGGAGCCGGGATGTCCGCCTCCAAGACGTATCCCGGCATTTCCATAGTTAGGACAATCCTCAAGTTCCGGCTTGTCCACATAGTTCGGACGAGTCGGGACGTTCTTTTCAAGTAGTATAGCGAGTGGGTTCATTGTCATATTGAGAGTTTTGCTAACTACATAGAATAATTAAGATTCGTTAGTGATTATTTAATTATGATCCGAGTAAAGAATTTAAGGACTTTCTTTATTCATAACTCGACTATTTTATCGGTATTTACACACTCCCATGTTAAATCAGGAAGTCTTGGGTGACTTCATAGTGGTGATCGATTTCTTTACAAAGTTTAATAGAGGGTAACCCATACGGTATCTATTCTATTATTCTTTATAAAGTGGTGTCTAATACCAACCCATCTAATGGATGATTCGATCTTCTTTTACCCCTAGTTCACTTGCCCTCAACCCATTCGGTTTCTATGGCTCACGAACTATCTAAGTTTAAACCATCAACTCCTATTAGTCGACAATTGAATCTTACCCGCAACCCATACGGTTTATAGGGGTTTGATTTGTCACAACCAAAGGCATCTAATGCACTCTAGGAATTTATCAACTTACCCCAAAAATATTACCCGACATACTCGGAAGAATAATATTCGGTTTAGATTTCAATTTTCCATGAGTTTGACGGAGGGTAGGAAACCTCGTAACCTTTATAACTTAGTGTTTGTAAGTGGGAGTATTAGCGAATATATGTTACACTATGCACATTAATCCGTAAATAAGCGCGTTTTGTCGGTAAGTTTATTCGTCATACAAAATGAAAACATCCACAACCTAAAACTAACAACATGCAGTTCATGGACCGTTCCTAGAACAAAAACATCGTAATCTAATTACATGTCTTCGGTCTTGAATCTTCGTCTTCTCGAGCGAATCTTCCTCCGGTCTTCGTCATTACATATAAATTTTACATTTGAAAAATTGCATCCTCTACAAATTTTCTAGTAAAATAAATAGGCTCAAAACGGCCTTTACAACCCAATCGAACAAAACAAACGATTCAAAACTAGGTCCATGAACTACATCCCCATTCAAAATTAATGCAACAATTACATTAAAATAAATGGCAATAATAATTAATCTAAAATTGATCTAATCAATAAAAATTAATCCAACAATTAGAATTAATCCCATTAATTCACTTATCCGTTAATTTTAATTTGCTCTGGACAAAATAAATATTTCATTAAATTAATTCCCTTAAAATAAAATTACCATAATTATATTTTAGTCAAATTAAATCCAATTTAATTTGCGGAAAATTAATTTACGAGCGAAATATAAAAGCGAAGTCGGAAAACACAAGGCCGGGCCAAGCCCGCGGCCAGCGAAACTGCCAGCCCAGCCCGGCCAACCGGCCCAAATTGACCCAAATCCAGCCCAGCCAGTGATCCAGTGATCCGCGGTCGGCCAATTTTCCGGCTCATTTTTTTCGTCCCGAATCCAAAAATAATATTTTTTTTAATTTTTATATTACACAAATAAATCAGTTTTTCAAAAGAAAAATAGATTTATATTGTAACATAAAATCATGAAAAATAATTTTTAGATGAACAATTAAACATCAACAATTAAAATTTTTATGATACTAAATCATAAAAAAAAAATCAAGCATTCCAAATGCAAATATCGAATATACGATCGCATAGACCTTGCTCCGATACCACTGTTGGGATTCGGTAATTAAAATCGAATTACGCAGCGGAAAATAAACCGGTCCAACCGGATAAAACCAAACCCCAAAATGAGGGGAAGAAACCTCAAGTCAAAGGTCCACGTATACCTATCACAACCTTTCGATCCAGTCATTGACAATCCCTGAGTGATATCCATGTGACCGAATCGAGGTGAGTCGTGTTCGAGTATACTAATCTCACTAGCATACCTATAACGTGTGCTCCCACTAACCCTTAGTGAATACCGGCACTCTACATGTCAAAGTACACATTATACAAGTCTTGTCTAAACTTATTGCCCAGTTAAGTTTTATCGACTTGCGAACGAGTTAAGCATTCGAGCTCTAAACACTTCCAGTGCTTATCTCCTTATCTCCATAAGGAGTAGAATGTTTGCTCTCAAATGCAAGGACTATTATTCTATATATCAAATCACAATGCCAGTGATATACAATAATATAGAAATAATTATTGCCTTGTTAAATTTTCATAATTACAATACATATGCTCTCACTCTCTCATCCTCTGAGTGGCATTCGAGGGCATATCTCTAACAATCTCCCACTTGCACTCAATGCCACAAACTATGGTATCTAATACCCATATTCTCCAAGTGTCTCTCTAAGACCTTCTGAGATAGTGGCTTGGTAAGCGGATCAGCAACGTTATTTGCTGTGTCTACTCTCTGCAGTATAACATTTCCTTCCTGAACCATTTCTCTCACAAAATGATATTTTCTCGCAATATGTTTGGTATTGTGGTGAGCCCTAGGCTCCTTAGCTTTGTCTGGCAACTCGTCGTTGTCACAAAAGCAGCGTCACGGGCTTCTCCGCATTGGGAACCACTTGAAGTTCCTCGGTGAACTTCTTAATCCAAAAAGCTTCTTTAGCGACCTCCGTGGCTGCACAGGTATTCGGCTTGACATGTAGAGATAGCGGTCGAACTTTGCTTGGCACTTCTCAGCGCCCCACCATTCGAGTGAAGATATACCACGATGTGGACATCGAGCATCCATGTCCCCAGAAAAATGCAGTCTGTATAGCCCATCACTCTAATTTCTCCACCACCGTATGTAAGAACCAAGTCTTTAGTCCTCCTTAGGTACTTAAGAATGTTCTTCTGACGATCCAATGTTCTGCCTGGATTTGGTGAAACCGACTTACTACGCTCACAGCATAGGCAATGTCCGGTCTAGTGCAAATCATAGCATACATGAGGCTACCTACTGCCGAAGCATAGGGCACCTTACTCATTTCCTTTCTGTCTTCTTCACTTTGAGGACACATCTCTAAGGAAAGTTTTGCACCATGTTGCATAGGAAGGAACCCTCTTTTAGAATCTTCCATCCTAAATCGCTTCAGGATCTTTTCTATATAGAGGGCTTGGGAAAGACCTAACATTCTTTTCGCTCTATCCCGGTAGAGACGAATACCCAGAATATAGGTAGCTTCTCCCAAGTCTTTCATTGAGAACTCTTTAGAAAGCCAAGCTTTCACAGAACTGAGCATTCCTACGTCATTTCCTATAAGTAGAATGTCATCTACATATAGTATTAAGAATGCAATTTTGCTCCCACTAACCTTCTTGTAAATATAGGGCTCCTCTTCGTTTTGGACAAAATCAAACTCTTTGACTGTCTCGTTAAAACGAAGATTCCAACTCCGTGAAGCTTGCTTCAGTCCATAAATGGCATATTTGAAGTTTGCATACTTTATGAATATTAGTTTGAGATATGAATCCCTTAGGCTGTTCCATGTAAATCTCCTCCTCGAGGAATCCATTTAGGAATGCCGTTTTCACATCCATTTGCCATATTTCATAATCTAAGTGGGCTGCTATGGCAAGCATCATGCGAATAGACTTAATAATAGCTACAGATGAGAAGGTCTCGAAGTAATCGATTCCTTCTCTTTGGGAATAACCCTTTGCCACAAGCCTGGCCTTATAGGTATCAACCTTGCCATCTCCATCAGTCTTTCTTTTATAGATCCATTTGTTTCCAATGGGCACTATGCCTTTAGGACGATCTACTAAAGTCCAGACCTGATTAGCATGCATTGAGTCTATCTCAGCTTCCATAGCTTCTTGCCACTTGGTGGAGTCAACATCTACCATCGCTTGGTCGAATGTAGAAGGATCATTCTCTTGACTACTTTGTCATCTCATGGACACCAGGTTCCTCTTGATGCAGATAGCCATACCTCTCAGGTAATTGAGAAATTCTACTAGACTTGCGAGGTTGTGTTTGTATTTCAGAAGGTTGGGTTCTAATATCTTGCATAGGTGTCTCATTTGGTGTTTCTTTTATTTCTTCTAAAGAAATATTTCTACCTACCCCTCCTTCCTGAATAAACTGATCTTCCAGGAAGTGTGCTTGTATAGCAACGATGATCCTATGATCTTCGTGCATGTAGAATAGATATCCCATGGAATCCCCTGGATATCCTATGAAACGACCTTTCACAGACCTAGTTTCCAATTTCTCTACTTTAGTCTTCTTGACATAAGCAGGGCATCCCCAAATCCTAATGTGATTAAGACTTGGTTTCCTACCTCTCCACATGTCGTGGGGAGTCTTAGGAACGGATTTGGAAGGACATCTGTTCAAGATATGCACAGCAGTAAGAAGCGCGTAACCCCACAGATAAATCGGTAGATCAGTATAGTTAATCATGGAGCGAACCATGTCCAACAAGGTTCGGTTCCTTCTTTCTGATACACCATTTAATTGTGGAGTAGCTGGAGGAGTGAATTGTGACACTATTCCTAGTTCCTTTAAGAACTCATCAAATTCGGTACTCATGTACTCACCACCCCGATCGTAGAAGAGTCTTAACACGGTTACTGTTTGATTTTCAACTAGGGCTTTAAATTCCTTGAATTTATCAAAAGCTTCAGACTTATGTTTCATTAAGTACGAATCCATACAGGTATGGTCATCGGTGAATGTAATGAAATCTTGAAATCCGTCTCGTGCCACTTCAAAAGGGCTACAGACGTCGGTATGGATCAATCGAGTTTTTGACTCTTTCAAAAGTCCCTGCGAAGGGTAACTTAGTCATTTTGCCTTGAAGGCAAGATTCACAAGTTGGATAGGGATCTGATCCCAATGGACCCGTAAGCCAATCTTTCTCCATTTTATGAACCTTGGTCTGACCGATATGACCAAGTCTAAGATGCCACTTAAGTGCTTGGTTCGTTTCATCCCTACCACGCTTCCTAGTTATAGTGTTCACAGTTGTTTTATTCTTTAGATTTAAATAGTATAAACCATTTAATAATGTAGCAGTACCAACCAATTTATTTCTAAAATAAATACGACAGGACCCATCTCCAATTAAGAAGTGAAATCCCTTTCGGTCCATGACCGGAATTGATACAATATTTTTGTGCCCCTTGGGCAAAACAAGTACATCATCTAAAGTAAGAATAAAACCAGATTCTAAATCCAACATAAGGGATCCGATATCAGAAGCCTCGACACTATGCCCACTTCCGACGGTGACCATCACCTCCCACGAATCGACTTCCTACGCCCGTTCCAGATCACGATTCATTGTACAAATGTGAGAACTCGCACCGGAATCAAGTATCGAAGTAGAATATACGATTCTGAGAACAATTTGTTTCTAAAACCGGTAGTTCCGTACTGAAGGTGCATTACGGTCAAGTTTTGGGCAGTACCTCTTCCGGTGGCCTAGCTCACATGATTGAGGCATACATCCGTTTTCTTGGCCCCCTTGCTCTTTTGAACCATTGGGGCCTTGCCCTTTCCCTTGTCGATCTTGGCTATTGGACCTAATCGCTTCTTGTTCTTTTTCTTCTTATTCTTGGACTTCCAAGTCCTGAAGAAATCACAAGTGCGACTTCCTTTCCCTTTGTCTTCATCTCGAGACTAGGCGATCGTCAGTTTGTTCATTAGCCCAGCTAAGTTACATGCAATCTCATTGCAGTTGAAGTTCATGACAAATTGTGGAAAGGAGTCAGGAAGTGACTGCAGGATAAGGTCAGTTTGGAGAGATGCATGCATCTGAAAATCAAGAGCTTCTAATCTCTCAATCATCGAGATCATCTTGAGGACATGGTCCCCAACCCTCTCTCCTTCCTTCATCCGGGCGCCGAATAATTGCTTCGATATCTCATATCTAGCAGTTCGGCTATGCTCTCCATAGAGCTCATCCAGGTGCGATAAGATGGCTCTCGAAGACGTCATCTTTTCATGGGCACGTTGAAGCTCATTGGTCATTGAGCCTAACATGTACCCTCGCACTCTTATGTCGTCTTTTACCCATTTCTCATGGGCATCGACATCTTCCTGATTGGCTCGGGTTCTTGCAGGAGCCGCTGGGATGTCCGCCTCCAAGACGTATCCCAGCATTTCCATAGTTAGGACAATCCTCAAGTTCCGAAGCCAGTCCACATAGTTCGGACCAGTCAGGACGTTCTTTTCAAGTAGTATAGCGAGTGGGTTCATTGTCATATTGAGAGTTTTGCTAACTACATAGAATAATTAAGATTCGTTAGTGATTATTTAATTATGATCCGAGTAAAGAATTTAAGGACTTTCTTTATTCATAACTCGACTATTTTATCGGTATTTACACACTCCCATGTTAAATCCGGAAGTCTTGGGTGACTTCATAGTGGTGATCGATTTCTTTACAAAGTTTAATAGAGGGTAACCCATACGGTATCTATTCTATTATTCTTTATAAAGTGGTGTCTAATACCAACCCATCTAATGGATGATTCGATCTTCTTTTACCCCTAGTTCACTTGCCCTCAACCCATTCGGTTTCTATGGCTCGCTGAACTATCTAAGTTTAAACCATCAACTCCTATTAGTCTGACAATTGAATCTTAAAATCCAACCAATACGGTTTATAGGGGTTTGATTTGTCACAACCAAAGGCATCTAATGCACTCTAGGAATTTATCAACTTACCCCAAAAATATTACCCCGACATACTCGGAAGAATAATATTCCGGTTTAGATTTCAATTTTCCATGAGTTTGACGGAGGGTAGGAAACCTCGTAACCTTTATAACTTAGTGTTTGTAAGTGGGAGTATTAACGAATATATGTTACACTTTGCACATTAATCCGTTTATAAGCGCGGTTTGTCGGTTTGTTTGTTTGTCATACAATATGAAAACATACACAACCTAAAACTAACAACATGCGATTCATGGACCGTTCCTAGAACAAAAACATCGTAATCTAATTACATGTCTTCGGTCTTGAATCTTCGTCTTCTCGAGCGAATCTTCCTCAGGTCTTCGTCATTACATATAAATTTTACATTTGAAAAATTGCATCCTCTACAAATTTTCTAGTAAAATAAATAGGCTCAAAGCGGCCTTTACAACCCAATCGAACAAAACAAGCGATTCAAAACTAGGTCCATGAACTACATCCCCATTCAAAATTAATGCAACAATTACATTAAAATAAATGGCAATAATAATTAATCTAAAATTGATCTAATCAATAAAAATTAATCCAACAATTAGAATTAATCCAATTAATTCACTTAACCGTTAATTTTAATTTGCTAGGACAAAATAAATATTTCATTAAATTAATTCCCTTAAAATAAAATTACCATAATTATATTTTAGTCAAATTAAATCCATTTAATTTGCGGAAAATTAATTTACCGAACGAAATATAAAAGCGAGTCGGAAAACACAAGGCAGGGCCAAGCCCTTTGCTTGTTGACAGCCACCAGCCCGGCCAGCCAGCCAATTTACTTGATTGGCCAGTCCGTGATCCCGTGGCCATTCAATTTTCCGGCTCATTTTTCGTCCGAATCCAAAAATAATATTTTTTTAATTTTTATATTACACAAATAAATCAGTTTTCAAAAGAAAAATAGATTTATATTGTAACATAAAATCATGAAAAATAATTTTTAGATGAACAATTAAACATCAACAATTAAAATTTTTATGATACTAAATCATAAAAAAATCAAGCATTCCAAATGCAAATATCGAATATACGATCGCATAGACCTTACTCCGATACCCTTTGTTGGGATTCGGTAATTAAAATCGAATTACGCGGAAAATAAACCGGTCAACCGGATAAACCAAACCCCAAAACGGACCGATCAAGCATCATATAAACGAATATAAATAACGAAGAAGAGAATCAAAGAATACTTACCCTCGTAGTCCTTTGATGATATAATCTTGAAGGTGAAACCGAACAAACTTTCTCCGATTCTGACACGAACACGAATCCAATTCGTTGTAGCTTGTTGAATGATCCAACACGAAATTTCCGAATGTCTCTACGTTATTACGCGTCGGATATTGATCCGAAAAATAAAATATCAATTCGTTCTCAAAGAACACGGCTAGGAATTGATACGGTATTTTCTTCTCTTCTCTTCTTCCTTTTCTTTCTCTCAAAGATGAACAAAGAAAAGAAAATAAATTTTTTTCTCTCCCTTCCCTTGAACTCACGGCTGAGTTTTGAAGTGTGTTTGTTTGTTGTTCAAAGTCTTCACATAATGTGAAGATATATACATTATATAATGGGGATGATATCAAAATGATGAGATATGAAATCTCATCCTTTTGTCTTCAACCCATTAAACAATTAAACACACAACACACACCACATGGAAGGAAGGGAAGAAAATGAGGGGGGCGGCCCACTAGATTTTAGGTGAGAAAACGAGCCGAGCCACTCGGTTCATGTACTGGACGTTCGCGTGGCTAGTCGTTAAATACACTTCGTTTTATCCCAAATGTATTTATACTTAATTAATTAATCCAATTAATTAATTTTATCAAATACAAAATTATAATAATATATTTCCAAGAAATAATTATTTATGAATTAAATTAATTACCCAATAATTAATTTCAATTCACTAGACCGCATGATTTATCAAATAAATCAAATTAGATATCTAATATCCAATATTAATGAAGAGATAATAAATACATATTTATCCATCAAATATCCTTGTGCGCGACTCGTAGGTCCGTCTTAGTCGGCAATGGGAGGAACCAAGGAGTACGGGTAACACTTAGCGATCTAGTGCTTCGTCAGTAACTGACTAAGAACGAATGATCGGATCATTCCAAAACCATTATGTCGTGAATACCGTATACGTATAAACCCTTCAATCATATGTCCCGGTCAAGTATTAGGGTCACGGAAAAGTCAAACCCTACGTAACTTGACACTATGCGTTACATTGTTAATGCAACCGAGATCGTCGAGCTCTCGTGTATCAAATACAACTAGCTCTAAATGCTTTGGCCAAATACTTATAATCTCATTTGCCATTAACCGCATAGGACATTTACTGCTCACTTACGGGAGAAAGAATTCTATCTTGGTATTCGGTAGAAGCGCTACTTGCCCACTAAGTTGCATTTCGAGGTTGACCCCACCCACCGCGATTGGATCGAACTACTCTAATGACTAACTTAATGTCACAAGCACATCTCCTACTGAAACCTCAAGTCAAAGGTCCACGTATACCTATCACAACCTTTCGATCCAGGTCATTGACAATCCCCGAGTGATATCCATGTGACCGAATCGAGGTGAGTCGTGTTCGAGTATACTAATCTCACTAGCATACCTATAACGTGTGCTCCCACTAACCCTTAGTGAATACCGGCACTCTACATGTCAAAGTACACATTATACAAGTCTTGTCTAAACTTATTGCCGGTTAAGTTTTATCGACTTGCGAACGAGTTAAGCATTCGAGCTCTAAACACTTCCGGTGCTTATCTCCTTATCTCCATAAGGAGTAGAATGTTTGCTCTCAAATGCAAGGACTATTATTCTATATATCAAATCACAATGCGGTGATATACAATAATATAGAAATAATTATTGCCTTGTTAAATTTTCATAATTACAATACATATGCTCTCACTCTCTCATCCTCCGAGTGGCATTCGAGGCATATCTCTAACAATCTCCCACTTGCACTCAATGCCACAAACTATGGTATCTAATACCCATATTCTCAGTGTCTCTCTAAGACCTTCCGAGATAGTGGCTTGGTAGCGGATCGACAACGTTATTTCTTTGTGTCTACTCTCTGTGATATAATATTTCCTTCTGAACCATTTCTCTCACAAAATGATATTTTCTCGCAATATGTTTGGTATTGTGGTGAGCCCTAGGCTCCTTAGCACTGCAACAGCTCCGTCGTTGTCACAAAACAGCGTCACGGGCTTCTCGCATTGGGAACCACTTGAAGTTCCTCGGTGAACTTCTTAATCCAAAAGCTTCTTTAGCGACCTCCGTGGTGCCTTTGGTATTGGCTTGACATGTAGAGATAGCGGTCGAACTTTGCTTGGCACTTCTCCAAGCGCCCAACCATTCGGAGTGAAGATATACCACGATGTGGACATCGAGCATCCATGTCCCAGAAAAATGCGAGTCTGTATAGCCCATCACTCTAATTTCTCCACCGCCGTATGTAAGAACCAAGTCTTTAGTCCTCCTTAGGTACTTAAGAATGTTCTTTCTGACGATCCAATGTTCTGCCTGGATTTGGTGAAACCGACTTACTACGCTCACGGCATAGGCAATGTCGGTCTAGTGCAAATCATAGCATACATGAGGCTACCCTCTGCCAGAAGCATAGGGCACCTTACTCATTTCCTTTCTGTCTTCCTCACTTTGAGGACACATCTCTAAGGAAAGTTTTGCACCATGTTGCATAGGAAGGAACCCTCTTTTAGAATCTTCCATCCTAAATCGCTTCAGGATCTTTTCTATATAGAGGGCTTGGGAAAGACCTAACATTCTTTTCGCTCTATCCCGGTAGAGACGAATATTCAGAATATAGGTAGCTTCTCCCTAGTCTTTCATTGAGAACTCTTTAGAAAGCCAAGCTTTCACAGAACTGAGCATTCCTACGTCATTTCCTATAAGTAGAATGTCATCTACATATAGTATTAAGAACGCAATTTTGCTCCCACTAACCTTCTTGTAAATATAGGGCTCCTCTTCGTTTTGGACAAAATCAAACTCTTTGACTGTCTCGTTAAAACGAAGATTCCAACTCCGTGAAGCTTGCTTCAGTCCATAAATGGCACGCTGCATACTTTATGAATATTAGTTTGAGATATGAATCCCTTAGGCTGTTCCATGTAAATCTCCTCCTCGAGGAATCCATTTAGGAATGCCGTTTTCACATCCATTTGCCATATTTCATAATCTAAGTGGGCTGCTATGGCAAGCATCATGCGAATAGACTTAATCATAGCTACAGATGAGAAGGTCTCGAAGTAATCGATTCCTTCTCTTTGGGAATAACCCTTTGCCACAAGCCTGGCCTTATAGGTATCAACCTTGCCATCTCCATCAGTCTTTCTTTTATAGATCCATTTGTTTCCAATGGGCACTATGCCTTTAGGACGATCTACTAAAGTCCAGACCTGATTAGCATGCATTGAGTCTATCTCAGCTTCCATAGCTTCTTGCCACTTGGTGGAGTCAACATCTACCATCGCTTGGTCGAATGTAGAAGGATCATTCTCTTGACTACTTTCTGTCATCTCATGGACACCCAGTTCCTCTTGATGCAGATAGCCATACCTCTCAGGTAATTGAGAAATTCTACTAGACTTGCGAGGTTGTGTTTGTATTTCAGAAGGTTGGGTTCTAATATCTTGCATAGGTGTCTCATTTGGTGTTTCTTTTATTTCTTCTAAAGAAATATTTCTAACTGCCCCTCCTTCCTGAATAAACTGATCTTCCAGGAAGTGTGCTTGTATAGCAACGATGATCCTATGATCTTCGTGCATGTAGAATAGATATCCCATGGAATCCCCTGGATATCCTATGAAACGACCTTTCACAGACCTAGTTTCTAATTTCTCTACTTTAGTCTTCTTGACATAAGCAGGGCATCCCCAAATCCTAATGTGATTAAGACTTGGTTTCCTACCTCTCCACATCTCGTGGGGAGTCTTAGGAACGGATTTGGAAGGACATCTGTTCAAGATATGCACAGCAGTAAGGAGCGCGTAACCCCACAGATAAATCGGTAGATCAGTATAGTTAATCATGGAGCGAACCATGTCCAACAAGGTTCGGTTCCTTCTTTGTGATACACCATTTAATTGTGGAGTAGCTGGAGGAGTGAATTGTGACACTATTCCTAGTTCCTTTAAGAACTCATCAAATTCGGTACTCATGTACTCACCACCCCGGTCTGACCGAAGAGTCTTAACACGGTTACCTGTTTGATTTTCAACTAGGGCTTTAAATTCCTTGAATTTATCAAAAGCTTGGACTTATGTTTCATTAAGTACGAATCCATACCGGTATGGTCATCGGTGAATGTAATGAAATCGAAATCCGTCTCGTGCCACTTCAAAAGGGCCACGAGGCGTCGGTATGGATCAATCAGTTTTTCAGACTCTTTCAAAAGTCCTGCGAAGGGTAACTTAGTCATTTTGCCTTGAAGGCAAGATTCACAAGTTGGATAGGGATCGATCCCAATGGACCCGTAAGCCCATCTTTCTCCATTTTATGAACCTTGGTCCGACCGATATGACCAAGTCTAAGATGCCACTTAAGTGCTTGGTTCGTTTCATCCCTACCACGCTTCCTAGTTATAGTGTTCACGGTTGTTTTATTCTTTAGATTTAAATGGTATAAACCATTTAATAATGTAGCATACCAACCAATTTATTTCTAAAATAAATACGACAGGACCCATCTCCATAAAGAAGTGAAATCCCTTTCGGTCCATGGCCGGAATTGATACAATATTTTTGTGCCTTGGGCAAAACAAGTACATCATCTAAAGTAAGAATAAAACCGATTCTAAATCCAACATAAGGGATCCGATATCGAAGCCTCGACACTATGCCCACTTAAGCGGTGACCATCACCTCCCCGAATCCGACTTCCTACTTCGTTCAGATCCCGATTCATTGTACAAATGTGAGAACTCGCACCGAATCAAGTATCCAAGAAGTAGAATATACGATTCTGAGAACAATTTGTTTCTAAAACCAGTAGTTCCGTACCTGAAGGTGCATTACGGTCAAGTTTTGGACAGTACCTCTTCCAGTGGCCTAGCTCACCGCAGTTGAGGCATACATCCGTTTTCTTGGCCCCCTTGCTCTTTTGAACCATTGGGGCCTTGCCCTTTACCTTGTCGATCTTGGCTATTGGACCTAACTGCTTCTTGTTCTTTTTCTTCTTATTCTTGGACTTCCAAGTCCCAGAAGAAATCACAAGTGCAGCTTCCTTTCCCTTTGTCTTCATCGAGGCCAGGCGGTCGTCGGTTGTTCATTAGCCACTAAGTTACATGCAATCTCATTGCAGTTGAAGTTCATGACAAATTGTGGAAAGGAGTCAGGAAGTGACTGCAGGATAAGGTCAGTTTGGAGAGATGCATGCATCTGAAAATCAAGAGCTTCTAATCTCTCAATCATCGAGATCATCTTGAGGACATGGTCCCCAACCCTCTCTCCTTCCTTCATCCGGGCGCCGAATAATTGCTTCGATATCTCATATCTAGCGGTTCGGCTATGCTCTCCATAGAGCTCGGCCAGTGCGATAAGATGGCTCTCGAAGACGTCATCTTTTCATGGGCACGTTGAAGCTCATTTGTCATTGAGCCTAACATGTACCCTCGCACTCTTATGTCGTCTTTTACCCATTTCTCATGGGCATCGACATCTTCCCGATTGGCTCGGGTTCTTGCGAGAGCAGCTGGGATGTCCGCCTCAAGACGTATCGGCAAGATTTCCATAGTTAGGACAATCTTCAAGTTCGGCTTGATCCACATAGTTCGGACGGTCATGTAACACCCCAATCCACTCGGGGATATTACACGCCGTAGACCCTCTCTCGAAGATCTACCAATTTGGTAGCAACATTTAACATCTCGACAATGCCTTCAAGGCTAAATGACTCGATGAGCCGATTTGGTCTTTCAATAAAAATATACAACTCAATTACAACATATACCCACGCGAGGGTCAAAATCTGATAAACTCCGTACAACGGGAAAAGATCTTGCGGCGGAAAAGAAAATACAACTAGACCAATACGACATCAACGGATCCTCGTGTGATTAGTATCGTTCATCTTTCATCATCCTTCGTGCCGACCACGTGTTATGCTCCAAAACACGAATGCAAAATAGACATCCACCCCCCGAATACTCGGGGGTTAGCAAAACTCCACTGTTTTGCTAGTGCAAATACAAAGTGCAAATACGAGCCATACAATTCACATTCCACGAATAACAATAACCAGGAATCCTCAAAGATCCAAACGAAACGAAAAGTACTTCTCGAGGCAAGGGTTTGAGAAAACCTTTAAAAATCGAAATACCATAAATCAATGGAAATAATTTATAAGACGGTTTAGAATGCCATCGAAAGTTTTAATTGAAAACCATTTAGGATTATCAAATCCTACTTTTCAAAATCCACAAGACAAAAGGGGTCACCGTCCCGAATCTTTACTTTCCGAAAAATGACATTTACCAACCCGTTGGGATTTTAGCCCCAAATCCATAAAATGACTCTTACAAAACCATTGGGATTTTAGCCCCAAATCTCATCAACTCACAGTACACAAGAATGACCACAAGGCTCGTCTCCCAACATCAAAATCCACAAATAAAGGATTTAAAACAAACAACAAAATACTCTAGTGCCATCCTAGCCAAGTAAGCCAAACGAACAACTTACCTCTTACACACTTAGTCGATGCATGCAATCATGAAAACCGTTCAAAAGCGCTCATTTCCGGAAATGCCAATATCGAATCACATTTGCAAAATGCACCACAATTAACCGCAGACCGACAGCTTCGTGGATCCCTGCCGAGACCCCGTCGGATCTAACCCACAGTGGTTAAAAGCAAGCTCGCGGTTCCACAACTTCGTGGAGCCCTACCGAGACCCCGTCGGATCTAACCCGCAGTGAGCATACACACACACACGTTACTCATGCAATACTAACATGCTAAGAATGTAAGTTCATTAAGAATACTCACTAGAGATGGCCATTAACTCGACACCATTATCAAACTCTTCAAAACACAATAACAAGATTAAATACGGAATACACGATTCCATAACTTTAAACAATAGGAGTATAATCATCAAATCCTTCAACGTTCAAAATAATCAAATCATAATCAATTCCCAAAACACACCGTTCACAAAACACACACGCATTTGAAAGAAAGCCTTTAACGAGGCCAAACCGAAATCTTTTGAAACTTCATTTCAAACAACCAAACAAACACACTAATACGATCACCGATCATCATATCCACAAAATAAGAAAAGTATGGGCAAGGTACTTGCCTCGATATCACGAGAAATGGAAAAGTGAACGGATACGGCCGGGTAGCCCTCAAATTCCCGAACACTATCTAGAACGTGATAGCACCGAAATTACTACGGGAAAACACCATATGAATCATCAACACCAACGGAATTCAACATCGGAATCATTGAGCACCTATAATCCTCCGTAGGGAATAATAAAACATGATTACGACGAGAATCAAGGCCAAAAACAACGGAAATCCCAACAAACTATCAAAGGGAACTCATTCGAACATTTAATCGAACATTAAATGTTCAAGACCCTTCAAGAACAAAGAAATCACCTCTCGGGTCGAGCAGACCAAAGATACGAGTATCGATCAAGTAGAACAAGTTCAAAACAACGTTTATACAACAACTAATTGATCAAAAGCGGTTGGAATCGAAATCAAAAAGGAAAATCCCCAAATCTACAAAAACAAGGGTTCAAGCCACAATACCTTGATTTGGATGAAGGATTTAAGTAGAGGTCGAAAATCTTCAACAAGACTTGAGGAGGATAATCTCTACAAGTTTTGGAGCACTCAAATCGCCCAAAATCGCCATCAAATCGCCTAAGATGAAGGAGGAAGAAGAGAGGAGAAAAAATGAAGTTTTTCTCTCGCAAATCTGCTAAAACGAAAAAGCCCGTGTGCCGCGGCACGGGATGAGTGTGCGCGGCCGGGCGAAAACGCCCAGAATTAGCTTTGTGCCGCGGCACAGCCTGAGTGTGCCGCGGCACACGGTACAACCCCCTTCCACACCAAAAAGGCACACCGTGCAGTCTTCGCTATTTCGACCATAACTCCTTCGTCTGGACTCCGATTGACTCACCGTTTGAACCACTGGAAAGCTAACTTGATTCTCTATAATGTTGCAAAGATTCAGAATTTTTGGAGTTTCCAAGAATTAATGGTGACTTTACAAAGTCGAACTCCCACGTGAAAAAGTCGATTAAGGACACGGAACTCAACAAAACGACACCGAAACGAACTCGGATGACAAAAAGTGCAGAATTAATCATTCTCAGAATGACGAAACGGTCATGAGAGAGTCGTCAAAATGGACTCCGTCCGAAAAAAGAAATTTACCGAAAATCGAAAATTGCGGATATTACATTCTACCCTCCTTAAAGGAAATTTCGTCCCGAAACTTAAAACAAGTAGGGAGAAGAAATATTCCGCCAGGAAAAACTCAACGAGATACACAAGAATGCGCAACTAACGCCCAACGGCGAAATGTTACAAACAACGCGAAGGAATATACGGCGTGTAAACACGCTCCACGGCGACCAACACGACGTCGCCGTTAGGGATATAATAAAACCAACAAATGACAAGCGTCATCAAACGGATAATATAGCCAAGTCAATTATCCGACAATCACCAAAACACAACGAACGAAAATCAATATGATTGACCAACCCAACGGTACATCAATCAAAACGCGAGCCAACCGCTGAACAAACACGGAATCCCACCGCCTAAGGGTTGGAAGATCGAAAACGAGACTAATTTCCCAAACTTAAGGGAATTAGGAATGAGCCTGAATGCTCAACGATCACGAAACGAGGACAAAAACCGAACAAACAAACGACCAAAGCACAACGGTCGAGACAACAAAAAGCGAACAATCATGTTCGAATCACGAAGAACAATAAAATTCAAACAACAACTCCAAGGTTCACGTCTCGACTCGAGACAATATATGATCCGGTGAAAACAACAACGTATGCATTCACATAAGATCCACATGAAAGGGAATAGAAATTGAAAAGTCACAACGACAAACGAGTTATTCCGAAATGATGCCACACTCGTTTGATAAACAAAAACAAGGGCGAGACAAGCTCGAAATGTCAACGAACATAAATGAGTCGACAAAGTAGAATATACAGAAGTTCAAAATCCGATCCCTTCGAATAAAAGGACTAGTAGAACCAAATGATGTTACTCCCGAACAAGGTTCACAAGAATCGAACCGAACTCGAAAAAAAAAAAATTACACCGATAACCAGATCGGCCCACAACAAGATCACAGTTCGTTCGGACGATGAAACCGAAATACAGAACAATTTCATAACATTTCAACGAACACGAGCGAATCGATAGACTGGAGAAAGAGAAAATACAGAAGTCAAAATAGTACAGGTATTACCCCTGACCTCATCCACGGAATTCACAAAACAGGAGCAAGGTAACAAGACATTAAACAACCGACACATAACGGAACTATCACCGATACACACGGTCATACCAAACCAAGCTCTAACAGCTCGCACATGCGCGACAACGCAGAAATCACCACGAGGCGACAATATTCAACACCAACATCCCACCTCTCACAAGGGGCTAACACAACAAATGTGTGGAAAACGACTCAACGCTCACACCGCCAATTCGGTCATACTCGGGAGCAAACATCAAAATGACAACGCGAACATCATACATATATACCCAGCCCTCAAACGGGAATGGATAGGTTTTAAAAACGAAAACCTCATTTTGAAAATAATTTAGAAGAACACCGATTGATCTTGAGTATCACCTTTCAAAAGTACAAACGTGGAACATCGTTATCGAGACTTTGGAGAACCGTTTCGCATTTGATAAAAATGAGGCCACTTTCTCTTAGTGAAAACTTTGAATATTCGACCCTCGGGTCTAAATAAAACGTTTCTAAAACATTGAAAATATCTCAAAACATTTTGGTCCTCGAGGCGAAAAATTTTGAAATATATTGTGGCACTGGATGTACCACAAGAAAATAACTCATTTGAAAAAAATATGTCTCGAAATTTATTTCTAAGATACTCAAGTTTTGAAAATAATTCAATGCCAAAAAGGACGATGCCAAAAATTTAGAATGCCCAAAAATTTCATGTAATCACACGGAACATCATAGCGCGTGGGTCTGCGTGAACCCAGAGCTAAAAACCATTTACAAAAATGCCAAAAGTAGATGACGGTAATATTTCAAAACTCACAAAAGCCATTAAAAAAAACACTAAATACCGTCATAAGAATTTCGTCAAAGCGGTCAAGGCCATAATGCCAAAAACTCGGTTAAGGGAAGCGGTTATCGAAATAAAACTCAGTCGGTAAAATACCGAAAGTCATTACAAACGAACTCACGCGGCGGATAAAAGAAATACGATTCAACATGCACAATCCGGAACACTACTCCTCATAAGAACAAAATATTAGAGTCAAATAACCACATTCGAACAAAACCACTGGCCCCATTCGAGGCCTCTAAAGACCCTACCTTTGGCTAGTGAACAAGTCGAACGTGTATAAGCACAAAGCTTCCACAAGAGAACTTGTAAAGCGTGCAAATCGATTCGAAAATCATCGACCGGACAAAAACAACAATAAAAAGACATCACAAGCGACACTCCTCGTATAAATCAAATACGAGTCGATTAAATACATATCGTGAAATCAAAATCCACATAAGGATTCCATCACTTAACAAATAATCATAAAAATAGCTCGTGTCACACGAGGCACGACACAAAGAAGGAGACTTACTTCCACCGGTCGCACGAAGATGATGATCGCCCCGATACTAACCACAACCAACAACTCAAGCGACGCGTCGCGACGACTCGGTCGGACTAAATCCGACGAGACAAAACTCAATAGACACCATCGACCCGGCTGGGTTTCCACAACCTAAGCTCCGATACCATTTATGTAACACCCCAATCCACTCGGGGATATTACACGCCGTAGACCCTCTCCTCGAAGATCTACCAGTGGTAGCAACATTTAACATCTCGACAATGCCTTCAAGGCTAAATGACTCGATGAGACCGATTTGGTCTTTCAATAAAAATATACAACTCAATTACAACATATACCCACGCAGGGGTCAAAATATAATAAACTCCGTACAACGGGGAAAAGATCTTGCGGCGGAAAAGAAAATACAACTAGACCAATACGACATCAACGGATCCTCGTGTGATTAGTATCGTTCATCTTTCATCATCCTTCGTGCCGACCTCGTGTTATGCTCCAAAACCTGAATGCAAAAATAGACATCCACCCCCCGAATACTCGGGGGTTAGCAAAACTCCACTGTTTTGCTAGTGCAAATACAAAGTGCAAATACGAGCCATACAATTCACATTCCACGAATAACAATAACCAGGAATCCTCAAAGATCCAAACGAAACGAAAAGTACTTCTCGAGGCAAGGGTTTGAAAACCTTTAAAAATCGAAATACCATAAATCAATGGAAATAATTTATAAGACGGTTTAGAATGCCATCGAGAGTTTTAATAGAAAACCATTTAGGATTATCAAATCCTACTTTTCAAAATCCACAAGACAAAAGGGGTCACCGTCCCGAATCTTTACTTTCCGAAAAATGACATTTACCAACCCGTTGGGATTTTAGCCCCAAATCCATAAAATGACTCTTACAAAACCATTGGGATTTTAGCCCCAAATCTCATCAACTCACAGTACACAAGAATGACCACAAGGCTCGTCTCCCAACATCAAAATCCACAAATAAAGGATTTAAAACAAACAACAAAATACTCTAGTGTCATCCTAGCCAAGTAAGCCAAACGAACAACTTACCTCTTACACACTTAGTCGATGCATGCAATCATGAAAACCGTTCAAAAGCGCTCATTTCCGGAAATGCCAATATCGAATCACATTTGCAAAATGCACCACAATTAACCGCGGACCCACAGCTTCGTGGATCCCTGCCGAGACCCCGTCGGATCTAACCCACAGTGGTTAAAAGCAAGCTCGCGGTTCCACAACTTCGTGGAGCCCTACCGAGACCCCGTCGGATCTAACACGCAGTGAGCATACACACACACGTTACTCATGCAATACTAACATGCTAAGAATGTAAGTTCATTAAGAATACTCACTAGAGATGGCCATTAACTCGACACCATTATCAAACTCTTCAAAACACAATAACAAGATTAAATACGGAATACACGATTCCATAACTTTAAACAATAGGAGTATAATCATCAAATCCTTCAACGTTCAAAATAATCAAATCATAATCAATTCCCAAAACACACCGTTCACAAAACACACACGCATTTGAAAGAAAGCCTTTAACGAGGCCAAACCGAAATCTTTTGAAACTTCATTTCAAACAACCAAACAAACACACTAATACGATCACCGATCATCATATCCACAAAATAAGAAAAGTATGGGCAAGGTACTTGCCTCGATATCACGAGAAATGGAAAAGTGAACGGATACGGCCGGGTAGCCCTCAAATTCCCGAACACTATCTAGAACGTGATAAAGACCAAATTACTACGGAAAACACCATATGAATCATCAACACCAACGGAATTCAACATCGGAATCATCGAGCACCTATAATCCTCCGTAGGGAATAATAAAACATGATTACGACGAGAATCAAGGCCAAAAACAACGGAAATCCCAACAAACTATCAAAGGGAACTCATTCGAACATTTAATCGAACATTAAATGTTCAAGACCCTTCAAGAACAAAGAAATCACCTCTCGGGTCGAGCAGACCAAAGATACGAGTATCGATCCGTAGAACAAGTTCAAAACAACGTTTATACAACAACTAATTGATCAAAAGCGGTTGGAATCGAAATCAAAAGGAAAATCCCCAAATCTACAAAAACAAGGGTTCAAGCCACAATACCTTGATTTGGATGAAGGATTCAAGTAGAGGTCGAAAATCTTCAACAAGACTTGAGGAGGATAATCTCTACAAGTTTTGGAGCACTCAAATCGCCCAAAATCGCCATCAAATCGCCTAAGATGAAGGAGGAAGAAGAGAGGAGAAAAATGAAGTTTTCTCCTCGCAAATCTGCTAAAAAGCAGAAAAAGCCGTGTGCGCGGCCACGGGATGAGTGTGCCGCGGCCGGGCGAAAACGCCCGGGGGTAGCTTTGTGCGCGGCACGGCTGAGTGTGCCGCGGCTGCAGTGACCCCTTCCACACCAAAAAGGCACTGCCGTGCGATCTTATTTCGACCATAACTCCTTCGTCTGGACTCCGATTGACTCACCGTTCGAACCAATGGAAAGCTAACTTGATTCTCTATAATTTTGCAAAGATTCAGAATTTTTGGAGTTTCCAAGAATTAATGGTGACTTTACAAAGTCGAACTCCCACGTGAAAAAGTCGATTAAGGACACGGAACTCAACAAAACGACACCGAAACGAACTCGGATGACAAAAAGTGCAGAATTAATCATTCTCAGAATGACGAAACGGTCATGAGCGAGTCGTCAAAATGGACTCCGTCCGAAAAAAGAAATTTACCGAAAATCGAAAATTGCGGATATTACAAGTCAGGACGTTCTTTTCAAGTAGTATAGCGAGTGGGTTCATTGTCATATTGAGAGTTTTGCTAACTGCATAGAATAATTAAGATTCGTTAGTGATTATTTAATTATGATCCGAGTAAAGAATTTAAGGACTTTCTTTATTCATAACTCGGCTCCCACTATTTTATCGGTATTTACACACTCCTATGTTAAATCCGGAAGTCTTGGGTGACTTCATAGTGGTGATCGATTTCTTTACAAAGTTTAATAGAGGGTAACCCATACGGTATCTATTCTATTATTCTTTATAAAGTGGTGTCTAATACCAACCTATCTAATGGATGATTCGATCTTCTTTTACCCCTAGTTCACTTGCCCTCAACCCATTCGGTTTCTATGGCTCGCTGAACTATCTAAGTTTAAACCATCAACTCCTATTAGTCTGACAATTGAATCTTACCCGGCAACCCATACGGTTTATAGGAGTTTGATTTGTCACAACCAAAGGCATCTAATGCACTCTAGGAATTTATCAACTTACCCAAAAATATTACCCCGACATACTCGGAAGAATAATATTCCGGTTTAGATTTCAATTTTCCATGAGTTTGACGGAGGGTAGGAAACCTCGTAACCTTTATAACTTAGTGTTTGTAAGTGGGAGTATTAACGCGAATATATGTTACACTTTGCACATTAATCCGTTTATAAGCGCGGTTTGTCGGTTTGTTTGTTTGTCATACAATATGAAAACATACACAACCTAAAACTAACAACATGCAGTTCATGGACCGTTCCTAGAACAAAAACATCGTAATCTAATTACATGTCTTCGGTCTTGAATCTTCGTCTTCTCGAGCGAATCTTCCTCCGGTCTTCGTCATTACATATAAATTTTACATTTGAAAAATTGCATCCTCTACAAATTTTCTAGTAAAATAAATAGGCTCAAAACGGCCTTTACAACCCAATCGAACAAAACAAACGATTCAAAACTAGGTCCATGAACTACATCCCCATTCAAAATTAATGCAACAATTACATTAAAATAAATGGCAATAATAATTAATCTAAAATTGATCTAATCAATAAAAATTAATCCAACAATTAGAATTAATCCAATTAATTCACTTAACCGTTAATTTTAATTTGCTCCGGACAAAATAAATATTTCATTAAATTAATCCCTTAAAATAAAATTACCATAATTATATTTTAGTCAAATTAAATCCAATTTAATTTGCGGAAAATTAATTTACCGAACGAAATATAAAAACGGAGTCGGAAAACACAAGGCCCGGGCCAAGCCCGCGGCCCGACAGGGGCTGCCCAGCCCAGCCCAGCAGCCCAGCCAAGCCCAGCCCAGCCCAACAGCCCCGAGCTGCCGGGTCCGGCCAATTTTTCGGCTCAATTTTTTCGTCCCGAATCCAAAAATAATATTTTTCTAATTTTTATATTACACAATTAAATCAGTTTTTCAAAAGAAAAATAGATTTATATTGTAACATAAAATCATGAAAAATAATTTTTAGATGAACAATTAAACATCAACAATTAAAATTTTTATGATACTAAATCATAAAAAAATCAAGCATTCCAAATGCAAATATCGAATATACGATCGCATAGACCTTGCTCCGATACCATCACGTTGGGATTCGGTAATTAAAATCGAATTACGCAATGAAAATAAACCGGTCCAACCGGATAAAACCAAACCCCAAAAACGGACCGATCAAGCATCATATAAACGAATATAAATAACGAAGAAGAGAATCAAAGAATACTTACCCTCGTAGTCCTTTGATGATATAATCTTCGAAGGTGAAACCCGAACAAACTTTCTCCTAAGCACGATACCTAACACGAATCCAATTCGTAGCTTGTTGAATGATCCAACACCGAAATTTCCGAATGTCTCTACGTTATTACGCGTCGGATATTGATCGGAAAAATAAAATATCAATTCGTTCTCAAAGAACACGGCTAGGAATTGATACGGTATTTTTCTTCTCTTCTCTTTCTCTCAAAGATGAACAAAGAAAAGAAAATAAATTTTTTTTTTCTCTCCCTTCCCTTGAACTCACGGCTGAGTTGTTGAAGTGTGTTTGTTTGTTGTTCAAAGTCTTCACATAATGTGAAGATATATACATTATATAATGGGGATGATATCAAAATGATGAGATATGAAATCTCATCCTTTTGTCTTCAACCCATTAAACAATTAAACACACAACACACACCACATGGAATGAAGGGAAGAAAATGAGGGGGGCGGCCCACTAGATTTTAGGTGAGAAAACGAGCCGAGCCACTCGGTTCATGTAATTAGGACGTCATGGCTAGTCAGTTAAATACACTTCGCTTTATCCCATATGTATTTATACTTAATTAATTAATCCAATTAATTAATTTTATCAAATACAAAATTATAATAATATATTTCCAAGAAATAATTATTTATGAATTAAATTAATTACCCAGTAATTAATTTCAATTCACTAGACCGCATGATTTATCAAATAAATCAAATTAGATATCTAATATCCAATATTAATGAAGAGATAATAAATACATATTTATCCATCAAATATCCTTGTGCGCGACTCGTAGGTCCGTCTTAGTCGGCAATGGGAGGAACCAAGGAGTACGGTAACACTTAGCCGCCTAGTGCTTCGCATCAGAACCCAACTAAGAACGAATGATCGGATCATTCCAAAACCATTATGTCGTGAATACCGTATACGTATAAACCCTTCAATCATATGTCCGGCCAAGTATTAGGGTCACGGAAAAGTCAAACCTCATCGTAACTTGACACTATGCGTCTGTTAATACAACCGAGATCGTCGAGCTCTCGTGTATCAAATACAACTAGCTCTAAATGCTTTGGCCAAAGACTTATAATCTCATTTGCCATTAACCGCATAGGACATTTACTGCTCACTTACGGGAGAAAGAATTTATCTTGGTATTCGGTAGATCGCTACTTGCCCACTAAGTTGCATTTCGAGTTGACCCCACCCACCGGCGATTGGATCGAACTACTCTAATGACTAACTTAATGTCACAAGCACATCTCCTCGAAACCTCAAGTCAAAGGTCCACGTATACCTATCACAACCTTTCGATCCAGTCATTGACAATCCCTGAGTGATATCCATGTGACCGAATCGAGGTGAGTCGTGTTCGAGTATACTAATCTCACTAGCATACCTATAACATGTGCTCCCACTAACCCTTAGTGAATACCGGCACTCTACATGTCAAAGTACACATTATACAAGTCTTGTCTAAACTTATTGCCCAGTTAAGTTTTATCGACTTGCGAACGAGTTAAGCATTCGAGCTCTAAACACTTCCAGTGCTTATCTCCTTATCTTCATAAGGAGTAGAATGTTTGCTCTCAAATGCAAGGACTATTATTCTATATATCAAATCACAATGCCAGTGATATACAATAATATAGAAATAATTATTGCCTTGTCAAATTTTCATAATTACAATACATATGCTCTCACTCTCTCATCCTCTGAGTGGCATTCGAGGGCATATCTCTAACAGCTTTAACATGGACAAAGCACACCCGGTTAGCACTCCCATGATCGGTCGTAGCTTGGATGCGAAGAAAGATCCATTTGGTCCAAAGGAAGATGACGAGGAGCTTTTGGGAGCTGAAATTCCCTACCTAAGTGCAATAGGCGCTCTATTGTACTTAGCTCAATGTACGCGACCGGACATCGCCTTCTCAGTAAACTTAGGCCCTGTTCTTTTGGACTTATTTTGATTTTGATTGATTGATCGATTCGATTCATTTCGATTCTTCTTCGTCTTATTATTATTATTAATCTTAATTATTATTATTATTGTTATTATTACTAATAATATTACTATGATCGTTGTTGTTGTTAATTACTATTATTATTATTATTTACCATTATTATTATTATTATTATTATTTACCCTTAATATATATTTCGATTCGATTCGATTCGATTCAATTGACTAATCGAGATCCATTCGATTCGATTAATTGGCCAGATTCATTCAGTCCAAAAGAACAGAGCCTTACTAGCTCGATTTAGTTCAGCACCGACGCAACGTCATTGGAATGGTATCAAGAATATATTCCGATACCTAGAAGGAACCATTGACTTGGGATTATTCTTTCCCTACAAGCATGCAAAGTAAGCTGCTTCCGTAAAGGCAAATGCTGAAGTAAATGCTAATGTCATAGAACCTACCCCGACGAACGTATTGGTAGGATTTGATGACGCATGGTATCTCTCCGACCCACACAAACGCCGTTCCCAAACTGGCTATATATTTGCTATTGGGAACACCGCTCTATCTTGGAGATCTAAAAAACAAACCCTTGTAGCTACCTCATCTAATTACGCCGAGATTATCGCTTTGCATGAGGCGGTACGTGAGTGTATTTGGTTAAGAGCTATCATTACATATATCCGAGGTAACAGTGGACTAAGTAATGTCACTGAAGTACCCACATGCATATATGAAGATAATGCAGCTTGCATCGAACAGATGAAGCTTGGGTATATCAAGGAGGATAACACAAAACACATATCTCCAAAATTCAGCAACAACAGACTCTCCTCAATATTCAAGTAAAGCAAGTCAAATCTGAGGAGAATGTGGACGATTTGTTCACCAAATCTCTGCCCAATGCCGTATTTGAAAAACATGTGAGAAGTATCGGAATGCGGAGAATTTTCGAACTCCTGAAATCGACGTAAAGGTAGAGGGAGAAGGGTGAGTCATAAAGAAACTTACCGACGTTGTACTCTTTTCTTTGACCAATGTTTATTTTCTCCCATTGAGTTTTGTTACTTGGCAAAGTTTTTAATGAGGCAAACGACACATGCACAAGTTTTTCAAAATATCCTTGATTGATGTACAATTGAGGGGGAGATGTAGACTTGAGGGGGAGTCTTACATCCACACCGTACGTTATACTCTTTTCCTTCCAAGGATCATTTTTCCCACAGGGTTTTTATCACTTAGAAAGGTTTTTAATGAGGTAACTAGATGTACGATTTTAGGGATCGATGGAATGGTCACCTTAGTAGCGCTATGATCAAATGTAACGATCATATGAGAGGATAGATTCAAAGGACGAAGTCTAAACTTGAATTGTCTAGATGCTGTACTCTTTTCCCTACGATCAAGACATTTTTCTCACTGGGTTTTTGCTTGACGGGGTTTTAACGAGGCAACATGACATGCGCTTGTAGGCTAGGCACAAGAGGGAGTGTTAAAGGAATAATACTCATTGTATGCCTAAGTCTGTTAGTTTATGGGCTTTCCTAGTTAGGGTTTGGCTAAGGCCCGATTGTATGTATTTCTCCCTATTTAAAGGGATCTCATTAATTGAACAATACAACTCTTTTGCCTTACTTTATTGTCTCAGCTATTTTCCCTTCAACAATCTAATGATTTTTGTTCTAAAATTCTTTTACTAGTCCATGATACCTTTACAATCTTTTTCCCTAATTATATTATAAATAAGGTATTTTGATACTAATATAATCAAATTACGTTCTTTTAATCTGTGCATAGAAATCTTAAAATGTCAAAAATACCCTGAGGAAATCTTAAATAAGATTAAGGAAGCGACTAAGGCTCGGTTCTTTTGAACTGAACTGAATTGAACTGAACTGAACTGAACTAAACTGAACTGAACTAAAGTGAATGGACCTGAACTGAAATATATATTAAGGGTAAATAATAATAATAATGGTAAATAATAATAATAATAATAATAATCAACAACAACGGTAATAATAATATTAATAATAATAATAACAATAATAATAATTAAGATTAATAATAATAATAAGAAGAAGAAGAAGAAGAAGAAGAAGAAGCTGAATCGAATCGAATGGGCGAATGATGGCCGAATCTGATGGGCCTGAATCAGGCGAATCAAAAATGAAAAATAAGTCCAAAATAACAGGACCTAACTGATTATGAAAAATAAAAAAACAAATTATACCACTAATTAACATCTTCCCTAACTAGGTTAATTCAAATAGTTGATTTACCAATATTTACCAATATACAGACATCATAGGAATATATAAAAACAATATACTCCCTCCGTCTCAATTTAAATGCCGCATTTTGACTTTTTACAGTCAATAATTTTTAAGATTGACTACGAATCAATCTCAAACTTTAATGGTAAAATATTAACAAAATTTTATTATGAAACTTTATAATTTAAAGTTTAATAATATAATTTTGTCATTGTAATTTGAGATTAATTCGTAGTCAAATTTTAAACTATCGATGATAGAAAATAAAAACATTCTAATTTAAATTAAATTGAAATGAAGAGAAGGAAACAAAAAAACAATGTGAAGACGATAGCAACACCTCGGGAAGAGTTCACTTTCACAGACCAGCAAAACGACGTCGTATGATATCCTAGCCACTAGCCACCCTGGACATTCTCCTTTGTCGTCCCCGAAATTCGCATCCAGATGTGAACAGAAACTTCTGGAGAAATCCAGACCAGAAAAAACACAAACCCCCCAAACTGCCCTTCCAGAATATTCTTATGTTCTCTTAAATCCTTGTGCCACACTCTCAGTTTCTCACATTCCACATCAAGAATCAGCAGCCCGTAATCCATATCCACTCCTTCAAAGACTCGATTTTTTCTGAAATTCTGTGGTGAAGAAGAAGAAGAAGAAAGATGTCGTACTGTTTGTCAAACCTATCAATTCCCCGCCCAATGTCATCCCAAACGGCTCTTTTCAATCCTAATCCTGTGCCATCCACATTTTCCCAGTCAGTGAGAACTCCAGTGGTTTCTGGCAGAAATTGGGCCACAATTGCGGTCAAATCCATGGCAGGTCAAGGCAGGGATAGTCACAATCTCGAACCATCGCAAAGACCACAAGCCCAGAAAAGATCAGTCCAAGTTGTCCCAATTGGTATGCATACGTTTTTCTGTGAAGGATGGATCTTTCCTTTAGTAAATAACTTTCCTGTTGAAGTTTGGTTCGACTCCTTGAATTTCGGATTCTAACTTGTTTTCTTGTTTTAATCTCGTTGTTGCATATATATATATATATATATATCAGGTTTATGGGACAGGTTCCCAACAGCTAGGACAATGCAGCAGATGATGGAGACAATGGAGACGATGATGGACGACCCTTTTGCGTACAGAACAGATACCGCAGGTTACGGTAGGGGAAGAACACCATGGGAGATCAAGGAATTCGAAACAGAGTACAAATTGAGGTTCGACATGCCCGGTATGACTAGAGAGGATGTTAAGGTTTGGGTTGAGGAGAAAATGCTGGTTGTCACGGCTGAGAAATTGCCCAAGAAAGAAAATGGCGAGGAGGAGTGGTCGGCTAAGAGCTACGGGAGGTATAGTAGCAGAATCGCTTTGCCCGAGAATGTTGAGTTTGAAAAAATTAAGGCTGAGGTTAAGGATGGTGTCCTGTATGTAACTGTGCCTAAAGCTAGCAGTGGCCGTGGCAAGATTTTTGATATCAGTGTTGAATAAGAAGTGAGGAGGGGAATGCCAATGCAATTTTCTTATGTGGTTTTGCTTAAGTAACTCATTTTTTATTCTTGTACTTCCTTCTTCACGCAATGTAATGTTGTTCGATCTCTGATGATTAGTTCAACCGAGCTTTTTCCATTATCCTTACCGTCTTTTGCAATAAGATGCCTTTGTAAACATATCCGTCCTACAACAAACAGATAATTCCACATTGTAACCCATATACTTGGAAATGATCGCATGATTGTTGTAACCATTGTCATAACCAGACGGTTCTGTGTCCTGGACCATTGTCATAACCGGACGGTTCTAGTAAAAGGCTTCTAATGTTTGATCATATTATTTGTCTACTCTTGTAGTAAACCTAAACAAGACAACAATTAGGGTCGAAGATGTATATTCTCATTCATAGGATTCCTACTTTAAATAGGGAGAGATTATATATTCTGGAACATTCTAACAAGCCTAGCTAGTTGGGAGAAGCCCAATAGCTTGTAGATCAAAGGCACACATGTGTATTTACTTTAACACTCTTTTTTGTGCCGGATCTTCAAAGCATCTCAAGTTGCCTTGTTAAAACTTCGTCAAGTAAAAACCACATGGGAAAAGTGCCTTGATCGTAGGAAAAAAGTACAACATCCAGACATATAGGTTAGATTATGCTAATTTCGTTACGCCAAAACCTCTATTGGTCGTTTCGTCGATCAATATGCTCAAGAACGTGATCAGTTCGTCGATCAATGAGCTAAACGTCTAGTTACCTCGTTAAAAAATTTTCCAAGTGATAAAAACGTAGTGGGAAAAAAATCCTTGGTTAAGGAAAGGAGTGTAACTTGATGTAAGACTCCCCTAAAGTCTACATCTCCACCTGATTAGTTCGTCAATCAAGGAATTTGAAAAACAATGCATGTGCTGTTGACTCGTTAAAAACTTTGCCAAGTAACAAAACTTATTGGGACAAAATAAACATTGGTCAAAGAAAAGAGTACAACATTGGTGGGTAAAATTCGTTATACCTCACCCTCCCATCAGATCTTTACTTCGATCTCGGGAGTTTGAAAATCCTACGCTTTCCGATGTTTCTCACATGTTTTTCAATTACGGCCTTGGGCAGTGATTTAGTGAATAAATCAGCCACATTCTCCTCAGACTTCACTTGCTTAAATTGAATGTTGAGGAGGGCCCGTTGTTGCTGATTGCAGAAAAACTTTGGAGAGATATGCTTCGTATTATCCCCCTTGATATACCCAAGCTTCATCTGTTTGATGCAAGCGGCATTATTTTCGTATATGCATGTGGGCGTATCAGTGACATTACTTAGTCCACTGTTACCTCGAATATGTGTGACGATGGCTCTCAACCATATACACTCACGTACCGTCTCGTGTAGAGCGATAATCTCAGCGTGATTCGAGGAGGTAGCAACAAGGGTTTGTTTAGTTGATCTCCAAGATATAGCGGTGTCCCCAACGGTGAATACATAACCAGTTTCGGATCGACCTTTATGTGGGTCTGAAAAATACCCACCATCAGCAAAGCCTACAAACACATTCGTCGGGGTAGTTTTCTCGAAATTCATACTTACTTTAGTGATTGCATATTCATCGGCAGCTTCGTTAGCCTGATAGGGAAAAAAAGTCCCGAATCAATGGTTCCTTTGAGGTATCGAAAGATGATCTTGGTACCATTCCAATGATGTTGCGTGGGCTCAGAACTATATTTAGCCAACAAGTTCACTGAGAAAGCTATATCAGGTCGAGTATACTGAGCCAATTACAATAATTCACTTATTGCACTTTAGATAGGGAATCTCGTCTGCCAAAAGCTCTTCGTCACATTCCTTCGGACGAAATGGATCTTTCTTCAAGTCCAAACTATGACCGATCATGGGAGTGTTAACCGTATGTGCCTTATTCATGTTAAAATACCTGATTTTCTTTTGGACATAGGCAGACGGGTGGATGAGGATTCCACTAGCTCGATGTTCTAGCTCAATGCCTAAATAAGACCGAGTCTTCCCAGATCATCATCTCAAATCTGGATTTTAGATAGCTGCGGTTTCTCTTAATTCGTCAAGAGTATCGATTATGTTCATATCGTCGACATATACAACTAAAATCCCTAATCCAGAACTTGTTTTCTTAATAAACACGCAGGGACACAATTCGTCGTTCTTATATCATCTTCCAATCAAGTTAGTCATTTAGGCGGGTGTTGTGTCACGATTTATTCATCCCGACAGGCGATCGACTATAAGGCCGAGCGACCAAGTCAACTCCAGTCAAACTATGGCTAGCTCGCCAAGTCGAAGATATCAAACCACCATCAGTTACCTAGCGATCGACTCCCAAGGCGATCGCCCTTTGGCAGCTGGCGATCTACTCTAGTGACCGGCTAAGGGCAATCGACCTGCGCCCCGAGCAGAGACGATCGCCCGTCAAAGTCATCAAGGACTGGATCTCAGAAAAGCACCCACGTGCAGATCCACCAAAGGCGCTGACAAGATCTTCTGCTGACAGACAAGATCTTTTGACCACAGCCTGTCACCTACCTCACCTACCAGCATGCGCGCCGAAAGTTGTCAGTGGGACCACCTGTGACAGCAACTCAGGACGCGTGTAAGCTCCCCACTGGACCGCATAGTTGACTGCCAGCAACTCCTGCAGACTTTGAGGGGACAGGCCCATGTGCTAAAAGACGATCGCCCGGCGTATCCAAGCCCTATAAATAGAGAACCTCCTCCTACTGGAAAAAGGTTCGGAATTCACTAAACCTACGGTTCGCAATTCACTCAACCTACGGTTCGAAATTCATTCCACCAACGGTTCCGAATTCATTCTGACTTACGCTCAGAACTCATTCTCTCATATTCCGATACATTCACGGAAATACTGAAGAATAGGGGTGTATTTCGAACCGAACGAACCGAACGGTGACTTTAACGAACGTTCGTTCGTTAAGAATTCGGTTCGTTCGGTTCGTGTTCGTGTTCGGTAAAATTGCAAACCACTTGTTCGTGTTCGGTTCGTTAAAATTTCACATATTTTGTGTTCGTTCGTTAGCGTTCGATTGTTCGTTCGTTTTGATCGTTCGCTTGTTCGTTTGTGTTCTAAAAAAAGAAAAAAAAATTAAAGTACAAGCAATAATAATTAATAAAATAAAAAGAGAAGATAGATTTAGAAATTAAGGATTTTGGAATGGTAGGTTTTATTTTGTATATATATTTATTAATTATTATAAAATTATTAATTATATTTATTAATTATTGTAAAATTATTAATAAATATATAAAAAAACCTTTGTTCGCGAACTGTTCGTGAACTAACGAACATATATTATTTTGTTCGTGTTCGGTTCGTGTATGTAACGAACATGTTCGCGAACTGTTCGAATTTGACCAAACCGAACACGAACTGAACGTTGACCGAACATTTTCGTGAAATTTTCACGAACGTTCGGTTCAAAATACACCCCTACTGAAGAACATACATATCATCAAGCTCCCGGCTACCTCACCGGAATCCATCTCAGGACTTCTCTCTCCAAATCTCTCGTCCAGAAGACGATCGGCAGAAGCAGCAAGTCCCCACTAGACAGATTCCAAAGGATTCATAAGCCCCGGAGCCCAGGCATCCAGCTAAATACTCGTCGTGAGAGACGGCCGATCTCTCACCGCCGCGACTGTTCATCTCCTTTGTTACAAGAACTCACAGAGCATCAAATCTGGTTCTTCCGGCAATCTACACGCTCACTAGCTAAGATAACAAGAATCTTTACACTCATTGTAATTGTATTCTTACATTAGTACTTGTATCCCCGAATATTAGTATTAATAATATCTCGCGAGAGCATTCAAAGCCCGGGACTAACAACCCCGGCAAATCTTGTGTTATTTATCTTTCTCACGGAAGTGCTCTTGCATTTGTTTGCTATCCCATCCATTCCAGCAATATCTATCTCCGGATAATATTTTGGGTAGCAACAATTGGCGCTAGAAGGAGGGCGCATCTAACCCTCAAACTTTTATTTCTACCGTCCCGAAGAACACTCACTGTTCTCGGGGCATATACTTGAAGTGACACTCACTGCACTTCAAAGAAAACCTTCAGAGTCATGACATCCGCCGGTACATCGAAGAAAGCCGCTCTCCGAACCGCCGGACACCATATCCGGCCATCGAACCCCACTGACGGGGAAGCGCAACAACGCGAGACTCTCGATCCCGCATCCGAGAGATGGCCCCACCTCTCACTCGATCGATTCCAAACCGAAGAACGGATCGAGGAGGCTATGGCCATCCCGGAGGAGCGACGGAGAGCATGTGCGTCGCTGCAATAACTCCCTCGATCATCCGCCGCATGGGAAAGCGGAAATTCGCCAGCTCGAACGAGCGATCGTCGAAAGCCCCAATTCGCGAGGAAAGGCTCGCACGGCCGGACGGATCCATATTCGATCGCTGGGTCGCGACCCATCACGCGATCGGGCACTCTGTTCCAACCTCGAAAAGACGAACCCGAATCCGTCACGGGAGTTCGGCCTACCCACCTCACACCCAACGCAGTCGGCCATCCGACTCCGCCCGATCGCTGGGAATCGCACTCAATCGCCTCGGCTCCGCTCCGGCGCGAGCCGCTAGCGGCCAAAGCCACCGCGATGGCCGCCATACAACGCCGCCTGACGGCGAGATGAGAGCACTCTTGGACACTGGGGCAAGCGCCAGCAAAAAGATCGTCGGGCCGACCGAGCCACTCGCGGTCCACATCGAGCTTGCCCCCATACAACCAACGACCGCTCCTCCCAAAACACCTCTGTATGAGGGGAGATCGGACGCCGAAACCCACCTGAGTAAATTCCGAATCTACATGACTGGGTGTGGGGCATCTGATGCAACCAAGTGCCGGATCTTCCCGTTAACATTGGGCGAGCTGGCCCATAGGTGGTACGTCTCACTACCACCACGATCAATCACCTCATTTAAGAAACTGGCGAATGACTTCACATCACACTTCGCCAGCAAGGTCGCCAGACCAGAAGGCCCCCACCGCATGATAAAAGTCAAGCAGGGGAAGGCCGAAATCGACGCGGATTACATCGACCGGGTAGACGAAATCATCCTTACCGGCGAACCGTCGGTGACGAGCTCGCTCTCTATTCGGTCATAGGGGGATTAGCGGTCACTCTCCCATGTTTAGACACCTCTCGAGGATATTCCCCAACTTACGCGATCTTGGCGCAAAGGCCGCCAACTTTACGGCCGAGCAAAGGCTACTCACCCTCACTGGCGAGGAAATGCCACCTCCTGTCCAGAAGATATCGATCGCCAAAGCAAAGAAGGCGATCGCCAAATCACCCGGAGATCTCAAGGCTTTCGAGAACATGGAAGCCCATCTCCTCCATACGTTCAACAAAACTCCGGCACATATTTTCTATGCCATCAACAAAAAGCCAAAGGCGATAAGGGACCACGGCCACCTGGACAACAATCAATATTGTGCCTACCATAAGAGTCCCGGCCACAGTACCAACAAATGCCGCGACCTCCTCAAACAACTCTGGAGATTGTTCGAGGAGGGCAAGTTGGACAGCTTATTGGTTTAGCCGAAACCCCTACCATTCTCTATAGACGATCGTCCGAGTCGAACACAAAACAGGCTGGGAAGCTCATACGAGCCGACCCCTGGATCAACCTCAGCGACCGTCTCTACATGCTTCAATCAAGAAAAGGAGAGCTCGGAAGTCTCCTCGATCTCCCTCCTCATTTAAGAAACTGGAGGACTCGATCGCCATCTACAGTTCACCATCTGACATGATGGACTAAGGCACGAGATCGCCTCCCCCGCACAACGTACACCATCGAAGGTCGGCATCTGCATGACGATCCAAGGTGGAAGAGTGCAGCCATGGTCCTGGTGGTCGATGGAACCGGCTGCTTAGGCCATGCAAGGTCCCTTTAGGCTAAGATCGTCCGCCCTTCGTTTAAATACGAGGCCGTCGTAGTCTGAGGGCCCTCCAAAATAAATCAGTGGACACGATCGCTCGCCCTCAAAGGTTCATCATTTAACATGGTGAACCCGGACAATGCGACGTGCCACAACCCCCGTCTCAACGTACACCGTCGAGGTCGGCCATCTCCATGGCTGGCCGAGGTGGAAGCAGAGCTAACAAGCCGCGGGCGTGGAGTTGATTCATCGCGCCCGCGCAAGGACTCCTCTAGGCGAGACCGCACGCCCTTCGTTTAAATACGAGGCGAGGCGGCTAAGAGGACCCTCATAATAAAGTGAGTCGCGAGACACTCGATGTCTTCGCGCATCAAGACATGATCAAGGAGTCGGTCAGCGAACTCCGCGATCGTGCAGTTCCTCAAGATGGGCGGCCGTCCCAGGATTCGACAAAGTTGAAGACCGCTCACTCGAGGATTATTTTCATCCCCTTACTTCCACTAAGTGAATAAAAACAAGGGGCAATAAGAGTACGGACTACCTACACGGCGATCGTCGCTATTATTCAACCACATACGGAGATCGTCATTTTCGGATGTAGTGCGTGATCGAATTTGTTGTAAAAGGCTGTCTTTATGAGTTTATCAAGTCATTTGGAACTACCCCATAGCGATCTCTCCTCGCACATTTGTACAAAGTCAAACAAAGACTCAAAAATAAGCATTCATTCAAGTGATAAGTCAAATCCAAATGCTCATTTCATTACTTGAAAAATCAAAGTACATGGTCGCAGAAGGCTATGTTCTACAAAAGAAAGCTACAAACTACAAAGAAAGTAGGCTAAAACGTCATAAATAAAGCGCCTCGAGGCCCACTGCCTTCGCCATCGGCATTCGGCGCGGTCCCTCATCTTAGGAGCGTCGGGATGAGCAAGATTGGCTGAGACGGATACCAACTCAAATCCACGCCGATGTCCGCAAGATCCAGGGATCGGCAAGGAGAAAGGCTGAATGGAGAGGATGCTCCAACGCATACGCCTTGAATTTATCGGCAAGAGGCCCGACCTCAAACCTCCCTTCTTAGCCGCTCGGATCGAGTCGGCGACGCCAAATAATAGGCGAACTCGTGACATACTCCAAGCTTTGGAAGGGATCGGCCTTGGTCGCCTCAACCTCTCCTTTAAGCTCCGTCATCGCTGTTGCGACCCACAGCTCGGCCTCCCTCGCGGCAATCTTTTCCCTCGCCTCCGTCATTTCATTTGTCGGTAGCGATCGCCACCTTCGCGATCGGCCTCGGCCTCCTCTTGACAACGTTCGCGCACTGGGCGGCTCTGCATCTGGTCCCGAAATCGGTCAACCGCCATACGATATTTCTCAGTCTCCTTCTTCTCCAGCTCAAGCTCATGGCTCGCCCGCTTGGCCGCCTCCAGAGAGTCCCTCTCCATCGCCGCGATCTTGTCAGCAAACTCGGCGTTCTATTTCCGAGCCGCCTCGAGATCCTCCTGCAGGCGAATAGTGGTGGGCCGCCCCTCAAACTCCTGAGCAGCCTGGACAGCCATGGTCGCCGTCTGAAGAGAAAGGGCGAGAACAGCGTGCATCGAACTCGCCGAACGCTGCCGAGCGATCGCATCCAGATCAGTTGTCCATGCCTTCGGCAGAGCAGAAGCAGCATTGCTAACATATGGAGGAATGTCGCAGGAATGGCGAGGAGATCGGCTCGCTAGGAAATCTACGACCATCGGCGGGCAAGACGGATCTGCGCGACGGATCCTGCACCAAAACAACTAAGTTAATACAACTCCTATGCAGATGCAATTTTCAACACAAAAATGTTATCTACCTCTCAGCCTTCTCGGGATCCGGCCAAGCGGTTTCCCTCGAGGGTCTCGGCATCCGCGATCGCCGTCTCCGCGAGAAAAGCCGCAGAGGCGGCTCGCTCTCGGGCAACGATGGTGATCGGAGGCGCGGCGATCGGAACTTCATCGCCGGGCGAAGCGAAGTTTCCTCGGCCTCGGCCTCTTGCGATCGCCCAAGCCCCTCCTCGGAATTTCCTCCTCAACCACGGCCGGCTCCACGCGAGGCTCGGCTCCACGCGAGGCTCTCGGCTCCACGCGAGCTCGCCTCGGAACTATAGGCAACGCAACGGGTGGGACCCGAGTCGACCTCTTATGGCGAAGACGGCCTAGGACTCCTGGGTTCGACATAGCGATCTCCGTCGGGGGCTCCAAAAAGCGAGAGAAGCGAACCTCTGCGGTTAAGACGATCGATCAACAGTCAGATTCTGTCCTCAAGTAAGGCGATCGCCTAGTAAGTGAAGGTCGCAGGAACTCATACCTGGCACCGCGAGATGTCTCGGGAAACGGAATAGTCGAGCCGACAACCAGCGACTCTCCTTGTTGATCCGAGTGGCGTCTAGGTCGTCGTCCGACAAGCTCCTTATCCGCTCCCAAACAACGAGAAAGTCGAAAGGCAGCTCCTCGATCGCCGGAGTGTGAAAACCTGCAAAGCAATCAAATTAGATCGGTCAACGCATCCAAACGAAGGAGAGTCTAAACCCTTCAAGGATTCCTCTCCGAAATTCGATGGGGATCTCCGGCTCGCCGTGGGATTGTCGCTCGCCGAAGCTCTCCACTTGCCGGCGACCCGAGAACCACTTCGTCGATCGCCCGTATCTTATTCGGGACTCCATGAATCACCCGACGAGATCGGCCTTGAATATGGTAACCGAGCCAACCCTCTATGAGCCGTCGGTTTAAATAAATGGTTCATCTCCAGCGGCAGGAGGCAGTACGAGCGGTGGCCGAAAAGGGTGAGTGCGAGATAATTTGGAGCCGGGCGTTCGGCGTCGGTGAAGTGGCGCCACATTCCAAGCGGCAGCCAGATGGGAGACCGCAAAGGATAGAGGAAGCGTAGCCGGCCTCCATGCGGCCTCACTCACTGCGACCATACCCATCGGAGGCTGGTTGGCTCGTTCATTCTCATGAGCGCGAACATGTCCACATACGAAGGAACATGGAATCTTGTCCTCCAGACGGCGGATCTCTCACAGTCGCCGAGCTCATGTTGGCGGCGACCACAACAATCATTTGCGCGGCACGATCTGCGGCCAGCTTGGGAAGCACATAGGGGTAGGCGGCCAAGTATCCCCGGAAATCGAATCTCGGAGTAGACCAGGCCAACCTCTCCATTATCTCGTGAAGGCCCTATAGGCCGGCCAAAGCTATGTTGCTCCCGGTAAGCCACGATCGCGAGATCTCTCTCGATCTGCGATCGTCTCTCCTCGGCCAGACTCCTTAGCAACATCGGCCTCATTGAACAAAGCCTCGACTTGGTAAGGTCGATTAAGCCCGAATAACTTCATTGCCGTCTCAGTGGAAGACGGAAGAAGTTTCTCCTGGACAATCGATGTCGGCGGCGAAGCCGGTTCCGCTCCAAATGATGACGAGGTTAGGCCATTTCGAGAGACGAGAAAGAAGAAAAGGATTTTACTTACCCTAAAGTGAAAACGAACGACGATCGGTACTAAGATCTTCAGAAAATTCGGCAGCAAGTCCTTCTTCCTCCAAAAAGTACGCGTGAGTAACACTGCAGCACCGCGCCCCCTTTTATAGGAGAAGGCAGGGACCCGATTGCAATAAGGGAAAACCTCAGGGGTCGGATCTCAAGCAGCGCACTAATTGACCCCTCGAGACCGCGTCTGCGCGTCTTTTCGAGACGCGTCGGTAGGAGTCATTAATGACCGTTGGCGTCCTCCAATAGAAGCCCGACACGTGCACGGAGACTTTTCAACGCCCGTTGTTTTCTCCCGCTTGATTCGGCGGCCAACCAGGTCGTCCGAACCCAGAGTACATCAGCTCAAAGACGATCGCCAGTTCAGTTAAACACGAAGTCGCTCGTCAAAAGTTCAGCGATCACCAAGAGAGCCACCTCACCCCACGTCTCCAACGTATGAGCGAGCTGGGGGGCAATTGTTGTGTCACGATTTATTCATCCCGACAGGCGATCGACTATAAGGCCGAGCGACCAAGTCAACTCCAGTCAAACTATGGCTAGCTCGCCAAGTCGAAGATATCAAACCACCATCAGTTACCTAGCGATCGACTCCCAAGGCGATCGCCACTTTGTTGGCGATCTACTCTAGTAATGGCTAAGGGCAATCGACTGCGCCCGGCGAGACGATCGCCGTCAAAGTCATCAAGGCTGGATCTCGAGAAAAGCACCCACGTGCGAGATCCACCAAAGGCGGCGACAAGATCTTCTGGCAGCAGACAAGATCTTTTGACCACGGCTGTCACCTACCTCACCTACCGGCATGCGCGCGAAAGTTGTCGGTGGGACCACCTGTGGCAACTCGGGGCGCGTGTAAGCTCCCACTTGGACCGCATAGTTGTGCCGGCAACTCCTGCAGACTTTGAGGGACAGGCCCATGTGCTAAAAGACGATCGCCCGGCGTATCCAAGCCCTATAAATAGAGAACCTCCTCCTACTGGAAAAAGGTTCGGAATTCACTAAACCTACGGTTCGCAATTCACTCAACCTACGGTTCGAAATTCATTCCACCAACGGTTCCGAATTCATTCTGACTTACGCTCAGAACTCATTCTCTCATATTCCGATACATTCACGGAAATACTGAAGAACATACATATCATCAAGCTCCCGGCTACCTCACCGGAATCCATCTCAGGACTTCTCTCTCCAAATCTCTCGTCCAGAAGACGATCGGCAGAAGCAGCAAGTCCCCACTAGACAGATTCCAAAGGATTCATAAGCCCCGGAGCCCAGGCATCCAGCTAAATACTCGCCGTGAGAGACGGCCGATCTCTCACCGCCGCGACTGTTCATCTCCTTTTTTACAAGAACTCACAGAGCATCAAATCTGGTTCTTCCGGCAATCTACACGCTCACTAGCTAAGATAACAAGAATCTTTACACTCATTGTAATTGTATTCTTACATTAGTACTTGTATCCCCGAATATTAGTATTAATAATATCTCGCGAGAGCATTCAAAGCCCGGGACTAACAACCCCGGCAAATCTTGTGTTATTTATCTTTCTCACGGAAGTGCTCTTGCATTTGTTTGCTATCCCATCCATTCCAGCAATATCTATCTCCGGATAATATTTTGGGTAGCAACAGCGGGTATATCACATCTGCCCGGATTGTTTTAATACATAAAGTGAGCGTTTCAGCCGTACTGCAAACGTACTCCGTGATCTAGAGTCACTTGACTTGGGTAATGAAATGCCATCGAGCACTTTCATATATATCTCTATTAAGATCCCCATATAGATATCACTAACCACATTTATAAGCTGTATTTCCAGTCCTTCGGAAATTACTAAGCTAATGAAGTAGCTTAGGGGAGAGTACGTCTCCTCAGTCAATTCCAAGGCATTTATGAGAATCTTCGAGCCTTGTACTTCAGGACTTCATTCTTCTCATTGTGCTTACTGATAAAAATTTATTTTATGTCCTACAGGATTTACACTTGGTGAGGTTAGCACTACCTACCAATTACCTGTCTCTTTGTCAAAGAATCTAGTTCTGCGTGGAATGCTTTATCCTTTAAGGCCAATCAACTCAATGTTGATATCATACAACAGAGCGAGGTTCGATATCGTCTTGATCTATGCTTTGAGCAACGATAGATCATCAAAGTGGGTGGATGATCAGTCCACACTCTCGTAATTCATCGAGATTTCTTGATTTTCTGAATCATATCAATCTTCGGGGCGTCCCCCTCGTCATGACTCATGGACATAGTAAAATAAAGTATGATCTCATGAAACGAGTTCATTGATGAATAATATATAAGTTTGTGCCTTACTCTACATCCTCCTTAGGTGAGTGTTAAATCGAACCATGTAGCTTCCACCTCTTCCTTTAGTTAGCTATGGCCTAAATCACACATCCACCATGTGTGATGGCAGCACTCGATTCGTCGGTGTTGCGCCTCTTACCGAGGACTTTCAACCTTACAAGTTGCCGCTGGTATATATGATCTCGTCACTTTCACGATATCAGTAAACGCATCAGGCATCGAATCTGCTACGTTTTGAAGATCGAGAATTTTCACTATCACATAGCGAAATACAGGGATCAATATGAGACAAAGTACGGATACACCATGACAATTCCTGTCGTTCCATGAGAAAGTTCGTCTTCTCTCCACCCCCTAACGACGGGAAGGTTGTCTCATCGAAGTGACAATCCGCCATCGAGCGGTAAAGAGATCACCTGTCGAAGGTTCTAAATAGCGGATAACCATTGGGGATTCGTATCCAATGTAACTACTTAATCGTCTTTCAAGACCCATGCACTATTGGAGTGCAGAAAGCACAACACTACATAACCAAATATGCATAATTGGCACTCAAGCTCGTCTGAGTGCAAAATGTAAAAATCAGGGCTTATCCAGTTACCAACTGGTATGCATAAATCGCTTGGTTAGCAGAGGGTCTAAAATGAGCGAATAAGTAAAGCTGCATGTAAGACTACATAACCTCAGGCAGAAATAGGCAAATTTGTGAGCATAACCAATGCCCGGGCTACCATCTGATTCGTTCTATGGTTGCCTTCGCGAGACCATTTTGCGTATGCTCGTGGGGGATGGGATGCTTTTCGTCGCTCCCGATCGACATGCAGTATTCATCAAGTACTTTAGATATGAACTCTCTAGCATTATCAAGTCGTATAGAAACATGGTGGTCACGGTGGTGAGCCCTTAGACAGATAAGCCGTGCTAGAAGCTTTGCAAAAGCAGCATTTTTAGTGGACAAGAGGGCCACATGTGACCAGCATGTCGAAACGTCAACCAAAACCATAAAACATCTAAATGGTCCGCACTCTGGTTGAATCGGTCCACAAATATCTATTTGAATCCTATGTAAGAATGGACTTTTCACATATTTAGCGTAGGAAGGTCTCGCTCCTACTTTGGCTAAAGCGCAGACTTTGCAGAAGAAGCGATGTGCATTCGATAGTGTTAAACGTGTATAACGGGCGAAAGTCTCTGATGCTTTGGACGATGTAGCTTGAGGAACACCAACAAAGTTCATTATGTGGGTTCGGTGCCCGATTCTACTTTGCATGCGTAAGAAAGGATGTCCTTATGTATTCTTAAGAATATGGATCATCATTTCAAGACCTGGATGCTCCAGTCGTTCATGCCAAAGCATGTACGAGTCACGTCCCAAGGTTCGTTATAGGTAATCGCATAGGATTTAACAACCCTAATTGCAGTGACGTACAGTCCACAAGATTGACTCGTAAGTTTCTCTAAGATGCGCTTTCGGCCGCATTCATTAGAGATGATATAGAGATACTCTATTCCATTCTCGCAATGAGTTTCAACATGAAAGTTGTTGATACGTATATCCGTGAAGCTTTGTAAGGTTCGAGTTAGTCACTCTCAATACAGATAGAGTGTCAGTGACTGTAAAACTGTGCTGTTAGGCACCAAGAACCGGGGGTGCCGCATCCTTGGATGAAGTGGGATGATCCAATCATCCTAGTCACTGATACGTTATAGGCTATTACCATCAGCCTATCACTCGAGTGTTCCTCGATTCATTCGTCAAATGAGAAAATGAGTAATAAAAACTTTGAACCATAAGCGTAAGAACAATATTCGGTACTTTGAATAAAGTCAACCACTTGTATACGTAAGCAACAATAATATCTTACTCGAAACCAAAATACATCAGACCATTATTGAAAAATATCAAAACGTCTACCGATAAAATTAGTCATAGAGGAGGGGCGTCTAATGACTTTGGCACGTATGGTGCAATACTGCCACCGGTAAATGTAAAAGTGACATTAGGGGTCATGTCATGGTCGCATTCCTCTATATAGTGAGTCTCATATTCATCAGAACCTCAATATCTCTTCTAACTGGCTGTGAAATATTTGCTTGCATGATAGTTCGTATACCAATGGCAACAATCTCACATTAGGAGTCAACTCGTTTCTTGGGAGCCAGAAGCGTCGTCTCTTCTCATTACATTGAAAGAGACTTTATGATCACGATCACGTATGCGACTGTCACATCCGTTTCCACCATGCGAATTCATTCCATGTGGTTTAGGATTGGCACGTCCAGTCCCCTATTCGTCGGGGTTCTTTCCACAATTCACTTTGCCATTACTATCCTCGAGAATTTGCTTTATCTCGGCAGGCCTAGCATTATCGTACTCTAGCAGATACTGATTCGTTAGTATAAGCACTTAAGTAGGGAAATTGGAAAGTTTTTTCTGGATCATGTCGTCTTATGTGAGTTTCTTTTCACACAAAAAAATGAGACGCGCTTAAGGTGAAGCATATATTTTATTGAAAAATTGTTGACTCGTTATAATAAAGCAAATGGATTTCGTCCCACTGCACGGTCAATTCGAGAAACGGTATTCTCAAAATGGCCCTTAAGGGCATCCCGAGGGCATCCCACAGTTCATTGGGGATTTCATCTAAAGATATTCCTACCATAAGTTGGGGTCGAGATTTTGCCTAAGAACATCAGTGCGCTTTCTTTCACCTTTTAAAACGGTTCGTCGTCTGTATGAACAGAAAGTGTGGCGCTAACGTCATAAAATTAGAATCTCATCTATGGCACTCAAGTCCTTCTGAGTCCAAGATGCTGAATTTCGGACGAGTTGGATTAGCCATATTCGTAAACAAAAGAAGGAAGCGAATACGTTTCACATAATCATGAGTTCGTCCATGATAAATTATTCAATAATGGGATTATTTTGTTTAGAACCAAGATATGGTCATGATTTCGATGCGATTTAGGAATACATATGAAGTTTCGTTATCATGATATTATATAGGCATTAGAAATTAGACATTAATATCTGCTAATTATGTAGCCTAATTGCATGTAATATCTATAAATGCGTGCAAAATATATGTATATTTATAAATATAGACACATAATCCTATTATATATCTATATACTCATTATATGCAGTCACATAAGTTTCTTATGGCGCAATTATGATTAGTTGTAGTGCAGCGGATGCTTTAATTGATTTAATTCGACATAAATATAACAAATTTATGAAATATAGATATGCAACAAAATATATTAAAGCATGTAAAATAGCGCATGTTGCAAATAGTAGGGTTTTACGAATTACCTTGCGGGAAAGACACGACTCTTTCCTAGGGCATACCTTCAATTTCTCTAGGATAAAATCGTGTTCCTCGTTCCGATTGTCCTCGTCGTCTGAATCGCTCTCTGAATCGTCTTAATTCCTCTGCAATGAAGTCAATAGGGTTCCCGTCAAATTCCTCCTCCTCTGGCAGTGGAAAATCTAGCCAACGTCTCTAGATGATGCACAATATCCTTCGCCAAGGTCAACACTTCCCTGGTAATCCAATTGTGTCCTCTATAACATTAATATATTAATAATCCTCCAACGGCGAGAAATATGTTAACTCCTGAAATTGACCAAATTCCTTCTCGTCATGCTCCTCCGTTTCCTCGTCCTCCGTGTAATCATAATTACCTGACACCAGTCCCATCCAATTTCGATTCAGAGTGCATCGAACCCAATTTGTGAATTAACGGCGGCGGAGACGGGGGAGCGAGAAACAAGGCAACGGTCGCGGGTTGGATATGATTGTGGGATAACAGTGACTCAGATCTAGTGTGAGATGGCTGCTGTAAGTCGCAGTTGGAGGCTAAGAAAGGTGGAGCTGCGTCGCGGGCGATTGTCAGATAGATGGCCGGCGTGGGGGTTGGTGAAGAAGGTCGGGTTTGCTCCGATGAGGAGGGAGGGTTTACTGGGTCGGGTCTAATGGACGTGGTCTGGAGGATGGCACGGATGCGGCGGTAGGCTGGTTGAAGTCGAAACTAGGGTTCGGGCTAGATTTTTTTTTTCAGATTTTCTCTTTTTTTTTTTTTGAAATTTTTAGAATTTTTGGACGAATTTTCTTGCTCTATTGGTAGACTACGTGCTGATAACGCATTGTAGTAAATGTAAACAAGATAAGAATTAGGGCAGAAGATGTATATTCTCATTCAGGGTCTCTTTAAATATGGAGATATTACATATTCTAACATTCTAATGGCTGGCCATCTTGGTGGGAGCGATAGCGCATAGAGTAAGGCACATATATATATTTACTTTAACATCTACTTAATTCTTTTATGTATTTCGTATTGATTTGGTGCATTCATCTTCGTATAGGTAACACTTGTGTTTTGATTGGATAAAATATTGTACACTCGCATTGTTGGAAATTAGTTTTAAACAAAATGAGTTTTGACTCAATTTAAATCAATATAATAATAATAATAAAAAAAAATTTAATTTTTGGGAATAAATATTAAATTGTGAATCTACATTTCGTAGGATTTTATTTTTCTTAAAATCGATTTCGATGAGTGAGAAATAAATGATAAAAGTTAGTCATTTAATTGAATGTTGAAGAGTTAACGAAGTTGAAAACACATCTGATATTTGAAAACCTATCTGATATTTGGGGCTGAAATCCATCTGATATTTGGGGGCTGAAAACCCATCTGATATTTGGAGTTGAAAACCCAGCTGATATTTAGTCTTGGCTGAAATGAGGCAGGTTTAGAACTTAGCTTCTGGAATATGACTCTTCACACTCTATAATGTAACGTCGAATTAAATGAGGCTATTTATGGAGGTAACTCTTCAGTTGAAGGATTAAAGAGAATTAAAGACACTTTAATATGCAGTAATTCCCCATGTGATGCAATGAAATTAGACCATATAAAATGGGGGTTTTATGCATTTCATTTCATAGACCATAACATAGACGAAATACAAGCATACCACATATTGCAGCATTTTTTCCTCTTGTTTTCGTGCCCAGTTTCTGGCACTTGAATGTTCGCCGGAGTTCTGAGTTTTGGAGAGCACATAACTCAAAAACGTATAACAATTGTATCTTGGGGACATATTGCCTGAGCCGTCTGCTCTTATACGGGGACAAAATTGTCTTACGTAAAGAGTTTTCTCGCCTTTGCTAAGTTGTAATTTTAATTCAGTTTTTAATTTATTAAGATCGTAATAGGTTGTCTTTCTTTGTAATTTCTTTTATTGTAATTACATTGTTGAAGATTCACAGAACCAACAATCGTAAGACAATTTTCTATAATTTCCAATGGCAACCGATGTTGATGCTACCGCTGCCGCTGCCAAAGGTGCTGCACCTACCATTGCAGTTCAGGCTGAGAAACCCGAGAAGTTCTCGGGTGTTGATTTTAAGAGATGGCAGCAAAAGATGCTGTTTTATCTCACTACCTTGGGGCTTGCTGTTTACCTCAAGGATGATCCTCCTATGGTCAGTGAGATGGAAACTGCTCGTACGAAGCGTTTTGCTTACGATCAGTGGTGTAACGATGACTTTATGTGCCGTAATATGATATTGAATGGGCTGATTGATTCTCTGTACAACGTGTACAGTCAAATCAAGACATCCAAAGAGCTCTGGAATTCTTTGAAAAAAAAAAGTATAAAACCGATGATGCTGGTGCCAAGAAGTTCGTGATCGGACGCTACCTGGACTTTCTGGCGGAGCCGCCGACGCCAGCCATTTTGTTAGTGGCAAGTTGGATTTTTTGTTTTTCGACAGGGCCGCTTCAGCGGGACCATCGCCGAACGCATGCAGACATCGACTACCGATCAATTTTTTCTTTTTTGGGGAGGCTGCCGACATGAGCGTCGGAGGCCACGAGACCTCTAGGAGCCAATATGCTTTTTTCTACCAAGTTAACTTAATAATTTGATTGTTTTAGTTTGATTATGACATTGTCGCCATATCATTATGATATAAGTTATCTCTAGTATTTTTACAAGAAGGGACTCTCTTACAACTTTGAAATAATAAGTTTAAAGGTATATGTTTTGGAAGGGGGTTGAAGGAGACCCTACACAATCGATCTGGGCTTACCCACTAAAAAAGTCTACTTATGGCCAAAAAAAAAGAAGATTGGATAATAATAGGCTCTTAAACCTTTAACAGATTGGTAGAGGATTAATCTTGTGCCAATTCTCTTTTTAAGTGGAGTATTTATTTTCCTTTTCATATGTTTAATCAATGTGTGAGAATTAGACCTGGCAAAAGTGGCCCAGGCCCATGGGCCGATCCAACCCATTCATTAAAAACTGGGCTTTGGGCTTTACTTTTTTAGCCCATTAAAACCTGGACCTTTTTGGCCCGCCCATATTTTGGCCCAGCCCAGGAAGACCCGTCCCACGGGCGCCCAGCAGCCCGTGAAAAATCTGTACTGTATTTTATTTTCAATTGGACAGACACTAGGGTTCTCTTTTTATTTTGTAATCGCCGCCTCCATAGACTCACTATAGTAACACCACCCAGAACAATTCGTCGTCTTGTCCAGTGTCCACCTCAAACCCGACGAAATCTCTCGTTTTCTCCAGCAAATTATCCTCCATTCTTCTTCATCGTCGTCGTCGTCGACTTCCCTCACGCGCCGACAGTCTTTTGCGGCGGCATATACCAATCAAGGATTCACTGTCGGTTCGGGTTCGGGTGAGGGTCAGATCTCCGTTCCTGATCCGTCTGCAGTGTTCAACTCCTCTTCCGCTTGTAGTTTCACAGCGGCTAACGTGTCGTCTTCTTCTATTGGGAAATTGGATAACGCGTCTTCTCTTCCTTCTGACTTCTGGGCTCACTCACTGCTCTCAGCGGCGCTCAGTTTGTGATTTTTACTTTTATAAACTCATTTAATTTTTTATTTAAAGCATGTTATTACAAAGATTCATGTACTTTGTTGGTTAGTTGAAGAACTTGCATGTTTCGACATAATTTTTTGCCCAATAATTGTGAGTACGAGCTGGAATGATAAAGTTAGTATCCGTTTGTTGAATGCATAAAGATTTCTAAACTTCACTAACTAGTGTTATTAGATCTGCTCCTACAAAACAGAGATCTGCTCCTTCACCGAGCTTTATTTTGGCTTTGTAACAAGAATTAATCAATTTTTATCTCTCACTTATTGTCTGGATTGTCTAGCTATACATATATATAGTTTTTCATTCCTGTAAGATGAGTTTTTAGTTTTTTATTAATCTTTCAGTCCTTTAATCATCAGTTTATAAATTTATAAGACACTCCTGCTTACTTTCTGTTTATTCATATTTTATATTTTTGTGTATTTAGATTCATTATGTGATGTGACCCCCACACGACACGCTATGGTAACCGACACCGCTAGATGAATTCGTTCCCAGGATGTTTTCAAAATAAGCAAAATGGGGCTTTACTTCCAAACCTCTACGTGACACGCCGTAGCAACTCGGAAGGGGTGGAATGTAAATACTAACAAGATTGCACTTGATAAGTATATAAATCACACAAGGGATGTTTTGGAGACACACTCAATAAAACAAGAAAGCACTCACAAAGGTTTGTTAATACAAACACTCTCAAATTCATAAAATCTTTGGTGTCCTCTTACAATGAAACTTCAAGGCTATTTATAGCCAAAATCTTACACCTAACTCTAGTGTGAACAAGGAAACAACTAGAAACCTACAAAATAGAAAAATCAACATTCAAAGATCCTAAAATCTGATACAAAGTCAGTCAACATATGTTTAGGTGACAAAATATCAAAGACCAAGATTTTAAGGTGTGAAAACAAGGACAACAAGTCACCATAAATCCGATGCTGTCTGTTTTATCATTTCTGAGCTCCAATGTCTCCGAATTTGGTCCTACGGTCTGAACAATATTTGTAGCTCTCTTTCTTAGCTTTCCATAGACACCTGAATCACCTGAATCGGATTTCGGACGAGTAAGTTATGGCCAAAATACGAGACTGCTGCGTGTCAGTCTTACGCGCGGGAATTTGATCCTTGTTTGTTTGTTCGTCTTTTCCGATCGTCTTCGACCTTAATATTACACGACTCGATTATATACAACTCAAAATATAAAAATACAACTCAAGAAATACAATTCAAATTAAAATACACCAAGATAAAATAAACGAAAAACTTATTGTTCGACAACTTCGACACTACTCACGAATTTGTTGTCTTTGATAACATAGTTATTTTTAAACATATCAATGATGAGTGTCGATAAATTATTTTTGAACTTCTTTGATCGAGACCTCGTTATTGGTCCAGTCGGCATGCTCAAGTCCTCATCCGGGTTCTTCATAATATCTTGATTCACATCATTCCCCCGTTCCTCAAAAGGATTCGTCCTCGAATCTGAAATTTCAAAAGGACTTAAGTCAGCAACATTGAAAGTAGTGGAAACATTATACTCACCAGGTAGATCTACTTTATAGGCATTGTCGTTAATCCGCTCTAAGTTCTGGAACGGTCCATCTCCCCTTGGCATTAGCTTGGATTTTCTTTGAATGGGAAATCGTTCTTTCCTCAAATGAACCCAAACCCAATCACGTGGTTCAAAGAGTACTTGTTTACGTCCCTTGTTCTTCATTCTTGCATTGTGTTCGTTGCGCTTCTCAATTTGTTCACGAACTTTGGCATGTAATTGCTTCACCATCTCCGCCTTTTTCTTGCCATCAAGGTTACTCCTGTCATCTATTGGAATAGGCAACAAGTCTAAAGGAGTTATTGGATTAAAACCATACACGATTTCAAATGGCGAAAATGTCGTAGTAGAATGTACGGTTCGATTATAGGCAAACTCGATAAATGGTAAAGATGTTTCCCAATTTTTCAAATTTTTGTTAACAATAGTTCGCAACAATTGACCAAGCGTTCGGTTAACAACCTCGGTTTGACCATCAGTTTGGGGATGACATGTTGTAGAATAAAGCAATTTCGTCCCCAATTTTGCCCATAAGACTCTCCAAAAATGACTCAAAAATTTGGTATCTCTATCGGATACGATGCTTTTGGGCATACCATGCAAACGAACAATTTCTTTGAAAAATAGATTAGCAATATGTGTGGCGTCGTCCGTTTTATGACATGCAATGAAGTGTGCCATTTTGCTAAATCTATCAACTACAACAAAAATGGAGTCACAACCGGATTTCGCCCTGGGTAATCCTAATACAAAGTCCATAGAAAGATCAACCCAAGGTTCGGAAGGTACCGGAAGTGGCATATACAAACCATGCGGTAACACTCCCGATTTTGCTTTCCTACAAATAATGCATGAATTTACAACTTTAAAAACATCATGTTTCATTTTTGGCCAAAAGAAATGTTCATGCAATATTTCGTAAGTTTTAGAAATCCCAAAATGTCCCATTAGACCTCCACTATGTGCTTCTCTTACCAATAATTCCCGTGTTGAACAAAAAGGAATGCAAAGTTTATTTTCACGGAACAAGAATCCATTATCCCGATAAAATTTTTCTACTCCTTTTTCTATAAGCGACATAAATATCATGGAAATCTTTATCCCCCTCATATGCTTCTTTCAATAAATCAAATCCCAAAAGTTTACAAGAAAGTGTATTGAGTAATACATACCTTCTTGACAAAGCGTCGGCGATAATGTTTTCCTTACCTTGTTTGTATTTGATGATGTAAGGAAATGATTCAATTTCCTCTAACCACTTGGCATGTCTCTTGCTCAATTTACCCTGTCCTTTGAGATGCTTTAAGGATTCATGATCGGTATGAATCACGAACTCCTTAGGCCATAGGTAGTGTTGCCACGTACGTAGGGCTCGAACCAAAGCATACAATTCCTTGTCATAGGTCGGGTAATTCAATGTAGCTCCTCCAAGTTTCTCACTAAAATAGGCTATCGGCTTTTTTCCCTGCATTAATACTGCTCCTATTCCTACTCCTGAAGCATCACACTCAATTTCAAAAGTGTTAGAAAAATCAGGTAATGCTAAGACAGGTGCGGTGCACAATTTATCTTTGATTGTTAAATGCTTTTTCTTGTTCATTTCCCCAATTAAACTTAGCATGTTTCTTGACAAGTTCGTTTAATGGGGCTGCAATTGTGCTAAAATCTTTTACGAAGCGTCGGTAAAACCTGCTAGGCCATGAAAACTTCTTACCTCGGACGCGTTCGTTGGTGCAAGCCATTCTCGGATAGCCTTAACCTTTTCTTCATCAACTTTTAAATCGGCACTAACGACATATCGAGAAAAATAACTTCATTCATGCAAAAGTACATTTCTTAAGACTAGCATATAATTGTTCCCTTCTCAAGGTAATTAAAGCTAATCTTAAATATTCAACATGTTCTTCAACATTTTTCTTTGTAAATGAGTATATCATCAAAGTATCTGACAACGAATTTTCCGATGTATGCACGTAAAACATGATTCATTAATCTCATAAAAGTACTTGGTGCGTTCGTTAGTCGAAGGGCATTACCAACCATTCGTATAATCCGTATTTAGTTTTGAAAGCCGTTTTCCATTCATCTCCTTCTTTCATACGAATTTGGTGATATCCTTTCATTAGGTCGATTTTAGTGAAAACACATGAACCATGTAATTCATCTAACATATCATCTAACCTTGGAATAGGGTGTCGATACTTAACAGTGATATTGTTTACCGCTCGGCAATCGGTGCACATTCTCCACGTTCCATCTTTCTTTGGCACGGCGATCACGAGGCGGCACAAGGACTTAGACTCTCCGGATATACCCAGACTTAACAACTCCTCGACTTGTCTTTGGATTTCATTGGTCTCTTCGGGGTTGTGTCGGTATGCGGTCTATTTGGAATGACCGCTCCGGGCACAAAGTCTATTTGATGTTCAATCCCTCGGATTGGTGGCAACCTGAGTAGTTATTCGGGAAAAACATCAACAAATTCCTGATAAAGATTGATAGAACTTCGGAATTATCCGGTTCAGGAGTTAGTAGTAGCGCAAACTTTTGGAAAATAATCAAGTATATGGGTGCATTTTCCTTGATATCTTCTTCAAGTTCCTTTGCACTTACAAGCATGCATTTTCTCAAATTTTCTTTTTCTTTCTTTTTTCATTTTTTCATTTTTTCATTTTCTCATTTTTTCATTTTTTCATTTTTTCATTTTTCTCATTTTTTCATTTTTCATTTTTCTCGCTTTTTTCATTTTTTCATTTTCTCGCTTTTTCATTTTTTCATTTTCTTCTCCTTTTCTTTTCTCGATTTTCCTTCAACTTCCTTTTCAAGACGAAGTTGATCTTCTTATGTTGTACCTTAGTCATGGGAGCTAAGGTAATTTTTTTCCGTCCTTCTCGAATGAGTAACGATTTTCCTTCCGCTCAAAGTAGCATCTCGATCAAAATGCCATGGTCTTCCTAACAAGATATGGTAAGCATGCATCGAACGACATCACATAGGATTTTGTCTTGATACCTTAGATGGTGAGAGCCACTAGTACTGTTTATTAACTCGAACTTCCCCACAATCATTTGCTTGATGTAAGCGATACGGTTTAGGGTGTCTTCTTGTTGGGAGATCGAGTTCTTCCACTAGCATAGCGCTAATGACATTAGTGCAACTCCGTTATCTATTATCACACTACAATTTTTATTTTTAATAAAACAACGTGTGTGAAATAGATTTTCTCTTTTCGTTAACTTCCTCCTCTTTTGCTTGAGAACTTAACACCCTCCGAACAACAAGTGCGGGTGCATACTCATACGTCTCATCATCACTCTCCACCTCTCTTGTCTCTTCTTCTTCTTCTTTTTCGCTTTAGTTTCAATCTCCCCATCCCGAAGTACCATCACCCGTTTGTTGGTGCATTCGGATGCTATATGTCCACGACCACGGCACTTATAGCATTGGATGTCCCAGTTTCTCCTTTGGGTGCTTTCGGGTTTAGGTTTCCCATCAAATTTTGGTTTGCTAGTGCTCCCAACTTCAAACTTTCCTTTCAAGACACTCCCTTCTCTTTTATCAAAATTTTTAAATTTATGCGAACTTACTTGAGATTGTTGTTTCCAAGGGGTAGAGTATCCCGTGGAATAGTTGTTATTGCTCCCTCTTCGTAAGCTCGCTCGATTTTTACCGCCGCATATACCATGTCCTCGAATTCAACAAAGTGTTGTTTGTCAACTTCTTTAGCTATATCGGCTCTCATCAGTGTAAAAACCGCGCCATGGTGGCCTCTCTCGATTCGAACATTGGCTCGGATCATCAACATCTCCATTTCCTTTGAAAATCTTCAATGTTTCTCGAGCCTTGTTTTAAAGTTTGTAAGCGAGAAAATAGTTCCTTAAGATAGTAATTAGGAACAAATCTTTTCCGCATAACAACCTTCAATTCTTTCCAACCGCTAACCGGTCTCTCCCGACTCCTCCTTCTCTCCGTCACAAGTTGGTCCCACCAAATGCTTGCATATTACGAAAATTCGGTTATTGCTAACCTCATTTTCTTCTCATCGGAATAGTTGTGGCAATCGTAAATGGTCTCCAACTTCCTTTCCCAATCGAGATATGTGTAGGATCACTTCTCCCTTGAAAGATGGGATTTTCATTTGATGTTTCCCATATTCCGATCCTCCTCGTTTCGGACATATCTTCCTCGTCTTCCTTCATACTCTCTCCTTCCTCCTCGTCCTTCTCGCCCTCCTCGATGTACAAACCTCGGAGTTTCCTCCTCGGAATTCATCGAATCTTCATCATCATAGCCTCCAAATCGAATGGGTTAGGTCCCTTAAATGCGGGCTCCTCTTCTCTACCCTTCGTAAGAGTAGCAATTGTTTCCTCTTGTTTATCTAGTCTTCCTATTTGAGCAAGTTGTTGTACAATATTTTGAAGGATAAGATTTTGCTCGTTTCCTTCGGTTCTGACATTTTTTTCTTTTTTTATTTTTTTTTTCCTTTTTTTTTTTTTTCTTTTTTTTTTTTTTTTTCTTTTTTTTTCTTTTTTTTTTCTTTTTTTTTTTTCTTTTTTTTTCTCCTTTTTTTTCTATAAGAAAATTTCCTCACAAGATCCTCACGTGTATCGCTCGATCGCTCACACTCGCGTATCTCTCGTTTGGCTTTTTCTTAATTCCTCACAATTTTTTTTTTGCCTTTTTCCACACAACTTACAAGGTGATTTTTGGTGATTCAAATCAAGTTTCTTCTTGAAAGAACTCAAATCCCACGATCCCCCCAACGATTGCGAATGACGATAAGATAAAAAAAATGGAAAGATTGGAGCAAAGATTTTGGAATAGTTTAGAATATGGAGCGGGCGAAAAGTATGATTATTTTTTCTTAAGATCGATCAAATTTGGTTTTTCTCTTATTCCTTGTTAATTTTTTTTTTATTCTTTTTTTTTTTTTTGGTAATGAAATGAATGGATTGATATTTGATATTCGATCCGCAAGCTTAAAATCACGGGACAGAAGGCTAAGGAACAAGTTCTTCCCCTGGCCTCGGCTTGAAGAGTTATCAAAAACAATCAAAACCTTCACGACTTATAATTTTTTTTTTTTTTTTTAATGAAATGAATGGATTGATATTTGATATTCGATCCGCAAGCTTAAAATCACCAGACGCCCGAAGGCTAAGGAACAAGTTCTTCCCCTGGCCTCGGCTTGAAGAGTTATCAAAAACAATCAAAACCTTCACCACTTATATATTTTTTTTTCTTTTTGTGTGAAGAAGATGGAAGATTTAAAAGATAAAGGAAATAATAGGATGATAAGATAGGAAGATTATGGTAATGAAGGAAAATAGATGATACCACTTAGTTTTGGAATAACCGAGCTCCGAAGCCAGCGATCGACCCCCACACGACACGCTATGGTAGCCGCACCGCTAGATGAATTCGTTCAGGATGTTTCCAAAATAAGCAAAATGGGGCTTTACTTCCAAACCTCTACGTGACACGCCGTAGCAACTCGGAAGGGGTGGAATGTAAATACTAACAAGATTGCACTTGATAAGTATATAAATCACACAAGGGATGTTTTGGAGACACACTCAACAAAACAAGAAAGCACTCACAAAGGTTTGTTAATACAAACACTCTCAAATTCATAAAATCTTTGGTGTCCTCTTACAATGAAACTTCAAGGCTATTTATAGCCAAAATCTTACACCTAACTCTAGTGTGAACAAGAAAACAACTAGAAACCTACAAAATAGAAAAATCAACATTCAAAGATCCTAAAATCTGATACAAAGTCAGTCAACATATGTTTAGGTGACAAAATATCAAAGACCAAGATTTTAAGGTGTGAAAACAAGGACAACAAGTCACCATAAATCCGATGCTGTCTGTTTTATCATTTCTAAGCTCCAATGTCTCCGAATTTGGTCCTATGGTCTGAACAATATTTGTAGCTCTCTTTCTTAGCTTTCCATAGACACCTGAATCACCTGAATCGGATTTCGGACGAGTAAGTTATGGCCAAAATACGAGACTGCTGCGTGTCAGTCTTACGCGCGGGAATTTGATCCTTGTTTGTTTGTTCGTCTTTTCCGATCATCTTCGACATTAATATTACACGACTCGATTATATACAACTCAAAATATAAAAATACAACTCAAGAAATACAATTCAAATTAAAATACACCAAGATAAAATAAACGAAAAACTTATTGTTCGACAACTTCGACACTACTCACGAATTTGTTGTCTTTGATAACATAGTTATTTTTAAACATATCAATGATGAGTGTCGATAAATTATTTTTGAACTTCTTTGATCGAGACCTCGTTATTGGTCCAGTCGGCATGCTCAAGTCCTCATCCGGGTTCTTCATAATATCTTGATTCACATCATTATGGATCATATAATAATCGATTTCAGGAAGTGCAATATTCAGACAATATCACACAATTACCGGAGAGCTCGTCGAGAAAAGTAAAAAGAGAGGAAAGTGCAATTTGGCTTCGATATGAAAAAAACAAGATCCGATGACTAAAACGTTTAGAGCATATTGTAAAACATGCACAAAGAGTTATGCTGTTGGAGATGGTACTTGTTCTCATGGGACTAGAAATTTACACGCACATGAAAAGTCATGTCCTGGTTTAGTTAATCAAAATGTGTCTCAAATGCTTATAGACCATGAAGGAAAAATGCGTGGTAGGAAGTTTAACCAGTTAATTTATAGGGATAAAATGGCTGAAGCAATCATGATTCATAACTACCCCTTCTTGATTGTTGAACATTTAGGATTGCAAAGAGTCCATAATTATTTGAACCAGGATGTTAAATCTTATACCAGGAATACTGCAAAAGCGGATTGCATTAAAATTTATAAGCTTGAAAAGGTAAAATTGAAGAATGCATTTCAGAATATTCGCGGTAGAATTTGTCTCACTTCTGATTTATGGACATCTGGTACTAGTGAGGGTTATATTTGCTTGACTGCTCATTATATTGATCATGATTTTGTGTTGCATAGCAGAGTCATAAATTTTTCTCACTTCCCTCCGCCACATAATGGTACTCTTCTATCAGAAAAAGTTTTCGAGTTTTTAAAGGATTGGGGAATTGAAAAAAATATTTTTTCCATCACATTAGATAATGCGTCAAATAATTTTAACATGCAAAACTTCTTGAAGGGTCATTTGAGAGGTAACTTGCTTTGTAAAGGTAGTTTTTTTCATATTCGATGTTCGACACACATATTAAACCTTATTGTTCAAGATGGTTTGAGAATTGCAAGTGAAACCTTACGCAAAATTAGGGAGAGTGTGAAGTATATTAATGGGTCTGAAAGTAGACGAATAAAGTTTGTAGCATGTTGTGAACAATTGAATGTGTCGGTACAATCAGGATTGCGTTTGGATTGTGTAACCAGGTGGAATTCTACATGGATGATGCTTGATTATGTTCTAAATTTTAAGGAAGTATTATCTGAAATTTTAAGACTCACTTGATTGTTTGTTTAGATATTTGTATTGATATTTTACTATTGAATACAGATGATGGACCGAGTGATGAACTACTCTCCGTGCCCCTTGTTGCAGTGCAAGAATCAAATGGTTCTAATGGTATTGAAATGGATTTGTTGTAGTGTTGTTGGTTTGGAGAGAAAAAGGAAGAAACTTTCACAAGAATTGTTAATGTGACAGTAGATATTATTTTGACATGCTGTATTGTGACTTATTTTGTGAAACTTTCACATGCTGTGTTGTGACTTATTTTGGCATAACTCCTTTCATGGCTGCTGTATTGTGACTTATTTTGGCATAACTCCTTTCATGGCTTCTGGATCTGGAATGAAACCAGAATCTGTTTAAATGTAGTAGATATTCAATATTTATGTTAATGTTGAATGCTAGCAGTGTAAATTGTGTTAATTCAATTTATGTTAATGAAATGATGAATGGTGTAGGAACTTCACAAGAATTGTAGTTGGAAAAAATGCATGGCCCGTGGGCTGGGCTAAGCCCGCCCGGTATGGGTCATGGACCTCAATATTTCGGCCCAAAAAATCCTGGGCCTTTTTGGCTCAGCCCAAAAATTAGCCCGCCCGTTGGGAGCCCAACCCATTTGGGCTGGCCCAGCCGTTTGCCAGGTCTAGTGAGAATTCTACATCCGTCAAAATCTTCTTATGTTCTCCGCTTATGCTCATCTTTCCTCGATTACTTTATATTTTTTTTATATCGAGGTTCCAAATTTATACCTGACTAGTTATCGAGACAATAGCCCGGCCACAAGAACTGCTATCAGTTAAATCGCGAGATGTGTATCCGGCTCACAGGTTCTTAAATATCCTCAACTACGCCTGATAGTCGTCCACAGTGATTCTCCATGCTGACCCTCAAATCAACCGCACGGTCCCATAGAATCGCGCCATGGCCGCTGCTCTGCCTTGATATTTAATAGTTCGTAGGCGTGCGGGAGGCTAGAATCTTTTCTTTAGGCATAGACTAAATAGTCATAAACCCTTCAAATCCTTGTTCTCGTAAGAACTCGAACCCGAGTATCCCATTTGGAGGGGAGGCCTCGTGGATAGTGGATCAATGCCACTTGATTACTTTATACTTATTCTTCTTAATTTGGATTTTTCTATACTATTACTCATGTACATCGGATATCCTCTTAAGTTTAAAACAATATTCTATAAATTATACCGATAACGTGGATCTCATTAGACAAACTTTGCATGATAGACTCGATTGATCAAATAGTGTGTAAGCCAAAATTCGAATTGTTTTAGTGTCAAGAACGCACTCTTGATCAGTACCCCATTTCACACGATGCTTTTTTTTTTTCATCCCTTCCAAAAATAATTTTGTAAATGATCATGCCCTTCTGAAGAAGTATATTATTACGTGTGTGTGTATATATGTATATATACACTTTATAAATATATATACATCTACAATAATTGCGTAAGATGTATATACACATAAATTTTATAATCCTTAATGCGTAAAAGATAAATAATTTATGCTAGAAATTAGAAATCAATCTTGACATGAGATAACAAATGATAAATGGTTGCAATTATATCCTTAATTTTGATGAAATTTAAACCATACGCAATCACATAAAGGTACGATCAGAAATTTAAAATTTTCTTCGAATCTTTAAAATACAATAATTTACTCATTTATTATCTATTTTATGTAAAAAAAATATATCAAATTAATCACATTTTCATGATCTACAATTTAAGATATATATTGCTTACATGCAATTGAAAATAAAAATAAAAATGATTAATTCTAAAAAATTGTGCGCCATTGAAAGGTAACGCTTAATTGCATATGGATAACAAAAGCATCCTCTAATATGCATAGATGCATATGAAATACTCATTTAGTATAATCTAAATTTATGCGGTTAATGATATCTATGTTTTTGAAGCTAATAATAACTTTTATTTTATATATGCAATATGTATAATGAAAATACGACTAATTTAATATATTTTGAATCTAAAGCGGAGAATAAATGTGTAATATTTATTATTTTAAAAATTCGGTATTATTGAAAGATAACAATTAATAGCATATGAATATCACATTCAGGAGTATTGAGTAACATGCACAAAAGCATGCGAAATATAGATTTAGTAGCATATGAATTCATGCAGTCAATAACACTCAGAATTTGGAAGCTAATAATAATTTTTTATTTTATGCACACATTATATATGTTGAAATATATATCACGAAAATACGACTAATTTGATATATCTGGCATCTAAAACAGATACTAAACGAGTATTTTTTATTATTTTAAACTAAAAATCTCAGCATTATTTAAAGATAACAGCTAACAGCATATGCATAACACATTTAGGAGCATCCCATAATATGCAAAAATGCATGTGAAATATTAGTAGCATCTGAATTTATACAGTCAATAATCCCCAGATTTTTTAAAATAATAATATTTTTTATTTTGTATATGCAGTATGCATATTTAGTAGCATCTGAATTCATGCAGTCATTGACGTCCAGATTTTTGAAGTTGATGATAATTTTTTATTTTGTACATGCAATATGTATGTTGAAATATATAGATTCAAATACGATTAATTTGATATAATTTTTTTTCTGAAATGGACAATAAATGAGTAATTGTAAGGATTATTGAGGTATTAAAATATAATATTAATTATATACTTCTAAAGGTGCAATTCACATGTTGTTACTCCTTAAGGAAGATGCTCCTAAATGTATATTTCAAATACTATTAAGCACGATATTTAAATAATACCCAATTTTTTAAAAGTAATAAAAATATATATATATATATATATTGTATTTTTGGATAGGATATGTATCTTAAATTATAAATCATGGGAAGACTATTAATTTGATATATTATTTTTATGAAAAATAGAATAAAAATAAGTAAATTATAATAGTTTAAATATAAATAAGATTTGTGTTTTTATGTATGTTATTTTTGTGTGACTTTTTATTGCTTTTCATCTTTAGAGTATTAAAATATTTTTAATATTGTATGGAGATCGAAATATACTTATTTTTAAAATAAAATATTAATATATAGTAGGAATTAATGAGTTACTCATATTGATTTTCGATATATATATATATATATATATATATATATATATATATATATATATATATATATATATATGGTGGGTTCAGGTGAGAATGCAATTTAAGTTAAGAAATAAGAATGAATTTCATCCATATATCTTGATAAATGGACGACCTAGATTTATTCTCACAAAAATTTGATGCATATAAGGCAATATTTTAATGCATCGCTATTTTGATGTATATAATGCATATTTTAATGAATTACAATTTTGATGCACGAAATGGATATATTTCATGCATAATTAGTACAAAAATCATGCATATTCGCAATTCGCAGGATAAGAATCATCCCCATTTGATCCTAAATATATATATATATATATATATATACACACACACATATATGAGTTAAAATAAAAAGTCTCTGATAACAAAAAGTGTATGACATGTGTCACCCCCCCACAAAAAAAATTTCCCCCCCCCCAAAAAAAAAAATTTTGGGGGGCAAAAAAAAAAAATTTCCCGCCAAAAATTATTACTACATCGCAGTTATAAAGTTACTGCATCACAATTATGATTTAGTGCATTAAGGTTATAAGGCTCTTTGGACTGAATGAATCTGAACTGAACTGAACTGAACTAAATGGATTTGAACTGAACTGAACTGAACTGAACTGAAATATATATTAAGGGTATATAATTATAATAATAATGGTAAATAATAATAATAATAATAATAATAATAATAGTAATTAACAACAACAACAACGATAATAGTAATATTATTAGTAATAATAACAATAATAATAATTAAGATTAATAATAATAAGAAGAAGAAGAAGAGTGAGCCGAACTAAATCGAATGGAATGGACTGACTGAATGGCCCAGGCGAATGGACTGAATCGGCCCGAATCGAAAACGAGAAAAATAAGTCCAAAAGAACAGTGCCTAAGTTACTGCATCATACTTGATGCACTTAAGTGTTAACTATGATGCAGTAACTTATAACTGTGATGCAGTAAAACTTATTAGTGTGATGTACCAAAACTTATAACTGTGATGCACCAAAAAAATGGTGCATCATACTTATAATTTTTTGGCGGAAAAAAAAAAAATTTCGGGGGGGGTGGGGGGGTGGGGGGTAGGGGGTGGGTGGGTGTCACATGTCATATGATGTGGCATGATGATGTGGCAAGGTGACACATGTCACTCCCACAATCCTTCCTACGTGTCTTCTGCTGGTGCTTCGTGTGCTTATGTGTCATCCTATCATGGTTCACCGGATACATAATCAATTACTAGCCTAATGATCATTGCATTAATTACATTATAATTATACCTTAAATAACTTCTACCTACCTTATTAATTTTTACAAATTAAGGAATATGAATTATGAATAAATATGAATGAATTATATTTACAGAAATATTTCACGTTTTTATTAATTAAACAATATAAATACAAAACAAAGAGAAATTTAATATAGTAGTGTGCACTAAATATTAAAAACTTAAACCTACAATCTCGGGGAACTATTATATATTCCAACTAATTAATTAGTTTAATTAGTTAGTCACTATAATTAGGTATATCAGTAAAACAAAATATCAAATGAAATGAAAGATGTTTGGGAGTATTGCAAAAGATGTTTGGAACTATTATATATTCCAACTAATTAATTAGTTTAATTAGTTAGTCACTATAATTAGGTATATCAGTAAAACAAAATATCAAATGAAATGAAAGATGTTTGGGAGTATTGCAAAAGAAGTGTTGAATATATATAATTAAAAAGTACTCGAAGTCCTAATCAATTAACGAAATCGAAATAATATTATTGAAAGTATAGAAATAATGGTTGTAATTATTATTTATAAATATATCAAAAAAATTATGGAATAAATCAATTAGTCTATCTTAGTTTTAAATCTTATTTAATTAATATAAAATAATAAAATAAATGAAAAAACTCATATACTAAATTATATAATTACTGATTTTATGAATTTTTAAAGAGATATTTCTAAATACATAATCAATTAAATTTAATAATAATATACTAATCTGTAGATTCATCTTTGTAAAAAAATAATTTCAGAAAATAAAAATCGATCGTTTTAAGTAATTTTCAAGTGATTTTTATTTTATTTTTTAGTTTTAAAAGATTTGTTAATTTATTTACTTTTGAAACCGACTATATATTTTTAAATATTTTGAATTTGCTTTTGTATTTTAAATTATATCCAAATAATTTATGTAAGTTTTTTTTTCAAATATAAGGATTAAGTTATCTCATTTTTGGCCATTTAACAGAAACTGTTAAATACTTAACGATTTAGACTATTTTGGCAAAAAAGGACCAAAAGAGGACGTAGAACCAAATCTATTTTTAAACATTTTTCATAGGACCAAAGTGTAATTTTTTCTCCTTAAATATGTAAGCAAATTTTGTTTATAACAACATATCTACCAATAGAATGATCTCTAGATAAAAGAGGGTTATAGAGAATAAAAATTAGCTATAAATCATTTTAAAAATATATCTCGATAAGTATTTTATTTATTTTTAATTTTCAGTCACTCAAAAAATAGGAAATTCGTGTGAGTATTGCAACAATCATTGATTATGGAGAGACTTTAGTTTTGTTTATTTTATTTTTTGATATGCTTTGAATGATGCATATTTGCAATATTTGGTACAATTAATTCCATAGGTTTTTAGTATTATGTTATACTACACATTTAGGAGTAAAATATTTATTCCACAAATGATATTAAACTCATCAGATAGTAGATTGGCATTTAAATTTCAAAGACTTCGATCAATTTTGTTATTGTGACAAGAATGATGTAATCGTAAATAGAACAACTAATGTAATTTATAAAGAAAGCTATAAAACTTATAGTGAATGATTGGGTATTATGCGTTTCTATGTGATTTTTTTTTTATGTTTCCGTATTTTATACGGGTGGTATACTAGTATCTATATATATATATATATCTAATAGCGTTACGGATGTAACACCCCAAGTCACAAATGGGACATTACACGCCGTAGAACCTTCATGAGGTCTACCAGGCTAACACATAACACACCAACTGAATATGAAATCCCATAAGACACAATCATCAAGTAAAATAGGGCCGTGGCCTCGGCCAAAACATTTTAATCCAGTAACGAAAAATGTAACTACAGTAAATCCATTGCCCACGCAGGGGACTTTAACCAATAAAGAAAAATAAAATAGACTCGAGCCTCATCATCATGCCAGTCCATCCTTTGCGTGCGCATCCCGTGCCAGCTCCTCAGCTCGACCAGTACCTGAAATGCATAAGACGCGTTTCCCTCGTTTAAGGGGTTAGCATTCGAATAGCTAGTGCAAGTACATAATTACACAATATTATATACATACGCGATTCAACGCAAACAAACCATTAGGAAAATCATTTTAAAATCAATATTCCGGAATATCACATTAACATCAAAACAGTATATCATCAAGTTTTTCACATCACAAATATCCACGCTTGGTAACTCGCGCCCCCAGAGGTCCCGTCGAACCGTCCCCAGGTGAGAAACCACTTCCGCGGCCGTACCCATTAGTATCGGCCCCCAGAGGTCCTGTCGAACCGTCCCCAGGTAGAAGAACATCAACACACGCACCCAAGTACACTTCAGTGGCCGTACCCATTAGTATCGGCCCCCAGAGGCCACATGTGTAACACCCCCAAGTTATTCAGGGTATATTACAGCGCCGTGAGCCCCGCCGAGGGACCCACAAGGCTAAACATACGCGGAACTATAAACTTGACCGAGAAGGTCTACATACAATGGAAAGAAAGACGATACAAATGGTATTCAAAACCATAACCAATGAAACCATATACATCACTGCACAAATCAATACCTCGGCAACACAGGCCGGAACATCAAGGAAACTGAAATACAATACTCGAGTATTTAAAAATCCATTCCAGTACAACAACACTGAATGGAGGAATCCAAGAAATAACCGGAGACAAGACACGATCACACTTGCCCATCATCTTCATGCCGACCCGATACCCACTGTCCGCTCTCCCGGAACACGAAATACATGAAACGTATTTCCCCATAAAGGGGTTAGCCGTCGAATAGCTAGTGCAAGTATAACAATATGAAACATAATACTCCTCGACAATAAAGTAAATGTAATCCGTCAATTCATCAATATCCGTCAATTCATCAATTTAAGACTAGTATTAGGAATAACTAAAATCTCATAAGGCGTATGTGAATGCCGTAGAAACGGTTCGTTCACCTCATACGCCGTTACGTATGTGAATGCCGTAGAAGCGGTTCGTTCACCTCATACGCCGATACATGTAGGAATGCCGTCAAAACGGTTCGTTCATTACATGCCAACAATATATCTATGAATGCCGTAAAAACGGTTCGTTCATGATATGCCATCAATATTTCTATGAATGCCGTCAAAACGGTTCGTTCATATCATACCATCAATTCCTCTTACTTTCAAAGTCGAACGCATAATCATAAATGTATACTTGCCTTAATAAACGTTATCAAGATCCCAAGAACACGGTTCGACCGGGAAGCTTGAACCACGAAGAAGACAACGAACGGAAGGGTTCCGACTTGAGTTCTTCACAAGGATTTCGTCCCTAAGTCATATCAATGATAAATCAACAATCGTACGATGAATAATAATCGTACAACGCACAAAACCCCCCTCTTAGACCTTTTGTCGTACACCTTCAAGGCGTCGACTAATAACTCAACCGAAACGATTTAATCAATACACTCCAACCGTGGAATAACGATGGAAATGTTAGAATACACCTAAATCATCATCAATCCATCACTAATCTAAATTACTACGGATTAAAAGGATGAAGTCAAACAAAATCCCCAATTTCCAACACAAAATTCGAAGTGTTCTTGAATAATTTTTCAATAATCCGATGAATACTCAAACATGTCCATAATCATGTGTATATCACTTCATACCCCATGATTTTAACACCCAAAACATCATTACCCAATACAAAATCGAAATCCAAGATGTTGAAGAAATTACCTCTTGAAGATCCAAGCACTATGATTCGAAGAATACTCGATAGATCGATGATCCGAGCTTCACAATCGAAAAGAGATGAAGAGAAATCACACACTCAAGTGATAGGTGAAGAAACTTCTTCCTCCCAAGCCTCCTCTCTCGTGCCCAAGTGAAGAAATGGGGAAAAAATGAGGTGATCCGCTCAAGAAAACGCAGATATAGGGTAAACTGTCATGTGTGCCGCGGCTCAGTAGAAGTGTGCCGCGGCACAGGCCCAAAATTTGCTCCCAGGGCTCGGCAGTGTGCCGCGGCTCAGCCCAGGTGTAACACCCCAAACTAGGCGGATATTACAGTGCCGTGGACCCCCGACTGGGACCCACCAGGCGAATGGAAAAGGATGAATTACACAGGGTAAATGTAGTACCGAACCACATTATAACATCAATTACTCCGAGTAGGAGTTTCATACAACACACCCAGGATAATAGAATACATGTGTATCTTATGTGACGATAAAATACACGACACTGAATGAAATGAGTATTCGAACGGAATGTCTGCAGCGGAATAAATAAAGAAAACATGAATGACTGAATAAATGGCCGAAAGGATGGGCCCCCTTCTAGTATCACTGACTCCCGCCGTCAACGTGTTCTCCTGCGCCTTTGCCTTGCCATGACACGAAAAACAATATCCCCAAACGGTCGGTTATACGAACAACAATCCTCAAGGGTTGAAAATACACAATTATGATTAATCAAGTTATGAAATATTCTTAGCTATGAATTACGCTGGAGAGGAGTATCATAGTACGCCCGTAATGTTCTCGTGAGTGTACAACACCCGTCCAGTGTACCTAATTAGTCTCACGGTGTAACGCTTTCCGTGTGCACGGTCTAATGTATCGGTGAACCCAATACAATAACCATCGTGTGCCCGACTAAAAATTCCACACGGCCACACCCGGCCACGCAATATGAACCGAGAAGGTCATATGAGCGAGAATGACCGTAATGAATATCAATGAATAAGTAATAATCGACAAAGTCAAGAATGACTCACCGAGATGAGAGTAATAATGAAATGAATGATAGCTCAACGAAAAGATTGGAACCGCTGTTCCTTATGGTCAAGTGATTAATTGACAATAACAAGTTTTAATATGATTAATACAATGATGAATGAGTTATGATTATGAATAATCAACAACAAAAGGTATGAATATCCTTTTAACCGAGTAAGAATTAACTTACACAACAACGATGAAGAATGTCCGTCCCACGAACAACGCCCTAACCAAGATACCGGCCGCTCGAACAACCTTAATTCAATACAATTGCCAACAATCCGATCAATAACGAATTAAACACGAATATAACGAACTCAAGACGTCGATACGATTAAACCAAGTTCATTGGGGCATTATATCGAACACTTTGAGGCCAACTTTGATTGATTACCACTAAACCTCAATAATACCAACTTCAAATCCCCAATAAGTGTTTCAAAACAACAAAACATCTCCAATACGATCAATAATCCGTTATGAATATCCAAAAACGTGATTATAACAACAATTAATCGGAAATCCCCAAATCCAACTCGATATTCAAAGTGTTCTTGAATAAATCTCTCAATAATCCAATGAATCCTTATACAAACTCATAATCATATACATATCCCTTCATATGACATGATTATAACGTCCAAAACATCATAACTCAACACAAAATCGAAATCCAAGGTGTTGAAGAAATTACCTCTTGAAGATCCAACCACTACGATCCGAAGAACACGAGTTAAAACGAGTATCCAAGCTTCTCAAAGGAATGAAGATGATGAAGATTACACACTCAAGTGATTGATGATGATAAAATCTCTCTCTCAACCCTCTCTCTCGGATGAAGAAGGAAAAAAGAAGAAGTGAGGAGAAATGACCCGGCCAAGTCATTAAATACTTCCGGAAGTTACGGCCGTAACTCGGCCCTCTTACGGCCGTAACTTTCCAAGTCAACGGCCCTAGGGCCGTAACCGGCCAACTCGTACGGCCGTAACTCGGCTTCGTCCGAAAGCCTGCCGACAGACTTACGGCCGTAACCGATCCTGAGTTACGGGCGTAACCCGCCTTCGTCAAAAACATCCGTCGACACCCTTACGGCCGTATCTCACCTTCCTTACGGCCGTAACTCACCTTCGGCCAAAAATGTCTGTGAGCTGGCCGACGCTGCAGACGGCCAGAATCGCCAAATTTACTACTGCATCGCCGACTTACGGCTGCATTCACAAGACCTTACGGCCGTAAGTCCCTTTCGTCCGAATGGCCTGAAAACACGATCCCTTGTTACGGCCGTAACCCAAAGTCCTTACGGCCGTAACTCGATGCTGGCCAAGTTGAAATTTCCGATAACTCCGATTCCTCGCTACGACTGATGAATGATCCGACATAACATACGAATGTGGAAATGAACAAGTCTAAAACAAGCCACCGATGAAGCCCCCAGTATACGACTACCAATCACGATGAAAACAACAATACTCCCGTCGGTCTCTAAACGGAGATGACATGCCGACGCAGAATCGATATACGATTACAACAAGCCAACGGTGAACACAAATGAATGAATCAAGAATGATGAGTGATTATTAACGAGTGAGAAATCTTGAGTGACAATTACAGGTGATAATTCTTGAATGAAAATGAATGAATTACAACCGGGTATTACATACTCCCCCCCTTAAAAAGAGTTTCGTCCTCGAAACTAAGGGTAAACAACTCGGGACATGAACTATCCATCACGATCTGCAAACAATAATGTCCAAATAGTTCTCGGGACCAAATCAATCGCACACCCAAGTCCCCAAGTCTTGACGTCTCGGATCACAATGAACGATTTCCCAAAAATATCACGAAGTCTCGGTATGACACCAAAAGGAATGCATCAAACGATCTCAAAATCTCAAGATTCTCAAATACGATCATAATAAGATAGATCAACGATAAATGATCCACAACCATGACACATTAATACGGATTGAGTTATATAGTCATCTGAAAGACAAGGCTATATATCAAATGTACCCAACATCGATATCCTCCATACCATCGATCTCCTCGATCCCAACGATTCGACGAAGACCCAAACCTGAACTCACCGCTTAATATGACCCCGAAAGGTTACCAAAACGAGAGTGACTAAGATGAATGATAAATGATTAGATATCCGACAAGGATCAAGAATAACTCGCCGAGGTGAACTAATAACGAAATGAGTGATAACTCAAATGAAATTATTGGAACCATTGTTCCCCGTGAGGTGAATGATTGGTTGATAAATATAAGTCTTAACGTGATTGATATATGATGAATGACCTATGCGAACAATTGAACGACGATGAAATGAATGATTATCCTATTACTGAGCAAAAATTAACTTGCTCAACACCGGTGATGAATGTCCCGTTGTATCCTTTGTTTAAGCAAACAACAAATAACTCGTTGCGAGATGAAGATGCTCTCCCATCATGAATACGACTAGAAACGATCTCTTGGACGTCGGAGTCCGATGTCCCTCGGAACTCCTTCCATACCGAGGCAGGAAAGTCACGTGATAATTACAGATCTCGTATGAAGATTGCACTATGATTACGAGATGAAATGATAACAATGAGCATACATTCTCTAACAAAATGGATACATTAATAATGCAATAAAACGATCGTTGACATGACGCCGTAATATGAGAAGATCGCCTGAAAAATCAAGTGAGGTGACAAGCCTATCTGATGAAATTCCTGAAATGATTACCTTGAACAAGTTCACAAGATTGAAAAATTTGATTCACAAGATCAACAACTGAACCGTGAGATGGACTGGATGGTTAATAAATTAATCGAACAATGAGATTGACTCCGTGATGAATGAATTAATTGAACAATGAGATTAACTGAGTGATGAATGAATTGGTGAACAATGAGATTGGTGAGTGATGAATGAATTGGTGAACAATGAGATTGGTGAGTGATGAATGAATTGGGTGAACAATGAGATTGGTGAGTGATGAATGAATTAGTGAACAATGAGATTGATCGAGTGATGAATGAATTGGTGAACAATGAGATTGATGAGTGATGAATGAATTGAGTGAACAATGAGATTGGTGAGTGATGAATGAATTGGTGAACAATGAGATTGGTGAGTGATGAATGAATTAATTGAACAATGAGATTAAGCGAGTGATGAATGAATTGGTGAACAATGAGATCGATTGTGTGATGAATGAATTGATGAACAATGAGATTAGTGAGTGATGAATGAATTGGGTGAACAATGAGATTGATCGAGTGATGAATGAATCGATCAACAATGAGATTGATCGAGTGATGAATGAATTGGTGAACAATGAGATTGGTGAGTGATGAATGAATCGATGAACAATTTTTAGAAAATCCTTCTACAAACCGCCGATAATAGCCGGCTAATCCGAGAAAGCTTCGATTTGCTTAACATTCTTCGGAGGTGACCAATCTTGATAGCCTTCGTCTCGAGGATCAACACGCACTCCATCCGATGAAATTACAGGTTCCGAGAAAAGTCACTTGGACATCCAAAGACTCACCATTGGAAAACTTCCCTTAAAGTTGCTCTCGTCTTAACACGTCGGAAACCCGATGAAAATGAACCTCGTGTTCCTCCCGGTCACGAGAATAATCAAAATGTCATCGATGAAGACAACAATAAATTGATCCAAAAGTCGATGAAAACCTGATTCATTAACTCCATGAATACCGCAGGTGCAATAATCAACCCAACCGGCATAACCTCAAACTCATAGCGACCATAGCGTGTTCGAAAAGCCGTCATCGTGATATCCGACTCTCGAATCCGCAACTGATGATATCCAGATCTTAAGTCGATCTTGGAAAATACTGAAGCTCCCAGAAGTTGATCAAAAAGATCGTCGATACGAGATAGAGGATACTAATCTTGATCCTCACCTGTTCAACTCCCGATAATAATACACACACGAACGAACCATACCTCTCCTTGACAGATAACACCGGGTGCTCCCCACGGAACGCACTTGGTCGAGATAACCTTTCTCGAACTAATCCTCAAGTTGAATCTTCAACTCCACGCATTTGGTCGGGCCATCCGATACGGTGTCTTCGATAATGGGGACGTACAGGCTCCAACTCACTCCTTAATACCACTACTCTATGAGAAAGAAAACAGAAAACTCTTCTGGAATACAACGTCAAACGATGACAATGATAAAACGAATGATTGAACATTTCGATTGCGAGAATGGTCAATCGATAAAAAGTGATACAATGAATGATTGAATAGCTCGATTGCCTTAGAAAGGTCAATCGATGAAAATGATACAATGAATGATGAAATAGCTCGATTGCCTTAGAAAGGCCAATCGATGAAAATGATACAATGAATGATTAAATAGCTCGATTGCCTTAGAAAGGCCAATCGATGAAAATGATACAATGAATGATTGAATAACTCGATTGCCTTAGAAAGGCCAATCGATGAAAATGATACAATGAATGACTGAACAACTTGCTTGCGGAATTTCTTCTGCTTCCATCATAATAGTAATCCTTCTGGGACAACGGGGATTACCTCCCTGAAGTACACATTCGACGACCAACGCATTTAAAATGATAGTGACCATGCGCTTACGAACATTGAGAACGGCATCATGACAATCCATCTAATTAACACTCAATATTACATCGTCCTTAGATAAATTCACCACGATTAGGTCCACTGACCAATTGCGGTCATTAAGCTTACCTTGGCATGATTTCCGAAAATCTTCTATCGTCAGGTACACCGATGGTATGAGGTCCACAAGCAATAGGACTATCCAAATTAAGTTTATTCAATCATGACTTGAAAATGAATGAATGCGGTGCACCAGTATCAAAAGGTACACACGGGTTGAAATAAAATTACGAGTATACCTGAGATTGTTCGGGCCACCGGATCGTCGATCCTCTTCATCACATGAATCCGGGACCTGCCGGCCCCCGAACCGGACGCTCCCGTCTGATAAATACGAGCTCCCACTCTATTTGCTTCCATTGTCTTAAACGATGTTGACAAAGCTCGATTCAAACGCGGTTGCTTGGGGCCCGAGATGCCACCGAGCCGACTTGGAGTTCTTTCGCAAAACGGGCCTTATGCCCAAAATTCCCACAATTATGACATGTGATAGACGGCGTACACCTAATCTTGAAATGGCCGCGCCCCACGGTTGAAGCAGATGATGGCCGAATCGGCCATTGCTCGGGACCGAGATCCCGCAGGATTAGGTGCCGTAGGAGGACGCCGAAACGGTAGGACCCGCACGAGGTTTCTTGGAGGTTGACCAACCGCCTTCGGACCGATTACGCTTCGTTGATTTCTTGCTGAAAGATGAAGGTTGTTGTTCAACACTTTCCTTAGTAGCCATCTCATACGGGAGAGTTCTCTCGATTAATCCGGTCAGAGTGGCGCAATGATGATTGAGCAACCGCATATGGGTCATCATGGCTGCATAAAAGTGAGTGGATCAACCCGAACATCTTACGGTCGAGCCGAGTCCAGGCACGATTTCCGGCCAGTGATTATTTCTCGGGTTTGTCCGCACCGCGCCTCTCCCCGTGCATCTCGATAGCTCTCTCCATACCGAAGTAGGAAGGTCGCATAATGATTATATTTCCCGCATGATTAGCACGTTATGATTATGTCATGAGATGATGAAAATGAGTATACATGCTCTAACTTAGTGATTATATGAATGATTTAATGAAGTTACATGATTATCGATGAAATTCTTGAAATGATTATCTTGAATAACTTAACAAGATTGATAATATGATCATCCAGATTGACAACTGAGTAATGAAATGAATTGAGTGATTGATGAGTTAATATGATCGTGCCGATCATAATGAATGATGATGTTTGAGGATTGTCAAATGATGAATGATGAATGAATGACTATTGCCAGAAATTATACCATGGCGTTAGAAGTCTTACTGTTCTTTCGGTCTGATTGGCTCGGCATCTGCACAGGTCACACGTGACGCGAAAGTCCAATGATACTAGTCCGATGACGATGATTTCAAATGAGACATGACTTGGAGGGTAGTATTCAAAACCACGCTCCGATACCAACTCTGTAACACCCCAAACTAGGCGGATATTACAGTGCCGTGGACCCCCGACTGGGACCCACCAGGCGAATGGAAAAGGATGAATTACACAGGGTAAATGTAGTACCGAACCACATTATAACATCAATTACTCCGAGTAGGAGTTTCATACAACACACCCAGGATAATAGAATACATGTGTATCTTATGTGACGATAAAATACACGACCTTTGAATGAAATGAGTATTCGAACGGAATGTCTGCAGGAATAAATAAAGAAAACATGAATGATGAATAAATGATGAAAGGATCGGGCCCCCTTCTAGTATCACCGGACTCCCGCCGTCAACGTGTTCTCTCGCGCCTTTGCCTTGCCATGACACGAAAAACAATATCCCCAAACGGCCGCTTATACGAGAACAACAATCCTCAAGGGTTGAAAATACACAATTATGATTAATCAAGTTATGAAATATTCTTAGCTATGAATTACGCTGGAGAGGAGTATCATAGTACGCCGGTAATGTTACGTGTGAGTGTACAACACCCGTCCGTGTACCTAATTAGTCTCACGGTGTAACGCTTTCCGTGTGCACGGTCCTAATGTATCGGTGAATCCAATACAATAACCATCGTGTGCCCGACTAAAAATTCCACACCACACCCGCCACGCAATATGAACCCGAGAAGGTCATATGAGCGAGAATGACCGTAATGAATATCAATGAATAAGTAATAATCGACAAAGTCAAGAATGACTCACCGAGATGAGAGTAATAATGAAATGAATGATAGCTCAACGAAAAGATTGGAACCGCTGCTTCCTTATGATCAAGTGATTAATTGACAATAACAAGTTTTAATATGATTAATACAATGATGAATGAGTTATGATTATGAATAATCAACAACAAAAGGTATGAATATCCTTTTAACCGAGTAAGAATTAACTTACACAACAACGATGAAGAATGTCCGTCCACGAACAACGTCCTAACCAAGATACCGGTCGCTCGAACAACCTTAATTCAATACAATTGCCAACAATCCGATCAATAACGAATTAAACACGAATATAACGAACTCAAGACGTCGATACGATTAAACCAAGTTCATTGGGGCATTATATCGAACACTTTGAGGCCAACTTTGATTGATTACCACTAAACCTCAATAATACCAACTTCAAATCCCCAAGAAGTGTTTCAAAACAACAAAACATCTCTAATACGATCAATAATCCGTTATGAATATCCAAAAACGTGATTATAACAACAATTAATCGGAAATCCCCAAATCCAACTCGATATTCAAAGTGTTCTTGAATAAATCTCTCAATAATCCAATGAATCCTTATACAAACTCATAATCATATACATATCCCTTCATATGACATGATTATAACGTCCAAAACATCATAACTCAACACAAAATCGAAATCCAAGGTGTTGAAGAAATTACCTCTTGAAGATCCAACCACTACGATCCGAAGAACACGAGTTAAAACGAGTATCCAAGCTTCTCAAAGGAATGAAGATGATGAAGATTACACACTCAAGTGATTGATGATGATAAAATCTCTCTCTCAACCCTCTCTCGGATGAAGAAGGAAAAAGAAGAAGTGAGGAGAAATGACCCGCCAAGTCATTAAATACTTAGGAAGTTACGGCCGTAACTCGCCCTCTTACGGCCGTAACTTTCCAAGTCAACGGCCCTAGGGTCAGAATCGCCAACTCAGACGGCCAGAATCGGCTTCGTCCGAAAGCTCGCACAGACTTACGGCCAGAACCGATCTGAGTTACGGCGTAACCCGCCTTCACAAAAACATCCGTCGACACCCTTACGGCCGTATCTCACCTTTCCTTACGGCCGTAACTCACCTTCGCCAAAATGTCTCGGTAGCCTTGACGCCAGACGGCCAGAATCGGCCAGCCTTTACGGCTGCACCGCTCGACTTACGGCCGTACCACAAGACCTTACGGCCGTAAGTCCCTTTCGTCCGAATGGCACGAAAACACGATCCCTTGTTACGGCCGTAACTCCAAAGTCCTTACGGCCGTAACTCGAAGGCCGCCAAGTTGAAATTTCCGATAACTCCGATTCTCGCTACGATCGATGAATGATCCGACATAACATACGAATGTGAAAATGAACAATTCTAAAACAAGCCACCGATGAAGCCCCAGATACCACTACCAATCACGATGAAAACAACAATACTCCCGCTTGCCTCTAAACGGAGATGACATGTCGATCGGTAACTGATATACGATTACAACAAGCCAACAGTGAACACAAATGAATGAATCAAGAATGATGAGTGATTATTAACGAGTGAGAAATACTGAGTGACAATTACAGACTGATAATTACTGAATGAAAATGAATGAATTACAACCGGGTATTACACCAGGTGTGCCGCGGCACCGGGTACAGGCGGTTTTGGCCGAACCTGGAAAAGGAGAGTGACTTTGCTATTTCGACCATAACTCCCTCGTCTGGACTCCGATTGACTCACCGTTTGAACCATTAGAAAGCTAACTCGATGCTTTATAATATTGCCAAGATTCAGAATTTTTGGAGTTTCCAAGAATTTATGGTGATTTAACAAAGTCGAACTCACACGTGGAAAAGTCGCTAAAGAACACGGAATTCAACAGAACGATACCGAAACGAACTCGGATGACAAAAAGTGTAGAATTAATCATTCTCAGGATGACGAAACGGTCCCAAGCAAGTCGTCAAAATGGACTTCCGCCAAAAATAGAAAATTTCCGGGGAACAAAATTACGGGTGTTACATTCTACCCTCCTTAAAAGAAGTTTCGTCCCGAAACTTAACACAGGTAGGGAGAAGAAATATTTCGCCAGGAAAAACTCAACGAGATACACAAGAACCGAAACTTACGCCGAAACGGCGAATCATCAATATAGAACACAACAATACATTACCCGAAGGTAAACCAAACCAATGCCGAAAAAGATACGAATTCACAATGCCCGAAGGCTCTAACGGAAATACCGATACATCACAATGGCCTGAAAGCCGAATGCCCCAAAGTCAGAATCATCACAAAATAGATCTCAAAGAAACCAACCTGACTGTCGGACATACCCCTCGGCATATGAACAACCAGTCGCAAATCGTCGGACATATCCAATACAACATGGACTACGAACGATCAATCAATAAAGCTCAAGAGGGACATCACAGTACGCTCGATCCGGAAATGTGTCTGTGCACATGTCCACCCCGTATACGGAATCCAGAATATACGTGTGACAATGTACCTAATTAGCCTCAAGAACTACGTCTCGTGTGCACGGTCCAATGCGGAAATATCCACGCATGACCATCGAGTGCCTGGCTAAAAATCCTACACATAACCAATCGGCACGCAGACATGATTCCAGATATGCCACGATACAACATGACAACGAAACTCGAGGGATAAAACATCCAATACGGATCATACGACTCACCAAGTGAACGATGACACACGGATAATGAAAGATCGACACGACCAACGATATTCAAAACAACCATACTGGGATCAGAATTCCCTAAGGACCGATTAACACGGCAATAATCACAACACCACAATTCGGGAAATCCTCAACCCTCAACGATCACAAAATTATCGAGTTCACAAGAATAATAGTGTGCTGCCTTGAGTCGGCCAACACGACAATAATAATTCAACGGATGGGAACTCTCCTCGATACCCCAATTCAATACTTCGACACCGTAGAATGGCCAATCGATAACAACGATACAACGGATGAGAATATCTCTGACAACGGATTGGAATTATCTTCGATAATCCCAATTCAATACCTCGATTACCTTAGAACGGTCAATCGATAATCAATGATACGATAGAATAGATGTCCCGGTGTCTTAAACCGACCACCGAAACGGAGATGAAAAAAAAGGATATATCAAACGTCTCCAATCGGTTAATATAATATTAATAGAAAAACACCGATATCAATGACGACGATCACCACAATATCTCAATGGAACATCCATCACAATCACAATCGATACGTCGATACCGCGAACCGGCAATCGACAGCGACTTTACCAACAAGTATCGCAATGCCTCGAATCGGCCTTTAACAAACAACAGTAACATTTGGCATAATTTGCTGACGGGCGTCGTGTCAACTAATCCCCTGATATCAATATAATCATAAAGAGGCCATGTCCCAAAATGATACACACAATCGTACGCCTACACGATAACATTAGTCTCATTGATTAGTACGAGTATAAAACTTGTCTCGATATCAATACAACGTACTGTTACCAATTCAGTTGATTTCGTCTTACGAATTCCCTCAGTCTCGACCAAGTTAATCTATGAACCCTTCAACCTTAACCGCAACACAACAGTCATAATTCACGATCAAACATCATACCTTATTGTAAGACGAAGGATTAATAATCAACAGGTTTGATGACGACCAATATCAACACCACCAAATCACAAACTCAACCGTTTGAACCATATCTCGACTAAACACAGTCTGAACAATCCAACTCAGACACTGACAAACCCTGTCCACAATACGAGTCGAAATATGATGATCATATCCGCAACAAATGAGGACCAATAATAAGGGTCTAAATATTATCGGTTCCAAACTCAATTCTTAAATACGAATTGACAAGGTTCCCTTCTCGTAAATCCGTAGTTAAAATTTTCCGATGATCATCGTTAATTCTAACCATCCAATTAGTTCAACATTATAGATAATCATATTTTAAGGTTATCAAACAATCCAATCATTCGATTTGAATATTTGCTCCGTACGTATGGGCTTCCAAATTCATAGATGAATAATAGTCTCATCAAGCTCATAATCACATTCGTATTTCCTATACGAATATTATTTCCAACACATAGTTTAGCTCTAGATATGAATATTCCATATTCATATTCAAAACATCAACACTTCTTACAAATTTTCATCACCTCGGATAATTCAAGAGTTCTGCAAGAACATGAAATATCCGAAATCACGTTCAGAACAACATATTTGAGGTATATATCTCCATGTTATCATTTCCTTCATCATGTCATTCATACAACCTCAAGAATCACAACAAAACCCTTATCGTCATATGAAGAAGATCTCAATAATCATATCAACATCCGAAATCTCTTATTACGATTCCAATAAATCTCGTATAGCATTATCACATGATACCAAGATTGTAACACCCCAGATCCTCCTGGGAATATTACACGCCGTAAACCCTTCTCACAAGGATTTACCAGGCTAAGCACAAATTTCCATGTCATTTCAAAAATGCCAAAAAGACCGATGACGGTAATATTTTTCAAATACTAAAAAAAATTATTTTCCAAATACCGTCAAAACGATCAAGGTTAAAATGCCGAAAACTCAGTTTAGGGAATCGATTTTACAAAATAAAATTCAGTTGGCAAAATACCAAAATCCATTTCAAAAATACTCATGCAACGGCTAAAAGTACAGTCCAATTTATGCATTTACATTGAAATAAAAACGAACATCAAAATGCGCGATTCCCAACATACTCCCTCCCAAGTAGTAATCCTTAAAGAAAAAAAAATGAACCACTATCAAAGGGATACGAGGATTACTTTGTATGGACTAACCACGAAGAAGAATAATTTGAACTCCATTCCAAGAATCATCAAAAACTTCAAGAACAATACTTAAATCCGAGCTCTCCATCTTAATCTTGTTTAAGAGAATCATCTCTCAATGTTTAGGAACTTCAAGTACTTCCCAAGGCTATCTCTCTCTATTGACTGAAGGAAGGAGAATGGACAAAATGCCTCTCAGCACTCGTCTATCCTCTCTATAAAACACATCACTAGCGCGTGCTAGACCTTATATTAAGCATGCGCTACATGACTAACGTGCGCTATCCTTCCTTGATAGCGTGCGCTATCAGCGATCCGAAGCTACTACATTGCTTCGAAATTCATCTAACGTACGTAATGCCCATGCATTAGCGTACGCTAACAGGCGTTGACTTGCTACAGTATCGTGCCCCCATATGCCGAAAGCATCCGCGATTACCGGGATTCCTTTGACCGATATGGAATTAGCGTGCGCTAATCATACGGTTTTAGCGTGCGCTAGCTCTACACGATAAACACTCGTTGACCTTATCTGGACACGCGTCGAACATGGTCGGGTCCACCCGCCGAAGCTAAGATTCCATTATTGGCGATCTGGTGTTAGCGTGCGCTAACCAACATGCGTTAGCGTGCGCTAACTGAATATAAAAATCAACCTGGGCCTACCTGTCGGCCACTATTCGGAACTAACCCAGCAAGTTGTTACGCACGTTAGGGGTCCTCCTTAGCGCACGTAACCGAATCTCTTAGCGTGCGCTGAGTATGCACCGTAGCGTACGTTAAGTATATGTCTTAGTGGGCGCTAGGCATACCTTGTAGCGTACGCTAACGTAGCTGTACTTAGCCATTTTTCGCTGTTCTCGACCAACATCTCGACATACCAAACGATCATACGGCACAATGAATACATAAACACATTCAATAATATTGTCATACGTTCACATCATCCTCAAGCACAATTTTCCATCAACGACATCCAACAAATAAACGAAAAAAAAAATATATCCGAAAAATCAGGGTATTACACTCTACCCCCCTAAAAAAAATAAGTTTCGTCCTCGAAACTTGCAATCACTCGCACAAACAACATTTCAACGGGAATTCAAATTCACCAAGAATTATCGAATAATTCGAACAACATACTTACAAGTATGCGAAGTCGAAGATCTCCCGTGATACTAGCATGCGACTCCTAAACAAAGTCTCAACATAATACCGATACACACCACTATCGCAATTAGCACTTAACAAAATCTCAAGGAAGAGTTCACGTCCATGACCACGGCCACGATTCTTCCTACTTTCAGCCAACATTCTGAAGGGCACATCCGTGCGTAAGTATAATCCGAATCGCATATTCTCGAAGTGACCAAATCCCAAGAATACCAAGCTATAAACGAAACGATTAAGAAAAATACAAGAAGAGTGAGAGGACTTACAAGTACCGGTCGCACTGCGATGATGGCAGAGTAGTGATACTGTGGGCAAATGCCGACTCAATCGACCCAAAAGACCGACAGCCTAGGTATCCATAAACCTAAGCTCTGATACCATATTCTGTAACACCCCCAAGTTATTCAGGGTATATTACAGCGCCGTGAGCCCCGCCGAGGGACCCACAAGGCTAAACATACGCGGAACTATAAACTTGACCGAGAAGGTCTACATACAATGGAAAGAAAGACGATACAAATGGTATTCAAAACCATAACCAATGAAACCATATACATCACTGCACAAATCAATACCTCGGCAACACAGCCTAACATCAAGGAAAGCGAAATACAATACTCGAGTATTTAAAAATCCATTCCAAAGACAACAACACCGAATGGAGGAATCCAAGAAATAACCGAGACAAGACACGATCACACTTGCCCATCATCTTCATGCCGACCCGATACCCACTCGTCCGCTCTCTCCGGAACTCAAAATACATGAAACGTATTTCCCATAAAGGGGTTAGCCGTCGAATAGCTAGTGCAAGTATAACAATATGAAACATAATACTCCTCGACAATAAAGTAAATATAATCCGTCAATTCATCAATATCCGTCAATTCATCAATTTAAGACTAGTATTCCTAATAACTAAAATCTCATAAGACGTATGTGAATGCCGTAGAAACAGCTTGCTCACCTCATACGCCGTTACGTATGTGAATGCCGTAGAAACGGTTCGCTCACCTCATACGCCGATACATGTAGGAATGCCGTCAAACGGTTCGCTCATTACATGCCAACAATATATCTATGAATGCCGTAAAACGGTTCGCTCATGATATGCCATCAATATTTCTATGAATGCCACAAACGGTTCGTTCATATCATACCATCAATTCCTCTTACTTTCAAAGTCGAACGCAATCATAAATGTATACTTGCCTTAATAAACGCGTTATCAAGATCCCAAGAACACGGTTCGACCGGGAAGCTTGAACCACGAAGAAGACAACGAGCGGAAGGGTTCCGACTTGAGTTCTTCACAAGGATTTCGTCCCTAAGTCATATCAATGATAAATCAACAATCGTTACGATGAATAATAATCGTACAACGCACAAAACCCCCTCTTAGACCTTTTGTCGACACCTTCAAGGCGTCGACTAATAACTCAACCGAAACGATTTAATCAATACACTCCAACCGTGGAATAACGATGGAAATGTTAGAATACACCTAAATCATCATCAATCCATCACTAATCTAAATTACTACGGATTAAAAGGATGAAGTCAAACAAAATCCCCAATTTCCAACACAAAATTCGAAGTGTTCTTGAATAATCTTTCAATAATCCGATGAATACTCAAACATGTCCATAATCATGTGTATATCACTTCATACCCCATGATTTTAACACCCAAAACATCATTACCCAATACAAAATCGAAATCCAAGATGTTGAAGAAATTACCTCTTGAAGATCCAAGCACTATGATTCGAAGAATACTCGATAGATCGATGATCCGAGCTTCACAATCGAAAAGAGATGAAGAGAAATCACACACTCAAGTGATAGGTGAAGAAACTTCTTCCTCCCAAGCCTCCTCTCTCGTGCCCAAGTGAAGAAATGGGGAAAAAAATGAGGTGATCCGCTCAAGAAAACGCAGATATAGGGTAAACTGTCATGTGTGCCGCGGCTCAGTAGAAGTGTGCCGCGGCACAGCCCAAAATTTGCTCCTGTGGCTCGGCGGTGTGCCGCGGCTCAGCCTGTGTGCCGCGGCACCGGCACTGTGCGGTTTTGGCCGAACCTGAAAAATGAGAGTGACTTAGCTATTTCGACCATAACTCCCTCGTATGGACTCCGATTGACTCACCGTTTGAACCATTGGAAATCTAACTCGATGCTTTATAATATTGCCAAGATTCAGAATTTTTGGAGTTTCCAAGAATTTATGGTGATTTAACAAAGTCGAACTCACACGTGGAAAAGTCGCTAAAGAACACGGAATTCAACAGAACGATACCGAAACGAACTCGGATGACAAAAAGTGTATAATTAATCATTCTCAGGATGACGAAACGGTCCCAAGCAAGTCGTCAAAATGGACTTCCGCCAAAAATAGAAAATTTCCGGGGAACAAAATTACGGGTATTACAACATGCCATCCCCGGGTGGAAGAGTAACCATCACAATCATTCAATAATCCAGTTTACATCATTCGCATCAAAACCGTACACACATAATGAAATATAATACATGTACTTGCCTTGGATGACACGATGCGAAGAAAACGGCGAAAGGAAAGGTTTCGGTCCGAACAATCTTCACAAATCCGATCCTAACAACAATAGAGCCTCAATCAACTACAATTCCACTGAGAAATCACGAATTAATCGGCGTTCTACCCTAAGGGACAATACGCCGAACACTATGAAGGCATAAGGTTCAAATTCGATCAACAAAGGGAAAAACTTGGGAATTGATCCGCTAAAGTTCTAGGAAAACATAACACCACGATTACCCAACTATAATTCATCATCAATCGAAGCAAAAAACGAAAGGAAAAACGAATAATAGCCAAGAACCCTAAAATTAGGTATAATGTCCAATTACCTCAATTCAACGATGGAATGGTGGAAGGAAGATGATTGATTCATTCTAGAATGTCCAATTCCGAGTTATAAGATGATGGAAGGTAATATCTGAGGGAGATCGCTCGAAATCGCCAAGGAGAAGTGGAAAAACGGGAGAAAAAGGAAGAAATAGGGTTAAAACACCCGTCTGTCCTTGATATACTGGACAGAACACGGCGCAACAAACGGTTCAAATAGCGTCGTGTTCATCGCCGTATTGTAGGTCAGCGGCCGACCCCTGTGCGACACGGCGCAAAGACACGGCACAAAATGCCGCGGGTCTTGCGCCGTTTCGCAAGACAATGGCACCATCGGGCAACACGGGCGCATGTACACGGCGCAGTAATGCCGCGGTCTTGCGCCGTTTTGCAGTGTCAGCTGCATACCTCTTGACACAAGACGACGCTACCATAACTGAAAAAAACGATAAAACAAAACACGATATGCCGACCCAATGGTCCGGGAAAATTACATGCAACGAGAAACAATATCCAATAATCCGAAACGGTCCGAGGTACACACCCAAAATCGAACAAGGAACAAATTCCCTAAACTTATAGGAAATTACGAAACGGCCCAAACGTCCGAAAATCACAATACAACGTCGGATTAACCATTCGAAACTCACAACATGCTCCACTCAACCATACGAACTCATGGAAATAGGAAAATGACGAAATCGAATGAGTTTTACGAGAATCGAATACACATGCGATAAAATATAACTCAAGATGAAAATACGTAAAAACATCACCGAAACTCATCCAAACGGAGAAACTCCAAGAACAAAATAGATTCAGAATTCTAAAACAGTGTCAAGGGAGTTGTCCGAAACGAACATACACCAAAAATAGAAATTACCAAAAATAGAAAACATGGATATTACATTATCTCCCCCTAAAAATAAGTTTCATCCCGAAACTTACAACGCGAATAACTCGGGGTATCTCGACCTCATACTCTCTTCCGTCTCCCACGTGGCTTCCTCGGATCCATGCCTCGACCATTGCACTTTAACCAAAGGAATGGTTTTGTGCCTGAGTTGCTTCACCCGACGCTCTAAGATCTGAATCGGCCTCTCCTCGAAGGTAATGTCGGGCCCCAGCTCGATCTCTCCAAAATAAATAATATGGCTAGGGTCCGGTACATACTTCCTAAGCTGGGAAACATGAAATACGTTATACATGTGGCTCAGGGACGGCGGCAAGCCTAACCGATATGCAAGCTCTCCAACTCTCTCTAGAACCTCGAATGGCCCAATAAATCTCGGACTAAATTTACCCTTCCGACTGAAGTGGTAAACTCCCCGTGTCGGCGACACCTTAAGCAACACATGGTCTCCCACCTCAAACTCCAACGGCCGGCGACGTGTATCGGCATAAGACTTCTGTCGACTCTGGGCCGTCAACAACCTATCGCGAATCAGAGCAATCTTCTCTCTCGTCTCAACTACCATATCGGGTTCGGTGCCAATTAGCTCGAATGCATCATCCCAACACAACGGAGATCTGCACCTCCTACCATACAATGCCTCAAATGGTGCCATTTTGATCGAGACATGCCAACTATTGTTGTACGTGAATTCGATCAATGGCAAGTGCGACTCCCAATCATCCTTCCAATCTAAAGCACAGGCTCGCAACATATCCTCCAGCGTGTGTATCGTCCTCTCAGACTGTCCGTCTATCTGAGGATGGTAGGATGTACTGAGTCTCAACTCAGTCCCCAAAGCCCGATGGACGGCCTGCCAAAAGTGTGATATGAAGCGACCATCTCGATCTGAAACAATACTCTTGGGAGTCCCATGCAACCTCACGATCTCCGCAATGAACACTCGCGCTAGTCTCTCTGGCCCCCAAGTGTCCTTAATACCTAGAAAATGAGCTGATTTGGTTAGTCGATCGACAACGACCCAAATCATGTTCATTCCAGTTCGAGTCCTAGGCATACTGGTAATGAAATCCATAGAAATATCCTTCCATTTCCACTCCGGGATAGGAAGTGGTCACAAAAGCCCCGCGGGTCGCTGATGCTCGATCTTAACCTGCTGACAGGTCAAACACCTCGACACAAACTCGCTAACGTCTGTCTTCAAATTACTCCACCAGTAGTTACTCCTCACATCCTTGTACATTTTGCTCGTACCAGGATGTATGGAGTAAGGTGTGGTATGAGCTTCACTCAAGATCTTCTGTCTCAGCTCAATAACACTCGGTACACATAGTCTGCCGCGAAATCTCAAAACTCCATCATCCTGAACCACAAATCCAGGGGCCTTCCCCTTCCTCACATCTTCCCTCAACTGGACCAAAAACGGATCATCATACTGTTTCGCCTTGATATCATCAGTCAAGGACGAAGTGATCTCCAACGTACATAACTGACCCTGAACTCTCTGAACCCAAACCTCGATATTCTGACAAATAAAATCTCGTTGGATCCTACTCTGTGGTGTAAGTACCTTTAACATCTGTAACGCCATCGGCTTTCGGCTCAATGCATCAGCCACTACGTTATCCTTACCCGGATGGAAAAGTATCTCGAGGTCGTAATCTTTAATTAGCTCCAACCACCTACGTTGTCTCATATTCAACTCTTTATGACTAAAGATATACTTCAAACACTTGTGATCCGTAAAAATCTTACACGACGATCCATAGAGATAATGCCTCCAGATCTTTAAGGCGAAAACGACCGCAGCTAACTCCAAATCGTGCGTGGGGTAATTTACCTCATAAGGTTTCAACTGGCGGGACGCATAAGCAATAACCCTATCTCTCTGCATCAAAACACATCCGAGCCCGAGGCCCGAAGCATCACTATACACCACAAAATCTTCGTTCCCCTGAGGCAATGCTAAAACGGGTGCGGTAGTCAATCGTCTCTTCAACTCATTAAAACTATCCTGTCTGTCTACGGTCCACTCGAACTTCTGAGTTTTCTGGAGTAACTGAGTGAGCGGTCTAGCGATCTTAGAAAATCCCTCAACGAATCTACAATAATAGCCTGCAAGTCCCAGAAAACTCCTCACTTCCTTCACATTCTTGGGCGGTTCCCATGCCATCACCGCCTCTATCTTCTATGGATCTACCCGAAATCCCTCCGCTGAAATCACGTGCCGGAGGAACATCACTTCCTTGAGTCAAAACTCACACTTATAGAACTTTGCGTACAACTGCTCAGTTCTCAAAGTGTCCAACACAATCCGGAGATGTAAGGCATGCTCCTCTCAGCTCCGGGAATAGATAAGAATGTCGTCGATAAAGACGACTACGAACTTGTCCAGATACTCGATAAAAACTTTGTTCATTAACTGTATGAACACTGCTGGGGCATTGGTTAGCCCGAAAGGCATAACCACAAACTCGTAATGGCCATATCTCGTCTAAAAGGCAGCTTTCGGTATATCGTTGTCCCGAATTCTCAACTGGTAGTAGCCCGATCGCAAATCAATCTTCGAAAAGACTGTCGCCCCCTGAAGCTGATCAAACAAGCCGTCAATATGGGGCAAAAGGTATTTATTTTTGATGGTCAACTTGTTTAATTCTCGATAATCGATGCATAAACGAAGCGATCCATCCTTCTTCTTAATAAAAAGTACAGGCGCACCCCAAGGCGATGCGCTCGGTCGAATATACCCTTTATCTAACAACTCTCCCAAGTGATTCTTCAACTCTAACATCTCCGACGGTGCGATACGGTACGGCGCTCGAGAAATAGGGGCCGCATTCGGCTCTAGATCAATAGGAAACTCCACCCCTCCCTGTGGTGGTAATCCCGGTAAGTCATCCGAAAATACGTCGGGATATTCACTAACAACTGGAATTGACGACAAATCAACTCCACCATCTTCCGCCTTCAGAGCATAACACCAGTAGCCGACACAACCCTGGTTCAGAAGTTTCATCGCCTTCAAGGCGCTAATCACACTCCCCGATCTACCCAGCTTACAACCAACGAGAGTATGCTCGGTACCATCCTCGGCCACTATCGAGATGGTACGAGTCCGATAGTTCATGATAGCACCGTGAGGATCCAACCAATCGTCCCCGAGGATCAAATCCTCACCCTTAAGGTCTATAACAATGAGATTCGAGGGCCAATCCCGGCTCCCGATCCTCACTGGGCAATCCCTAACTTCCCGGTCCCCAACTATACGATCCCCGCTGGGCGTGCCCACTACAAACAGTTCACACTCAAACAAGCAGTCAAAACTAATACGACTCACACAATCCAAAGCAATAAAGGAGTGGGTAGCACCCGAATCAAAAGCACTGAAACTGGATGAGAAAGGATCTGAGTGGTACCTGACGCCACCGGAACGTCTGTCTCCTCTGTGCGCCTCATCTGATACAATCGGGGGTGAACTGAACCCGAACTCGATGCTGTACGGTGATCCGGCTGACCCCGACCCCTACCACGACCCGAACTCTGCGGAACATGAGTAGCTGGAGTGCTGTGTTCCCTCTGATAGGCGGTGGTAGTCGGAACTCTAGCGGCCCTGGTGGCCCTCTCACAATGAGCTGCCCGATGCCCGGACTGTCCGCAAGTAAAGCAAGTAACTAACGGAAATGGGCAATCCTTCATCACGTGCTCGGGCTGACTGCAATTAAAACAAACTCTCCCGCCAGGTGCAACAGACTGGACCGAACGGTTACCCTGAGATCCACCGGCCTGATGAAACGGCCTCTTCCTAGATGTAGGAGCAGACCGAGACCTCGAAAACTGACCACCCTTATCGGCCGAGAATCCCCCAGTAGTCTTCTGCTTCTTAGCTTCCGAAACCGACTCTGATTACGGGGCAGCCATCTCGATCGCTAGAGCGCGATCCTGGTATTCCTTCAAAGTGGCACACATGAGCGGTGTCATACTCTGCCTGATATGCGGCTTCATGCGCATATTGAAGTAACGGATTTTGTCAGCCTCAGTCCTCACCTGATATTTCACGAAACCCAACTGCTGATTGTAAGAGATAATGGCCTGAGAAATCGGCACTTCCTGGGGTGTGGCAGTGAAGAACTCCACAATCCTGCGTTCTTTGACTGGCGGCGGACAATATTCTGCTTCCATAGCAGCCTTGAATTCCTCCCAAGTGGCCCGACGATCTCTGGGCGCCACAGCCTCCCACCATTCCGCAGCTTCCTTATCCAGGAGGTACTGGGCAATATGTACCCTCCTGTCTTCGGGACATGCTACGGCATCAAAGGTCCTGGACAACTGAAAGAGCCAATTCTCCCAACCGAGGGAGTCAGAAGATCCGGAGAAACGAGGAGGGTGCATCTTAGTCACCGTCTGAAGCCACTTACTGGCTTCCTCTTCAGGTGTCGGGGGCGGATTCTGGCGTCCACCCTGAGCTATCTGAGTAAGCTGGGCTACTAATCGCCAAGTACGGCAAGAGCTCTGCGTCGGCATTATTACCCGACAGCACTGAGTGAGAGTCTGAGTCCGCAGAGGACTGAGAAAGTGAGCCCTCTTCATTATTAGCACCCCGACCATGGCCTCGGCCGCGTCCCCTAGCTGGTCTAACACGACCTCTCAACATAATGAAGAAAATATGAAAAGAACAAGATCAGAAAGATTCACAATCTACAAGGTTGGTATCATAATTCTCAATTCCGAACAACGCAAGAAAATGAATTCTAGAAGTATAAGAGTTCGAGGAGACTTACAGCCACGGGTCGCACGAAAAGACAGTAGCATGATGATAGTAGGCTCAACGACGGACTCTAACGACGCACTGACAGGCCCAATATTAACCGACACGCTAGGCATTCAAAACCTAAGGCTCTGATACCATAAATGTAACACCCCAAATGACAAATGGGACATTACACGCCGTAGAACCTTCATGAGGTCTACCAGGCTAACACATAACACACCAACTGAATATGAAATCCCATAAGACACAATCATCAAGTAAAATAGGGCCGTGGCCTCGGCCAAAATATTTTAATCCAGTAACGAAAAATGTAACTACAGTAAATCCATTGCCCACGTAGGGGACTTTAACCAATAAAGAAAAATAAAATGGACTCGAGCCTCATCATCATGCCAGTCCATCATTTGCGTGCGCATCTCGTGCCAGCTCCTCAGCTCGACTAGTACCTGAAATGCATAAGACGCATTTCCCTCATTTAAGGGGTTAGCATTCGAATAGCTAGTGCAAGTACAAAAGTACACAACATTATATATATACGCGATTCAACTCAAACAAACCATTAGGAAAATCATTTGAAAATCAATATTCCGGAATATCACATTAACATCAAAACAGTATATCATCAAGTTTTTCACATCACAAATATCCACGCTTGGTAACTCGCGACCGTACCCATTAGTATCGGCCCCCAGAGGTCCCGTCGAATCGTCCCCAGGTGAGAAACCACTTCCGCGGCCGTACCCATTAGTATCGGCCCCCAGAGGTCCCGTCGAACCGTCCCCAGGTGGAAGAACATCAACACACGCACCCAAGTACACTTCCGTGGCCGTACCCATTAGTATCGGCCCCCAGATGCCCCATGCCATCCCCGGGTGGAAGAGTAACCATCACAATCATTCAATAATCCAGTTTACATCATTCGCATCAAAACCGTACACACATAATGAAATATAATACATGTACTTGCCTTGGATGACACGATGCGAAGAAAACGGCGAAAGGAAAGGTTTCGGTCCGAACAATCTTCACAAATCCGATCCTAACAACAATAGAGACTCAATCAACTACAATTCCACTAAAAAATCACGAATTAATCGGCGTTCTACCCTAAGGGACAATACGCCGAACACTATGAAGGCATAAGGTTCAAATTCGATCAACGAAGGGAAAAACTTGGGAATTGATCCGCTAAAGTTCTAGGAAAACATAACACCACGATTACCCAACTATAATTCATCATCAATCGAAGCAAAACGAAAGGAAAAATGAATAATAGCCAAGAACCCTAAATTTAGGTATAATGTCCAATTACCTCAATTCAACGATGGAATGGTGGAAGGAAGATGATTGATTCGTGCTAGAATGTCCAATTCCGAGTTATAAGATGATTGAAGGTAATATCTGAGGGAGATCGCCCGAAATCGCCAAGGAGAAGTGGAAAAACGGGAGAAAAAGGAAGAAATGGGGTTAAAACACCCGTCTGCCTTTCTTATATATCGGGATGTAACACGGCGCAACAAACGGTCCAAATAGCGCCGTGTTCATCGCCGTATTGTAGGTCAGCGGCCGACCCCTGTGCGACACGGCGCAAAGACACGGCGCAAAATGCCGCGGGTCTTGCGCCGTTTCGCAAGACAGCGGGCACCACTGGGCAACACGGCGCAGAATGCCGCGGGACTTGCGCCGTTTTGCACAGGTCAGGCCAGACAACCTCTTGACACAAGACGACGCTACCATAACTGAAAAAAACGATAAACCAAAACACGATATGCCGACCCAACGGTCCGGGAAAATTACATGCAACGAGAAAAAATATCCAATAATCCGAAACGGTCCGAGGTACACAACCAAAATCGAACAAGGAACAAATTCCCTAAACTTATAGGAAATTACGAAACGGCCCAAACGTCCGAAAATCACGATACAACGTCGGATTAACCATCCGAAACTCACAACATGCTCCACTCAACCATACGAACTTATGGAAATAGGAAAATGACGAAATTGAACGAGTTTTACGAGAATCGGATACACATGCGATAAAATATAACTCAAGATGGAAATACGTAAAAACATCACCGAAACTCGTCCAAACGGAGAAACTCCAAGAACAAAATAGATTCAGAATTGCAAAACAGTGTCAAGCGAGTTGTCCGAAACGAACATACACCAAAAATAGAAATTACCAAAAATAGAAAACACGGATATTACAACGGATTTTAAGCATTAGATTAATTCTCTCTCCTATGTGACATTCTCTTAATTTTGGATTCCTATTTATCTAAAATCTTGAATCCCACATCAATTTAAAATGATAATTAACCGTTGGAGAACCTAAAATAAATGAAATTCAATATCTTGAATCTCACGTCGATTTAAAATAGAACTCCACCAATAGAGAAGCTAAATAAATACCTATAATTCAATGTGTATTTTTCAACCACATAGTGATTTTACATACAAGCTTAAGAATATTATTTTTATGGTGCTTAATTTGGCCAATTATTTAGTTGGACAAAAAAATAGTTTAAATTTTTAATGATTTTTAATTGGGTCAATTATTAAATTTACCGTAATTTTATTTATCTAAATCTGAATCCCACATCTATTTTATTTAATAGTTTTATAATAATTGGAACCCATTTATAATTTATTACGCTTATATAAATTATAAACGGGTTCGTGTGGTTAAATATTTTTTATTAAAAATTATTTTGGCTAACTCATTAACGTTTAACTTAATCTGTGTGTCAACATATAACAATTTGAGCAAATTTAGATTTTTTGAATTCAGACGTAAAAACCAATTATTACAATAACTTAAATTTAATTATTTAGATTTTAAATATTTTAGTAGATTTGGGAAATTAATACATATAGCTATATATATTTGCGAGGAGAACATGTGCTAAAATTATTTTTTAATTGAGTTTGATACGGGTATAGATATATCTATATATATCTAATAGCGTTACGGATTATAAGCATTAGATTAGATGTCGGACGAGTACGATTATATAAATTATAAACGGGTTCGAGTGTTTGAATCCTTGCCTCATCTTTTTTGTTTTTCGTTGTGGTCTGCCGTTGTGAGGAATTTCGAATGATTGAGGCTAACTAATAAATATAACTGACGAGTTTTTTGCATTAATAAATTTGATTAAAAATTTTAATTTTAATATATATATATAAAATACTGTTACGCATCCGAAGCACCACATTAACTCTCTCACATGTGGTAGTTTTCTATTCTATATTCTTATTTATTTAAAACTTTTATCCCATCTTGATTTAAATGACACTCCACTCAATGAATAACTAAATAATTTAACATAAATATGTATTTTAGCCATAATTATTTTACACCACCACATTAATTTGGTCATCTATTGAGTTGGCCAAATAAATTATTTTATTCATATTAAAAAATTAAATTTGGCAAATTATTAATTAAATCTCATTGGCACAAATATGTACATATTTATTTTTTAATATCTAATATATATGCATAAAGATTATTTTTAGACTTTTATATTTTTTTAATAAACTCGATTCTCTTCACTTACAAATGAATATATAAAGTATCTAATAGCAATATGGATTTGAAGTACCACGTTAACTCTCTCTCCTACATAAAGTTTTTTATTTTTATATTATTTATCTAAAATCTTGAATCCCACATCAAAGTATAGCTATATAAATTGTAAAAGGTTTTAGAGATTGTAATTCCAAAATTATATTAGGAATATAACTTTTAATCTTTTGTCATTTATAATATTTATTCTTAACATTTACTTTCAATGTTTGAGTTTACATTGAACCAATTACTATAGCAATTTATGTTTACTTATTAAATTATATAAATTTAAATACGCTGAGTAATTAGCGGATATTATATAGTGTCTGAGATATAAATGAGTAATGAAGTCATATTTTAATCGATTTTGATGAAGAGAAAATTATCAAATTGGTCCGTATGTGGGATCAATTGGCCAAAAAGCCCATCTTTCTCTGGCGGACCAAAAACCCCACATCTCCCCCTATTTTTGCCAAGTTAGTCCTCCGTCGTCGGCCGAAGTATTTTCCGGCCATCGGAGCTGACGTGGACGGCACGTGGCAAAAAGAATATAAAAGCCTAAATAATGTAAAAAATTCTAAAAAAGTTTAGAAAAAGATCGGAACTTACTTTTTTAATTTTATTTAAAAAATCTGAAAAATTTAAAAAATATTGAAACTTTAGGTAATAATTTTTAATTCTGGAATATTAATATAAAAATATTAGAATTTTTCATTTAAAAATTCGAAAATAAAAAAATTAAAAGCATCTGGAATATATTTATAAACTGTTTTTTATTTAAAGAAAATTGGAATTTTTTTTCTATAAAATAATTAAAAAATCTGAATTAACAATTTGATAATTTTTTAAAAATAATTTTTTATTTATTTTATAGAAAATGATAATAATATTTTTCTCAATTTGATGCTATTTTATTAAAAAAATTGGAACTTTAGATAATTATTTTTAATTCTGGAATATTAATATAAAAATATTAAAAAAATTTATTTATTTTTCTTTTAATTTTTTAATTCTCAAAACAATTTTTGTTTAATTTTTTTTGCCATGTGTCAGCCACATGGCCTGACATGGACCCACTATTTTTGCCACATGTCAGCCACGTCAGCTCCGATGGCCGGAAAATACTCAGGCCGGCGACGGAGGACTAAATTGGTGAAAGTAGGAGGAGATGTGGGATTTTTTGGTCCTCCGGGGACAGACAGAGCTTTTTGGCCAATTGGTCCCACATACGGGACCAATTTGATAATTTTCTCTTTTGATGAATATGAGTATAAAGATTTTAAACAAGTTTGAATATTTGTACCATACTTTCATTGTTTCATGTGTTACTATATGAGTTTTGAACTGGAATAAGTAATAAAATTATCTTTCAATTGAGTTTATGAGTCTGAGTACATAAATTAAAGAAGTTCGGTCTTGAATCACATAATCATTATTTCTATTTATTGGTGTCTTTTTGATCTGATTACGATTATTTGACACTGTAACAAAGTATTAAATTATTTTTGGTTTTTACTTATAAATTCTGATGTAAAGTGATTCTCGTCGAATTTCGATAAATTTATCTGTTAGTATATATATATATATGTATATATATATATAATTTCCATGTACTAATTTTTTATTTTCCAATCACATAAATAACCCATTGGTTGTATTTAAAAAAGAAACATTTCTAGTATGATATTATATTAAAATATTAAGTTTAAAATAAAATTTATATATTTATTTATACATTTAAAATATATTTAAAAATAATAAGAAATAGCGGGCTTGACGATTTTTCCCTGAATTGGGGGTAGTTCATTGTTTAGATTAGGCTGGATTATGAGCTCCACTGATTTATTAGTGGTTGGACTGGACTCGGTTTAAAAACTGTCAAATCGAAACCGATCCAACCCTAATAGTTACATGCCCGGTCATAGCCCCAAACAAACCGGCCAACGCAACATAAATTTCCGGATCCGATGAGGCAGCAGAATTGGCCCGACCTACTGACCCGCTCTGGACCCGAGAAGCTTTCGTAGTCAAACAGGCAAGCATATGGAGTTTGACTAGTTCTCGACGTACTCACACTCTCGAAGCGATTTGCAACAGTCGACGAGCATTTCAGAGGAGAAGCAGCTGGAAATGGCGACTTGTGCTGTTAAAGGAGGTTGCCCCAGCGACTATATGGCCATCTCCATCTCTATTCTCTCTTTTATCCTGTAATTTTTCTAATCTCTCTCCTATGCTTCTCTGTGGAAATTCAATTAATTTCGAGTTTATTGAGTTGAGCTTTTGCTGAAATCACAGCTGCGAAGTGCGATTTTATGGTGTTTATCGTCGATGATATGAAATATGTGGTTATGAGGATATCGTCCTGTTTTGCAAAAATACTGTATCTGCGATTGTTTTGATATACTTTTTTTTTTTCCTTCCCTTTTTTTTTTTTTAATGTGTGCTTGATGGGGTTAGGGAAGTCTTAGTAAGTTTCGCTGTATTTTTGCCCTGAGGATTCTAATTTGTGGTGATTGGTTGATAAATCTTTTCTCCCGGATGTTATTAGCAGTCATATTCCCTCACCTACATGGTGGGTGAACCGGTGAACGGCGGATTTCCTCATGTAGTCCCGTGTTTTACAAAGTGATTGGACTGTTTACCCGCTGTGTAAATTAAATAGTTATATTGCTGCCTCATATTCTTAAAAATAGTTGTTTGTCCCCTTGTGTCTATAAAATCAATCCTACACATTTGAGCTAGCTTTTGGGTGGAATTAGGGTATTCGACTTTGAGTCTCCAACATATTATTTAGGTAAGGAGAGTTGTTGCAACTGAAAATGGTTCAGTTTCGAACTTCCATTGGAAGTTAAGCCAGTTTAATATGAGTGTAAGAGCTCCATGTTTTACTTAATGTCTCATTCATCTCCTTCAGGTTTCTTATGGTTATGGAACCGCCATTTACGGCCTACCTTTTCTTATGAAACAGTCGACTATAGTCATTAAAATCACATGGACATGTTAAAATATCACCGCCATTGGCCACACGTACACAAGCTTTTTGGATACTTAAAAATTTTGTTTTTCCGTGGCAGGCTTCTTGCAATGGCTATTGCGCCCTATCTAGTTCATAAGATTCCACGACCTAAAGGGAGAGGGTTTTGGCTCATAGTGATACAAGTTTTTGCCAGCTTCAACCTTTTATTGTCAACTGTGGTATTTTTTCATAGTTAACCTCTGTAGTTCTCAGAATTCTTTTTTTTTTTTTTTTTTTTTGTTTCTCCCTCACTGTTTAAGCTGCTTGTTTAGTTGTCTTTATACTGATGATCTGATCTGTACAGATGGCCCTCGGTCTTTTGAGAATCAGAAGGCATCATTGGTGGAATTCCTGCTATATATGGAGTGGTAATTTATTTTTTACTAACTTACTTAGCATATTCTTCTTGTATTTGCTCTATTGGTCACTTTTCTACGCTAATCATGCATTACTTGATAATCCAAATGCTTGTTTGCTCTCAGTTTGGGTTGAGGGTCCACTAGGATTTGGGTTGCTGTTGAGCTCTCGTATTCTACAGGCGTTTCAACTATATAACATATTTGTTAAGTAAGTAGAACTTTCTGAATAATGGGAAAGTCATGATGCATATACTAGTGAATGTCAGTACACTCGAGTAAAGAGACTAATACACACCTATTGGTTGAATGCTCTCAAGCTGGATAACAGAAAATGGTGAACATAGTTCCCCCTGGTTTGTCTTGTAGGGGTCATGGAATAACAATAAAAACACCTGTTTTTATACAATCATAATCGGTATTCCTATTAGAAATTTATCTTATGCTTTTGTAACCTGTTTTTATTTTTATTTCCACAACTAAAAGATACATAAACAATTTTTTCTACGATCTTAATGATTCTATTCTCATGATGCTTGTGACTTTCCAGGAGGCGTTTGCCGCCCATTCGATCTTTTTTATTTCTTCCGCTGGTTCTCTTGCCCTGGATTGCAAGTGCAGCATGTAAGGACCACTAAGTAAAAGTGCTGTGTAGTTACTTTTGTTATTTTTTTTTTTTTTTTAAGAAGCTCTAAGGAGTATTTCAATTTTTAATGTCTTTATTCATGATTTATTTTTGAACAACATTTCAATAATGAAGTTGATAAAATATATTATTTAAAATTGTAAATAAGTTTGTAGTACATATGCAGAATTATAAAGAATATTGGTGAAACACCCTCATGTCGTTGTAAGGAGCTTATTGCTTAGGTTTTTAGATATAATGATCCTAAGAGGAGTTGGTTGCATAAAACACAGGTGATTGTTTGTGAGCTACCCACTTTCGACTTATCAGCTAACTGATAGTCAATATTGTATTTCCTCATGTATTTTATTGTTCACTTTGTTGATGCATGGATAAAGATACTTGGATTGTTTTTACAGCTGCTGCAACTTGATGGATTAATATTATAATATATGACCAGTCATCAGGGACACATTGTAATCATATGTTAACCCTGCTAACTGTGTACGTCATTAGTGATCAATGGATTTACCGGCCTTGTCATTATTATTTGAGTTTTGTTCTAGAATTATTGCTTCTCTAACCCTCATATTAGTGTCTGCTAATAAAATAAAAAATTGTTGATGTAGTTATTAGCATTGCAAAGCCTCTAAACAACCGCTGCCACATGGGGACTCTGTACATCATCCCAGTTACTTGTCTTCACGTGGCATACGTTGCTGCTTTGATTGGTCTTACAGGAGCGGTTCAACATATAGAGTTTAGATTCCAAGAGCTGAAGGACCTCTGGCGAGGAATTTTAGTATCTACTTGTTGCATTGGTACATAACGTCTACCTGTTCATTTTACTTTACCAAATTGTATGATTTTCAATATTTTTGGAGTGTTTGTTGAAAGTTTATGCTTTTAGTAGAAGTGGTTTACTATAACCCAAGCTAAAGTAGTTGAGAATCAAAATGAGCTAAAAGTTGAAATGTTGAATTAGTTTAAAGAGAATGTTTGGTGAATAAGTTGAAAAAGTGCTAATTTGTTTGTGAAAGTCGAACGGAAAACAGAATTAGAAATCTAACGAAACTCTTCCCCTATTTTTCGATCAGATTAGATTAAGCAGCACCAAAGTTAATGTTGGAATGCACTCATCATCATCACCATCATCATCATCATCATCATCATCATCATCATCATCATCATAATCATCATCAACTGCACTTAATCCCAACTATGTTGGGGTCGGTGACATGAAAATTATAGTGCCAATTAATTGTCTAAAATTAGCTAACAGTATAAATTCATGCAATAAGCAAAGTGGCAAATTTTATGCTGGATCCTTTTCTGTCGCAACCTTCGTATGAAGGAGAAATGAGATGAAATTCCAAAACCGCCAACATCTTCCATTTATATAGAAAATATCCTTAGACAGCGATGAATTGAGATAATTGCTATAGTCATATCCAGTGTTGTTAAACGCGCGCATAAGCGCGAAGCGACGCGGTGCGCAGGCTCGGGGAGTCGCATCAGGTATGCGACGCGGTTTTGAAAAGGCGCGCTCTTCTGCGCGCTTCTGCGCTTAAGCGCAGTGCGCAAATGCGAGGAAAAAGCGCGCTTTTTTATTAAAAAATGTTTATAATTTTAAATGGCCAAAAAAACGGGTTATAAGTTATAATAGATACATCCCTGGGGTCTTATAAAACCCTAATTACAATCCCGCAGCTCGCGTCTTCCTTAAATTGACGAAATTTGTCAATTTATAATAGATATACATCCCTGATGGTTTCCAAAATTGACGAAATTTGTTAATTTTACCATAGTCTCCCTCTAAAATTCAAAATTTTCACTAAGTTACCAATCCAAATTTCCAAAGACCTTTTGGCGCCGCCCCAACCCTGAGGGGCTCGCCTCGACCCGCTAGGCGCCGCCTCGACCCCGCCCGCAGGCTCGCCTAGACTGCCAGGCGCCGCCCCTAGACCGATCACAGTGGGCGCCGCCGGACCCCCGACATTTTGTCGTACCGACTTATAATTCGATCTTATACATAACGAATTAGTTAGTGATTGTACACTGATTTCAGATGAGTGATAATAAAGACGTGCATGGAAATATGCAAGGGCACTGTCAGAGGGTAGCTCGGTTCAACTTTGTTGTAATTTCTAGCTTTATTATGTTACCATGGCTTCTTATTTGTGCCTTAAGTTTGAATATGGTTATCATATGACAATTTAATTTGCTTATAATATGTTAATTTTATTATTATGCTTTTTTTTTTCCAACTTTTGTGTTTTTTTTCAAAAAGCGCGCTTATCGCGTTGCGCGTTGCGCGTTGCGCTTATGCTCCAGGAGGCCTTTGCGCTTCAGTGCGCATATCGCGTTTAACAACACTGGTCATATCACATTATGTGATTGATATTGTAAAAATCAGCACGCACATCATTGAACATGACTCTTAATGTTGGAATGCACTAGAAACCATTTTTTGTTCGTTCGTTGTTTCTACAGCAACAACAGCAACAACCTCCGGCTAACTTGAATATCCTTTGAAACCGTTAATGACTAAGAAAATCATCATGTCCATAAAATGTGACGAGTTTTACACTGGCTGCCACAAATATACCACAACCCTACTCCTTTATTAATGTTGGAATGCACTAGAAACTATTTTTTGTTCGTTCGTTGTTTCTACAGCAACAACAGCAACAACCTCCGGCTAACTTGAATATCCTTTGAAACCGTTAATGACTAAGAAAATCATCATGTCCATAAAATGTGACGAGTTTTACACTGGCTGCCACAAACCTACCACAACCCTACTCCTTTATCCGGTCCTGAGACCGGCAAATTAAAATTAAAGAGAATCATATTTTGCGGCTAGGCAAGTTCTGATGAGCACTTTGCTGATGTACGTCGGAACTTTGTTCAGACATTACAGCCCAATGCCATCATCTAATGCATCTCCACTGCTAATCATTCTGATATCTGTCTGTGCACACATGCCCTTGTGTTTGATCTTCAACTGCTGCTAACCGCTAATTTTTTGTGCTTTATGTATCTATCTCAATAGTTCACTTTTGTTTTTTTCTTTTTTTCCATCAAAGGATTATGGGTTGTCGCTTATTTTCTGAATGAGACTTATGAAGATATTTCGTTGCTTCAAATCATTTCAAGATCCTTATTACTAGTTATGGTATGTATGCTTAGCCTGGTTTTATTACACTGTCATTGCATCAACCTTCTAATTATCATCTAACCTTCACTTTCATTTCTCCACATATAGTTTTCATACCAGGCATTTCTTCTTCTTTTTTTTTTTTTTTTTTTTTTTTTTTTTTAACTATTAGTATTATTGTTTCCCAGGTAAGTGTCCTTGTGCTGGCATTCTTTTCTGTATCAATATCAGAGCCCCTTGTCTCACTTATGAGCTTGAAGAAAAAGGACCACCGGCCGAGCGGTATGATGGGCTGGGCATTGGGTTTACCTGATGGCCGGCTTTTGGTAAAACGGGAATTAACACAGTTGGTAGATCCTAATGAACCTTTGGATAAGCTTCTTTTGAACAGAAGATTTATTAGCTCGTTTATGGAATTTGCTGATAGGTGTCAAGTTATTGCCTGTTAGATCATAGTTCTCCTTTTATTTTTTTTTGGGATAGTGAAAGAAACTACCCCTAAGATTTAATGTAATTACAACAAGAAAAAAATTCCGGAGAAGTGTCAAGATTAGGAAAACCCCCTTAAGGTTTTGATTCTGCCTTAATTTTAAGGGTGTAACTGCCATACTTTGATGATTATAGTTTTTTTTTTTTTTGGAATGTTTTTTTGTTATGATTGGGGAAATTATAAGACGGAATCAAACTTCAAGGGTTCTTTTGTATTTCCGAACTTCTTCTGGGTTTATCTGTAAGTTCTCCAAACCTCAGGGGTGGCTTCTGTAATTATCCCCTCTTTTTATATGTATTTCTTCCGTGTGTGATAATGTTGACTTACGCTTATTTATTTCTTACATGCAGCTGTTTGGCTGGGGAGAGTGTCCATTTCTACGAGGAGGTGCAACAGCTTGATAAAATTCCAACTTTTGATCATGTGAGAAGAATTTACATGGCACGGCACATTATCGACAATTATCTGACTCCAGGTACGGTGTTTTTTATTTTCTTGGCATTCAAGTTGACTCTGGATGTAGCTGTTCCCTTTAAAACTTACTTTCGAATTTCAGACATATCTGGGAGCAAGGTATTATTGTTTATTTAGTTCTTTTTTCTTTACATGAATTTGCCTAGACAGGTGCAGCAATGGAGGTGAATATTTCTCATCGATGTAGACAAGAAATTCTATCGACTCTTGATTTGGCACACCCTGATCTTTTTAAAAATGCAGTAAATGAGTTGATGCACTTGATGAAAATGGTTAGTTGGTTTGTTGGCCCTTTACGAACACTTTGCTCAATTATTTTTGCATATTATTATTTTTAGCCTCATCATCAATTGCACCTTAATCTAATCCCGACTATTATAGGGTTGGTGGCATGAAATTATAGTTTCAATTAAGTTTCTAAAATTAGTTAACTCTATAATTTATGCAAAAAAGAAAAACAAAGTGGCAAAGTTTTATACTGGACGCCCTTCTGAATACGAAGGAGAAAAAATGAGATGAAATTTCAAACCGTCAACATCATAGGTGTTCAAGTGTTATACTATAAAATATCATGAGAGGATGATGAGTTGATGAGTTGAGATAATTGCCATAATCATGTCACTTACGTGATTGATATCGTAAAATCAACACGTACACATTGAACATGAATGAATTTAGCCTATGTACAAAAAAGTTCCCTTATTTTTAAAATTATAAACACCCCCCTAGGATATGACAAAAATCACATTGTTGTCTTGTATTAGCCAACTTGCTACTCCCATCTTGAAGGTGTGCAGATTGTAATATAAAATCAAATGATAGAGGATTTATTTGTAATTATGAAAAATAGCTGTGTATGTGAACCTAAATGGTGTTTTTGCAGTTAACCCTAGATGATTTTTTTTGGATGTCTGATGATTGAATGACGGATTACCTGCTTGTGTTTTACAAAATGGGCGGGTAACCCCTGTGTAAATTAAAGTCATATTAGCCACTATATTCTTAAACAATAGCCGATTACCCCCGGTATGCATTAAATAAGCACATCACTCCTCTATTTTCAAAAAGGGGTAGATTAAACCCTATGTTTTATTCAGACAAAACAAAATTATCCACTGGTGCACAAGGCGACAAAGGGGGCTGAATATTCTTCTGAAAACACAGGTTCAGTGCTTATTTAATTTTGCACAGGGTGCAATCAACTATTTTTTAAAAACACTGGAGGGTAACATAGACTAGTTAATTTACAAGGGGGATAGATGACTCATGTTGTGAAACACAGGGTGGTAATCTGCCAAAAACCCGTGTCCGACAGCTAATCTTTTTTCTTTTTTTTTTTGGGGTGTCTTCCGGTTTAATTTTTGAAGAATTTGGCGAATGATTATTGGTCATCGACGTTCTACATGAAGCTCAAAGAAGAAGCTAGAATGAAAATGCTGGGACACGAGCTAGAACATGTCGGTTGGAATTTCTCGCATAGGCTGAGTTCTGTTCATTGTGCTGATGACCCTTTTCACCATGAGCATAGTCCTACAAAGATGGGTTCCAGTAGTCGTGATTTGGAGCTGCATTGACAAAACCAAGTAGTAAAACCGTGGCTCGTAGATTATACAACTTGTAACTTAAGCTAAACAGAGTGTTTATCTATCTGAAACAAGAATGGCTTCTGCCGCTGAATCTTCGCTGACAGCATACCGAGGGAGGTCCAGCTTACACCGAGGTTGATATTATGGAGATTGTGTTTCAACCGCTTGCTCGTTGCAACCGGTGAATCTTAGCAAAGGACTTCATTTAATGTTACTCGAGGCCTTTTTTCTAAATAACAAATCTTTTTACTTCTCTATCACTATGATCACCGGGGGTGCGGGGTAGCCTGGATTTATGTGTGAAGCCGGCTAAGCTTAGAAGAAAAATGTGTGGGTTTGTGGGGCAGCAGATTCCACCAGAAAAGGTGGGGGTGGTTCTGTAATATTTACCAAATATTGACTTAAAAAGCAATAAAAATAATTATTTATTTAAATGGTCACGCGGCTAGGCTTATGGCCCGTTTGGCATTGCTTTCCCTGCTTTCCCAACTTTCCCAGCGAAAAGCAGTGTTTGGTAAATACAAAATTGCTTTCGGAGAGAGCAGGGAAAGTTGGAAAAGCAGCTTTCCACTTAAGTTAGGATTTCTCGCTTTTTGGGAAAGCTGCATTCGGAGCTTATGCGGAAAGCAGTGATAATTAAGTATTTTTTTAATTTTGTTGTTAACACACGATAGAATAAGCGACCATTCTCTTTTGACTTATTTTTCGCTTTTGATTCAGCGCCATTCAATTCAGTCATTCGCTTCTTATTATTATTATTAATAATCTTAATTATTATTATTGTTATTATTACTAATAATATTACTATTATCGTTGTTGTTAATTATTATTATTATTATTATTTACCATTATTATTATTATTATTATTATTATTTTTTTTTTATTATTATTATTATACTTTTATTAAAAAAAAACTCATAGGATTACAAAAGATTAGTGGGGAGCCTCGAAACCAACTGAGCTCCCACACCTCTAGCGATGGTAAAACCAATCTTATTAAAGATATGAACTGCTGCACGCGCTCCAATGTCCTGAGTCATCGAGAAACGTCGAATACGCTTGAGTAAGGTGACTGCATCTTTCTCAAGTTCCCCAAAAGAGGAAAAAGAGAAGGGGAGCTTCTCTCTTTTTTTTTTTTTTTTTTTTACAAGAAATTAGTGGGGAGCCGAGAAACAATCTGAGCCCCCACTCCTCTAGCTATAGCGAAGCTAACCCTACTAAAAATATGAGCAGCAGCACGTGCTCCAATGTCTTGAGTCACCGAGAATCTTCGGATACGTTTTAGTAAGGCCACCGCATCCTTCTCAAGTTCTCCAAAAGAAGAGAATGAAAAGGGGAGAAACCCGTATCCCATATCCGAACATTTAGCCTCGTACTTGATGCGTTTACGTTGTGCGGCTTCAATCACCACACGACCCGGCACAAAGTCAACCATGCCAGTTTGCGTCAAGGGCGATGACCCTGTCAGATCAACATTATTATTATTATTATTATTATTTTTTTATTAGTAATATTATTATTATTATTATTTTATTATTATTATTATTATTATTATTATTTACCCTTAATATATATTTCATTTCAGTTCAGCTCAGTTCTTCTTCTTTTTCTTATTATTATTAATCTTAATTATTATTATTGTTATTATTACTGGTAATATTACTATTATCGTTGTTGTTAATTAGTATTATTATTATTTACCCTTAATATATATTTGATTCGATTCGATTCGATTCCATTGATTGATTCGATTCGAATCCATTGATTCGATTTAGTTCGATTCGATTGATTCATTCGATTGAAAGAACGAGCTTAAGTATAATGTATATAAATCTAAAATAAACTAAAAGTTAAATAAAATTGTACACGGTTTTAAAAAAAATAAATAAAAATTGTACATTGTGGTTTACTTTTGTGAACATTACTATAAACTCTAATATATTATTTTAATTTTAATGTCCTTATGCCGTTATTTAAATAAAAATAAAATGACGAGATTTATATTTTTGAAAAAAGAAAATCTCATAATATTTTATATTATATTGTATATGTACAAAACAATATTACCAAACACCTAGTAATCTGCTTTCTGGATTTTTGGAGATTTTGATTTTTATTTATCAAACACTCATCAGCTTTCTCATACAACATTTTCTACCACAGCACTTTACCACACAGCAACTGCTTCTCCCCACAGCAATGCCAAACTGGCCCTTAGAAGAGAAATGTGTGGGTTTATGGTAGGGGTGAGCAAAACCCAACCGAGAAACTGAGAAACCAAAAAAACCGACGAAACCAAAACCAAATCAAAACCATCGGTTTGGGTTTAGAATTTTTAAAAACCGTAAAGTCGGTTTCGGTTTCGGTTTATACACTAGAAACCGAACCATTAAAACCGAACCGAACCGATATCATTTAATATATATGTATTTCGTAAATTTTATATGTATATATGCATTATGTAGAATAGACAAAAACAGTGTCTTGGTCTGGTGGTTAGGACGCTGGTATTCCACGCATTGGTCCCAGGCTCGATTCCTATCCAATACATATTTTTAAGTTTTTTTGAAGAATAGACAAAAATCGGGTTGGTTAAACCCGAAACCGACCCGTAAAAAACCGAAAAATCGAGAAACCGAACCCATTGGGTTGGTTTCGGTTTGGATTTGATTTTTTGGAAACCGAAGCTTGTCGGTTTGGGTTCGGTTTTAGCCTAAAACCGAACCAAACCGACCCATGCTCACCCCTAGTTTATGGAGTAGCAGATTCCACCAGAAAAGTTGGGGTTATTGTGTAATATTTACCAAATATCGACTTAAAAAGCAATAAAAATAAATACTCCCTCCGTCCACAATCAATGTTCCCCTTTTGCTATTTTGGTATGTCCACAAAAAATGTTCCCTTTCTATTTTTAAATACTACCCCACAATACAATTTACTAAAATATCCTTATAATTTTTATATATTTACACATTTTACCAGGCTGACCCACATATTAAATTATTTAACCAATTTAATTAACATTAAATTACTTTTAATGTGGGACCCAAACTCCACTCCATCACACTCACCTAACATTTCTTAAAACCCGAACCCAAAAAATTGGGGAACATTGATCGTGGACGGATGGAATATTTATTTAAATGAAGCAAAATACATATAATAAACACAAACTAATAGCTGTCTTTGATGTTAATTGAAGATTTCAAATATACAGAAATGTGTATATTTCATAAATATACTTTTGAATGTATTATATTTTATCCTGTCAAGAAATTTGTTGCAGTACACTGTTTTGTTGAGAAGATTGCTTCAAAAAAATATAAAAACGAAAATATTTATCATTAGTTTTTTTTAGCTACTTTATGAACAAATATTTGGTATTGATTTGATATTCAAGATTTCATGGGTTACGAATCATGAAACAAAATCTACAATTAAATCTTGAATTCTATATTTTATTTTATTTATGATGTATATTTAAAATGTCATTGCCACGCGTATTTGTATAATAGTTCCGGTCATGCGCAAATTGTGTCCCGCATTCCAAGAAGCACCTACCTATGTCTTCTCTTGTGACGTGGCAGCGTGTCATGTGTATGAGAAGTTTCAAGTTTAATATAAATATGACAAATAGTGCGTATATATATATATATATATATATATATATATATATATATATATATTAGGTTCTAAAAATTATTGGGGAGTATTAATGACACATATTTTGTGAGGAGCATTTTTTGAAGTGAAAAATATAGTCATGCGATAATTAATCCGATTGATGAGATTAATGTCAGGTCCGTGTGACGTGTCCATGTAGTTATTGAGATACAAATGTGAGTATTCATGTAGTTATTGATATGCAAATGCATGTATTCATTTAGTCACTTAATGATTGTAGATGTTACTTGGGAGATGAATACCGATCATCGTTTACTAATTACAACAATTAAGAAAAAGGCACTTGGAGAGTCTATTTTAATTATTAGAGTATGCATTAGGAAAATAATTGGGTAACTCTTTCAACTTCTTCTTTTAAATATAAATAGCACAATTCATCAACCCCACAACAAATTATTCACCGCCATATCCACCAGAACCGACAAACGTAACATCGTAATCTTATTTTATTGTCTTTATTGTTACTAATTTTTTTTTTTTTACAGAATCTCATCTTTAGGTTACTCCATAGTGTAAGTTTATTTAGCTTTTTTATACTCTTTCTTCACCACCATCCTCTATTTCTATCCTAATCCATAATCAACCACAAACAAAAAACAAAAAAAAAATGAAAAAACGAAGAAAAAAATAATAATTACAATGATCTCAGTTAATCTTCATAGATCTTATTTTTTTATAATCCTTTAATCACACTGGCACAACATCAAAAACCTTCAACAAATTCAAAACTATCCTACCTCATCTCCACACAATACATAACCGAAAGAAACACAAATCATCATCGATGTATATAAGAGAAGAACCTACCCGAGACCCTCCAAAGGATCTTGAAGCTAAAGATTCCCCTGAAATCGTAGACAAGGTTTAAAGTAACATTTTGTTTTGTTGTTCGATTGAAGGATAATGATTTGAAGTGGGTTTGTGATTCGGATTTTATTGTTCATTTTTTTTGTTTTTTGTTTTTTGCTTTTTTTCTTCAGATGAGAGCAAAAGAAATAGGGAAAGGGAGGCAGATGTTACAGGATTAGGGTTGTCTGTATATGAGATACGAGTAGAGTTATTATGTATTTTGGGTTGCAAATTAACTTGGACAACAATAATATATTACTATTTCTAACATCATTACTTGATTAGATGGTCTATTATTGCTTCAATTTTTTTTAAGTTTATTGCATGTATGATTATTCGTTCGTAGTACGTTTTAATTTGATTTTCTTTATGACAATTTGGAGAAATGATAAATATACTTACTTAATTAAAAAACGACACAAAAAATGATAAAAATATATCAATATTTTGTCAAAATATTTATCTTACGAAAACATTTGTGTGCATCACACGCGCATTATGAGTTATATATGACAATGATGTGCACTATTCGACTTATATTGATATATTTAATTACTTTCCACCAAAAATGTGTTAACATCAAGATCTACGAAAGTATCTATCGTTTACATGAGTTATTTAGTACTAAATGATAAATGTTCCGATATATAAAATTTATATTATAAACATTGACGCAAACTTGATAAAAAAATATACAAACATCTGCACAAACATTACGTACAAAATACGTAGAAATTCAACCAATTACCCAGCCGGTGCATCGCACGGGTTCGTAAGGCCTCGTATTTATATATGAGTTAGTTTTTTAAGTTTTTTAACTTTAAATACTACGTATGTCCCTTAAAGATAGCTCATTGTCCTTTTTCGTCCTTCCAATTATAGTCCATGTTCTTATCATGGAATATAGTAAATCTTTCTCATTAGCCATTGTGCCAACTATATGGTCTTGCCTGTTAATATAAACTACTATCAATTGATGTATATCTATATTTGAAAATATAGAACTAAATACTTTCTCCGTTAAATACTTAAATAAACCATATAAAAAAAAAAGACTAAAAAAAATTCATAAAAAAAAAATAAACGAGAGGTATATTTTCTAATGGAGGAGAAATGTGTATTTTTTTAGTGGAAAAAGGGTAATATGTTAAGTGGGGACATTTTCATTTATGAAAAGACTTAATTTTTTCTGGACAACTGAAAAAAAAAATAAGACCACACTTTTCGGAGGGAGTGACATTTTGTGTGAAAGTCAAAATACAACTATACTTGATGGAAGGAGGAATAATTATGAATAAATATGGAAGGCGGCAATAAGCACATTTTTTGTCCTTAACACTTTTAAAATGACAACAATACTCTTTAGTTTTTGTCCAAACACCCTTTAACCAAAACTTTTATAATTATCTACCAAATATCCAAACACCTCCCATCTTTAGCCTTATCTAATTTTTTTTCTTAAAACACTAAGAAAAATAAAATAAAAATACTAGTAGCTTAACATTATTGCAAATATGAGAACCTAAAAATATAAAAACCCTTTGAAAGGTAGTAATATAATTAAAATAAGTAGTATCAACTGTTTAAGAAGTAGTATTTTTACACTGCTGGTTCTGTATTTTTCGATAAAGCCTTTATTGTATTAAGATTCATACCCTTAAAATATGTATCTTAATTTTTAACTAAATATATATAATATTCATATTTCATACCCTTAAAATATGTATCTCAATTTTTAATTGAATGAGAAGTTATATAATATGTATTAAGATTCTTCAGTGCGTAATTCAAATTTTCGTGACATTATATTTATCATCTTTTTAAAGTATTGGTTCATATGAAACCGTTGGTATAGCTAAAAAAGGTATATATGAGAAAAACAATCAGTGTCATCAATTTTTAACATGCACAATAATTGGTTTTATAGTACTATGATTTTTTTGATATAAATACTCGCATACATGAGTAAAATAGTACTCATATTATATGGGTAAATAATATTCATTTAGTCGAATACATAAGTACTATTGTAATTAATTTGGCTGAGTACATAAATATGACCGTACTCGAAATATTTAAGTACGATTTATGCACCGGGGCTTTCTCAACACCAAATCAAATTCGGTTCTGCCCGACTTGAAAATAGAAGTATTGGACTATATAACTTGTTGGGACAGCCCGACCCAAAAATCACAATGGACCAAATTAATTCGTAAGCGCTTAGTCGAGTTCGTGCTGAGCTATATACCCGAGTCAAGTGGAGCATGCGTTCACGTAAGATTGAGCAATTTGAGCATCTAAAAAGATTCTTAATGCGAAAAAAAGCAAGCATTCCCCCCTGATCACGGGGTTATTACCTCACCAATTCAGAATTCTATATAATACGAGTAGACTTGATCAGACATCATAGATCTGCTTCAATTATAAGTGAGGAGTTCAGCTAGCTATGACCCTGAACAAAACAGAGCATGGCTATTTTGTCGAGCTATGATGAGCCGAAATCAAGACGTGCCCGATCCCAATACAATGTACATAACCTCTTGATGTGCACACGACTTTCGGCATCCTTAAGGTGAATCACAATCGTCATAGACCCGAGAGCCATCTAGTACATGTGTACGTAGTTTTGTTATGTTCTCTCTTTTGGAGACGTCGGAAATATACATGTAAAAGATGATAATCCAAAGTGACCATAATTTGAGGACACATCGTTTATAGGTTGCTTCTCCCATCTATCGCTAATCATGGTTGATTGTAAATCGAGATATCTAGAGTTACTAGCATGAAGAGTCTAAATTTTCTAATTTCTGACCAGACTGGTCAAGCGCACGATACGAAGACTTATGTTGCTTATAATTAAGTGTTCAATATTGATGTATTATCAAAGTAATCTTTTGTTAATTTAGATTTTGTTGTAACTTAAATAGGTCATAATTCCTATGTAGTGTGTTGATTTACTAGATTAAAATATTACGAGTTTTTTGTAGGGCTGGAACCGGTTCGGTTCTTGGTAAAAAATTAAAGAATCGGAATCGGTTTTTAAATACATAAACCGGTTTGGTTTTTGACCACTTTTTTTTCAGGAACCGAAACCGAAAAAATTGGTTTTTATTCAGGAACCGAATTAGGAACCGGAACCGAATTTAATGTGTAAAAACTGGGGTTTTCGGTTCTTTTAAGAACCGAATTGTGCAAAAAAACGAATTTTGTAAAAAAAAAAAAAAAGAATTTTAAGTAGAAACCGAATTTAATGTGCAATATTTTGAACAAAATACATTTAATTTGCTTTATTTAATACCTATATTATGTAAAAAATTATATATAATATTATTTTTATTATTATATATATAATATATATAGAACCGATTCCAAACCGGTTTTTTCTAACATCATAAAACAGGAACCTGAACCGAATTATTAAAAAAGAACCGAATTAAGAATCGGAATCGGTTAATAATAAAAAAAGCGGAACCGGAACCGAATTTTTCGGTTCGATTCTTATTAAAATTCGGTTCTTCGGGTAAAAATCTCAACCCTAGTTTTTTGTTCTTCTAGTTAGTAAATTTATGTAATGTAATCTTCTCACCCCTTCATCCCTCGTGAAGATTATGAGGCCAAATTATTAAGATAAACAAAATTGTGGTTGTAATTTAATATTGGTAAATATTATTTTACCTTAGACTACTAAACCTCCCAAGACTGTTGATGTAACAAAAGAACCTCCCAATATAAAAATATCAAATGCTATTCAAAACAATAAAAATTTTAAATTTACATTTAAAAATATTACTCCCTCTGTCTCATAAATTTTGTTTCTATAACTTAACACCATACTAATATGAGACTCACTCTCAACTCACATTATACTTCACAACACACTCAACAACTTTAATTAAAACACGTGTCTGGGAATTCTCAGACACATATTTGACGAAAGGAGGAAGTATGTTTGAACAAATTATTTTTCTCAATATAAGAGAAGTTTTATTGTGAGACTGCCCCATACAATATTAAGTGGACTTTTTCTCTACAATCGTACTGTTGATCGTATAGTGAAATACTTTTTCGTCAAGCAAAAACATACCTCATCATGTGCGGCACGAGTTTTAATATAAAACAATTAAGGGATTGTTTACCAAACTTGTCTGTCTGGGTAAATTTTGTCTGTCTGGTTAAATTTGTCTGTCTGGGTAAATTTTATCTGTCTGGTTAAATTTGTCTGTCTGGGTAAATATGTCTGTCTGGGTAAATTGATGCTGTTGTTTACTTTTTCATCTGAATAAACTGTCTGAATAACAGAAATGATCGATTTACCCCTGAATATGAATTATAAGGTGTTTTATAAATTGTTGTTTATTTTTTTAAGCAATATAAATGATATAATCCAAAAATCAAAATATAAATTCATAAAGTAGTTAAAAATCCAATTTCAAACACAAAAAAGTCAAGTTCAATCACAAAGTAGCCAAATTCAAACACAAAGTAGACAAATTTAAATATTATTGAAAAATCAAGTTTGACTCATCTTCTAGATATATATTATTTAAATTTAAACAAAATATTATACATAAATGATTCAATTTTGTATGTAAGTAATATATAAAATATTTAATACGTATATAAATAATACATATAATTTACAATATATATTTATATATAGAAATATATTTTAAATATATAAGAACATATATAATAAATATTATACATATGAATAAATGTTAATATATAAGTAATATATAATATTTATTTATATATGAATAATATATATTACATTCATTTATATTAAGACCTAAATTTTTATATTGTATATATAAATGAGTATATATAATGGGAACAGGAGAGTCGTTTTTTTGTCCTAAATTATTTATATTGTATATATAAATGTGTGATTTTCAATTAGGGGTAGATGAGTTATTTTTTTGTCTTAGTGGGGACAACACCCATTTTCATGCTTAATGAATAAGTCATTTTTGTCTTCCCAAATAAGCCATTAAGCCACAAGTAAACACCTCCAAACGTCTGAGCGAATAAGACATTTTACCCATTAAGCTGATTAAGTCACAAGTAAAAAGCCCTTAAGTATGTAATGAGAGGAAGAATCCCATATTATTTTGATATGGTGGGACGTATGTGGTAAAAGGTGTAAATAAATAAAAATGATCGAGGATAAAAAATTATCAACAAATGAAAAGTGTATATTTTTTAAGGACGGACGAAAAAAAGAAAGAAGTACATAACAAAGATTGGATCTAAATGACAAGTTTTTATGTACGGAAAATTATACTCTCTCCGTCCACAAAAAACTTATTTGGATGACACGTGTTTTAAGAAAAGTTGGTATAAATTGATTTTAGTGGAGAAAGTGTCATACTTTTGAGAAGAAAAAAAAAGAACATTTTTCTTTTTATAACTGGAGCAAGTTTTTTAATGATACCTCAATAAAAAAATTGGAACAAGTTTTTGGCGGACGGAAGAAATACAATCAATCTCTACACAATCACTAGGTATGAGGTTTAATTCTTGGGTAGACGAAGAGTACTCGAAGTAGACCAACATAAATTATGGTACGTGCGAGTGTTATCAAAATGTGATCGACACCTCATCTCTTTCTGTTCCTTCAAACTACACTCCATTAGCAAGTCTTGTTAGATTCATCTCGAAGTATACTTTCAAAAATATCAACTTTTTATAATTTTTAAAGTAAAGAATTGAAGATATTAATAATCAAAGTTGTATATTGAAAAACGTAAAAATTCAGATGTTGCGGTTATAAAAGAAGTATGTAACAATATCAACACATCTACACATATATCCCATGAGAGAACAAAACTCTCTCTCTCTCTCCAAGCAAAAGATAAATTCTCCTTGGTGGCATGGAGCGTGGGTTCGAATTCTCGTGGGAGTATTCGTTCTTTTCAGGGATTTAAACCTTGTATGTTTATTCAGTTGAAGCATGCTCAAAACCGGATTGCATAACCTGCGATTTAACTGGGGGTAGGAATGAGGTATCGGACCTACAACCCCAGAATTCAACTTGGGTCATAAAAAAAAAGATAAATTCTCTCTCTCTCTCTCTCTCTCTCTCTATATATATATATATATATATATATATAAACATGAAACATCCCCATCAAGAACCCATTTATTTTTCCCAACACCTTTAATCATCACCGTCGTCTAAAAATCAACGAAAAGTAAAATCACCTGAAAAATCCCTTGATCAAGATTCACCCCAGAAATCAAGACTCTTCCCAGTTTGACCGGATTTACTGAATTCTAATCATAGCAGCTGTCACATGGGTTTTGGAGATTCTTGGGCCTTTCTCGCATGTGATTTTTTATCTTGAATTTCTTGTTTTCTTACTTGATCTGTTTGTGTTTCGGAATGTAAAGAATCGACTGTGTCGCTTGGGTTATACACTCTGTTTCTTTTTTTTTTTTTAATTACAGTTATTGTAATATCCTCACTTGATCTCCACTGTGGATTGAAGAATTGTAGTTGTGTTATTGATCAGTAAACATTCTTCTGCATATGGGATGTCAAAGATTGGGTTTTTATGGTTAATTCTATTGTGAAATTGTATGATTGTGTGGCAATCATGACTGTCAGAATATTTTTATTTATCTTCACTTTTAATCTTCTGGGATTTCTGGATGATGCCTTTTATGTGGAATTTACTTTTTTTTTTTTTTTTTTTTTTGGTTTGAGAATTTCTCTTGGACTTCTTTTGGGTGTGGAATATCCTTTGTGGAAGTTTTCTTATGCTTCATGAAACAGTATTCTCTTTTTTCCTGCACACGTAATGCGTACACTTTATTTTTTATTTTTGTTGCTTTTTATTTTTTTTACCTGGAGATGTTGTTAGATGTTTCGTGATCCCGATTCTCTCAAATTCGAGCTGTGCTCCGCTCTGCAAAATGTGATAAGTTTATGCCTATTTTGCATAAGGTTCATTCATTTGCTGTCGTTTATACTGTGATTCTGTTACATTTTCCAGTTAATCATAAGGTTCACTCAGTTCAATATTTGATGGTTCATTTTTTAATCTCCATAAATGTGTAGTAATAATCACCTTCTCTAAAACTGCAGGCTTGGTGCATTATCAAGAATCCACTTAGAGTTCAAAGGTACCACTTTACGGCATTTTTTTTACTAATCATGTTTTTATTTGATTTAGTGACTTAAAAGAGAATCATAAAGATGTACCTTTTCTTTTCTCCTCTTAGGTAATTCGAATTCGTCAACCTGCCTTAGCTAGCGCACTGCAGAGTTACAACGGTGCCCCATGGATGCTGCCGCTAGTGGACCCTCGAGCGTTCAATACCAAAACATCCCCGAGCAAGCAATTGCCTCTTTTGCCCCTCCTCCCGTAGCCCATCAAAGGCAACAACGTCATTGTTTCGGAAATGAGGGTCCGGGCGAGTTCCCACTATCCGCCAATCCCTCCATCGTCCTCCATTTCCTCACCGCCTGCAATCTAGACCCTCAAGATCTCGCAAAACTCGAGGCAAGTTTCTTTGTTTCAACAATCCCCAACAAATTGTTAGGCTCTAGAATTGGGTAATTATGAGAAATACCCCCAGAGGTTTAGTCTAATTACAAAAAGAACCCTATTTTCTTTTCAAGTCACAAGTAGCCCTTTTGTTTGTAGGGGGTTGTTTTGTAACTTTAAAAGAGAAGTTGATTCTTTTGGGAAATTAGACTAAACCTCAAGGGTAGTTTTTGTAATTATCCTTAGGATTGTTGATGCTGCTGATTGGATCATAATTTCCTTTTCCGCAGGCGACTTGTTCCTTTTTTAGGCAGCCCGCAAATTTCGCTCCCGATAACGAGCTTTCATTGCCCGAGCTCGCGGCCCTCGATATGTGCCGCAAGAGGGCTGTATTTAAACCGATGGCTGTCGGACAACAACAAGAATTGAAGCAAATGTGTGGGGGCTCTTGGAAATTAGTGTTGAGGTACTTGCTAGCTGGCGAAGTGTGTTATAGGAGGGAAAAGGCTCATGCGATAGCGGGCCCTGGTCATAGTCTTGTCGTGACTAACGGTGGAGGTGTGTATTCGTTTGGTTCTAACAGCTCGGGACAGCTCGGCCACGGGAGTATGGATGAGGAGTCACGCCCTCGTCTAATTAGGTTGGGTTTTCTCGATCATTTTTGCTGGTACTCGTAAATTTGAGGTTATGGAAGCCTCGTAAGTTGTTAGGGATAGTTACAAAAAGTTACCTTGACGTTTAGCCTAATTACAAAGAACCCATTTATCTTTCTAAGTTAAGTTAGTAGTTATGTATGCACCCTTTTGTCTGTGTTGTTTATTAAATACAAGCCTCAAGGGAGTATATAAATAACGGTAAAATATAACTGGAGAGAGAATTACATCCTCATGTCCCGTGACGTACATGTTGAATCTACAATATCAATCCTCTAATGGGATACGGCTATCATAATTATCTCAACTCATCGCTGGTATTTTCCATGCAAGTGGAAAAACTTGTGATGGTGACGGTTTTGGATATTCATCTCACATTCTCCTTCTTATGAAGGGTGTGCATGAAGGATATCCAGTGTAAAGTTTGCTACTTTGCTTTTTCATGAATTTAATTGTTTAACTAATTTTAGACCCTTGAATGACACTATAATCTTAATGCCATCGTTGCTGTTTGGGATTGAGGTGTAATTGATAATGATGATGAGGAAGGATAATTACAAAAACAACCCCTGAGGTTTGGGTTATTTACAACAACATCTAAGCCTTAGTCCCAAAATGATTTGGGGTCGGCTAACATGAATCAAACTTTGAAACCGTCAATGATCGTTACATAAATAACATAAAAGGAGAAAAAGAGGGAAAAAAGTAGAGAAAAAAGCAAATAAAAAAGAGAATGAATGTAAAAAAAAAAAATGAAAAATCCTGAAAAATCCTGAAAAATAAATTAAAAAATAACATGGATTAAAAAAAAAAATCAGATTTAAAAAAAGAAAATGTTTCACAGAAGACCCTTTTGATTCTAGACTTAAATTTGAGGAGGCAACTGTAATATTATAATGAATGTAGGGGGGTGAGAAGTTTTTGCTTATGAAGAGAGCAAATATAAGATGGAATCAAACATCAACTTTTTTTGTGCTTTTAAAATTTATCCGTTTCTTTTAGATTCCCCAAACTCCGAGGCTGGTTTTTGTACCTATCCCTTTTTTTAATGATTAGGCAAAATTTCAGGGGCAGCATTTGCGAGTAGCCCAATTTGATATATATGGTTGGCTTGAAAAGCAAAAATAATTGGACTTCTTTTAATGCAGATCTATTCAAGGTATTCGTATTATTCATGCAGCCGCTGGGCCCGGCCGAACAATGCTAATTAGCGATGCTGGGCGGGTTTATGCATTTGGAAAAGATTCTTTTGGGGAAAATGAATACGGTGGTCCAAGGAATAAATCAGTCACTACCCCTCAGCTAGTTGATTCTTTGAAAGATATCTTTGTTGTTCAAGCTGCTATTGGAAATTTCTTTACAGCTGTTTTATCAAGAGAAGGGAGGGTTTATACATTTTCGTGGGGGGATGAAAACAAGCTTGGCCATCAAACGGAGCTAAATGATCGAGAGCCCCGCCTGTTATTGGGGCCCCTTGAAAATATACCGGTGGTTCAGATTGCAGCTGGATACTGCTATCTTCTTGCTTTGGCCTGTCAACCTGGCGGCATGTAAGATCGTCACTTATCATTTTTTTTAAGCTTCATATGTGGAATTATATTTTTTTTGAGAACATAAATGTGATCCGAGTTTAGCAGGGGCCGTGGATAATCTAAACTTGGTATTGTATTTACAGTGGTCGTGGCTCCACGATATATATATTAGTAATTCCGTAAAAGATTATGTTCAAAAATTACAAATACACCCTTGAAATTTGTTTCTATGTTACAGGTGACACCCTTCAAAGGTTGTATTTTGCTAAGAAGATACAAACCTCAAGGTTTGCTTGTAATACCTCAAGGGGGTTATCTGTAGTTAAAAATTGGGGATAACTAGAAAAACTACCTCTGAGGTTCAATCTAATCACAAAAAAACCACTTATCTAATAAATAATAATACACCCTTGAGGTTTGTATTCACCTTAAAAATATACCCCTCTCAAGTAAGGTTGTAATGGGACCGAGTCGAGTTGAGCTTTGCTAGGCTCGAGTTAGAGCTCGACTACAGAACTCGAAGCTGAAGCTCAGCTCGAGCTCGACCGAGCTCTAGTTTTGCGAGCTCGAGCTCGACTCTGCTCGATATATAACATCAATAAAATAGTCTAAAAGTGTCATTTATGTTGTTAAATATGTCTATTAGTAATTATATAATTATGGTATATCTGTAAATAAGTAAACAGGTGAAGGGTAAAATAGTAAATCTACTGAAGCTCGATTAGGCCCGCTAGCCTATCGAGTTGAGTATCAGTAAGCTCGAACTCGAGCTTGAAGACCTACTCTGAGTAGCTCGAGCTTGAGCTCGATTAACCTCAAGCCGATTTCGAGCTGTTCTCGAGTCGATACTGAGTAGCTCAATAGCCGGATCAGCTCATTTACACCCCTACGCTTCAAAGGTGCACTACTTTAACACAAACAAATGCCAGGGTTAGTACTTGAATTTTTAAAAGATAAACGGATTTTTTGTGATTAGGAAACCCCAGGTGTACTTGTCGTAATCAATCCTTAAAAATCGGGACAAACCTCAAACTGGCACGAGTACATTTTCAGCAACTCATGCCAAATATGCGTGACTACAGTCACCAAACGAGACTTTGTTCTCATCTTACTTTGATCGACATATCAGGTCAGTGTACTCTGTTGGTTGTGGATTGGGCGGAAAGCTGGGACACGGCACAAAGAACGACGAGAAGCTGCCGAGATTAATCGAACAGTTTCGTACTTTGAACCTTCAGCCTGTAGTAATTTCAGCCGGTGCTTGGCATGCGGCAGTGGCTGGAAAAGATGGTAGAGTCTGCACGTGGGGCTGGGGACGGTACGGATGCTTGGGCCACGGAAATGAAGATTGTGAGTCGGTCCCTAAAGTGGTCGAAGCACTTGGCAGTGTGAAAGCCGTCCATGTCGCCACGGGTGATTATACGACGTTTGTTGTATCGGATGGTGGCGACGTTTATTCTTTCGGATGTGGAGATTCGTCTAGTCTTGGACATAGAGATGCTGATGAGCAGGTTTGATTTATTTTTGTCTTTTGTATATATTGAGTAGATTACACTAAACCCCATGAACTGACATTATTTTGTTTAAATTTACCCCGTGAACTATGCGACTTATATCACTTTTGCACCCCGGACCAGTTGCCAGTAAAAAATTGACACGTGTCCACTGTTCATGACACGTGTATGGTTATGAGGGTAAAGCCAACAATAACAACAACATCTAAGCCTTAGTCCCAAAATGATTTGGGGTCGGCTAACATGAATCAAACTTTGAAACCGTCAATGATCGTTACATAAATAACATAAAAAGGAAAAAAAGAGGGAAAAAAGTAAAGAAAAGCAAAAAAAAAAAAGGAGAATGAATGTTAACAAAAAAAATCCTGAAAAATAAATTAAAAGATAACATGAAATAAAAGAAAATAGGAATAAAAAAAAAGAATCAGATTCCATCCACCATCCGTATTCTTTCCCGCCACATTTGCCTCTCCATCGCCATACTTTCTCCAATTCCAAGAAACCGCATATCATTTTCAATCATCTTTATCCAAGTTTTCTTGGGTCTTCCTCTACCTTTCACAGTATTACTACTTGTTCCCCAACTTTCTAGCCTCCTCACTGGGGCATCAACAGGTCTTCTTCTCACATGACCAAACCATCGTAATCGATTCTCCATCATTTTGTCTTCTATAGACGCAACTCTTACCTTCTCTCTAATCACCTCATTTCTGAGCCGATCCTTTTTCGTATGACCAGGCATCCATCGTAGCATACACATCTCCGCCACATTCATCTTTTGAATGTGACACTGTTTTACAGCCCTACACTCGGTGCCATATAACAGTGCAGGCCTAATTGTCGTGCGGTAAAATTTACCCTTTAATCTATAAGGCATGTCAGGATCACATAAAACCCATGTGGCACTCTTCCACTTCAACCACCCTGCCTTTATTCTGTGCGTCACATTGCCATCTAGCTCTCCATCCTTTTGGATAATAGATCCAAGATACCGAAAGAAAGTGGATCCATGAACAACTTTCCCATCAAATGTGATCATCCCCGCTTCTTTATCACTGTTTTCGCTAAACTTACACTCCATATATTCAGTCTTACTTCTGCTCAGCCTAAAGCCTCGAGCTTCCAAAGTATCCCTCCAAAGTTCCATTTTCTGTTGCACTCCAACCTTCGTTCATCAATCAACACAATATCATCTGCGAACATCATACACCACGGAACGTCATTTTGAATTTCTCTTGTCAATTCGTCCATGACTATGGCAAAGAGAAAAGGACTAAGAGCAGATCCTTGATGCACCTCAATCGGAATAGGAATTCTTCTGTCCTCCCAACATTAGTACGTACACTTGTACTAGCCTCATACATGTCCTTTATAATGTCAATATATTTCCAGTGATACACTCTTCTTTGCTAAGGCCCACCAAAGTACTTCTCTTGTTACTTTATCATATGTCTTCTCTAAGTCAATAAAAAACATATGTAGATCTTTCTTTTTATCTCGATAATGTTCCATCAACTGCCGGATAAGATAAATTGCTTCCATGGTCGATCTTCCAGGCATAAATCCAAACTGATTTTCTGTTATCTTCACACATTTCTCGATCCTTTGTTCAATCACTCGTTCCCACAACTTCATGGTATGACTCATTAGTTTCATTCCGCGATAATTAGAACAATCTTGAACATCACCTTTGTTCTTATACAAAGGGACGAGAATATTTTTCCTCCATGTTGGTGGCATCTTATTGCTTCTCCAAATCTTATTGAAAAGTATAGTTACCCATTCGATCCCTCTCTCCCCCAAACACCTCCAAACTTCAATAGGTCTACCATCTGGTCATGCTGCTTTCTTTGACCCCATCTTCTTTAATGCCATTGCCACTTCACCCTTTTGAATTCTCCTCTTAAACTCTCGATTAACCATACTTGAAGGGATGTTTAAATTCTCAATATGTTGTTCTTGATAGCCATTGAATAGGGTATCAAAGTATGACCTCCATCTCTCTTTTATCTCTTTATCTTGAACCAAAACTTTTTGGTCAGTATCTTTCACACATTTAACTTTTCCAATATCTCGCGTCTTCTTCTCTCTCATTCGAGCAAGTTTATAGATATCTTTTTTCTCTTCTTTTGTATCTAATCTTGCATATAATTCTTGATTGACCTTTGATCGGGCATTTCGCACTGCCTTTTTATGAGGGTAAAGCGACAAAAAAAAAAAGCATAGTTCAGTGGGTAAAGGCTAACAACAACAAAAAAATCAGTTGCAAAGTGCAAAAAACACATAGGTGTGGGTCTTTAGTGCACTTTTCTATTTTATTTTTAACTTTATTATTGATTTATTTCCATGTTGATACTAAACTAGTATACCCTCTCAGTATAGTTGGGAAATTAGAAAACAATCCTGAGTTTTAGCCCAAGGAGGGAAAATGAAAAGAGATTTCTTTCAAAAATACAAAATTAACCCCTTATGGTGCTATAGATATAAACACCTGTTGAAGTTTGTATTTGCTTAATAAATATTCCCTCACAAGGGTGGGGGTGCAAAATATTTCTGCGCGTACCCCTAGTTTTTTCAAACGCGACATTTAAACTTTTTTTTTCATTTGGCCTAAACTCAAGATTACTTTCATGTCCGATTTTTAGGGTTTATGGCACGTTTTAACCCCGCGGGTTGTGACATCCCTAAAGCAAATAAACGAGAGGATTGTACAGATAAGCCTCACTAATACCATTCAGTGGCATGCTCATACTTTCGCGCTCACGGATTCGGATAAGCTGTACGCATTTGGCTCGGGTGACAAAGGACAGCTTGGGCTCGAGCTCGGTGCCAACGAACGCGAGAGGACTGACCCTGAAAGGGTCGATATTGATCTCGGTTAATTAAAAGCATCTATTATTACCGTTATATCATCGTCGTACATTTGACAGCATATTTGTCTTGTTTATGTTTTTTCTTTTCATGTTTATTTGCTATGTAAATAGAAAACCAAGCTTTGTGAATAAGGCTAGGATTTAGGAGCTGCAGAATTAACATCTTTAGAGTTTATTTCGCTCTTTGCCTCAAAACCAGTAAATAGGGGTTGGTTTCGTAAAAACTTAAATTACATGGGTTAAAATGTTTTAGCCATGTGAAAACTATTTGTGTCGAATTTGTTCATAATTTTTTATTCTCGAGACTTGCAAATTATTTTTGGAGTTTTTTCAGTCTTTTTATTTGCGATTTGATTGGACTGAACCGGTCAGATAAGCCGGACCCGGTGTATGGCAAAATACCGAGTCGAAGCAGTATCCACCGGCACAACGGGGATGGGACTCATCAGATTCAAGTGGGGATGGCGATAAAATTATGGGTATATTAAGTAGAGCTGGCTTCAAATAAAAACCGAACCGGGGGTCTTGCCAAACGAGCCGAGCATTTCGGTTTACCGGTTCACCGACTGTTGTATCAATTTATAATTTATATCCTAAATCGAACAGGTATAATTCAATGGCGGCGGGGGTCCTTGTCTTGCTGGAACGGTATATTACCCGTGCCGGTCCTTGGCACGAGCATCCTCGGCCCATGCCTGTGGACACTTGTTTTCTTATATAAATAGACCACACAAATACAAAATACTACTTTTTATTTAAGAAAAAAAAAAGAATTTATGTTGAAGGGTTTATTCAGTGCTGATGTAAGTTTGCTATTACTTGAAGTTATTTAAGGAGCTTTTTTTTTTGCCAAATATTTTTAAGGTTTTATATTTCATAATTTCTGACCTAATTGCTCATAAATTTTCTATCCCAATTATATGAACTTGTGAAGTATTGGCCAATGGTGTATTTTACTGTGTTCTTCCTTTCATTTTTGTGCTCTTTTGTATGGTGAGTCGTGATCAGCGGCGGATCTAGGATTATGAGGGTCGATCAGTGGCGGATCCAAAATTATGGATCCAAAATTATAGTCAACGGGAAAGTTGAAAATATTTATAAAGAAAATGCTAGAAAGATAGAAAAATTGTATTCGTTCATAATTAATAACAAAATTGATAATATAAAATAATTGTCCACATATTCATGCTATCACTCAATCACTTGTGAAATAATTTTTTGATAATTCATTGGGAAAATCGGCTCTCCATTACAGTTGTAACCCACTTGACATATATTATACATTTTTGTTTATTTTCTAGGCTCAATTATTGAAGGATGAAATAGAAAAATTCCAAAAAATGTGCGATTATTTTTTGTACTCTTAAGTTGGATTTAATATCAGAATTTTTGCAGTTTAAAATTTATGCAAAATTTACCGGATAAGTTCTTCTTAAGAGACTCTTGAAAGGTAAATTTTTTTCTTTCTGAATGAAACGAAAGATGGCAGCGGATTAACAGTATAAAAAAAATATCACTTGTTTGTTGTGTGGTCTTTTTTAAAAAAAATGAAATGTTTTTTTTGTCTTTAAGGGATCACGACCCATTTTACCCTAAGGTGGATCCGCCCCTGGCGGTTATAATTGGTGCCATATTTTACCTTCCTCTTTCGTGCTTGTTTGATATTCTATATTCATGTAATAAAGAACCATTTGCAATAATCCTTGCAGTAATACTTCTTCCGTTCTCTTATTATTGCAACGTGTTGACTATTACACTGTTCACATACTCTCTTTTAACTATTTTTTGTTATACATGTGAAAAATATAGTCATGTGAGATGTTAGATTCATCTCGAAATATACTTTCAAAATATCGACTTCTTATTATTTTTAAAAATAAAAAATTGAAGATATTAATTGTCAAAGTTGTGCATTGGCAAGCGTGGAAGTCCAGATGTTGCAGTTATAAGAGAACGGATGTAGTATCATTTAATATGTTATGATATCTAATATTTGTGGTAGATAATAGAAATATTTATTTGCTAGCATAAAATAATTTATCCAAAACATAAATTCATATTCAAATGCTACCAAATTTATGAAAACATATAATAAAGCAAAATAAATTCAAAAATATGTTCCCAAGGAACCCTACTAAATCACATAATTTAAACATTATCAAAACAGCATTCTTAATACTTAATCATACTATTAAGGAGAACTATCATATTCCGAATTAATAGAAGTTAATAGAAACCAAAATAATAGCCGATATAGTAGAGAAAGAAAGGCATAGGCTAGGGAATCGAATGAATGTTAAATAGACAGCGAGTAGGTCAAGATTATAAGACGTGTTAGTATTCTAGAGACATATGGTGGATAGAGAGAGAAAAGAACGTAGGCGAGAGAAGCGAAATGTTAATGTAGCTCAAGATCAACAATAGTAGAAATATTATAGAGAGAGAAAGTCGGTGGAAAGAGAAAGTTGGAGGTAGAGTAAGCGAAAAGTTGAATATCGAGTGGGATTACCAATAACAATAGTATCAAGGAGAGCGAAAAATTGAATGTTGTTCAAGATTCAAAATTCAGGAACCTCTACCAACGTCAGTTGCTAGTCAGTAAGTTGGTAATCCTACTCACCCATAATAATATCTAAAGAGAAAAAGTGGGTGCAAAGATAATTGAAAGATGAATGTTGGTCGAAATGATTAATGATAGATAAGAGTGGGCATGAATAACTGAATATGAAGGAAGCAAAAAATTGACTGCTCGTTGAAATTATTGGTAGTTAAAATAATCCTAAGAGAGAATGAATAGAGAGAATGAGAGTCGTCGACAAAGATAAATGATACTCCTTCCCGTCCAATTTAGTTATCACTCAGTATTTTTCACAAAAATTAAGGTTATTTTTTTAGGCCAAAATTAACCCATTTAATGATTACTTCATATTAGGGGTGTAGGTGAGTCGGTCTAGCTCGCGGGGTTGACTCGTTTTGGCCTGTTCGAGCTAGGCTCGACTCGCCCTGGGTAGAAAAAATGGGCCGAGACGAGCTCCCTAGGTGTTCGACTCGCAAGGCTCACGAGCCAACTCGCTAGTCTGAACCAGTTTTTAATGTCTTTATATGAAATGCAGTTTTGCCTGTTAGCTTATTCAGTTAATCCTCCACTCCTGATTCCAAAATCGCGAGAAAACCCTAACTCCCCCTGCGGCGCTCTCTGTCCCTTTCGCCGTTCTCGCCGTCTCGCGAGCTCTTCGGCGCCTCTCGTCTTTATTTCCGGCCACCAGGCTCACCAGTCCTGGCAGTCCAAAAGGCGATCGCGAGAAAACCCTAACTCCCCCTTGCGGCGCCCTCTGTCCCTCTCGCCGTCCAGCGACGCCTCTCAGCTCTCGTCTTAGTTTCCGGCCACCGAGCTCATCACTGTCGGTCGACTTCTCCTTCTCCGTTGGTTCTGACCGGTAATCATTTCCCTCTCCAGCTCTCCCTCTCCTTTTTCGCACTTTATTTATTTATTACTTAGATTTTGTTACTCACTGTCACAGTTAGAGATGTTAAACGGGCTCGGGCCCGACGGGCTGGCCCGTTTAACCCGCCAAAAAACTGGGTTAGGGCCAATATTTCCTAGCCCGTTTAAATTCGGATTTTTTTTGCCCGGACGGTTTAGCCCGAAGCCCGATATATATATATATATATATATATATATATATATATATCGTCCTTGACGTCATTTCGCGGGGGATTCAAGATGGCGTCCCATGGTGCATGCTTTTTGCTGACGACATTGTGTTAGTGGCGGAGTCGAGGAGGGAGGTGAACTCGAAGTTGGAGCTTTGGAGGTCTAAGTTAGAATCACAGGGCTTGCGTGTGAGCTTGGCCTAAGACAGAGTATCTCTGGTGTAACTTTAGTGGTGAGGCCAACGAGGAAGATGTAGAGGTTATGATTGCGGATCAGATCGTTCCCCGTACGGATAAGTTCAAGTATTTGGGTTCGATCATTCAGAAGGAAGGTGAGTGTGAAGATGATGTCACGCATCGCATCAAGGCGGGTGGCTAAGGTGGAGAGCAGCGACAGGGGTTCTGTGCGACGAGAAAGTCCCTCTAAAGCTGAAGGGTAAATTCTATAGAGCGGCAATCCGACCTGCAATGTTGTATGGCTCTGAATGTTGGGCGATGAAGAAGTCGCTTGAGAGCAAGTTGGAAGCGGCTGAAATGAGAATGTTACGCTGGTCGTGTGGTCGCACAATGTTAGATAGAATCTCGAACGGGGTCTTCAGGCAAGCGCTAGAAGTGGCGCCTATTTCAGCGAAAGTTAGGGAAGGGAGATTGAGATGGTTTGGCCACGTCCGCAGGAGGCAGGCTTCTGCTCCGGTGAGGAGGGTCGAGAGTTTAGTAGTTGTCGGGGAGAGGAGGAGAGGCAGACCGAGGAGGACGTGGGAGGAGCAGCTGAGATTAGATTTGAAGGCCTTAAACCTTTCCGAGACCATGACTGTTGATAGGTGCGCTTGGAGGCGGCAGATCAGAGTTGTGGATTCTTTAGTTGGGAGTGGTGCTGTAGTTGAGAGTCTCAGGGTTGGGTTGTCTCGGTTAGCATTGATCTAGAGCATTGCATTTTATTAATTTATTGTATATTTTATCCTATTGCCTTTTGCGTGTGGTGTATTTTCGACAGGGAGCTGTGCGCGGAGTCAACCTCTCTTCTGTTTGAGCAGCGTTCATCGGGAGTGAAGTAGCCAAATTCCTCTTAGGTAAGTCCCATGTGAATTAAGCCATGGGCTCAGGTATGATAATGTAATGAGTTTTTTTTTTTTTTCGTAGCATTTGCTTCACATTGTATTTTTCACTCAATATGTTGCTGTGCACTAAGTGAGGGTCTTCACGAAATGTTCCTCCCTACCGTAATAGGTAGGGGCATGGTCTGCGTACATCTTACCTCCCCAGACCCTGCTCTGAGCGGGATATACTGGGTATGTTTGGTTTGGTTTTATATATATATATATATATATATATTGTTAATTTCAACTTACAGTAATACTATATTTATATAACATATATTAATATTATATATATAATATATTAATATTATGTATATTTTATATTAATATTATAGATAATATATAGACTAAAATATTCCTGGGGTCCCTTAACTTAATTTCAGATAACGATTTAGTCCTTTATCTTTTTTTTGTCTCAACTAAGTCCTTTATCTTTCTAATTTTAAGCAAATTTAGCCTTTTCCGTTGGTCTCCATTAAATATTGTCCAGGTGGCTGTTAAGTTGCCTACGTGGCTATAAACATACCTGCGTGTCAAATTCTTGACTTATGTGTCAAAGCATCTCACAGTCAAAACATTTCTCTCTCATCCAACAGTTTGAATATTGAGATATTTTCGTCAAAAACAGGTCAATGGAAGGACAAAACGACATCTTTTAATCTCACTGTCCAAATATTCTGTCCTGGGGGAACTTCCAGTTTTATGTATACTGTATCTTGTAAGAAGATTCTTTACTGGATGGAAGAGGGTGAGAAACTCGTATCATATGATACCCAACAAAATGAGAATGGGGATGAGAAAATTCAGTGCCATGCACGTCATGAATTTGCCTGGATTCGTAATAAGTCGGCAAGTGGTATGATTGGAATATGTCAAGAGGACCTGCTGCGTCATTGCCATATATACCTGATGTATGTGTGCCTCAGCCTCAAATTCAAGATTTGCGTGTTTGGGAAGAAAATCAAACTGGTGTTTACCGTACAGGATAAGAATGGATGAATTCAAGTACAGGTCAATACATAGGCGGATCCAGCATCCGAAAACTACTGGTGCACCGACGTACCACAGAAAAAAAAATGACGGACGACAAAAAAATCTTAATTTGAACCCAAGTGAGCCTTTAGCTTTAGTAGACGACAAAAAAATCTCAATAGAATACTATTGAAGAGATCTGTGCTGGAACATCCAAGACCAAGGAAAATAATCTAGAAGTGTTGAGACTCAAGTTTCAAAACTTCAAGCAAGGTCCTACTGAAACTCTGGAAGCCCTTGATTATCCATTCATTACTTTGTTAAGTGAAATGACTGCTTTCGAATTTGAGAATTTGTACTCAGATGACTGGAAGATCAAGGTTGTTATCTGTAGTTTAAATCACGAGTGGACCCACACTCAAAATTTCTACTACAATCAGGGTATGCCAAAGCACATAAGACCTGAAGAATTGTTCTCTCATCTTACGACGGTCTTTTACGAGACTGGACAAAGAAAAGAGGTCTCAGCATATGCTTCAAAGACTCTCGCCAAGATCTGCACATTCAAAAGCAGCACCAAAGGAAGTTGCTGAAAAAAAACCCTTTTTATCGACAACATAAGAAGTTACGTGAGCAAGGAGATTGAGCGAAGAAAAGCCAAAGAAAAGCTAAAGGCTCACTTGGGTTCAAACTATCATCAATACAAGACTGCTCAGTATCATAACAAGTTCAGCAAAGGAGATTCGTCCCATGCATCGAACTTGATGAACTAAGAGAAGCTTTAGTAGATGAATCGGGCGAACCCGATCTCGACTGGGGCCTGCCCGTAATGTCGTGGTAGCATCTGCAACGTGCGGAAAATGGCAAGAAGCTTGGCGAAAATGGCAAGAAAGGAGAGAGAAATGCTTTGACTGTGAGATGCTTTGACACATAGGTCAAGAATTTGAGTATATTTATAGCCACGTAGGCAACTTAACAGCCACCTGGACAACATTTAACGGAGACCAACGGAAAAGACTAAATTTGCTTAAAATTAGAAAGATAAAGGACTTAGTTGGGACAAAAAAAAAGATAAAGGACTAAATCGTTATCTGAAATTAAGTTAAGGGACCTCAGTAACATTTTAGCCTAATATATATTATCATTGTATTTGTTAATATAGTGTGTCTATATATATATATATATATATATGTATATACATATAAGTGTATTCTTTTGTTATATTTATTATAGTATAGTTGTTATATATAAAAAATATATTGTTACTGGTTTTTTTTTTTTGGTTTATGACTTATAAAAAATAAAAAATAGATTTTTTAAATATTTAACCCGTTTAGCCCGAAGCCCGTTAGGATTAGGGTTAGGGCCGATATTTCCTAGCTCGTTTAAATTCGGACTTTTTTGGCTCGGACCATTTAGCCCGAAACTCGCTAGGGCTAGTCCGGAACCACTAGGGCTAGCCCGTTTAAGTAACATCTCTAGTCACAGTCTCACTTCACTGATTTACAGAATATGGATATTTTGGATAGTCAAAATATGCTACTAGCCACCTATATTAGAGTTGTTCAGTCTAATACGAGTCCTCCCACCATTGCAGCACGTGAAGAGGAAGATGCAGTAAGCCTACAACTTTGAAGAAGTCGATCTCGAGCTCGCATAAGCTCGGCTCGTTGAGCATGATGGCGAACTCGGCTCGAGTTCGAGCAGTAAATCGAGCAGGCCAACAAGTTTCAATCCCTCGAGCTCGAGCTCCCGAAGGTTCGTGAGCAGCCCGCCTGTTCATAACGGGCCGATCAAAACAAGGCCTGTCAAAGCCCGGCTCGAGCTCGCGTAAGCTCAGCTCGTAGAGAAAAATGGCGAGCTCAACTCGAGTTCGAGGCAAACCCAACTCGGCTCGACTCGACTCATATACACCCCTACTTCATATATTAGAATTTGGAGATTAAATTGAATGAGAGATGTTCAATTACAAAAAACTGTACATTTGCCTATTGGGTGTGTCGGGGGTATTTTATATTACAAATATAAATCACGTGGAGTGTGCGTCATATCTCAAGGGTATTTGCAATTTCACAAGACAGATGTTTTCTTTTATCAACAATAAACCTTCCAGGCAACTTTTGTTCTCAAGATGGCCAAAAAAAACTCAGCCCATTGATAAATAATAAACAAGAGTAATGAAATCAAGTCTCTCACAACGAAACATAACACGATCAATGTCCCATCGAACAGTTGAACAATTCCATACAAAGTAAAGGCACTACTATGAAACCAAAATTTGAACCACGGTGCCAAACAGGCTCAAAATGATATAAAAAGGCCAACGAACTCGGGAAACCAAGAATCCTTTCACCAAAAAGTACATGGTTAAACAAAAACAAAAAAAAATATCAATACTCGGATGGAGAGATGACATCGTCAATTTTTAGAATCATCTTGACGACTTGTGTGGCAAGCAGAATCTGCTGTTGCTTCCCGATCAATGTCTCAAAGACGTTCTGCTCACGCATGTCAGTCGTGCCAACGTCATTGCAATCAATACCACAGCAGCTGTTGTTCTCCTGAAGAATTTAAGAAAGAAAAACAAAATATATACACACTGCTACTTTTCAACAAATTAGTATTACCACCTTAATTATTACGTTTAATTGCAAAAGTACTAAAAGTTGATACTAGTTATGAAAGGGTCCAGTCATTTTCTTTAAAGAAAAATCCAAAAATAGCCCCTTGATATTTATTTCGATTTTACAAGTTACATCTCAAGAGTACTTGTTCAGCAACACAATCCTCGGAGGTAATTTTTTTTTAAATTCCTTTAATTAATTACTAACAAGAGCTGTTTTACGAAAAGGTATGAAGTGAAACAAGACTACTCACGTCTTCCAACAGACACAAAAAAAAGAACAGTAATGAAGATTACCTTAATTTGCTGAGATTTGACTGCAGATAAAGTTTCTATAGGCTGGAGACCACTATTCTCCGCCAGCGCCATTGGGATAGCATCTAATGCATCTGCAAATGCCCTAATTGCATACTGCCAACAGAGAACACGCGAAGTCTCAGCCAAAATGTTCGAAATGAAAAGTTACAAGGGGAAGAGTTAGGAGCTCTCACCTGCTCAACTCCAGGGTACTTATCAGCAGCTGCCTCCACAGCAATCGAACAAGCAACTTCAGCAGACCCACCACCATATACGATGGAATTGTTGCGAATCAGATTACGGGCGACGCATAGCGCATCGTGAATGCTGCGTTTTGTTTCTTCTACCATCATCTTGTTACCTAACAAGTTAAAAAAGAAGGCAATAAAAAACAAAAAGCTGCATCAATTATCTTGGTGAAACCTTATTCGTTCCCATGCACAATAAAAAGATAAAACATCAGCTATTCTATTAAAGTAAATATCATGATAAATAGGTTGAAAGTGTTATACACTGAATACAGAAATTTCAACAAAAGAAAAAACAGCATTTTAAATCGATTATGCATATATATATATATATATATATATATATATATATATATATATATATAGCTGATGAAATAATCAAAATAGCCACGCTAGACAAAGGCATAAATCAATTTTCATGGAAATATCTTTAAGATAATAAAAGAGTACAAACAAAAGATAGGGGTTGCACAACAGTGACTCACCACCACGTATAAATATGGTTACGGCCCTTGAATTTGCACAGTGCTCAATATAAATCATACGATCTTTGGTGGTTCCAAAAGCTTTCTCTCGAACCAAACCAGCCTGCCATAAATAAAGGGCATATAGTTCAGTGCGCACAGTTTATACAACTGCAACCCATATAATATACAGTTTCTGAAAACTAAAGCGAATGAAAATAGATAAAGAGAAGACAGTATTTAGGTGTTACCTTGCCTAGTTTCTCAGGTGTCAATTCCTGAAATCTTGGCACAATTCTTCCACCTATTACCAAATCGAGATACAGCGGAAATGAGATTGAGAACAGAACAAATGTTATAGAAGTGCAGGGTCGATAATAACCTGTGGCTATCGCTATCAGCTCTAACTCCACACCCCCGACCCAACGAACAGCAGGCAAGTTTCTATTCATTAATAAGTGGTTTGCCTCATCATCAAAGCCCCATTGACAGATAACCAACGTAGCGCCAACATCCTGAGATTGAGTAAGAATTTATTCTGAGTTAGCTTCATAGAGTGCGGGGGATATATGCAAACATAAGGGTGATCGCCATAAAGCATGGCAAAGTTTCAATATACATAGATTTTCTCAAGCTTCTGCAGACCTCAATTGAAATGTTTTGCAAATGTTATCTGTCAAGGTATACACTACCATATATTTTCTTGAATTTATTCAAATATAATAAAATGAGAAGTGATAAGAAATCCTGCGTCTTTAAAGAAGGGACAAGTGCTTTAACTTCACTTTGACACATCTTGTCAAACAAACAGGGATGTGTAATGTGTTGCACCCACCTCTTTCACAGTTTTTAACACGCATCAAAAACAAAACATCAAGATATTAAAACAGATTACCTTGCACTATTCACCAAAAAACAAAGATTACCTTGCACTGTTGAACCATATCATCAAAGTACTTCCGCTCTTGTTGACGTAAAATTTGGAATTTTTCTACAGTGTCAATGTCAACCTTATGTTTAGTCTTTGGCTTCGGAGGCTCAAATGGGCATGTTAAAATGGCAATTTTTGCGTCCTCGATCTGCTTTGGCATCTGCGGATGACTCATATCCTTATCAACCACAATTCCATATATTAGTTCAGTATCCTCCAGCTTTCCCCCTACTTTCCCCTCTACTTTGATTAAATCCAGATTAACATCCTTCCTGTCTAAATCTGCAACAGCAAGCACTGCCTTAACTGCAATCTCAGCCAAACTGCGCTTGCATCTATTCACACTGCAAAGCATAAATGATATTACAGAAACGAGTAAATAATGATTCACGAAACCAACATAGTTGACATTCCAGAAATCTCTGGTTCACGAAAAAATAAAAACAAGGCAAAGCAGTTACAATATCATGAGAGAAAAGAAGAATGGTCCAAAGTAAGAAACAATACTCACATTTTGGAGGATAAAGTGGTCATACAAGTCCGAATTAAAGGCTCAATATTTGCTGCGTCAAATTCATATTTATGGGCTATATGCTCCAAATGCTCAAAAGCAATCCTCGAAGCAACTTCATATCCTTCTGCAATCCGGATAGGATGAATCCCTCGTTCCAGTAGTTTCTCAGCTTGTTCTAGAAGTGCACCCGCCATGACAACAACTCCAGTTGTTCCATCACCGATTTCATAGTCTTGACTCCTTGACAATTCAACCATGAGCTTAGCAATCTGATTGTCAACATCCATCTGCTCCAGGATTGTCGCACCATCATTTGCTGACAGCAATACAACCATAAATAAGTAAATTTTATACGTAAACAGCAAACATGTAAAATACAAATCTTTCGCTTCTATATACAAAAACCACAGCATTTCTCACATAATCCAACGTCAGTGATATTAAATGTTACAGTCTTACAGAGCAAAAAAGACCTCTTTCCCACATTGGTTTTCTCAATATTCATCAATATAAAAGCTACCTCAACAAGTCGGGAAACATTAGTCTTACAAGGGTTAACGTCATATGAAACATGAAACCAGTAGTAGTCTCTTTCATAATATTCTTCAGCTAATAGCAATAGTCTGGGGTAACGAGATACAGCATTTTATGAGAAGTCAATATCAGAACTAACCATATTGTAAAACACCTACAAACATTTTTGAAAAATATAATTGACTCAAAATCACGCAAAAATAACATAACCTCAGAGATGCAAACCAAAAACACATACCAAACACCAAAAATAGGTTAAAATGCACAGCTTACTTATGGTGACATCACCGTCAGGGCTCTGAAGCATCTTATCCATGCCTTTCGGTCCTAAAGAGGTTTGAAGGATCCGAGCGACCGCTTTTCCGGCGGAGATATTCGCCTTCTGAGCATCGAGTCCGCGCAATCTGGTTTTCTGCTCCTGCTCCCTCAGTATAATAAAAGGCCGACCATATTCATCGAAGGCCAGCGCCATTGTTACGGGTTACAGTACACAAGATCGGATGTTTTATGGATCTGAATTTGAAATTGAAGTTGAGAGTGGCGAGACTGAGTGACGTGAGGGTTTTCGAGAAGATCTGAGAGACTTTGCCCTAGTAATGGCAGTGCATACCTATTTTGCGTATTTTTAATGGAAGAACTATTTACAACCTGACCCTACAAGACATCCTATTCGCTCCACTGCACCAGTAAAGTTAAACTGTTGACATTTTGCCCTCTTAAGTTTGGTATTGAATTCTTTTTTCATTCATGTGGTGATTATTTTGGTTTAATAGTATAATTTTTGGTGCCCTGTCTTTCCAATCTTATTCATACTTTTTGTAGATTGTTAATAATAATTTTATATTTCAAAAAGAACACAAAAAACATGAAACATGTAAATGTTATAATATCATTTTGGACTTTAGCATTAATTGTTATCACAAGACAAATAGTAGCAAATTTTGTGATGTAATAGTAACAAAACTTGTGATTGTAATAGTGCAATATTTGTTACTATAAATATGTGGTTATGGAAATGAAAAAATTACACACACAAAAAGAAAGAGTAATAAAACTCCATCTCATTTCCTCCCTACTTGTTCCCTTGTTATTTTTCTATTTTACTATTATTATCTTCAATAATAGTCTTGCTTAATATTAGTCTTATAACACGTTATCAGCACGAGTTATTGCTCGAAAAAGGTTAGTATTATTCGAGTTTGAATTTATTTATACTAACTCGTTTTTATTCTTGTAGAAAAAAAAATGGCCGGAATTGAAAACAAAAAATTCCAGATCCTCGATGTCACTGGAAATAACTATCTATCATGGTGCCTTGATTTTAAATTGCACCTCCAAGGTATGGGATTGGCTACTACCTTGAAATCTGTGGAACTTGCTAATGCCGATATTAAAAATGAGGCAAATGCAATGATATTCATGTGCCATCATTTATCCGAGGATCTGAAGAATAAATATATACAAATTGAAAGGCCTTCTGAGCTCTGGAGAAGCTCAAAGACAGATTTGATCACACCAGGACTGTAATATTGCCACAGGCTCAATATGAATGGCAACTACTAAGATTGCAAGATTTTAAATCTGTTGCTGATTATAATTCAGCCTTATTCAAAATTGAGTCTCGACTGGCCTTATGCGGTACACAGCTATCTGAGACTGATAAGCTGGAAAAAACATTCACCATGATGCATTCCTCAAATATGGTGCTTCAACAACAATACAGGCAACGACAATTTCAAACATATTCTGAGCTAATTTCAGTTCTTCTCACAGCTGAGAAGACAAATGAGTTATTATTAAAAAAATTAGGACTGGGCACTTGAACCCAAAATCCCGATCCCGTCCCGATCCCGTCCCGAAAACTAGCGGGACGGGACAGGATAGTTTATTAAAATGGCAATCCCATCCCGTCCCGTCCCGCTCTGTTACTATTCAAATGGGACGGGATGGGATCGGGACCGTCCCGATCAATCCTGCCTGGCCCCGTAATATTTAATATAATCAATTTTTTATATATCTTTTAAACATGTAAACCCTAAATTGATGTATGATGTATGAAACATCAAAGTTTCAGTTTTAAATTTTCAGTTTTAAGTTGATGTTTTCTGCACTTTCAATTTGATTTTATCTTCACGTGTTGATTTTGATGTAATATGCACTATGCATTTGGATTATTGATCTATTGTCCTTTGTGCGTGTTTACGTTACTATCTATTTTGTTGTGTATTTTTTAAGTTTCTAATTGATATTAAGAGTCACTTTTTTTTGGAATGACTAGTTTGGATTTTTTTTTTTTTTAATTTCTACCTCATTCATTTGATAATTCTAAAATTTATAGTTGTCTCATTCGTTTTTTCACAGTTTCTTTCAATGTCAATAAATGTGCGGGATATCCCGTCCGCCTGTGTCCCGACCCGAACCCGAACGGATCGGACGTGCGGGATGAATTTCAAAATACGCAATCCCATCCCGTCCCGTCCCGGTAATTTATTTTCGGGACGGGACGGGATTCGCCCAATCCCGACCCATCCCGTCCCATGCCCACCCCTAAAAAAAATCATGAACTACGACATTCTGGGTCCCGTGTCGAACCTGAAGCACGTACCAGCTCTGGCAGAGCTTCCGGCCGATTCAAGAGCCGTGAAAATAGATCCGGGCGTGGAACCCAGAAAAGTGGTGGACGTGGTGGCTACCATCAAAATAATTACAAAAATGACCGCGGCGGACGTAACTATAATAATCGTGATAATTATCATTATTCCCATCAAAATAAATATTCCGACAGACCAAGACAATCAATTCACGAGCATCGTGATAAGGGAGAAATGCCTATGGAAAATTCTGGTGATGATCCATGTCGTAGATGTGGTATAACTGGACATTGGGCTAAATATTGTCGTACTTCCCAACACCGTGTGGATTCATATCAGGCATCAATAAAAAATAAAGGCAAAGATGCCCAGGCTCATACCACCAAAACATTCGAGCCATCCAAAGTTATTGAGGCCAACACATCTGGGAACATATTTGATGGAAATCCTGACCAGGACTGGAAATCACTTGAGCTAGCAGATATTCTTGAAGATCCTGGTTCAGTGGGACATGACGATGAATGACTGAAAAAAAATATTTATGCAATATATGTCGTATATTTACTTTCTGGCTTGTAATACCCCAGTTGTTTTTGTGTGTGTTTCTTTATGTATAATATAAACATCAATAAAATCATCTATGTTTTTATATTAAATTTCCCCCACTTTCAACGGCTATAAACGGCTAGTAATAGTGATTTTTGATTCTATAAATATGCACACATTTTATTCAACAACTCACTCATATTCTCTACCCTCTTGTAGAAACTCTTAAGTATCTTCATCCGATTTTCTTCGAAAATGATTAACGGATCTCTCATCTTTATTTTCACAATGATCAGCATGATCATAATACTGATGTTTAGCAAAGACTTCCCTCCGGAATTATTCTGGATTGGTGTTTCATTTATCATTTATATTGTTGGCCTAGTATCAGCACTAATGATACATACAAAAATATATTATTAAAAAAAATATGTATGTTTACATTTCCATTATAAAAAAAAATGTTTCATGTCTTAAATATTTATTATGTGATGATTTTATTGAACAGGAATACAAATGGAAAGTATCGAACAGATACACAATTGTCTTGTTGATAGTGCAACAACACACTCAATATTTACAAATAAAGCATATTTCTCGAGCATGAAATTATGCAAGACGCACGTTACAACTATATCTGGTCCCGTAGAGATTATTGATGGCTCCGGGAATGCAACTGTGATGTTGCCTAATGGAACAATTTTACACATTGAAAATGCGTTATTATCTGGTAGATAAAAAAGAAATCTGTTGAGTTTTAAGGATGTACGCCGAAATGGCTATCACTTGGAAACAGTGATTGAAAATAATAAAGAACATCTCTATATTACATCCTATAAAATGGAAACTCAACTTGTCCACGAGAAAATTAAAGCAACTACTTCTGGACTGTATTGTGTCCCTATTCGAGCTTTTGAAACCTATGCTACCATGGCTTGGAAGCTAGTGAATCCTGATATATTTGGGTTATGGCATGATCGCCTTGGGCACCCAGAAACTTCTATGTTACGCAGGATTATTGAAAATACTCATGGACATCCATTAAAGGGCACAAAAATGCTAATGTCTAAAGATTATTTTTGTGAATCATGTTCACGTGGAAAACTTATTACTACACCTTCTATGGAAAAGGTTGGTTATGAATCACCATCATTTTTACAACGCATTCATGGTGATATTTGTGGACCAATACATCCACCAAGTGGACCATTCTGATATTTTATGGTCTTAATAGATGCATCATCCAGATGGTCCCACATATGTTTATTATCTACCAGAAATGTTGCTTTTGCACGACTCTTGTCCTAAATTATTAAACTCCGAGCACATTTTCCTGAATATCCTATAAAAATATAAGAATGGATAATGCCGGAGAATTCACATCAAGAACTTTTGATGATTATTGTGAAGCACTGGGAATTAATGTTGAGCACCTAGTAGCACATGTTCACACCCAGAATGGATTGGCTGAATCCTTGATCAAACGACTTCAAATTATTGCTCGTACATTATTAATGAGATCAAAACTCACTAGTGCAGTGTGGGGTCATGCAGTATTACATGCATCAGCACTCATCAGATTACGCCCCACTGCTTATCATATGCACTCCCCAATGCAATTAACTCTAGGCTTTGAGCCGAATATTTTTCACTTACGCACATTCGGATGTGCTGTTCATGTGCCAATTCCACCTTGTTGGGAAAAATAATGTTGTTTTGATAATTGCCAAACAACAAGCATGATACAGCAAGCCCTGTATCGAAAGCCGGTTGAAGTTGCAATCCTGTATCGAAGACCTTCGGATAGCGCCAGCATACAGCAAGTTCTCGCGCCACCAAGATACAGCAACAAAGTTAAACGCCAAGTATGGAAGCTGTCTCGAAACCTCAATACAGCACCTTTCCATACAGCGCCGGACTACTCCATTATGCCTACAGCACTAGTGGATACAGCATTCACATCGAAACAGGACTGAAGACCGTTTGAAAAGGAATATTTGGTATTCACTAAAGTCAAGTCCCGTTTGATAAAGAAGTATTTAAATACTGAAAGGATAAAGTATTTAAATACTGAAGCTGTCAGAGATCTTCAACTCCCTTAATATCCGGATCCTGGTCTATTCAAGTCAACTATCAAAATCTTGCTCAACGGATCTATCTCAACGGATATATCCAAGAAAGCTATATATATCCCCAGAGTTTGAAGATCAAGACACGCATCCGAAACATCAAGAACACTTACAAGCTTACAAGCGATATTCAAAAGATCGAAAGACTGAATATTCATTATCATCGGATCAAGCTTACAAGAGCAAGTATATTTCTTTCTAGCATCAATCCATATCTGAGAAAGAAGAAATATACTCAGTCATCTAGAACAGTCATCATCAGCTCAAGAACTTCATATTCAAAGCTGCTGTTCTTACCCGGTTACTTACCTTTTTACCTTTGTGTAAAAACCGAGCTCTGTGTGAACTCAACAAGTTATTCTGACCTGTGTGGGACGAATAAGAGGACGAAGCTTTGGAACTGTGTGTGAAGAAGCAAGTCAAGAAGGAAGCTTTAACCAATCTGTGTGAACGATTGAAAGCGACATTCTTTGTATCAATCTGTGTGAACGATACAAGGATAGGTTTGATTATAAATACATAGTTGTGTACGCAGTATTTATAATAAACATTTCACTCCTGTGTGGAGGACCAGTGGACGTAGAGGGGTTTACCTCGAACCACTTAAATACTGTGTCATCTATCTTTCGCCGTTACTGTTTTCATAATTGTAATATTAGTATACACTGCAAAACCCTGTACGCACCAAGCTAACAGGAAAATAGACCGAATTGCTGTATCGACGGCAACTTACTATATTAAAGACTTCCGCTACGCATTTAGAATCCGTACAGTTTGTAGTTTAAACTATTTTTCCAAACTGTATCGAGTATATTCGAAAAAGGGACCAACACACCTCCTCAAAGGACAAAAATAGGTCCTCAACGCCGGCTTGGCATATACGTTGGATTTATTCCCCATCAATAATTCGGTATTTAGAAACAACAACGGGTGATTTATTTACCGCTCGGTTTTTTGATTGTCATTTTGATGAGACGATGTTTCCATCAATTGGCAGGGATAAGACCGTTCTTAACAAAGATGAACAAAAACCAGTTGAGGATATCTCATGGAATGTACAAAGCTTATCCCACCTAGATACACGTACTACAGAATGTGAAAATGAGGTGAAAAGAATCATCCATTTACAAAATATTGCTAATAGACTTCCTGATGCATTTAATGATGCAAGTAAGGTAACAAAGTCTTACATTCCAGCTGTGAATGCTCCAGCCAGGATCGTTGTTCCTAATGACACAAAAATGGATGATGATGCCCCACGACAAAAGCGTGGTAGACCTGTTGGTTCGAATGACATTGTTCCTCGAAAAAGAAATGTGAAAAGTACTGGGATCACAAACCAAGATCATCCTAGTGAGCATGCTGCAGATGAATCTGCAGAGCGTAATACTGCAGATAATGATGGGATCATGGATTCTGAAAGCACCGAGAATGCCATAAATCATTACAATGAGATATGGGATCGAAAAAACATGATAGTCGATAATTTATTTGCTTTCTCGGTTGCACAAGAAATTATGAACGAAGACTACGATAATGAACCGGATTCAATAATTAAATGTCGTCAAAGGTCGGATTGGCCTAAATGGGAGGAAGCAGTAGAATCTGAATTAGCTTCCTTAGAAAAACGGATGGTATTTGGGCAAATTACTCGAACACCGAATAATATAAAACCAATTGGTTACAAATGGGTGTTTGTTCGAAAAAGAAATGAGAAAAATGAGATTGCGAGATATAAAGCCCGACTCGTAGCCCAAGGATTCTCCCAACGACCTGGGATTGACTATGACGAAACGTATTCACCAGAAATCAAACTACAGAAATCACTGTATGGATTAAAGCAATCCGGCCGCATGTGGTATCATAGATTGAATGAATACCTTTCCAAGGAAGGTTATAAAAATGATCTTAAATGCCCATGTGTTTTTATTAAAAGATCCAATACTGGATTTGCTATAATTGCAGTCTATGTGGATGACATAAATTTAATCGGAACTCCTAAAGAGTTATCCAATGCTGCTGAATATCTGAAGAAAGAATTTGAGGTTAAAGACCTTGGAATAATAAAACTCTGTCTTGGTCTTGAGCTCGAGCATAATAATGGAATACTTGTCCACCAATCTGCTTATACCAAGAGATTGCTCAAACGATTTAATATGGACAAGGCTCATCCTCTGGGCACTCCTATGGTCGTACGGAATTTAGATCCTAAGAAAAATCATTTCCGACCTAAGGAACCAAATGAGGAAATTTTGGGTCCTGAAGTGTCTTATCTCAATGCTATTGGAGCACTCATGTATTTAGCACAATGCACCAGACCCGATATTTCTTTTGCAGTAAATTTACTTGCAAGATACAGTTCTGAACCAACTCGAAGACATTGGAATGGTATCAAACACATTTTTCGTTATCTCAATGGTACCATTGACCTGGGTTTATCCTATTCAAAAGAGGCTACTAACTCTGGATTAGTTGGTTATGCTGATGCGGGATACAAATCCGATCCACATAAGGCTCGCCACTGCACTCGGTTATTTATTCTGCTATAATGGTACGACTATATCATGGAGATCGACCAAACAAACATTAGTAGCTACATCTTCTAATCATTCTGAGATAATTGCTCTTTATGAAGCTGGCAGAGAAAGTGTTTGGCTAAGATCAGTTATAGCTCTTATACTAAATGAATGCCGATTGAAGCTTGTGACAGACACTCCCACAATCATTTATGAAGACAATGCAGCATGCATAGCACAAGTCAAGGGTGGATATATAAAAGGTGATCGGTCCAAGCATATTTCACCGAAGTTTTTCTACACGCACGAACTTCAGAAAAATGGAGAAATAAATGTTCAACAAATTCGCTCGTGCCACAATCTTGATGATATATTTACAAAATCATTGCCGACATCGATATTCGAGAAACTGGTATACGGCATAGGCATGAGAAGAGCTAACAAGAACCAAGATTGATGAATTAATTTGGAAACTCTTTATTTCAGGGGGAGCGAAATCAAATATGTGCGCTGTACTCTTTTCCTTATGACTGGTTTTTATCCCACTGGTTTTTTCCAGCTTAAGGTTTTTAACGAGACAGCTTATGCACAAGGTCTGGATCTGAGAATGTACTCTTTTTCCCTTCTGTCCGATTTTGTCCCACTGGGTTTTCCGGCTTAAGGTTTTTAACGAGGCATACTCATCCAGCTTGCTATAATGCTACGTCCAAGGGGGAGTGCTATAATATCATTTTTGGACTTTAGCATTAATTGTTATCACAAGACAAATAGTAGCAAATTTTGTGATGTAATAGTAACAAAACTTGTGATTGTAATAGTGTCATATTTGTTACTATAAATATGTGGTTATGGAAATGAAGAAATTACACACACAAAAAGAAAGAGTAATAAAACTTTATCTCATTTCCTCCCTACTTGTTCCGTTGTTGTTTTTCTATTTTATACTATTATTATCTTCAATAATAATCTTGCTTAATATTAGTCTTATAACATTTACTATCTTTTAAAAATAATGGGAATATTCATCAAAATGGTGGTCGACATTTGGCTGTTTTATTTGATTAGTTTGACTAATAATTGTATTAGCCATTCACAATAGCTATTTGATTATTTGTGAATTGTAAATGTATTTGTTAAATCATTTTTTTCTATTAATTGTAATCTATACAACATGCAATTATTAAAACCAAAAAGATAAAAAAAGTCAATTTCAAAAACTAATCTTGCTAGTTTTTTATTTCCACATAAAAACTTACTTTTCAACTCTATAGAAAATTATTTATCAATCATATTTTAACTGTTCTAATCGAATTACAAAACAAAAAGAATAATCATCGATCAAATAACCACCAACAACCATTCGCAACACACCACAATATGCAAGATCAATATTTATTAATTACTACTCTCTCCGTCCCAGCTAATATGAATATGTTGACTTTATATGGTCAATAATTTCTAAGTTTGACTAAAAATTAATCTCAAAATATAATGGTAAAATATTTAACAAAATTATATTATGAAACTTCACCATCTAAAGTTTCATAATATAATTTTGTTAAATATTTTACCATTATAGTTTGAGATTAATTTATAGTCAAACTTGAAAATTATTGACCATATAAAGTCAACATATTCATATTAGCTGGGACGGAAGGAGTATATAGTTCTATCTCTCATTTGCATACTACTTCCAAAAGTTCTATTCTCAATAACAAATCCATTAATACATATTTGCCTTTAAAACAAAGGTGGTAAGTTTTCAGAGGTAATATACTACTTTAGCCACTTTGCCATAGTCAATGACAATATTTGTTAAGGAACTTAGTTTGTACAAATTCTAGCCAAAAATGACATGGTTTGACCAATATACCCTTACTTTTCAATAAAACTAATCCACCATATATCTCTCCTTATCTTTTCTGAGTTTCTGGGTTACGACGTATGTATTTCGTACCGTCTCGTTACCATGTATTGTTTTGTTTACCTTTTGTGTTATTGTATCGTAACTTCGTATCTTATTTATCGTGTCGGAATATTGCACACGAGGTACCAGTAAGCGGATACGATATTTGTTTTTCGTTACATTACCCGATTAATAATTGATCATTTATTATTTGTTTTTCGTTACGTTTCGTTACGTTCGTTACCAATATAGTAACATGTTAAGCTTAAATGGTACACTCGGTAAGAAGTTACAATTTCTTACCAATATACCAGAGTGTAAACAGTGACACCCTTACAAATTCGTAGCTGGAAATAGTTACGGGTACACTAATACGAAGTAATTAATTCGTAACTTCGTACTAGTTACACTTGGTAAGAAGTTACAATTTCTTACCAATATACCAGAGTGTAAATAGTGACACCCTTACTAATTCGTAGCTGAAAATAGTTACGGTTACACTAATACGAAGTCATTAATTCGTAACTTCGTACTAGTTACACTTGATAAGAAGTTACAATTCTTACCAATATACCAGAGTGTAAACAGTGACACCCTTACTAATTCGTAGCTGGAAATAGTTACGGTTACACTAATACGAAGTCATTAATTCGTAACTTCGTACTAGTTACACTTGGTAAGAAGTTACAATTTCTTACTAATGTAATATTACGAATTCGTAACATGTTTACCAAATCTCCAATACGAAAATTTCAAATCAGCATAAATGTGTTATGAAATTCGAATTTCGTAACTTCATACTGATATGAAATGATAAAATCTTAACAGAAAATCAAGGCATAGTGATACGAAATGACAATATTGTAACATGGTAACCCAATACGAAATGAATAAATCGTACCAACTGTAAATTCGTAACCACGTATGCAAACTTGCCAAAAACTAGATCTAAAACACCAATACATACAAATCGATCTGAATCACTCCAAATATACCACGAATCACCAGAAATCATATGAAAACTTGTAAATCATCAAAAATAAATACAAAAATAACATTATTTCAAGATAGATCTAGGATTTTTCTAGAGAGGGAAAGTTGGAGAAAGAGAAATAAAATCGAATGAGAGAGTAGGGAAGATTCGGAGCTGCTGGCGGTCCTAGGGTAGATTCAGAGTAGGGAAGATTCGGAAAGAACTGGAACTCTAGCGAAGTCAGCTCCGGAAATAACTAGATTCCGGCGAGATATGAAGATGGTTGTGAGAGCCATGGTGGTCACCTGAGAACATGGCCGACGACGGTGATGGGTGACGCGGCCATTCAATGGGAAGGGAGGGATTGAGAGAGAGGAGAGATGAGAGAGAAGAGAGAGACGTGGGGGGTGGGGGGAATGAGAGAGACATGGGGGGGGGGGGAGAGAAAGAAAGAAAGAGAGAGAAATAGAGAGACCGTGCGTGCGTGGGGGGGGGGGGGGGGGGAATGAGAGAGAGAGAGAGAGAGGAGGGGGAGAAAGAAATAAGGGGGTGAGGGTAAATTGGTCCAGATTTGTTTTTTTTTGCTACAATTTGTACAAACTAAGTTGCATGACAAATATTAAAATTTACTAAGCTATTTGGCTAGTCCATGTCTTCTCTCAACTTTTTATTTCAAGCTAAATTAGGTTTACTTTTTCTAGCTATTATTTATATAACCATACTTTCGCTGTCTCGTTAGAAGTTTTTCGTTTGACTATTATCTGATCAAATTGATAATATTTTGACTATAGTTATTTATAATTTATAAGTATAAAAATTATAAAATTATACTCTCTCTATTTAAAAAGATTGTTCAATTTGATAAGTTTTTAATTTGTTAAAAATAATTTGACCATTTTTACATGGAGTAATGGGTTAAAATTAAATATAACACTAACTCCTTAAATATTTTTTTAGAAATTTAGGACCAAAATCAGAAAAATTTGACCAAAAAAAGTCCCAAAAAAAAAGAACTATATATAGAGGTGCCCAGAAAACCCGGACTCGGCGGGTCGACCCGTTGACCCGGACCCGCCAGACCCAGATCCGGCCAACCCATCGGACTCGGGAACCCGGACCGTGGTATACACGGGTGGGGTCCAGGTCTTACCTTTCCAGACCCGTCGACCCGCCGGGTACGACCCGGATGACCCGACAGAGAATAAAAAAAACTGAAAATCTGGACATTGGATAGTGTTGAAAGTCAAACTTTGTTTGAAAATATTCCTGATGTTGAACAAGTAAAAATTGATTTAAAAAATAGTTGTAAAACTCTTTTTGCTGAAAATTTAGCTAAATATGGAAGGATTCAAACTCAAAAAACAAGAATTAGGACTACCAATACATTTAACTTAGAATTAGAGAGAACTCTCACTAACTCATTTCAATATTTCAACAACAACCCTATAATATAGCAAGAAATAGGGGGTGGTAACGTCGGTGAAAGAAATGACCTTAGTCAATATTATGCAACTAGTTTTGTGTCGGAGGATGACAACGCAGGTACATTTGATCTGTTGGATTGGTGGAAGAGAAGGGTAACCGAATTTCCCGTACTTTCCATTATGGCACAAGAAATTCTTGCAGTGTCCGCATCCACAGTCCTCGTTGAGAGTGCTTTTAGTGAAGGAGGTTATATGTTGGACGAGCGGAGATCCTGAATGACGCCAAAAATCTCGAGGCTCAAATGATGCTTAAAGACGCAACAAAAGTCGAGTTACGAGATCAAGAAAATAAGTGGAATGACCTATTAGCGGACCAAGACACCTATCAAAAATGCACTACTGATTGAGAGTCTAGTCAAATGAATTAGACCGACGATCAAGAAGAAGACGACATCGACTTTGATTAAAGGTAAGTCAGGCAAGTAAAAAGAACGTAGTATACTAAAGTATGGGCAGTAGTATACTACTAGAGTATTTATTTCGGAAGAAAAACTCGTTACTCATTTTAGATATTATATTAACAAATATGAAAGTTATATCTTTGGATTTAATTTTTACAACTGGTAAAATCCTAGTTTTTTAATATTTTTTATGATACAATTAAAAAGTAATTTATTATTTAAGTTCCTTTTAATAACAAAAATGACTTACTTTTTACGAATTCTCAAATAAAATGTATACAACGGACATCGTATAAGAAATATGAGGCTACCATCGACATTGTCTCTCTCATATTCGTGGTTTTCCATCATTTTTGTCTCAACTCACTTTTTTTCAGGGTTAATAGGCTAAAACATCACTGGACTCTCCACCAACTTGCAGGTGGGTCACTGAACTCAAAAAGTTTGCTTTTAGATTACTGAACTAAATATAGTTTGCAGTGAAATCACTCAACAATTAAAAAATTTCATGACCGTTATCTTTTCTTTGACTTTAACGGTGCTCCGTTAATTTGTGACAAATCACCATCCACGTAGGCTGCCAGGTATATAAAACCCAATTTATTTGAACTGATTCATAACCCGATCCATCACTATAATTTAACCCGATCCATCACAATAAATCACATGAAACAAAAATTGGGGATAAAATGGAGCTGTGCTAGGGGTTTGAATCTCGATCCAGTCGGAAATTGGGGATAAAACGGAGCTGTGCTAAGGGGTTTCAATCTCGATCCACTCGGCAATTGGGGATAAAACGGAGCTGTGCTAAGGGGTTTCAACCTCGATCCAGTCGGAAATTGGGAATAAAACGGAGCTGTGCTAAGGGGTTTCAATCTCGATCCAGTCGCTTCAGTTGGCTTCACAATTAATCAAATGGATTCACCACTGTAAGTCGTTCTTTTCAAAAGACCCCTTTATACTTATGTAAAAAAACTGCATCTTTAGGGTTATTTGTGTGCATATATTTGCAGGAGTGATCTTTATACTGATGATGATGTAGAATCTGAGGGATATGATGATGTTAGTGACAGTGATTATGCTAATGCTAGTGATGAAGAGTTCATTGAGATTAGGAGAAAAAGTAGGGCTGAAAAGAAACAATTAGAGGAATATTATAATGAGTATGATAATGAAGGTGAGATTGATAAATGTGATGAAGACTCAAACAGTGGAGGGTCTATGAATGGTTATACTAGTGAAGAAAGTGATGAAGAATATTGTTATGCTGAGCCTGCGAGTAGTAAAAAGAATAAAATAATTGAGGAGGTCTTTAATGTAAATACACCAGCCAAAGACATCAAATGGAAGGTGGGGCTAATATTTGCATCTAAAAAAGAGTTTAAAAATCTTTGTGGTAAATTCAATGGCTACTGGTAGGGCATTTCATTATTTAGTTGATGACTTGGTTAGAATGCAAGTTGTATGTGCAAAGGGATGCCCTTTTAAAATGTGGGTCAGTTACATTAAGGATAGTGAAGCATGGCAGGTGAAGACAGTCATAAATGAGCACAACTGTGTGTGGAATTATAAAAATAGACTTGTTACTGTGAAGTTTCTGACAGAGAGGTTTGGAGATAGAATAAGAAAAAATCCCAACTGGAAATTGAGTGAGATGCAGGAAGAAATAAAAAGAGTTCTTAAAGTTGATGTGTGTGAAGCCAAGTGCTGCAGGGTAAGACAAAGAGCTTTGATGGGTGTAGAAGACAAAATGGTTGAACATTATGCAAATTTGAGAAAGTTTGGGGGTGAGATTTTAAGGAGTAACAGAGAAAACACGGTCAAGATCAAGACTTACTAGCCGCAAGAAGGTGATGCACCAAGATTTCGAGGATGTATGTTTGTTATGGTGCTTTGAAGAAATCATGGAGAGAATCTTGTAGGCCAATACTTGGTCTTGATGGTACATTTTTAAAGACTGCTGTGGTGGGCCTTCTTTCATTGTTGGTAGAGATGGTAACAATCGCATATTTCCGAGTAAATGGCCGTGGTGGAGAATGAAAATTATGAGAGTTGGAAATGGTTTCTCAGATACTCATAGATGATCTTGATCTTCAAGAAGGCTATGGCAAGACACTGATATCTGATCAGCAAAAGGTATAAGCTATATAGATGTCATTTAATATAGATGTCATTTAATATAGATGTCATTTAATATAAGCTTGTTATATTAATATGTGTGATTCATAATGCTTGTAGGGTTTGGACAAAGCTATAAAAGAACTGATGCCTCATGTAGAACATAGATTCTGCACAAGGCATCTTTATTCAAATTTAAGGAAGACATATCCATCAACTATAGTGAGGAGTTGTTTCGGAATTCTTGTACCGCAACTCATCCCCAAGCTTTCAAGTCGCTATGAAGGAACCGGAGAAGGCTTCAAAGGGAGCCGCAGAGAAGATGAGGCGCTTAGATCCTAAGTTGTGGTGTAAGGCTTACTTTCCAACTCATTCCATGGCAGATAGTCTGAAAACAACATGAGTGAATGCTTCAACTCATGGATTCGAAGGCCGTATATGCCCATCATTGACATGCTTATCAAATTCATGATATGATTATGACTAGGCTTCACCGTAAAAGAGATGCAATGCTAAAAATGATTGCATTATAGTACCTAGAATGAAGAAGGTGCTAGATGAGGCTGTCAGAGAAAGCTCAGGTTTTAGTGTTTTATGGGATGGGAGGGAGAATTATGTGGTTAAAGGGAAGGGTGGTTCTGTGTGTGTAAACCTCAAAAATAGGACTTGTAGTTGTAGAGTGTGGGACTTGACAGGGGTACCCTGTTGTCATGCTGTGACAGCTATACAAGAGTCTAGACAAAATCCAATGGACTTTGTGGCTAAATGGTTTACAAAGGAGACATATATGCACACTTACTCTAATATGTTAGAGGTTTTGAAAGGTGAGGAGTTTTGGGAGGATGTAGAAGGTGACTCACTCTTGCCTCCACTAATTCGCAAAAAACTCAAGGGCAGACCTAAAAAGCTTAGGAGGAGAGAAGGATGGGAGGGTAGTGTGTCAAGTGGAAATTATCAGAGGATGAGTAGAAAGGGGAGGGTGATGCACTGTGGTAACTGTAAACAGGAAGGGCATTATGTCAATAAGTGCCCTACTATACCAGAAAGCTATCAGCAAGTTCAACCTAAGAAAAGAGGTAGGAAAAGAAAGAATGATATGGCTGAAGAACAGCTTATGGATGAACTTATGGATGAAGTGTTGAGAGGGATGATGGATGATGACACACAGACCCAACCACCACAAACACAAGACACACAAATACAGGTTGGTTGTAATGTCTTGTTTGTGAGTACTTTGTATCTTGTTACTTGAATTTGTGAGTGTGCTATTCAATATATAATAAACTAAGATTGGTTGTAATGTCTTGTTTGTGATAGATGTCTACTCCACAGCTTGGTGCACTACAACACATTGGCACTGGGGGCACCCCACCATCATCAACATCTCCACATGGGAGCCAAAAAAGGAGGACTAGATATAACTACTTTAGGAAGGAAAGTGAAGCCATTTGCAACACCAAGACATCTTCAGGAAGCAAAGTGTAGCATGTTGTACTGCTCGCATGTCAGATCTGCTCGATGTTGTACTGCTCGGATGTTGTTGTGATTTTATGAGATATTGTACTGTTCTGGATGTTCTGGATTTTAAGAGACATGTTGTGGTTTTGTTATGAGTAACATGTTGTTCTGGATTTTATGAGACATTTTGTGGTTTTATTATGAATAACATGTTGTTGTGATTTTATGAGATTTTCTATAATGTTGTGGTTTTGTTATGGATTTTCTATAATGTTGTGGTTTTGTTATGGATTTTACTTCCAAATTACCATATGTTGTAGCAGCTTCATTTTGGTTCATATTACCTACTTGTGCAGCATCTGCCCTTACATTTGGTGCAACCTGTGTTGTTGTTTGTTTAACTTCATCTACATGCCTCCTCCTTCTATCTTGCACAGGTACCCATTGTTGCTTGTTAGGTTGATTCCTTCTTTCTATTAACATTCCCAGCAGGTCTGTTGTTTTCATTCCTCTGGAGTTGTACATCGAACAATGAAAACCATTATCCCGTTGATGTATCTCCGCCTTGAGATCTTCCCCATACTTTAAAATAAAAAAGTTTTATTTTTATTTTCTATACTATTTGCATTTCTAATTGATATTACAAACAAAACCAATCAAAAAGGACACAATGAAATCATCAAATGAAACAATTTATTGATCTTTAACTTGCATTTCTAATTGTTATTACAAACAAAACCAACCAAAAAGATTACAATGAAATCATCAAATCGAAACAATTTATTGATCTTTAACTTGCATTTCTAGTTGTTATTACAAACAAAACCAACCAAAAAGATTACAATGAAATCATCAAACCGAAACAATTTATTGATCTTTAACTTGCATTTCTAATTGTTATTACAAACAAAACCAACCAAAAAGATTACAATCGAAATCATCAAACCGAAACAATTTATTGATCTTTAACTTGCATTTCTAATTGTTATTACAAACAAAACCAACCAAAAAAATTACAATGAAATCATCAAAATCAAGACATCTTCAACTTGGCCAACATTTTCTCCTTGTGTGTCAATAAATCGGTAAGTTCTTTGTTCTGCTTTCTCAAAGATTTTGTAGTTCATCCTCCAAAATAAATTTGTTTCTTCAACCATCTTCAATTTGTCCCTCAAAACTGAAGCTTCATCACTTCGTGTCCCTAATTTGTACTTCATCTCTTGAATCACCTCCCTTGCTCTCTCTCGTATATCCGGTTCACCCATTCGAAAAATTTGCAGGTTTCTTTCGGATTCTAACATGACAAAAAAGGGGTATTTCATTAATTTTATCTTGAATTATCTAATCATAAACCAACATATAGTTATTTTATACCTTGTAATTGCGACACCCAAAGAATCTTCTTCCTGGGTCTTGTGTTCCAGGTTTCCATGCTTCCCAACACGGAGCCCAAATTCCACACTTGCATTTCATTGTTTGGTAAAAATTGTTCGCTCCGAGCTGAAATGACCGCTTGAGTTTGAGCTTGAGCAACTCATGGTGGAGCTTGAGGCAGTCATGGCGTCCGCGACGGAACTAAAAGAAAACCGAGATGAAAGAATTAGGGCTTACATCCAAGAATTAGGGCGCCCCGATGAAAGAATATTGGAGATGAGATGGGTTTATGGATAGATCCAAGTATATTGGATCAGTGCCACAACGTTAAAAAATTAAAACACATCAGCATGCCACGTCATTTTTCCGTCCAAATTTCATTTTTTCTAACGTCCGAAACCCAATTGAAAGTTTTTATTTGTCCAATGAGTTGACTGCAAACTTTTTGAGTTCAGTGACCCACCTGCAAGTTGGTGGAGAGTTCAGTGATGTTTTAGCCTATTAACCCCTTTTTTTCATGTCCTCCCGTGCGATGCACGGCGTGAAATGTTAAATATTTTATTATATTAATAATATGTGATCGAATTTCAATAATATTATTAAATTATTATAAAATATACATGAATCAATATACACACACATATACATATACTATTATTTAATTTAATTTCATTTATAAACTCTTATCATGTGATCTAAGGGCACATGATAGGAAAACCGTAAATTAATTAAGCACCGGCATTTATTTTTTCATATAGGACAATATGAGTCTTATATCTAATTTTATAAATAAGAAATTAAATTATGTTTATTGTTATCAACTTTCATTATAGCCGACCCCAAAGAATTTCGGGACTAAGGCTCTGATGTTGTTGTTGTTGTATTATCAACTTTTATTAAAAGTATATAATCGATATTCTTACTAATATAAATTTTTTATATGATTTGACATCAATGTAATATATTTTACTATTTTATAATCAAAACAAAATAATTTTTAAAAATCAAATAATTGTTAAAAAGCTATGAAAATAAACTAAAAATATATTTTTCTTCAATATTCTTATATTTTTATATTGAAATATTTTAATCATCTAAATATATTATAATTATATTTATATTATTTTATATATACTATATGGATGTCAAATTAAAGAGCACGAAGTAAGAATTAATTTGATACATTTTTTTCAAAATTAAAATTGATACATAAAAGTTATAATTGTTTAAACTATTAGTTTAAAAATAAAAAGAATAAAATGAGAGAAAGTTTTTAATCGGTAGATAGTATATAATGGAATAACCTCCTAACCCCCTCCCAAAGTAAACGTCTATTTTTTTAAGATTTTTAAAAAGATGATTAATATGGGGATGACACATGTTTCCTTAGATTTTTTTGCGACTCTCTTTTAATATTAAGTATAGATGTGTAAAAGTTCGATATAAAATATATAAACATGACAGTAATTTATATGATCATTGTATATTTGTAATATTTATATTAATATACTAATATAATTACATATCAGTATACAGGCGAAAGGACGTCATATATTTTTAATAAATATTTAGATTAAGGTCACACATTTTATACTTAATAATATACTATGACGTCCACAATGATACTAATTAATTAGGCATTAAATAAAAATATAATCAACTTATTATATTTGTTTATATAAAATTTTTTTTGCACAAAAAGAAGAATCAATCAAGAAATTATTTTAACTAATAATATATCTCTCTACTGGGAATTGTAAGTCTAACATGTCTATAATTCCTTTTTCAAATATTTTTAAAATAAAATAACTCAATAATCTAAAATTATTATAAGAAGGTGAAACTGAAGTAAAAATATTAATCTTGTAAAAAGATAGATTTACTTCAAATAAATTATTTGAAAATTAACTGATTTTTGTATTTTATATACAAATAATTTAAAATCAAGATATAATGTAATAATTATTCAAAAATAACTTATATTAAAAAAGAAATATTTTATTTATATATATGCCTAAGGAATGTTAAATCAAATATCATAAGGAAAAGATTAATTTAAAATATTAATAATAAAAAATAGAGTTGAGACGATAAAACTATTAACTTCTAAACATTGAGAGAAAAATAAAAAGAAAAAAGAAAAAATTTGGTTCCCATTAACTTTCATTAAAATGTGTAAGAGTTAGTGTATTTTTAAAAAGAAAAGAAAAAGATAATTAATTCAAAAAATCTACATAATGACACGTGTTTTGTACGACTCTCTTTTAATAGTAAAGTAGATAAGAGAAAGTTGTGCGGTTGAGCTCTTTTTTCGCAAACTTATAATTATTGTTAGAATGTTAATTGTCATTATTAGTTAAAAAATAATATTAATATGAACATAAAATAGAAGCTTTCACATGTGTGAAAAAATACTAACAATAAAAAAATGGAAAGAGTATTATTTTTAATTTAAGACCGATAAGTTAAACCAATAACCTAATAAAGAGAAACTTGAAAAGCGGGAAAGATATACTCTCTGCCCGAATATTTCCTTGTTTAATAAATTTAACTCACTAAAAAGTTATTAGTGTTATGAATGAAATATGAATTCCACTATTACCAAATGTGAGGTCTATTATTAAAAATAAAAGTAACAATTATGGACTGATCGAAAAGAAAATTATGGTAAATAAGTTCTGAAATGAGAGAGTTTTTTGAAAAAGATATTCCTCTACAAGCCACCTCCTCCAAGCCACATCTTTCTTTAGGGTCTTTTCAAACCCTACATTGATTGGTTGATCCTAGAAGAAGAATGAACCAACTACTCGGCTCCAATAATAATGGTCACCTCAAGTGTGCCGGGCACCGTCAATGGGCTCCGGGCCGGGGGAAGGGACAGGTACAAAGGCATAATCTTCGTAAGCGGTAGGTTCTTCATCGTACAAATCGGGATTAGGGGGCGCGAAAAATTCAGGCGGCACGGGTGCTCCGAGCATAGCAGCATAAGAGTTGTCGCCATTGATGGGGCCAATGATATCATCGTTAGATTCACCCGCGGGACCATATATGTCAATGATTGGGTCGTCAGATTCACCACCTTGACCATAAGGGTCAATAGTGGCGTCATCCGACCTCCTATCGGAACCGTAGTTCCTGTTGGTGGTGGATGCAGCAGACGGAGCAGTACTGTAAACCACAACAACAAAGAAAACAATGAGGGGAAAAAGAATGATTTTCTTTACCATCTTTTTTTTTTTTTGCTTTGGTGTGTTGATTTCTCTCTCACTCTCTCTCTCCCATTAAAATTAAAAGACAGAACATTAAATGAAATATGAGATCTCAAATGAATAGATATGGGTGGTGTAATATCCGTAATTTTTTTTTTTAGCAGTTTCCATTTTTGGTGTATGTCTATTTTTATCGACTCGCTTGTAACCGTTTCGACATTTTGAATCTATTTTGTTCTTGGAGTTTTTCCATTTGGACGAGTTTTGATGATGTTTTCACGTAATTTCATTTTATGACATGTTTTGCCGTATGAACGTTCGATTCTTGTAAAACTCGTCCGTTTTCGTTGTTTCTTGGTTTGTACAAGTTCGTATGGTTGATTTGGTCATGTGGAGACTTTCGGTTTGTAAATCCGACGTCGTTTCGTGATTTTCGGGCACTTGGCCATTTTTGTAATTTCCTAATAGTTTAGGGAATCTTAGTTTCGTTGTCGCATTACGGACCCTCCGGTGGTCGGAATTGTATTTTCTTTCAGCGCTTAGCTCCGTCTGCCTTGTATGCTTCGCCTATGTTCCCGGATTACGGTCTCGCAGACGCTTCGTGTTTTATACCTCGACAGCAGCTTCATCGGTGTGACATCGCAGCCGAATCTTTGAAGCATGTAGGTAGCGCACGCTACCCTGTTCCCTTGCGTGCGCTACCGATAAGCGATTAGCGACGCTAACCCTATTGTTAGCGACGCTAACGAATGGTGGCGTGAGCCACCGGACTGCCACGTTAGCGCACGCTACATATGGCGATTAGCGTGCGCTAACTTCACAATTATATAAGCCCAATGGCGATTTGAGCAACAGCTTTCATTCTTTTCCCTTCGCTTTTCGACGTGCGACCTCGAGGCGATTTCCATCACCCCGATCGGCGTTCTATTCACATTCCATCACCGTAGAGTCGTGCTAACATATTATCATCAAGATAATCGTCATCCATCATCCGAAATCAAGGTATTTTCGCTCAGAACCCTAACTCGTCAAATTGGGGGTTTTTCCGGTTTTGCTAATTGGAACCGAATTATTCCGGTATGTTATGGTATTCTTCATCGATTCGATTGTTGAATGATTCCAAATCCAATTTCCTTGATTTTAATCCGCGAATTATCGATACGGGAGATTTTGCGTAAACCCTTGCTCGTATCAATTGATCGCCTATTGTCGTATATTGTAACCGGGTTATGGGTGTATTCCAATAGGGTATTGTTGTCCGTTGGGACCGAATCAGATCGATTCTTCATTTAGGAACCGCTGCTTTCCACCCGACCGCTTCGTAGTCGTGTTTCACTTCCGTTTCTTCAAGAATGTCTCAAAGGCAAGTACTTTACATTTGTTTACATGTTCTAGTATTTGAATTATGGCTGTATCGTGGTTGTTGTGGATGGATATGTGTATGTTCACCTAGGGACGGTCCGACGGGGCCTCTAGGGATACGTATTGCCGTGAGTGTGCGTATCGTGAACTGTGGTTAGCCACCCAGGGATGTCCGACGGGGCTCTGCGGGGTACGGTGGCCGTGAGTCTCGTGCCAACGGTTAACTTTGAATTATGATTTGTTGGAGATAATGTGTTTTGTGTTTGTACACCATAAATATTCCGGAATATAAAATGTTTTCAAAAATGATTTTTGACGCATTATTCATCTGATTAGAATGTAGTTCAAATGGATTGTACTTGCACTAGCAGTTGTCGCTAACCCCTTAAATGGGGGAAATACTTTTTGTATTTCAGGTACCGATCGTGGGGACAAACGAGCACTCGAGCCGTATGAGGATGATGGGCAAGCATGATACTGACCAGTAGTCATTTATTGATGTTCATTTCAGTTCATTACTTTTGATGTCTTGTGTTGGGACTTTTGTGTATAAAATTGGTTTAAGTACTCGAGTACTTCTTTTACAAAATTGTTAACGTTGTGTTCCCGTTTTGGGAAGTGGATTAATGTTGGATTTTATTGTCGGATTGTAATCTTATTTGAATTGTCGTATTAGTGATGATTGTTGTCGTTGTCGAATGTCTTGTTTGGTATGTTAGCCTGGTGGATTCCACAGTGTGGGGTCCACGGCGCTGTAATATGCCCCGAATGTCTTGGGGGTGTTACAGAATATGGTATCAGAGCTTAGGTTTATGGATACCTAGGCTGTCGGTCATTTGGGTCTAGTTAAGTGTCGTTTTTGGGACAGTATCACTGTTATGCCGTCATCTCAGTACGCCGGTGCTCGTAAGTTTTCCTAGCTTGACTCATTTCATCGTTATGTTTTATTCCTGTCTTGGTATCTTTTTGCGTTTTGCGTTTGAATTGTACTTACCCGTTGCTTCTTCAGAATTCCTGCTGGTAGAGGACGCGGACGCGGTCGCGGACGCGGTAGGGGACGTGGCACAGCCGGTGGGGCGGCCATGTCCGATCACTCGGGAACTGATTCGGCGATGCCTTCCTTGTCGAACAGTGTTCCCCCTAGTTCCGGAGGTCACAGACTACCGCTAGCTCCGCTAATGCTCATGAGAATGTTGGAGTGGCCAACATTTTACACAGTAGCGAACTGATGACGCCATCGACTCAGCCGCTCGTCGGCCATGCTAATGCCAACCCGGTGCCGCCTCGGGTTCAGCAATGATAAGCTACTTCAGGACGTGATTCGTATGCGTCCTCCGCAGTTTGATGGTGCTTCCGACCCTTCTGGTTGGGAGAATTGGCTGTTCGAGATGGAGAAAGTGTTTGAGGCTGCTAATTGCCCCGAGGAGAGGAAAGTACCCATTGCTCAGTACTTCCTCGCCAAGGAGGCAGCGACGTGGTGGCAAGCGGTGAAACCGCGTGACCGGGCAGCTACGTGGGCAGAGTTCCGGGATCTAATGGAAGACGAATTCTGTCCGTGGCCAGTGAAAGAGGGGAGGATCCGAGCCTTCTTTGAGGCTAAGCCCCAAGATGTACCTATATCTCAAGCCATCAAAGACTACAATCAACAGTTACACTATGTGAGAAACCAAGTCCGCGATGAGCTTGATAAGATCCGCCACTTTGACATGCGGATGAAACCGAGGGTGCGCCACTACATGTCTGGTCTGGGGTGCACGACTTTGAAGGAATATCAGAATAAAGCGATGGCTTACGAGATGTTGTTTTCTGCGACAGAGACGGCAGTTGAAGGAAAGAAGCAGAAGACCTCCGGTCAGTTTTCGGGAGGCAAGTCAGGAGGGAATCCGAAGGCTCAGTCTGGTTCGCGAGTCTTCGGGAGTCAGTCGCCATCAGTTGGTCGAGGAAACGGTTCTAGGTCTGCTCCTGCTGGTTCCGTTCGTGGTCCTACGTGCTTCAACTGCAGTCGTCCGGGCCACATGATGAGTGAGTGTGATAGGCCTCCGATTCAGTGTCTTGCTTGTGGTCATATGGGTCATCGTACTAAGTTTTGTATGGATGCAGCTCGGGCCCCAGTTACTCAGATATCAGCCCCAGCCGCGGGAGAGCCGAGTGTGAATCAGACACCGACAGTTCCTCAGCCGCAGCAGAGTTTTGGTAGAGGTCGAGGTCGTGGTCAGCCTTCTAGAGGGGGAGCTTCTAGTGCGGGGTCTGTTCCGCCCCGTGTGTACGAGATGAGACGAACAGGAGATCCTGACGCGACGATGGCCACAGGTACCGTCCACATCCTTGATCATCCTGTTTCCGTATTGTTCGATTCTGGTGCTACGCATTCTTTTATATCTATGGATTGTGTGCGTCGTCTGCATGTTGATTGCCTTGTTGCTTGTGAGCCTTTTGTTGTTAAACTTCCTAGTGGGGATAGCATCGTGGGGGATCGTGAGGTTAGAGATTTTCCAGTGAGTATCGCGGGGAGGGTTTGGCCTTCTAATCTGATTGCGGTAGATATTAGAGATGAGGATTTGATTCTGGGTGAGGATTGGCTGGACCGTCATGGGGCGATCATGAATTATAGAACGAGGACGGTTTCGATGTTAGCCTCTGACGGTACCGAGCATTCCTTTGTGGGGCGTAAGCGGAGTAGCCAGAGATTACTGATCAGCGCCTTAAAGGCGGTGAGACTTCTTCGAGGAGGTTGCACGGGTTATTGGTGTTACGCTTTGAGATCGGAAGAAGGGGGAGTCGAGCTCTCGTCTATTCCGGTAGTATGTGAGTATCCTGACGTTTTTCCAGATGAGTTGCCGGGTTTGCCACGACCGAGAGGTTGAATTTACCGTCGATTTAGAGCCGGCAAAGACCTATCTCTAAGACGCCGTACCGGATGGCGCCTGCCGAGATGCTTGAGTTGAAGAAACAGTTGGGAGAGTTGCTAGACATGGGATATATTCGACCGAGCGCTTCGCCTTGGGGCGCACCGGTCCTATTCGTAAAGAAGAAAGATGGGTCACTTCGTTTGTGTATCGACTACCGAGAGTTGAACAAAGTGACCATCAAAAACAAGTATCCGCTCCCGAGGATTGATGACTTGTTTGATCAGTTGCAAGGGGCAACCGTGTTTTCGAAGATTGATTTGAGAGCGGGTATTATCGGCTCGAGTGAAGGATACCGACATTAGAAGACGGCCTTTCGGACGAGATACGGTCACTACGAGTTTGTGGTTATGCCTTTTGGGCTAACCAACGCACCAGCCGTGTTCATGCAGCTTATGAACAAAGTCTTTATCGAGTACCTCGATAAGTGTGTAGTTGTTTTTATCGACGACATCCTGATTTACTCGAGGAGCGAGGAGGAGCACGCCCGTCATTTGCATATTGTGTTAGATATTTTGAGAACTCAGCATCTTTTTGCGAAGTTCTCAAAGTGCGAGTTTTGGTTACGGGAGGTTATGTTTCTCGGTCATGTGATCTCGGCCGAGGGAGTTCGTGTGGACCCACATAAGGTAGAGGCAGTGTTGGATTGGGCGCCGCCCAAGAACGTGAAAGAGGTCCGTAGTTTTCTGGGATTAGCCGGGTATTACCGCAGATTCGTAGAGGGGTTCTCTCGCTAAGCTCGACTCGCCTGTTACGTAAGTCAGAGAAGTTTGTGTGGACCGATGAGCGGCAAAATAGTTTTGAGGAGTTGAAGAAGCGGTTGACGACCGCTCCCGTTTTGGCTTTACCGAGTGGTAATGATGGTTTCTCCGTTTATAGTGATGCTTCGGGCCAAGGGCTCGGATGCGTACTTATGCAGCACGGGAGGACGATTGCCTATGCTTCCCGTCAGTTGAAACCGTATGAATTGAATTACCCTACGCACGATCTTGAGTTGGTCGCAGTCGTATTTGCGTTGAAGATCTGGCGTCATTACTTGTATGGCTCGTCGTGTCAGATTTTCACCGATCACAAGAGCCTGAAGTACATTTTCACGCAGAAGGAGCTTAATATGAGACAGAGGAGATGGTTGGAATTGATTAAGGATTACGACCTCGAGATCCTTTATCATCCGGGCAAGGCTAATGTGGTAGCAGATGCCTTGAGCCGGAAATCCAGATCGCTCGGCGCTTGAGCTACTTACGGCCCAGTCGAGACTTCATCGAGAGTTCACGAGGTTGAGCATTGAGGTTGTACTGCTAGAGAGTTCCGGGCAGTTGCGTACTCTTGAGATTACTTCATCTCTGGTCGAGGACATTAAGTCGGGACAGTTGGAGGACCCGATGTTTATTCAGCTTCGAGAGAGTGTAGAGAAAGGGAAAGCCCCGGGATTCGTTATTCATGAGGACGGAGTGTTGAGATTCCGAGGTCGGTTGTGTGTTCCGAACGACTCGGAATTGAGACAGAGCATTATGCGAGAGGCTCATGCGTCACCTTACTCAGTCCATCCGGGCTCGAGTAAAATGTATAAAGATCTGAGGAAGAATTTCTGGTGGAACGACATGAAGAAGGAGGTAATTCAATTTGTAGCTAAGTGTTTGACTTGTCAGCAAGTCAAGATTGAGCATCAGCGGCCAGCCGGGTTATTGAAACCACTTCCCGTTCCGGAATGGAAGTGGGAGGACATCTCTATGGATTTTGTCACGAGTTTACCGAGGACGAAGACTGGTATGAATATGGTATGGGTGATTGTAGACCGACTGACTAAGTCGGCACATTTTCTGGGCATCAAGGATACTTGGGGTCCAGAAAAGTTGGCTCGTATTTTTATCACTCAGATAGTGAGGCTTCATGGTACGCCGAGACCATTATTTCGCAGAGATGGCCGATTTGTATCGCATTTTGGCAAAGGTACATAAGGCATTGGGGACTCCTACGCTTTGAGCACTTCGCTCCATCCCCGCATCGACGATCCAACGTACCATTCAGACGTTCGAGGATTTGTTGCGCGCGTGTGCGTTAGATTGGAGTAGTGACTGGGAGGATCATTTGGCCTTAATCGAGTTTATTTATAATAATAGCTGGCACGCGTCGATTAAGATGGCACCGTATGAGGCACTTTATGGTCGACGTTGCCGATCACCGATATGTTGGGATGAGCCGTCCGATTTGGTTGGCACCGAGCCGGACCTTGTGTTGGAGACGAGGGAGAAAGTTGAATTGATTAGAAAGAGGATGTTGGCTGCTCAGAGTCGACAAAAGTCTTATGCGGATGTTAGGCGTAGACCTTTGGAGTTTGAGGTGGGAGATCATGTTTTGTTGAGAGTATCTCCGACGAAAGGAGTTTTCCGTTTTGGGAAGAAGGGGAAACTCAGCCCGAGATATATTGGACCTTTCGAGGTATTGGAGAGAGTCGGTGAGTTAGCGTACCGTTTGGCTTTACCCCCGTCGCTGAGTCATGTTCATAGCGTATTTCACGTTTCCCAGTTGAGGAAGTACGTTCCGGACCCGTCCCACATTATTGACTTTGGGGACGTGGAGATCGAGAAGGATGTTACGTTTGAAGAGAGGCCCGTCACTCGGAGCGTCGTGACAAGCTTAAGGCACAAAACCATTCCTTTGGTTAAGATGCAATGGTCGAGGCACGAGTAGAAGAAGCGACGTGGGAGCTAGAGGAGGATATGCGTCGAGATACCCGCGCTTTTTGATTCTTAAGTTTCGGACGAAACTTTATTTTAGAGGGGAGAATGTAATATCCGTAATTTTTCTTTTTTAGCGCTCAGCTTTGGTGTATGTCTATTTTTATCGACTCGCTTGTAACCGTTTCGACATTTTGAATCTATTTTGTTCTTGGAGTTTTTCCATTTGGACGAGTTTTGATGATGTTTTCACGTAATTTCATTTTATGACATGTTTTGCCGTATGAACGTTCGATTCTTGTAAAACTCGTCCGTTTTCATTGTTTCTTGGTTTGTACAAGTTCGTATGGTTGAGTTGGTCATGTGGAGACTTTCGGTTTGTAAATCCGACGTCGTTTCGTGAATTTCGGGCACTTGGGCCATTTTTGTAATTTCCTAATAGTTTAGGGAATCTTAGTTTCGTTGTCGCATTACGGACCCTCCGGTGGTCGGAATTGTATTTTCTTTCAGCGCTTAGCTCCGTCGTCTTGTATGCTTCGCGTCTATGTTCCTGGATTCGGTCTCGTCAGACGTTTCGTGTTTTATACCTCGACGCAGCTTACTGCTGGTGTGACATCAGCAGGCCGAAGCTGCTGTGTAGGTAGCGCACGCTACCCTGTTCCCTTGCGTGCGCTACCGATAAGCGTTAGCGACGCTAACCCCTATTGTTAGCGACGCTAACGAATGGTGGTAGTAGCCACCGGACTGCCACGACCCGTTAGCGCACGCTACATATGGCAGTTAGCGTGCGCTAACTTCACAATTATATAAGCCCAGCGGGCAGTTTTCAGAGCAACAGTTTCATTCTTTTCCCTTCGTTTCTTCGACGTGCGACCTCAGAGGCGATTTCCATCAGTCCTGATCGGCGTTCTATTCACATTCCATCACCGTAGAGTCGTGCTAACATATTATCATCAGCATAATCGTCATCCATCATCCGAAATCAAGGTATTTTCGTCTAGAACCCTAACTCGTCAAATTTGGGGGTTTTTCCGGGTTTTGCTAATTGGAACCGAATTATTCCAGTATGTTATGGTATTCTTCACCGATTGTGATTGTTGAATGATTCCAAATCCAATTTCCTTGATTTTAATCCGCGAATTATCGATACGGGGAGATTTTGCGTAAACCCTTGCCCGTATCAATTGATCGCCTATTGTCGTATATTGTAACCGGGGTTATGGGTGTATTCCAATAGGGTATTGTTGTCCGTTGGGACTGAACTGTACTGATTCTTCATTTAGGAACCGTCGTTTTCCACCCGGACCGTTCGTAGTCGTGTTTCACTTCCGTTTCTTCAAGAATGTCTCAAAGGCAAGTACTTTACATTTGTTTACATGTTCTAGTATTTGAATTATGGCTGTATCGTGGTTGTTGTGGATGGATATGTGTATGTTCACCTAGGGACGGTCCGACGGGGCCTCTAGGGATACGTATTGCCGTGAGTGTGCGTATCGTGAACTGTGGTTAGCCACCCAGGGATGTCCGACGGGGCTCTGCGGGGTACGGTGGCCGTGAGTCTCGTGCCAACGGTTAACTTTGAATTATGATTTGTTGGAGATAATGTGTTTTGTGTTTGTACACCATAAATATTCCAGAATATAAAATGTTTTCAAAAATGATTTTTGGCGCATTATTCATCTGATTAGAATGTAGTTCAAATGGATTGTACTTGCACTAGCAGTTGTCGCTAACCCCTTAAATGGGGGAAATACTTTTTGTATTTCAGGTACCGATCATGGGGACAAACGAGCACTCGAGCCGTATGAGGATGATGGGCAAGCATGATACTGACCAGTAGTCATTTATTGATGTTCATTTCAGTTCATTACTTTTGATGTCTTGTGTTGGGACTTTTGTGTATAAAATTGGTTTAAGTACTCGAGTACTTCTTTTACAAAATTGTTAACGTTGTGTTCCCGTTTTGGGAAGTGGATTAATGTTGGATTTTATTGTCGGATTGTAATCTTATTTGAATTGTCGTATTAGTGATGATTGTTGTCGTTGTCGAACGCCTTGTTTGGTATGTTAGCGCAGTGGATTCCAGTGTGAGTCGCGTGGCATTGTAATATCTTGAACGCCTCGGGTGTTACGGTGGTGTGTGCTGACAGGACATGACAGGACAAGACAGGTAGAATAATCGTGGATGTTGTCCGATGGAGAGTAAAGGTCGACATGCAAAGTTTACTTAGATTTTCTTAAAACCATTGATCTACTTGAGAGATTTGCACCCCAAAAATAGGTATGAAAAAAACGAAATGGCATCATTAATTAGGAATCATCTTAATTACTTTGTGTGGCAAGCAGAATTTTGTGTGTCATCTGTAAAAATGGGTGATATCCATTCCGGTGGAATTCATGTTAATGACTCAAATACCCGACAAATTGTATCTCGCACTCTATAAGCACCTAGTAAAGTGTTCACCTTATCGTATTGAGAATAATATACATTTGTTTATACTTTCAGTATGTATAAATATATATATCATTCTTTCCATATGTAGCAATATGAGCAACTTGTTAGATGTTTGTGGGATGCAGGATATACATGCTACAAATATCCACCAATCAAGATCTCATATTCCAAGATTATATATTATTGCCTACCATTCTATTATAGTTAGGACGTCTCCACAATTTTGGAGGTCCTAGACACATATTACCTCTTTTACGTTCAAAACTTTTACGTTTACTAATTTTTCTTTAATTCTTTAGAAGTTTATATTTATCACTTTTACATACTCACATCAAACAATCACAATCACATCACTTGATCTTAACCACACACTTAACATCAATATATTTTCAATCTTCATCACATTTACTGTCACTACTTACACAACTCAACGATCTATCACATCCATATTTAGCAAAAAATCTCCAAAATCACACTATCTGTCAAGCTTTAAACGGGACAGATGAAATAATATATTTTTATGGAAGATTGAAAAGAATTAAAATAAATGGCACTTGTGATGATACAATTAGATATCAAAAAAGTTCTCAAAAAGTATAATTTACTCGCTTTCATCTTTTTTTTTTGTAGCAATAAAAGGTGAAATCCCTCGCCCTCCACCTCCTACCCGACAAGTGGTGGAGAATTAAATCACATGACTCAACTACCACTAGGTGAATAGCAGTCTGTCACAGTGCGAGCCTATCCTCCACATTGAAGGGATAAAACTCCCACATCATTGCGGCGCTGACTCGAACTCGCGTCTCAGAAGAATCTGCACCGAGAGGCAGGTTAATGAACTGCGTGCGGATATTTTTTTTATTTTTTTATTTTTATTTTTTTTCACAATATTTACTATATGTCCGCCATATATTTCTAACTACAAATTACAATCATTACATTTATATCTTACATCCGTTCACACTATCGAAATTCAAATTTTATTTTTCTCAAAAACCAATCACTATCATTTGTGGCATATTCATTTTAAATTATTTTTTCTCTATTTATATATTTTTACCTATATTTAAAGTTTCAAAAATAACAATTGAGGCCCCAAAATACGGCAGGCGGCCCTAGATTTTTACCAGCATACTCCAGGGGTGTTCAAAACTGGATATTCGAAAATTCGGATATCCAAAATTCAGATTGTAGATTTTGATATCCGATATCCGTATCCGAAAAAAAATTTCGAAATATTTTTTTTCTGCTTAATTTTTTACAACTATTTAAATATAAACTCAATCAACAAGTTATCTTAAATAAATAGTACCACAATACCAATTCAAATCAATAGAAGTAAATATTTTTATATTATTTGCCAAACAAAGTGTATACTTCATATTATTTAAAATATAAAAAAATAAGATACGATGATTGATTATATTCGTCACGAATTGAAGAATAAATAATAAAATGAAAAGTTGTACTAATCACCAAGCATGGATCAAAATAACATACTAAGGCCCTGTTCTTTTGGACTTATTTTGATTTAGTTGATTGATTCGATTCGATTCGGTCGATTCGGTTGATTCAGTCCATTCGATTCGATTCGATTGATTCGATTCATTATTATTATTATTGTTGTTGCTGTTGTTGATTACTATTATTATTTTTATTATTATTATTATCATTGTTATTATTATTATTTGTGACATTTGATATTTTTGTGACATTTGGGATATTTGGGGCATATTTATTATTATTATTATTGTTATTAGGATTGTAATTAATTATATTATTATTACATTGTATTTAATATTATTTTATTATTTTTCTTATTATTTTATTATATTTATTATTTTTAATAATTATATTATTATTATTTACTCTTAACATATATTTCAATTCAATTCGATTCAGTCAATTCGATTCGATTCGATTCGATTCAGATCAATTCGATTCGATTGATTCATTCAATCCAAAAGAACAGAGCCAAACTTGTTCTAGAATCTACGGAGTTGTTATCCTCTAAACATAATTATAACCAAGAAAGACAGATTGTTCACATACAATTAAAAAAAATAAAAAGATCGCAAAGATAAACTTAATGTGAGACTTAGAATCTTCGTTTCTGTCTCTTCTGCATGTTTCCTCTATCTCAGGGGCGGAACACCGAACACCATAGGGACCTTTGGGGGCCATGGCTAGGGGTGTTCATAATCGGGTACCCGGAAAACCGGGTACCCGAAAAACCGGACATCAATTTTAGCGGCCCGCGGCCGATAAATCGGGTGCGTTTTAAAGTGCATTTGTTCGTCGGGCCAATTGATACTCTGACCGAATTGTAATTGTATTTTGCACAATTCTAAATTATAAAAATAAAATAACTTTTACAAAAACCCAACAACTCTACTTAATAATTAATACATCAAAATCAAATAACTCATCAAATCACATATGCATCAATCCAAAATGAATTACAATAATTTAAAACAACATAAGAAATTAAAGTTTCAGTACAAAATCAAATAAAAAGTCCCATTTCAAGACAAAAGAACGGTCGACACGATTTCCAGCTAACGCCAACGCCGCTAATGCCATCAACAGTCGACACGATTTCCAGCTCAAGAGGTCACATTGAGCCTGTAGTATAATTATGAAACATGTAAGCTATAGTACAAGCCTTTAAGGTGCACATTTCAACTCATAAGAAATATGAACTAATTATATCATTTACAATTCAAAGGTAGAGAAAATAGGGATAAAGTACTAGCCTGCTTCATATGTTATATCTGAACCGTCGTCACTAGTCTCATCAATTATGATTATCGGTTGCTTGGAAATTAAAACTTTCATACCTACAAAAAGATGCAGAAAAATACAGAAAATATTAGCAAACAAAAGATGCAGAAAAAAAAATGACACTGGACAAAAAATAACACTGCACAAAAGATGTTTGGACAAGAAAGATGTCTGCACAAAAGATGTATGCACAAAAGATGTCTGGACTGCACAAAAGATGTCTGGACACTGGATCAAAAACAAAAAATGGTATATACTAGTTACTGGACAAGAAATAAAGAAAGAATACACTGGACAAAAAATGGTATATACTAGTTAGTTACTGGACAAGAAATAAAGAAAGAATACACTAGTATATTAGTTACAAAAAATGGTATATACTAGTATTTTCAATGTGCCTGGACAAGAAAGAAACACTGGACAAAAAAAGAAAGAATACACTGGACAACTGGACCAAAACCAAAAAATGACACTGGACAAGAAATAACACTAGACAAAAGATGCAGAAAATATACACAAAATATTAGCAAACTAAAAGATGCAGATTAAGCAGAATACACTTGACAACCATTTGAAATCTTTTTTTTTTTCTGTTTTTATAGTAAGTTACGGATTAAGCACAAAAATGATACTAAAGTAAATAAAAGATGCAGAAAGTTACCTTCTCCTTCTTCCATAGTTTCCAAATCAACCATATTTTCCTCTATATTTATTGGTTCATGAGATGCACGCATATAATCTTGAGAACATATAAGAGCTTCAACCATCCTTGTGTAACACCCCCAGAATACGACCGGGAATGTTACACGCCGTAAACCCTTATCACAAGGATCTACCAGGCTAAACTCCAAAAGACTACTCGATGATTGACCGACCGGGGTCAAAATTAAATAGAAAACAGACCGATAAGGTCATAAACCAATTCAGAAACTAACGACATTCATATTACAATGACAACAATAAATTTAATAAATGATAACTACACCCATGCAAGGGTGAATACTCGAACGACGGAGAAATACCGACCAAAATGATACAAAAGAAAAGACTCTGACTCTGGTGTGATTAGCATCGCTGCCTTCCATCTCCTTCCAAGCCAATCCCGTGATCGCTCCCGATTGCCAAAACTCGAGCGCATAACAGCACTCCACCCCGAAAACTCGGGGGTTAGCAAGGAATTTTGCTAGTGCAAGTACATAATGTTCAAGATATACGAATAATAACAACACAAAATTCAACCGCCGTGAAGCCTTAACACAAATCATACATTCCCACAGTCAGCACAGAATAACACTCGTATACACGAGGTGAAAGGTAATCACATAGTCATATTCTCCTTACGGAAAATAACATTCATGAAACTTTAAACGAGCCCAAGGAGTCAGGAAGATCCCTCTTGTAAAAGGAAAAATATTTTAATAAGATAGTTTGCAATCATTATTGTTGACTCGGATCGTTCCGGGGTTTTTAAAATCGAATGGGAATACTTTTGGAAATAATTTCAAAAACACTCGGGTCCTTGACCCAACGTATGGAAAACGATTACACAAAAACCAAGTCAACTTATTTGGGGTTCTCGACCCAGTTTATAGAACACCGTCACAAACGAAATCATTATAACATCTCACAGGGTCCTCAACCCATTCCAAATAACATCATCGTGAAATCAATCATCTCAACGTTCCACAGGGTCCTCGACCCAATACACAGAATAGCACCACAATACAATCAAAGGCACAAAACTCTCATTCGACATATCCTGCTCAAGACCCCCGATTAATTAACCCTCGAAGATTTCGTCAAACCTCCGTGGTTAACTAACCCTGATACCAACGCTTTAAAAACAATTTGAAACAAGCTTTCAAAAACATGAATTGCGGTCTGTATCGAGACAAATATTAAAAAGTGAGTTGAAAGAATTGAGATACGAACATCGTTCGGTAACGGGGTCTTAGCTATCACTCAAATACCCGTAACCAATAAGCCTGCCAGGCGCCTCCACTGCACACCTGTGCACCGGCGTTCACTCCACTATGTCGGCCGCTCCTTGAACATGTCACCGCACCGGCGTCACTCCCGCAAGAGCCGCCTTGACACACGCATTAGGTGACCGGCGTTCACCACCCATATGGAGCCGCACATTGCGGCGTACACCGTGCCGAGTACACCGCCCCGCCCTCAGAGGTTCCCGGATATGACGTTTCTCACAACAAGCATTCACATTGTTCAAGCATCAAGCACACGGACAATTGTCACAACAAATTTTCAACTCGGTACATCAAGTCACACAATTTCTCCGCCAGTCCATATCCACACAAATAAACAATAACACGCACATTATCAATCAAACTCAATCAACACCGCACATATATCTCTATGTAGCGACTCAACCGAATATACACACATTTATACGTATATATATATATATATATATATAAATATATAACCTCACTATATTATATGAATAACTATGGTTCGCCCATCAATCCAAGTTGAGTACGTCAACTAAGGTTAGAATTCAACACTCGTCGATCACCGACATAAACATATATATTAATATACGTATATACATACATATATTTAACATGTAACTATATATATAAACACACATATATATATATATATATATATACACATACATGTTTATACCTCCATATAAACTCATACACTTCGACAACAATGATTTCACGCAGTTACAATTCGTATATCGAGGTACTTGCCTTGGTAATACGACGCGAAGGAGACGACGAAGGAATAGGTTCCGGTCCGAACAATCCCCTCAAATCCGACCCTAACACAATAGTGATATAAAACCAATTTCAACACCATGAATACGAAGAAATTCATCCTAGTTCTACCCGTTGGGACAATTCATCGGACACCACGCGTGCATAAGGAAAAGAAATCGGTCAACGGTGGAATAACGGGATTTCATCCCAACCAATAACAAGAAAACCAAGGGTTACGAGTATATTATCAAAATCTAACAACAACATCGGTAAATTCGAATTAAAACACAAGATCACCACCAAACCCTCCCCAAAATCATACTAGGATTGAAGGAGTTCTTACCTCTTGAAGATTCAATCCCTATAATCCGAAGAACACGTGCTAAATCCACAATCCGAGCTAAACGATTGAAGGAGGATGAAGAAAATAAAACACTCAAATGATTTGTGAGGTAAAAACCCTCCCTCCGGCTCTCTCTCTCGGTTGCAGGTGAAGAAACGGGGAAAAATGAGCTGAAATGCCGAGAAAACGAATTTATAGGGCGGACAGACTCGACCGTGTCCAACATGACACGGTCGTGGCGCGCAATCGGCGGCGGGGACTCGACCGTGTCTGCATGACACGGCCGTGTCGCGAAGGCGCTCGGCATCGACTCGGCCGTGTCTGGAACACGGCCGAGCCTGCAGCGGTGGCTACGGCTTATCCGGACGAGTGCAGCACGGCCGTGCTGGGCGACACGGCCGGGTCTCGAGGCGATCGCTTCCGGCTTATCCGGAGGAGTACGACACGGGGCGTGTCGGACGACACGGCCGAGTCCGGCGGCAAGGATCGCCAAATGAGCGGGTGAGCTAAAACGACCATAACTCTCTCGTCCGGACTCCGATTGACTCACCGTTTGAACCATTGGAAGGCTAATTCGATGCTCTATAATATTGCAAGGATTTGGAATTTTTGGAGTTACCAAAAATTAATGGTGATCTAACAAAGTCGAACTCGTACGCGGAAAAGTCGCTAAAGAACACGGAACTCAACAAAACGACACCGAAACAAGCTCGGACATCAAAAAGTGCAGAATAAAACATTCCCAGAATGACGAAACGGTCTTAAGCGAGTTGTCGAAACGGACCTCCGGCGAAAAATGAAAATTACTGGGAATCGAAATTGCGGGTATTACATTCTACCCTCCTTAAAAGAAGTTTCGTCCCGAAACTTAAAATAGAGAGCGGCGGAACAATCAAGGAAATAACTACTTGCCCAGCCCCAAATCATCACGAGCAATGCGCGAATGCGGGGTTCTAAAATGTAAGTGAACACGATAAGTCGGGGTGGAGGAGTATGAATTTGGATACCAAAGCTCCCCGAGTTAAGAAAATCACAAAATAGTTCAGACGTCCTGAAAATCATGTTTCGAGCTCGACCAACCGCATCCAAGTTCAAAACATATTCGGAAGTGCTAAATACACGCGTGGGAATAATAGTTCCGAACAAATTTTGCAAGAATTAGGTTCAGATATGGAAAGACCACAATAATTCACGGGTTACTGACTCCAAATTCGTTCGGAGGACGCAGCTAAGTAGAACAAGATAGTTTAAAATCGTCGAGAGGATTATAATTGAGTTACCAACAATGAAAAATCATACAATGCCGAAAATACCAAAGAAAGTACGGGTAATACGCATCCGCATACTAAAAGGTATTTCGATCCCAAACTTAGAACAACAAGAGTTGGAAGTATAGAGCAATGAAATGAAGAACGATCAAAGTCACGATTGTTCAAAACAGCAACAATTAGGACATATTGCAAAATATTCATCCTCCCATGTTAGGCTCTTCAGAAGGAAACATAGGGTTTCGGGACATTCTCCAGTCACTAGCTCTGCTCTCTCTCAGGGCGGCATTCTTTGCCAATTCAGAAACTATCTCACAATGCTTCTCCCGATGACCTTCACACCCGCACCGGTAACAAGTCAAGAGTGGAAAGGGACAATTCACACGAACATGTCCCTGACGATTGCAGTTGAAGCACCCTCCCTTCTTACCGAGAGTCACTGATGCTGGCTTGGGATTCCAAGAGCTCACTCCCGATCGCGAAGACGACGCGTTCGAACGACGTGGGGGTTTGGGAGCCTTAGACTCTTCACCGCTCAAAAACTTCCCAGATGTCCTCCGTCTCTTGGCTTCGCTCGAGGGCTCGACCACTGAGGAGATTTCATAGGATATCGTTTGATTTAGATACTCCTTCACCGTAGCATGGATCGTGGTCGTACGAACCACCTTGCCGCTTCCATTTCCATCATCACGTCCACGTCCGTCGTGGCTCGACATACTAATACGAGATAGTACCATTCAAAGATTATCAAATAATCGATGACAAAGATACCACCCTAATCAACGCAAGGTTTAGTTAACATCTAAAGAATAACGGTAATATCATAAAGCATAAAGTTTTATGAAGTCAAGTTCGAGTTCCACGACGAGGACGATCATTATATGTATGCACTTAATGAAATCAAATTTTTGAAAAAGGGGCTAGTCACGTTGCGCCCAAGACTTGTAAACACTGTCTTTTATTTCGGAAGAGGAAGTTTACATAATGACTCTAAAAATTATATTCGAGTGATGAATAAAAGAAAAAAAAAAATCAAAAATTAATTTGTAACTAATTTGAAATATTTTGAAAATGTTGAGTCCCAAATATCAAAATTTTGAAAGTCTTTCCTCTTCTTCAAAAATGTTTATTCGAAAGGATTCTCCACCGAGATACGTGACCATTTAACATGACGATATTAAATCATGGCTTTACACAATGTTAGAAAATTTCAAAGCATTACTTTAAAATATTCGTGATACTACTGGCCGTGGGCCGTCGAACCCACCAGCTAAAAATCATTTTAAAAAAATGATCAAAATGCCAAAAAGGTCAAGTCGGTAATATTCTCAAATACTCACAAAAGTCATTTATAAAATGTCAAATACCGTCATAAGAATACTATCAAAACATGCAAGACCAAAATATCAAAACTCAGTTTGCAAGATAACAAAAACCATCTTAAAATACTCATGCGGTGGAGAAAATTATCATTCGTAAATTCATTCTAATAAAGTACCGAAACAGATAAACATGTTCGACTTCCACGTAATATCCTAAAACGATAATATCACCAACAAGTTCCAATTCCTAGTTCACATTAAGCATATTAGCACAATGTAATCAAATACGTGTATAAGGGGACTTACGATCGGGAGGCTTACCATCACGGATTGCCGGAAGATGATGTCGGAACCACGATACTAATCACAACTCTGATGCGCGCGACTTACACAAGACATGGACTTTACCCAACGGCCTAGGTTTTTCGCAAACCTGGCTCTGATACCATAAATGTAACACCCCCAGAATACGACCGGGAATGTTACACGCCGTAGACCCTTATCACAAGGATCTACCAGGCTAAACTCCAAAAGACTACTCGATGATTGACCGACCGGGGTCAAAATTAAATAGAAAACAGACCGATAAGGTCATAAACCAATTCAGAAACTAACGACATTCATATTACAATGACAACAATAAATTTAATAAATGATAACTACACCCATGCAAGGGTGAATACTCGAACGACGGAGAAATACCGACCAAAATGATACAAAAGAAAAGACTCTGACTCTGGTGTGATTAGCATCGTCGTCTTCCATCTCCTTCCAAGCCAATCCCGATCGCTCCGAGCCGCCAAAACTCGAGCGCATAACAGCACCCACCCCGAAAACTTCGGGGTTAGCAAACTGAATTTTGCTAGTGCAAGTACATAATATTCAAGATATACGACAAGAATAACACAAAATTCAACCGCCGTGAAGCCTTAACACAAATCATACATTCCCACAGTCAGCACAGAATAACACTCGTATACACGAGGTGAAAGGTAATCACATAGTCATATTCTCCTTACGGAAAATAACATTCATGAAACTTTAAACGAGCCCAAGGAGTCAGGAAGATCCCTCTTGTAAAAGGAAAAATATTTTAATAAGATAGTTTGCAATCATTATTGTTGACTCGGGTCGTTCCGGGGTTTTTAAAATCGAATGGGAATACTTTTGGAAATAATTTCAAAAACACTCGGGTCCTTGACCCAACGTATGGAAAACGATTACACAAAAACCAAGTCAACTTATTTGGGGTTCTCGACCCAGTTTATAGAACACCGTCACAAACGAAATCATTATAACATCTCACAGGGTCCTCAACCCATTCCAAATAACATCATCGTGAAATCAATCATCTCAACGTTCCACAGGGTCCTCGACCCAATACACAGAATAGCACCACAATACAATCAAAGGCACAAAACTCTCATTCGACATATCCTGCTCAAGACCCACGATTAATTAACCTTAGAAGATTTAGTCAAACCTCCGTGGTTAACTAACCCCGATACCAACGCTTTAAAAACAATTTGAAACAAGCTTTCAAAAACATGAATTGCGATGCAGACGAGACAAATATTAAAAAGTGAGTTGAAAGAATTGAGATACGAACATCGTTCGTAACGGGGTCTTAGCTATCACTCAAATACCCGTAACCAATAAGCTGCCAGGCGCCTCCACCGCACACTGTTCACCGGCGTTCACTCCACTATGTCGGCCGCTCCTTGAACATGTCACCGCACCGGCGTCACTCCCGCAAGAGCCGCCCCTTGACACACGCATTAGGTGACACCGGCGTTCACCACCCATATGGAGCCGCACATTGCAGCGTACACCAGGCCGGAGTACACCGCCCGCCCTCGAGGTTCCGGATATGACGTTTCTCACAACAAGCATTCACATTGTTCAAGCATCAAGCACACGGACAATTGTCACAACAAATTTTCAACTCGGTACATCAAGTCACACAATTTCTCCGATCTATATCCACACAAATAAACAATAACACGCACATTATCAATCAAACTCAATCAACACCGCACATATATCTCTATGTAGCGACTCAACCGAATATACACACATTTATACGTATATATATATATATATATAAATATATAACCTCACTATATTATATGAATAACTATGGTTCGCCCATCAATCCAAGTTGAGTACGTCAACTAAGGTTAGAATTCAACACTCGTCGATCACCGACATAAACATATATATTAATATACGTATATACATACATATATTTAACATGTAACTATATATATAAACACACATATATATATATATATATACACATACATGTTTATACATCCATATAAACTCATACACTTCGACAACAATGATTTCACGCGATTCTGATTCGTATATCGAGGTACTTGCCTTGGTAATACGACGAAGGAGACGACGAAGGAATAGGTTCCGGTCCGAACAATCCTCAAATCCGACCCTAACACAATAGTGATATAAAACCAATTTCAACACCATGAATACGAAGAAATTCATCCTAGTTCTACCGTTGGGACAATTCATCGGACACCACGCGTGCATAAGGAAAAGAAATCGGTCAACGGTGGAATAACGGGATTTCATCCCAACCAATAACAAGAAAACCAAGGGTTACGAGTATATTATCAAAATCTAACAACAACATCGGTAAATTCGAATTAAAACACAAGATCACCACCAAACCCTCCCCAAAATCATACTAGATTGAAGGAGTTCTTACCTCTTGAAGATTCAATCCCTATAATCCTAATAACACGTGCTAAATCCACAATCAGAGCTAAACGATTTAAGGAGGATGAAGAAAATAAAACACTCAAATGATTTGTGAGGTAAAAACCCTCCCTCGGCTCTCTCTCTCTCGGTTGCAGGTGAAGAAACGGGGAAAAATGAGTGAAATGCCGAGAAAACGAATTTATAGGGCGGACAGACTCGACCGTGTCCGACATGACACGGTCGTGGCGCGCAATCGGCGGCGGGGACTCGGCCGTGTCTGCATGACACGGTCGTGTCGCGAAGGCGCTCGGCATCGACTCGGCCGTGTCCGGAACACGGTCGAGCCTGCAGCGTGGCTCGGCTTATCCCGGACGAGTACGGCACGGCCGTGCTGACGACACGGTCGGGTCTGAGGCGATCGCTTCCGGCTTATCCGGACGAGTACGACACGGGCCGTGTCGGACGACACGGCGAGTCCGGTCAGCGATCGGCGAATGAGCGGGTGAGCTAAAACGACCATAACTCTCTCGTCCGGACTCCGATTGACTCACCGTTTGAACCATTGGAAAGCTAATTCGATGCTCTATAATATTGCAAGGATTTGGAATTTTTGGAGTTACCAAAAATTAATGGTGATCTAACAAAGTCGAACTCGTACGCGGAAAAGTCGCTAAAGAACACGAAACTCAACAAAACGACACCGAAACAAGCTCGGACATCAAAAAGTGCAGAATAAAACATTCCCAGAATGACGAAACGGTCTTAAGCGAGTTGTCGAAACGGACCTCCGGCGAAAAATGAAAATTACTGGGAATCGAAATTGTGGGTATTACACCTTGGAGTCAAAGAGATTCGGAAAGAGTCAAGTACACGCCCTCCCGTGCTAAAGGCGGACTCTGAAGCTACTGTTGAAACAGGGATTGCTAATATGTCACGAGCCATTTTCATAAGAATGGGATAACTCTTTCTTTGTGCTGACCACCAATCCAATATATCAAATTTCTCGTCAATATCATCATCACATTCTGGTTCATCACCCAAATACTTTTCCAATTCAGTCTTTGAAATAAAAGAATCCATATTCACATTTTCCCTCTTATAATCCTTTCTCAAGCTTATCCTCTTGACTCCCATTCCACCATCACCCACAAGAGAAGGTGTTAAAGCCAAAGAAGATGACACAATTTGCTTTGGCTGAGCTTCAGATGATGCATAGAAATCAAATAAAGTTTCCAACACATGTTTAATCCGGTGACACAAGACAACTGACGAGGCTTCAGCATAAGATCGACGAAAAATATACTCAACATAATTCAATTTGTGCCTAGGATCAAGAACCAATGCAATGAACATCAAAATATTAACATTCGTAACATTTGACCAATACTTGTCAAACTTACCCTTCATTTGCAAGGCCATATTCTTAAGGCCCTCATTCTCACTGTTAGTATAATCAGAAATCTCATAACCGATATCATATATATGTTCAACAAGAGAATTACCCGTCACATATCGAGAATCGGATAATTTCAACGTAGCTTCATAAAAAATACCAAGAAAAGGCAAGAAACAAGCAACTCTATCCCATTCCATATCATCGGGTGCACCACCCACCTTCCTAAGTTCCTTAGTATAAGGAGTATACTTAGTTTTCAAATTCTTAAAAGCCTTCCTAAACTCCAAAGCTGTCTTAAGCATCAAATAAATGGAATTCCATCTCGTTTCAATGTCCAAACAAACAAGGCCTTTACTTTTCAAGTTTTCTTCTTCAACACAAGACTTAAACTTCTGAAGCCTAGAAGGAGAGGACCTCACATATTTTACTGCAGCACGGACTTTAACAATAGCAACATCAACCTCTTTCAAACCATCTTTGACAACCAAATTCAAAATATGTGTTGCACACCTCATATGTAAAAATTCTGCATCTAACACACATCCATCCCACAATTTAGCAACTTTTTTCAAGTATCTTATTGCTACATCATTTGAACTAGCATTATCAACAGTCACAGTCAAAATCTTCTTCAGACCCCATGCTAGCAAACATTTTTCGACACTCTTACCAATAAAGTCTCCAGAATGACCACCAACTTGACAAAAGTTAATGATTCTCTTATGCAATTTCCAATTATCATCAATAAAATGAGCAGTGAGACACATATATGATAAATTTTGACTAGAAGTCCATGTGTCAGTGGTAAGAGAAACCCTTGAAGTGAAATTCTCAAAAAACTTCTTTAAAGTTTCTACCTTTTCAATATAAAGTGCATAACAATCTCTCGTAACAGTAGGACGTGACGGAAGAATAAAATCAGGAATAGCAACCTTGCAAAACAAGATAAAACCCTCTCGTTCAACGAATGAAAAAGGCAACTCATCAATAATCAACATCCTCACAAGAGCCCTTCTAATCTCATTCTGATCATACCGCCATAACTTAGGAATATTAACAGTCTCAACACTCCCATCACTGTTAACTTTTGTTCTAGATTCAAAATCCAAGATGGTTTGCCTTTTATCCAAGTTAAAAGGAGCTTTCTTACACCTATCGGTGTGACGAGACATTGCATTAGTTCCATTTTTAGCCGAACAACTAATCAAAGACGAACAATAAGAACATTTTGCATGATCTTTATCACCACAAATTTCAATAAAATGTTCCCAAGCACCTGATTTTATTTTCCTTGTGGTCGCTCCTTTAGAAACTTCTGTGGAGCTGCTGGTGCGTTTCTTCTTTTTCTTCTTCTGTGTTTGAGTCTCTGCCACTGCCACCATCACTATCTCAGGCTCTACATCTTTGGAAGTGATATCGATCAAATGATCATCACTGTTATCCCCACACCGTGACTGTGACATACTCTGTATTAAAAAATTAGACAACATCAATTAAATTACATAAATATTTACAGAATAAAAAGGAAATCAATTTGGTCAAAATATTTACAGAAATCAATTAAATTACGGAAATATTTACAGTGTTATCATTCCTGCAATTCATTCCAGTATGGAATGAGTAAATAATCAAGCTCCAAGATGACAGAAAAAATGACATACTGGAATGAAAAAATTCATTACAATGTAAATTACTGGAAGAGAAAAAATGACAGATAAAATGACACTGAAAATATGACAGAAAAATCACGAACTTGTACAATCGATGCCACAAATTCTAACTCAAGTTGGAGAGGAAATACAGCACCTAGAGAACAACCTGCGCGAATGCCGGCGTACCATACCCTTTGACTAATGGACCGGGCGTGGCGAAGAGAAAGAAATCAAATGGATTGAACAGAAAAATGACATCCAGTAAAGAGAAATTGGGAGGGTGTGGAGGAAAAGAGGGATTAGTGGAAGTCTAAAAAAAAAAAGCAAATCGATGAACTTACAATGAACCGGTAGATTATTTTCCGTCTGAATTCGGCCGGACGGCGGACGGGGGACAATGAAGTGCTGAGCTGCGGGTTGAAGTGCACAGCTGCGGCTGCGGGTTGAAGTGCTACTGCTGTGCTGAAGCCTGAAGAAGTGCAGCGGTGGAAAAAAACCAAAGAAAGAAACCCTATTTAGTTTACTACTTAACTATTATATTTATATATATATATATATATATATATGTCGGGTCGGGTACCCGGTCCAAGAAATATTCTCGGCCCATACCCGGACCCGAATTTAGTTTCTTTTTCCGGGTGCTTCTACCAAATATTTTTAAAATTTATAAAAATACCCGGTAAATTTACCTCGGGTCGGCGGGTAGTCGGGTTGGGTAGTTCGGATCGGGTTTTTATGAACACCCCTAGCCATGGCCACCCTGCTTTTTTAAGTGCGTATATGTAATACCCGTAATTTCGATTTCCAGTAATTTCTTTTTTTTTCGGCGTAAGTCCGTTTTGACGACTCGCTCATGACCGTTTCGTCATTCTGAGAATGATTAATTCTACACTTTTTGTCATACGAGTTCGTTTCGGTGTCGTTCTGTTAAATTCCGTGTTCTTTAGCGACTTTTCCACGTATGAGTTCGACTTTGTTAGATCGCCATTAATTTTTGGAAACTCCAAAAATTCTGAATCTTTGCAATATTATAAATCATCGAGTTAGCTTTCCAATGGTTCAAACGGTGAGTCAATCGGAGTCCGGACGAGGAAGTTATAGTCGAAATCGCTAAGTCACTCTCATTCCCAGTTTTTGGCCGAGCACTCTGTACCTTGTGCCGCAGCACATGCCGGCAGGGCCGAGGCACACTGCCGAGTCACTGCCGGCAGATTTGGCCCTGTGCCGCGGCACACTCCCGCTGGGCCGCGGCACACTGTGCAGCCTATTTAAGGCCCTGCAGACGGGTTTTTGGCCATTTTTCTCCTTCTTCTCCTTCTCTTCCGCGGCTGAAGGTGTGCTTATCATGGAACCATGTTGTTTAACAACAAATCCACGAAGTTATTGAGTTCATAACATCAATCAATCATCCTATATCGTCCTTTGATTCAGCGAATCAAGGTAATCTTTCTTAGAACCCTAGTTTCTTGAATTTTGGGGTTTTTGCGTTTTTGTCCGATTCGTTCCGTATTATTGATTAATTCATGATGGGTATGATTAATCTTGGTAGTATTCTTGTGTTTAACATTATTTAATCCATTGTTCTTCGTCGAATCGAAGTATATTTCTTGATTTCCTTCAAATTGACTTTTTGGGGGATTTGTTCTCGATCTCTTTTTTCATCCGTTTTTGATGGATCGATTGTGGTTAAATGATGTTGTTAAACATATTCTATGGATTTTATATCCATATTTCAACTTGTAATTCCGTTTTCATGTTTTGTCGGGACGAATCGTGTTCTTGGCCGTTTTGGGGGAAATCCTTGAACTTTCGTCATTTGTTCTTTGAATTCAGCGGCTTTGGGTCGTACTTTGAAATTCATTTTCGTTGTTATTGTCTTCGTTCGTAGTTCATTGTTGCGGATTGTCGTTCGGTGGAGTCGGCGGGTTCGTAGTCGGTTCGTGTCAACCTACTTCGGTCGATTCTCCGCGTTGTTCTTATTCGAGGCAAGTACCTTGCCCATACTTTTCTTATTTTGTGGATATGATGATCGGTGATCGTCTTGGTGTGTTTGTTGGTTGTTTGAAATGAAGTTTCAAAGGATTTCGGTTTGGCCTCGTTAAAGGCTCTCTTTCAAAATGCGTGTGTGTTTTGTGAACGGTGTGTTTGGGAATTGATTATGATTTGATCATTTTGAACGTTGAAGGCTTTGATGATATCCCTGTTGTTTAAAGTTATGGAATCATGTATTCCGTATTTAATCTTGTTATTATGTTTTTGAAGAGTTTGATAATGGTGTCGGATTAGTGGCCATCTCTAGTAAGTATTCTTGATGAACTTACATTCTTAGCATATTAGTATTGCATTAGTAACGTGTGTGTGTGTATGCTCACTATGGGTTAGATCTGACGGGGTCTCGATAGGGGTCCACAGAGACGTGGATCCGCGAGCTTGCTTTTAACCACTATGGGTTAGATCCGACGGGGTCTCGGTAGGGGTCCACGGAGGGGTGGATCCACGGTTAATTGTGGTGCATTTTGCAAATTTGTTTTGATATTGGCATTTCCGGAAATGAGTGCTTTTGAACGATTTTCATGATTGCATGCATCGACTAAGTGTGTAAGAGGTAAGTTGTTCGTTTGGCTTACTTGGTTAGGATGGCACTAGAATATTTTGTTGTTTGTGTTAAATCCTTTATTTGTGGATTTTGATGTTGGGAGACGAACCTTGTGGTCGTTCTTGTGTACTGTGAGTTGATGAGATTTGGGGCTAAAATCCCAATGGTTTTGTAAAAGTCATTTTACGGATTTGGGGCTAAAATCCCAACGGTTTGGTAAAAGTCATTTTTCGGAAAGTAAACCTTTGGGGCGGTGACCCCTTTCGTATTTTGGGTTTTGAAAAGTAGGATTTGATAATCCTAAATCGTTTTCTATTAAAACTCCCGATGGTATTTCAAATCATTTTATAAATTGTTTCCCTTGATATTTTGATCTTGAAATTTTGGGAAGTCTTTACTCAAACTCTCGCCCCGGGAAGTGTTCATCTTGTTGTATTTGAATCTTTGAGGATTTCGGATTATTATCGTTCGTGGAATGTGAATTGTATGACTCGTATTTTTGCACTTGTACTTGTACTAGCAAAACAGTGGAGTTTTGCTAACCCCCGAGTATTCGGGGGTGGATGTCTATTTTTGCATTCAGGTTTTGGAGCATAACACAGGGTCGGCACGAAGGATGATGAAAGATGATCGATACTAATCACATGAGGAACCGTATATTATTTATTGGTTCGGTTGTACTTTATTTTCCGCTGCTATATTTTTCCCGTTGTACGGGTGTGGTTGTGTTTTGACCCTTGCGTGGGCATGAGTTGTATTTCACTTGTATGTATTTATTGACAGACCAAATTGGTCTACTGAGTCATTTTAGCCTTAAAGGCATGGTTGAGTTGTTATATGTTGTTACGAGCCTGGTAGATCCTTGAGGAAAGGTTCTACGGCGTGTAATATCCCTGAGCGGATTAGGGGTGTTACATAAATGGTATCAGAGCTTAGGTTGAGGAAACCTAGTCTGTCGGGTCAAGTCGTGTTGTTTGAGTCTTGTTTCGTCGGATTTTATCTGACTGAGTCGTGTCGCGACGCGTCGTTTGAGTTTGTTGGTCGTGATTAGTATCGTGGGGCGACCATCATCTTCGTGCGACCTGTGGAAGTAAGTCTCCCTTCTTTGTGTTGTGCCTCATGTGACACGAGCTATTTTTATGATTATTTGTTAAGTAATGGAATCCTTATGTGAATTTTGATTTCACGATATGTATTTAGTCGACTCTCGTATTTGATTTATACGAGGAGTGTCGTCGCTTGTGATGTCTTTTTATTGTTGTTTTTGTCCGTTGCTGATGATTTTCGAATCGATTTGCACGTTTTACAAGTTCTCTTGTGGAGGCTTTGTGCTTATACGCGTTCGACTTGTTCACTAGCCGGTCGGAGGGTCCTTAGAGGCCTTGAATGGGGTCGGTGGTTTTGTTACGAATCTGGCGGTCTTCAAGTGGTATTTTATCGTTTATTTCCGTTTAAAGACATGTATTGTCTTGATTTTAAACGTTTTGATGCGTGTACTAGGAGTTGTTTTAGTGGACGTCGATATGTGTGAGTTTTGGGCATTCTGGCCTATTGGATTTTTGAAAACCTTGAGTATCTTAGAAAAATAAATTTCGAGACATACTTTTCAAATGAGTTATTTTCTTGTGGTACATCCAAGGTGCCACAATATATTTCAAAAATTTTCTATTTCGAGGACCAAAATGCTTTGAGATATTTTCAATGTTTTAGAAACACTTTAATTTGACCCGAGGGTCGAATATTCTGAAAGTTTTCACTAAGAGAAAATTTCCTCATTTTTATCAAATGCGAAATGGTTCTCCAAAGTCTCGATAACGATGTTTCACGTTTGTACTTTTTGAAAGGTGATACTCAAGAGCAACCGGTGTTCTTCTAAATTATTTTCAAAATGAGGTTTTTTTTTTTAAAACCTATCCATTCCCGTTTGAGGGATGGGTATGTATGTATGATGTTCGCATTGTCATTTTGATGTTTGCTCCCGAGTATGATCAAATTGGCGGTGTGAGCGTTGAGTCGTTTTCCACACCATTGTTATGTTAGCCCTCCGTGAGAGGTGGGATATTGGTATTGAATATTGTCGCCTCGTCGTGATTTCTGCGTTGTCGCGCATGTGCGAGCTGTTAGAGCTTGGTTTGGTATGACCGTGTGCATCGGTGATGGTTCCGTTATGTGTCGGTTGTTTAATGTCTTGTTACCTTGCTCCCGTTTTTGTGAATTTCGTGGACGAGGGCGGAGGTAATACCGTACTATTTTGACTTCTGTATTTTCTCTTTCTCCAGTCCATCGATTCGCTCATGTTCGTTGACACTTTATGAACTTGTTCTGTATTTCGGTTTCATCGTCCGAACGAACTGTAATCTTGTTGTGGGTCGACCTGGTTATCACTATGACTTTTTCGAGTTCGGTTCTATTCTTGTGAACCTTGTTCAGGAGTGACATCATCTGGTTCTATTAGTTCTTTTATTCGAAGTAGATCGGATTTGGAACTCTTGTGTTTTCGACTTCGTCGACTCATTTATGTTCGTTGACATTTCTGAGCTTGTCATGCCCCTTGCTTTTGTTGATCGAACGAGTGTGGTATTGTTTTGGAATAACTCGTTTGTCGTTGTGACTTTTCAATCGTTATTCCCTTTCCTGTGGATCTTATGGGAATGCATGTCTTGTAGTTCTCACCAGATCATCATGGGAGTTGTTGTTTGAGTTTTATTATCCTTCGTGTTTCGGACATGATTGTTCGATTTTTGTTGTCTCGATCGTTTGTTTGTTCGGTTTTTGTTCTCGTTTTGTGATTGTTGAGCGTTCAGGCTCCTTCCTAATTCCCTTAAGTTCGGGAAATTAGTCTCGTTTTCGATCTTCCAACCCTTGGGCAATGGAATTCCGTATTTGTTCAGCGTTTGGCTTGCGTTTTGATTGATGTACCGTTGGGTCGGTCAATCATATTGATTTTCGTTCGTTGTGTTTTGTGATTGTTCGGATAATTGACTTGACTATATTATCCATTTGATGACGCTTGTCATTTGTTGGTTTTATTATATTCCTAACGGCGACGTTGTGTTGGTCGTCGTGGAGCGTGTTTTCACGCCGTATGTCTCTTTGCATTTCTTGCAGCGTTTCGCCGTCGGGCGCGAGTTTTCGGTTTTTGCGTATCTCGTCGAGTTTTCCTGGCAGGGGATATTGCTTCTCCCTACTTATTTTAAGTTTCGGGACGAAACTTCTTTTAAGGAGGGTAGAATGTAATACCCGTAATTTCGATTTCCGGTAATTTCTTTTTTCAGCGAAAGTCCATTTTGACGACTCGCTCATGACCGTTTCGTCATTCTGAGAATGATTAATTCTACACTTTTTGTCATCCGAGTTCGTTTCGGTGTCGTTCTGTTGAATTCCGTGTTCTTTAGCGACTTTTCCACGTATGAGTTCGACTTTGTTAGATCGCCATTAATTTTTGGAAACTCCAAAAATTCTGAATCTTTGCAATATTATAAATCATCGAGTTAGCTTTCCAATGGTTTAAACGGTGAGTCAATCGGAGTCTGGACGAGGGAGTTATGGTCGAAATCGCTAAGTCACTCTCATTCCCAGTTTTTGGCCGAGCACTCTGTACCTTGTGCCGCGGCAAATGCCGCCAGGGCCGCGGAACACTGCCGAGTCACTGCCGGCATATTTGGCCCTGTGCCGCGGCACACTCCCGCTGGGCCGCGGCACACTGTGCAGCCTATTTAAGGCTCTGCAGACGGGTTTTTGGCCATTTTTCTCCTTCTTCTCCTTCTCTTCCGCGGCTGAAGGTGTGCTTATCATGGAGCCATGTTGTTTAACAACAAATCCACGAAGTTATTGAGTTCATAACATCAATCAATCATCCTATATCGTCCTTTGATCCAGCGAATCAAGGTAATCTTTCTTAGAACCCTAGTTTCTTGAATTTTGGGGTTTTTGCGTTTTTGTCCGATTCGTTCCGTATTATTGATTAATTCATGATGGGTATGATTAATCTTGGTAGTATTCTTGTGTTTAATATCATTTAATCCATTGTTCTTCGTCGAATCGAAGTATATTTCTTGATTTCCTTCAAATTGACTTTTTGGGGGATTTGTTCTCGATCTTCTTTTTCATCCGTTTTTGATGGATCGATTGTGGTTAAATGATGTTGTTAAACACATTCTATGGATTGTATATCCATATTTCAACTTGGAATTCTGTTTTCGTGTTTTGTCGGGACGAATCGTGTTCTTGGCCGTTTTGGGGGAAATCCTTGAACTTTCGTCATTTGTTCTTTGAATTCAGCGGCTTTGGGTCGTACTTTGGAATTCATTTTCGTTGTTATTGTCTTCGTTCGTAGTTCATTGTTGCGGATTGTCGTTCGGTGGAGTCGGCGGGTTCGTAGTCGGTTCGTGTCAACCTACTTCGGTCGATTCTCCGCGTTGTTCTTATTCGAGGCAAGTACCTTGCCCATACGTTTCTTATTTTGTGGATATGATGATCGGTGATCGTCTTGGTGTGTTTGTTGGTTGTTTGAAATGAAGTTTCAAAGGATTTCGGTTTGGCCTCGTTAAAGGCTCTCTTTCAAAACGCGTGTGTGTTTTGTGAACGGTGTGTTTGGGAATTGATTATGATTTGATCATTTTGAACGTTGAAGGCTTTGATGATATCCCTGTTGTTTAAAGTTATGGAATCGTGTATTTCGTATTTAATCTTGTTATTATGTTTTTGAAGAGTTTGATAATGGTGTCGGATTAGTGGCCATCTCTAGTAAGTATTCTTGATGAACTTACATTCTTAGCATATTAGTATTGCATGAGTAATGTGTGTGTGTGTGTATGCTCACTATGGGTTAGATCCGACGGGGTCTCGGTAGGGGTCCACAGAGACGTGGATCCGCGAGCTTGCTTTTAACCACTATGGTTTAGATCCAACGGGGTCTCGGTAGGGGTCCACGGAGGGGTGGATCCACGGTTAATTGTGGTGCATTTTGCAAATTTGTTTCGATATTGGCATTTCCGGAAATGAGTGCTTTTGAACGGTTTTCATGATTGCATGCATCGACTAAGTGTGTAAGAGGTAAGTTGTTCGTTTGGCTTACTTGGCTAGGATGGCACTAGAATATTTTGTTGTTTGTGTTAAATCTTTTAATTGTGGATTTTGATGTTGGGAGACGAACCTTGTGGTCGTTCTTGTGTACTGTGAGTTGATGAGATTTGGGGCTAAAATCTCAATGGTTTTGTAAAAGTCGTTTTACGGATTTGGGGCTAAAATCCCAACGGTTTGGTAAAGGTCATTTTTCGAAAAGTAAACCTTTGGGGCGGTGACCCCTTTCGTATTTTGGGTTTTGAAAAGTAGGATTTGATAATCCTAAATCGTTTTCTATTAAAACTCCCGATGGTATTTCAAATCATTTTATAAATTGTTTCCCTTGATATTTTGATCTTGAAATTTTGGGAAGTCTTTACTCAAACTCTCGCCCCGGGAAGTGTTCATCTTGTTGTATTTGAATCTTTGAGGATTCCGGATTATTATTGTTCGTGGAATGTGAATTGTATGACTCGTATTTTTGCACTTGTACTTGTACTAGCAAAACAGTGGAGTTTTGCTAACCCCCGAGTATTCGGGGGTGGATGTCTATTTTTGCATTCAGGTTTTGGAGCATAACACAGGGTCGGCACGAAGGATGATGAAAGATGATCGATACTAATCACATGAGGAACCGTATATTGTTTATTGGTTCGGTTGTACTTTATTTTCCGCTGCTATATTTTTCCCGTTGTATGGGTGTGGTTGTGTTTTGACCTTTGCGTGGGCATGAGTTGTATTTGACTTGTATGTATTTATTGACAGACCAAATCGGTCTACTGAGTCATTTTAGCCTTAAAGGCATGGTTGAGTTGTTATATGTTGTTACCAGCCTGGTAGATCCTTGAGAAAAGGTTCTACGGCGTGTAATATCCCTGAGCGGATTAGGGGTGTTACAGTATATTACATATGAGAACTTAGATTACATATCATAACTAGCTTAGTTGGTTAAGGCGCTATAGCCTATGTCTTAGACGCGTGTTCGAATCCTTTAAGAAGTAATTATAACCATTTTTTTTACTATTCTTGCTTTCCATTCACACTATCCGTATCATCCCGTTGATTATACATATTAAATTATTAACATTACTATATATAAATTATTTTCTTAATTAAAGATAATGTTTAACTTGGTTATATTACAAATCTAAAAAGGCTTTTTATTTATTAATTTATAATAGTACAAAAATAAAAAATTCAAAAAAAATCCAACCAACTTTGTATTTTAATTGAATAAGTTTTTAAACTTTTTTAAATTAATAAACAATTAAACTTTGTATTAATAAATGAATAAACTTTCTAAATGACTTGTTGGTTTTGTATATCAAAAAAGAACTTGCTGAAAAAATTTCTTTAGATGAAATTATAGAAGATTTAAGGTCGCGAAAGATCGTCGGGTTTCACTTTGATGAGCGATGTTTGGTATTTTTATATTTAACGTCTAGTTTTAATATTTTGTTAGTTATAACTTTGGATGATGTATCTTTTGTATTTTTAAAAATATATAATATATTATCTTAGACCCTCGCGATTGAAAGACTTGTGATCTGCCCCTGCTCTATCTGCGGAGTGATGTCACAATAATTTTACAACGGTTGTAGAAAAACTAATTGTAAATTATTTAACTTCTATGATAGTTGTAAAAAAATCATGGTAATTTGTTTCATATTTACGACGGTTAATTTGTCAGAAAATCGATGTAAGAACCTTAGCGCTTAGTTCCCGAGTTTTAATAAAGGAAAGAAAAGAAAGGGAAAGAAAGTTAGGAGAGAAAAGAAGAGAAAGGAAAGTGAAAGAAAATTGTATTTTGTGTTCTCGAGTTGGAAGGAAGTGAAAGGAAAATTAATCATTTTGTTATTTTCTCTCCAAATCCTTCCAAATCAGAAGGAAAGTTAGGATGAAAAGTTTTCCTTCCATTTCTTTCCGTTTCTTTTCATTAAAAAACTCAGGAACACTAAATATTTTTCTTTCTTCTTATTTCCATCCATTTCTATTCTTTTATTTCGTTAAGTTAAACTCGAAAACTAAGCGTAGGTTTCTCTAAACGATATAAAATGCGTGTATTTTACAACAGTTTATGAAAATTGATGTAGATGTAAAATGTTGGAAAGGATCGACCAGTTTATTATATATTCCTTGGGGAATGTGAATGTTGGGACATGAAATTCCTATTACAACAAGAGTCATGAAGCTTTTTATATTACATACACTATGTCACCTGAACAGTCACCATAAAAAAACTTGATCTGATCTTAGGTCGGTATTAGAATTATATATTTTTTTATATTTTTCGATTTCAGTTTGTATATTCTTCTTATTAGGGTTGAACTGTGCGGATTGAAATCAACAAATATGAAAAAATATGCAAGTTTAGTATTGGTTTAACATAAGATTAAGTTTTCCTAGCATGCGATAAGAAAATACATCTTAGTTATACTACTGTCGATTCCAATTTGTATATTCTTTTTGTTAGTGTTGAACTGTTTGGAATCGACAACTATGAGAAAATATATAATTTTAGTATCGACCTAACGTTATGTCAAGTTTTCCTGGTCTGACGGTAGAATAGCACATGTTAACGGCAGTCGTAAGAAGTAATAGTATATTACGCATTTCTTTAGGGAAAAATACATAATACACCCTTGTGTTTTATGAAACCTGCACAAAACACTCCCGTATTCTTTAAACTGCATAAAACACCCTTGTATTTTAATAAACCCTGCAAATAAGACCCATTCCGTCAAAACTAACGGAGAGTGAAGTTCACTCGCCCTCTATGCAACTGGTTCATGTTTTTACGCATTTAAAATGTAGAAATAATTCAAAATACCCCCAACTATTAGTTCTAAACAATATACTCACTGTAAGGATGCACCTCTGGTCGATTGAAGGTGTGGAGCAACAGTGTAATTTGTTCACGCGAGAACTTCAAACTGTTATATCAACTTCGATTTGGTGATATTATTAAATCGTAAAAAAGTTGTAATAAATGTTAAATCTATTTATCTAAGGAAAAAATTGCTATTACGCGTCCATTCCAATATAAAATCAGGAAAGTTTAGTACAGTATATTTTAAGACAATCAAATAGGAAATGATTTTTTTTAGTTATACTTTTATTGTAAACTCTAAAAGACTTTCTTAAATGCAAAATTTATTTTTAATTTAAGAGTTAATTGCATGTTAAACCATCATATTAGATCTAAATTTAGTTTACAACAATGTTTTCAATATGCAGAAAACTTATATCCATAACGAACTCAACCTTCACCCTCAATTCATCCTCGAAATGTGTGAGCGCGATATGATAAACATATATGCGCCGTTCAAATAAAAATATTAAACTGATAAAATATTAAATTGCAATTCAAATAAGGGTAGTGATATTTTCGGCCACGTGGTGGCCGGCCACCAGCCGTTTTTATGGCCAAAAATCGGTCGTTCCATGCATTTTTTTTGTCGTTTTTAGTTTTTTTTTCGTGTTCATTATAATCTTTCATTTAGGCGCCTAATCTAATAAATAATATCGATCTTTTTTTCCCCTCCAAAATGGCCGAAATTAATTTCTAAAATTATTATCCCGAAATTAATTTTTCCTTTAGATAAATATATTTTACATTTATTACAACTTTTCACGATTTAACAATACCACCAAATCGAAGTTAATATAACAGTTTGAAGTTCTCGCGTGAACAAATTACACCGTTGTTTCACACCTTCAATCGACCACAGGTGCATCCTCACAGTGAGTATGTTGTTTAGAACTAATAGTTTGGGATATTTTGAATTATTTCTACATTTTAAATGTGTAAAAACATGAACCAGTTGCATAGAGGGCGAGAACTTCATTCTCCATTAGTTTTGACATAATGAGTCTTATTTGCAGGGTTTTATTAAAATACAAGGGTGTTTTATGCAGTTTAAAGTGCAGGTTTCATAAAACACAAGGGTGTATTATGTATTTTTCCCCATTTCTTTATGTATTATTTTCTTTTCTGTACATATAGGAACTTGACTAAGATGATATATATTTTATTACAATTTTAATTTACTGTACTATTATTTTATTTCCTATTGAAAAAATCAGGACTGAAAAAATTGAGGTATGCTAGACCCACAAAGAAACTCCCACAAAAACATTCACAAGCTGGTGTACTGTGTAACATTTTCTCTCTCTTCTCTCTTCATGAACCAATCAGTCTCTGCCACATCAGTTTGTAGATTTTTTTTGTGGGACTTTCTTTGTGGCCCTAGCATTTCTCGAAAAAATTTCCCAACTCCGCCATTATTTACGGCGGTCGATAAATCTAAAAATGATATGAGAACTGATATAAAATATGGTTAAAAATCGATGTAAAAACTATTTTTTTTGTAGTAATACCGGTTAAAAACCCTATTCATGTTTTGGCGTCTCGGACTCAAAACACGTATACAAACCGAACCTTATATATTTTCATGATCTTATGGTTGAAAGCTTTTGATTACTAGTCTTTTATATATACTAGGGGGCTGCGACGCGCTGTGCGCGTCGAACATTCTTGTTTTGTGTTTGCCTGCGTGGTTAATTATGTGAAGAAATTGTTAGAAATACAAAGTTAAATTTGTTTAATGATTTACTGGAGAGCATGTAAAATGAAGAAGACAAAAATGTAAAGTTAAACAAGACCATGGCTAAATAATTTCTCAAAAGTGATCGTGGGTTGGATTTATTCATGTTTGGAGCAGAGGATCGAGAGCACTCGAGGAAACAATACGGTAATTTTGAAATCTGGAAACAACATATTGAATTAACGAAGAAGTCTTCTAGAAACTTGATATTTGTGGAACAAATCTTATCTGATATTAGGAAGAAGTGATTCTCTTCTAGAGGATGACAAAACTAAGAGTACGAGAATGTAATAACATCTTCAGGACTTAAATTTTCGATAACGGAGAATCTCCAAATCTCATTGACGAGTGTAATCTTATCTTGGAGAAGGACCCACAGCAATAAGAGTCTTCTTCTGTTGATAAAAAACAACAACAAAATTTAGTCTTGTTTCACTTGACGGTGGGAAGATATCAACAGAAAAAAAAAACATACATGGACAATGACACTCACGTTCAGGAAAAGAATACAGTGGGTCAGATCTTCAAGTTCCTGCACCACAGTTACATGGCGAAGGATTAGAAAGAAAATCTATGAGAAAGAAAGAACTCATTCCGACTGTCGGATATAAGTTAGATCATACCACACACCTTTAAAGAGCGTTTGAGAGATCTCAGATGTTGATAAAACTTCTTCTGCACATAATATAGAAGGTCAGGGAGGGCTGGTACATATTTGTGTCAACCTTTAGTATATTAAATCAAAATACAGCATAGCAGGTTCGCATAATGCCTGCAGAGCACGGGAAATATGGTCCGTATCCTAGTGTGGTTACCTAGATTAAATCATTTGCATTTCCCAATTCCCAGCAATTAATTGGGTGATACTGAGGCATAAATCAATTCGAGAGACACCCTAGCAGGTTTGCAGAACCTCATGTTGGGATTCCACAGAAAATAAACGCAGCGGAAGAATAAACGGAATCCCTAAGAGGATCGATCAAGTAACGTATATACGAAAAGAAAAATACGAAGATCAAGGAATCAAAGTCCCATACCTATGATGTTTCTGAAAAACCTTCGTATGATGATGATGATGATGATGAAGAGCCCTTCGTTCCAAGCACCTAAAGCAAGATGCCTCTACTTCACACGCCGGAACTTGATGGAAAAATCGACAAGCTTCCTTTCTTCAAGAATGCGGCTAGGGAAGCTTGTAGGAATTTTCTCTCTCAATGTATTCTTCTTATATCTTGTCTCTAAGATCAAGATGAAGTTTTCAACCTTACACTCTCTCTCAAATTCGTGATTTTGAGTTCTTGCAACAAGAAGTTGTCATCTCTCCTTTTTAAAGACTTTTATTTATAAAAAAAAATGAAAGTCTACCTTTAACACATGATTGAGGGTATCAAATACACCTCACATATGTCACCTAGTGACATAAAATAAGTATAAAAGAGACAAGAGAGGGAGGGGGGGCCTTAAGGGAAATTTCCAAGAAGACGGGTCGAATTTACTCGGCTCGTGTACTGGATGTTCGCCAAAACGAATCCCTCGTGTACCGGATGTTTGTCAAACAAATCCGTTTTATTTCCAATGTGTTTGAACTAATTAATTAATCCAATTAATTAATTATATCAAACACAAATATATATTTCTCTAAGAAATATAATTTATGAATTAAAGTAATCACCCAGTAACCTACTTACAATTCATAAGATCGCTATTTGATTTATCCGATAAATCAAAATTAGATATCTAATATCTAATATTATAAGAGAGATTATTAATTCATATTTATCCATCAATGATCCTATTGCGCGACTCCGTAGGTTCGTCTCAGCCGGTATTGGGAGGAACCAATGAGTGCGGGCAGCACTGTAAACCCCGACTGAGAACGAATGAACGAATCATTCCAGAACCATTATGTCGTGAATACTATATACGTATAGACCCTTCATCAGATGTCCCGGTCAAGTCTTCGGGTCACGGTAAAGTCAAACCCAACTGTTGACTAAACTCTATACATGTGTTAATGCAAATCAAGACCGACTGATTAATAGTGTATCTAATACGACTATATCAGAATGCTTTGGCCAAAGACTTATGATCTTATTTGCCATTAACCGTATAGGACATTCGCCTGCTCACTAACAGGAGATAGAATCCTTTCTTGGCGTACAGCAAAGACTGCTGCCTGTCCGTATAGTCCGCACTTCGAGGTCGACTCAGCAATTAAGTAAATGAGTCTAACTACTCTAATGACAAACTAAACGTCACAGGCACATCTTCCACTGAACCCTCAAGTCAAAGGTCCACGTATACTATCACAACCTTTCGATTCGTCATCGACTCTCCGAGAGTGAATACCGTGTGACTGAATCGAGTATGAGTCGTGTTCGAGTATACTGGTCCCACCAATATACTTATAACTATGCTATCAAGACGTGCACACATCCTAGCATCAGTTATACAAGTCTTATTAAAACTTAATGTCCTGTTAAGTTTTATCGACTTGCGAACTAGTTAAGCATTCGAGCTCTAAACACTTCTAGTGCCTATCTCCTTATCTCCATAAGGAGTAGAATGTTCACTCTCAAATGCAAGGACTATTATTCTATATACCAAATCACAATGCCAGTGATATACAATAATATAGAAATAATAATTGCCTTATTAAATATAATATTCATAATTACAATACAATTGCTCTCACTCTCTCATCATCTGAGTGGCATTCGAGGGCATATTCCTAACAATCTCCCACTTGCACTCAATGCCACAAACTATGGTATCTAATACCCATACTCTCCAGATGTCTCTCTAAGACCTTCTGAGATAGTGGCTTGGTAAGCGGATGAGCAACGTTATTTGCTGTGTCTACTCTCTGCAGTGTTACATTCCCATCCCAAACCATTTCTCTAACAAAATGATATTTTCTCGCAATATGTTTGGTGTTGTGGTGAGCCCTAGGCTCCTTAGCCTGTACAACAGCTCCGTCGTTGTCACAAAACAGTGTCACGGGCTTCTCTGCGTTATAAACCACTTGAAGTTCCTCAATGAACTTCTTTATCCAAAAAGCTTCTTTAGCAGCCTCTGTGGCTGCCTGATATTCGGCTTGACATGTAGAGATAGCAGTCGAACTTTGCTTGGCACTACTCCAAGAAACTGCCCCACCATTCAGAGTAAAGATATACCCTGATGTGGACATCTGAGCATCCATGTCCCCCGAAAAATCTGAGCCTGTATAACCCATCACTCTTAGTTCTCCACCGCCGTATGTAAGAACCAAGTCTTTAGTCCTCCTTAGGTACTTAAGAATGTTCTGTACAGCAGTCCAATGTTCCTATCCTGGATTTAACTGAAACCGACTTACTACGCTCACAGCATAGGCAATGTCCGGTCTAGTGAAAATCATTGCATACATAAGGCTACCTACTGCCGAAGCATAATGTACCTTGCTCATTTCCTTTCTATCTTCCTCACTTTGAGGACACATCTCTAAGGAAAGTTTTGCACCATGTTGCATAGGTAGAAACCCTCTTTTAGAATCTTCCATCCTAAATCGCTTCAGGATCTTTTCTATGTAGAGGGCTTGGGAAAGACCTAACATTCTTTTCGCTCTATCACGGTAGAGACGAATACCCAGAATATAGGTAGCTTCTCCCAAGTCTTTCATTGAGAACTCTTTAGAAAGCCAAGCTTTCACAGAACTGAGCATTCCAACGTCGTTTCCTATAAGTAGAATGTCATCTACATATAGTATTAAGAACGCAATTTTTCTCCCACTAACCTTCTTGTAAATACAGGGCTCTTCTTCGTTTTGGACAAAATCAAACTCTTTGATTGTCTCGTTAAAACGAAGATTCCAACTCCGTGAAGCTTGCTTCAGTCCATAAATGGCACGCTGAAGTTTGCATACTTTATGAATATTGGTTTGAGATATGAATCCCTTAGGCTGTTCCATATAAATCTCCTCCTCGAGGAATCCATTTAGGAATGCCGTTTTCACATCCATTTGCCATATTTCATAATCTAAGTGGGCTGCTATAGCAAGCATCATGCGAATAGAGTTAATCATAGCTACAGGCGAGAAGGTCTCGAAGTAATCGATTCCTTCTCTTTGGGAATAACCCTTTGCCACAAGCCTGGCCTTATAGGTATCAACCTTGCCATATCCATTAGTCTTTCTCTTATAGATCCATTTGTTTCCAATAGGCACTATGCCTTTAGGATGATCTACTAAAGTCCAGACCTGATTAGCATACATTGAGTCTATCTCAGCTTCCATAGCTTCTTGCCACTTGGTGGAGTCAACGTCTACCATCGCTTGGTCGTATGTAGAAGGATCATTCTCTTGACTACTTTCTGTCATCTCATGGACACTCAGTTCCTCTTGATGCAGATAGCCATACCTCTCAGGTAATTGAGAAATTCTACTAGACTTGCGAGGTTGTATTTATATTTCAGAAGGTTCGGTTCTTATATCTTGCATAGGTGTCTCATTTGGTGTTTTTTTATTTCTTCCAAAGAAATATTTCTACCTGCCCCTCCTTCCTGAATAAACTGATCTTCCAGGAAGTGTGCTTGTATAGCAACGATGATCCTATGATCTTCGTGCATGTAGAATAGATATCCCATGGAATCCCCTGGATATCCTATGAAACGACCTTTCACAGACCTAGTTTCCAATTTCTCTACTTTAGTCTTCTTGACATAAGCAGGGCATCCCCAAATCCTAATGTGATTAAGACTTGGTTTCCTACCTCTCCACATCTCATGGGGAGTCTTAGGAACTAATTTGGAAGGACATCTGTTCAAGATATGCACGTGATGAAGGAGCGCGTAACCCCTGGATAAATCGGTAGATCAGTATAGTTAAGCATGGAGCGAACCATGTCCAACAAGGTTCGGTTCCTTCTTTCGGATACACCATTTAATTGTGGAGTAGCTGGAGGAGTGAATTGTGACACTATTCCTAGTTCTTTTAAGAACTCATCAAATTCGGTACTCATGTACTCACCACCCGATCGACCGAAGAGTCTTAACACGGTTACTGTTTGATTTTCAACTAGGGCATTAAATTCCTTGAATTTATCAAAAGCTTGACTTATGTTTCATTAAGTACGAATCCATACAGTATGGTCATCGGTGAATGTAATGAAATCGAAAGCCGTCTCGTGCCACTTCAAAAGGGCGCGAGGCGTCGGTATGGATCAATCCAAGTTTTTTGACTCTTTCAAAAGTCCCTGCGAAGGGTAACTTAGTCATTTTGCCTTGAAGGCAAGATTCACAAGTTGGATAGGGATCTGATCCCAATGGACCCGTAAGCCCATCGTTCTCCATTTTATGAACCTTGGTCTGACCGATATGACCAAGTCTAAGATGCTACTTAAGTGCTTGGTTCGTTTCATCCCTACCACGCTTCCTAGTTATAGTGTTCACAGTTATCTTATTCTTTAAATTTAAATGGTATAAACCATTTAATAATGTAGCAGTACCAACCAATTTATTTCTGAAATAAATACGACAGGACCCATCTCCAATAAAGAAGTGAAATCCCTTTCGGTCCATGACCGGAATTGATACAATATTCTTGTGCCCCTTGGGCAAAACAAGTACATCATCTAAAGTGAGAATAAAACCAGATTCTAAATCCAACATAAGGGATCCGATATCAGAAGCCTCGACACTATGCCCACTTCCGACGATGACCATCACCTCCCCTGAATCCAGCTTCCTACTTCGTTCCAGATCCTGATTCATTGTACAAATGTGAGAACTCGCACCAGAATCAAGTATCCAAGAAGTAGAATATACAGTTACAGAACAATTTGTTTCTAAAACCAGTAGTTCCGTACCTGAAGGCGCATTACGGTCAAGCTTTGGACAATACCTCTTCCAGTGGCCTAGCTCACCGCAGTTGAAGCATACATCCGTTTTCTTGGCCTCTTTGCTCTTTTGAACCATTGGGGCCTTGCCCCTTCCCTTGTCGATCTTGTCTATCAGACCTAACCGCTTCTTGTTCTTTTTCTTCTTATTCTTGGACTTCCAAGTCTTAGAAGAAATCACAAGTGCAGCTTCCTTTCCCTTTGTCTTCATCTGAGACTGGGCAGTCGTCAGTTTGTTCATTAGCCCAGCTAAGTTACATGCAATCTCATTGCAGTTGAAGTTCATGACAAATTGGGAAAAGGAGTCAGGAAGTGACTGCAGGATAAGGTCAGTTTGGAGAGATGTATGCATCTGAAAATCAAGAGCTTCCAATCTCTCAATCATCGAAATCATCTTGAGGACATGGTCCCCAACCCTCTCTCCTTCCTTCATCCTGGCGCCGAATAATTGCTTTGATATCTCATATCTAGCAGTTCGGCTATGCTCTCCATAGAGCTCAGCCAGGTGCGCTAAGATAGCTCGTGAAGACGTCATCTTTTCATGGGCACGTTGAAGCTCATTGGTCATTGAGCCTAACATGTACCCTCGCACTCTTATGTCATCTTTTACCCATTTATCATGGGCATCGACATATTCCTGATTGGCTCGGGTTCTTGCAGGAGCCGCTGGGATGTCCGCTTCCAAGGCGTATCCCAGCATTTCCATAGTTAGGACAATCCTCAAGTTCCGAAGCCAGTCCACATAGTTCGGACCAGTCAGGACGTTCTTTTCAAGTAGTATAGCGAGTGGGTTCATTGTCATATTGAGAGTTTTGTTAACTGCAGAGAATAATTTGAGATTCGTTAGTGATTGTTTAATTATGATCCGAGTAAAGAATTTAAGGACTTTCTTTATTCATAACTCGGCTCCCACTATTTTATCGGCATTTACACACTCCCATGTTAAATCCGAAAGTCTTGGGTGACTTCATAGTGGTGATCGATTTCTTTACAAAGTTTAATAGAGGGCAAGCCATACGGTTTATATTCTATTATTCTTTATAAAGTGGTGTCTAATACCAACCCATCTAATGGATGATTCGATCTTCTTTTACCCATAGTTCATTTGCCCTCAACCCATTCGGTTTCTATGGCTCGCTGAACTATCTAAGTTTAAACCGTCAACTCCTATTAGTCTGACAATTGAATCTTACCCGGAAACCCATACGGTTTATAGGGGTTTGATTTGTCACAACCAAAGGCATCTAATGCACTCTAGGAATTTATCAACTTTCCCCAAAAATATTACCCCGACATACTCGGAAGAATAATATTCCGGTTTAGATTTCAATTTTCCATGAGTTTGACGGAGGGTAGGAAACCTCATAACCTTTATAACTTAGTGTTTGTAAGTGGGAGTATTAACGCGATTATATGTTACACTTTGCACATTAATCCGTTTATAAGCGCGGTTTGTGGTTTGTCAATCATTCAAAATGAAAAACAATAAATAGCAACCTAGTTACTACCAACATATAGCTCATGGACTTTTTCCTAAGTATTGGGCCAAGCCAAATAAAGAAAGGAAAAATACAGTATTGATTCTTCGTCTTCTAGTCGGTCGTCTTCGGTCTTCGTCATAGCCATATGAATAATTACATCATTGAACAATACGTCCTATTATACATATTTTCTAGTAAAAATAAATAGGCTCAAAATGGCCTTTACAACCATATCGAATCGAACAAATCAACAACTAAGTCCACGAGCTATATCACCATCACATAAGACATTCCATACAATATGTAACGGTAAATGAAATTAAATAGTCAATTAATATATTAATCCAATTAATATAAAAATTAATCTATTTAATTTCTACAATATTAATCAAATTAATATTTATAATCGTCATTTTAATCCGTTCAAAGTAATCCGGCCAAAACAATATTCTCGTCTAATAATTTCCCTTAATAAAAAGATATTCCAAATATTTTATTAAATCCAATTAAATCCAATTTAAATTTCGGAAATTATTACAACGAAATATAAACAAAAAAATGGAGTCCCGAAAAATCCGGTATCAGGCCCAGCCCACGGCCCAATTCAAAATCGGGCCGAAAACCCGAGAACCGCCCGGACCGAGTCACTATCGGCCCAGCCAATGGTGACCGAGCTCTGATGAGCCTACCGAGTCACTCTCGGCGGCCAGACAGCCGATCCGATGGGCCAATTTGCATCTTCGTGCGGTATTCGTGTTTAACCCCGTTTTTCTCATTTTTTCGACTCGCTTCCAAAACGAAAAAGTTTCTTAACTTCATGAAGAACTTATAAATCAACAAAAATCAAAATCTTCAGATTTATAATTCACATAAAATAGTCGAAACTTGACTTACTACGAACGATTAAATTTCTTCGATTATATCTATTATAATTCTAAATCATAAACATCATCAAATAACATTCCAAATGCAAAGATGATCGTATATACGATATATTTGATCTCTCTCTGATACCACTGTTGGGATTCCACAGAAAATAAACGCAGTGGAAGAATAAACGGAATCCCTAAGAGGATCGATCAAGTAACGTATATACGAAAAGAAAAATACGAAGATCAAGGAATCAAAGTCCCATACCTATGATGTTTTTGAAAAACCTTCGTATGATGATGATGATGAAGAGACCTTCGTTCCAAGCACCTAAAGCAAGATGCCTCTACTTCACACGCCGGAACTTGATGGAAAAATCGACAAGCTTCCTTTCTTCAAGAATGCTGCTAGGGAAGCTTGTAGGAATTTTCTCTCTCAATGTATTCTTCTTATATCTTGTCTCTAAGATCAAGATGAAGTTTTCAACCTTACACTCTCTCTCAAATTCGTGATTTTGAGTTCTTGCAAGAAGAAGTTGTCATCTCTCCTTTTTAAAGACTTCTATTTATAAAAAAAATGAAAGTCTACCTTTAACACATGATTGAGGGTATCAAATACACCTCACATATGTCACCTAGTGACATAAAATAAGTATAAAAGAGACAAGAGAGGGAGGGGGGCGGCCTTAAGGGAAATTTCCAAGAAGACGGGTCGAATTTACTCGGCTCGTGTATTGGATGTTCGTCAAAACGAATCCCTCGTGTACCGGATGTTTGTCAAACAAATCCATTTTATTTCCAATGTGTTTGGACTAATTAATTAATTATATCAAACACAAATATATATTTCTCTAAGAAATATAATTTATGAATTAAAGTAATCACCCAGTAACCTACTTACAATTCATAAGACCGCTATTTGATTTATCCGATAAATCAAAATTAGATATCTAATATATAATATTCTAAGAGAGATTATTAATTCATATTTATCCATCAATGATCCTATTGCGCATTTCCGTAGGTTCGTCTCGGTAGGCATTGGGAGGAACTAATGAGTGCGGGCGGCACTTAGCCACTAGCGGGCGCCTTTGTAAACCCCGATTGAGAACGAATGAACGAATCATTCCGTAACCATTATGTCGTGAATACTATATACGTATAGACCCTTCATCGATGTCCGGTCAAGTCTTCGGGTCACGGTAAAAGTCAAACCCTACTGTTGACTAAACTCTATACATGTGTTAATGCAAATCAAGGCCAAGTGATTAATAGTGTATCTAATACGACTATATCGAATGCTTTGCAAAGACTTATGATCTTATTTGCCATTAAGTATAGGACATTCGCGTGCTCACTAATAGGAGATAGAATCCTTTCTTGGCGTCTGCAGTAGCTGCTGCCGTATAGTCCGCACTTGAGGTCGACTCGGCAATTAAGCAAATGAGTCTAACTACTCTAATGACAAACTAAACGTCACGGGCACATCTTCACTGACCTCAAGTCAAAGGTCCACGTATACTATCACAACCTTTCGATTCGTCATCGACTCTCAGGAGTGAATACCGTGTGGTGAATCGAGTATGAGTCGTGTTCGAGTATCTTGGTCCCACCAATATACTTATAACTATGCTATCAAGACGTGCACACATCCTAGCATCGTTATACAAGTCTTATTAAAACTTAATGTCTGTTAAGTTTTATCGACTTCGAACTAGTTAAGCATTCGAGCTCTAAACACTTCTAGTGCCTATCTCCTTATCTCCATAAGGAGTAGAATGTTCACTCTCAAATGCAAGGACTATTATTCTATACACCAAATCACAATGCCAGTGATATACAATAATATAGAAATAATAATTGTCTTATTAAATATAATATTCATAATTACAATACAATTGCTCTCACTCTCTCATCCTCTGAGTGGCATTCGAGGGCATATTCCTAACACCTCCTGCAGTACATATATTCATAATATGATTACCCAGAGTAACTAATCCAGTAACCCTGTTCCCAACGATGAATTGGGTGGTAGAAAAATCTTAAATCAAATGCTCTCTCACAAGTCATAAGAATCACATAAAGTACTACCAAAGTTATAGAGAATGCACATTTTTTATATTTTACCTTTTAGGTTTAGCCAGAATCTAGGAGATCAATTAAGTAGAGTTAGGTATACGAACCCTGGTTATCCGATATTTATATACATTCCATTCCCTAGAGTGTCAAGCTTAATGAGATCATGTTGCCTACCATGCATTGCCAGATCTATTGTCTGCAAGGCTGCAAGCATATGTCAGCATCTACATATTGCTATGGTCGACTTCCTAACACATATATCTTCAACTACACTACCAACAGATTCTGATAATTTCTCGTTCGAATGGCTCGAAGATTTTTGAGCTCTTCGAGAAAAATCCAGCTCGTTTCCGGATATGCTAGGATTCAAAGCCCTATTGTTGCCAAACGACAACCTTTTCTCTGTTTTAACATCTTCGGAGTTGATAAATCTCGTTTTCTTGACAGAATTGGGTTCGGATGACGGAGCTGGAAATTTATGTCGTCAGAGGTTGTTGAACCTGAGTTGAACGTTTAGAATGTAGGGACAGAGATGTGGATGCCTGAGCAAATCTGAAGCCTAGGAAAATAAAAGATCGAAAGAAAAAAAATCATTCTCTCAAAATAATGGGTGCCCTGCTAGGGGGGAAATGAAAAAATTGAACATACAATTGGTCTGATCTCCATATTTTTGCGGAGCATACACTTGATGAGTCCACAACTTTCACACACAAAAATTGGTAGTGTTAAATGACAAATGTTAGTAAAAATATCGAGTCGGGCAAAAAACTGGCACATTTGAATAGAAGTGACTCATTTAACAGACTCACTATGGACCAGAATACATCGTCAGGAGTGGAGCCACGTTGGATTTATTTATTTTGTTGATAAGACCTTGTATATCCTGTTCATGAAGCAAATTACTATCAGTAGAAAATTAATTAAATTGAAAAAAAAAGATTCGAGTACGACATGAAAAATATGTTTTTACAACCTCATAAAGGCTTTGAATGCAGGTTTGCGAGCAGCCATTTCAATAATACAGCATCCTTAAAAAAACATGATAATATTTGTGAAAAGTCAGAAAAGTACATATGTAGCAAGATTAGTAGTAGTAGTAATTAAAATTTTGGATCTTATGCATATTTACCCAAGGACCAGATGTCCGGCCTGGAACCATATGGTATATCATCAAGAAGCTCCAGGAACATGCAGCTTAGAGTGCCCACTACCTGCAAATCACACCACATATTGACAAACTTTTAACTTTAACTTTGAAAAATGGGGGTAAAACCCGACAAAGTCTGCATTATAGCCATTAATACTCACAGAGGAAGCTAGATCGTCAGAAGTCAATACTTTAGCAATACCAAAATCCCCTGCAGTGTAAACAGGAAAGGAGCAAATTTAAAAATGCAGCTACAAATAAACTACATGTGATTCAATATCTGGAAAAAAAAAATTATTCATGAAGGCATCAAAGATTAGCGAACACAAAGAACAATAATTCGTTACAGAAACGCATGTCCCGAGCTTTTGTCAGAAATATGTTCGAACACTAAGAAAACAAAAATGAACACAGAGAGAGAAAAGAGAAATAGGGTTCTGGAAGGCACGAAAAGAAAAAGATAAGGAGAACAGAGAAGGATGCTTTTCAACGAAGGGAAAGAGGAATAAAACACGTTTTCACCCAAAGGGCACTTCCATCCTCATGGTGCCGAGGCCTCTGGAAGAGAGATGAAAAAAACAAGAATAAACAATTGATTATATACCAGAGAATCAAAATTACAGCAAAAATCAAGGAAGAGATTTTTTACTTTAACAGAGAACAAGATTACACAAAATTTCTAACTGAACCTAAGAAAAACAAATCAAAATCAAAATACAAAAAAATCCAAAAATAACCCGAAGAGAAAAAAAGGAAAAAAAATTGATTATATAAGACAGAGGCAAAATTCCAACACATACACATCTTATTATGTGTTAAAATCAATGGTAATTACCCACGAACAATTTTGCCAGTACAGCAATCTGCAAAACAGAACCTCAAGAGAGAAAACAAACAGAGAAAACAAAATCAGCATCCAAATGATAAATCCAGAAAAAATCGATGCCTTGATTTCTTACAGTAATCAAAACATACACCTGATAAACGAAAACCTAATAAATGATGAGAAGGAAGCAACTGCGGAAAGGAAAAATTATCAAAACATACACGAAAAAAAAAACCTAACAGTAGAAGGACCCTGTAGAAATCCCGATAAAAACCGCTTTGAAACGGGCCGCCTAGAGCTCCGCTCGTTCTTGCTGCGATGAGGCACAAAAATGGAAGAACCTTTAGAACAAAAATATCAAGATTAACAACTAAGTGAAAATAAGTAAACAAAAAAGTAAAATGGCTAACTAACCTCGATGAAAGATAGGGCAAAGTCAGAAAACATACATCTTTCAAGCGGGAGGATTCCCCCTCAGAAAAATCACCTACAATATCAACCAAGAAGAAAAAAGAAAAAAATAACAAAATACCTTCTACATACAAGATTCGCCCGTAGAAGAAATCGATATCAGTCTTCCTCGAAAGAGGAACAGAACACGTTTTCGACCAAAGGGCACTTCCACCCTCATGGTGCCGAGGCCTCTGGAAGAGAGATGAAAAAATAATTGATTATATACCAGAGAATCAAAATTACAACAGAAATCAAGGAAGAGATTTTTTACTTTAACAGAGAACAAGATCACACAAAATTTCTAACTGAACCTAAAAAAAAACAAATCAAAATCAAAATACAAAAAAATCCAAAAATAACCCGAAGAGAAAAAAGGAAAAAATTGATTAGATAAGAGAGAAGCAAAATTCCAACACATACACATCTTATTATGTACTAAAATCAATGGTAATTACCTAAGAACAATTTTGTCAGTACAGGAATCTGCAAAACAGAACCTCAAGAGAGAAAACAAACAGAGAAAGCAAAATCAGCATCCGAATGATAAATCTGGAAGAAATCGATGCCTTGATTTCTTACACTAATCAAAACATACACCTGATAAACGAAAACCTAATAAATGACGAGAAGGAAGCGACTACCGAAAGCAAAAATTATCAAAACATACACGGAAAAAAAACCTAACAGTAGAAGGATCCTGTAGAAATCCCGATAAAAACCGCTTTGAAACGGGCACCCAGAGCTCCGCTCGTTCCTGCTGCGATGAGGCACAGAAATGGAAGAACCGTTAGGAAAAAAAACCAAGATTAACAACTAAGTAAAAATAGGTAAACAAAAAAGTAAAATGGCTAACTAACCTCGATGAAAGATAGGGCAAAGTCAGAAAACATACACCTTTCAAGCAGGAGGATTTCCCCTCAGAAAAATCACCTACAATATCAACCAAGAAGAAAGAAGAAGAAAATAACAAAATACCTTCTACATACAAGATTCGCCCGTAGAAGAAATCGATATCAGTCTTCCTCGCAAACAACAGCAATGAGAAACAAGAAATCGAGATTCAGACGCATCTATAGACGAACACGTATACTGTATAAGGACACGCGGCCGGGAAAAAGGAGGCAGGACGGTGATAAAGAAGAGAAAGACGTTTTCAATAGCAAGATGAAATGAAGAGAGAAACAAAGAAGAAGAAGACGTTTTCAACGACGGGAAAAAGGAACAAAACACGTTTTCGACCAAAGGGCACTTCACACTTTTAGAGTAGTATGATATGATATGATATATATATATATATATATATAGGGGCGGATCTACACTAAGGCATGATGGTGCACCTGCACCAAAAAAAAAATACAAAACGACGTCTTTTTAACCAAAACGACGTCGTTTCGATTAAAACGAAATCGTTTTGATAGTTTTTTATTAAAAAAAAGTGAAAAAATTAGAAAAAAAAATTCGGTCGTCCGTTATTTTTTTCTGTGGTGCGTCGTTGCACCAGTAGTTTTCGCATGTTGGATCCGCCTATGTATATATATATATATTATTTGAACATTCATAGTATTGAAAGAGAAATAAATAATTCATTGTATATGCTAGCTATATAACAATGAAGAATTTGAAATACAAATTCACACTTAATTGGCATTCTGAAATTTCAATTTATGAAGTTCATACTATTAAATACCAATGATATTAAGTTTAATCTTAATTTTCTCTTTGTTTTTCATTAATTAAATATTAATCTAATAACCAAATGATACAAGCTTCTGATCATTAAACTTGTGCAACATGGAAAAAGTAATATTTATAAAATAAAATAAATAAATGATGAACATATATCCATCTCCATATTGTTGAATGCGCTTTCCAAGCCCCCACATTAATTATTGACATCTATAATAATTCAGAAGAATAACGAGCCAACAAAGCCGGCGGCACATATTGCTCCGGCGACAGCGGTTACTTTGAGTGTTGTGGTGCCACTGGCGGGGGCAGGGGCGGTGGCGGGGGCGAGGTCCGGGAAAACTCCGTCTGGAACGGGTCCGCCGATGGGGGCGGCATCATATGCGGTGCCGCCGGTGATGGTGCCATCGCTGTACTCACCATTGGGACCCTCGGCCAACCCGCCAGTGGCGGCAGCGGCAGGCGCAAGAGAAGGGGCGGCGGCTTTAGCGGCGGGAGCAAGAGAAGGGGCGGCGGCTTTAGCGGCGGGCGCAAAAGAAGGGGCGGCGGCTTTAGGGGCTGCCACCCCCACAGCTGCAAAGAAGATGACGGCAAAAACAAAGGTTTCTTTTGCCATTTTTTTTTTCTTTTCGTTTTATGGATTAGTTTTCTGCTTCTTTTCTTTTTTTGGCAGAAAAATTGCAGCAATTACTGTAATTGCCGTTGTGGAGGGTGGCGGAGGGGGTTTATATACGGAGGGGGGCGGTGGACACATAGGGTGGTGGAGTGGCGGATGTTGCGGGCTGGGGAGGTAAGTCAGCCATGCAAAATTTACGTGATTTTCTTAAGATAATAACTGCTATATTTGTGATTTGTGCACCTCAACTCAAATTAGGCAAAAAGACTTAAGAGTCCACTTTGTAAACGAATCAATCTCGGTCAAAACTTAGATAGAACTCGAGGTCGGTCAACGCGAGCTTGCTCGCGAGCAAGTTCATCTCATTTTCATCATGAATCGATCAAGCTTGCGAGCAGCTCGCGAGCAATAACTAATTCAATAGATATTATATATAAAATTAAATGTCTCTCTCTATATATATATAGATAGATATATAGATATAAACTCTAACATAAGACTTGCGATCTCCACATCCAGCATCCATCAAACACCAACAACTCCCAAATAATTTTGAACGAATATTCTTGAATGGTTTTGTACGAATATTTGCACGACTTTTGGAACTTATTAACTTTTTAATGGGTTGTATTTACATTGCATAATTATGTAACTTTTTCAAGCAAATAAACTTATTTTCAAGCTGTAACGAGACGAGCAATTGCGAGCAAGAACCAATCGAGCGCTCGCGGTCATAATTGGGTCGAGCTTCGAGCAGCTCACAGTAAACTCGAAAACCTAACGAGCCGATCACGATCATGTGAAGCTCGTCGAGCACGAACCGATACCTAAAATTCTGACGATCATTGATCCATTGAGCCAAAGCTTGGCACGACTCGACTCGTTAACAGACAGTCCATTAGTTTTCTAGCTACAAAGTTCCACCCACCAAAATGATTCCACCCCCCACCCCACACCGCCCCCCGCCCCCCTCACAGTCCCCACCCTCACCCCCACCCAAGTTGAAATAAAAAATGGTTGAAAATATTTTAAGGGCAAATTTCACAAAAAAAAAAAAAAAGAAAAGAATACACCTATGTTTAGCTTAATTACACAAAGAGAAACAATAAATCAATTATCTTTAAAATTACACATACAAATTAATACGAGTTACGACAGCCACGGCCGAATGGTTTGAATTTAATTAACAAAATTAAATCGGTAAAATGGAAAAATATGAAACAAATATACTAACTTACTGATACATCAACAAAAGACTTACAATTGTAACACAACAACAAAAAAAAAAAACAGTTTAAATGAATAAAAAGATCATTTAACAAGGTTAATGTGATGTACAAGCGTATCCACCAATCCGGCTAAAACAAATCATCTTTCTAACAGGGTATGGTGATTTTTACTGTAACCCTAACTAAAAATATACGGTGGTGGTAATTATTTTCCGATGAAAAAACGAATATCCGAATCAGGCCTCAACCGGAGCTGAACCCGAGAGCCAATCCCATATTGTCCCTTATGTGAATAATACAACAAAAAAACCTTCGTATGTCTTTCTACATTGCCTCCTGCAACTTGATCTGTGAGAAAATGGTGGCATAATGATGATTGCTCTTTGTATTATTAATACATTCCCTTAAAGACAGGGTTCGTGCGGCATATGCTCGCTCCACATTCCTCGTACTCAGCTTTTGTATGGCAAGCCTGCAAGCGGGAAAAGATATGATGTGTAATTTTCGAACGATACAGAGAGAGTAGGACTCGAATTTTGTATGGCATTCTAATCCGAATGATGTTAAAACTTTTGAGGCATAACATAGGAACAAAACCTACAGTGAAAAAATCGGGAGTGGATGCAAGTACGGAACCTCCAAACCAAACTGCATATCTCTGGATAGGACGGCTAACTACATTTACTTCTACAGGTTGTGCCTGGAGGGAAAAAAATAGCAGTCAAAGTTACAAGTAACAAAAAATAAACTAATGGATAACTTACAAAAAACTACCCTTGAAGTAGAGTCGAATTACCACCCCCACCCCCTCCCCCACCCCCACCCCCACCCCTCTGCAGAGTAATACTCCCTCCGTCCACCAACCATGTGCATTGTTTTGACCGGCACGAGTTTTAATATTTCAGTTGACTTAGTTAGTAGGATGTGTTATGAGTGGAGTAAGGGGCCCACTTGTGGTAAAATTTGTTGCCAAAAATAAACAATGCACATAGGTTGCGGACGGACGGAAAAGGAAATTGTTGCACATGGGTGGCGGACGGAGGGAGTAATAAACAGCAATCCTTTAAATTCAAGAGGGTGTTCGCAGTAACCTAAGATTGGGCTTGACTTGAGAGAGAAAAAACCTTTTTTGGTGATTAGACTAAACGTTAGGGTGTTTATTGTAATTAGCGATAAACTAATAGTTTACCTTTAACTCTCCACCAAGCCTCGCATTAGATGCAAGGACTCGAGCATCAACAATCTTTTTAAGATCCCTTTGCAACCTTCTGTGGAAGTCTTTGAACATGGTTGATCCTCCAGATAATACGATATTCTACAATCAAATGAGTTTTACGCCTTAACTAATTTGGAAAAAAGAAAAAGGGAAGCGCTGACCAATAGCAAAACCGACTTTTGGTAAATTAACTATTTCATGTCACCTTGTACAAGGCTCTCCTTGTGTCTATTGGGGCCGACTGAATACATTTATCTATCACATCCGGTAGAGGGGTGGTAAACTCACTACTGCAAATTTCGGGGTTGAAAAAGATCTGCCGGATAAAGCATTGTTCCACAAAAAAAAAAAAAAAAAAAACAATATAATAAAAATCTGCACATATCCACATAATTTTAACCATCTGATCAAATTAGATAAAATTCTTTGTTTCTATTTGCTAAATTGAGTAATTATCAGATGACAGACTTATATTGATCTGTTCCAAGATTAAAAAAATTGTCTGCATGAAACAGCAATGAACACTAAGAAAAAAAAAATCGTCAATGATAATTGATAGGAATAAAATCTTCAGAAATTGTAATTTGACAAGGGTGGTATCCTCGGAAAATTTTATGAAAATAAGAAAATATTATACAGTATGTGCCGCTCGAGTAAGACAAGCTTAAAGAAAGATAATAAAGCGAACCTCGGGGCCGAGGAATCGTTCATAGCCTACATCACAAGAGTATGGAGCCCCAGTCTTTGGTTTAGTACCTCTCCACTGCTTAACGTATTTTGCTGGCTCTTTATCATGCTTATTAAACTCCTGTACATATCGAAAATCATAAACCAGTTAATAGGAAACATGTTGTGTGCTTGAGAAATGTAATCCAAATATTATTAGGAAGTCGAAAATTGCAATTATACGAGATTTTTTGAAGTATGACTACATCCATATTTAAAGAGGGAAAGCATAATATCTACTTTTTTTTTTCCTTTTATTTTTAAGAAACTGCAGATATATATAGGATTATAAAGCACCCGTTAGAGTTGAACCTGGATGAATTAATACTCGGGAAATGAATAACCTCGATTAATTGATACTTTTTGTCGGTCCGGACATAAAGGACTTATTGTTAAATTTAACTAGATTATTAAATAATTACTTTTCGCTGGTCCAGACATTATTAATTTAAAGATGTTTAACTAATATTGAGAAAATTGGAAGGGAAAGATCCCTATTTCTGAAGTCGAGTGTATTTAGATTATACCTTCACAATGTCTGAGCAAGTGTAGCAATACATTTCCTTTACTTTCTGCGCTACTTCAAAGGACTCCTCCGGTGGAATATGCTCTCCTCTTTCCTACATAAAACAGTACGTGTATTTAATATAGAAGGAATTACAAAATAGTTAAGAGATTATACCTAACTCCATGACCTACACTCGCTCACCAAATCCACAAGAACGATCACTATTTTTATTTAATCAACCAACCTATATACTTGTCATTATATCCAAGAATGCTACATCTTCAATGATATGAACAAAATACTCAAGTTCAAATGAAAAATATGAAATGTAATGATTTTCCAGAATGTTTAGGGAACAAGATAAAAGGATTAAAACATAAAGAAAACAAGGAAAATGAGGATATTGTGTATTTTCCATCTTGAACAACGAATGGAACTTATTAATACTGATGAAAACTATATTCATGCACAAGTAAGCTTAAACACACACACACACACAAAAAAAAAAAAAAGAATGGATCCATTTGCTCCACCTCAGGAATCGGAGAGATGATTTTTTTCCTAACATTTAAGGGATAAACCAATTTTACTACGAAATAAAATATATTGAAGAATCGTACCTTCATAAGTTGCTGGATGAACCGAGTGACATCCTTGCCTGCAATTGGAATCGACTTAATGCTGCTGCCAATAACATAACCATCTGCAACAGGCACAACATGAGTAGCCCCATCTCCCACGTCCACTACAACTCCTGTCATCTCACACTACAAGAAGTTTTGAAATAATAAGAAAAACGAGTCCGTCAAGCATTTTGATAACTATGTTGTAATGAAGTTCATCCTAGCCTCTCATGCTCATCTTGTTTCGACAGTAAACAGTTATCAATGCAATTCGTCAATACTAACTTCTCAAGCTCCAGAGTACATATAGAATAGATAAAACTCAGAGATTACTTATTATTATTACCATCATCGTTATTACTATTTTCACATTATCTATGACTGCATGATCCTATCTAGAAAAAAGATTAGCTCTTGGACGACAATATTCAGCCGACCAAACTGAGTATAGGTGCAAATATGATTTAATAATTTTCGGACACCAAATATTCATTAGACATCATCACAAAAAATACTAACGAACAACTCGCTGAAACATATCTACAATTTCAATGCACATCACATCCTAAACTTTTACCAAGATGACTCAATTCCTCAAACATTAAATAGTAAAAAAAAAGAAAAATAAAACCAATCCCCAAAACTCAAGGAAGAAACAAATGTTCATATTCCAAACTGCCAAATGGGACACCAACCTTGGCTGTTGTGTATCCAGCAGCCAAAGCAAGCACGGGCTGCACAGCAATATATAACCCTGGAACATTAAATGTCTCAAACATGATCTCTCCAGTGTACTCCCGACTCTCCGGTGCAGTCAATGGGCTCTCTGTCAAACAAAAGTAGTGATCCTCCGGATCGCAGCGTAAATAGTTAAATATACACTGCTGCCAGAACCTCTCCATTGAATCCCAATTTTCGACCTGGCCGTGATTAATTGGGTAACTCAAATTGTATGTGCTGCTAGATTTAGATCTAGACAGTGCCTCTTCACCTATATAGAAATCCAGATCCGCCACTACCCCAGCATTATGTTGCCCCGACCAATTGCTGCCCTTCGTGGAATTGGATCGTTTCAGGTTGACGAATGACTCGTTCAATGCAACTACAGTTGGGATTGTAAAACAGGGCTCTACATTTCCAGCAAAACCCATTTTCGTATATCTACAATTGATAAATATCAAAAAGTAAAAAAGTATTGAAGCCTTAGCACAATACAGCCGAGGAAGGAAGAAAAAACACAGGTGCAAGATTTAGAAAAAAAAAAAACTCAATGAAGCATTTGATCGAACAGTTTCCAGGAATGAAAAACAGTATAATTTAAAAAGTACCCAGTGCCATTATCGATGACTACAGCTGGTCGAGAAGTGGCGGAATCCATTATCTAGAAAGAAAATAACCAGGGGGCTGAGATTCTTGAAGGATTCTAAGAAAGACGGTGATCATGGTCGTCGAAATACGTTGCCGGCGTTTGGTGTGACTGAGTCTGACTTATCAACAGTACAGCCGTATACTTGCAACCGACGCTAGAGAAGAAGAAAAAATCAGGTGAGGAGCCTCCATGTATAAACTTTTTGTTTAAATAGCCCTGGCCCAAAATAAGAAGATAAAATAAAAAGATAAAATATATTAATATTTCAAATGTGTTCCGGGAAATCCTTCCCGTATTGGTGTCTTACCTAATACTAGTTGTAGGGGGATAAGAGTTATGGAAGGTTCTGGACTCTTCCATAAGTAGTTGGATCATGTTAGATGTCTTACCTTAATTAGGAATCCTATGTATGGAAAGACTCTCTTCAGAATGCCATATAAAGCCTCTATTCATTATTATCAATCTGATTGATTTCTTGTCTTTACTTTTCTCCTCAAACACGTTATCGACGTAGCTCGAACGAAAGAAAAAAATCACGAGCACCGCCGCCTAGACCATCGTCCGCCGCCACTGGCCGCTGCCGCCTTGGCGCCCACGCCATTGCCAGTTACTACCATCGCTGCCGCCATACTAATGCCCAGCGCCGCCTGCCGTCTGCCAGCGCGCGCCTTGCCCAGTCTGCGCCACTGCCGTGCCGCCACCGCTGCTCGCTTTACCGCCGCCATGGAGCCGCTCCACCGCCACCGCCCGCCAGCCTTGCCACCACCGCTGCCAGCCACCCGCTGAGCACCGCCTCCGTCGCCGGACCTCTGCCGCCCAGAGCCGCCGGACCGCCGCCGGACCTCCGCCGCCCAGATCTGCCCAAAGCCGCCCATCAGCCGCGCGCTTGAGCCGCCGGGACCGCCGCTCCGCCACGCCGGACCGCCGCCGACCACCGGCCGACCACCGCCGCCCGACTCGGTCAGACCTTGCCCACTTGGACCAAAACACGAACATCAACTTATCTTCGGAAGCCACCAAAATTGCGCCTCCGGTTTCACGTCGTCGCATCGAGTACCAACCGGTAGATCGAAGCACACCACAGATTCAGCACGTGTCTAATTTTATAATCGAGGTAACTATCTGACTCGTCCCTATTTCAATTCTCTCCGTTGGGAATTTTTCTTTTGGGGACACGAGTTTTGGGTTCTTTATCTCCCACGCTACTTTGCGGTGGATGAGACCGCGAGAGAAGTCGGTATCTCTGCGTGTCGAAGAAAACTGTGTGACGGTCCTGGGGGAGTCACGGAATTGTTGAAAAGTCGATACTTGTGGTTGTTGCATACACCACGTATCTGGGTGCGATCTGATATCGCCGTTTTTTTGTCGACTTTACTAAACAACAATTAAGGGAAGTAAATCGAGTAACGGTTATGTTACACGCTTTTAAAAGCATCGATTGTGACCGTTTACATTGTCACTGAAAATCCAACAAGACTAACTTCCTCTTGTTTATATCTTGTAGATGGCACAAAGCTCCAATGTTCATCCGGAGTTCGACATCCTTGACCATGCTGGTAAGGAGTACCATAGGTGGGTCTCAGACGTTCGCTTGGCGTTCGTCGGTAAGAGATTTACCACCACCATCTTTCCCTCTAACGAGCCTACCGCTCAAGAACCGAGCGAGGAAACCAAGGCTAATGCACTGATGTACTTGCGTAGACATATACATCCGTTGTTGAAAAAGTCTTATATGAACTTGCAAACTCCCAAAGAACTATGGGATACACTCGAACAACGATTTAATAATGTGCATGATCAGCGCTTCCCCGAATTGCAACTTCAGTGGGAGCAAATCCTATTTTTGGATTATGCGAATGTGGAAGCCTATAATCAAGCTATCCTCAATCTTCGCGCTGATCTTAGTTTTTATGGTGTCAAGAAGTCTGATCAAGATTTGATCGAGAAGACTCTTAACACGTTTCCCGTGGGAGCAAGTGTAATTGCTCATCAGCTGCGCGTTGCCTATGAGGAAGGGAGAATTAAGAACTTTAGTGACCTTATCTCCCACCTCGCGAAAAAAGAAAGGCACCATGAGATTATTCTCAATAGCAATGCGCGCCAATTTGTACGAAGCCGATTCCGGAAGTAAATCAGGCTACCCACAGGAAAGCACCACGACAAAATAGAAAAGGCAACGCTACTCAGTTTTTGCAAGCACCACGGATGCATGACTCGAGCAAGCGAGGGAAAAGACGAGGTCGTCGTTCCAACGTATGGAAGAGGCAAGGTGGCTCGGCCACGGGACCTAGTGGAACCCAACCACGTGGGCCGCCTCCTGCCGCCGGGAATGGAATCACTCCAAAGGAAGGCCGGAATTGCTATACTTACGGATCGAAGAAGCATACTTACCGCAATTGCAAAGCGCCAAAGAACATCCAAGCTTACTACAAGCACTATAAACAATATTTGACTCAAGAGTCGAATTACATGGAAGAAGATAATGAGAACACGGAGGTGAACCATATTGAGATCCAGACTGAGATCCCTCCTCTCACCATTGCGGACAAAGACCAACATATGGATGTTGCCGACTTTGACTAGTTTTACGCTTTGGTTACGTTTTGTCTTGTTTCTAGTTTCCGAGAACTACTTTGGATTTTCATGAATGTAATAAAGTTGGCCATGATGAATAAAATTCTTTTAATTGCTGTGATTGTGCAAAGACGAATTTTATTTTTTCCCTTCGAAAGCATGTTTGGTTTATCACAAAATAATTGCTAGCAATGAATTGCTTGGTTAAAAATTTGATACATTGGTAGGATTTCATCAAAACTTTTGATCAATACTGGGCGCATCCTCCTTGGTACTTGTTTATGCTTTGAGAGTTCAAACGGAATCAGTGGTTTTTAAACAGCCTTAGTTGTACCGATATTCCTACTTTCTCTGCAAGTCTACCAATTTGGAGTTACCAAAAGGATCATTAGTAGAGATATAAATCGAAAACCAAGATGCCTTTTAAAGTATTTAAACGCTCTTATGGCCATATTTCCATAGTATTGTATCAACAATAATGCCTTTGAAAAAGGCTTCAACCTTGCTCTATCACTCAACAATAGGGAAATACCAAAATAGCAAATTGAAACGAGCACTGAGATCTGAGTTTAATGATCCAGAAAGTGCACGACCTATGGACAGAAAGATACGGAAGTCTAGTTTCCAAACCAACTGACCGTTCGTCCATATCCTTCTTAACGAAGAAGTTATTGCTGTTTTAGTGAACAAAGGTCAAGCTGCACGGAAATTATTTCCAGCGATTGTGCTAACTTTGATCCTAACCAACTTGGTCGAATTTCCCCAAACTCGATGTTAATGAGTTTTCGCTATGTCTCTAATCATAATACTAACCGAGTTTCATGTCTTATTGTAGATGTCTCGTGGCGAAATTGAGTGCCTTGCTGATAGTGGAACAACCCACACTATTCTTCGGAATAGGCAATTATTCAAGGATATTGTGCCATACATATCCTCAGTGACAACAATGATTGGTTCCTCCCAAGTAATTCAAGGGAGGGGACCTGCTCATTTCTTGCTACCTAATGGTACGCATATTAATATCACAAATGCTCTCTATGCCCCAAGAGCAAACCGAACCTTGCTAAGTTTTAGGGACATCCGTGCCAACGGTTATCACCTTGATACACATTGTGAGAATGGGACAGAATTTTTGTGTGTTACTGCGCGTAATGCGGAAGACGCCGCGTTCTCGAGAAACTTATGAGTCTAAGTAGTGGTTTATACCGGACTACAATAAGGGTTATTGAATCCTATGTTGTGAGTCACGAATCGTGTGTGATTCGAAGCATACCAACTATGGCATGACCGACTTCGGTCACCACAGACGCGACATGATGATTCGCATTTTGAAAAACTCACATGGTCATCCGTTTTTCAAGTCCAGAAAACGATTGGAAGCACCACTCGATATCAGCATTGATGTGAGTGAGCTTGATACCGTATCACCGGGACTAAAGATCGCACGCTCTGATAAGGTTGACGGTGCATCTCTTGTAAATCCCGAGGCTTCCGTGGCAATTTCTAATGCCCATAAATCATTTTGTAAAGCCTGTTCACTAGCAAAGTTGATACCATCTCCGTCCTTTGCTAAAGACTCAACACAAAACATTCGCTTCTTACAAAGAATTCAAGGGGACATATGTGGACCTATTCAGCCAGAGTGCGGACCATTCAGATATTTTATGGTTCTGGTTGATGCATCGACGCGATGGTCACACGTCGCTCTGCTATCCACGAGAAACGCTACATTTGCTAAACTCCTAGCACAAATCATCAAGTTACGGGCTAACCACCCCGACTTCCCAATCTCGTCATTAAGATTGGACAATGCTGGAGAGTTTACGTCAAAGTCTTTTGACGACTATTGCATATCGATTGGGATTGATGTTGAACATCCCGTCCCCCACGTTCATTCGCAGAATGGCCTTGCCGAGGCTATGATTAAGCGGTTCTGACTTATCGCCCGAGCATTGGTATTGCGCACCAACTTGCCGATTTCTGCCTGGGGTTATGCAATTTTGCATGCGGCTATACTTATTTGCTTTCGACCCACTGCCAATCAACCGTTTAGTGCGTACCAGTTGGTAACTGGATATGAGCCTGATATTTCACACTTACGCATTTTTGGTTGTGCGGTATATGTGCCAATTACGCCTCCACAGCGTACTAAAATGGGTCCGCAAAGACGATTAGGTATATATGTTGGCTATGAATCGCCTAAAATTATCCGCTATTTGGAACCCTTGACAGGAGATCTGTTTACTGCAAGATTTGCAGATTGTCACTTTGATGAGACAAACTTCCCGTCGTTAGGGGGAGAAAGGAATCGAACGACTCCAGTTAAACGCCAGGAAATTGTCTGGTGTGCTCCCTCCTTGCCTCATCAAGATCCCCGTACAGCTCAATCCGAGCTAGAAGTGCATCGTATTCTCAGTCTTCAGAAAGTTGCGGATTCGATGCCCGGCGCCTTTACCGAGCATCGCGAAAGTGACAAGATCTACCATTCCCGTGCGAATGTTCCCGCAAGGTTAGAAGTCCCAGTTATAGGGCAAGGTTCACCGCCCAAAGGAATGATGCCCCGGCCAACCTTAGTGGTGGGACGGGCCTTGCCGCTCTTATCCCTACTCGAAAGAGGGGGAGGCCAGCGGGTAGAAAGGATACCGAACCTCGAAAGAGAAGAGGAACGGAGGCACAAAATCCTCTCATCATCGACACAGTGACTCCGTCACACGAGATTATCTCTGACTACGGATATGTCCTCGAATCAACAATAGAACAATCGACGGACGTGTCGGAAATTTTGTTGATGTCAGAAAATAAAGAAATCTCGATGCAATGTACGAGTGAATACGTACTATTGGACAGGTCATCCACGCTAGTCGACGATGCTTTTGCCTACTCCGTCGCTCAAGAAATTATTGAAGACGACGACGCTGAGCCGAGCTCGGTTGCTGAGTGTCAACAACGAGCCGATTGGCCGAAATGGAAAGATGCAGTGCAGGCTGAACTAGACTCAATGGCTAAACGTGAGGTATTTGGCCGTATCGAGCCAATACCCGTGGGCGTTAAACCAGTTGGACATAAATGGGTCTTTGTTCGTAAACGCAATGATAAGGATGAGGTCATGCGTTACAAAGCGAGACTAGTTGCCCAAGGCTTCTCGCAGCGCCCTGGCATTGACTACGAGGAGACGTATTCTCCCGTTATGGACATCATCACTTTCCGTTACTTAGTCAGTTTGGTAGTGTCCGAAAAACTGAACATGCAGCTTATGGATGTGGTTACAGTGTATCTTTATGGGGATCTAGATACGGATATCTATATGAAAGTCCCCGAAGGGATTTCATGGCCCAAATCAAGTAGCTCTAAACCACAGAGCGTGTACGCTGTGAAATTGCGTCGTTCACTGTATGGGTTGAAACAATCCGGAAGGATGTGGTACAACCGCCTAAGTGAATACTTGGTTGGGAAGGGATACAAGAACAGTGACATCTGTCCATGCATTTTCGTGAAAAGAACAGATGCAGGATTCGTGATTGTAGCCGTCTATGTAAATGACATGAATGTCATCGGTACCATAGATGAGGTCAATGAAACGGCCCGCTAACTTAAATCCGAATTCGAGATGAAAGATCTGGGGAGGACTCGATTCTGCTTGGGCTTAGAGCTAGAACATCGAGATGATGGTATACTCATTCATCAGTCTGCCTATGTCCACAAAATGCTCAGGCGATTTAGCATGGACAAGGCACATCCTCTTGCTACCCCCATGATTGGTCGAAGTTTGGAAATGAACAAGGATCCGTTTCGTCCTAAAGAGGAGGATGAAGAGGTCCTTGGAGCAGAAACACCGTACCTTAGCGCAATCGGTGCATTGTTGTATCTGGCTCAATGTACTCGTCCAGACATCGCATTCTCTGTGAATCTGTTAGCGAGATTTAGCTCCGCTCCCACGATAAGGCATTGGAATGGAGTAAAACACATCTTTCGATACTTGAAAGGCTCCAGTGACCTTGGATTGTTCTTTCCCTACGTAAAAGAGAGCGATATTCCGAAAGGAATTGTTGAGGTTAAGACGATGCATACCGACAGTCGATCTTCCTCTGATATTGCAGCTAAGCATGGTAGCTTGACTACCAGAAGTGCTAAAGCGAGCAAGCTTACCCCTTATGCAGAGAATCCTAACGACACGTTAGTTGGATTTGCTGATGCCGGTTATCTCTCTGACCCGCATAAAGGACGTTCCCAAACTGGTTATGTGTTCACCATTGGGAATACGGCGATATCTTGGCGATCTACCAAACAGACCCTGGTTGTTACTTCCTCGAACCATGCAGAGATAATTGCATTGCATGAATCCGTAAGGGAGTGCATTTGGCTACGGTCAGTCATAGACCATATACGAGGAACGTGTGGATTAGATCCCACTACAGCAACCCCTACTTGCATCTTTGAGGACAATGTGGCATGCATTGAGCAGATGAAGTTAGGTTTCATAAAGGGTGACAATACCAAGCATATTGCGCCGAAGTTCTTTTATAATCAGCAGCAGCAGAAATTGCTGAATATCGAAGTGAAACAAGTGAGTTCCGATGAGAATATCGCAGACTTGTTCACTAAGTCTCTGCCGAAATCTACATTTGAGAAACATGTGAGAAGCATCGGCATGTGTCGATTATCCGAGCTCAACTAAAGATGGCTCGATGGAATGAGCTGTCATGTATACCTCAGGGGGAGTATACTTCACATGATTCTGACATTTGTAGTTGGTGCGTTGCGCTCCTTTTCCTCACCAAAGTCTTTGTTTTTCCCACGGGGTTTTATTTGACTTGGAAAGGTTTTTTACCGAGGCAACACCGTGTGCACCATGTTAGTATTAGCGTTCGACACAGGGGGAGTGTTCCGGGAAATCCTTCCCGTATTGGTGTCTTACCTAATATTAGTTGTAGGGGGATAAGAGTTATGGAAGGTTCTGGACTCTTCCATAAGTAGTTGGATCCTGTTAGATGTCTTACCTTAACTAGGAATCCTATGTATGGAAAGACTCTCTTTGTAATGCCTATATAAAGGCCCCTCTATTCATTGTTATCAATACAATTGATTTGCTGTCTTTACTTTTCTCCTCAAACAAAATGATATTTTTATTCTTAATATAATAACGAGATTGAAATCGTTACACATAACGATGTTAGATTTATTATAGATAAAAATATTAAAAATAATTTTGAATTGACTTATGATATGAATTTTTATAGTCGTTACGGTGTACACATAACGATATTAAAATCGTTACTAATACAAATGTTAAAAATAATTTTGAACCCTCTTAGGATTCGAACTTTGCACCTAAAAAATAAGTTTGAGCTTGACAACTTAACCAATTCCACCAAGAACCTTAAATGTACTAACTTATCTCTAACAATAATATATATTGCAACAATAATAATAATATTAACAACAACAATAATAATAATATAAAATATACTACAACAACAATAATAATAACAACATATATTCCAAGAATAATAATTATAATACTGATATTAATAATATATACTACTATAACAATAACAACAATAATAATTAGAACATATGCTACAACAACAATAATAATATATACCACAATAATAATATACGATGATAATAATAACGATGATAATTTTATAATAGAAAATTAGATTGATTCTAAACTGAATTTTATTGAACTAAATTGAACTGAAATAAACTGAACTTTGCTTAACATATACACAATATAGCATGATTTATCATGTCATAAAGTCAGAAATAGAAATTATACTTTTAGTACATAGAATTTTAAGCTTTTTAAAAATATCTGTTATGTATTTTTTTTTTGAAGAACTCTAGTTTGTATCTAGAATAATTTCTATGACTTTATAATAATAAAAGGTTTCGGTGGATTTTACATATTTGTGAATATGAGGCAAATTATGCACCAAACAATTATGTTTGAAATTTAACTTAGAGATTTTCCTTAGACCTCAAACTACGGTTTATTTGTTGTGTTACAAAAATACATATCTGTTTATCTCTTTTATTAAAGAGTACTTTGATTTTTTATTAAACTCCAAAATAAGTTTTATTTATTAAAGTGATATCTCATTTGATTTTAAATTAAATACAGATTTTGCAGATTCTTCTCAAAAGTAAGGTTTTGAAATAAGATTTATTAAATTATCATAAATAAATAGAAATATTTATTTATTATATATATATATAAGCTAGGACGTTACAAAATTGAACTAAGAAATGCTTAAATTAAGCTTGAAAGAATATAGTCATAATGACTTATATATCGTCCTTCCAATAATGGAGCAAAGATCACAACATGGTGTATATCGGTTTAGTGAAGACTATACGAACTCAACATTATTTCAGAAATTTTTGAAAATATCATACAAGGTGATTCAAAGATTTTTGAAAATGGACGAATTTAAAGATAGATATGATTGATGATTTTTTTAATTTTTAAAAAATATATATTATTATTTCGAAGAACTCTGGTTTGTAATTTCTAGAACAATTTCCATGACTTTATATTAATAGAATGTATTCGGTGGATTTTAAATATTTATGAATGTGAGGCAAATTAAACGCCAAAATTAGTTTTATTTACCAAGTGATATTTCATTTTATTTTAAATTAATTACAGATTTTGCACATTCTTCTCGAAAACAAGATTTTTGAAATAAGATTTATTAAATTATCATAAATAAGTGAAGATTTAATCAGTTATGTATCATAACCAATTGGAACCAATAGTCTAACTTCTACAATGATAGATAAATTATCAGTCATTTCTAATTTTAATTTCATCTATTTTCAAATGTACTAGACCCATCTTGTATGATACTTTTTTATCGATGTATATACTTAGTACCCATTTCGGATGACAATCAACGGTTGAATTATCAATTTAAGCCATAACGAAATTCATATCGTTTTATATATGAAGATACGATATGTAACTCGTTATAATTATATTTTATACTGAAACGATATTGGGTTCGTAAAATTTCTTCTAAAACGATATACAACACGTTATCATCAATGTTGTTTTTTTACAAAATGATGATCAAGTTGTTATTTTAGTGAACAAATAATTTGTAACTCGTGATAGATAAATTTTGACTGGAACGATCTCGAGTTTTTATAATTTATAAAGAAACGATATAGGTATTGTTCTGTAATATCTCTACAAGGGAGCATATCGAACTTGAAATCGTTACATGTTTACAGAAACGACTTGTAAATCGTTTTAGTTATATTTTCAACTAACACGATCCAGAATTCGTTATTTAAAGACTGTAACGATTTTTGATATAGAAACAACTTGGAAGTCGTTATAACGACTTAGACATCGTTGTTAGAATTCATACAATATGTTGGCATTATTATAAATATAATGTAACGATTTTAAATTCGTTATATCAATAGAATAACGATATAGAAATCGTGCCCAGTAACACATTAAGGGTATTTTAGTAATTTGAATACATTATATAATCTATTATTTAAAAAAGGGGCTATATAAACAAAAAACAACAATTGAGATCTTTTTAAACAAAAGTTTGGTTCGACTAGACCATTTAAACCAATAACCCAGAGAAGAAATGTGACTTTCTCGACATTAATGGAGCCCAAGTTCATAATAAAACATGGACTCAATAATGCATACATAAAGGAGATGCGAGGGATTTTATGTTATTTATTTATTTATTTTTTATATATTCAATATAATTTCATGATATAAAATTCTTTTTTGTGCTGGTTGGATTTAGTTTGTTCTTTTTGTTTGTATAGTATATGTTTTTATAACATGATTTTTCAATTTTATCCTTCATATTACTTACTTGTTCACAATTAAAATAGGAAGTTTTAATTTTTATAATCCTCAAATTAAGTTTGTCATTTAAATATTAGTAATCATTATATATGAATTACACATATTTTAATAATTTTGTCCCTCACAACAACACCAAATTAATGTTCCTCTCGACTACTATACTCGAGACATAATCTTCGACCAGCTTCGTCCCGCGATGATATTTTTAACTCATTTTGCCACAGAATGTTATTTTCGATTCGTTTCATCCCGGGACATTACTTTCGACTCGTTTTGCACCGGATATCATGTTCGGCCCATTTCGTCCAGGGATGTCATTTTCGACCATTCTCACTCTGATACCTTATTTTCGACCCTCCCCATATGGTATTTTCGGTTCGTTCTGTTTGAGGACGTCATTTTTGACCATTACTTCCGGACATCATTTTCGACTCATTTTGTCATAGGACGACATTTTCGATCACTTTTGCCTCGGGACGTTATTTTCTGTCCCTTTTGCCCTATAACGTCATTTTTGACACATTACACTTTGTGACGATATTTTCGGACTGTTTCTCTCGGGACGTCATTTTCGACCGTTTTTGCCCTGGGGCGTCATTTTCGATATGTTTCGCGGCGGAACGACCTTTCCGGCCCGTTTCACCACAGTAAGCCATTTTCAACCTATTTTGTCCCCGAACGTTATTTTCGGCTCATTTCGTTTCGGGTCGTTATTTTCGACCCGTGACAATATTTTCGTCATGTTTCACCTTGGATGTCATTTTCGACCTATTTCATCTCGGGGCAATATTTCCGTCTCGTTTCATCCCGGACGTCATTGTCAATAGGTTTTCTAATGGGGCGTCGAAAATGACATCCAATGGTGAAGCGAGTCAAAAATTATGTCAATGGACGTAACGGGTCAAAAATAATATCACGGTGCGAAAATGACGTCCCAGAGCGAAATGGACCGAAAATATCGTCTCGACGCGAAACAAGTCGAAAGTGACGCATCAGTGCGAAAATGATGTCCCAAGGCGAAACATGTCGAAAATGACGTCCAAAAGCGAAAACGACATCCCGGGGGAAAATCGATCGAAATTGACGTCCCATGATGAAACGGGTCTAAAATATTGACATGGGGTGAAACGGGTTGAAAAGAACGTCCCAGGCTGAAAATTGTCAAAAATGACGTCCGCGGACAAAACGGGGTGAAATAACGTTTCGGGACAAAACGCATCGAAATTGACGTTTCGGGGCGAAATGAGTCGAAAATGACGTTTTGGGACGAAACGTCTGAAAATGGCGTCATGAAGCGAAATGGACTGAAATATCGTTCTAGGGTGAAACAGGTCGAAAATGATGTCCCAGGATGAGACGAGTAGAAAATAATGCCCCGAGGCACAATGGGTTGAATAATATCCCGTGACAAAATGCCTTTCGAGGCAAAACGGGTCGAAAATATCATCATTTGGCAAAATGGGTCGAAAAATACATTTTGGGGCGACAACAATCGAAAATGACGGCGAAGCCAGTCGAAAATATCATCACGGGACGAAATATGTTCAAAATATCATATTGAAGTATAATGAGTCGAAAATAATATCTCGGGGTAAAACAGGTCTAAAACAAGATCCCGTGATTAAGTTGGTCGAAAATGTCATCTTCTAATGAAACTGGTCGAAAATATCGTCACGATGCTAAACGGTCAAAAATAACATTTTGGCAAAATGGAGAGAAAATAACAATGTGATAAAATGGTTCAAAATAGCAGTAATTTAGTGTTTTTGTGAGGTACAATGAATTGTGAAATAAGGGTAATTTGGAAATAAAGGTGAATAACAGCCAAATTAAAAATTTATTTTTGGGAATTAAAAAAAAAAAGTAAAATATCCCACTCGAATTAAAAGGAATGAATTATTTTTGCAAATAATTCATAATATAATTAGCTGTATTTTTGTAAAGAAATATACCAAATATAATGCTTGTAATACATGTGAACATTTCTGTACTAATCTAATTTGTATCAGATAATGACTCATTTGAGTTTTAATTTTAGGAGAAAGTATATACTCCCTCCGTCCCAACTAACATGAGCATTTTGACTTTATATGGTTAATAATTTCTAAGTTTGACTAAGAATTAATCTCAAAATATAATGGTAAAATATTTAACAAAATTATATTATAAAATTTCACCATCTAAACTTTCATAATATAATTTTGTTAAATATTTTACCATTATAGTTTGAGATTAATTTATAGTCAAACTTGAAAATTATTGATCATATAAAGTCAAAATACTCATGTTAACTAGGACGGAGGGAGTATAAAGCTAAATATTGATAGTTTTTTACTCAGTCACTAATGGGTAATTTGGTATCGTGCCAACAGTACTATAGGTGGACAATGGGCTGTTTCGGTCCAGCCCAAGTCTGGTTCGTTTTTTGAATGCATGGATTTTTTAGGTCGGCTCAGCCTAGGCTCAGTCCGATCCATTAATATGGTAGGCCCATTCCGATCCATTAATTCATGTGCAGTCACGTCCATTAAAAAGTTCAGCCCGATCCAATCCATGACCCAACCTCACTCACTCGATGATCCAGCTCACTGCTCAATAGGGGTGGGCACGAAAAATCAAAATCCCGATCCCGTCTCGGTCCCATCCCAAAATTATCCGGGATGGGACGAGATCCAAAATTAAAAACATTAGGCCCGTCCCGTCCCGTCCCATTAGAGTAACTGCGGGACGGGACACGGGACAAAAAATTTGAGGCCCGTAAGGCCCGTCCCGTCCCGCTAAGTTTTTAACCCTTTTTAAAACCATATATTTTTATTATTTGTAACTTTTTTTAATTAATTTTTAATAATAAACTATTTTTATTTTTTACTATCTATATTTTATAATTATACACAAACCTAATCAACCGATATAAAGTTAGTAACTGATATTTTTTCAAAAAATATGGATATGTTGTATTCAATGTTAATAATTGTTATTTTAAAAGTTTAATTTAGGCTATTAAATTAGTTTATTGGATATTTTTCCCGAATTTAGATGTATAAAATTATAGATTTTTTTACTTTTTTCTAATTTATATTTTGAACTTTTTTATGCGGGACTAAACCCTTCCCGTCCCGTTCTGTCCCGTCCCAATCGGGATAAGGCCCGCGCGGGATGAAATTTTAAAACCACCAATCCCGTCCTGTCCCGCTTGTTATAACACGGGACGGGACGTGTGATGACCCCAGGCCCGTCCCATCCCGTCCCATGCCCACCCCTACTGCTCAATCCAATACAAAGGCCAACTCAAAATGTCCCCAACCGATCCAAACTCGTGGGTTACTAATATATACTTCCTCCGTTACTTTATTATTGCAACGCGTTGACTATTACACTGTTCACATACTCTTTTTTGGCCATTTTTTGTGATTTATAAATATGAAATAATATAGTCATGTGAGATCTTGTTAGATTCATCTCGAAATATACTTTCAAAATATCAACGTCTTATAGTTTTTAAAAATAAAGAATTGAAGATATTAATAATCAAAATTGTGCATTGGCATGCGTGAAAGTCCAGATGTTGCAGTTATAAAAGAACGGAGGTAGTAGTATATAATCATTTCAGGAGATGTGAGAAAGCACTAAAGATGAATCAGTAAAGCAATCATTTGTATTCATAACACTAATAGAGATGCCTTTATATAGGCTTTACAATAAGAGTCCTTCCATATAGGATTCCTAAGTAAGGTAAGACTCTTAATGGGATCCTACTACATCCAGGAGGATCTAGAACCCTTCTATTGTATCCTATTATAAACAGTATTAGGCAAGACAAGTACAAGGGAGGGACATAATCGTAATTCTCGAAACACTCCCATGTGTCGAGCACTAATACAATCATGACGCATAAGATGTTGCCTCGGTAAAAAATCTTTCCAAGTCAAATAAAACTCCGTTCAAAAAATAAAGACCTGGTGAGGAAAAAGAGCACAACGAACCAACTACAAATGCCAAAATTACATGACAGCTCATTCCGATGGCTATCACTTGTTGAGCTCGGACAATTCACGAATGGCGACGATCCTCACATGTTTCTCAAATATAGATTTTGGCAGAGACTTAGTGAACAAGTCTGTAATATTCTCATCGGAACTCACTTGTTTCACTTCGATATTCAGCAATTTCTGTTGTTGCTGATTGTTGAAGAACTTCGGCGAGATATGCTTGGTATTGTCGTCCTTAGTGAAACCTAGCTTCATCTGCTCAATGCATACTGTATTGTCCTTAAAGATGCAAGTAGGGGTTGTTGTAGTGGACTTTAATCCACAAGTTCCTCGTATATGGTCTATGACTGACCGAATCCAAATGCACTCCCCTACGGATTTGTGAAGTGCAATTATCTCTGCATGGTTCGAGAAAATAACAACCAGTGTCTGCTTGGTAGATCTCCAAGATATAGTCGCGATGGTGAACATATAACCACTTTGGGAACATCCTTTATGCGGGTCAAAGAGATAATCGGCATCAGCAAATCCAACTAATACATTATTGAGATTCTATGTATCGGGGACAAGCTTGCTGGGATTAGCACTTATGGTAGTCAAGCTGCCATGTTTAGTTGCAATATCAGAGGAAGATAGACAGTCGGTATGCATCATCTTAACCTCAACATTTCCTTTCGGAATATCACTCTCTCTTGTATAGGGAAATAACAATCCAATATCACTGGAGCCTTTCAAGTATCGAAAGATTCCATTCCAAAATGCCTTATCGTGGGAGTGGAGCTGAATATTGCTAACAGATTTACAGAGAATGCGATGTCTGGATGACTATATTGAGCCGGATACAACAACCCACCAATTGCGCTAAGGTATGATGTTTCTGCTCCAAGGACCTATTCATCATCCTCTTTAGTCTGAAACGGATCCTTGTTCATTTACAGACATTGACCAACCGTGGGGAAAGAGGGTGGGCACAGTCCATGCTAAATCGCCTGAGCATCTTATGGACAAAGGCAGATCGATGAATGAGTATACCGTCATCTCGATGTTCCAGCTCTAATCCAAAGTAAAATCGAGTCTGCCCCAGGTCTTCCATCTCGAATTCAGACTTAAGGTAGCGGGTCGTTTCATCGACCTCATCTATGGTACCAATAACATTCATGTCATCTACATAGATGGCTACAATCGCGAATCCTGCATATATATTATTTTCATGAAAATGCATGGACAAATATCACTCTTCTTGTATCCCTTCCCAATCAAGTACTCACGTAGGCGGTTTTACCACATCCTCCCAAGTTGCTTCAACCCATACAGTGAACGACACAACTTTATTGCGTAAGCGCTCCGTGGTTTAAAGCTACTTGATTTGGCCAATGAAACCCGTTTGAGGACTTTCATATAAATGTCCGTATCCAGATCCCCATAAAGATACGCTAATTTTTCGAAAGCTGCTTGTGCTTCGGATGTCCATTCGAACTTGTTCCCTTTTCTTAAGAGTTTAAAAAATGGGAATCCCTTCTCGGCTGAGCGTGATATGAATTAGCTCAGCCCCGCTATTCTCCCTGTTAGTACCTGGATATCTTTGATGTTTGTCGGAGGATTCATTTGTAGTACTGCTTTGACTTTTTCCGGATTGACATTGATTCCTTGCTTTGTGACCACGTATCCCAGAAATTTTCCCGATTTTACCCCAAAGAACACTTCGATGGGTTGAGCTTTATTCCGTACGTGCGCAGATTTTCGAACGTTTCCTCTAGATCCCTGATATACTCTCATGTCTTTACACTTTTTACTAAGATATCATCCACGTAGACTTCCATGTTTCTGCCGATTTGGGATTTAAAGATTCTATCTACCATCTTTTGATATGTGGCTCCCGCATTTTTTAACCCGAAAGGCATGCGCACATAACAAAAGGTTCCCTTTGATACCACGAAACTGGACCTCTTTCTATCCTCGGGTGCGAGGGGGATCTGATGATATCCCTGAGAGGCGTCCATCATGCTGAGCAATTCGCACCCCGAGGTCGATTTCACTAGCTGATCTATGCGGGGTAAGGGGTTGTGATCCTTCAGACATGCTTTATTTAGGTCTCGGAAATTCACGCACATTCTCCACTTCCCTTGGCTTTTTCCTACAATGACAGCGTTGGATAACCATTCCAGAAACTGGATTTCCGTTATGTGCCCAGCTCGGAGGAGCTTGTCAACTTATTCCCCAATGATTCCATCCATCTCCGGCCCAAAATGCCTCCTCTTCTGCTTCACTGCCTTACGGTTGGGTCGATGTTTAATCTGTGCTCAGCGACTGCTGGGCTGATTCCCACCAGATCCTCGGCTGCGAACGCGAAAATACCCACAAATCTCCTTAGTAAGCGGATAAGGCTTTCCTTTATCACACCCTCCAACTGACTCCCCACGCGGGTTTTTGTTTATGGCTTTCCCGGAACCAATTCTATCTCCATCAACTCCTCATTAGGCTTGACACCTTCTTCCTCAGCATCCTCGGGCGCTTTTGATTTCTTATTTCTCTTAAACTCTGGATCTGGGCTTCTCAGCTCGGGCGCCCTCTTACTGCGCTGTACTCCTTGGTTTACTGTCGTTTGGTAACAAGACCGGGAAACAAATTGATCTCCGGCTACCTCCCTATACCTCGCTTTCTACAGGGAATTTTACATTCATGTGCGATGTGGATGCCACCGCCTCGAACTTGTTGAGCCCTGACCGCCCTAAAATAGCGTTATAGGCCAATTTAAAGTCTACCACTAAAAACCTGAGCGTCTTGACCTTCCGATGAGGTATCCGGCCCAGCACTACCGGAAGTACCACTTCTCTGACTGGCTGCACTTCGGTCATGCAGAACCCATAAAGTGCCGTATCTACCTTTTTTAATTCTACCTCGAGGTTTATTTGTTTAAAACAGTCATAGAACAATATGTCCACCGAGCTTCCTGTATCGATGAAGACTCTTTGCACATCATAACTAGAAATCTCTGCGGTGATGACCAGCTCGTCATTATGGGGCGCATGTATCCCGCTAAAGTCCGCAGGGCCAAATTGGATGACAGGCCCGCTGCTCACAGAGGCGACCTCTTTAAACTGATGACACCTAGCCTTTCGCGTGTGAGCTTTCCTTTCCTGATTAGAACTTCCGTCGGTTGGTCCTCCTGATATCATGTGAATCACTCACTTTTTAGCGGGGGGAGCATCGGGTCCCCGGGGAGCTTCTCTTTTCATCCTCGTCCCCCCTTGGGGCATGGGTGGTTTCCTCCGCCCTCCATTCCTTTGCTGATACGTGAACTCCATTAGATGCCCCATTCGAACCAGACTTTTGATCTCGTCTTTGAGGATTTTGCACTCGTCTATTTTTTGCCCATAATCATTGTGGAATCGACAATAAAGCTCGGACTTTGGCTAGGTACGCCCATTAAAATGAGATGTAGGCCAATCAATAACCCTACTCATCTTACCCTCTACTGCTTCCAAAACCTGCGCTCTTCTCATTGTTAATGGACTGTATTGGTCAAATCTCGGTCGTTTTAAATTGATCTCGATCTTTCTTCGGTCCGTGTTTCGATCTGGCTTTCCATGGAGTTCTTCCTCCTGGGGTAGATTTCCTCGGAAGGTATATTCCTCGCGCTGCACCCCCTGTTAGCTCCTCCTTCCCCATCCTCGGTTTTTTCTTGCAATTCTTCCATGTCTTTCTCGGCTTCTTCAACATTGATGTATTTTGAACATCGGGCTAAGACCTCATCATATGTTCTGGCCGGATTTTTAGCCAACGAGGTGCGTAGCAGCCCAGGCTTTAGTCCCTGCGTCAAGGCACTCATTTTCACTTCTTCAGATGATGAGGGTACCTCCAGACACGCCTTTGTAAACTGAGTCACATAATCTCTCAGTGCTTCTCCGGAGTACTGCTTGATACTGAACAAGGACATGAATGTCTTCTGGTGTGACCTAGCGCTTGCAAAGTGAGTCAAGAATGCCGAGCTGAATGTTTTGAAGCTAGTGATCGTCCCTGGGGGTATCTGGTGGAACCAGTCCTAAGCTGACTCCGTCAGCGTAGCCAGGAATGCTCTGCAACTCACGGCATCCGAATATCGGTGTAATACGACCATGTTCTCGAATCGGTATAAATGTCGGGTGGGATCCGAGAGCCCATCGTAGGTGAAAGTGACAGCCCTAAACCCGTACGGGAGTTCAGCCTGTAGTATGCTCTCGAGAAGGTATGCCCTGGATGACTCTTCACATCCTTCCCCACAACCCTTTGTCGCAGTTCCTCTAGCTCGTCCTGTATACTGGATATCAAGGGATCCAGCGTTCTTTCCTGTCTGGATCGCTCCCACGCCCTTGGATAGCTTTACCCATGGTCTTCCTTCTGATCGATTTCCTCCGGCTCTTCCGAGAGGATAGGTATTATTTTTCCCGGTATCTTTTGTTTTTCAACCTCCCGGCTCTTCTGAATTGTACTAGAAATTATGTCGGCTAAGGCTTCTTTTGTCAAGGCGATTGTGCTGGGTGTAGTTTCTTCTCCAGGGGTGATGGGCGTTTTTTCCAAGGTCGGTTCTCCACCCGCAGCTGCTAGTTGTTCTTCCAGATTTCGGGGTATCAACTCTCCAACTTTCTTCTGGGTTGTTTCTTCCGCCATTATTGATCTCACGTCTCAACTCAAAGAGTGACTCGATGTCACAGTTCCCACAGACGACGCCACTTGATAAAACCGAGCTGATCGATCACCAAGAACCGGGTTAATATCAGAAGCTTATCTAAGAAAACCCGAAGGTGTAAGGTATTGCTCTCTCTCTGTATTTCTTTCTCTCTCTAAAATACTTTTCTCTATAATACTCAAAATGTGCTTGGCCTAAGAAGATAGGCTTCTTCCTTATTTATAGAAGGGCGGAGCCGTCTTTTTCTGTGAGGCCTCTTTCTGATATCAGGGAAGATCCCAGATATTCAGGGATTTAGACTGCAGCCTCCCATCCCTGGATATCCGGGATTTGGACTGCGGCTTATCCTTCCCTGGATTTCCGGGATTCTGTCAGGTGGGTCAGATTCTAGTCTTTTCGGGAGCCTGATCTTTACGAGCTTGGACGTTCTCGATCTCGGGTTAGAATTCCATAGGTCGGCCTACTCTATGGAAGGCCTCCTAGGCCGGGCCATTCTGATGTCCCATAAAGAGGTCGATAAGTTGGTTCGCTAACCTAAGGATGGGCCAGCCAGGTCGGACTAACTCTGCTCGAGCCTTTCCTTTTTATCCGGAGGTCGGTTCGTTTTGAACTTCTCTAGACCGGGCTTTTAGGAAGTCCCTTTTACAAGGTTGAACCAAATTTTAAGTCCCTTTGTCTAGTTTTCTATAATTGTTCAAGAGAATTTACAAAAACAACCTTCATTTTATCTCTAAATAAATAAAAAGTTCATATCCCAACATATACATTTACTCTTTCTCTCTCTTCATAAATATTTTATCTATATATTTATATATAGGGGCAAATTAGGAAAATATTATTTTTAAAACACCTTTTTATACCTTTAACTAACTTATATTGGTCTTGATGAATTAGTTAAAAAGGATTTATAAGAGCATCCACAACAGATCATTCAAGACCAATTTTAAGTTTAAATTTAAGCTAAAATAATAAAAAGTGAGATAAAATGATCATCCACCAGATCCCCTATATTAAGTTGGGCCCACAAAAAATTGTACACCCCCTCAAATATAATCCTAAATTTACACTCATTTTAGTTGGCGTAGACAATTTTCGTTCTTCTGCCACAATATTTAAACTCCCCGCCAGATCGTCCTCCCTCCAAAATCTTCCTCCCTCCCAAATCTTAATCGTTTCTCTTCAGTACTTTTCTCTGTCATTCAAGAAATATATGTGTGAAGTTTAGTTCCATCAAGGAAAAGAGATCCCCAGAAGACAATTCCAACTCAAGGTAATTCTTTTTCTCGTATTTTAACTCTACGATTAACATTGAATTGATAAATTTTTGACAACTTCAAATTGATTCAAATGAAATTTATGATTTTGATTGCTATTCGAGTGCTTCTGATTTCGATTTTATTTTTATTTGGATGGTTATGGTAATTTAATGTGCTAGATAATGTGAAGAAACTTGAAAAAAATTGCAATACGCAAAAATTTAAGTGTAGACCCTCGATTTGTTTGTCACGTTGAATTGGTCTCATAGATGATTGTGAAAATTGTTCAACAATAGCAGAATGTGATACCGGTGTTCTTATATGTCACTATTAGATTAAAGAATCTAATAATAAATCATTTCTCATTGAATGAGATCTGGCCCATCTGGGAAAGCATTTTTGCAGCCTACAATTCTAACTAGTCCTTGAAGTGCTACTATTTAATTTATAGGGCGCCTAGAATCTCATATCTTCTTCATTTAAAATAGAAAAAATCAATTAAAATAATTTGGATAGATCGATCAAATTTTCTTGTACTCATTACTTCACTGATATATGTATATGGAGCTATACGTCAGATAGTCTTGCCATTGATACTTGTAAAATTCATCACTCTCTCTCTCATCAGAAACTCATAACACTGAACTCATAAGTACTGAAGCAAGTATCCAGTACTGTATTTCCCTAATTCTTCTGTTCAAGGTATCATTTACATGCAGTTGGTTATATAGTCAAACTATATTTTGTATTTAGAAATGGAGGATGACAGTTCCAATTTCACCACTCTGTTGCAACAAGGCTCACAAGTGTCGACGGAGAATGGCTCATTTGACTTGTTACATGATGTTACAAAATCGAGCTCAACAGAAAAACGTGGAAAGAACTTTAATTCGGATGAAGATAAGTTACTAGTATCAGCTTTGCTTAATACTAGTTTGGATGTAGCAGATGGAAATAACATGAAAGGGGATCATTTTTGGAAACGAATAGAAACTTACTACATGCAATGGAAAAATGTTGATTGGCCTGCCCGTACTCGCAGCTCCTTAAATCATCGTTGGGGTATCATCCAACATGATGTCAATACATTTTGTGGTTTCTTAACTCAAGTTGAAGCACTACACAAAAGTGATGTTAGTAATGAAGATAATGTAAGCATTAATTTGTTAGATTTATGTTTATGTTTTTCTTGTTTATTTTTCTTGAATTATATGGCTGAAGTAAATGTTATTCTACAGACCCAAGAAGCACGAAGATGGTATCTAGGCATCGTGAAAAGTGCTTTTCGTTTCGATCACTGTTGGGTTCTTTTGAAGGATCAAGAAAAATGGAAGAGTCGCGATCAATTGTGTGGTATTAAAAGGAAGAAGTCATCAGCATCGTCTAATCATTCAACTCAGGAAACTGTTAATCTAGGTGAAGAATGTGATGACGCAAATAAAGAGAATTTCAATAAACGACCTAGTGGCTGGAAATCTGCAAAGGAAAAGAAGAAGTTGCTTGGTGATGTTTCTGGATTTACAAATATCCTATGTGAGCTTAAGGATGAAAAGCAGAAAGCTCGTGTTGAGAAAATTGAGAAAATTAACTTATTGATTGAACAAAAATCTGAGTTTCTTCAACTTCAGAAATCACAATTGTTGGAAGCACGGGAAGCAAATCGGATTCAAAATGAAAAGCTCTAAATGCAGCCTCGTATAGAGAATGAAAAGTTTCAATTGGAGCGAGATAGAGAAGCCATGAACATTTTTTTTTTTTTTTTTTTTTTTTAAAAAAAAAACCCGAAATTTATTAACTGGACCAGAAATGTGGGGGGACGAGGCCCACTACACGCCCAAAGAGATTGAGGGAGGGCGAGCCCCTCTACACGCCCCAATTAACGACAATAACAGCCGAGGAGATTATTTAAACCTAACATATGGAAAATTATTTTTATCGAGCCTAATCAAGCCATTAATCTTCCCGGACAGATCAGACGGGCTATAAAGCTGAAAATTTCTGAACTTATAACCTTCATTAGCGAGGTGGTCCGCAATGGTGTTCCCTTCCCGATAAATGTGAGAGAATGAGATATCCATGACACGCCTGAATGATGCAATTTTGTGACAGATGTTTAGCACTTGCCAATTACCCTTGCTAGGCGAGTTGATTAGAGAAAGGGCAATGGCGGAGTCCATCTCAACCCAAACCTTACGAATGTTTCTGTCGTGGCAAAGGTCCAGCGCTCTCCAAATAGCAAAAAGTTCGGCAAAATTATTAGAATGGTTGCCGATAAATTCGTGAAAAGCAAAGATAGGTTCGCCCAAAAATTCCTAGCAATCCCCCCAGTAGACTCCCCGGGGTTGCCTTTTGAGGCCCCGTCTGTGTTGATTTTGGTTGTCCCAGGAGTCGGCCTGACCCATCTCACTATGTAGATTTTTTTCTTTTTTTTTGTTTTTACAATTACATGCAAAATTATTAATAAAATTGCAGGGGCAGAAATGAAGACCCAAAATATCTGAAAGAGCCGGGGCGCCTAGCCAGGCCCGCGGCGGAATGCATTTGTGGCCTTTAATCATGAACAGAAAGTCCCAAATTCGATCGCACACACGCTGAGCCGTGAACGGAATCTTCTTGACCCGCATGTCGTTCCTAGAGCACCAAATAAACCACAGAATGAGTATAGGAATGATGCGTAAAATGTGGATAGCACCCGAGGCTTTATTAAACCAATGGGACATAACTAAAGAAATAGATCTGGTATGTAAAAGAGGGATGCCCAATAAGGTACAAAAGTTGGCCCAAACCGAAGATGCGATCGGGCCATTAAGAAAAAGATGGGGCAGGTCCTCGCTATCACAACAAAAACAAGAATTATCAGCAATAATGCCCTCGATCTAAGGCCGTCGGAGTGGGAATCCATTTTTTCAAAAGTCTAACCATGAAAACGACATAGTAGGGGTAATAATTTGTTTCCAACAATTTTTTAAAATAAGATGAGTATCATGACTTTGGCGGATAGCCTCCATCGCACTTTTTAAGGAAAAACCGCCGTGGGAGGTAAGTTTCAGACGGCCTTATTATCGATAAGGCCCGACTCAACATGAGTGGGAAAGGTCATAACATAATCCCCAAGATCCGAGGGAATGACGGAGAGAAGTTTGGATCGATCCCACCCGTGTGAAGTCCAAAAATGGTTAATCGTGGTGTTTAGCCGGGGGTTAGAAGCCCATTGGGACAGCGGGCTAAAGTCACACCAATTGTCGTGCCAAAACGAGATATCGCCATCACCAATATACCAAAAAATCCATTTATCAACTAAGGAACGAATGTCACAAAGATTTTTCCATGTAGGAGAGTCATTGGGGTTGGATTTAACCACCATGGGGTGGAGACGTTTACAATACTTAGCCTTCATGAATTGGGTCCAAATATTAGATGAGGTACGAAACCTCCACCAAAGTTTAATTTGAGCCGCTTTAATGATGTCCCCAGGACTCCTACAACCAAGACCACCTTCTTCCTTAGGGTAACAGAGCCTAAGCCATGCCGCCTGATGAAGTCTCTTTCTATTGTCGTTGGAACCCCAAAGAAATTTGTTAAAAAGCCGTTCAAGAAGAAGATAATGACATTTTTAGGGGGTTTAAGGACTTGGAGACAATAGAAAGGAATAGAGCTCGTGGTAGTTTTAATAAGTTCTAGTCGCCACCCGAGGTAAGTAATAGGTGATTCCACGATCGGAATTTGGCGCCGGTTTTAGCAATAAGCGCACCATACATGTCAAAAGTTTGATTCCCTTTCCACAATGGGGCTCCCAAATAATTAATTGGGAGACTCATTTCAGAAAATCCATCGTTTGTTTCACCATACGAACCAACAAATTGTTCGGCTTGGCAAAAATAAAAGAACTTTTAGAGTTATTAATTTTTGTCTGAGCTCGCGGTGAAGTGATCTAGGCAATATTTGAGAAAGAGGAGAATATAGAAGCACGCATTGGAAAAGATTAACACATCGTCAGCATAAGCAAGGTGTGAAATCCGAACCTTCTTCCTGATTTTGAAAAACATATCGGGGTGGGCAAGAAAAGTTTTATCCAATAGTCTAGATAAATAGTCGGACGCAATCACAAAGAGAAGAGGCGACAGGGGGTCACCTTGTCTGATGCCCCTGTCGGATTTAAAAAAGCCCACAGGACTCCCATTAATGAGAATCGAAAACCAACAATTTGAAATGAAACTATAAATCATGGCGACCCAAGCATCCGAGAAGCCTAAGTCTTTTAAAATTTTTAATAGAAAAGCCCAGTTAAGCCTATCGTAGGCTTTTTCCATATCTAATTTAATCAAAACGTTTGAATCAGCTGTAGATATGTCATGACAAACTTCTTGGGCCGTTAGAATATTATCAGTAATGAGGCGGCCTTTAATGAAGCCAGATTGGGCTGGGCTGAGAATTTTCGGAAGAAGGCGGCCCAATCTGGTACTTAGGATTTTCGCAATGATTTTATAAGTGGTATTACACAGGCTTATCGGCCTAAAATCCTTCCAAGCAAGGGGGGGAGAGCATTTGGGGATAAGGGAAATAGTAGTACACGAAAAGGATTTGGGCATGGGGTTTCGGAGAAAAATCCCACCGCCTCACATACATCGGTAGCAATAATGTCCCAAAGACTTGTGAAAAATAAGGCATTAAAACCATCCGGCCGCCACCTTGCCTGGATCAATACTAAAAACAGCTTGTTTAATTTCATCCACATCCGGCATGGCACACAAATTGTGGTTATCAACAGTATTAATGAGACAGGGGATAATGTCAGGCTTAATATCAACCGGAGTAGAATCAGAACATTTAAAAAAAGTAGAGAAGTAATTAACTCCAGAATTTTGGATATCGACGGGGTCCGTGATTTGGATGCCATCCATAATTTGAAAGATTTTGCCTTTGCTCCTTTTGGATTTGATAAGGTCATGAAAAAATTTGGTGTTCCGTTCCCCTTCGAGGCACCATTTAAGATTGGTTTTTTGTTTCCAAAAGTCCTCTTCCATAGCCATCGTAAGATTGAGATTGGCTCTAGTATTTTTTAAAAAAATAAGATTGTTGTCGGAAGGGTTATTATCAAACTTGATCTCAGCATTCGACACTAGCTCCCTAGCTTCAGCAACTTTAGTGAAAATATCGCCAAAATGTGTTTTATTCCAATCTTTTAAAGAAAGTTTAACTCTCGAAAGTTTGTTCAAAAGTTTGGGCATACCCGACGAATGAACCGGATGCGCCATGAATCTCTAACAATCCCCATAAAATCTTTATGCTTGATCCACATATTTTGAAAACGAAACGAGGGTTTAGGTTTGAACTTGTTGTTACCAAAACTACATAAAATCGCCGAATGGTCCGAGTGAAGGCGGGATAGGTGTTTTACACTCGAATCAGGAAGGTATCAAACCAAGCCGGAGAGTGTAAAACTCTATCGAGCCTTTGCCAAATAAAATTGCTATACCACGTAAACGGCGAACCAATGAAGCCAAAGTCAATAAGATTACAGTCAAAAAGAGCATCATGGAAGTCTTCCATCTCCGAAGGGGTAGGAGACGCACCACCTTTTTCATGGGAGTGTAAAATGATATTAAAATCGCCTCCCACAATCCACGGCCCCCGATTATTGCTAACTTGAAGAAGGTCATCCCAAAGAGCCCTCCTTTCGACCTAGTATTTTTCCCATATACAATGGTTAAATAATAGGGGACAGAGAAAGCATTTGAACCGACTTCCATGTGGAGCAAGTGAGCGGTGTTTTCAAGATTTGAAAAGAAAAATTGTGATCAAAGAACACCCAAATGTGGTTACTTTGATTAGCAACCACTTTATCGAAACAGAGATATTTACAAAAGTAGGCCGCATCAAGTGAAATTTTAGGCTCAATTAGAGCCAAAATATTCACGTGGTGGTCTCTACTCAGGTTTTTAACATTCCGTTTAGCATCTTTCTTACCCATCCCCCTAACATTCCAAATGAGGGTGTTAATCATTAGAAACAGTAGGGGGTTTTTGGATTTTAGCGCTTCTCCTCCTGCGCTCCGTGTTGTTGACGTCATTCGGTTCATGGTCTTTGGGTGGACCACCGAGGCCCTGGGCCTCCCTTTCCAACTGTCTCCCATATTCAATATCTCGTAACCGCTGTTCATCCCTTTCACTCCGGGGGGGTTTCTGGGGTAGCGCCCGCACTACTTGCCCTGCAACACGATCAGAGTCAATATCAGGGTCAACGTCGGGGATGCCCAAGTCAGACTCAGCGTTGCCACAAGTATCAGATGAAGCAGAGTAAGTGTCCCGAGAAAAGTCACTATTCTCTACTTCGTTAGGTTTCTTGTGAGCACACTCAGAAATATCCTTGGGCACTCCTTCCGTCTTGGGGAGGGGATTACCGACATGTTTCGGGGGGAGTCCCCTGACCGGGCGATCTGAGTTCAGGGGAGAGTAAGTCTCTCCCAGGCATGTCTGGCTTGTCAGCCAGGGGAGGAGTCAAATAAACGTCCTGCAAACCATGTTCATCAGTAGGTTCAACCGAATCTAGCACAATAATTTCATCATTCTCAACATGATTCAGAACATGAAATGGGTTATTAGATAGAGCATCCTTAACCGGAAAGGCCTCTTCCTGCACACCACGAGATACAGTAGTTGTGTGCAAGTCAAGATCAATATTATCATTCTTTTTATGTTGAAATATTTGTTCTTCTGTTCAATCAACAGTGGGGTTTTCGATTTTTGTTATTTTTGGCGGCTGATTGACGTGAGAAAGTTTTTCAACAAGGCGTTTATTTTTTCACAAAATTCGGCTGAGTTTATGGTTCTTAATATAATATCCATTTCGCGTGGCGATATGATTGCAAAATGATGAGTATTTTGGCGGTAGTTCAAATTGAACATTTATAGCAACAGATTTACCATTACAAGATATTTGAATTTCTCAACCGGGAGTTTCGGTTATTTCAACACAAAAGCGAGCATAGTTTAGACGAGATTTTGAAAGAGTAGCTTAAATCACCATGACAAATTCACCAAAAACACCGCAATTGTTTTTAAACTCCGAACGTTGAACCATTGAATAGGAGAGCAAATGCTTTAAGCGGAACAACCGGTGGTTCATTTTTAAAATCGAAATCGTGTCCATTTCAAAACCCTCATCTAAGTCCGGCTATTGCTATTTCACGTTGAATACGAAGTTTAGCAAATTGTTCCTCATTAAAACATGTAATTAAAACGTGACGGAGGTTAAGATATCGAACTTTACACGGTTTATAACCGAGATTATGAAGGTTGGTTCGGATTACCTCGTTAGCCGGTTTACGTAAGAGAACTTACCAACCACCGAGAGACGGAAAGCCTCGGATGCCTTGTCACACTCCGGTTTCGAAAAGAGCACTGTAGGAACCTCACCGGACCGGTCGACCTTGCCAAAAACCCCCTGCAAATGCTCCGCGCCGCCGGAAGTAGCGGCGGCATACGATTTAACCGCCGGGATGATGGGAGGAATAGAATCACCTTCTCTGAAAGGCCTGTTTTCAGAAGATTTAGCCCGGGTATCCGCGACACTTTTGCGCAAGGGATGAGATTTCGGATCCACAGAGTTGTTTTGCCGAATAGTGTGGTCATCGCACACAGGAGGCATGTTTTCTGCAAAAGTTTGTTGAAGTTTTTGCGCCGCCTCTTCAGAAACGGCAGCAGCCACAAAGTCGAGGGATGCTGGCGTCGGTAAATCATCGAGGGAGACCGGATTCTGACCGAAAATAATGTCCGAGCGTTTTGATTCCGCCGGAGCTGTGACGGTCTTCTTACCTACGCCCGACGGAAAAGCAGTGAGGTTTGAGGGATTAATTAGAAGGTTGCCCGAAGAAGAAGACGGGAGAAGGGAGTTTGAGATAAAAGGTTTGTTAGCCAAATCCGGGTGAAAAGTAGGTGAAGAAGGGAGAGAGGAAACTCCAGGAGAGGGAGCAACGGATGAAATGAAATTTTGGTGAGGAAGAAGAATAGTAGATGGGCCCGCGAGAGATTCCTTTTTATCAAAACAGGAGGTGTTTTGGTTTTCGGAACGAACCGATTGAGAGTCAATGGTCTGGCTCTTAATACTTTTATCATAATCACATGCTTCTAGATCTGCGGGAGAAATAACGCCAGGATTCACGGGAGATGTAGGGCATGAGATATTTTTATTGGATGGACCGAGATCTGTTTTTGGAGAAAGGGAGAGTTGACGGGCGGGATAATTAAGGGTGTCACATGGAACCACCCCCACAGTATGAGTTTTGTCTGCCATGAGGCAGTATTATTAGTGAGGGACCGCCGCACTAGGCGGCGGAAATTGAAAAGAAATAGACGTTATCAGATGAATGCCGATCGGAAAACTCAAAAATGCAAGGAAGGTGTATGAAGATTGTAGAGAGAAGGAGGAGAAAAAATCTAGAGAGAGAGAGAGCATTGGTTCCTATTTAAGATGTAGAGAAGCCATGAACATCATGATGAAAGATTTAAGTTTACTGGATGCAGAACACAAGAAATACTTTCAAATGTGCCGAACGGAGATTCTGGGACGAGTTAAATGGATGGAGCTTTGATTTCATCGACTCATTTCACATTAAAGTTTTTTAGGAAATGTCTTTTGGTTTTCGACTATTACTTTTTAGTTTGGTTTGTGGTGCGATAGTATTTTTGTATTTATTGGTGCTGAAACCTTAAACTTATGTATTTCTATTTCTTGATCAAATTACTTGCGTCCGTCACCTGGCTCTTGAAGAGGATTGAGATGAATTAATTAGCATAAACTTCTGAAACATTTACGTCTAGCAAGAATTTTCATAGCAAAACTATTATATCCTACCTTTATTTAAACATACGAGTATACTAGAAATCAAAATACAAAAGTCAAATAAAAGGAAACAACGCACACCAGGATAACATTCAAGCCAGGCATAACAAATCTCAAATGTAAAATCTTTCATAAACCATCCCATAAGGCATAATTTCTGAAACCATCTTAAGAAATGACATAGCACTAACAAGTTTCAAAATTAAATTCCACAAAACATCAGTCTAGGTCCTTCAACTTTAACAATAGTAATACTTCTACGACTCACTGTAAACTTTCCAGAGATGCTCAACAAGATCATCTTGGAGTTGAGTATGAATGGTTGAATCTCTCATTTCTATATGGCGCGCTACGAAGTCTTGGACTATATTCGTCCCTGCTGTTGAAACCTCAGGATTGGGTGGACCTTGAAGATTTTGATCATATTCATCACCAGTCGCATTAAGGTATAGATGTATCTCATCTTCAACAATCATATTATGCAATATAACGCACACTATCATTATTTCTTTTAGATCACCTTGATCATAGTAACGTGCAGATCCACGAACAATTGCAAACCTTGACTGTAGAACTCTGAATGCACGCTCAACGTCCTTCCTCAGTGCTTCATGAACTTTAGCAAAATATTGCTTCTTCACTCCTATAAGAGCTGGAATTGTTTTGACAAAAGTAGCCCATGCAGGATATTACCATCAGCAAGATAATATCCCTTACTGTAGTCATGGCCGTTAATAGAGAAGTTAACTGGAGCAGCCTGTCCATCAAGTAGCTCATTTAACAACGAGGATCTTTCTAAGACATTTATATCATTATGAGATCCCGGTAGATCAAAAAAGGCATGCCATAGCCAAGTATCTGAAGAAGCAATAGCTTATAACTTGATTGTTGGCTTACCACCTCGACCTGTGTACATCCCTGACCATTCAGTAGGACAATTCTTCCACTCCCATTCCATGCAATAAATACTTCCTAACATACCTGGAAATCCACGACGATCACTCTATGCGAGCAATTTAGCTGTGTCAACTTCATTTGGTCTTCTCATGTATTCATCGCCATAAATAGAAACAATAGCTTTAACGAATCTTTCCAAACTCAATGTTGCTGTGGTTTCTCCAATTTTAATGTACTCGTCAAAAAGTCACCTGTGACTCCGTAAGCAAGTATTCTAAGTGCAGCTGTTATTTTTTGAAGAGAACTTAATCCCAATTTTCCAGAAGCATTGCGTTTTTGAACAAATATGAGTCATGTACTACTACGACATTTGTAATACGAAGAAACAAATCACGATTCATGCGGAAGCGCCTTCTAAAATCACTTGCTGGGTAACCAGGAGGATCAGCAAAGTAATCTCGAAATAATCCTTTATGAGCTTCTATAAAATTTCGATTTTTTGTGATACGACCTGGGATCGATCCATGACTTGTGTTTCTTCAGTAGTCAAATTTTCAAAAATTGCTTCCCCAACAACAATTGCTAATTTAATTTCCTCATCATCATTAAAGGATGAATTTGAATCACTTTCGAAAAATAAATCCATTATAACCAGAGTTCACACTAGAAAGATCAATCCATAAGCCTGCCATATTCAAAATCAGTAACAACTTCATTAACCTATGAAAGATATATATAAGAAAATAAAGTACGAATTGATCATCCATGTCAAATAGAATTTAAAACAAAAAACAAGATTGAATCCTTCGAAAAGCACAAGGGCATAAATCATAATTTATTTGAGATTGTATACCTGTGAAATTTTGTGGCGTGAGAGATACGACTGATGATGTGAGTTTTCGTTAGGTTTAATTGAGAAAGAAGAAAAGAATGAATGAAAGATTCTGTCTAGAAATGGGTTCCGTTTGAATTTTTTTTGTAAAATATCATTTTTAGAAAATAGTAAGTGTAAATAGGAGAACTGCTGCATGCAATTGTAAAATACGGATTAAAAATAATTTAGGGGAGACTTTAAAAGTATTTTTAGGAGTAAAAAATTGAGAGATTTGCTGTGGATGCTCTAATAGGGACCAAACCAAACCAAATATACACAGTATATATCGCTCAGAGCAGGGTCTGGGGAGGGTAAGATGTACGCAGACCATGCCCCTACTTATTACGGTAGGGAGGCTGTTTCCGTGAAGACCCCCAGCTTAGTGCACAGCAAAATATTGAGTGAAAAATACAAAGGGAAGCATATGATTCGAAAAAGCTCAATACCATACCTGAGCCCATGGCTTAATCCACATGGGACTTACCTAAGAGGAATTTGGCTACTTCACTCCCGATGAACGCTGCTCAAACAGAAGAGAGGTTGACTCCGCGCACAGCTCCCTGTCAAAAATACACCACACGTAAAAGGCAATAGGATAAAATATACAATAGAAGTAAAAATACAATGCTCTAGGTCAAAGCTAACCGATATAACCCAACCCTGAGGCTCTCAACTACAAAGACTCCTCTTAAGGAATCCACAACTACGATCAGCGCCTCCAGCCTATCATGATCGTGATCTCGGAAAGGTTTAAGGCCTTCAAATCTAATCTCAGCTGTTTCTCCCACGTCCTCCTCGGTCTGCCTCTCCTCCTCTCCCCAACAACAACCAATAAATTCTCGACCCTTCTAACCGGAGCAGATGTCTGCCTCCTGCGCGGACGTGGCCAAACCATCTCAACATCCCTTCCCTAACTTTTGCTGAAATGGGCGCCACTTCTAGACTCATTTGGTTCGGTTTTGGGTCCTACCCACCCCCACAGCAAAAGTTCCAGACACTTACTGTGACATCGAACCTCCAGCGCGCACGTTAGCCTGTTCCGGCAATCATGACTCCTTGCCCCAAACCTCAAAAACCATGCATTTAAATGGCCACCCTGTTCCCCTCTGTTTAACCTACGCCACCCCCACTGAGTCACTGACACCACTCCATTAATGCTTCTGCAGCTCTACTACATTTACCTATACATAATTGTTCTGCATATCCATCAAACATACACTAGTATTCTTCATTGCGCCTGGCTGTACCCCCTTTAAATTTCTTGCTGTACTGAAAATCATATGGGGCATTTTTCAAAATTCTCATCCAGTTGATCTCCGATCGGGTCGGATACTCCGAAAATTTTCAAGATCGGAGCCGATACTGGTATTGCCGGCGATCGAGGCATGAATCCACTGTGCTGCATTGCTCCGGTCTCAGAGGAAAAAGATCGAGCTGTAGTGAAGCCACAAGCACCGTTACAAGAACTTGTGTTGGATGGCGATTGCTTTAATTCTACGGAGAGTAGTAATAACAATGTGATTTACAGGCCGATGAGTTTTAACTCAAGGTGTAGTTTATCGACCAACAGCCGCGGTGGTGTCGGAGGAGGAGTCGATCCGCTTTCGGAGAAATACGAGGAAATTGATGGGGCAAAGTGTGTGGTTGGAATTTTGTATAAATGGGTGAATTATGGGAAGGGATGGAGAGAGAGATGGTTTGTGCTGGATGATGGGGTTTTATCGTATTACAAAGTGCACGGACCAGATAAAATTATCGTCAGTTCGGGAAGGGAGAAGGGTTTGAGGGTGATCGGAGAAGATAGCTGGAGGTATATGAAGAAGGGGAGTATTGGTAATTGGAGTGGGAATGGGTTTGTGGGGAATGGATTTGGGTCAGAGAAGCAATGGAAGCCATTTGGGGAGGTACATTTGAAGGTTAGTTGGTTTGCTTCATTTGATTGTATTGAAACTTTGTATTTGTTCAGACTTTATGTCACTGGATTGTTTTCTAATTGAAGAGGAGTAGTTTATATGTTGCCATTGGGGGAATGCCGTTATGCCATTAAGAAATATTCTGAACAGGTATCTTCAGCTCGGGCCAGCAAGTCGGACGACAAAAGGCTTTGCATATTCACAGGAACAAAAACTCTCCACTTGCGTTGTCAATCAAAGGAAGACAGAGCTTCGTGGATTGATGCGCTTATGGTGGCTAAAGATAAATTTCCTAGATTATTGACAAGCAATGAATTGGCACCCCCTGAAGAAATTGTTGTTTCGACTGAGAAGCTAAGATCACGGCTAACTCAAGAAGGAATTAGTGAGACGGTGGTTAAAGATTGTGAATCTATAATGCTAGGTGAATTTGCTTTGCTGCAGAATCAGTTGAAGAATCTTCAACTCAAGCACTTCTTGTTGCTGGCTGCATTAAGGAGACTGGAGGTCGTATTTTTCATCCTCTGATTCTGAAGTCATTTTGCTTAGAGGGGATTTGATTGTTTACGCATTAGGTTAATTCAGTTTCGTTCTTTGAAATATATCTGAAGTTTCTTTTTTTCTGATAACAAGGTTGTTCATGGTTATGCACTCAGCTGCGAGAAATACAAAGTGGGCTTTGAATTTTGTTATTAGGATATACTAGTTTTCCAATAGATGAAGTGATTCTCAAAATGAGTGGATGTTTTCCGTATCATTGTTGGTCACACTGAGGAGATGAGTTGATGTGTGTGATTGATGTAATTTCTCCTATGGATATCTTGATTTATCTTATCATTTAATCGAGCATCTCCTTGACACATCCCACGCTTATGCGATCAGTTTTTCCTCGTCATTGGCTCCTAGAGCATTCAAGGATTGTGACCCCAATTAAATTTATTCTACAGACTGAAAAAATTGAATTGGAAACAACTGTAGTGGACGAAACCAAGGCGCGGGATTCATGCTGTGGACAAGGGAATAGAAGATTCAGTGGTTAGTTCACCATTCATACTACATGGTTTTACTTGAAATCAAAAAAGAAATGATGTTTCTATCCAATTACTTACGTTTTCTTATGAAAACTGGTCGGCTTTTTTTTCTTTGCATAAGCAGTTTCAGATTTCTATTCGGTCATGTCAGAGGGCAGTGCAACGGACTCGGATGCAGATAACGGGAGTCGATATGGGGTAGATGTTGAAACAGATGAAGATGATAGAATATTTTTCGACACAAATGATTTTTGGTCTACCGAGACTCTCAGAAGTGGTTCGTACCGAAGTCGAGAAAATCCAGTATATGCTCATAGCCTCTGGACAAGTGAAAGAAGATCTTCCTTCTCGGGTCATATAAGAGACGATGTTGGGATGGAAATACAGGAACCCCAATTTCCATATATCAAAAGAAGAGATAATTTACCAGAACCGAAGGAGAAAGACAAGCCGGTTGGGCTATGGTCGATTATTAAGGACAACATCGGGAAGGACTTGTCTGGTGTTTGCCTTCCTGTTTATTTCAACGAGCCTCTGTCCTCATTGCAGAAATGCTTCGAAGACTTGGAATATTCGTATCTTGTCGACCGAGCATTGGAATGGGGAAAACAGGTCAGGTCCTTATCTGTTATTTTTCTCTATTTCTTAAAAGGGTGATATATCGATACATATGATTAAGATAGTTGATTTTTATTGAGCTAAGATTTATGCTTGTTTAGCATTAATTTTGGATTGCATTTCATTCTGATTGACCACTCTATTTTTTGGTGTTCATTAATATGCCATCTGACTTGTCTTGAGTTTGGACTAACAAGTGAGGTTATTTATAGGTAAGAACATTTATATCCAAATTTGGCTTAAATATCACAACTGATAGTTTTTTGATTTGGTAGGTTAGGCTTTGACGTGTATGAGTTACAGCTAAAAATAATAAATTTCTTTTTGCAGGGGAATGATTTGATGAGGATTCTAAATATAGCAGCATTTGCAGTATCTGGTTATGCGTCAACAGAAGGCCGACAATGCAAACCCTTCAATCCTCTCCTTGGGGAAACTTATGAGGCTGATTATCCTGATAAGGGCTTAAGATTCTTTTCCGAAAAGGTTGCTCTATTGTCATTCACAAAAATTCATTACATTAATGATTATTCTTTTCTCGCTTTGTTCTAATTTGTGATAATTACAAAAAGCTACGCCTGAAATGTTGGGGTAATTACATAACATCCGGAATGCTTTAAAATTACACAGAAAATGAGATCTGATTCAGCCTTAAATTTAAATGGGTTTTCTGAATTATGTTTTGCGTATGAACAAACTTTAAGTTTTTTTCTGAATACCCTATACCTCAGGGGTGATTTTTGTAATTATCCATTCTAATTATCATTCTAATGGTTATAACTACATTCTCCTCTTTTATACATGGTAGTCATAAATGGGCAAATATTTTTAACTAATACAAAGGCAGTGGTAGATATTCTTCTATAACTACTTTCTGCTCTTAACTTATAGGATATGTTGGTCATATTAACTTCTCTCTGTGTTTCAGGTCAGCCATCATCCAGTGATCGTTGCCTGTCATTGTGAGGGTAGAGGATGGAAATTTTGGGCCGATTCTAATCTCAAAGGTAAGTTCTGGGGCCGATCAATCCAGCTTGATCCTGTTGGGGTTCTTACACTGCAGTTTGAAGACGGTGAGACATTTCAATGGAGCAAGGTCACTACCTCTATATACAATATCATAATCGGTAAAATCTATTGTGACCATTATGGCACCATGCGCATCAAAGGCAGTGGTCGATATTCTTGCAAGCTCAAGTTCAAAGAGCAGTCCATCATCGATCGAAATCCTCATCAGGTAAAATTTCAATGTTATCCAAATAAAGATTAAATGTTTGAACCCAGTTTTGTACACTTCTTTACCTATAATATATTGCGGAGATAATTACATAAACCACTCTTGAGATTTGGCGCAATTAAAAAAACATTAATTTTGAAAATTACAAGAACCACCCTTAAGATTATGTCTGTTTTATAATTTGCACACCAGCTGTTAGTGGAGATAACGGAAATTACTGATGTCACCGTTTTTTTTTTTTTAAAATTTACGTCCTCATTTTTTTACATATATTATAAGTAACCTCAGTTTTATGTTGTACATGTTAAATTTAATATTGCTCAATATTTGTAAATGTTAAGACTTATATGTAATATTTTGAATGAGGGGTGTAATTGTAAAACATGTGATGATATCAGAACACCATCAAATTCTATCAGGTCAATGGACGGTTGGGTAATATTAAGATAGAATCAAACCTCAGTGGTGTTTTTTTTTTTTTTTTTTTGTCATTTTTGATGTTTTTTCTTTTGTAATTGTCCCAAACTTCAGGGATAGTTTTTTTTTTTTTTTTTTTTTTTGTGTGTGTGTGTGTGTAATTATCCCGATATTGTGATTGAAATTCTGTACAAACCGTTTTTATCAACAAACAGGTACATGGGTTTGTGCAAGATAACAGAACTGGAGAGAAGGTGGCATTTTTGCTGGGTAAATGGGACGAAGCAATGTATTATGTGATGGGGGATCCTTCTACAAAGACGAACGGGTACGATCCTATGACAGAAGCTGTTTTGCTCTGGGAAAGAGATAAATCTGTTGCCAAGACAAGATACAATCTCACACCATTCGCCATATCTTTAAACGAATTGACACCTGGTTTACAAAAGAAACTGCCACCAACAGACTCAAGGCTGAGACCCGATCAGAGACATTTGGAGAATGGAGAATATGAACTGGCAAATGCGGAGAAGCTAAGACTTGAACAATTGCAGAGACAGGTGCGCATTTATGGTACCAAACTGTTTTGTCCTAGGGTTAATTATCCTGGAATATTACAAAACTGCCACAGAGGTTTAATAATTTGGGATAGTTCAAGATAAACCCCTGATATTGTTTGAGGTATTTACCTAAAAATCTCGAGGCTTTTGAAAATCACAACAAAAAAAATTCAAGGTTTGTTGTGTTACAAATATAAGGGGGCTTTTTGGATTGTGTTTGCTTATGAAAGGAATAAAGTGTGATACAAAATTAAACCTGAATGATCTTTTTTGGAGGTAGTTTTTCCCAAACCTTTGTTTTTTGTGTAATTAGCCTAAACCCGTGGGGTTTATTTGTAATTATCCCTAATAATTATAAAAACCTCCAGATATCTCTCAAAATGAAAAATACCCCCTTGGCGTGCGAAAGTTGGATGTTATAACTACTGCAGATTATTTTGAGATCTTTTATTCAAATTAGGAGATGAAAAAAATTTGCAGGCAAGGAAGCTGCAAGACAGAGGGTGGCAACCGAGATGGTTTCAAAAGGATGAGGACGGTTGTTATAAGTACATGGGTGGATATTGGGAGACAAGGGAGAAACATAATTGGGACGGTATCCCCGACATATTCAGACAGCCTCACGACCACCCTGTTAGTGTAGTGTAGCAAAGGAATAAACTGCTTCTCAGGTGTAATCATAGTTCCTTTCGTTTCCACTGTTTGTGGAGTGACCACTGGACTTGATATTTAAAAAAGAAAATAGTAAAAGAGAAATGTTTAAATTTGTGGGTAAAACAAATATAAGTACTGTGATCTTTTTCTGATTTTTTTCTGTTTATTACATAGAATTCCATTTTAATTCAATTACAATACTGAGAACATTTTATTCCCTCAGACTAACATGAATATAGAAAAAGATCAAATACTTCATACTTGTACAGCTTTTAGTTAGACCTTCTTTAAACTCAGAGCTCGTCATTTGGTGGTGATGGTTGAGGGTTGTCGGTTGACGACTTGACCGGATAAGAGGCCTCCATGGCTATGCCACACAGACCCTCTTTTGCATCGACACCACGTTGCATTCTTATATAACCTCGTTCTCCCCATTCAGACCCCCATGAATTTTTCACTGTCCAGTATTTAGTTCCGTCAGCAGTTGCTCCATATCCCACCACCGCCACTCCGTGGTCCAGCTCTGTGCCACAGTCTCCAGTGAACACTCCCTGGAATCAAGAAATCTTGAGTTTTTTTTTTTTTTTTTTCTTTTTTTTTTTTCCTTTTTAATCTTATCATCTGTTTCTTTTGAATGAATGAATCGAATCAACAAAATGAATCAATCGAATCAATGACTGAATCAATCAAATATATATTAAGGGTAAATAATAATAATAATGGTAAATAATAATAATAATAGTAATTAACAACAACAACGATAATAGTAATATTATTAGTAATAATAACAATAATAATAATTAAAATTAATAATAATAATAAAAAGAAGAAGAACTAAGCTGAACTGACCTGACCTGACCTGAAGTGAAAAATTGAAAAATAAGTCCAAAAGAACAGGCTTAAGTTGGCAATGATTAATTTGCATAAGTTCTTTTATTTTTTCTTATAATTTTTCAGTTTTTAAGGTTTTTTATTTTTCTTATTTTTTTTATTTTTATTTTTTTATTTTAGTTTTTCATCCTATTTTTTTCAAATTTTTCGCTTTTAGTTTTTGAGTGTTCATATTCAGTTTTTAAGTTCATTTTTTAGTATTTTGATAATTCCAGTTTCTTATTCTTTTTCCAGTTCTTCGGATGAAACGATAGGGGCTTACCTGTTAATACAAGGGTTTATTTATTATTATTTTCATTTTCTTATTATTTATTTGTTAGCATTTTCAGTTTTTTAGGGTACACAGGATCATGTTGCACCCGGGTCCATAATATAACAATCCCACTTAAGTTGGCCAGGAAATAAAATGTTTAGGGTTTCTGGGAGTTTTATCCTCCAATGTGGGGATAGCCTCGCGCACTCATTATTCCTCCCACCTGGTGAGCCGTTAATACGTGATTTAATTCTCCACCAATCACTTGTCGGCCGGGGTGGGGCGCAAAGTAGGTGAGGATTTCACTACAAGGAAATAAAATGTTTGTTTGTCCTAGATTCCCTGCGTCTCTCCTCTGTACAAGTTTTTGGGTTAATTTCAGACACAGAAAACTAAACAAAGTTTAGCCTAATACAAAAAAAAACCCAGTTACCATTTAAAATTACAAACACCCCCTTATACTTGATTCTTTTCTACAAATTTCATCCTCAAGAGTTTTTCTTTTTTTGGTGGGGGTGGGGGGTCTGGTGGGGTGCTTCTTGTAACAGTTTGAGGGGCATTTGCAATTCTGAAAGATAATTAGACCTTATATATAATTAGGACAAAGTTAAGGGGTACTTTTTGTAATTATCCCCAAGTATTTTGCTTCTCTTAGTTAAACTATTCAGGTTCTCTGGCTATATTATACCTCTGAGTAGAATTGCATATCAGAACCACCGGCATCAATTGCTACGGATACAGGCTGGTTAGCGACAGCTTTCATCAGTGCATTCTCATCGTTTTCCGGCACATTTTCATACCCATCAATCTTCACAACTGGTACATTCATCTAAAGGGAAAAAATGATCAGTTTTCTCTTTTTTTTTTTTTTTTTTTTTTTCTTAAATAAATAATATATCTATGTAGTTTTAAAAGAGACCTTTGCTGCATCACAGTTCATAACTCTGGCGCTGTATGGATATACGGTCTCGGTAGCCAGGCCACCCCGTTCCTTGATGAACTCGTATGCATTCTCAATGAGTCCTCCATTACAGCCCTCATTATCTCTCTCACAATCAACCAATTCTTGCTCCGACAACGACACTAAATTACCCGTTTTAATTTTATTGATCCCCTCGACTCCCACCACAGTCGAGAATGCCCAACAACTACCTGTGAAAATGCAGATAAACCGGAAAAAAGAACAACGATCAAGAATCAGCTAGGCAAAAAAGAAAGAAAAACGAAACAGTAAGATCAATGGAGAATTACAAGAACTACCCCTGAAGTTCTACCCCTGAAGTTCAGGGTAATTACGAACTCATTGAAGTTCTAAATCTTAAAGACAAAATGGAAGTTTGGTTCCCCCCCCCCCCAATAAGTAGAAATTACGGAAATTCCCCCCTACAATCATAAAGAAAAACACTGGGGCTACGCCCTTAGATTTTGGATAGAATCAAATTCCAGGACGTTTTTGTAATTCTGGAACTTCTCTGGACATTTTTTGTAATTACCCCAAAGCTTCAGGGTAATATTTTTTTTTTGAATCCTACAAAAACTACCATGATATTCTGGCCAACTACAACTCCAATGAGTTGGAAATTGCAAAAAAAAAAAAAAAAAAAAAAAAAAAAACTATTAAGATTTCTACACTCTTCTTGACGTGCAGTTTGGGAAGGATAAACAAATGTCAAGGGTCTATCTATAATTCTGAAAGATAAATGGGTCTTTTGTAATTAACCTGAACTCCACGGGTACCTTTCATAATATCCCACAAAATAACACCCCAAAAAGGAAAGAGAAAAAAAAATAAAAAACTTACCGCAGTTCCCTTGATTCTTGATACCAGTAACAGCACCTTGCTTTCTCCAATCGACAGACGCCGGCAAATCACCGGCCTTTTCGTGCATAAATCCCGTGCTAGCCCTGCCGCCACGAAGCGTACGATGATGCTTGATTTTCGAGCTGTAAGAGTTTCTGAATTCTTGGTTGGTCACATCAGCATGCTTGTTGAGCTTCAGCCTGTAAGGCTTGCCCATCTGGTTCACCTTGTGCACGTGGTGCACGTTGGCTTTAAACACGTCGAATCGGTTTCTCATCTCGGTCGGATCACGCGGAAAGGCGTGATGGCTTCTCCATCTTTGGTACAGATTCCAAAGGCTTTCGTCCGAAACCAAGTCTTTCTCCGTGAATTCTATGCTGTTCGCAAGGCAGAAAACCGTAGCCAGGGAAATCGAAACAAAGAAAATCCTTTCTATCCCCATATTCGACTAAGTACAGTTGTAGCGAATTACATACCATGCAACACATACATGGGAAGTGTTTTTATACAGTTCTATGTGGTGGCTACGAAGAAAATAACTGCATGACTGTGATTTCATATTTGAAAAGACACTTTTACACTGGCATTATGGGTAAAAGTTGGTTTTATTGAGGATTAGCATGCCAACCATGCTGTGTCTGTTTCAATCGTTTGGCAGAAGCCAGAAGGTGACGATTGTTTTTCCAGGTAATATAACGTAAACTGTTCCGAAATTTTATCTTTTACAATTAATAATAATAATAATAATAATAAAACACGAAAAACATGACCAAAGTGTTGGGTTTTTGACGCAGCGTGTAGCGATGCAGGGGTCAACACATGATCAAACCCCAAGTTAAAACGAGCTTCAGTCCAGAAACTCAAAGATAAAATAAAAACGAGTCTTTATTTAAAATTGAAGAACGTAAAAATAATACCCTAAGAAAAGACTAAACAAGGAGTATTTATTGGTCTCTTAATACTAATCCTAAACTTGCAAATATTACTAATAATAAAAGTAAACTAATATCAGTAATCCTAATTTAACTAGGATAGCAAATAAAACTAAAAAAATAAATAATTTAATAAAGGTAAAATTGTAAATAACTAAAACTTAATTATTCTGCACGTGATGCCTCATCATTCACCCCCACTTGCAAAAAAAAACTCGACCCCGAGTTGTGATCAGGATACGCTGGTTCAGCTTCAGGGCGGAACAGGGTTAAGTCTGCAGCGTTGAATGTCTTGGAAATCCCCATATGACTTGGTACGCATTATCATTGATTTTTTTTTTTTTCAGAATTTTGAATGGTCCATACTTCTTCTGCTTGAGCTTGTTATGAACACCAGCTGGCAATCACTCTTTCCTAAGGAACACCATAACGTCATCTCCAACATCAAACGTGTAATACCTCCGGTGCTTGTCCGCAGCTCCTTGCACTTCTCATTAGCCTGACATAACTTCTTCCTCACATCTTCTTGAACTGATTGAATTGTTCTGCTAATGTTACGGCTGTAGCGTTATGGCCCGATACTTTCGGCAGTTTAATTAAATCCAAGGCATGGTTCGGAACCTTCACGTACACAATAGAAAAAGGTGATCTACATGTATAATTATGAACGACATTATTATAGGCAAACTTTGCCCGAGCTATCGCAAAATCCCATTGCTTTGGTCGGCCACTACAGATACTCCGAATTAGATTCCCAAATGTTCTATTCACCACCTCGGTTTGTCTATCCGTCTGCGGATGAGCTGTACTGCTAAAGTTCAATGATGAGTCAAATAGTTGCCATAAGGTTCGCCAAAAATGACTTAAGAACATTGTATCACGGTCCGAGGTAATGGTCTTTGGCACCCCGTGTAACCTCACGACTTCCCTGAAAAACAGTTTGGCTGTGGACCTCACGTCAGCAGTCTTCCTACAAGGGAGGAAGTGCGCCATCTTTGAAAACCTGTCAACCACAACAAACACAGAGTCCATACCTCTTTGAGTTTGCGGTAAACCCAATACAAAGTCCATAGAGAGATCCTCCCAAATAGCATTCGGAACCAGTAATGGCATATAGAGGCCTGTATTATTAGACTGTCTGTTGGTCCACTTTAAGTATATACTGGATACTGCTTGGGAAATGTTTAAGCAACAGGCTGTACGGTTTTCGAATCTGAGTGCGTAACGGAAGTCTTAAAACAGTAAGTTGTTGTCGATACAGCAACTCGGTCTATTCTCCTGTTAGCTTGGTGCGTACAGGGTTTTGCAGTGTATACTTATATAAATCACAGTTTATGAAAACAGTAACGGCAAAAGGTAAATAACACAGTATTTAAGTGGTTCGAGGTAAACCCCTCTGCGTCCACTGGTCCTCCACAGAGGAGTAAAACGTTTATTATAAATACTGCGTACACAACTATGTATTTATAATCAAACCTATCCTTGTATCGTTCACACAGATAGATACAAAGACTGTCGCTTTCAACCGTTCACACAGATTGGTTAAAGATTCCACTTGACTTGCTTCTTCACACACAGTTCCAAAGCTTCGTCGTTATTCGTCCCACACAGGTCAGAATAACTTGTTGAGCTCACACAGAGCTCAGTTTTTATACAGAGGTAAAATGTAGGTAACCAGGTAAGAACAGCAGCTTGAATATGAAGTTCTTGAGCTCATGATGGTTGTTCTTGATGACTGAGTATATTTCTTCTTTCTCGGATATGGATTGATGCTAGAGAGAAATATACTTGCTCTTGTAAGCTTGATCTGATGATAATGTGTTGTGCGGCGATTAAAAACGCCTCTATAGGCGATCGTCATCACGATCAGAGAAACCAACCATGGAAGACATACTCTGGACAAACTCCTAGAGTTCGGCACAATACGGCGATCATCTTTTGGTACCCAGCGATCGTCTTTTAATATCTGACGATCGTCTTTAATGAGCGGACCAGAGGCGATCATCTCATGCCACGTATGGATACGGCATCCGTCAAAGTCGTCGAAGACCGAATCTTGGACGGAGGCCCACATGCGGATCTTCAAAGATACCGACAGATAGGATCTTTGACCCCAGCCTGTCACCTACCACACCTACCACACCTACCGACAAAGCCGCCGAAAGGTACAAAGTGGGTCCTCCCCTGACAGCTGCCCAGGACGCGTGTTGGCCTCTCATTGGCTCACACAGCTGGCTCCAGCAGCAGCCCCTGACTTTAAGAGAACAGCCCCATGTGACGGGATGATCGGCCACCTTATTATAATATAAAAAACGGCGGTCGCCGGCGATCGCCTGAGGGGTCCCAACTACCTTGTCCCCTATAAATAGAGAACTCACTGCAGCAGCAAAAGGGACGCGAAATTACTACGAATTCAGTGCAAAATACATACCAAAGAGAGAATAAAAGGCTCTTTTGGCAACCACTAATACATTCATAGTGATATTCATACACATTCATCATATATCCCAAACAAGAACTCACAGATATATCTATCTGGTTCTTCCGGCAATCTACGCGCTCTAAAGCCTAGATAACTAGAAGTCTTTACACTCCTTGTAGTAGATTCTAACATTAATATTTGTACTCTACAGTATATTTATTAATAACATCTCGCGAGAGCATTCAAGCCCGAGATTAACAACCCCGGCAAATCTTGTGTTATCTTTTTTCTCACGGAAGTGTTCTCGCATTTGTTTGTTACTCGATCATTCCAGCAATACTATCTCCGGATAATATTTTGGGTAACAACAATTGGCGCTAGAGGAAGGGCTATATCTAAACCTTCATTTTTATTCCTACCGTCTCGAAGAACACTCACTGTTCTCCGGACATATACTTGAAGAAACACTCACTGTTCTTCAATAGAAAAACCTTCAGAAAATGACATCTGCAACGACCTCCAAGAGAGCCACCCTAAGATCTGCCGGAAATCTCATTCCGGCCCGTCTGAATCCCGGCCCACGGCGGAAGGCGGCAAGTGGCGACGCTAGGCTCACTCCCGCCCCGAGGACGGTTCTAGCCTCTCACTCGGCCTGCACCACGCAATGAGTTGAGGAGGCTATAACCATCCTCAGGGAGCGACAGAAGGCCAATGGCTCGCCCACCATCACTCCGTCCACCGTCCGCCGGGAAAGCAAACGGAAGCTCAAGGGGATCTATGTTGAGAAATCGACAGAAAGCCCCGAGCCACAGGAGAAGGCTCTCGTAAGGAGGGACGATTCCGTATTCAGCCGCCTGGGGAGCGATCCCTCATGGCGACCCGGGCACTCAGGCCCCATTCGGGAGACATCGGTATCCGAATCTTTTACCAGGAGTTCGGCATATCCGACTCCCAGGAGACAAGCCGGTCAACGAGCCCCTGCTCGCCCAAGAAAGGAACCCACTGGCAGGGAGCTCGTCATTCACCACGGAGCTAGGGGATCAGTACACGATCGCCTTGGTTCACGCTCTGAGAGCCACTCAGCGAGCAGTCAGGCGACGGCGATAGCCGCCATGCAACGCCAGCTCGACAAGATGAAGGCGCTCCTGGAAAATGGGGCAGGCGCCAGAAGATCGATCATTGGATCAAGTGAGCCACTCGCGACTCAAATCGAGCTCGCCCCAGTCCAACCAACGATCAATCCCCCACAAACACCTCTATATGAGGGGAGATCGGATCCGGAAACCCACTTAAGCAAATTCCGGATCTACATGACCGGATGCGGAGCTTCAGATGCGACGAAATGTCGTATGTTCCCGTTAACTCTGGGCGATCTCGCCCACAGGTGGTACATCTCACTACCATCTCGCTCAATCAATTGCTTTGAGAAACTGGCGAACGACTTCACGTCGTACTTCACCGCCAAGGTCGCTCGCCCGGAAGGTCCCCACCGCATGATGAAAATCAGGCAGGGGAAGGACGAATCGGATGAGGATTACATCGACCGGGTAGACAAGATAGTCCTCACCGGTGAGCCCGTCAGCGACGAGATCGCTCTCAACTCAGTTATGAGCGGATTCCACGGACGTTCGCCCATGTTCAGACACCTCACAAAAGATATCCCCCCGACCTACTCGATCTTCCGCGGCAAAGCCGCCGGTTTCCTGGCTAGACAGAGGATGCTATCACTCCGCTTAGAAGAGGGACCATCCGAAGAAGGAAAAGCACCTTCCCATGTCCAGAAGAAGGCGGTCGCCAAGCCCAGAAAGGCGATCGCCAAACCGTCTGGCGAGTTCAAAGCCTTCGAGGATGTAGAGGTCCACCTTCTCCACAACCTCAACTTATCTCCGGCCCACATCTTCAACGCGATCAAGGGTCGCGAATGGCTTTACAAACCAAAGCCGATAAGGGACCACAGTCACCTAGACCGTAGCAAATTCTGTGCCTATCATAAGAGTCCCGGCCACAACACTAGCCAATGCCGCGACCTCCTCAGACAGATCTGGCGACTGTTTGAGGAAGGCAAACTGGACAACTTGGTCACCAAGCCAGAGCCAAGGACGGAAAGGACCGGAGGGCACGAGCGCCGACAACACGAGAGAACTCCTCCCAATCCGGTCGCCAGGATCGAGCATGAGCCGGAGTACTCTGATGAATCGGTCCCACCGATCAACTCTGGCGGTCGGATCAACATGCTTCAAGCAGGAGGTGGAAACCTCGGGGGTCTTTCCCCGGTTTCCACCATGTCGAACAGGAAGCGAAAGGCCGAGCTGAGGGCATTCACCGGGGTCCACGTCGTGGTACCTCCGGAGCCAGCCATCTCTAAAGACGCACTCATCACCTTCTCCAACAAAGACAGGGAGGGAGTGCAATGCCCCAAAGAGGATGCACTGGTGATCTCCGCCTGTATCCTTGGGAAGACGGTCGATCGCGTGCTGGTCGACAACGGGAGTTTCTGCAACATCATATTCAAATCCGCCCTAGACCAACTCGGCAACTTGATCAAATTCATCAAGCCTTTCGACACCGTGCTCCAAGGGTTCGGCGACAACACAGTCCAAGCCTACGGGAGGATCAAGCTCTCCGTTGAGCTAGTATGCTTTTATGATCCCAAGATTAGGATTACTAGGAACCTAAGCTTTGTAATCATAGATAGGCCCAACATCTATAATGGGTTCCTAGGTCGCCCCTTTTTGGAAACCTTTGAGGCGGTCGCCTCATCTTTCTTTTACTGTATCAAATTCCCCACTGCCGATGGGACGGTCGGTACTGTAAAAGGAGATCAGCTAATGGCAAAGAGATGTTTGAATTACTCCTATGTTGTCACTTCTTTCAATACTTCCCATACTATATGTAACATTGAAGCGATCGACGATCAACCCATGGAGATCGACGAGCCAAACACATCGTACCAACCCGACTCAGGGGACGCCATCTCTCATCAATTGACGGACGACATCGAGCCAAGGATCGGTTTCGAGCCAAGTCTCGACATCGATCCAAGGACCGAGTCCGGAGATCGCACCAAATGAGAGGCGACCGTCCCTGTCGAAGAGTTGGAAAGTATTACGATGGATCCGGATCATCCAGAACGGGAAGTACAGATCGGCGCAAGCATCGACCACGAATTAAAGGGGGATCTGATCAACTTGCTATGTAGGAACATCGGAGTCTTTGCCTGGTCGCATCAAGATATGGTTGGCATAAGTCCCGAACACGCTTGCCATTAGCTGAAGATCGACCGGGCGATGAAGCCTGTTCTCCAGAAGCGTAGGAAGTTCGGTCCCGAGAAATACGCGGCGCTCGACGTAGAAGTCCAGAAGTTACTCAACAACAAATTGATCGGAGTAGCCACAGACGAACCACAGTGGGTCGCCAACGCGGTGCTCGTCAAAAGCCAATCGCTCCGGAGATTATGCATTGACTTCACCGACTCAACACGGCATGTCCAAAAGATCACTTCCGATGCCTCATATTGATCACTTGGTCGATAGTACGGCGAGTTGCGAAATGATGTCATTTATGGATGCCTTCACGGGTATCATCAAATCCCAATGGCGGAGGAAGACATAAAACATACATCTTTCCACACGAGAAAAGACATATACTTTTGGGTCAGAATGCCGTTCGGCTTGAAAAACGCAGGGGCGACCTACCAGCGATTAGTCAACAGAATGTTTGCCGATCAGATCGGCAGGACCATGGAGGTCTACATTGACGATATCGTAGTCAAAAGCCTCAAGAAGGAGGATCACCTCGACGATCTCGCCGAGACGTTCGCCATCCTTGAGAAGTTTAACATGAAGCTGAACCCCAAGAAATGCAACTTCGGGGTGGGCTCCGGGAAGTTCCTGGGGCACATAGTGAGCCAAAGGGGGATCGAGGCAAACCCCACCAAGATACAGGCGATCCTTGACATGCAGGAACCGCGAAACATCAAACAGGTGCAACGCCTCACAGGTTGTCTGGCCGCCCTCAACCGTTTCATATCACGGCTCGGCGATAAAAGCAAGCCTTTATTCGCGACCATCAAGAACAAGAAGTTCGCATGGACGAAGGAAAGCCAGATAGCATTCGCCAAAATAAAGGAATATCTATCTAACCCCCAGATCCTGGCAAAGCCGATCCCCGGTGAAAAACTATTCCTTTACATGGCAGCCTCGGAGGTCGCACTAAGTGCCGTTCTGGTGCGAGCGGAGGGACAGGCCCACTTGCCCATCTACTATGTTAGCCAGGCGCTCCACGACGCTGAGACACGTTATACGCCATTGGAGAAGATCGCCTACGCCCTTGTCATGAGTGTTCGTAAGCTGAGGGCTTATTTCTTCGATCATCAAGTGGAAGTCCTAACAACTCTACCTCTAAGACAAGCCCTACACCGACCGGACACCAACGGGCGACTCCTCAAGTGGTCGCTGGAGATCGCCCAATATGGTATCACTTACGCTCCTCGCACGGCGATCAAGGGCCAAGCTCTGGCGGACTTCGTGGTGGAATTAACGTTCCCTCACAGTCCAACCCAGGTCGGCCGACCTGCCTGGAAGTTATACGTGGATGGCTCAGCAACCAATTCGAGAGCAAAGGTGGATTGTCCTCATCAGCCCCGACGGTCAGAGTTTCACAAATGCTGTGCGTTTCGGTTTTCGTGCGACCAACAACGAAGCCGAATACGAAGCTTTGGTAGGCGGGCTCGATCTAGCCCTCGCCCTAGATGTTCGTCGCCTTCATATCTTCATGGACTCCCTCTTGGTCGTAAACCAAGTCAAGGGAGAATATGAGGCGCGCGGCGAACAGATGGTCAAATACCAAGAGCTGGTCGCCGAAATGTGCACAAATTTTGAAGAAGTACTAATCGAACAAGTCCCGAGAGAGCACAACTCCCAGGCCGATGCTCTTTCCAAGCTAGCATCATCGGATGGAGCAGCCGACTTCTCCAATATCCAAATCACAAAGTCAGCAAGGCCGGCGATCGAAAGAAGCCTGGTTATCACGGTCGCCATCGCCGAGGAGAATTGGATGACTCCGTTCATCAAATACTTAAAGGACGGAACGGTCCCTGACGACCGTGTCAAAGCTCGCCAACTCCAGCTCCATGCGACCAGATATACCCTATTGGACGACCGGCTTTACAAGCGAGCCTTCAGCCTTCCCCTCCTCAAGTGTATTACACCGGAGGAAGGTCGACTCGTTTTAGCTGAGATCCATGACGGAATTTGTGGAAACCATGCAGGCGGGCGAGCCCTCATCCATAAGACAACCAGACAAGGGTTTTTCTGGCCATCACTTCGGAAAGATGCGATCGCCTATGCCAGATCGTCTCATAGGTGTCAGATAATAGGCCCCAACATTAAACTATCACCCGAACAGCTCACCTCCATGTATAGCCCTTGGCCATTTGCGCAATGGGGCATCGACCTTATAGGCCCCTTACCAACGGCTCCAGGGGGCTGTAAGTTCGCCATCGTAGGGGTCGACTATTTCACCAAATGGGCTGAGGCCGAACCGCTCAACAAGATCGGCCAAGAGCAAGTGATCAAGTTTATATGGAAAAACGTCGTATGCCGATTCGGTCTGCCCCAGGCCATCATCTCCGACAACGGAAAACAGTTCGACGGCTTAGAAGTCATGCAATTCTGTGAAAAATGGGGAATCAAAAGGTTATTCTCAGCACCCTATCACCCTCAGACGAACGGGCAGGTAGAGGCAGTGAATAAGATCCTCAAACACACGATTAAAGCGCGACTCGAATCCAGGCAAGGACGATGGGCGAGCGAGCTCCCAGACGTTTTGTGGTCCTACCGAACGACGACCCGCAATTCAACCGGCGAAACCCCATTCGCCCTTGCCTTCGGAACAGAAGCGGTGATTCCTTCAGAGATCGCCGTCCTCAGCCATCGAACCGAACAGGAGATGACGACCGACAACGATATGGCCCGACGAATCGACCTAGACATGCTCGAAGAACGACGGCTGACCTCAGAAATGAAGAACACAATCCACAAAAGGAGAGCCGAGAAGTTCTTCAATTCAAAGGTCAAAGAAAGAAGGTTTCAAGTGGGCGATCTCGTCCTTAAGAAGATCCAAACCCACACAGGCGTTTTCGGTCCGAACTGGGTGGGACCTTTCAGAGTATCCAGATGGCTAACTAAAGGATCCTACGAGCTAGAACATCCTGACGGTACTCCAGATCAATACCCCTGGAACGCCGTGCATCTGAAAAAATACTACCAGTGATAATTTTGTATTCAATTTCAATGATGTACAAGGAATATAATGAGATTTTTTCCTATCACATCTATTCTAGCGATCGCCCCACCAGGCATATCGCATACCGCCGACGATTGCTGGTCACGACGATCCTAGGTAAAATTAATGCAGCCATGGTCCTGGAGGTCGATGGAACCGACAGCTTCGCCCATGCAAGGTTCTTTTGGGCTGAGATCGCCCGCCCTTCGTTTAAATACGAGGCCGGCGTAGCCGAAGGACCCTCCAAAATAATCAGTAGGCACGATCGCACGTCCTCAAGGTACATCATCTAACATGGTGAACCCGGACAATGCGACGTGCCACTACCCCCGTCTCAACGTACACCATCGAGGACCACCGTCTTCATGGCGGGCCGAGGTGGAAGCAGAGCTTACAAGCCGCGGACGTGGAGTCGAATAAGCCTACGACGCCCCGCGCAAGGACTCCTCCGGACCAAGATCGCCCGCCTTTCGTTTTAAAACAAGACAGGCGTAGCCTAACGGAGGACCCTCACAAAAAGTGAGTCGCGGGATACACAGTATCCCTCGCACACAAAGACACGATTGGGGAGGTCGGCCCATCGAACACCCCAACCACACATGACTCTTCAGAATCGGCAAAATGAAGATAGCTCGCCAGACAAACTAGTTTTTGTTTCCTTACTTACAATAAGTGAACAAAAATGAGGGGGCAGGGATAGGTCGAGCTAATCTCAAAATACGATCGAACAAAGAGGAACTACACTCGATCGGCTTCGCTCAAAAACATGCAGGGCGATCGGGGTCGTCCGACAAAAATTACAGGTAAGAATTCCGATTGAAAACATGTCAATGCTTTCAACACTCAGACAATCGGTCGGATGAACAAAACGTCGAAAGCAATCATACACGTACTTGTAAAAATTGCACGCAAACAGTCAAAGGCGATCACATGTAAAGAGACAGTATGAAAAAAGGAGCATTTTATTCATAACACAAGCTTCATATATTACGAGGCCCGAAGGCATTACAAAAAGTACAAGTTACGGAGGAAAAACAAAAATGCCTCTCAAGGCCCCGTCTGCTGGTCTTCGCCCTCGGGTTGCGGATCGGCTTGGGCTCCCCCATCGGCCTCGGGATGAATGAGTTTGCCGGTATACCAACTCAAGTTGATCCCGAAGTCGACAAAGTCAAGGATCGGCAAGGAGAATTCTGGATGCAGAGGATGCTCGAGGACATAGGATTTGAAGCTCTCCATCAGGGGACCGATCTCGACCCCTGCCTTTTTAGCGGCTCGGCGGCGTCGGATAGGCCAAGTAATAAGCGAACTCGCCGACGTGCTTGACGTTAAGGTAGGGATCGACCTCGATCGCCTTCAGTGCCCCTTCAAATCTGCCGCCGTCTTCTCGACCTCACTTGACTCGGCCGCCTTGGCAACATTCTCGCCCCTGGCCTTCTCCAGCTCTCTCTTCGCCGCCTCCAGCTCACCGCTGAGCCGACCCACCATCGCCTTCAGCCCGGCCGCCTCCTCCTGCGAAGCCACGGGCTTCTGGCGGGTTTCCTTCTCCTTATCACGGGACCGATCGGCAGCCTCCTTAGAGCGGCTCAGCTCCTGCTTCAATCGATCCACGTCCTGCTTAGCCCTTTTGGACGTCTCCTCATGCTCCTTCTCCATAGACCGGATCCGGTTGGCATCCTCGATATTTTTGTTCCGGGCGGCCTCGAGTTCGCGATGGAGATGAGCAGTGGAGGGTCGCCCCTCAAAATCCCTAGCATCTTGGACGGCCATCGTCGCCGTCTGAAGAGCCAGGGCAACGGTCGCCTGCATGGCGTCTCCAGATCGCCGACGAGCGATCGTATCAAGATCGGTCGTCCAAGCCTTGGGCAGAGAGGTGATAGCCTGGAGAACGTAAGCAGGGACTTCGAGAGACTGTTGCGGAGCCTTGCTCGACAGAAAGTCCAGCACCATGGGGGCAACGTCCGGGTCGGCGAGACGAACCCTGCAGCGCAAACCAAGGAAACCGAGGAGTTATCCCATACCATGCTCATAATGCCTAATTCAGAAAATTTTGACCCTTTCTTACCTATTGACCAGCTCGGGATTGCGCCCGAAATAAGGCTTGCCCCGGGAGGTTTCCGCCTCGGCGATCACCACCTTCTTCGCCGAGCTGCCAGATGACCGGGGGCCGGGGACCGTGGGCCTAGGGCCTGATCGCTCCATCATCGGGATGGCAGAGATAGGAGCCGCAGCGACCGGAGGCTCAAGAATTGATACATCCGCCTCAGAAATCGACGGGGACTCCTCCGACCTTCGCCTCTTGCGGCGCTGAAGCTGTTCCTCGACCTGAACCTCCGGCTCGGCGACTGGCGCCTCGGCGGGCCTCGTCACCGGAGCAGGGCGAGACGTCGTCTCTAGAACGCGACCAGTCTGCTTGCCCAAGTGAAGGCGACCGAGAACTCCCGGGTTCGACATGGCTATCTATGGCGGTGGTTCGGCAAATTGGGGAAAATAAACCTCTGTCAAAGAAGAGATACAAACAAGTTAGACAAAACAAAACGACCTCCCGGAGACGATCGTCAAGCAAGGGAGCACCACTTAAACTTATACCTGGAACTTTCAAGTGACGGGGGTAGCAGAACAATCGAGCCCCCAACCGATGAGCTTCGGTACCAAGCGATCGAACGTCAATAAAGGAGTTCGGCAAGGCACGAATCCGCTCCCAAACGATCAAGAAATCGAATGGAAGGTCGACGATCGCTGGAACGAGAGGTCCTGCAAAAAGAAAACAAAATTAGATCAGTCCAAGACAAGCTCAATCAAGGGGAGAGTTAAAATCCTTACTCGGATTCCTCTCCCGGAAAGTGGTGGGGATCTCCAACTCCTCATTCGGCCTGTCACTCGATGCCGATCGCCATGCCCCGCCGACCCAACACCATTTAGCCAGGTCACCCCTGGTCTTATTCGGCACACCGAGGACCACTCTCCCCATTCGGCCTTGGATATGGTTACCGCCGATCGACCCCTTCTGCGCGGTCAATTTAAACAGATAATTCATCTCCAGCGCGGAAAGGAGGCGGAACAACCGGTGACCGCCAAACAGTGTCAGCATGCGAATGTCTGTGAGCGTTCGGCGTCAGCTGAAGAGGCGCCAAATTCCAGGCGATCAGCAAGTAGGAGACGGCAAATGGAAGAGGAAATCGCAGACCGGCCTCCATAATCAACCCGTTGACGGCAACCATGCCCTCAGGCGGTTGATCGGCACGTTCATTCTGCGAAGGCACGTGCAAGAAAACGTCAGAGGGGATGTGATATTTGGCCCTCCAACGGCTCAGGTCTTTCTCGGTCGCCGTACTCCGGATTTTTCCGAGAGTCCACGGAGACAGGACGGCGGCCTGAAAAACCGTCCGCTTCGCATGTTCGTAAGGGTGAGCGGTGGAGTAGGCCTCGAAGTCGAATTCCGGACAGGGTCCGGCGATCGCTTCCACCATCCGAGCAAAAGCCACATAGGCAGGGCCAAAGATACTCTCTCGTTCCCAGGCCTCCCGCATCAAATCATCCTCATCCACCGGCGAGCCCCCCTGCTCCGCCGTCGCCGCCGTCCTCGCCACCTCGGCCTCGTTGAAAAGTTCTCCGAGTTCTGCGGGTGCAATCCCCGCTCGAATAGCTTCAACGGCCGTCTCCATATCCACTCCAACAGGAATCTCCTCCCGTTCAGGCGACGCTGCGGCGTGAAGAACTTCCGGTCTCAAAGGTTTTGGATCCTCCCGACATATCAGAAAGTAAAGAGAGGGAGAAGGTTAATTTTTCTTACCTAGAGGAAAGAAGGAAGTCGGCGCAAGAAGCTCCTGAGTTTTTTGCAGAAATTCGGCTAGGGATACAATGACGCGTAAAAAATGAAGGAGAAGAAGCCCTGCCCTTTTTATAGATAGAGACGAGGGCCTGAATGCAAATAGGAGAAACCTCGAGGGCTGGATCGCAACCGTCACGTGGGGACGCATTAAAAAATGCCCTCGGATCCCGCGTACGTGTCTTTTCGAGGGCACGCCAGCCGACAAGTCTGACAAACCGTCGGACTCCCCCAACAGCGGCGCGACGCGTGTCCCTGTCACTTTAAAAAGCCCGCCTTCATTTCCCGCCGCCCGGATTTGAATTCAGATCGGCTGATCGGCTAAACATTGGCGATCGCCAACAGTTCCACCTCACCCCGTGTTTTCAACATCGAGGCAAGCCGGGGGGCAATTGTTGTGCGGCGATTAAAAACGCCTCTATAGGCGATCGTCATCACGATCAGAGAAACCAACCATGGAAGACATACTCTGGACAAACTCCTAGAGTTCGGCACAATACGGCGATCGTCTTTTGGTACCCAGCGATCGTCTTTTGATATCTGACGATCGTCTTTAATGAGCGGACCAGAGGCGATCATCTCATGCCACGTATGGATCCGGCATCCGTCAAAGTCGTCGAAGACCGAATCTTGGACGGAGGCCCACATGCGGATCTTCAAAGATACCGACAGATAGGATCTTTGACCCCAGCCTGTCACCTACCACACCTACCACACCTACCGACAAAGCCGCCGAAAGGTACAAAGTGGGTCCTCCCCTGACAGCTGCCCAGGACGCGTGTTGGCCTCTCATTGGCTCACACAGCTGGCTCCAGCAGCAGCCCCTGACTTTAAGGGAACAGCCCCATGTGACGGGACGATCGGCCACCTTATTATAATATAAAAAACGGCGGTCGCCGGCGATCGCCTGAGGGGTCCCAACTACCTTGTCCCCTATAAATAGAGAACTCACTGCAGCAGCAAAAGGGACGCGAAATTACTACGAATTCAGTGCAAAATACATACCAAAGAGAGAATAAAAGGCTCTTTTGGCAACCGCTAATACATTCATAGTGATATTCATACACATTCATCATATATCCCAAACAAGAACTCACAGATATATCTATCTGGTTCTTCCGGCAATCTACGCGCTCTAAAGCCTAGATAACTAGAAGTCTTTACACTCCTTGTAGTAGATTCTAACATTAATATTTGTACTCGACAGTATATTTATTAATAACATCTCGCGAGAGCATTCAAGCCCGTGATTAACAACCCCGGCAAATCTTGTGTTATCTTTTTTCTCACGGAAGTGTTCTCACATTTGTTTGTTACTCGATCATTCCAGCAATACTATCTCCGGATAATATTTTGGGTAACAACATAATGATTATTCAGTTTTTCGATGGTTTGAATATCGCTTGTAAGCTTGTATATCTTCTTCTTGTTGGTTCGTTGTTCACGGGGATATTCTTCATTTTTATCTTCAAACTCTGAAGATATATATATATATATATATATATATATATATATATAACCTTCTGAAATATATCCGTTGAGATAGATCCGTTGAGCAAGATTCTGTGACAACTAGATAGTTGACTTGAAAGGACCACGATCCGGATATTGTGGGATTTGAAGATCTTTGACAGCTTCAGTATTTAGTCCGGTTTAGTTCCGCCTATCCCGAACCGAGAACCGAATCAAATTAGTTCGGTTCGGTTCTGTTTTTTTGTTTTTCGGTTCGGTCTTCTTCGGTTTCGGTTTTTCGGTTCATTTTTTGGGTTTTTTCGGTTCGGTTTTCGATTTTCGGTTCCGAAATGCCACCCCTACTCCACACAGGAGTAAAACGTTTATTATAAATACTGCGTACACAACTATGTATTTATAATCAAACCTATCCTTGTATCGTTCACACAGATAGATACAAAGACTGTCGCTTTCAACCGTTCACACAGATTGGTTAAAGCTTCCACTTGACTTGCTTCTTCACACACAGTTCCAAGCTTCGTCCTTATTCGTCCCACACAGGTCAGAATAACTTGTTGAGTTCACAGAGAGCTCAATTTTTACACAGAGGTAAAAGGTAGGTAACCAGGTAAGAACAGCAGCTTGAATATGAAGTTCTTGAGCTGATGATGGCCGTTCTTGATGACTGAGTATATTTCTTCTTTCTTGGATATGGATTGATGCTAGAAAGAAATATACTTGCTCTGATGATAATGATTATTCAGTCTTTCGATGGTTTGAATATCGCTTGTAAGCTTGTATATCTTCTTCTTGTTGGTTCGTTGTTCACGGGGATATTCTTCATTTTTATCTTCAAACTCTGGATATATATATTTATAACCTTCTGAAATATATCTGTTGAGATAGATCCGTTGAGCAAGATTCTGTGACAACTAGATAGTTGACTTGAAATGACCACGATCCGTATATTGTGGGATTTGAAGATCTTTGACAGCTTCAGTATTTAAATACTTTATCCTTTCAGTATTTAAATACTTCTTTATCGAACGGGACTTGACTTTAGGGAATACTAAAGATTTCTTTCCAAACGGTCTTCAGTCCTGTTCCGATGTGAATGCTGTATCCAATTATGCTGTAGGCATATTGGAGTAGTCTGATGCTGTATGGAAAGATGTTGTATTCGGATAGCTTCCATACTTGGCGTTTACTTAGACACTGTTGCTGTATTTTGGTAGCGCGAGAGCTCGCTGTATGCTGGCGCTATGAGAAGGTCTTCGATACAGGATCAACAACTTCGATCGGCTTTCGATACAGCGGCTTGCTGTATGCACTACGCCATAAGTGCTCATAGGCAATGCTTTTAGCTAGTGTTGCCACCAAAGCGTTTCAATAGATTGCTGATTTTTGATCTTTTGAAACACTACTGAAATAGTATTGCACTAGATATAGATTTGGTGTTGCAAGATAAAAATGGTGTTGCGCGACGTGCAATACCTGTGGTGGTGTTGCATTATATCTAATTTTTTTAATAATTTTTCAAGTTATTGTCCAAAACAAACATAATGAAATGAAATTTAAATTTTGATAACTGTTTACTCTTAAAGTTTGATATATAACATATGATAAATTTGATTTAAATTATTTATATTTAATATAAATACTTATCATATTTTTTAATATTATAATTAAAAATTATAAATATTTTTTATAATTTTCAAGTTTAATATATTATCAATATATATAATGAAATTTAAATTACGATATATGTTTTATTTTCAAAGTTTGCTATATAATATAATATAAATTATAACTTATATTTAAATTATTTAATCTAATACACATTATAAATTTTAATATTAAAACTTCAAAATTTTAAATTATAAAAAATAATACAATCCTTTTTAAAAATACTTATATAGCATTTAATTATGAAGCGCTATGTAAAAGTACACTTACATGGCGTTTTTAGAAAACGTTGTGGTTGGTTCCGTATTTTAAGTAATATTTCTTTAATTCTCGATCCGTCAATTAAAAAGGTATGTTGAACTTTTTATTTTGGATTTGATTTGAAGGATTAAATTCTTTTTTTTATTTAGATCTGAATGATTGCTCAAGGGTTTCCTAGTCTTTTTCCCTATTTGATTGATTGCTAAGTGTATTTTGCTGGTGTGGTTATATTATGTTATCTGTTTTGTTATAATATTTTGGCCCAACCGACACGTTATAACATTTTTATTATCCCAGCCCAAACCCGGCCCAAGCTTATGACAGCCTTTTTTAGTGGGAGTCGTCCGATTAAGATTATTAATCTCCCCTTCATCAGAACCGTCCGATCTCCCACTTATAACCCCCTAACCCTACTCCCTCTTCTCACCGCCTCCCTCATTCTCTCCTCTTCTCTCTCCATCCAGTCCGTACCTCCCAGACTCCCGGCTAGTGCTCGAAGAATAGGACCCCGAAGGTTTTATTCTCCTCTCCCCGTGATCCCTCTTGTCGGTCAACTCCCCAACTACCGTTTTTGCTCCCGATTCTCTCAGCGACCATCCGCCCGTGAGCCTCTGACATATACATCTACATATATATAAAGAAGTCGATTCAATCGATTTGGGATGCCGTTGTTCAAAGCTCGTGATTCCATTGTTGAAGTCGATCTGCTACTGAAACTAAAGGTAGCTCGTGATTCAATCAATTTACTTGCATGATCCGGACCGTGAGTTTGTGTATTTTTCTTTTATGGCTATCCTTGATCTATGCTTCAGTAGAATGGCATGATTGGTATGTGATATCTGGATTTATGTGTCGAATTCTTGAGATTTGACTTTCAGTTCTGTTATTTTACTTTCATAGGTATTTTTGTGTATTGTCCATTGGTTGTAATGTGTTCGGATTCTGGGATTTGGAAAAGAAAATTAATTTACTGTTATGGGGGAGCAGCCGGGTAGAGGAAAGAGATAAAGTCATGTGAACTTCAATTCTCGGATTTGATTGAGTTTGTACCTAATAAATGCTGTAAATTTTTGTTTTTTTATGATAACCTAGTTGGTATCGCTACCACTTAAAAGGAAAAAAATGGTTTTGTTTATTGTTGTTCCACAATTTGAACAGAGGCTGATTTTTTTGTGCTTGAATTGATTTTGTCCTCCGTTAATTTTACCTTCTTTCGCATTTTGTTGCATTACAAAGTATAGTACTTTTGAATATGCTGCAGAGAGGCGACATGCTGAAGCTCTCGTATCAGGGAGAAGTACCCCGACCGAATTCCTGTATAAAGAACTCAACTTTCATCTATATGCAGTTCTTCTGCTTGCGTATTTATTTTTTTGTTTCCAATCGCCAGTAATCAACAATTTCTTTTTCTTCGGGTATTTAGGTTATTGTGGAGAAGGCTGAGAGAAGCGACATCCCCGATATTGACAAGAAAAAGTTAGTTACTCTTTATCTTCTTCCTGTCTTTGGTTATCAATTGAATTATGCTTGTTACGCTTGTTATTTTACTTTTTTTCATTGAGAAAATTTTCTAGACATTGATTTGTTTTATTAGTCATATTTACTGCAGCCGACTATATTTATATAAAAAAGATATGCTAAAATCTGAATAGTTAAGCTGTAAAATTTGTAGTGATTATCTGCAGATAATTATTAATTATACTTGATTAGATTCTGACTTCTGGTGTTTTTTGTTTTATGTAACTTGTATCTATGCTATTGAGCATTTGCTATGGTGCCACCAGAGCTAGGAAAACACACACAATGCTGGGTACATTGGAGAATCCAGGTGTCTTGTTTTTATTAATCAAAGATCTTCTCAACAAGGTTAGAGAGAAATTATAATGGATAGCATGTGGGAATTATAATTGTCTAACAGTACCTTAAGGAAGCATTTGTAATTTTGAAAAGAGCTGATGTTGTAAATTGCGTAGATTGCCTAGTAAGCGGATCAAATATTATTGTAGCATTCTACTCATAGAAAATTGATATGTCCCAGTTTCATTTTCATTTATCTTTGTATTGATTTCCCAAAGAATGAAGTGAATTTGGTAAACATGTATAGTAACCATCTTCGTCTTTGTTTTTGTCTGTGGCCTTTCAGCTTCAAGCTTATTTTGGAATCATTTAATTTCCCATAAATTCATCTGTCTACATGAAGTGTCAGAATTTGCATGATATTTTAGTTCCTCTTCACACCAATGTGTGGTGGAACGATGTTCGACTAAGCTTGTATACAACATCTTATAAGCTTCTACATTTATCATTACACTTTTCTTAAGAAACAGCTTATAAGCTCATAGTATCTTAAGTTGATAGTTTATAGGGCTCTTTCTTATTAAATTTACCGGACAATTATAGAGAGCTCGTCGAAGCAATCTTATAGATGTTTTGATAAAGTTATAAGTTCAGTCGAACATACGCGATCTCATGATTTTGTCATACCTATAGTTGTTTTTTTAGTAATCAGACTAATTTGACTTCGTATATTGTCTAAAAATGGTAATGTTCAAGCCTGTTCGGTTAGGATCTGTTGCTGTTGCTTTTTTTTTACAAAAATGAGTTGTCGGTGTATGCTAAGTTGCTTATCTTTTTAGATGGAGTTGTTTGTTTCCATTATGATCAAGAACTTTTTTGATTATATGAATTTTCTTCTGCAGGATCCCTTGGAGGCTTCTAAACCTGTCATCCCGTATGGATCGTTTGGCAATCCGACTGAGAAGGAGATTGTTCGGCCACATATTCGTAGTAAGAGTATGATATCTACCTTCTTTCTCAAGCAAAAGGCCACAAGGTTGAGAACAAATGCATGAATCCATGACAACTAAGGGAGTTTTTAAAAACTAAAAAAAAAATGATTCTCAGCTTCTTTTTTTCCCCAATGGAGAATTTAGATAAAGTAAGTATTTTTTTTAGTATATAGTGGTTTTCATTATGGATATATATAATCTCTCACACTCAAATACTTCATCTGTGATAACATAGAAAATATTTATAACAATTTGGTAGGGAAAAGTGAAACAGGAAAATGGGAGAAGCTAATCCCGGTCTCAACTTGGATATTGGAGAATTTTGTGCAACGATATCAAGTGATCAAGATGATAATTGTACTCCTATGACTCAAGGCGGCACCACTTATCAGTTATTTCAATATGTAACTTTCGATCACTTGTATTTAGACTTAGTAATTTTGTACTTTTTAAGTTAGATTGGTGGTGTTGTTTGGTTTTGGTACTTTTGAAGTTAAATTGATGGTTTGTTGTTTTGTATGAATTTAGGACTTTGTATTTTGTATTGGCATCCTTGTTTGTTTTGGTTGCCTTGGTTATTTTTGGATGGGTTCATGTAAAAATAAAATGGTTATTTCAAAATATTTGTATGAAGTGTTGCCTTTTACTTTAACTGCTGTTGTATTTTATAAAAGTGGTATTACAAAAAAAAAGAAAATGCTGATGTGGCGTAGATGTGGGGCCCACTGCTGATGTGGCACAAATGCATAGCCCATTGATGACGTGGCATAAATGTGGGCCTCACTGCTGACGTGGCATCAAGATGGGATCCATTGATGACGTGGCACATGTGGACTCTGTTTTGTTTTCTTTTTTTTTTCAATCTTAGGCAACATCGTTTGTTGTTGCTTTACTTGGTTATGTTGTTGCATTATAGGCGTAATGCAATACTTTTCCATTGTTGCAGTAGAGACTAAAAGTGTTGCCTTAGGTGTCAAAGGCAACGGCCGTATTGGCAACAAGAGTTTGGTGTTGCCTTTGGCCAAAAGCAACACTTTTCGTGTCTTCTGCAACAATAAACAGGCATTGCCTATGAGCACTTATGGCGTAGTGATGCTAGGCATTTATCATTTTGCTGTTTGCTAGCTTGCTGTATCAAGCTTTGTTGTTTGGTAATTATCAAAACAACATTGTTTTTTCCAACACTGTCCCTTAGCCGTCTGACAAACATAGCACCTGGCTACAAGATTAGCCATGTCACGCCTCAGCTTAGGCCAATAGTAACGCTCCTTGACAGCTTCAATGGTCTTGTCTCTACCAAGGTGTCCGGCTAAACCACCACCGTGCAAATCTCGAATAACCTTCTCTCGAATAGACGTGCAAGGAAGACAAAGTTGTCCGCCTTTCATAAGAAACCCATCATGAACATGAAAATCAGCAGAAGGCTGCTTTAGTTCACATTGTCTCCATACTCATTGAAAATATGTATCTTGTGCATACAAGTCTTTTAAGCAATCGAAACCTACAATCTCCACACTAAGGGTTTCTATCAGTGCTACTCGCCTACTCAAAGCATCGGCTACTCTGTTATATTGCCCGGGTTTGTGCACTAACTTGTAAGGAAAGTTATCAACAAACGCTGACCACCTAGCATGCATATCACTCCTTAACTGTTTTTGGATATTCAAGTACTTCAGAGCTTGGTGATCGGTATAGAGAACAAACTCCTTGGAAATCAAGTAATGCTCCCATGTTTTCAAAGCTCTTACTACAGCATAAAACTCCTTGTCGTATGTAGACCACTTCCTCCTTGGTTCAGAAAGCTTTTCACTGAAGAAAGCGATCGGTCTCTTTTCCTGTGACAAAACAACCCCTATACCAACCCCACTTGCATCACACTCAACCTCAAATAGCCTGTCAAAACTTGGCATGGCCAAAACTGGAGCAGTACATAGCTTCTCCTTGATTGTTACAAAACTTCGTTCTTGTTCTTTACCCCATTGAAATTTCCCTCTCTTTAAACATTCAGTGATTGGTGAAACAATACTGCTAAAATGTTTTATGAACCTCCTATAGAAAGTTGCCAGCCCATGGAAACTCCTCACATCGCTCACATTTTTAGGTGTAGGTCACTCCGTAATAGCTCTCACTTTCTCGGGATCTACTTTAATCCCATCTTTACTAACCACGTAACCCAGAAATAAGAGGCTTTCACTCATAAAGATGCATTTGTCTAGGTTAGCATACAACTTATTTTCCCAACACATTGAACACCTCTCGAATGTGACCCATATGCTCATCAATAGACTTATTATGAATTAAAATATCATCAAAATAAACCACCACAAATTTACCAACGAAAGGTCGACGTACCTGGTTCATCAGTCTCATGAATATGTTCGGTGCATTGGTTAGTCCAAAAGGCATGACCAACCACTCATATAACCCGTCTCTCGTTTTGAAAGCTGTTTTCCACTCATCCCCCGGGCGTATTCTAATCTGATGATAACCGCTCCTAAGGTCAATTTTTGTAAAGATTACGGCCCCGTCAAGTTGGTTAAGCATGTCATCAATCCTAGAGATCGGAAACTTATACCCAATAGTGATCTTGTTGATAGCTCTACTGTCGATACACATCCTCCAACTACCGTCTTTCTTCGGTGTCAATAATGTGGGTACTGCACAAGGGCTCATACTAGTCTGGATGTTCCCTTTCTTTAACAACTCTTCTACTTTGCCTCGCAAGATTTCATTTTCCTTAGGAGTCATCTGGTAATGCGGCAGGTTAGGTAGACTTGCACCAGGAACCAGGTCTATATGATGCTGTATATCTCTCATAGGAGGTAGTCTGTTTGGTAGGTCTGCGGGGATTACGTCTTGAAACTCGTCGAGTAAACTCTGCACCTCCAATGGCAGTTGATTTAAATCTAGTCCCTTGCCTTCACTCATTCCTTTCACCACCAACAAATGATCTCTCGGGCCTCCTTAAAATCCGCAGCGAACTCGGATCGTTTTGTGTGTTATAGTGAGAAAATTTCTTTCCTTACTTGCTAAGGTTTTGTTTCGGGGCTTTTTCGCTGCGGGCAGCAGGGTATAGCGCACTCCGTCTTTCTCTAGATGGTAGATATTCTTCTTGCCCGAGTGCTTTGCATCCACATCAAATTGCCAAGGTCTACCAAACAAGATATGGCAAGCATCCATCTCAACAACATCACAATAAACTTCGCTGGAATACTTACCAATAGAAAACGGCACTTTGCAGCGTTCTGTTACTCGAATACCGCCAACTTCCTTAATCCACCCAAGTGTACGGATTAGGGTGTACTTTTGGGATTAACTGCAACTTTTGTACCACATCTCTCCCTATGATATTCTCTTGGCTACCACTATCGATAATAAGATCAAACAAGCTGCCTTGTACAGTGCACCTTGTGCGGAAAAGTTTGTGCCTTTGCGTTCCGTCTTTATTCTTCGGTGATAACATTAACTTCCTCACTACACATGTATACTCCTCGTTATCATACTCGCCTTCATCATCCTCCCCGTCAGGACCACAATACACTTCATCCTCAACTGTTTCGTCGTCGTCCCGTTCAACAATATTAACTCCTGTTTTCCTCTTTGGACAGTCACTAGATCGATGTCCGACCTCATTACACTTAAAACATTTTAACATAGTGGGTTTTGCATAAGGATTGATGTTCTTCGAAGCGTTAGATGTATTACCGCGGCCGTTTCTACCCGTTGTACTCTTGCTGTTCCCATCAGTATTGGGCACATTCGCGTCTTGCATGCCTTGAAGCCCCTTACCTTTGTCAGTCACAGGTTTAGTGTCACTCCCATTAGGTCTACGAAAATTTTCATAGCGGATTCGTTCTTGGGACATCACTTCTGCCTTTAAAGCTAGGTTTCTCGCTTCTTGCACACTCATAACCATTTGAACCCCGATCTTATCCTGGATACCAGACCTAAGTCCACCCAAATAACGCGCAGCCTGCTGGTTGTCGCTCTCGGACAAGTGGTTTCTCTCGACCAATCGCAAAAATTCAGTTGTATATGCATTCACACTCATAGCTCCCTGAGCGCATCGTTGATAAGCATCAAACATGTATTGTTCATAATCAGGAGGTATAAATCTTCCCCGCAATAATTGCTCATCCTCTGCCAAGTTCGCACAGGACCACGACCCTCTCTAATTCTAGTTTCTCTCAATTGTTCCCACCAAACAGAGGCTCCCCCTTTTAGTCTGAACGCTACTAATTTAACTCTCCTCTCATCGGGAATCTCCATATACTCAAAGAACCTATCTACCTCTGTTAACCAATCTAAAAACCCTTCGATATCTAATTCGCCATTAAAAATAGGAATATATACCTTTAGCTTGAATTCGTCATCCCCTCTATTATTTTGTTACCGGTTCTGCCGAAATCTGCCTCCACCTGGACGAACTGCCTCAAGTCCTAGTTCAGCCTGGTCTTCATCGCTACTGTAATCAAAACCCATGGGTGCTCTTCTTGGGTAATAAGGTATGAGGTTAGCAACTGGTCTACTGAGGGCAACTCCTCCATCCTGATTCAGTTCTTCGCCACCATCCGTAGTGACACCAGCTCGTGACAACGTCCGCAACTGATCGGTGATCTCCGCTAGTTGTCGTTCGATATTTCGAGTTGATGTTCGCTGTTCTTCGATTGCTCTCCAAACAACCTGCAACTCCCGACCAACGTCGAGGGGTTGGTTGCCTTCGCTACCACTTAGGTTAGCCCTATCGGAATGATCGAACTTGTCTCTGATACCACCTGACGCAGCGTGTAGCGATGCAGGGGTCAACACACGATCAAACCCCAAGTTAAAACGAGCTTCAGTCCAGAAACTCAAAGATAAAATAAAAACGATAGTCTTTATTTAAAATTGAAGAACATAAAAATAATACCCTAAGAAAAGACTAAACAAAGAGTATTTATAGGTCTCTTAATACTAATCCTAAACTTGCAAGTATTACTACTAATAAAAGTAATCTAATATCAATAATCCTAATTTAACTAGGATAGCAAATAAAACTAAAAAAACACAAATAATTTAATAATAGTAAAATTGTAAATAACTAAAACTTAATTATTCTGCACGTGATGCCTCATCGGTTTTGGGGAATGGGGTTCCCACAGTGGGATAAGCAGTTCTTAAAGTAGCCTCGGCTAAAGTGGCCAAACACGAGGAAGCATACACCGACCATCAACGAGCTTTTATCTCGTTCGCGTTTGATATATTTGGTGTTTTAGGAAACATATGCTGTGGAGCTTCTCAAGAGAGTCCAAATGGTCGTAATGTCGTCACCACCGAGTCTATAGATGTAACCTTTCTTTTTCTTTTTCATTTGATTGACACCAAATTACCTATAATTATATCACATTTCGATTTCCTTTAGCTTTATTCAATACCAAAGCAATCATATCGTGATGATGATATACAGAAACACATCTTATCCAAACCCTGTAACAACTTATTTTCAAACAACTCATTATCACTTTTCCAGAACATCTTATAAGATGTATGAGCTTATAAGATCTTTCAAGTAAGCCCAAGTCGAACACCTCCAATCTTAAGAGTACTTTCATAATTAACCATAATAACAATAATAATAATAATAGTAATAATAATAATAACAACAATACAAGCATGAACCACATAAAATGTTGAATCCAAATCGGCCAATCTCAACGAAAATGGTTACAAGGGCGCAAAATATTCAGATATTTCGCACAAGATTCATAGTGTATGTCTACGAGTTTTACATTCGAAAAGATAAGCCTGCAACTAAAATCCAGATCAGGCAAGGGAGTCTCTCTCTTTCTGTTGTTGATACAGCTCCTCCCTCATTCTCCTTATCTCAGCTTCTTTCTCCATTCTCTCCTTCTGCGTGTTTAACAACCACAAAACAAGGACCAAACACAAGTCAACATTTTGGTACTGGATTAAGGGATAATTACGAAAGATACCCCTCAGGTTCTTTCTTATTGAATTATAACAACAGCCCTATACACGACCGACTGATTTGTCTTTTCAATCCTGTAGTGAACCCATTTTCCGGTTGAATTTTTTAATGAAACTTAATAGAGTTGTGCTATACTACACTATGAAGGATATCCGCACCAAATTTCATAAAATTTTCAACCGATAACATGCCAAATGACCAAATGCATATGGGTGGTTATGTGTGTGTGTGTGTATATATATATATATATATTCAAAATCAGACTAGTAGGGCCAAAGATCACACAATATACATGGCTGCATAATCAAACTGATAATCCGAGAGAACACATAAAAGCTCGTAAAACAGCCAATCCCAGTTAACTGTAATCATCAGAAGCAATGTTTGAAAAGGCGGCGCTCCGCGTGCCTTGAAGTGCGCCTCGGAGCGCCTTTCGCCGGAAACGCATCGAGGCGTCCGGCGACCTGCGGGAAGCATGAAAGGCGTTCGCCTTTTGGTCGGGGCGCACGCTTTTGAGGCATAGCGTGCGCCTTCAGCGCTTTCTGTCCAAAGCGTCCGCCTTCTGTGTTTATTTTTAAAAAAAAAAATGGCCTGAAACGATGACGTTTCAGGGTAAGAAGAAAAAAAAAAAAAGTAACCCTAGTTTCTTATCGCGCCGCTATTCAGCAGTAGTCGAAGGAAATTAATAAAAAAAAAGAAAAGAAAAGAAAGGAACACTATTGTATCCCGCCGGTTTTATAAGAACTTCTTCAGCAAACTTTTTTTTTGTACTTCCTCCCCAAAAACTTTTTTTTTTTCACTTCTCCAAAAACTTCCGAGCAAACAAAAAATAGTGTTATCCCGTCATTTTTTTTTACTTCCGAGCAAACAAAAAATGTGCTTGCAGATACAGAATTTGGTGGGGAAGGAATGAATTCCGAGGAGTTTGAGGTGTCAATTTTCGATGTGAATCGGATGATTAAGATGTCACTTAGTCATTTATTGTTGAAATTATTTTCTTTCATGTTGAACTTGTGGCTTGTATCGTTGAACTTATATTATTTCATTTTGTTTTGGTTGAATTTTTTATATTTTTAAACTTTATATATGTTGCTTAAGTTGTATTATTATATATTTGAAGTTTATTTGATTAAGGGATTATTATTTAGGTGTTATTCTATACTTGAAAAAAAAAGCACATAGTGCTTACGTCTCGGCGCCTCAAGGCTTACGCCTCGCTTTTTGGCAGGCCAACGCCTAGGCTTACGCCTTCGCCTTTTCAAACATTGATCAGAAGTCATATAGTTCCCATTCCAAGATTGAAACTTCAGACTTCCAAGCAACCATGAAAAGAAAAATATCTATCAACACAGTTACACAGCTCAATAAGGTTGATTTATGAACACCTAATCCAAAAGTCAGCTTTACCTTCAAAAGGGATAACAACAGACGAAAATGCCTTAATTCCTCTCTCTATTGGTTTTATGAGCTCTGAGATTAGTACTAAGCAGCAATATAACAAGATTTATCAACTGAAAAAAAAAAAAATCAATCTGGTCCATCCCAGAGGTTCATCTGCCGTCTCTGCAGACGTTTCGCCTGTCAGGATTTGACAGGCTGATTTACATCTCTTGTGATAGTTGGCAGGCTATTACACGAGATTTACCCATGTATGCATTTTCGGGTAGCGGCTGCGGGTTCCTTAGTCTACCAAAAAAAAAAAAGTTCCGTCCGACAACCTAAGGCCCTATTTATCCTAGCCTTCCTAGGGTACAAAGTACTAGACATGGATTTTGCATACCTATACTAGTCAGGTTTGTGACATCTTTTGTACCAGAAATGTTACCTGACTTCCTCGTAGTCTGTCTATCCAATAACTTATCAAGGTAGGAATCAAGTTCTTCGATGTCAGCCAAACAATCTCTTGCATTTTCAAGTGCTCGACTAAATTTTGTTCGAACAGACCATACCTTCAGTGTAGTAGCACTATAATCTCTTGTACCACAAAAATTTTGTTCAATATTATCCACTTTAAATCTAGCTCCAATAGTCCATCTATGTAAGATATACTCGTGAGGAATTGCATCCAACTTCTTCTTTCTCATTAAGTATAAAATATGTTTGCATAAAATTGGTTTATACTAAGACTCGGATTTCAAATATACAACCAACTTCTTATGCATCTTATATCTACTTTATGACACATCTCTCTCTCTCTCTCTCTCTCTCTCTCTCTCTCTCTCTCTCTCTCTCTCTCTCTCTCTCTCTCTCCTGTTTGGAATTTTGGCAGATTAGCCATCTGTGTTCTTCGAAATAAGTTGTTTACCCTCATGTGCAATTAAATAGGCTCATTACACCCATAGTGTTCTCTAAAAATAGGCTCATTAACCCTTTGTGTAACTTAAATGGCGCATTACCCCTCTGTATTTTCAAACCCTATCCACGAAGTAATTTGCACTATCGGAACAAACACATTGAGTTAATTTGCACCAAAATTTAAAACACATGCAGGTAATGAGGCAATTTAAATCACACAGAGGTTAATAAAACTATTTTAAGAAACACAAGGGGTTGCAAACCTATTTAATTCACATCGGAGGTAAATTGCTTATATTGAATAACACAAGGGGTATTCTGCCGTTCATCCCTCCTCTTTTTACATTTATGAAAATACGACAAGTCCGCTTTCTTCTATCACACCATTTCTGTCTCCGTTTTTTCTTGAAATAATACAACTAAATACGATATAATTATATCATCCACTTTTTCAGATATGATTCGACATATCCCGTAAAAAGAAACGATGTTCAATAATACGACAAACAAATATTCTTACTGTTTACGGCATTCCCAATACTTAAATTATGAATACCAGAATTCTAAATCCCAGCGAACTCCGGCATAAACATACCCTAAAGCTCCTAAATCCCCCCTCTTATTTTTCAAAATAAGAATAAAAATATAAAGAAAGAAGCCCATTACAACAGTAATCAGAATACAGCCATACCAACAGCAAATACATATAGAAACGTGATTGATACAGCTCGATCCAAACAAAAGCCCGTAAATCCCTAAACTTAAACACCGAAAAAATCATCCTTTTTGAGCAAGAATTAATCAATTGAAAACTCAGGAAGCTACGAACCGTCTGCAATTCTAGGCTAGCCTAGAGGTAAAATCAATGGCAGATAAAAGGGTCATATACCTTTTCGTCCTGGTGAAGGGCAATCCAGACATGGACTTTATCCATGGTTTGCCAGAAAAGGAAGGCGCCAAACGACATAGCAAAAAATGTCCCCACTTTCACCATCGTCAAAGTGTCTACAGGACAAATGAACAATATTTTGCTTCTTGCTGCTTCAACGATCAAATGGGACGGGAAGGTCTACCCCAAACAATAACTATACGTGTCCCGGTCAGATTCAGTTCGTATCGTATTAGGGGAGTCGAGTGGTTCGATTCCGGTTAATCGAACCACAATTTTTGATTAACCGGAATCATAAACGCCTCAAAATAGTAACCACTAATCACACAATTTTAAATTTCGGTTAACCGGAACCACACTGATTATATATGGTTCCGGTTCGGTTAACCTTAAAAACCGTTTTTCTTTATTTTTTTTATCCGAAAAAAACTGAAATAATCAATTCTAAAATACTAAAATTAGTCTTTTAAAACAAAAATAGTAGACAACAACACAATTAGTCCATAAATCCAACAACTATACGTCAAAATTAATCCATAAATCCAACAATTAAAATGCAAAACAATCACAAATGGAGAATTGATGTTGGGGTAATTAATTTACATATTATTAATTCAATTGCATTTCTTTTTAGGATAAAAATATATAATTATAATTTATTAATTTATCATAATTTTGGTTTGTGGTTCTGTGGTTCTGGAACCATTCGGTTCCGGTTAACCACTAACCATATATTTTTTTAAAGTAGGAACCACAAACCGCACCCTAACCACAAATAGTGGTTCTTGGTTAACTGGAACCACGTCGGTTCGGTTCGGTTCCAGTTAAAACCATTAACCACAAACCTTTTAGACAGTCCTATAGATAAACAACAAATTTATAATTTTGTGGAAAATAATCTTTGCTATGACTAATATTTAGAAAATACCATTATTTTTTTTAAAAAATAATATTTAATTGTATATTATCAAATATACCTATACATTAAATGATGCAATTTATATTAAGTGTAAGTTTAGTAAAATTAAGTTAGCATATAAGCAAACTTATTTTTTAGCTTGTTTAAAAAATCTCATTTCTATGGTATAAATTAGTTTATCAACAATCAACTAACTTATCAGTTAAACAGTCAAATGCGCCATGATTAATAACAAAATATAATTAGTTAGTATATAATTATCATCGTTTCGTGAAGGGGCTCCATTTAGAACTTTCATCATCATCTTTATCGGTTTCAATAACGCTCTTAATAATTTCTTTATTAGTCAACAACTCTGCAACTACCTTTTTTTCTGGTGGTTCAGGACATCTTCGACATCCATTGCATTGTGATAATCCAACTTTTTGATCAAATTTCGGAGTTCTTGCATGCTTTCACCACCTACATGTTCATCGGATTTCACAACTTTTTAATTGTGACTTGTATTTTTATAATTTATACATTATGGAATTCTTTCATATTTTTCTAAATTATTTTTACATCTCACATAGAATCATGGTTATATTTCTAAATTATTTTTACATCTGACATTGAATCGTGGCTGTTTTTCGCATTTTATCAAACATCATTTTATCATATATTATTTTACCTTTAAATCCACGGATAAATTTGCTATAGATCATATATATTTTCTAACTAATACATTTGTAATTAGCAATTATATCTTTTTGTGTAATATTTTCAAAGTAGAGATGATATGAAAAATTGAGCAAAGTTGACCTGAATTAAGAATGGGTTTGGTATATATTTATGGGCGATTTACATCTGACTACCTTTTTAGATGGTCTAATTACAGTTTGGTCCCTATTGTTTTAGATATTACAATGAAGTACAAACTTTGCACTGTCCAGAAACTATATTTACAACGAAGGACAAAAGTCAAATTTTTAGATGATGTCACCTGGAGAAATCTTGATATTAAATTTCTTGCCCTTTTATTTTTCCTTTTCTTGTTTACCCATTTATTTTTCTCTCACGTGGGTGTCGTCTTTGGGCCTCATTGTAATATATATAACACTTTTGGACGATTGTAATAAATTTTCAAGCTTTCTAGAAAAAATATTTTTCCAAAAAGAAAGTATTTTACGGAAAAAAATTATTTTATGAAAAAAATAAAAAAAAATTATTTTCTGGGAAAAAAATTATCTTTTCGAAAAAAATATTATTTTATGGAATTAAAAAATTATCTTTTCGAAAAATAATTATTTTCTTGGAAAAAAATTATCTTTTTCGAAAAATTAAAAAATATTTTCTAGAGAAAAAATTATTTTTGGGCAAAATAATATTTTTTCGAAATCAAATTATTTTTTGGAAAAAATATTATTTTCTCGAAAAAATAAAACTATTTTCTGGAAAAAAATAAAAAAAATATTTTTTCAAAAAAATTAAAAAAATATTTTTTGGAGAAAAAGGTATTTTTTGGCAAAATAATATTTTTTCGAAATTAAATTATTTTCTGGAAAAAAAATATTTTTTCGAAAAAATAAAATTAATTTCTGGAAAAAAATAAAAAAATTATTTTTTTCGAAAATATTAAAAAAAAAAAAATTCTAGAGGAAAAAATATTTTTTGGCAAAATAATATTTTTTCAAAATAAAATTATTTTCTTGAAAAAATATTATTTTTTCGAAAAAATAAAATTGTTTTCTGAAAAAAAAATAAAATAAAATATTTTTGAAAAAAAAATATATTTTCTGGAAAAAAATTATATTTCGAAAAAAAAATTATTTTCTGAAAAAAGAATATTTTTTAAAAGAAATGTATTAACCAAACACTTTAATAACTTATAAGCTATTTGTTTAATATGAAATGTATTTTAAAAGAAATGTTTTATTCAATTAAATAGAGGGGTATTTTCGTCTTTTTAATAGAAGTCAACACCAATTCAGATTTGTGTCCTTCGCTGTAATTTATGAAACAATAGGGACTAAAGTGTAAATAGGCCATCTAATAGGGTAGTTGGTTGTAATTTCCCCATATATTTATTAATAAACCGTCCAACAAAATAGGTAACAATCTTCCAGAGCACACTCTTATTTGTGATAGATGGAAAAAGTTGTTGGATTCGGTGCCTAAAACGAAGGCCCAGCGGAAGCGGTTAAACGAAAATTAATTCGATCCGAATCCCAACGAGGATCGATCGAGTTACGTATATACGAATATATAAACGAAATACAAGAGATACGAGAAACATACACTCGTAGTCCGTTGATTAAATGGTAACCTTCTCTTGAGCTATTCCCCAAGCTTTGCTTGATCTCTACGAATCCAATCCGATCCAAGCTCTTGAACGATCCAACGCCGAAAGCACCGCATCTCTACTTGCCACGCGCCGGAAAAACGACCGGAATGACAACACCCGATTAACCTCTAAGGTTACGCCTAGAATCAAGTGATGAAAACTTTATATTCAAGATTATAACACTCTAAGTGCTTAATCTATATCTCTCATCCTTACTATATTTCTCCAAGAAATATGAAGAAGAATGATAAGGAAAGATGAAGACTTGAGAAAATGATATTCTCTCTCTAAATGTCTCAATTCTCACGGATGGAATTGTTAAGGAGGAGGATGAGTAGTCTTCATTATATCCGTATTCAAATCCCCCAAAATCTCCTACTTTAGACAATATCACCAAGGGTTGATATTTGTCCCCTTGATTGGTCACAAGTCTACCATCCTACAAAATGAAGACCAAGACGAAGTGAGGGAGTAGGTGATGGGGCGGCCTTCTAGAAGGAATCAGACGAGTTCGATTCGTTTCAGACTCCCGTGAGTCCAAACAGATAAACTTCCATTTCGTTCCGATGTATTTATATCGATTAATTAATCCAATTAATAAATCATATCAAATACATAATGACATAATTAATTTCTCCAAGAAATATATATATTCATGAATTAAATTAATCACCCGGTAATTTATTTAATTCATTAGGCCGTAAATTAATTTATCCAATAAATCAATTTAGACATCCAATGTCCAAAATTAGATATCCAATATTTAATATTCATAATAAGAGATTAAGCTCGATTCTGTCCGTCGTCAATCCTAATGCGTGACTCGGTAGGTCCGTCTCAGTCAGCAATGGGAGGAACCAAAGAGTAGTAGCACCACCTAGCCAGCCTGGCGGCCTACACTGTACCCCGACTGAGAACGAATGATTGGGATCATTCAAGAACCATTCTGTCGTGAATACCAGTATACGTATAAACCCTTCTTTCAAATGTCCCGATCAAGTTATAGGGTCACGGTCAGTCAAACCCCATCTGTACTTGACTCTATGCATGCGTTAATGCAAATCGAGATCATCGAGCTCTTGTGTATCCAATACAACTAGCTCCAATGCTTTGGAAAAGACTTATGATATCATCTGCCAATAACCGCATAGGACATATAACCGCTTACTAACGGGAGAAAGAATTCTATCTTGGTATTCAGTAGGACCTGCTACTTGTCCGTCAAGATGCATGTCGAGGTTGACCCCCGCCTTCCGTTTACAGGGTCAAACTACTCTAATGAAAATCTTGACGTCACAAGCACATCCCTACTAAATCCTCAAGACGAAGGTTCACGAATACCTATCACAACCTTTCGATTCCGTCATTGACTGTCCCGGAGTGAAATCCGTGTGACGAATCGAGGGTGAGTCGGTTCGAGTATACTAATCCAATTAGCATACCTATAATGTGTGCTCCCACTAACCATTAGTGTTCGACAGGCACTCTACATGTCAAAGAACACGTCATACAAGTCTTCACATAAACTTAACGCCCATTCAAGTTTCATCGACTTGCGAACGATTAAGTATTTGAGCTATAAACATTTCCAATGCCTACCCCCTTATCCAATAAGGAGTGGAACGTTTTGCTCTCAAATACACGAACTAGTTTCTATATGTATATTTACGAGTTAAGAATGCCAGTAACTACCAGTAAATAAAGAAACATTCATTGCCTTATATAAATGTTTTACATAATTACAAGTGCAATGCCCTCACTCAACATCCTCCGAGTGGCATTCGAGGGCATACTCCTAACAATCTCCCACTTGCACTCAATGCCACACACTGTGGTATCTAATACCCATGTTCTCCAGATGACGCTCCAAGCTAGTCTGAGAAAGTGGCTTGGTCAGTGGATCAGCGACGTTGTCGGCTGAGTCTACTCTATGCAGCACAATGTATCCATTACGAACAAATTCTATTACGAGATGATACTTCCTCTCAATATGTTTGGTGCTGTTGTGAAACCTCGGCTCCTTGGCCTGTGCTACAGCTCTGTCATTTGTCATGCGATGGAAGAAGAGCGGCAAAGACATGGTATCACTTGAAGTTCTCCCAGAAACTTCTTAATCCAAAACCCTTCCTTGGAAGCCTCCGAGGCTGCTTGATACTCAGACTGACAGGTGGAATCAGCAGTCGTGCTTTGCTTGGCGCTACGCCAAGATACTGCTCCTCCATTAAGAGTAAATATGTAGCCAGAAGTAGACATCGAGTCGTCCTTCAGTCCTTGGAAGTCCGAATCAGTGAATCCCACCATATCCAATTCTCCACCGCCATACATCAGAACCATATCTCTAGTCCTTCTCAAGTACTTGAGAACGTTCTTTACGGCAGTCCAATGTTCCCTACCTGGATTTGCCTGAAACCTACTCACCACGCTTACAGCATGCGCAATGTCAGGTCTCGTACACAACATAGCATACATAAGGCTACCCACGGCCGAAGCATATGGTATATTACTCATTTCCTTCCGTTGTTCCTCACTTTGAGGACACATCTTCAAGGAGAGTTTTATTCCATGTCGCATCGGTAGGAACCCTCTTTTAGAATCATCTATCTTAAATGCATCGAGTCTATCTCAGCTTCCATAGCTTCGCGCCATTTCGCGGAGTCTACATCCACCATCGCCTGGTCATAGGTCGTTGGGTCGGTCTCCTGACTATCACTTGGAACCTCATGGAGACCCAGCTCCTTCAAGTGTACAAGCCCATACCTCTCAGGTAAATGAGACACCCTACTAGACCTACGAGGTGGTTGTACTTGTGTTTCAGAAGGTTCGGTTCCAGTTTCTTGCACAGGTGTCTCCCAAGGAGTTTCATTGTATTCTTCTAAAGAAATACTTCTACCTGCCCCGCCTTCCTGGATGAACTCATCTTCCAGGAAGTGTGCTTGTAAAGCAACAACGATCTTTCGATCTTCGGGCATGTAGAATAGATATCCCATCATCCCAGACGGGAATCCAGTGAAACGTCCCTTCGCGGACCTAGCTTCCAACTTCTCCACCTTAGTCTTCTTGACATAGACGGGACATCCCCAAATCCTAATATGATTAAAACTTGGTTTCCTGCCCCCTCACATCTCATGTGGAGTTTTAGGAACGGATTTGGAAGGACATTTGTTCAAGATGTAAGCGGCTGTCAGGAGTGCATACCCCCACAGGTAAATAGGCAAGTCAGTATAGCCCAGCATGGAACGGACCATGTTCAACAAGCTCCGGATCCTTCTTTCTGATACACCATTTAACTGAGGAGTACCTGGAGGTGTTAGTTGTGAAACTATTCCATGTTCCTTAAGGAACTCATCAAACTCCGTACTCATATACTCGCCACCTCGGTCCGACCGAAGTGCTTTGATATGATTACCAGTTTGTTTCTCGACTAGGGCCTTGAATTCCTGGAATTTCTCAAAGGCCTCGGATTTATGTTTCATTAAGTATACATAACCATACCTAGTATGATCATCTGTAAACGAAATGAAATATTGATATCCGTCATGTGCTGCTTCAAAAGCACCACATACGTCGGTATGGATTAATCTCAGTTTATCAGCGGCTCTTTCAGAAGTCCCTGTGAAGGGGGACTTAGTCATTTTGCCTTTAAGGCAAGATTCACAAGTAGGAAAGGGATCTGATCCCAATGGACCCATAAGTCCATCTTTTTCCATCTTGTTAACCTTGGTCTGACCAACATGACCAAGTCTAAGATGCCATTTCAAAACTTGATTGGTTTCATCCCTACCACGTTTTCTAGTCATAGTATTCACAACTACTTTGTTGCTGAGATTTAGATGATACAATCTATTTAACAATGTAGCAGTACCCACTAGTTTATTTTTGAAATAAATTTTGCAGGAACCATCACCAATGAAAAATGAAAAGCCCTTTTGGTCCATGACCGGAATGGATACAATGTTTTTGTGCCCCTTGGGCAAAACAAGTACATCTTCTAAAGTCAAACCAAAGACGAATTCTAAACCCAAAAGAAGTGATCCTATGTCGGTCGCCTCGACACTATGCCCGCTTCCGACTGTGATCATAACTTCTCCATCTCCAAGCTTCCTACTTTGTTCCAGATCCTGATTCACGGTACAAATATGAGAACTAGCACTAGAATCCAATATCCAGGAAGTAGAAAATACAGTAGCAGAACAATTTGTTTCCAAAACTAAAAGTTCTGTACCTGAAGCGCCATGAAGAATTGGACAGTCTCTTGCCCAGTGGCCCAGCTCACCGCACTTGAGACAAGCATCCTTCTTCTTCTTGTTCTTCGGAACCGTTGGGGCCTTGCCCTTACCCTTGAAGTCCTTGGCTTGTGGTCTCGTCTGCTTCTTGGTCTTTTTCTTCTTGTTCTTAGACCTCCGAGGTCCAGAAGAAATCACAAGGGCAGACTCCTTCATCCGCGGAGTCTTCATCTGAGACTGAGCGGTCACCAGTTTGTTCATTAGACCAGCTAAGTTACATGTAATCTCATTGCAGTTGAAGTTCATAACAAACTGTGAGAAGGAATCAGGGAGAGATTGAAGGATAAGGTCGGTTTGGAGAGCAGTATCCATTTTAAAATCAAGAGCCTCCAATCTCTTGATTATGGATATCATTTTGAGGACATGTTCCCCAACCTTCTCACCTTCTTTCATCCTGGCACCGAACAGTTGCTTGGATATCTCATATCTAGCAGTTCTGCTGTGCTCACCATAAAGTTCGGTTAAGTGAGATTGAATCTGCCTACCAGAAGTCATTTTCTCATGAGCTCTCTGAAGCTCATTAGACATAGAAGCCATCATGTATGCACGGACTTTTACGTCATCCTTAACCCACTTTTCGTGGTTTTCAATCTCTTCTTGATTGGCTTTGGTCCGCACAGGAGGCGTTGCAATGTCCGTCTCCAAGACGTATCCCAGTGCCTCTATACTGAGGACAATCATCAGATTGCGGAGCCAATCCACAAAGTTAGGTCCCATCAAGGTGTTCTTTTCGAGTAGAATTGCAAGTGGATTCATTGTCATATTGAGATTTATGTCTGCATTAAGTACGACAGATTAATTAGTGACTCGTTCAATTATGTTCTGAGCATAGAATTAAGGTCTTTTCTATTCTTGTTACCCAGCTCCCACTATTTTTATCGGAATAACACACTCCCATGTGAAAACCGGAAGTATCGTCGCACTACTTCATAGTGGTGATCGAGTTCTTTATAAATCTTAATAGAGGGCAACCGAACAGATTTCTAGTCTATTAATTTTCATAAAGTGGTGTCCAACACCAACCCATCTAATGGATGATTCGATCTTCTTTTTCCCCTTGTTCACTCCCCTCAACCTATACGGTTTCTATGGTTCGTGAACAAGTTAAGTTTACACCATCGACGCAAATCAGTTTCACAATTGAATCTTATCCGGCAACCTATCAGGTTTCTAGGGATAAAATTTGCTCCAACCGAAGGCATCCAATGCGCTCCCGGTAATTTATCCGTCCTCCCCAAATGACTACCCCGATAACTCGGAAGCATAGCACATCCGATTTGGATTTCAATTTCCCCGAAAGCTCGATGGAGGGAAGGAAAACCTTGAAACCTTATAAACTTAATAATTTGTGGTGGGAGAATTTTCGCGATTAACATAACACTTTGCACATTAATCATTTAAGCACGTTTGTGGCATTCATACAATATGAAAAACCATTCACAACCTAGTTGCTACCAACATGTGGTTCATGGACCGTTCCTAGAAAACAAAAACTCCGTAATAATCTAATTACAAGTCTTCGTCTTGAATCTTCGTCTTCTCGAACCGGATCTTCCTCCGGTCTTCGTCATTACATATAAATTTTAAATTGAAAATTGCATCCTAGATACAAATATTTCTAGGAAAATAAATAGGCTCAAAACGGCCTTTACAACCCAATCGAATAAAACGAACGATTCAAAAACTAAGTCCATGAACCACATCCCTATTCAAAAGCATTCATCCCATAAATACTATATTAACGGAAAGCGTAGAGATACATTGATCCAATCAACAATACGAACCGATCCAATCGATTCACATAATCGGTAATATGAAAAACGTTCAAATAATTCGGTCGATCACAAGTATTCCAATAAATCAATTTTTCCTTATAAAATGAAATACCATAAATCATTTTAATCATATTAAATCCAATTTAAAATGTGGGAAATCATTTTTAGGAATACACGAAGCAAACAAGCCCGAAACGGGTCCGAAAATTTGAAAAGCGTCAAACGACATTGGATGACAAGTAGGGTGCCAGCTGACCTCGGGCCGCGGCCCATAGTACAAAAACTTAAGGTGGGCTACCCAGCAGCCCTGGGCCGCGGCCCCCCTCTTCCGGACCTCTCCCGGACCGTCCAACGGCATTTCGAGGCTAGTTTTTCGACCGGATATCCAATATCTATATTTTTCAACATTCATATCTTCAATATAAATCATATTTCCAAGAAATAAAGACTTATATTTAGACATAAACTTATGAAAAATACAACTACAACGAACGAAAAAACATATACCACGATTATGACTAAAATGATTCCAAATCATTCACCATCTAATCGAGCATTCCAAATGCCAATATCGTATATACGATCGCAAGACCTACGCTCTGGTACCACTGTTGGGATTCGGTGCCTAAAACGAAGGCCCAGCAGAAGCGGTTAAACGAAAATTAATTCGATCTGAATCCCTACGGGGATCGATCGAGCTACGTATATACGAATATATAAACGAAATACAAGAGATACGATAAATAGACCCTCGTAGTCCGTTGATTAAATGGTAACCTTCTCTTGAGCTATTCTCCAAGCTTTGCTTGATCTCTACGAATCCAATCCGCTCCAAGCTCTTGAACGATCCAACGTCGAAAGCACCGCGTCTCTACTTGCCACGCGCCGGAAAAACAACCGGAATGACAACACCCGATTAACCTCTAAGGTTACGGCTAGAATAAAGTGATGGAAACTTTATATTCAAGATTATAACACTCTAAGTGCTTAATCTATATCTCTCAATTAATCCTCACAATATTTCTCCAAGAAATATGAAGAAGAATGATAAGGAACGATAAAGACTTGAGAAAATGATAATCTCTCTCTATATGTATCAATTCTCACGGATGGAATTGTTAAAGAGGAGGATGAGTAGTCTTCATTATATCCGTATTCAAATCCCCCAAAATCTCCTACTTTAGACAATATCACCAAGGGTTGATATTTGTCCCCTTGATTGGTCACAAGTCTACCATCCTACAAAATGAAGACCAAGACCAAGTGAGGGAGTAGGTGATGGGGCGGCCTTCTAGAAGGAATCGGACGAGTTCGATTAGTTTTGGACTCCCGTGAGACCAAACAGATAAACTTCGATTCCGTTCCGATGTATCTATATCGATTAATTAATCCAATTAATAAATCATATCAATACATAATGACATAATTAATTTCTCCAAGAAATAATTATATTCATGAATTAAATTAATCACCCGGTAATTTATTTAATTCATTAGGCCGTAAATTAATTTATCCAATAAATCAATTTAGACATCCAATGTCCAAAATTAGATATCAAATATCTAATATTCATAATGAGAGATTAAGCTTGATTCATTCCGTCGTCAATCCTAATGCGCGACTCGGTAGGTCCGTCTCAGTCAGCAATGGGAGGAACCAAAGAGTAGTAGCACCACCTAGCCAGCCTGGCGGCCTACACTGTACCCCGACTGAGAACGAATGATTGGGATCATTTAAGAACCATTCTGTCGTGAATACCAGTATACATATAAACCCTTCTTTCAAATGTCCCGATCAAGTTATAGGGTCACAGTCAGTCAAACCCCATCTGTATTTGACTCTATGCATGCGTTAATACAAATCGAGATCATCGAGCTCTTGTGTATCCAATACAACTAGCTCCAATGCTTTGGCAAAAGACTTATGATCTCATCTGCCAATAACCGCATAGGACATATAACCCGCTCACTAACGGGAGAAAGAATTCTATCTTGGTATTCAGTAGGACCTGCTACTTGCCCGTCAAGATGCACGTCGGGGTTGACCCCCGCCTTAGGTTCTGAGGTCGAACTACTCTAATGAAAATCTTGACGTCACAAGCACATCCCTACTAAATCCTCAAGTCGAAGGTTCACGAATTCCTATCACAACCTTTCGATTCCGTCATTGACTGTCCCGAAGTGAAATCCGTGTGACGAATCGAGGGTAAGTCGGTTCGAGTATACTAATCCAATTAGCATACCTATAACGTGTGCTCCCACTAACCATTAGTGTTCGACAGGCACTCTACATGTCAAAGAACACGTCATACAAGTCTTCACATAAACTTAACGCCCAGTCAAGTTTCATCAACTTGCGAACGATTAAGTATTTGAGCTATAAACATTTCCAGTGCCTACCCCCTTATCCAATAAGGAGTGGAACATTTTGCTTTCAAATACACGGACTAGTTTCTATATGTATATTTACGAGTTAAGAATGCCAGTAACTACCAGTAAATAAAGAAACATGCATTGCCTTATATAAATGTTTTACATAATTACAAGTACAATGCCCTCACTCAACATCCTCCGAGTGGTATTCGAAGGCATACTCCTAACAAAAGTACCATCCACTCTGATATTTTCAAAATGTAGTTGTACATTTCTTCTTAGAGGTGTACCAATTCCTCCACATGCCAAGTCAGCTGTTAATGTTGTTTTCATATAGCATAATCATGACATTGCTCAATATTTGGAAGGTCATGATTATCCGTCAAGACTAAAATCAAAAGAAGAAAAAAGTCGCAAAATCGACCGGGATCACTGGTCCATGACATACTCTCGACTCTTTGAAAGAACGTGACTCATCAAACACTAAAACTATGATAACAATGAGCTTCATAAATGAAGGAATGAAGGCAAAAAGAGATTCATTGAATATTGTTCAATATGTACTATCTCGACTTTTTAACAAAGGTGATTTCTTTAATTGACTAAATTTTTGAAAAAAAATTAGTTTTTAATTAAGATCTATTTACTAATCAATTCTTTTTGTTACACGGAGGATATTTGTGTACTTAACGTACGAATTCAGACACCTAATAAATTACAAGTCTTTTCTCGAATCATAAAGATACCATGAGGTTATATGTGTGTTAATAATTGACGTCAACTACCAAACTAACGAATATCTGGTTCCATTCTTGGAGGTTGTTGGTATCACATCCACGAGATGCACATGCTCAATGATGTTTGCTTATATGACTCACGAGAAGGTCGAAATGTACATTTGGGCTTTAAATTGTCTTGACATTTAATTCTTAAATTACTGTTGTATGTGCTTGTTTCTGACGAGGGATTCAACATTATTGTCTCTTATATTGATATTTTTCCAAGTGCACATTATATATTGTGCATATGGCATATTGTCATGAAGAATTGTAGCAATATTCTTGGTGCTGTCTGGAAAATTTGGTAATTCGTGGCAAAAAAGAGTATATTGCATCGATCCTTGATTATATCCCACAAGCATAAAAGGAATTACTATGTGACTTTGTGGCATTCCCACAATCAATAAAATATTTATGGGACACAAGTTGGACCATTTTCTCCACTCAAGACTATCACTAAATAACTTTTATTAAAATTTGTATCCATAAAGAGTGAGCACACTCTTATGGGATGGGGGAGTAGTTTTTATGCATATACCTTTTATTTGATTCATTATATATTATTTACTTTATAACGGGGATTCCGCTCATGCAAGACTCAAGAAATATTTTGAGGATACATTACCGACTATCAATGTCTTGGTTCGTGGACTCATCGACAAAATTGACAAGTTGTTGATCTTACAATTCAACAATTAAAAAAATCATTTGAACGATGAGGTTTTATATTTATAATGATAAAATTTATAGTGATTTACGAGGTCATGCATCCATAGAGGCACTTCAACATATCGATCTTACGGTTCGATAAAGTTGATGACAAATTGTCCGACACTTGCAATTGTAAAATAATTTTTCCTAGGTTTGCCATGCAAACACCAACTTGCATATTACCGCTCATATTCTTTGTCAATTTTGTTGGAACATATACATTGTCAGTGAACAAGGTTATCCATGAGTACAGACTACTAAAATAAAGAAAAATACATAAAGTGATAACATTATATTCACTGTTAGATGAGATAAATAAAACCGTGATAAATCATATGTCGGATAAAGTAATCGACGCGGTAGATCCATCTAACTGTAAATTTAAACAATTCCTACATAACTGTAAAAATCTTGGCTCAAACAAGCAATAATCCGTATATCCAGCGATTATCTAAAACTTTTTACCGTTATGTTACATGTACTATGTAATGTAAAAATCTTACCATTGTTTATTTTTTGAGTAATAAGAGCACGCATTATAGATTTTTTTAGATTAACAATATGTTATTAATAAGGAACATTAATTATTTCAAATATTTCAAAAACGCCTCTTTTTCGAATAACGAAGACCAATCTCATTCACTACATTAATTACCATCAGTCAGTAGCGAAGCTAGAAAATTTTCAGTGGGGGGTCGGGATCTAAATTTTTTTTTCCTAACGCTATTTTTTGGGTAATATGTTTGGGTCGGTTCGATTCGGGTCGGGTCAAAAATTAAATACTATTATTATAAAAAAAAAAAGGTTCGATCACTAAAAAACTAAACATTTGTCCAAGACAACTAAACATTAAAAAGGAGACAAACGGTTGGTACCTGGTTCGATTCATTGAAGAAATTAGAGTTCAGTCTTTCGACCTTTAAGAGCCTTGAATTCTTCAATTATGGACTCCGCATCAAACTTGTTAGCAATTTATTTTTCTATGTAAATCACCATACTGTTTGCTAGATTCTAATCTGACATCTTATTACGTAGGCGATTCTTGAATATCTTCATTGCCGAAAATCCCCTCTCTGTTGTTGCAGTCGAACCCGGAAGTGTCAAGAGTAGCCGACACACTCTTTCAACCAAATCGTACATGCTATTTTTCCCAGTTTCTACAAGAGTTTGGCAGAGATCAGAAAGAGTTGCTACTAATTTCGGTTTTCAACCCCAATTTCTAATTCTAATTTCTACTTAAATCCCTAATTTCCACTAAATCCCTAATTTCTACTAAATCCCTAAATAAAAGACAAGTAGATTTAAAGACAACAAACCAGAAGAGCCGCTGCAGGCGGCGGCAGGCGTGGCGGAGGCTGGTCGGCCGTCGGCGGTGGTCGGCAGTGGCCGGCGGGACTGCAGGAGTCAGAAAGGTGGGAGGAGATGAGGGTCGAAGGGGGAGGGTTTGGGATTTGGTTAATTGGTTTGTTAATTGTTATTGTTCAGTTTTTTTTTAATGGGCTAAATAATGGATTTTAGTTGGGATTTGGTTTGTTAATGGATTTTAGTTTGGGTAGAGGGCTTATGTAAAATGTAATGGATCAATTTTATTGCTTAATGTATAAAAAAAATTCACAATTAAAATGGGGGGTCGAAACCGAATATACCGAAATTTTTCTACACGAAAACTATATACCACCTACATCGCAAAATAAATTTCGGGGGGTAGGGCGCCCCTCCCCGCCCCTATATAGCTGCGCCCCTGCCATCAGTGTTCCTGGTTGTTCCCGATTCTTCCGGCCTGATTGTGGTATATTTTACGTTATTGTATTAATCGCGAGTATTGTTTGTCCTTATTTTGTTATGCGAGTATGTGTGGGCTTAAGTTTAGGTCATCGGGGCTTGTATTTAGTGCTGTAAACATGTACTCTTTGAGTTGTTCTGTTGTGTTGAATTATGTATTCGACCTTGCCGGTCGAAATATGATCATCAAATTGTCTACTCGACCGTCTCGGTCGAATGCTTGTCTTGTTTTTGTTCAACTTTGCCGGTGGAGGTGCGATTATCATGGTTGTTATACAATCTTGCAAGTCGATGTTTTGTTATGTTATGTTGTGTCACGATTTATTCATCCCGACAGGCGATCGACTATAAGGCCGAGCGGCCAAGTCAACATCAGTCAAACTATGGCTAGCTCGCCTAATCGACGATATCAGACCACCATCAGGTACTTAGCGATCGACTCCCAAGGCGATCGCCTTTTGGCATCTGCCGATCGACGTTAATGACCGGCCAAGGACAGTCGACCTACGCCCCGAGCAGAGATGATCGCCCGTCATAGTCATCGAGGACTGGATCTCAGAAAAGCGCCCACGTGCAGATCCACTAAAGGCGCTGACAAGATCTTTTGCTAACAGACAAGATCTTTGACCAAAGCCTGTCACCTACCCCACCTACTGGCATGTGTGCCGAAAGTTGTCAGTAGGGCCGCATGTGACTAACTCAGGACGCGTGTAAGCTCCCCATTGGACCGTGCAGTTGACTGCCAACAACTCCTGCAGACTTTAAGGGAACAAGCCCATGTGCTAAAGAACGATCGCCTGATTATTATAATGCAGAAAAGGCGACCGCCCGGCGTATCCAGGTCCTATAAATAGAGAACTTCCTCCTGCTGGAAAAAGGTTCTGGATTCATTCACCTACGATTCAGAGCTCATTCGCAAAGGTTGACAATTCACTTAACCTACGGTTCGGAATTCATTTCTCCAAAGTTGGGAACTCATTTACTCACACTCAGAACATATTCGAATTCCTTCACGGAAATACGGTAGAACATACTCCATCAAGCTCCGGCTTTCTCACGGAATCCATCTCGGGACTTCTCTCTCCGATTCCCCGTCCGAACACGATCGGCCTAAGCAAGTCTCCACAAGATGATTCCAAGAGATTCATAAGCCGGAGCCCAAACGTCGACTAAATACTCGCAGTGAGAGACTGTCGATCTCTCACCACCGCGACTGTTCATCTTCTTTGTTACAAGAACTCACAGAGCATCAAATCTGGTTCTTCCGGCAATCTACACGCTCACTAGCTAAGATAACAAGAATCTTTACACTCATTGTATTTGTATTCTTACATTAGTACTTGTATCCCCGAATATTAGTATTAATAATATCTCACGAGAGCATTCAAGCCCGGGACTAACAACCCCGGCAAATCTTGTGTTATTTATCTTTCTCACGGAAGTGCTCTTGCATTTGTTTGCTATCCCATCCATTCCAGCAATATCTATCTCCGGATAATATTTTGGGTAGCAACAATTGGCGCTAGAAGGATATTCCCGGATCTCGTGCAGCAATAATATTTTGGGTAGCAACAATATCTATCTCCGGATCTCGTGCCTTCGCCTTCAGCATCCGGTGCGGTCCCCCCATCTTCCGGAGCGTCGGGATGTGCAAGATTGGCGAGCTCGCTCTCTATTCGGTCATGGGGGGATTCCACGGTCACTCTCCCATGTTTAGACATCTCACCAAGGATATTCCCCCAACCTACGCGATCTTCCGCGCTAAGGCTGCCAACTTTCTGGCCAGGGAAAGGCTACTCACCCTCCGCTTAGGCGAGGAAACGCCACCTCTTGTCCAGAAGATAGCGATCGCCAAAGCAAAGGAGGCGATCGCCAAGACACCCGGAGATCTTAAGGCTTTCGAGGACATGGAAGCCCATCTCCTCCATACGTTCAACAGAACTCCGGCACATATTTTCTATGCCATCAAGGGGCACGAAGAGCTCAAAAAGCCAAAGGCGATAAGGGACCACGGTCACCTGGACAACAATCAATATTGTGCCTACCATAAGAGTCCCGGCCACAGCACCAACAAATGCCGCGACCTCCTCAAACAGCTCTGGAGATTGTTCGAGGAGGGCAAGTCGATGACTTATTGGTTTAGCCGAAGCCCCTACCAATCTCTATAGACGATCGTCCGAGTCGAACACAAAATAGGCTGGAAAGCTCATACGAGCCGACCCCTAGATCAACCTCGGCGACCGTCTCTACATGCTTCAATAAAGAAAAGGAGACCTCGGAAGTCTCCCCGATCTCCTTCCTTATTCAAGAAACCGGAGGACTCGATCGCCATCTACAATTCACCATCTAACATGATGGACTAAGGCACGAGATCGCCTCCCCCGCACAACGTACACCGTCGAAGATCGGCATCTACATGACGATCCAAGGTGGAAGAGTGCAGCCATGGTCCTGGTGGTCGATGGAACCGACTGCTTAGGCCATGCAAGGTCCTTTTAGGCCAAGATCGCCCGCCCTTCGTTTAAATTCGAGGTCGGCGTAGTCTGAGGGCCCTCCAAAATAAATCAGTGGACACGATCGCTCGCCCTCAAAGGTTCATCATCTAACATGGTGAACCCGGACAATGCGACGTGCCACAACCCCCGTCTCAACGTACACCGTCGAGGTCGGCCATCTCCATGGCTGGCCGAGGTGGAAGCAGAGCTAACAAGCCGCGGGCGCGGAGTTGATTCATCCGACGCTGCCCCGCGCAAGGACTCCTCTAGACCGAGACCGCACGCCCTTCATTTAAATACGAGGCGAGGCGCAGCCTAACAGAGGACCCTCATAATAAAGTGAGTCGCGAGACACTCAATGTCTTCGCGCATCAAGACATGATCAAGGAGTCGGTCCATCGAACTCCGCGATCGTGCACGGTTCCTCAAGATGCACGACCGTCCCCGAGGATTCGACAAAGTTGAAGACCGCTCACTCAAGGAATTATTTTCATCCCCTTACTTCCACTAAGTGAATAAAAACAAGGGGCAATAAGAGTGCGGATTACCTACACGACGATCGTCGCTATTCAACCACATACGGAGATCGTCATTTTTTCAGATGTAGTGCAGCGATCGAATTTGTTGTAAAAAGCTGTCTTTATGAGTTTATGAATTCATTTGGAACTACCCTCGCAACGATCTCTCCTCGCACATTTGTACAAAGTCAAACAAAGACTCAAAAATAACCATTCATTCAAGTGATAAGTCAGAAATCCAAATGCTCATTTCATTACTTGAAAAATCAAAGTACATGGTCGCCCGAAGGCCTAAATTCTACACAAGAAAGCTACAAAACTACAAGGAAGTAAGCTAAAAACATCAAAAGTGAAGTGCCTCAGGCCCCTGCCTGGCCTTCGCCTTCAGCATCCGGTGCGGTCCCCCCATCTTCCGGAGCGTCGGGATGTGCAAGATTGGCCGGAGTCGGATAACAGCTCAAGTCCACGCCGATGTCCGCAAGATCCAAGATCGGCAAGGAGAAAGCCGGATGGAGAGGATGCTCCAATGCATATGACTTGAATTTCTCAGCTAGAGGCCCGACCTCCAAACCACCTTTCTTAGCTGCTCGGATCGAGTCAGCGAACGCCAAATAATAGGCGAACTCGCTGACAAACTCCAAGTTTTGAAAGGGATCGGTCCTGGTCACCTCTACCTCTCCTTTCAGCTCGGCCATCGCCCGTTGCGACCCCTGGAGCTCGGCCTCCCTCGCAGCAGCCTTCTCCTTCGCCTCCGCCAGCTCGCTAGTCAACCGAGCGATCGTCACCTTCTGGCGATCGGCCTCCGTCTCAGCGGCCTTCTGCGCCCGGACGGCATCTGTCATTCGATCTCGGAATCGATCGACCGTCAAACGAGACATCTCGACATCCTTCCTCGCCAGCTCAAGCTCTTGGCTCGCCCGCTTAGCTGCCTCCAGAGAATCCTTCTCCATCGCCGCGATCTTATCAGCAAACTCGGCGTTCTCTTTCCGAGCCGCCTCGAGATCCGCTGCAGCGAATAGTAGAAGGCCGCCTCGAACTCCCGAGCGGCACAGATGACCATGGTCGCCGTCAAGAGAAAGGGCGAGAACAGGCGTGCATCGGGTCGCCGATCGCTGACGAGCGATCGCATCCAGATCGGTTGTCCATGCCTTCGGCAGAGCAGAAGCAGCCTTACTAACGTATGGGGGAATGTCGCAGGAATGTCGAGGAGATCGGCTCGCTAGGAAATCCACGACCATCGGCGGGCAAGACGGATCTGCGCGACGGACCCTGCATCAAAACAACAAAGAAGTTAATACAACTCCTACGCAGATGCAATTTTCAACACAAAAATGCTATCTACCTCTCAGCTTTCTCGGGATCCCGACCGAAAAACGGTTTCCCTCGAGGGGTCTCAGCATCCGCGATCGCCATCTCCCGCATGAAAGCCGCAGAGGGCGGCTCACTCTCCGGAGCTACAACGGTGATCGGCACCCCAATGGCAGGGGCAGGAACCGGAGTTTCTTCCGGCCTCGGCCTCTTGCGATTCGCTCGAAGCCCCTCCTCCGGAATTTCCTCCTCAACCACGACCGGCTCCACGCGAGGCTCCGGCTCCACGCGAGGCTCCAGCTCCACGCGAGGCTCCGCCTCCGGAACTATAGGCAACGCAACGGGTGGGGCCCGAGACGACCTCGTCTGGCGGAGACGACCCAAGACTCCTGGGTTCGACATAGCGATCTCCGGAGGAGGCTCCAAAAAGCGAGGAAAGCGAACCTCTGCAGTTAAGACAATCGATCAACGATCAGATACTGTCCTCAGGTAAGGCGATCGCCTAGAAATTGAAGGTTGCAAGAACTCATACCTGGCACCGAGAGATGTCTCGGGAAACGAAATAGTCGAGCCGACAACCAACGACTCTCCTTATTGATCCGGTTGGCGTCGAGGTCGTCGTCCGACAAGCTCCTTATCCGCTCCCAGACAACGAGAAAATCAAAAGGCAGCTCCTCGATCGCCGGGATGTGAAAACCTGCAAAACAGAAATCAAATTAGATCAGTCCAAAACGCATCCAAACGAAGGGAGAGTCTAAGCCCTTACCGGGATTCCTCTCCCGAAACTCAGTGGGGATCTCCAGCTCGCCCGTGGGATTGTCGTTCGCCGAAGCTCTCCACTTGCCGGCGACCCAGAACCACTTAGTCTGATCGCCCCGCATCTTATTCGGGACTCCGTGAATTACCCGACCAGATCGGTCCTGAATATGGTAACCGCCGACCAGCCCTCTATGAGCCGTCAGCTTGAACAAATGGTTCATCTCCAACGGCGATGGGAGGCGGTACAGGCGGTGACCGCCGAAGAGAGTGAGTGTACAAATAATTTGGAGCCAGGCGTTCGGCGTCAGCTGAAGTGGCGCCACATTCCAAGCGGCCAACAGATGGGAGACCGCAAAGGATAGAGGGAAGCGCAGCCCGGCCTCCATAACGGCCTCACTCACTGCGACCATACCCATCGGAGGCTGGTCGGCTCGTTCGTTCTCCGCCGGCGCGAACATGTCCACATCAGAAGGAACATGGAATCTTGTCCTCCAAACGGCCAGATCTTTCCGGGTCGCCGAACTCCGTATCTGGCCGAGCGACCACAACGATCGCTGCGCAGCCCGGTACTGCGATCGTTTGGGAAGCACATAGGGATAAGCGACCGAGTATCCCCGGAAATCGAATCTCGGAGTAGGACCGGCTAACCTCTCCATTATTTCAGCAAAGGCCTTATAGGCCCGACCGAAAGCGCTATGTTGCTCCCAGTAAGCTCTAATCGCCAGATCTCTCTCGATCTGCGATCGTCTCTCTTCAGCAGTCGACTCCCTAGCAATATCGGCCTCATTGAATAAAGCCTCAACTTCGGCAGGGTCGATTCCGGCCCGAATAGCTTCAGCCGCCGTCTCCAGGTGGAAGACGGAAGAAGTTTCTCCCCGGACAGTCGATGTCCCGGCGGCAGAACTGGTGCCCGCTCCAAGTGATGATGAGGTTCCGGCCATTCTCAGAAATACAAAAGGAGATAAGGATTTTTTCTTACCCGAAAGTGAAATCGAATGACGATCGGCACTAAGATCTTCAGAAAATTCGGCAGCAAGTCCTTCTTCCTCCAATAAGTGCGCGTGAGTGAAACTGCAGCACCACACCCCTTTTATAGGAGAAGGTAGGGACCGGTTTGCAATAAGGGAAAACCTCAGGGGTCGGATCTCAAACGACGCATTAATTGACCCCCTCGAGACCCGCGCACGCGTCTTTTCAAGGACGCGTCAGCCGAGGAGTCATTAAGGACCGATGGCGTCCTCCAATAGAAGCCCGACACGTGCGCGGAGACTTTTCAAAACCCATTGTTTTTTCCCGCAGATTCAATGGTCAACTGGTCGTCCGAACCCAGTATATCACCAAAGACGATCGCCGATTCGCTTAAGCAAGAAGTCGCTCGTCAAAAGTTCAGCGATCACCAATAAAGCCACCTCACCCCACGTTTTCAACGTATGAGCGAGCTGGGGGGAAATTGTTGTGTCACGATTTATTCATCCCGACAGGCGATCGACTATAAGGCCGAGCGGCCAAGTCAACATCAGTCAAACTATGGCTAGCTCGCCTAATCGACGATATCAGACCACCATCAGGTACTTAGCGATCGACTCCCAAGGCGATCGCCTTTTGGCATCTGCCGATCGACGTTAATGACCGGCCAAGGACAGTCGACCTACGCCCCGAGCAGAGATGATCGCCCGTCATAGTCATCGAGGACTGGATCTCAGAAAAGCGCCCACGTGCAGATCCACTAAAGGCGCTGACAAGATCTTTTGCTAACAGACAAGATCTTTGACCAAAGCCTGTCACCTACCCCACCTACCGGCATGTGTGCGAAAGTTGTCGAGGGCCGCATGTGACTAACTCGGACGCGTAAGCTCCCATTGGACTGCGATTGATCGCCAACAACTCCTGCAGACTTTAAGGGAACAAGCCCATGTGCTAAAGAACGATCGCCTGATTATTATAATGCAGAAAAGGCGACCGCCCGGTGTATCCAGGTCCTATAAATAGAGAACTTCCTCCTGCTGGAAAAAGGTTCTGGATTCATTCACCTACGATTCAGAGCTCATTCGCAAAGGTTGACAATTCACTTAACCTACGGTTCGGAATTCATTTCTCCAAAGATTGGGAACTCATTTACTCACACTCGAACATATTAGAATTCCTTCACGGAAATACAAGAGAACATACTCCATCAAGCTCCCGGCTTTCTCACCGGAATCCATCTCAGGACTTCTCTCTCCGATTCTCCCGTCCAGAACACGATCGGCCTAAGCAGCAAGTCTCCACAAGACAGATTCCAAGAGATTCATAAGCCCCGGAGCCCAAACGTCCAGCTAAATACTCGCCGTGAGAGACTGTCGATCTCTCACCACCGCGACTGTTCATCTTCTTTGTTACAAGAACTCACAGAGCATCAAATCTGGTTCTTCCGGCAATCTACACGCTCACTAGCTAAGATAACAAGAATCTTTACACTCATTGTATTTGTATTCTTACATTAGTACTTGTATCCCCGAATATTAGTATTAATAATATCTCGCGAGAGCATTCAAGCCCGGGACTAACAACCCCGGCAAATCTTGTGTTATTTATCTTTCTCACTGAAGTGCTCTTGCATTTGTTTGCTATCCCATCCATTCCAGCAATATCTATCTCCGGATAATATTTTGGGTAGCAACATGTTATACACGTTATCACCTTATATGTTTTTTAAAAAGGATTCGCGGCACTATAACAGTCGTGACCCGGTGTTAGGATGGGCCGTAGAATAACCCAACAAAGAATCAGGGAATTACCAAATTTTTCATCTGGTTGAGCATGAAATTTCCATGATAACCGCAATTATATTAGATTTATGCGTTGAAATATAGAATCAGGTGAAAATGGAGAAACAAACCACTCTTTATTGATGAAAAGTGAAAAGTACATTGCATGTTTAAATTAATCCCACATACCATGATAAGCAAAATCAAAGCCAAAAAAAAAAAAAAAACAGATTGAACTTTATTTTCTTCTTAAATACCATAATAGTATATTATATGAGAGACCCAATCAACCCTGCAAGAAATAAACATAACACACACACACACACGTGTATATGTATATATAAAGGTCCATTTAATCGGTGCAGCAACGGTACATAACATACTTGTCCATAGTCTTGCCACACTCGGAGCACACCACCCTATCCGGGATATAACCCGCCTGGCCCGGCAGGATCAGGCGGTTGCAATGATGATCAGGGTGGAAAGCTTGTAACTGTTCGTCCAACACAGCCACAAACTTGTCAGGCTGATCCACTTTGTGACCCCAATCGCTGTATTTCTCCAAAATAGGCATCACCTGTTGGAGTAGGAAACCAAAATTTAATGACTTTCAGGTGCAAAAAAAAAAAAGAAAAACTTTTCTAAGGGCAATACAGTTAAACCTCGATAAATGAATATTCGATAAACGAATAACCTCGCCAAATGAATCATTTTCTCCGGTCCCAACTCTTTATAACATGTTCAAATTTTCTTTCGATAAATGAATTTCGCTAAATGAATATTTTTCTGCGGTCCCGATCATATTCATTTATCGAGGTTTTACTGTATACGCAAGTGGGCATATATATTGTATCATGTCCACCGCCGGTAGTTAAAAACCTAGTACTACCCCGTTTCAAAAAGACTGTTCAGTTTTGACTTTTTTAAAATATTTAAGGAGTTAGTGTTATATTTCAATTTTATTCCATGTAAAAATGATCAAATGAACTAGCTTTGAGAAATTAAAAAATAGTTAAAGTGGATAATCTTTTTGAAACGGAGGGAGTATTATACAAGTTCGAAACATCACCTTGTCGCCATGTCCCTTAGTGATTTCATAATTTCCCATGCTAAAAACGGCCCAACCTAGCTCGCTGCTGTCATAAGCGAGGATATCCATGATCTGCTGCATAATGTGATCGTTTTCCACCGTCGTCCCGATTTGTTTCTTGGAGTTCCACATGCTCCACAGCCTCACCCAGAAATACCAGATGAAGTCGTCATAATCATCCGAAAATATATGGCTAAGATTTTCCCTCTTGATTACTTCGTGACATCGCCGGACTTTTTCCTTCGGGTAGCGTTTTCCCACGTAAAGCATTTCCAGTGGGACTCGTAAGGCGTTGGCAGCTGCTTGGGCCGACAGGGTAAACTTGCGGATCCATTCGATGTCTTCTCCTCCGTAGAGACAGATAACCTTGTTGTCACGAATCTGCCCAACAAAATTTTATCAAGTACTTGGTAAAATTTTTAGTAATTAATAGAGATGTATTTGTGTGGTGCTATTGTCTCCATGCGGTACCCCTACGGCCATCGTACTAATATTGCAATTGCATGTATGCAGGGGTGGGGGAGCGTGGAGTGGGGGACACAAACAAGTTTGCCGAAGGACGTTCATTTCTTGTAATTGCTGTACCAGACGAATAGAAAGTCGTTATATCTTAGGGCCGATTAGCTAAGACCAACAATAACCAAGCTTAATAGAGGAAACTTTAAAAAAATTCTTGGAAGGTGGGTGTGGGGGCGGGGAAACTAGTACCCCGCAAAAAGAGAAATGCTACACCCACAAACAAACTTCCACAAAAACACCCACAAAATGACGTGTCAGCGGGTGATTGGTGTATTTTATGGCAGTTTCTCTCTCCTCTATCTGATTACACCAATCACCCGCTGACACGTCATTTTGTGGGTGTTTTTGTGGAAGTTTGTTTGTGGGTGTAGCATTCCTGCCGCAAAAAAGGGGTGCATGATCTGCCTGTGACTCTATGGTCTGGGATATTGTGTACTAATATGTAGCCAAAGAATGTGTGACTAATAAAATTACGATACATACCCACTCGGAAAATCGTGGATCAATGGCATCGGCAAGCAAATCCATATTCCACGAGCTTTCCGCCCAGAGAGCCCCTTCTCGGACCCTGGTGAACGGAAAAGCCGAAGTACCCCAAATCCACATCATTGGCAGAGCGTCAAGATTCGCCGGTTTTCCTTGCGGATCCAAAACTACGAGCATCGGCGTGCGGACGAAGTTCCAAACCTCTCGGATGTACCTGATGGCTACAGGCTCGACCAACGAAGGATGACTGACCGAATGCCAAGGCATGTTGTTACGTTGGTCGTGGAAAGCCTTGTCCTGTGATTGGGCCATTGAAATAGTGGGGTCGAGTATCGGGATCCATAGTACCTCGTACTCGTGCCTCATCGGGTGTTGGCTGTAAATTGAATGGAGAACGTGCAACTCTTTTTCAGGAAGCTCGAGGTCCGAAATTAGGAGTAGGACGTACTTCAGTCTCAGAGCCTCGATTCGTTCCTGTCATGAGATGAATATCAAATAACTAACTTTAGAAACATTGTCTTTTTAAAATTTTCACCCAATAAGGGATCAAAAAAGGGAAAGAGAAAGGGAAAGAACCAACATTTTGTCGTTTTGAACCATCGAAGAGTGGTCGTTGATCTTCTCGGGACTTAATCATCGCCTTAAGTACTTTCATGTTGTCAATATGAGTTGATTCCATAAGCTTCATCAATGCAAGGTAGGCATCTTCTGCCTTATTCTTGTCTGCATGCAAAGCAAATTATAGTTTTTCGAAATATTTAATTAAATAAATCATTTATACACAAATAAAAAACTAAATATAATATAATTAACAGTATAATCAACCCTTATTCATTTTAACGAAAACTGAAAGATAAAATACTAAGAAAATAATTATAGATCCTATAATCTAGGGGTGGTATACCGTACCGTACCGATTTATTTTACTCATACCGTATACCGTACCGAAACTTTCGTTATATAAAATTACATACCGATACCGTACCGAACCGCTCGGCATACCGAGACTCGGTATACCGAGATATCGGTATGAAACATAACACATATCGATGCCGTACCGTTTTTCGGTATAACACACGGTAATTTGGCATACCGTATATTCAAGGTATACCGAAATTACCGTCATACCGTTCTGTACCGAATCGATATATTGATATATTCAAAACAATATATACATCCACGATTTGAATAAGACACCATGATTCCATGAACATAAAAAAAAGCAGATGAACATAAAAAAATCTTAAACAAGCTTCAACTGTTTCAACAAAAAAATAGTTTCAACTGCACCATCAGGCTTCAACAAAAAGATAGTAAACAAAAAAATAGTTTCAACTGCACTACACCATATACTCTAAGTAATCATTATTGTGAAATTAGACTAAAGCATAATAATTTAATAAATTGAAGGAAAAAGAAATATGATAGTGGGACAGAAGATGGGATTAGATTATGGACGGGATGATCTTATGCGATACGATCTCGTCCCCCTGTAACTTTTCCATTTGACTTTTCACGGTTTTCAAGACAACATTTTGATCATAATTATTTGTAATTTTATAAGTCATAATATTCGGAAAAAATATTGCATGAATAATTTATTTTTAATATTGCCGCATAATTTAATATATTTTTTCATAAATTTAAAAATTATGACTTACCAATTAAAACCTTGCACTTCCTCAATTGATTCTGTAAGTGCTCATATATAACTGAGAGCTTATGGGCCAGATTCAATATCTCCCATGACTCAGATGTTGAGGTCATATATCTGATATCACAGCATTCCCATGTCAATGCATTAAATACAAAATTGTAGTATCTCCATAAATAGTTAATTAAGAGCAGTACTGATAAGAGTCATGTTCCATGATGTATGTGTTGATTTTACAATATCAATCACGTATTGTGACATGACAATAGCAATTATCTCAAACTTATCGCCGTCTCATGATATTTTCCATATAAATGGAAAAACCTATGATGTTGACGGTTTTGGAATTTCGTTCTATTTCTCCTTCATGAAGGCGGCCATGGAAGGGCGATCCGTAAAACTTTGCCACTTTGTTATTTGCATGAGTTATGGTGTTAACTAATTTTAGACAATTAAACGACAATATAATCTTCATGCTACCGACCCCAACATAGTTGGGATTAAGGTGCTGTTGATGATGATGACAGTACTGATAAATACATACTCATGACCGCTGCCAATGAGGTTTAAGAGTGTGGAAGAACAGACAAGCAGGCTCCTTGTGATCCAGTAAACGGCGGTCGGGATATGAGCGGTCGCTGCGGATATCTCGGGCGACTCGCGGCTAATGTACATTGATGGAAGCTCCTTGAACTCTATAATGCAGTGTGTCACCTTGAGGACTTGAGTCAAGAGGTCGACGACTGCTTCGAAGCGTTTCCTCAAGTCCCCGGCATGATCCATTATTGCAGGAAGGTCCTTGAGAGCTGCGATGTTCTTGGCGAGTGGATTCGTCGCCTGAAGCTGCTCGACCAGCCAGAATTCGCCGTAGTTGATGGCGAAAGCTGCAAAGACCATAACGACCTTGGCGTCCCATGAGTGGCTTGACAGTGATTTGAGGAGGTCCATGGTAACGACATGCGTCTCTCCTCCGCCGGAGCATTTGCTGATTATCTGTCATGGTAATCTTAAATGTGAGGGTGTAACTGTAATATTTTATAAAAATGTTCGAGGTTTTTAGCTTATGTTGGAAGAAAATGTGAGTCGAAAAATGTTGTTCCTTCCGACACGGTCTGAATATAGAAATAAAAAATGATAAGGACTTGACGCATTCTTAATATACAGGGCCGGCAGGCGGCCCTGGCGGCGGCCAGGGGCAGCCCACCCTCGAAGGGCAGCCCAAATTAAAAAAAAAATTATATATATATATGATATATAATTATATGCATATCTAGTGGGAAAAAAAATTTATTTATATATTTTGTATATTTTTCTTACTCTCATAATGGGCATAAAAATGATAGCCGCCATGGGCATCCCATGGGTCGGGTCCGGCCCTGTTAATATACCTCACAAGAAATCTTGTTGATGGAATAAGCCAGAACTCTGACAATGTCGGCGTCCGGGTCGGCGGTCGGCCAGTGAGAAGTGTGGAAAACCTTATTATCAACCGACGGCCGGTGAGAAGACTTATCGTCGGACATGTGTGCATGCGATGTTATCTGTCCGCCATGGGACTTGATCTCTAGCGCTCCCTGTATTTGAAGTATAATAAGATATAAGATTTTCCATCAAATAGCATATCCATGTATAGGCATAATTACAAATAGTACCCCTGAGGATTATGTAATTAACATAAAAAATAACTTTGAAAATGCAGATGGGCAATGTGTCATAAACGGCATAGGCGGATCGAGCATTCGAAAACTACTGGTGCACCACAAAAAAAAATAACGAACGATCTAAATTTTTTTCTAAATTTTTCACTTTTTAATAAAAAATACCAAAACGACGTCGTTTTAACCAAACGACGTCGTTTTGTATTTTTTTTTTTTGGTGCACGTGCACCATCTTTTTTTTTTTTTTTTTTTTAATTCCTATTTTCTTTTATTTCATGTTATCTTTTTTTTTTTTTTCATTCATTCTCTTATTTTATTTGCTTTTTTCTCTACTTTTTCCCTCTTTTTTCCTTTTATGTTATTTATGTAACGATTATTGACGGTTTCAAAGTTTGATTCATGTTAGCCGACCCCAAATCATTTTGGGACTAAGGTTTAGATGTTGTTGGTGCACGTGCACCATCATGCCCTAACATGCATCCGCCCCTGATAAACGGTACATTTTATAAAACACATGGGGTAATCTAACAAAAACCCGAAAGCTCGGTGGTCCTCACCAGTCACCCTAAGTCCACAAGAAGACACATTAGACAAACATACCGGGGTAGTAATGCCACCAGCAGCAATCGTAGGCCTCGCCAGGCGCATGATATCCTCGACAATGGCGAGAATCGGCCTCACGTCAAGGTCATCCATGTCCGGAGCATGAGTCGCCACGATTTGCTTGGTAAGGGCATTATCGTCCGAGGAAAAGAAGCCGCGGTCCCTGCCCTTGCGGGCCGGCGCATGCATGCTCGTCTGGTTACGATCGAGCTGATTATGGCTTGATTCTAAACCGTTTTCAGTGGTAAAACTACGCGTTCCAGCCGAAAGGGAGGCTCTTGCCGGTGTTAGTCCCCTTTCGGATGCCGTGGGGAGAGGTTTCGGCACTAGGCTCGACATTGTTGGATAAAAGCGAAGACGTAGTCTGAAAATGCTTTTGTTGTGGAGTAGGAGTTAGTGTTTTGTGTTCGTTTTTCTGTGTTGTTGGTGAAGGATTTATATAGATAATCAGTGAGCAGTAACTAGTAAAAAAAAAAAAAACAGAGAAATATTTGGATAGAATAAAGTTGTAATGAATCTTGTCCTTTGCTTTCATTTGTGGACTTGTGTCTGCTAAATTCCTTTTAATTTAGGGCCGAGAATCGGGACATCCCGAGGTCCCGGTCCCGAGTCCCGATTGTCCCGATCCCGAAAATCACTAATTTGGTGGTCCCGGTCCCGGTCCTATTCGGGACTTTGGGAGTCCCGATTCCCGAAATGGGATAAATGGAAGTCCCGGTTCCGGTCCCGATCCCGAGGATAATTTTCCGAAATGTCCTGAATGTCCTGAAATATCCCGAAATCAGAAAAGAAAAAAAAATTGATTGAAATTAGAAATTTCTATCGGGACTTCGGGATAGTCTCGATCGGGACTCGGGACTCCCGAGTCCCGAAATTACCAAAATCTCAGGTCCCGATCCCGATCCCGGTCCCGTAAAATTCGGGACTTGAGATCCCGTTTCCCGTCGGGACTCAGGACGGGACCGGGACTCGGGATATCCCGATCCTAAATTCTCAGCCCTTCATCTACAATAATTGTCTAATTTTTTTTTCTTATTTTTTATTTAACTGTGTGTATTAATTAGTGAGGTTTTTGGCAAATTACCCGGCCACCATGTGTTTTACAAAATGGTCATTTACCTCAGGTGCAAATTAAATGAGCCGATTACCTCATGTGTTTTTAAGAAATGGGGCGATTATAACTCCTATTACTACCCTCTATTTTTAAAAAGGTGCATCCTCCCTCGCAGATCGTTCGCGTCGTGTACTTTCATATTTCGTGTATCAAAAATTCAAAACCATACACGATACAAATGAATTCGTGTCGTATTTTCGTGTCAGGCACATAAGTTTTTTTGGTTACACGGGTCAGACACATAATATAAAATAAATATTAAAATATTATAAATAACAATTTTAATATTTTAATATTATTTTTATAGGTTTTAGTAGACGAAACGAATGGCAACGAAAACACGAATGTTTACACGAAATTTATGAAAACTCATATTATATTTTCGAATTTAGTACAAACAGAATTCATAAAAGGTATGTTTTTATAAAATTAAATATAAAATTTTAAATTATGTTATAAAATATTATATATACATATATAAATATTTATTTATTTATTTACTCCGTGTACCTCGTGTCGTGTCGTGTACCCAAAGAATAACACAAAACCGATACCAAATCTCGACCGTGTATTTTCGTGTTCGTGTATTTTCATGTCGGGTACTCAAAATGTAAACACAAACATTAATTTTTCTTGTCGTGTTTTCTTGTCGTGTGGTAAATTGTCGGGTCTAATCCTGACCCCTAAATCATATTGCGGATAAAATATAGGAGTTAACCTGAAACTTTATGATGGGGCAATGTACCAATTTAATTTTTCTAGAGAGGTAATCGACATATTTTTAGAGAAACATAGGGAATTAATCGGTCTATATAAAATATACTCTCTTTTTTTCATATTAATTGATGTTTTGACTTTTGAATTTTGACCGCAGATTAGTTCACAGAAAATAATCATAAATTGATAAAAATTTTATTGTTAGATTTACATTAACATATTTTTTATAAAAGTATTTTTTTAATAATTTTTGTCACGTAACAAAGGAAGCATGGAGTAATCCGCCATTAATCATAATTAATGTGCAGATAATACAATTGAAACACGAAAAGTAACTGAAGGATGGAGGAATTGTACAGCTTTGTCCTCTGCCATTGCTTGCTAAGAAAATTGTTCAGTGTTCTCTTTGATTTCTCTAAAATAGACAAAGTTATGTAGTATTCTTGGTAGGGCTAGCCATTTCCGACACTGACACGATAACTCGATACGAACACGTACGAAATTAATGAGTTAGTGTTTGGCCTTATCGTGTTCGTGTCGGATTCGTATCGTATTCGTGTAACACGATAACTTTCGTGTTCGTGTCGTGTCGTATTCGTGTAACCCGATAATATTTATATATTTTTACCATTAATTTTATTATCATTTTAAATATTTTAAGTTTATTTTCTAATTTTTTTATTTGAATTTATCGATTCGTGTCGTATCGTGTCGTGTCAATACGAAAAATATCGTGTCATATCGTGTTCGTGTTGTATCCGTGTTTCAACCTTTCGTGTCGTGTTCGTGTTCGTGTCGGACATATACTTAACGGGTTGTGTTCGTGTTTGGTCTTATCGTATCGTGTTGTTATCATGTCGACTTGATAACGACCCGACACGCACGAATTGCCAGCACCAATTCTTGGACAGTGCATCTTTGGACACAGACTGATTTTGTATTAAAAGCTGTTTTTTCCGTCAAAACCAAGTCGGGTGCCTAAAATTTATTTTTCTTATGTGGATAGAATTGAAATTATAATAGATTACAAGTGTAATAGTGTTTCATTAAGTTTTGTTGTCCTTGAATGTGTAAGAAATTGTTGTGTTGTGTTTATTTCTTGATTGGTTGGACTCGATTATATCGGTATTTTTAATTGTGTTTTTAGGTACTTTTAAAATCATTCTCTAGCGTGAAAGATGTCCCAAACGTCGAAATATAAGAAACTGCCCGAGCATAAAAACAAGTGAAAAAAGCGCGAAAAATGAACTCGAATATAGGGACGCGAAAATCGGCTGTGGCCCACGCCGTGTCACCAGGCAGAGCAAAAGAGGAGTTTCCGTGATACCACGATACGACAGTGTCGTCTGACATGGACCGTGTCATCGGGGGTACAATTTCCTTGTTCGACGAATTTTACACATTTTTACCCTTTTGGAGTCAATTTGACAGATGTAAAAGACCCTAAAGGCCAATTTTTACGGATATCAAGTCTTATATGGATCCAAGAGGCAGAAGAACATCATTAAAGGGATAGTTAACTAGTCAAGGCATCAAGAGCAACAATGATCAATTTGATGGAGAGATCCATTCATCCGAGTTTATCTTTCTCTTTTTATCTTATATTTTCTTTTCCAAGTTTTAATATAATGAATACTATTATCTTTTTTATTCTTATTTGGCTATTTAATTATGTCCGGCTAAGCTCGTTAAAGTCAGGACATGAGTCAGTGATTGTAATGGGTTTTTGACGATTAACTATTGAATGTTCTTACTTTGATCGCTTTTCAAATACCTGATTTTAGTTCATGTTTATATATCAATGATTTTACATGTTTAACATTATTGTTTATAATTCGAGAGATGAGGATGGTAATTGGTCTCAATTATATGACATAACCAACTGCGAGATTGAGAAAAGGTAATTGGAGTTTTGTTCTATTTGGCGCTAGATAATTTACAGTATCTGGAGACACCACCACATGTTACACAACCAACTTTTTTAATTGATTTCGAGAGAAACTTTTAATAATTATCACGACTATCGCCTTTTAATCTGATTAGCTCAAAAATGAAAATGTAGTCTTTGAACCTACTTGTTAATCTAAAATCCTTTCTTTTTAAATTCTGCAACTTGATTTGATTTACCTTTAGTTATTTTGGAGTTAAATTTAGTTTAATAATTTCTCCCCAAACTCAATACAATAAAAATCATTCAATCTATATGGAAGACGACCTTGCTCACTACTATTCTATCAATTGACCCATACACTTGCGGTAGTTGCTGCAAAGAAATAGGCGAACAACAATTATCATCGTATTACAACAAACTTAGCCGTCTCACGATATTTCATATAACTGGAAAAACTTATGATATTTCATCTCATTTCTCCTTCACAAGAAGGTTGCGACAGGAAGCATACCCGACGTAAAAATTTATCACTTTACTTTTTGCATGAATTTATAGTGCACTAATTTATACAATTAATTGGCAATATAATCTTCATGTCACTTAATCCAATATAGTTGCGATTAAGTTGCAGTTTTTTGATGATGTTGATTAGTGTCAATGACTTGCGGAAGTAAATATACATAGACTTGGGACGAAAAATTGAATGTTGGTACCGATTACCTGAGATAATAATTCTAGAGTGAGAAAATAGATATAGAGACGAGGCGGTAAAAAGTTAAATATTAGTGACGAATACTAGAGGTAGTAATTCTAGAGAGAGAGAGGAGTAAAATATTAAATATTGGTACCAATTACTTGAGGCGATAATTATAGAGAGAGAAAATGGATAGATAGAGTGAAGTAAAACGTTGAATATTGGTACAAATTATTTGAGGTGGTAATACTAGATATAGAAATTAGATAGAACAGTGGGGGATTAAAAAGTCATATACTTGTTGGGTACCAAATTGGATATTTGCGCCGTTTTGTGCGGAAGCGTAAATAAAATTGCGGAAAATAAATCACACAAGGATTTATAGAGGTTCGGCTATTAACGAAGCCTACGTCCTCTCTCGATGTATCTTTTTTCTTAGGCTTAAGATCAAAACCTATACGCCTCTCTTCTATCGGTCGAGGGATTACCGTTACAAGCTCGTCTTCTATCGGTCCGAGTAAAACCGTTTTTCCTTTTCTATTGGATAAGAAATCAACCACTCTAGCTTTCTATCGGTACTAGATAAACCTCACTAAGATAGCGATTGTGATTCTAACAATGTCGGATCCTTGATCCTAATAACACCGAATCAAATCGTATCTTTTCTTTTTCTCGCTCGTGTATAATGTTGAATGTATAAACACTCAAACTAACAATATAATCTCAATATTACAACAACAATGTAAGAATATGATTCTCAGATGAATATCTTGTTTTCTTGAAGTTGTTGTACTCAAACAATACCATAGGAATGGTATTTATAGGCATTTCCCACAAACTAGCCGTTGCAGGCTGTTTTGACTTGCTAGCGTGCGCTAGCTTTCTTTTGTAGCGTGCGCTAGATCTTTCGATTTGATCCGGAGCTTCGTTTCTTCTTTAGCGTACGTTATACCGTCTATCTTACGTACGTTATCTCACTTACTTAGCGTACGTTAACCATGATTGAGTAGCGTGCGTTAACGTAATATATCCGTTGCCTTTACTTGTCAAACTATCCGTTTGATGCTTGACTTTCCGCCGAATCTTTCCAACGTTCTGATTGACTTGATTCAAATTTCTTAGCGTGCGCTATTCATACTTTGTAGCGTGCGCTAATGCTGACTTCATTGCATACGTCATTCTGTGTTTGAATTCTTTCACAACGGTAACAAGGCTCGATAGCGTGCGTTAATGGTAACGTGTAGCGTGCGCTATCTCATCAGCTGACTTCACTGCAGCTTACTTCGAAACTTGGCTGGAGTGCAGATTACTCCTCGTTAGCGTGCGCTAACATATATGCCTTAGCGTGCGCTAATGCAGTCCAGATTGCAACTTTTTGCGTCTTCGTCGTTTTGCTTCGCCTCGATGTTGTTTTGTTGTTTAGCAACTTTAATCATCAAAACACAAATTAAATAATGTGTGGAATGAATATTCCAACAATCTCCCCATTTTTGATGATTACAAAACAACTCTTGAATTGGATAATCTGTAAAAATAATATATGTATATTTCTACGAATCAAAGTTTTCGGCTTTGATCGTTTTCGTTAGTTTCTCCAATCCTTTTCTTTTCAACATCTCCCTTATTTTTCAACTCCGTCGTTTTTCATTTTTCAATTTCAGCTCCCCCTATTTGTATGCTTTTCTTTTTCTTTTCGACTTCTTCGATTTTTCTCATTTTTATCTCAATTCATCTACTTCTCCCCCTTTTTGTCTTCATCAAAAAGTATAAAAATATAAAGGATGCCAAATGAAATATAAATATGCATGATACCAATTTATGCATTAATAAGGGTATAAGATCCCCCTGAAAATATTATTTCTCCCTCAAGAAAATTCCTTCTCCCCCTTTGTAAAATATCACTTGTTTAAAATTTATTTTTGGGGATCCAACATATAGTTGGTTTTTCTTTTGAAACGTAGACGATATTTGAAATGTTTGTTCCTTTAGGAACCCAAATCTTTTTAATTTTTATCGTCCGTCTTGGGCTTTTGCATTTTGAAATGTGATGCCCGATTTTCAAACATTTTTCGCATCGGGGTATTTTGAAATTAATGGATTCGTTTTTCGAACGTGGTTTGAATCCTAACCCCTCTTTATTTAGAGTATATTTTTGAACACATAATATTTGTTCAAATTTATCGTTGCCGCACGAGAATTTCTTTGTCAAAATTTTTAGTTCATCTTGAACTTTTAAAAGATCATTCTTCAAAATATTCTCATTTTCAATGCATTTCGAATGATCGAGTTCGACAAATTTTCCCTTCTCGATAATTTTGGAATTTTCAATTTCCAAAGTTTTATATTTAGACTTGAGGGATTTAATTTCATTTAAAGCATTTTGATAGTCCGTATGTAATAACTCGAATGCTTCAAAAAGTTCGTCGTAAGAATTACTTACTTGGCTTTCGACGTCGCTATCGTCGAATGAACTCCGGGCCATGAGCGCGAGATTATTTTGGTCAAGAAAATCTTCATCGGGATCTTCGTCGCTCCATGTTGCGATTAGAACCTCCTTTTGCTTTACTCGACAATTCTTAGCAAAGTGGCCTGGTTTACCACATAATCGACAAGTGTTGTCGGGTTTCTTCGATTCGCCCGCTTGGATGTCCTTCTTTCTCCGGTTTAATAAGTGTTGGAACTTATTAATATTTTTGGCATAATATGCCATTTCTTCGTCGCTTTCGTCCACCGGGGTTTCTTCTTTCTTCTTCGACATTTTAGCCTTGAAGGCTATCGACCTCTCCTTCGGTTTCGGTTTGGCATTCCGAGATTTTAGAACAATCTCATAGTTGATAAGAGAACCAACAAGAGCACTAAAATCGAGAGTATTTAAATCTTTGGATTCCATTATTGCCGTAATGCACTGGCCCCATTCTCGAGGTAGTGATCGGAGAATTTTCTTTACTTTCTCACTACTCGATAGTGGTTTTCCGTAGCATGCTAATCCATTAGTGATAACCGAAAATCGGTCAAGCATAATCGAGATGGATTCGTCGTCCTTCATTTGGAATAATTCATAATCGTGAAGGAGCATGTTTATCTTCGTCTCCTTGACTTGAGACGTACCTTCGTGTGTTACCTCAAGCATTTTCCAGATTTCTTTGGCACTATCACACGATGATATCCGGTTGTGTTCTTCCGGATTTAAGGCACAATAGAGAAGTTGAGTTGCCTTACAATTGTAGTGGTCGTTTTTCCAATCGGAATCGTCATATTCTTCGAAGGTTTTGAGTGTACCGTTGGAATTTGTCGGAATTTTTGGACCAAGACAAATCACCTTCCAAAGCTCGATGTCATATGCTCGGATGAATATAGACATCTTCTTCTTCCACGTCATGAAGTTTGAGCCATCAAAAAATGGTGGTCGATTGAGAGCAAGGCCTTCGACTGGAGCCATTTGGAACGCCATTGGATCTTTTCTCCTCGGATGTTAAGCCGCGTATTGGAGTACTGCTCCGATACCAATTTTTGGGTACCAAATCGGATATTTGCGCCGTTTTGTGCGGAAGCGTAAATAAAATTGCGGAAAATAAATCACACAAGGATTTATAGAGGTTCGGCTATTAACGAAGCCTACGTCCTCTCTCGATGTATCTTTTTTCTTAGGCTTAAGATCAAAACCTCTACGCCTCTCTTCTATCGGTCGAGGGATTACCGTTACAAGCTCGTCTTCTATCGGTCCGAGTAAAACCGTTTTTCCTTTTCTATTGGATAAGGAATCAACCACTCTAGCTTTCTATCGGTTCTAGATAAACCTCACTAAGATAGCGATTGTGATTCTAACAATGCCGGATCCTTGATCCTAATAACACCGAATCAAATCGTATCTTTTCTTTTTCTCGCTCGTGTATAATGTTGAATGTATAAACACTCAAACTAACAATATAATCTCAATATTACAACAACAATGTAAGAATATGATTCTCAGATGAATATCTTGTTTTCTTGAAGTTGTTGTACTCAAACAATACCATAGGAATGGTATTTATAGGCATTTCCCACAAACTAGCCGTTGCAGGCTGTTTTGACTTGCTAGCGTGCGCTAGCTTTCTTTTGTAGCGTGCGCTAGATCTTTCCAGTTTCAGTCCAGTAGCTTCGTTTCTTCTTTAGTGTACGTTATACCGTCTATCTTACGTACGTTATCTCACTTACTTAGCGTACGTTAACCATGATTGAGTAACGTGCGTTAACGTAATATATCCGTTGCCTTTACTTGTCAAACTATCCGTTTGATGCTTGACTTTCCACCGAATCTTTCCAACGTTCTGATTGACTTGATTCAAATTTCTTAGCGTGCGCTATTCATACTTTGTAGCGTGCGCTAATGCTGACTTCATTGCATACGTCATTCTGTGTTTGAATTCTTTCACAACGGTAACAAGGCTCGATAGCGTGCGTTAATGGTAACGTGTAGCGTGCGCTATCCCATCAGCTGACTTCACTGCAGCTTACTTCGAAACTTGGCTGGAGTGCAGATTACTCCTCGTTAGCGTGCGCTAACATATATGCCTTAGCGTGCGCTAATGCAGTCCAGATTGCAACTTTTTGCGTCTTCGTCGTTTTGCTTCGCCTCGATGTTGTTTTGTTGTTTAGCAACTTTAATCATCAAAACACAAATTAAATAATGTGTGGAATGAATATTCCAACAATACTAGTGTTAATGACTTGAGGTGATAATTCCATAGAGATATGGAGTAATAAAAATGTTGAATGTTGGTACAGGAGCGGTAATTTAAGAGAGATAAAGTTGGTAGGGAGGGGAAGTAGAAGGCTAAATGTTGGTATCGATTACTTGGGATGGTAATTCTAGAGAGAAAAAATGGGTACAGAAGTGTTAGACTAAAAAATCGAATATTAGTGTTGATTACTTGGGGTGCTAATTCTATAGAGGTAAGTGTTTAGATAGATGAGAGACCAAAAAGTTATATTATTATCGATTACTTGAGGTGGTAATTCTCGAGAGGAAGTGGATAGAGATATGAGAGAGTAAAAAGTTAAATATTGGTACCGATTACTTTGTGTGGTAATTTCACAGAGAGAAAATAGGTAGAGATATGAGAAAGTAAAAGTCAAATACTAGTGTCAATTATCTGGGTTAGTAATTTTAGAGTAAGAAAGTGAATAGAGAGATGTGGAGTAAATAGTCGAATGTTGTTACTAATTATTTACAGTTATAATTTTAGAGAGGATATAGATAGAGAGATTGAGGAATAAAATGGTTGAATGTACCAATTACTTGGAATGATAATTATAGAGTGACAAAGTGGACAGTGACATTGGGAGAATAAAGTTGAATGTTGGTACCGATTACCTGAAGTAGTAATTTTAAAAGAGAAAGTGGGTAGAGAAATTGGGGGTACAAAGTTGAATGTTGGTACCAATTAACAAAAATTGTAATTTAAGAGAGAAGGTGAGTAGAGAGATGTGAGACTAAAAAGTTGAATATTAGTATTGACTACTAGTTGTGGTGGTAATTCTAGAATACAATAATTTATTCATTTATTATCTATTAAAATAAAAGTATATCAAATTATTCGTCTTTTCATCATCTATAATTTAAGAATCATATTGCATACCTAAAAATATAACAAAAAGCTCCCAGTGGCGTAAAAGTACATAAGTTCAAAATAGCAGTATGCTCAACGCATAATAACAATCCAATAAGTTCAGAGTAGCAATATGCTAAAACATATAATAACAGTACAATAAGTTCGAAATAGCAGTATTCTGAACACATAATAACCGTACAATAAGTTTAAAGTAGCACTATGTTGAACACATAATTGCGGTGCAATTAGTTCGAAGGTAAAAATTTTCTAAACGCATATTATTCACTCTTTATCTACATTCAGTATACTGTATATATAAACATATTATACTACTTATATCAGAATACACTGCTCCTTATGTTCCAGGCGTTTAATTATACATTATACTTCTTCTTTAACTTACTAATAACTGCATTGCATTGTGATGTATTGGAGGTTTCATTCTAAAATTAAGAATAGTCCTCAATTACATATCCTAATCAATATTTATTCATATAGTCGATTTTGGGATATTATCCATTGGCATGTGCATTGTGCAGCATGTGGTACCGACGTCAGCCCAATCCAAAAATTTTAGACTAAATTCTAACCATATTTATATTTCTTGTGTGTAATTATTTGATCAAATTCTTTTAAGTGACTAGGACTGTTAGCGGTCTGAGTGAACTCGAAACCCGGTCATAAATCGGACCGATATATCCGGGACCGAAACTCACTCGAAAACTAACGAGTTCGGATTCGAGTTCTAAACATTGAACCGAAACCAATAAGACCCGGACCGATAAAACCGAAAAGAAACCCGATAATAAATTAAAAAAATTTATATGAATTTTATAATTTATATATTTTATACATATATTATTGATACGTTTTGCGTGTTTTAAACACAAGTAGCATACTGATCAAGTAGTTAAGACGTTGTACCTTTGAACAAAAGGTCTGGAGTTCGAATCATGTAACTCCCATTTATGTGATTTATTTTGCTGCTCTTCCTTCATTTTCCTAGTAAAGATCCATCCCACATAGGGTTGTTAGGAGTCCGAGTGAACCCGAAACCCGGTCATGAACCGGACCGAAATACCCAGGACCGAAACTCACCCGGAAACTAACGAGTTCGGATTCGAGTTCTAAACATTGAACCGAAACCCTTATCGGTCCGGACCGGATCTACCCGGTAACCTATCGGACCGGATCCGGATCTGGCGAAAACCGGTCTGAACCGGTCCGATAACAGCTCTATAAGTGACGCGAGTAAAAATATTTGTAGGGCTAAGAATTTAGGTTCGGAAAATCCCGAGTCCCGGTCCCGTCCCGAGTCCCGACAGAAAACGGACCCCGAGTCCCGAATTTTACGGGACTGTGACTGGGACCGGGACCTGAGGTTTTGGTAATTTCGGGACTCGGAAGTCCCGAGTCCCGATCGGGACTATCCCGAAGTCCCGATTGAAATTTCTAATTTCAATCAATTTTTTTTTCCTTTTCTGATTTTGGGTATTTTGTCCCGATCGGGACATTCGGGACATTCCGGAAAATTATCCTCGGGATCGGAACTGGGACCGGGACTTATATTTGTCCCATTTCGAGAATTGGGACCACCAAATTAGTGATTTTCGGGATCGGGACAATCGGGACTCGGGACCGAGACCTCGAGATGTCCCGATTCTCTGCCCTAAATATTTGTCAATATGTATCCTTGCCCCACATGTCCCAGACTCAAATCTAAGCTTCGCCACTTTTTGATGGTTTAATTTTACTGTTCCAAATATGTGTTTCAAATGCTATTCCATCCAATACATAGTCGCCACGTGTGCAGGTGTATTTTTTAGTTTTAAAATTTTTATCTCTAATTTATGATCACCTATACACGTAGCGACTATGTATTGGGTGGAATAGGATTTGTAACCCATATTTGAAAGAGTAAAGTTGGACCCCTTTTTGATATTCCCTCCTTTCTACTGTTTTCATTCTTTGTAAGAAAAATGATTTATAGACCTACATAATAGACCTACAAATAGATCTACAATTATGATTGGTGGAATGAAAAATTTGATTGGTTAATATGAAGAGAGAGAAAAAGTGTTTGAAACTTGTCAAAATGTGAATGGTGTAGGTCTATTTGTAGATTTATTATGTAGGTCTATATATCATGACTCGATAAGAAAAATGGAATAGAATTAGATAGCATTACCATTTACCATAGTACCTGGTTCTACACTTCCTTATTTCTTTTTATTTGGCTTGTCCTAATCTTTTAAGATTTGAACGGTCCTAATTCTAAAACAAACACATCTAGAGAAGTGGGTGAAGATTAGGTTTTAGTTTAAACTACACTTTACACATTGATCCTCCATATATTAATGTAGAATACGCTGAATTTAAGTGATAGTTTCTCATATTTTGGCTGCCACATGTCTTCTGCTGGTGCTTCGTGTGCTTATGTATCAGTTTCTCATGCTTTCGCGGACACATAATCAATTACTGGTCTGATCATCATTGCATTAATTATATTATAATTATACCTCAAATAACTCTTACATATCTTATTAATTTTTATAAATTAAGGAATGTGAATTACGAATAAATAGGAATTGGTTATATTTACAAAAATATTTCATATTTTCATTAGTTAAAAAATATAAATCCCAAACAAAGAGAAATTTAATATAGTAGTGTGCACTATATATTAAAAACTTAAACCTAAAATCTCACGGAAATATTATATATTTATACTAATTAATTAGTTTATATTAGTTAGTCACTAGTAATTAGGTATATCAATAAAAAAAATATCAACTGAAATAAAATTTTTTGGGAGTATTGCAAAAGAAGTGTTGAATATATAATTAAAAAGTACTCGAAGTCTTAATTAATTAAAGAAATTAAAGAAATTATGGAATAAATCAATTTATCTATCTTAGTTTTAATCTTATTTAATCACTATAAAATAACAAAATAAATGAGAAAACTCATATTTACTAAATTATATAATTACTGATTTTATGAATTTTCAAAGAGATATTTCTAAATACATAAGTAATTAAATATAGTAATAATATACTAATCCGTAGATTCATCGGTGTACAAAGAGAATTTCAGAAAATAAAAATTGATCGTTCCAAGTGATTTTCAAGTGATTTTTTATCTTTTAAGTTTTAAAAGATTTATTAATTTATTTACTTTTGAAATTAACTATATATTTTTGAAAGTTTTGGATTTACTTTTGTATTTCTAATTATATCCAGTAAATTTATGTATTTTTTTCAAATATAAGGATTAAATTATCTCATTTTTGGCATTTAGCAGAAATCGTTAAATACTTAACGATTTGGACTATTTTGGCAAAAAAAATAACCAAAAAATAACGTGGAACCAAATCTATTTTTAAAAAAAATTCAAATGACCAGAGTATAATTTTTTCTCCTAAAATATGTAAGCAAAATTTTTTTTTCGATAACAACATATTTATCAATATAATGATCTCTAAATAAAAAAAGTTATAGAAAATAAAAAGTGACTATAAATCTTTTTAAAAATATATTTTTGATAAGTATTTTAATTATTTTAATTTTCAGTCACTCATCAGATAAGTATTTTATTTATTTTTAATGTTATACTACACATTTAGGAGTAAAGCATTTATTCCACAAATGATATTAAACTCATAAGATAGTAGATTGATATTTAAATTTTAAAGACGACAATTTTCACTAATTATGCTTTATCGTAGTTATGCACTCTCTTATGTTGCCATGCATCTGCCAATACTCATATTCAATCGTGGTCAATTTTATCTAACTTTATCAAAGACTCAAAAGCAAAGAGCACGAAAGTCTTCAATTTTTTTATTGCGATAAGAATGGTGTAATCGTAAATAGAACAATTAATGTAATTTACGAAGAAGTGCTGTAAAATTTATGGTGAATGGTTGAATATTATGCGTTTCTATGTGAATTTTTCTTATGTTCCCGTATTTTATACGGGTGATATACTAGTGTGAAATAAACTCTTTACAATCCATGCTCTCTTCTTTTGGACTTAATTTCAGTATATTTCAATTCAGTTTGGTTCAGTTCAGTTCAGTTTAACAAACTTCAGTTAGTTCAGTTTAGTTCAACACAACTTAATTCAATCCATTTTAGTTTTGGAATCAATATTACTAATTACTATTATTATTATTATTATTATTTATATTATTATTTATATTAGCAATATTATTATATATATAATAATCATTATAATTGTTTATGTTATTATTATTACTATTTGATTGTTTTAATATAAGTAATCATTATTATTGTTGTATATAATATTTTTAACACAATTAATTACTTGGAATATTATTGATATTAATTAACATTATCAATAATATTATATTAATTATTATTAGTAATACTAATCTTAACTCGTTATTGTTTTTGGCATTGTTGGTGTAATATTAATAATTATTGTTGTATATATTGTTATCTAATTTTATTATTAACTATATTATTATTAATATCAATATTATCAATAGTATTATATATAACTTATAGTACTTTTTATAATTTTATTATTATTATTATATTATTATTACTATTGATATCAACATTATCAATAGTTTTATATATAATCTATAGTATTATGAATAAATTTATAATTATTATTAATAATTTTATTGTTGTCGTATCTATTGTTATGTGATATTATTATTATTCTTTATATTAATGTTATATTATTAATATTTTTTATTATTACTATTGGTGTAACATATATTATTATTATAGTTGTTATATATATTGTTATCTAATATTAGTATTATTATTACTAATTCAATAAATTTAGTTCAGTTCAATTCGATTCATTTCAGTTCAGTACAACAAAATTCAGTTAAAAAAAAATCTTAATACTTTTCTTTTTTAACCTTTTTATTTTATTTATTTATTCAGTGCTTCAAGTACTTAGGCTCTATTCTTTTGGACTGAATGAATCAATCGAATCAATCGAATGGATTCAAATGAATCGAATCGAATCGAATCAATTGAATCAAATATATATTAAGAGTAAATAATAATAATAATAATAATGGTAAATAATAATAATAATAGTAATTAACAACAACGATAATAGTAATATTATTAGTAATAATAACAATAATAATAATTAAGATTATTAATAATAATAAGAAGAAGAAGAACTGAGGTGAACCTAATCAATCAACTCGAATCAATCGAATCAATCGGCGAATCGAACTAAATCGAACTAAATCAAAATCAAAATAAGTCAAAATCGTGACCTTATTCCAAAGTGCAAAGTTCACAAGCAACCTTATTAAAGCATTTGTAGGATGAATCTGAAACAAAATGAAAAGGAAGTTTCTAATGTGAATGTACAGAGTTATTGGTCGAAGACTGATATATCTCTCAAGAGAGGAAATAAAGGCGAATAATGTTCCAAACTTTATCATTTCATTGGAAACATTATATATACTGAACCTTTACACATGTAAATATAATTCTTTATAAATTATAGAGAATTGCTAGACCTCATGGACTAATGGAGGTTAGAGAGATGACAGGTACCCCAAGTATGGCTGCAAACGGACCGAGTAGCTCGAAATTCGCACGGCAAAATCCAATTTGTAAATTTGTTTGAAATAATCTCGAATCAAGTCCAAGTTCAACTCAAAATTCAAAATTATTTCGAGTAATACCCGACTGAGTCGAAATTAAAAAAGAATAATGTCAAAAATGGTCAACAACTCGATACCCACTTGATACTCGACCCAAATTACCCCACTCGAAATCCATTCATAATAATTTCAAGCTCAACTTGCTTTCCAAAATTAATTTCGTATAACCCTAGATCGACTCTAAATTATTTCGAGTTGAGTCATATATCCTACTGTTCGAATCGTCCCCTTTGCAGTCCTTCCTAGCATTCGTGAGCGCTTTGTCAATTATTTTTTTCTCTTTGAATTTTTATTTGATCATGTGGATTAGAGTTGGTCACGGGGTCGGGCCATGCTGGACCCGATCCAATTTGGAGAATATAGAGTCGGGACTGACCCAGTGGTATACTGGATTAATCCGGTCCTGAGCTGGTTTTGGGTCGGGCTGGGCTGGGTAAGTCCGATCCATCATATTTTTTAAAGAAAAGGACAAAAATACTTTATTAATGTTTTTAAAATTATATTTAAAAAATAATTTTTATAAAAAAATATATATTATTATATTGTATTTTATTATAGATTTAAAAATATTATAAGTGAATAATAATAACGGGCTGGACCGATTCGTGATCGACTCTGGACGCACTAGATCATGGGTTGGTCTGGTTAGTGGACCGAGTTGGGCTGGCTTGATTTGAAAAAAAAATCCAAATCATAAACGGCCCACTCTTCATAGTAGTTTGGGTCGGACCTAGACCGAACCAATCGAAGCCCTCATACTGAATAGAAAAAAGAGGACCGGGTTAGGGGGTCAGACAACCCGACCCACTGGTAGGGGTGTTCAAAAATATCCGATATCCGATATCCGATCCGAAATATCCGAAAATCCGAAGTTCCGGATTCGGACATCGGATAGTACTTTTCAGAAAAATCGGATATTCGGATATCCGAAATATCCGAAAAAATCTAATTTTTTATTTTTTTATATTTTAAATAATAGAAAATATTCGGATATCCGATATCCATATCCGAAGTTTTTTTTTGGATATTCGGATATCCGATATCCAAATCCGAATTTTTTTTTCGAATATATGGATATCCGAATAAAATTCATATTTTTTCCGGATATCAAAATCTACTATCCGAACTTTCGGATATCCGAAATTTCGGATATCCGAAAGTCCGAATATCCGGTTTTGAACACCCCTACCCACTGGCCACCTCTAATGTTAATATTCTCAGACTTTAAGTTTTGGTAAAAGATAAAATAGGTAAGACCAACGTCCCTTGCGGAAGTGGTTGAATTCGGTCCAATCTTGCATATCAAAATGCACCATGCATAGCATGTTGGGCTTATAGCTCACTCTTTTGTCATGTATGCTGATAATGAAGCCGCTTTATTTGAAACGGAGGAATAGGATGTATAATGGTAAGTCGAGACATACGAATCCTCGATGTATTGGACACTGTTCAAGGTCTACCCCCGACTAGCAACCAGTGTCCATAGCTGGAAGCCATGTTTTTCGAATTACTAAGACATATGGGGCAGACTTGTTTCAAAAATCCCGATTAGGATTCGAAAACAAACGATATAAAAATAGGTCAAATTGATCTTTTAGGCTATATTTATTATTACGGTTTAATTTCATCGGAAAAGAATCCAATAATCTCTCAAGTATAGAAAAACAACCCCTTAAAGGACCTTATTATCATAAAAAGAGCTCGGGCACCAGGGTGTCGATGTGGTTTCTTCGTGTTCCCAGTAAATTGGGACATTCCTTAAAAAATTGTTTGAACCATAAAAAGTACTATTGCTACGTCTGGAATTACTACCTTGTGTTGGAAAATTTCTGTCGTAGAAACTTGCTGGGCAGAAAATAAAATACAACTGGAAAAACAAATTACAACTCGAAATCTATAAACTACAGGACTCAACAAAGAAGGAAATTACAGAACTCGATACAGAATTGAAAATACAAGAAAATGAATAATAAAACCGTAAATTAAGTCGAGTCGAGGAGACCTCTTCCCGCAAGACAAATATTGCCCCGGTAGTGCTCTTCGGTTTAGCAATTTGTCTCCAAAGGTAAAACGACTTTCGTCTCGACGGATGTAGCACCACAATTCCGGCGAGCTCCGGCGAACAAGAATGAGTAGAGAACTGAACTCACTTATGAAATGCAGGTATGCAGAATATCTTTTTCGTATTCTTTTTTTCTGTGTGTCAGATGCAAATGAGATGCATGCCAATTTATAGGCCATCTCATCTGCAGGGGATTTAAACACAGCCCTTAAGGCTGTCATAATGCAGGCATTCATGCATGCATTGAACTCAGGAGTTACACAATTCAAGGCAGTGGTTACTGCCCGTTTTGAATTTGAACAGGCAGCCTTAACACCTTCTCATAACACCTGGGAGGTTACTGCCCGTTTTTTGGCTGGTTTTGAACAGTCCGGATGCACATGGACTATAATCAGCTCTTTAACCATTTGACGGATGTACCTGGACATCCTTATGTGCACATACGAGCCCAACTACGTTGTTGAGTTTGTCCAAAAAATTCTTTAAGCTAGCCCAAGGCCTAGCTCACGGCCAAGCCCACGAACAGGCCCAAAGACCAATTGCCAAGATCCAAGATCAAGGCCAAGGCCAGGATCAAGGTCTAAGGTCCAAGGTCCACGCGGCTCGCGGCCGCGGCAGAGGCGAGGCGGGCGGACGGCGGCCCGCGCCGCTGCGCGCGTGTGGGCTTTAAGCCCATACACATGTGCCATTAATTATTACATGTATAAAGGTAACTCCTTATATACTAGAATAATGATGGTTCATTATTCAATGTGGGATTCCATCCCTTATTAATTCACAATTAAGTGACAAACTTTAATTCACTATTTCTCACTCATCGGGAATTGGTTTAGAGAAAGTGAATATACCACGATCATCTACTCGGAACGTAGATCGATCCTATGATATTTAATTTTACAAAATAAAATTAAAATCATTAATTATTCTAATAATCCCCCCACATGAGTGAAAATAGCCCAAATGCAATATGCAGACTCAAGCTCAGTCCTCAAGAGGCGTTAAAGTATAAGGATAGGTAGTTCGTGACTTTGAACCTTCCATAGTTAACATCATCGGGTACACAGGCGGATTAGTGGCTTGATGATTTGAACTATTCCCCCACGGCGTGTACCGAGACAATGGTGCTAACACTTGAACACCTCAACCTCATCCGTTCTCACGTTTTGTGTCCTTTGCGGGCCTTGGACACCCCTTTGGATTCATAAGTGATTTTCATGAAGTAGCCCCCACTTCTCACTTATATAGGTGATTCTTTATCGAGTATCTTGCCATACTCAACCTCCTCAAGGTCTTTAGGAATCATTAAAAGTCATAGACTTAACCTCACCACTAGGCAAGCTTTCAACATTCAATTGCTCTATAGGGAATAAACTTAGATGAGTGTTTCACACGAACTCTCATAGCTTAGTTCTCCCATTGAACCAAGTTCTTGGGATCTCCAGTCATCTTGGTTGGGTTACTATTATGATAATTCTCAATTTGTAGATTTTAAACCCATTCCCTCTAGCAATTTATTCATTTGATCACGGTTTAACCCTTTGGTTAGTGGATCCGCTAGATTATCCATTGACCTCACATAGTCAATAGAGATAACCCCACTTTTGATCAAATGTCTCACGGTATTATGGCGTCGACGAATATGTCGAGACTTTCCATTATACACGTTACTTCTCGCCCTACCAATAGCAGCTTGGCTATCACAGTGAATCATCACTGCAGGCACTGGCTTTGACCAACATGGAATATCTTCTAGAAAGTTTCTGAGCCATTCGGCTTCTTCACCAGCTTTGTCCAAAGCTATGAATTCCGATTCTATGGTGGATCGGGCTATACGCGTTTGTTTCGCGGACTTCCACGAGACAGTTCCACCCCCAATGGTAAACACGTAACCACTTGTAGAAAATGAACTTTTCGTATCGGATATCCAATTCGCATCACAGTACCCTTTAAGTACCGGGGGGTATCTCGAATAGTGTAGCCCAAGGTTTTGAGTATACTTTAAGTACCTCAAAACTCTAACGAGAGCTCTCCAATGCTTTTTGCTTGGATTGCTCGTATAACGACTCAATTTGTTTACAGCGCAAGCTAAATCGGGTCGAGTGCAATTTGTAAGATACATTAAACACCCAATGACTCGTGCATATTCTTCTTGTGCAACGGGTTCCCCTCGATTTTTGCTCAAGTGATCATTTAAATCTATTGGGGTCTTAGCCGTCAAGCTATCAAAAGCATTAAACTTCTTGAGAACTTTATCGGCATAGTGAGATTGTGTCAAGATGATTCCATCTGATTTTCTCAAAATTTTCATTCCAAGAATCACATCGGCCAGCCCCATGTCTTTCATGTCAAAATTTCTTTTTAACATGTTCTTAGTATCGTTAACATGTCCATCTATATAAAGACACACAATAACATAACCGTTATTGGTGTTCTTAATATAAACATATTTATCACACTCGTTTATTTTAAAACCATTTGATAACATTACATTATCAAATTTCAAGTGCCACTGTAGTGGAGCTTGTTTCAATCCATATAGAGACTTAACCAGTTTGCATATCTTTTTCTCTTGTCCAGGTACTACAAACCCTTCATGTTGTTCCATATAGATCTCTTCATCCAGATCACCATTCAGAAAAGCAGTCTTAACATCCATTTGATGAATCTCAAGATCGTGCAAAGCAGCAATCGCAAGAAGCACTCGAATAGATGTAATTCTCGTTATAGGTGAATAGGTATCGAAAAAATCGTACCCTTCCTTCTGTTTGAAACCTTTGACTACTAAACGAGCTGTATACTTGTCAATTGACCCATTAGCCTTGTACTTTCTTTCAAGGATCCATTTGCATCCTAAGGGCTTACAACCTTCAGGTAAATCAACCAAAACCCAAGTTTGGTTTTGTAAAATTGAGTCAATTTTACTCTGAACAGCTTCTTTCCAGAGCAACCCGTCTGGTCTGGCATAAGCTACTTTGATCGACGTTGGTTCTTCATCCAACATGAATGCTATGTAGTCAGGTCCAAATGTCTTTGGTGTCCTAACCCTACTACCACATCTCGGTTCTACATCTTCCAGAATAGATCTCGATCGCTTATGTGACTTTGGATCTACATCCACAGGTTTTGAACTTGTTCCTTCATCTTCAACTCTATTGCTAGAATTGTTCTCAACTTTATCATTATCCTTACAAGGATATATGTTTTCAAAGAATACAGCATTCCTTGATTCAATTGTTGTTCCCACAATCATTTCAGGAACTTCTGACTTGTGGATAACAAACCGATAGGCACTACTGTTCAGTGCATACCCAATAAAGATACAATCGACCGTCTTAGGTCCGATTTTAACTTGTTTAGGTAGAGGTACCTCAACCTTAGCCAAACACCCACACACTTTGAGATATTTGTATGAAAGTTTTCTACCTTTCCACAACTCATAAGGAGTAATATCTTTACCTTTGCGTGAAATTTTGTTCAATATGTAGTTGGCTGTCAAGACAGCTTCCCCCCACATGTTCTGGGGCAACCCTGAACTAATCAATAAGTAGACCTGGCAAAGGGCGGGCTCGGCCCAAACGGGCCGGGCAAAAATGGGCGGGCCAAATCTGGGCCGGGCCAAAAAGGCCCGTTTTTTTGGGCCAAAAATATTAGGCCCGTGGCCCGCCCCGGGCGGGTCCGGCCCGGCCCGCGGGCCTCGATTTTTTTTTTTTGAAATATTATTTCTGAATAAATATAGAAATATTTTTCGATCCTTAATTATTATATTATTCACTATACTATCACAATCAATTAAATAAATATACAATTATTTTTATTTGATAATTATATTATTTACTACACTACCACAATCAAAAGACAAATATATAAATATTTTTATTTGATGATTATATCATTTATCACTACTACTTTCTTATAAAAATCATAAAATAATATTATTATTGATATGAGATACTATAAAGTAATCACAAAGTCTCATAAAAAAATAAAATTACATCAATAATTAACATATACATGTAATATAATCTAACAAATAAGGAAATTTTTTAAATATTATAATTACATAAAACATAAATATATATTTAAAAAAAAACTGGGCCGGGTGGGCCGCTCGCGGGTCAGGCCTCAACGGGCGGGCCAAATCTGGGTCGGGCCAAAAAGGCCCGATTTTTTTTGGGCCAAAAATATGAAGCCCAATGCCCGCCCAAAACAGGCGGTGCGGCCATGCCCCGGGCCTATTTTGCCAGGTCTATCAATAAGGCATTCATCATATCTTTAAGTGTTCGATTCTTACGTTCAGCAACGCCATTAGATTGTGGTGCATATGGAGCTCTTGTTTGATGAATTATACCACTTTCGTTGCATAATTCCTCAAACGGGGCTACATATATCGCCACCTCTATCGCTTCGAACCATCTTGATATGGCAGCCTAATTGATTTTCGGCTTCATTCTTGAAGTTCTTAAAAGCTTCAATAGCCTCATCTTTACTTCTCAAAAGATAAAGATAACAATATCTTGTGCAGTCATCGATAAAAGTGATAAAGTACTTCTTACCACCTCTAGTTTGCACAAACTTTAAATCACACACATCTGTGTGAATTAATTCAAGGGGTTGTGTGTTTCGTTTTACCGAATGAAACGGAAGTTTCGTCATTTTTGCTTCAACACAAATCTCACATTTGTTTTGAGTATTGACTTCATTTAATTTTAGTAAATCTAAGTTTACTAATCTTTTTATAGCATTTAGATTCACATGACCTAATCTACAATGCCATAAATCAGAACACTCAGTCAAGTAAGAGGAAGCAGTAGCATTTTCATTAGCATTACTGGACTTGGTTACATGGCGTTTAGCCAAAGCATTAAGTTTAAAGAGTCCCTCCGTGAGGTAACCCTTACCAAGAAACCTATCAAACTTTTTTATGATAATTCTATCTGACTCAAACACTAGTTTAAACCCCTTTTTAACTAGTATAGAGCCTGAGATCAAATTCTTCCTCATATCCGGAACATGAAGCACATTCTTCAAGGTGAGTGTCTGTCCGGACGTAAGTTTGAGGTCCACTTCTCCAACTCCGATAATCTCAGATGAAGCTGGATTCCCCATGTTGAGCTTCCTCCCCTCAACTGCTTGATAGTTCTTAAACTGACTCTGATCGGCACCAACGTGGGCGGTCGCACCGGTGTCGACGTACCAACCACTTTGGTTCTCAACGTGGTTGACTTCTTCGGTGACCACAGCATCAAGGTCATCCTCTTTCCATTCGCCGTTAGACTCGGCGATGTTGTCAATGTGTTTCTTCTTCTTGTTGGCTTTCGGCTTCCGGCAGTCCTTCGCCGCGTGCCCATATTTACCACAGTTGAAGCAATCGCCATCAAACTTCTTGACTGGTTGCTTTCCTTTGCTCTTGTTTTGGACACTTGGGCGAGCTCTTTTATTGTAGGGACCGCCATGCTCCAACAGATTGGCCTTAGCATCAATCAGGCCTTTTGGTTTGTCGTCATTTTTGCGCACGTCAGACTCGATGCGCAATTTCACAATCAAGTCTTCAAGAGTCATCTCTTTTCGCTTGTGCTTAAGGTAGCTCTTGAAGTCTTTCCAACTGGGGGGCAACTTTTCGATCACAGTTGCAACAGTAAAAGCGTCCGGTAGGACCATTCCCTCGGCATTGACATCATGAACGATGAGTTGGAACTCTTGTACTTGTTCCATGACAGGCCTTGAGTCAACCATCTTGTAGTCGAGATACTTGGCGACTACAAACTTCTTTGTACCTGCATCATCACTACGGTACTTCTTTTCAAGTGCTTCCCACATCTCTTCTGATGTGTTTACAACAGAGTATACATTGTACAAACTATCCTCTAAAGAATTCAGAATAAAGTTTTTACAAAAATAGTCTCCATTGTGCCAATTGTCATAGGCAGCTCGGACTGTGAAACCAGTATCTTGAGCACTTGGCGCCGGTGGCGCATCTTCCTTAAGGAAGTTCGCAAAGCCCAATGTTGTCAGATAGAACAACAGCTTCTGTTGCCACCTTTTGAAGTCGGCTCCACCAAACTTTGGTGGCTTCTCGGCGGCAGGCATCATCCTTGGCCCCGAGGTTGTTCCAAAAAAGGAACCACTCGTGTTGAACCCGTAGGCTCCAACACTAGATCCTAACATGGATCCAACGGTACCACTAAAAGTGGAACCTACGGTGCCACTCGAGGTGGATCCACCGGTAGTCAGAAAGGGGTTCGATAACACCCATGGAGTTGTTGATGAGGCAGTTGAGCTCATCATGCTGGACATGGTTGCGGCAATGGTGTTTGCCACGTTCGAAGCGGCGGTCGCGGAGGTAAAGGCAGCGGTGGTGTTGGAGTCGGTGGAAGCAGCGGCCGTCATCTCCAGTTGTAGGATTTAGCAAGTAAATTATTTGTCTTGCACTTGTTGGAAAATTTCTGTCGTAGAAACTTGCTGGGCGGAAAATAAAATACAACTGGAAAAACAAATTACAACTCGAAATCTAGAAACTACAGGACTCAATGAAGAAGGAAATTACAGAACTCGATACAGAATTGAAAATACAAGAAAATGAATAATAAAACCGTAAATTAAGTCGAGTCGAGGGGGCCTTTTCCCGCAAGACAAATATTGCCCCGGTAGTGCTCTTCGGTTTAGCAATTTGTCTCCAAAGGTAAAACGACTTTCGTCTCGACGGATGTAGCACCACAATTCCGGCGAGCTCCGGCGAACAAGAACGAGTAGAGAACTGAACTGACTTATGAAATGCAGGTATGCAGAATATTTTTTTCGTATTTTTTTCTGTGTGTCAGATGTAAATGAGATGCATGCCTATTTATAGGCCATCTCACCTGCAGGGGATTTAAACACAGCCCTTAAGGCTGTCATAATGCACGCATTCATGCCTGCATTGAACTCAGGAGCAGCTCTTTAACCATTTGACGGATGTACCTGGACATCCTTATGTGCACATACGAGCCCAACTACGTTGTTGAGCTTGTCCAAAAAAATCTTTAAGCTAGCCCAAGGCCTAGCTCACGGCCAAGCCCACGAACAGGCCCAAGACCAATTGCCAAGATCCAAGATCAAGGCCAAGGCCAAGGTCCACTGTCTCCGGCACGCGGCTCGCGGCCGTGGCCGAGGCGGGCGGGCGGCGGCGGCGCGCGCGTGTGCGCGCGCGTGGGCTTTAAGCCCATACACATGTGTCATTAATTATTACATGTATAAAGGTAACTCCTTATATACTAGAATAATGATGGTTCATTATTCAATGTGGGATTTCATCCCTTATTAATTCACAATTAAGTGACAAACTTTAATTCACTATTTCTCACTCACCGGGAATCGATTTAGAGAAAGTGAATATACCACGATCATCTACTCGGAACGTAGATCGATCCTATGATATTTAATTTTACAAAATAAAATTAAAATCATTAACGATTCCAACACCTTGGACAATGGGGTGGCGGAAGAGCTACTATGTTAGGAGCACTTCGTGTCTGATGGTTGTTTTCAGTATCATAGAGATAGGGGGACTAGAGGAGTTCAAGGGTTCAAAACCGCAGGTTTTTTGAACCGACGGTTCCCATTTTTTTAATTTAAAATTTTAACATTTCAAATAAAAAATATGGGGTAAAAAATAGACTTGAACTTAATTCAAGAATTTAACATTGAAATTTTTAATTTTAAATATCTGAATTAAGCGCCTACGTATCCGATATCTGTAACTTTAGAGTTTAGGAATCAAAGTCAAGGTTCTCGTAGTTCACTTTTTAAAATTTGGTGGGAAGGGTGGAGAAAAGAAAAATGGACTTGAGCTTAATTCAAATATTTAAAGTTAAAATTAAAAATTTCAACTTTGAATATTTGGATTAAGTTGCCTACGTATCCCCTTATCTTAGGAATCATTTCCCGTAGTTCATTTTCCTTATACTTACCTTAGGGAGCGAAGGCGGAGAGGGGATGATTCAATCATCCAAGTCAACCAAATCATTGCTAGATTAGGTATCATACGTGTCGCTGTCTTCTTGTTCATTGTAATTTGATTCTTGTTGGCGTTATTCGGCCTTCACCCAATCATTCATTAATATACTACTACTAGAAGAAATGTAAACAGGAAAAGAAGATCATATACCAAGATCAAGACTACCATTATAACTACAAGCATATTCGCGATAAAGAGCAGATAAGGGATTGTTGGCACTTTGAACACAATTGCTAGGATTTGGAGGAATAAAATTAGGAATAGAAATAGGTAATAATTAATAAACATTGTAGTAAAGTGTAAGTAATTTTAGCAAACCGTCCTCTCTAACTTGAGGATCTAAAATTTCATCAATTAAAAAAATATAAGGAATGTTGGTGAAATATTTTATACATTTGTCTCTCATTTCTTTTATACAATCAAATATATCGGGAACTTTATATAATGACTTGAATATAAATATAATTTTAACACAATGTTCAATAACAAGTGTAGAAGTGGGATAATAAATACCGGACAAAGACACGGTTGCCTCTTTAAAAAATTTTAAAAGTGTCATTAAATTAGCGCACTTATCCCATTAACTTGGCAATAAGCAAATGGGTACTTTTTCTTCATTATAAAAATTGCATAATGCAATACAATATCGATAACTATTATTTAGCAAATTGTAAGTAGAATTCCAACAATTTGGTACAATGCACTTGTCCTGGAAATGACCTGGACCGTAGGCAACATCGTCCAACTTTGTATAATGCGCCGCAAATAATGGAGATTTGAGGTCGGACGGTTTCTGTTGTTTCGTTTTTGTTGGTTGCCCGTCATCTTCATCATCTTCGATATTATGAATCGATTTTGAGGCTTCAAATATTTGGTTCATTTGTTCATCGGTTAATTTTTCGTGAACATAATCTCCAAAATTCGGACTTGGAGTAGAAATAGAACTCGGAGTAAGAGTAGGAGTACCACTAGCACCACCTCTTCCTCGTCGAGAACTGCCGGTGATAGCCTTTCCCTTTTCCCGGTTGATTGGCCACTTGACATCTTTTTTCAATTAATATGAAAGAAAGCAAGACTTTGGAGTTGAGAGTAGAAAGAAAATAGACAGATAATTAGAGTTGGTGTGAGGAAAATGAAGGATGTGAGTAGGACTGAGCACAAATAGTCCGGACCCGATTTTTATCCGGACCCGGACCGGACTCGGACCGGACCCAGACCGGACCTGTTAATTAGGTCCGGGTCCCGGGTCTGCATTTTATCTAAAACCGGGTTCCGGGCCGGACCGGGTGTAGCCCGGAACGACCCGGTAAAAATAAAAATACAAAAAAAAATATTTTATTGTAATTTACCCTCGGTGGTGATGAAATAATGATGATTAATGACTCGATTATGATTGCACATTATTCTAATTAAGTTTATTTATACTAAAATATTGTTGAAGTTGGGAGTTTGATGACTAAATGAAGATATTAAGATTGATAATTGTATTCTATGAGAGTATGTAAAGAATAAAGCATTTTATATGTAATAAAAGGACACTTAATATGCAAAAAAAAAATTACAAAATCGGGCTAGCAAGGCTTGACCGACTGTTTTTCTGGGTCCGACCGGGTTGACCGTTCGCAATCCGGCCGGGTCGATAAAGTCCGACCATTTATAATCCGGGCCATTCCGGACCGGGTCGGTCCGGGCCGGGTCAGACCCAGTGCTCAGCCCTAGATGGGAGGGTGATATTTATAGGTGTTAAAATGTAGTAAAAAATATATTAAAGAACGCTTGTGATCGTTGCAAACCGCCGATTCCCGATTTGATCAGCGGTTTTTGAGCAACGATCATGTCAATTTTGAATTTCAAAATTTGAATTTGCCCCCCAAAATTTTGAAAATTCAAATTCTGATTTTCTTTTTTTTTTTAAAAAAAAAACGGCGGTTGAACCGTCGGTTCTCGATTCGTCAATATGTCGAACGGGAACCGAATCATCTTAAACAGTTGACGATTCCAATTTTAAACCGAACTACAATCAACGGTTAGCCGAACCGCGATCAATGGTTCAAAACCGACAGTTCGGCCGGTTCAATCGAACTCGTTGAACACCTCTAAGGGGGATAACAAATTCATATTTAAAAAAAAATTGCACACTTGAGTTAAAAGTGTTAATGAGTCAAATAGTCATTTATCTTTCTAAAAAATATTTTTTCCTGCTTTGATTAGAATATTACCATCAGGGTGGTGGCAATGTATGCCACATCGTATACCATACCACATTTTTCCAACCAATCCCTTTATGCCACCTCATTTCACCTTATTTTCATACTACAATCCATTTTTTGGTGGCATTGCATACCACACTTCTTTTTTTAAAAAAAAACTAAAAATTCATTAAAATTAAAAATACATTAAAACTAAAAATTCATTAAAACTAAGAATACATTAAAACTAAAAATACATTAAAGTTTCTTAAAAACATTAAAAATAAAAAAAAACATTAAAAATAAAAATACATTAAAACTAAAAATTCATTAAAAATAAAAATAGTAAAAATACATTAAATCCTACAAACTACGCTGCCAACCGTATTGGGCACATAACTCGCGTTTTCTAGCAATGACGAACTCTTTAAAAACTGGGTCCGGGATATTGTCGTGCGGCTCCATCACGAACTTCATGTCACGATTGTAGTTCTCCTTTTCAATGTATTTGAAATATTCTTCGTCTTTCTTTTTTTGAGGTCGGTATACGGGTTGAGAAAGAAAAGAGGGTTCGTACATTTGCGGGCGGTATACGGGTTGAGAATTAAATGGTGGTTCGTACGTTTGCGGGCGGTAAACGGGTTGTGATTGAACTCGAGGACGAGATGAGCCGCCCCCCATGACTTTGGTAGCTTTTTTGGTAGTTTTTTTGGGTTCTATTTTGGGTTGGCTTTGGTTGAAAATTATATGTTGGTGTTGGTTTACAATTTTGTTGTTGATATTGGTTTGTTTTTGTGAAAAAAGTGGGTATTAAAAAAAAGGCGTTGGGTTTAGCCGTTGGCATCCCCCAACGTTAACATTTGCAGTCTCTTCATTGCGGTATCACATACCACATTTTCATACCATGGGCGACGTCAGTGTGCATGGTATGGTATAGGTGAAATCGCACCCATACCGCATGTGTTGCCACCACCCTCAAACACCTCGAAAAATTAGGATGGTGCATTTCTATAATCCCATAAATTATTTCTCAGATCCCAGAAACACGTTCGGTCAACATATTATTATTGTTATTACTACGAGGACAAATGTTATCACAAATTACACTACCACTAACACACAAATTTGCAATCACCATCAATCTTTTTTTTTTTTTTTTGGTTTAAAGGCACTAGTAAAAAAAATATCAAAGATTTCGGTACGTCTCACTTCGGTAATGTATAGTAGTGAAGTAAAAACAAACAACAACTTCGCTTTTTAATTTAGGGAAGTAAACTACACACATAGACTTCAGTAAATGGTATCAAATAGAAAGGCAGGAGATAGTTAGAAATTTTAAGTTCCAAAGACTTCGCTAATTGTATAATTACTGAAGTAAAAAGTGTGAATTTTTTTTTTGGACGCAATATTTTTAGAACAGTGAAGTATACTAGGCTGAACATGTCGCAAATAATGAGACTCCCAAAATTTTTCAGCCTCCAAAAAACCCTCCTCCTTCGCCCGCTCATTTCCTCCATTATTTCCTCCCAAAAATTTTTCCCGCTCCAGTAAAAAAACCTATACTGCCGCTTCGCCCGCGATTAAGCTTCTTGCGGAGACCGATTATTAGGGTTCTTTCATTGCCCCTTCAAGGTTTTTCAGTTTCATCGAATTTTTTGGGGATATTTTCAATCTAGCTTTTATTATAGTTTTTACTCACACATTTTCTTTTGTTCTTCTCATAATCGAATGTCTGCTGGCGAAATTGCTCATAATCGGACGACTGGTGGTGACATTGTACGAATTGGCTTAGGTAAGGTCTTTCTTTGGGTTTTTATTCTTCACAGTATATGTGTGGTAGGGTTTCTGTATGTGTTTGTTTCTGTATGTATGTGAATATTGTGTTTCTGAGTTTCTTAGGTCTTTCTTTGGGGTTTTTCTTTGCAGATTCTGAAAAAAGTTTTTTTCTATGGATTGATTTTGGGTTTTGTGGAATATATGTGTATTGTTTGAGTGTATTGTTTGGGGGGTTTTCTTTGGGGGTTCAAGGTATATATTGTTTCCGCATATATGTTAATTAGGGGCCATGTTTGGGTGATGTTAATTGTGTTTTTGTATATTGTGTTTGAGTGATGTTAGTCTTAATCGGGGTCTGCGTGAGTGATGTTAATTTGTGATCATGTTTCTGTATATTGTCTTTGTTGATAGTGTTGGTGGTGATTCTGTTTGAGTTTGTTTAGTGTGTATGTATGTGAGTATTGTGCAAGATTTGATGCAAGTTTTAGTGTGTTTGTTAATTGGCAAGATTGTTGGCAAGATTTGATGCATGAGTTGTAGAGTGCTTGATTGATGTGATAAAATTTTATATTTGGTTGTCAATGCATGAGCTGAAGAGTATTGCATGATCAGATTGAAGAGAATGTATCATTGATTATCATAAATGTGTCCCTTGGAACTAAGTGGATTATTTACTCATATTAATTTTGGTTCGATCTAACTGGTTTCAAAATTTATTTATGTAGATTTTCTTCTTTGCTGAAAGAAAGATCTCTGACTACTTTGCAGAAGACAAGATCAGTGGTAAGAGCACGTAATTTGCCGAGCTATTGTTAGAATTCAGTAGTTAGTAATGGATAGATCTTGGATTAAATCAGATAGGAGGAGTGCAGTATATGGGGAAGGTGTCGAAAAGTTCATTAGAGATTGTTTAGAGAATTCAGAAATTGATCAGAACTTCATTCCTTGTCCGTGTTGCAAGTGCAACAATATGAAAAAAGGGTCGGTGAAGATGTTGCGAGAGCATCTTTATTTCAATGGTTTTAGTCCAATTTACACCAATTGGATTTGGCATGGGGATCAGAGCCTGAATGATGGTGAGAGTGTCAACCAAGATCCATTTGATGGTGACATGAATGAAGAAGTGGGTGATATGTGTGAGGCAGTCTTTGAGAAGTACTCAGAAGATCCTGAAGAGTTTGTCAAATTTGTCGAGGAAGCAGAAAAACCCTTGTATAAAGGCTGTCGACAGTATACAAAGTTGAGTGCGCTTGTAAAACTCTACAATACAAAAGCAAGACATGTGATGACAGATGCACTTTTTTCAGATCTACTAGCCGATTTCGGGGATATGTTACCAGAGAACCACAACCTACCATCATCAATGTACGAAGCTAAGAATACTTTGAGTTGTTTGGGGTTGAAGCACGAGAAAATACACGCGTGCTCCAACGATTGTATCCTATATAGGAAACAATATGCAGATCATACCAGCGCCCAAAATGTGATGTGTCCAGTGGAAACTAACTAAGAACAAGAAGGAGAAGATCGGCGTCCCGGCCAAGGTTGTTTGGTATTTTCCTCCCATTCCAAGATTCAAAAGAATGTTCAAATCTTTGGAGACTTCAAAGAACCTAACGGCATCTTGATACTCAAAGTTCTTTGGTCAAATTCGACATCCATGCGATTCTCCCGCATGGAAGTTGGTTGACCATAAGTGGAAGGATTTTGAGGAAGAGTCAAGAAATCTTCGTGCGCGCTCTTGATGGAATTAATCCTCATAGTACTATGAGCGGTGACACATTGTTGGCTTGTAATGTTAGTCACGTAAAACTTGCCTCCGAGAGATGTGCATGAAGAGGAAATTCATCATGTTAACAATGCTTATATCCGGTCCAAGCGGGGAAATAATATAGATGTCTACCTTGAGTTGTTAGTTGAGGACTTGCGGTTGTTGTGGGAGGAGTTGATGGTGTGTATGATGCATATAGAGACCAACTTTTCACATTGAGAGCATTACGCTATGGACAATTAACGACTTCCTGCATACGGAAATCTTAGTGGATGTGCTACACATGGATACTTCGCGTGTCCAATATGTGGAGTAAATACACATGCAAAGCACTTGACCAAGGGGAAGAAAATGTCGTTTCTTGGCCATAGGCAGGTTTCTTAAAGAGTCTCATCCATATCGAAGATCGACGAAGGAGTTTAATGGCATGGAAGAACTTGGAGAAACACCCAAACCATTATACGGAATAAAATTGTTCGAAACTGTCGCACATCAAGTTTCAGTTTGGTAAGAAGGTCAATGTGGGAGCTAAAAGAAAGAAAAAAGAAGTGAGCAGATAGAGGAAGGCAGCGAAGCGAGACTATAGAAGATGCTAAGTTCAAAAATGGTGGAAGAAGAAGTCTATCTTTTCGATCTTCCTTATTGGAAGCACTTGCACGTGAGGCCTTTGTTTGGATGTTATGCATATTGAGAAGAACGTCTTGGAGTCCTTGATGAATACTCGATGAATATCAAAGGCAAGACTAAAGATAATGTAGAGGCAAGGCTAGACTTTGTGGAGATGGGGATCGGGCGAACTAGCACCGAAGTTGGGGAGAAGAGAACATTTCTTCCTCTTAGCGCATGCTCGTTCACGAAAAAGAAAAGGCGCAGTGCACATCATTGATGGATATAAAAGTGCCGGAGGGCTTCTCTTCAAACATGAAAAGCATTGTTTGCCTCGATGAGTTGAAGCTGTCGGGCCTAAAATCACATGATTGTCATGTGCTAATGCAACATTTCCTGCCTATACTTATACGTGATGCTCTGCCAAAGCATGTGAGATATGCTGTTATGAGATTTTGCTTCTTCTTCAAAGATCTTTGTTCGAAAGTCGTCGACGTACTCATGATAGATAAGCTGCAATCTGACTTGATTGAGAACCTTTGCTTGTTGGAGCAATACTTTCCACTCTCTTTCTTCGATATCATGGTTCACCTTACAGTCCACCTTGTTCGAGAAGTCCGGTTATGTAGACCAGTTCACTTTAGGTGGATGTATCCATTCGAAAGGTGCATGAAGGTGTATAAAGGATATGTGGCAAGTCGAAAACACCCCGAAGGCTGCATTGTTCAACGATATGCTGCAGAAGAGGCTGTCGAGTTTTGTTCGGAATACATGAAAGATCTCGATCCTGTTGGGATACCTATTTCAGTTAGAGACCTCAATACCACAACTCCCGGTTTCCTAGACGGACGAGCTGCAAAATTGGTGGAAGAAGTTGACTTGCATAGGACACACAAAATTGTGTTAGAAAACTGTGAAGAAGTGTCTCCCTTCATCATGTAAGCCTAATTCAATTTTCAAAAATTACACATTCATTGTTTATAATTTTCTATACATACTATATATGGTGTTGCTTTGAACTAATAATGTGATGTATATAGACTTCTACAATGAGCATAAGGCCCATTTGAAAGTGCTAAATCCAAAGAAAGCGAAAGATGACAAGTGGATACAAGATATTCACAATAAGCAGTTCACTGGGTGGTTCAAAAGGAAGGTGGCTGAGGAAATAAATAGTTGCAATGGGGGGACGACGTCAACATTAACATGGTTGGCACATGGGCCACGTGTGCGAGTCATTAAGTACAGTAGCTATGTCATAAACGGTAGTTTGTACCAAACAAATGCCCGAGATGATGAAAGAGTTTGTCAAAACAGTGGGGTGTCTCAAGTGGCGAACACGATGCTTGTTAGCAGTGCAAAAGATAAGAACCCCTTGTTTGCAGATGTCTGCTACTATGGAGTAATCGAGGAGATATGGGAGTTAAACTATCATCGGTTTCAAGTTCCTGTTTTCAAGTGCGCATGGGTTCCAAATGATAAGGGAATAATCACGAACGACGAATGTGGATTCACCTTAGTCAATTTGAACAAACGTGGTCATAGAAAAGAAGAGTTTGTGCTAGCAAGTCAAGTTAGTCAGGTTTTTTACATTGATGACCCGTTAAGAAAAGGATGGTCAGTGGTTCTACCAATTCATAAGAATAATAGTGAGGGGGAGAATGAGGAAGTGACTACCATTCCACTTTCTCGTCCTTTAGATGACTTGGCAACTCATTGTATTCCTACTCATCAACGATATGTTAGGCTGTGTAGTAAGTATGGTAGTAAGGCTGAGGGTGTTTTGGGTGGTGAAAAAGAAAAAATGATGTAACGGTTTGTTATGTATTGCTTAAAGTGATGAACATCAATTTATGTTATTGTCTTTTTCTTGTACATGTTATGATTGTTATGTGTTCCTGTTACGTTATAATGTTTTATGTGCTTTTTCAGCTTTATTATTTATTTTTATCTGAATTATGAAAAACTTATATGATGTATTTTATGGGTTATTGCAGGAAAAAAGCAGATGTCTCCTAAGAAAACAAAGAAAAAGAGTGTTCAGCAAAGCAAGAAGATGGTTAATGCTTCTGAGAACCGGGCACCTGAACATGAGGAGGCTAAACATCCTGTAGCTACAGATGAAGAAGTACTTGTTCACGAGCAAAAATGAACCAAACGGGGTCCATCATCTATGTGGAAGTTGGTTAAGCTGAGGGCAAGAAGGAATAAGGTTAAGGTCCGTTACGATAGCCTTGGGCGGGCTTTGTATGAGGATAATAAGGCCTTGCAGTCATACATTGGACATGTTGCAAGATCCATGGTTCCATGCAACATAGACAACTGGAGGTTCGTTCCAAAGGATATCAAAGATAAGATCTGGGAAGAGATACTAGTAAGACTAAATGTTGCAATGTTATATATGTGTTTTATATGATATCAGATATTTGTTGATGGTTTGTTCTAATATTAACAATTTTTTTGATAATTGGCAGAATGTGTTTGAATTAGCGCCACAAACTAAGAAGACGGTGTTGAGTTCCGCGAACCAGAAATGGCGTGACTGGAAGACTAAAATGACTAAGAAGTTTGTGTGGCCATTTCGCAAAAATCCTGTTCTGGTGCGATCTTCTCCACCCACTGAATATCACATCTCAACTGAAGTTTGGAAAGAGTTTATGGATAAGAGAATGGACCCTTCGTGGAAGGTATTAAAAGTTGACATTTTCCCATTTAAATCTCTCAAATATGTACTTATTTGGGAATCATCCAGATTACACACAAGGAGCAGAAGGCTCGGACTAAACAGATCAAATATCGTCACAAGACATCTCGAAAGGGTTATTGCGGTCTGGAAGCTGAGCTAGTAAGAAAATTATTTAATCACCGTATTCAGATTTTTATAAAGCTGTTGTCGTGTGACCCTTCCCCGGACTTGCCCTTTTTGTATTCAGATATTTATAAACCTTTGGGTGACGTAATAGTTTTTTATCGTTAAAAAACAGAGAAAGAAGGGATTACTTGGTGAGGATGACGAAATCGATAGACCGCTGCTTTGGATCTTAGCCCGCCAAAATGACAAAGGTCATATAGCAGATGAGGAGACAGCGACGATGATAGCAGATATTGTGAGTATTTTTAACTAATTAGGCTCTTTAATTTAAATTCAAGTACTTTTGCTCTATTTGTCTTATCTTATTATCTAAACACTTTCTTTTACATGTATGGCGTGTGGATTGTTCTAGGAGGAAGTCTTGAAGAAACAAGCTAAGGGAGATTTTATTCCACAAGGATCTCATGATGCTTTAACTGAAGCGTTGGGAACAAACGAGAAATATGGAAGAGTAAGAGGCATAGGAGGGTTCGTCAAACCCCAAGTTTATTTCGGAACTGCACGAAAGACGAGAGAACCAATTTTAAAGGCCTTGGTTGAGAACCTAAAAGAGAAGACTGAAGAAGTGTCTAGTTTGAGGGCTGAAGTGGACAGATTGAAAGCTGAACTTGCTGCAGAAAAGGAAGCAAAAAGCCCGACTACTTCATCAAAGAAATCGTCAAACATGGCCAATCCAGTCTTGGACACAAACCAAGTGGGATTTGGATGACCGTGATGCTCCAAAGCCAATGGTAATTCACCGTTATACCCTTTAGGATGACGATATATTTTGTTAATTTGGTAAAATGGCCTAAAATTGATCTTAAAGAATTTTAAGAAGGCAAAAAGCAACTTGATGGAAGACTTTCTCCGTGAAGGAATTTACGGATTCTTTGAAGGTTATTTATTTAAAATATTACACCACCTTTGCATTCTGTATGTATGTAGGCACTTGTATACATTCTTTCTTCCTCTTGCTTTTTAATTGTATAATTCTTGAGAGAAACAAATCATCGAAGCCTTTGAGATATACGTGGGGAAAGATGGAGTGGTTGGTGGTCCAAAGGCGAAGGTTACTTATAATTTTAATTACTTAAAGACTTTCAACATTTCATTCACTTTATAGCATCTACCTGATTTTAATCAACATATTTTTGTCAATAGAAGGGTAGGAAGTCCAAGGTCCTCCCAAAGACAAAAAGATGTTGAAGAAGCAGCTCCAGATCCTAAGGTCATTTGACTTTCTTATAAATATTAAGTCGATATATTATTTCCTCATATGTACATCAAAGCTAATTCTTACCTTATTGTTCTTTCAAGGGGAAAAAGAACAAGCTGAAAGTAAGACAACCTATTAGCAAATTAGATGAGGTCGATCCACGTGAAATAGAGGTTTTCAACTCTAGAGTTTTCATTATCCATGCCATTTTTTATTATATGATCCTATGTTTAATTCTCATCGTATGATACTATTTAGAGGAGATCTTGCACTCTGGCCAAAGGACAAGTTGACCATATTATTGCATATGGGACAGTAGTGTCGGTTGGAGGGCCGCATGTGTTGATCCATACTGTACCAATTGGGAAAGACAACTGGAAAGTGTCTATTGACGGTGTCGTCGAGGACGGGTATGATGAGGATGCCCTTGGCGCTATCATTGCTTGGCCAAAAGACATGGTAATTCTATCCAGTTCAGAGGTAATTCTCTCGTATAATGGGTATATAGATGTTTTGTATATTAAGAATAGATAGTTAGAACATTATGGCTTGCATTAATTAAATATTGTGCAGGAGAAGGTTGATTCTCCCCAGAAAGAAGAAGCTGCTCATGCACTCATCGATCTAACTAATGCTCATGAAGATCCACTTGAGTTGAATCAGGTTGGGAAGAAAATCAAGTCGGGAAAGAAGGATGCTGATGTTGTTCGATCGAAGTTGCAGGAAATAGAGAGATCATTACCCATGGCTTGCAAGTTTGTATATTCTCAGGCTGATAGATTCATGACCAATGATACTTCCTTGCGCGTTGTACTTGATGAGGCAATGTTTGGAGGGAAAAAAATAGTCTGGCTGTCGAGAAATCAAATCTTTGACTTCATGGAAATGAAAGCAATTGGTGGTATGCATATATTGGCTTATATGGGGTAAGATTTGTATAAGATAATACAATTGCATCTTATGTTTTTTCCTCTCTTATTATGTATCTCTGGTAGACCTATGGCCTTGATACAATTGTAATCGTATGGCCTAATGCAGTAAGCTCTTCAATAACTTAAATGTGAAAAATCATTCGTATTCTTTTTGCTTCGTGGATCCTGTGTGCGTGGATCATGCTTTAGAGAAGAGTGTGCAGGAAAAACACATCATTGCTCGCTTGATGGCATCACCGAGGGACTGCATTTGCCTTATCCCATATAACAATGGGTAAATAATACTATTTCTGTTATGATAATGCATATCATATTATCATGTGACATTATTAATGCTTCTTTACCAATTACGCAGTAACCATTGGATCCTTACTGTGATCAATGATGACAAGAACATGGTCTACCTGATTGACCCCCTTGGCAATAGAACTCGATTAGATGGTTGGAAGAATATTGTGATCAGGTGTGTATATATATATATATATATATATATATATAAGTAGCAGGCTAGCAGCATATATGTTGATTCTTTTCTTGAAGATTCATTAATGTTCCAAAGGTATAATTCTTTTATTTTTAAATGTAGCGCTGTGAAAACCAGCAATGCATCCAGAGGATATAATAAGGCTCCGGGTTATAAGCAAATCACTGTAAGTGTATGGAGATATCATTTTGCGAACTATATATATATATTCATACAAAACCTAAGGGTCTAATTGTAATATTTCTGGATATTTGCTGTAATTACCCTAAACCTCAGGGGTACTTTTTATTATTTTTAATCTTTTAAAAGCGACCATATAAGGAAACCCCACTTGACCTTCTTTCGTCAATGGAAATAACCGAGAAAAAAAAAAGTTATTTGGATATTATGTTCATTCCAAGTTTGCAAGATATGACATACTCGGAAGAAAAAAATGACAATAAAATGCAACTTACACAACTTTTCGCACGAGTGAATATATATATATATATATATATATATAAATTTGACATCGATTCATGGCTTTTAAATTTTATAGGAAATCAAACAAGAACTATCCTCCCTTCATCTGCGGATTTTGTGTCCTCCGCTACATCAAAGAGATCGTTGAAAGCGAAGATCCACGACTTGAGAAGATGGTAATTTTCATTTTGTCATCCTTTTCTATTATATGATTTCGGAAGATGGTAATTTCCACATCTAGTCTGTTTTGATCGAAATTTTTGATGTTGATGCATCTTTTATGAATGTACTTAATCTATTTTTTTTTTCAATGTGATTTGATCAGTATCCTGGTTCAGTCAAAGACCAATACTACACTCAGGAGCAGTATGATGAAGTCAGGAACGAGTGGAGCGAGTTCGTATACACGTTTGTTGATGGTGCTTAGGCTCGCTTCATTGTCAGGAAGTTCTTTGTCTAGTTTCGATTCGACTATATATGTATGGTCTTGGTTGCAACACTACTGGTACTCAGGTGATGATGGTGAATGTCTGTTGGTATAGTTAGATCAGAACATGTCGTTCCATCGGGTAAATATGGTGAATGTTTGGTTGATGTGCAGTCCATTATCTAGACCTATGCATGTGTCTCGTAGACATTATGGAAGTTTATTTGATGTTGGCATATTATAGTTATGTCCAATGCAAACTTGTGAATCACGCGAATCTGAATATTTGGCATTTTTGTACGATAATCCGCCGTTTATATATGAAAGTATGGTTTATTACTATTATCAATGCTTATGATTTTGTGTTATTGAATTGGGATCTTGTGATTTGAGTTTGTTGGATTTTTAATGAGGTTGATTGATGTATTTGAGGTTGTGTTGTTGAGATCTTGTGAATTGAGGTTTTTTATTGGATGGATCATTTTTTGTACAACAGGGATTCTATATTTACAAATTGAAAAGAAATATGCAATGTGGTTATTTACTTCGGATAAAAAACAAAGTCAGAGATATATAATTAGCGACACAAAATAGAATAAGCGAAGTAAAAAGGAGTGTAATGCTTCGGCTAAACAAATAAAAGTGAAGTAAATGTGGTATCTTTAACTTCGTTACCTATTAATAAGCGAAGTCGATAACATTATTTCACTTCATCTGTATATATTTTACTAAAGCGAATAGGAAATATACACTTCAGCGATTATAAAATAAGTGAAGTGGAAGGACATTTTTTACTTCGCAAACCCCCATATTCGGGTTCTAAAAACCGAGATAGACTTCGGTTATTACGATATTAGACTTCGTCTAATAAGCGAAGTCTAAAGTATACATTTAACTACACGAACATAGACTTCGGTAATTATAACATTTTTACTTCGGATATTATCCGAAGTCTTTGACGTTTATTCTTATAGTGAGGGGTTTAGTAAAGTAACTAAACTATAATAGAGTGGGATTTAGCAACTCCGATCAAATCCTGGTAAAGCAAAGGCTTAACATACTCACGAGGACTACTAAAAACATGTAAACCAATAGGAGAAGATAGAGTCAAATTGGCCAAGCCGTCAGCTACAACATTAGCTTCACGGTATATGTGAGACAAAGAGACGAGCCAATCTCGATGCAGAAGCTCCTGAATAGCATCCACAAGAGAAGAATAACCGCTGGGAGCTACACGCGTTTTCAGAATCATTGAACTGCAAGAAGACTATCAGATTCCACCAGCACCCGACGAAGTCCAGAACGCCAGGCCAGGGACAGCCCTTGAAACACACCCCACAACTCAGCCATGACGACGAAACTAATACCGATATTCATGCTAAAGCCCGCGATCCAATTTTCATCAGAGTTTCGTAGAACTCCACCAGCACCAGATAAACCTGTTCTCTTCATAGCTCCGTCAGCATTAAGTTTGCACCACGGCCAAGCCGGAAACTGCCACCCAACTAAAACCTCGCTACGTCTCGGCATCGGATTCAAATTAGAGTCATTAATTCTAGCAATTTCCTTCGCTCTTGCCATGACATCCACCCCGATAATAAAAGGTGCAGCTAAATACCCATCATAAGTAAACTTGTTCCGCCAGTACCAAAGTCTCCATAAAGCAATACCAAAAAAACACACCCACGGTACCCCATCATCGAGGTGTTTGAAATTCCATTTATTCCTCAAATTGCTTGCAAGCCATTCCCCTAAACTTGCATTAAAAAACTCGTGGTGCGTGACTTAAGGAACCATGTTACACCAAAAACCCTTAATAGTAACATAATCTCGCAGTACATGCAAAATATCTTTGATAGGGCACTCACATCGCTTGCAAGCGCAATCCACTGTCAATCTTTATTTGACTAGATTTATGCTGAATTAGCTCTCATCATTATAATATCAACATTTTATTTCTATTATTTTTAGAAAAAAAATGAAAGGATATTTTTATCTCATCCAAGATCATAGAAACTGAATTTATATTGTAGAGTGGTCGCCGTATGCTCACCTGAATATTGTCGAAAGCTCGTGCAAGATGGTTGTCGTTGAATTTTCGCATCACGTCTCAAGGAACATCTCCAACCCCAACAACTACAATAGATATATGATATTTCCTTTTAGTGGAATTTTATTCAATATATGGTTAGCGTTAAAATAGCTCGTAGGTAGACTTGAATTGGTCAACATGACACGTGTCATTTCTTTCAAAGTTCTATTTTTGCATTCACCAATGTCATTAGATTGATAAGCAATATAAGGTGCAATTGTTAGATAAATTATGCTTGAAATAGCGCACAAGCTTCAGAAGGTGCAATATATTCTCCACTTTTATCACTTCGAATAATTTTAATCTTTTTTTCAAGTTGATTTTTAACTTCAGCCTTATAATTTAAGCTTCAATAACTCCATCTTTGCTTCTTAACATATATAAGTGCAATCATCAATAAAAGCAATAAAATACTTTTCTCACCTCTAGTTTGCACCATTTTAAAATCATATATAACAATATGTATCAATTCTAGAGGTTCAATATTTATTTCCATAGTATGAAAAAGCAATTTGGTCATTTTAGTTTCAACATAAATTTCACATCTCTTTTATGAATCAATTTTAAAAGTTGGAAGTAATTCTAAATTCATTAACCTTTTTTTATCATTTATATTTATATGTCCTAATCTAATATGTCATAAATTAGAAAACATAAACATATAAGTAGAAGCATAAGCATTCTCATTGATATCTGGTTTTTGTACACGACTTATAGCCTTTACATTCTCATTTGGTGATTCAAACACCATTGCACATATCTCAAAATCATCGAGTTCTCCTGACGCATGATCGTGTTCAACAATGTGGCCACTTAAGTTGCCCTTTTTTGGTCTGTTCATTTTGGGCTTTCTACAGTCCTTCACCATGTGGTTTGGCTTGCCACAATTATGGCAATTTCCTCTAAACTTCCAAAAATATTGGTAGGATGCTCTTTTGGCGCTTGTGACGCGTTTTGTTTGAAGGAGTTGCCCTGCTCCATCAAGTTAGCATGAGATACGTTTGGAACAAAAGACTTGTCCAACTTGGCCTCAGATTTTCGATTACCCTCCTCAATAAGAAGACAGCCAAATCCTCAAGATCTTCTCTATTGTGTTTCAAATAATTTTTGAAATCTTTCCGACCCGGTGGTAATTTTTCAGTTACACATCTCACTTAGCAAGACCCACTTAGCATCATGCATTCAACAAGAATCTCATGCAATATTAATCGCAATCTTAGAATTGGGGCAAGACGGTTTCCTAATCAACCATCTTAAAGTCCAAATATTTGCCGACAGTTAACTTCATCGCTCTTGCATATGCAATTTTATTTTTCTTTCCCAATGTAAACATTGTATAATTCATTATTATGTCTATTATGGATATAATTCCGGCTAAGGAAATCATCTTGCCCCCAAACTTCAAAAGCAACGCATTTCTCAGCATTGGTCTCGTTTTCTACAATTATAGGAGGATCATGTTTTAGAAATTTGGCTCTAAATTGGTCTGAAAAAAATGCATCTTTTGTTGTCAGCATTGAATTCTTTAAGATTCTCTGCCTGCATGAACAGTCGGAACAACAACAGGAACCACAAACTTCGAACAAAAGGAGGTTGCGTCTAGACCAGTATATATCTTAAATTAATTGTCTAGTGATTGTTGGAAATAATGGTGGTTCTGGTTTATTTGAAAATTACAAAAATGTAAAAATAAAAGTTTACTGAACAATACTATTAATCTTACAAGTCGATTGCAAAAATAAATTGAAAATAAAAAATGAAAACATAGAAAGGTATTACTTAAACCGTGTAATAGTCAAGGCGAGAAACTTTCTCTACAAGATAATTACGTCTCATATAGTGCTGATTAATCTGAAGTATTGTCCTTAAATATACGACTGACGTCTCTGAATATGTAGCACATTAGCAATTTAGAGCTTCGATGAACTCGAAAAGTGCGAGTATTGAGCAAGGACACTATCATTGCATGTATCACTGTATGTTGATGTTTTAAATGTGTGTGATGCAGCCTAATATGATCTCGTATGTTTAACATTTTCATCAGATATGGGATTTAACTGTGGGCATCAATGGCAGATTAATGGTATTTGATGACCATGTAACCGCTCCATTTAAGACACACCTAAAACACACAATTAGTGTTTTGTAATCACTGGTTGTTTCATTTCAGCGGTCATAAACTAGGGGAGATTCAACGTTCACCAGAAGAGTTAATCTCTGAATACCAGAAGCGAAACCAAAAACCAGATGAGAACTCTTTTGGACCATAGACGTCACTGTCACCAGAAGAGTGACTCTTCTGCATAACGAAGCAGATAATCAATCTCTTCTGGCTGGGCCAAGTCGAAGTCAACCCAATCCATCCAAGACCGCCGAATCCATTCTAAAGTTCGATTGCTAATAACCAAGATCCACAGCCCAGGCCCAGACCGAGGCGAGCTGGCACGACGGGCGGGCGAATGCGTGCGCACGTGTGGCCGAGCCACCCCCAATATTAGAGACAAAATCTTGATCATGTTGGACACTATCCAACCATCTTCATATTATTATGTGTCTTAAACTTCTTTACATATTCGATTTGGGATGAAAATTTTCATATTCTATACACATCAAAATGTTCTTTCAAATGTCTAACTTCACTCATTATTTAATTTCTCGCTTAACTAACTTAATTTTTCAGCCATCAAAAAATCAATTAAAATTTGAATCTTATCCAAACATCTTATTCAAAAAGCAAACCTAAACTATGTCTACATGTTAGGTGTATTTGTCATGTTCTTAATTTATGTGTTCAAGATGGTTTAACTGTTTTACAAGAAGCATATGCTCCTATTCGTGAAGCAATAATGTATTTAATTAGACATTCGGCTCTAGGTAAAAAATGGAAAAGATATTGCATAAAAAATAATATGCATCCAAAAAAATTTTCATGTTAACCGAAAAATTAATTGATTCAAATTGATTCAAATTTTCATGTTAACATGCAAACCTAAACCGAACCGCCGAACCGCCGGTTTTGAACCGTTGACCGCGGTTCGGTTAACCGTTGACCGCGGTTCGGTTCAAAACCGGAACCGTGAACCGTTTTTAGACGGTTCGATTCGGTTAAATCAAAATGACGAACCGCATGGCCGTGGTTCAACCACGGTTCAACCGGCGGTTTAAAAAAAAAAAAAAAAAAAAAAATCAAAAATTCAAAAAAAGGGGCCGTTGTGAACCGGCGGTTCAAACCGGAACCGGCGGTTCAACGGTAAAATTTTCAAATTTTTTTTTTTTTTTTAAATTTTTACACCTATAAATACCCCCCTCACATCCTTCATTTTACTCACACCAAATATCAACTTTATCTCTAATTTCTATTATCTCAACTATCAAGTATACACTTTTAATTAGAAAAAATGTCAAGTGGTCAATTCAATCGGGGTAAGGAAAAGGCTATCACCGGCATCCCTCGACGTGGAAGAGGCGGTGCTAGTGGTAGTACTCCTCCTACTCATACTCCGAGTTCTCATTCTATACCAAGTCCGAATTTTGGAGATTATGTTCAGATGAATTAACCGAGGAACAAATCAACGAAATGTTTGAAGCCTCAAAATCGATTCATGAAGATGATGAGCTAGAGCAACCAACAAAACCAAAACAAAGGAAACCATCCGTTGAAATCTCCATTATTTGCGATCCATTATACAAAAATGGACGATGTTGCATCCGGTCCCGGTCATTTCTTGGCCAAGTGCAACTATTGCGATAAAATGTACAAGTTTAAAAAAGGAGGAGGTTACGGGACACTCAATGGCCATATACAAAGACAACATCCCGACAAAGTTGGCATCGAGTCTAATCAAACCCAACTTCGAGGCACGGCGACGTCGTCTAATGCCCCCAATCAAGGTAATAGTACTTTATTTAAATTTAATCCAATTACCGCTAGAAAAGAATTAGCTAAGTTTGTTTGTGGTAAATCTCTTCCTTTTAACTTTGCCGACGACCAAATGTATGAAAATTTCACTCAACTAAGTTTTAATCCCGCTAGTAAAAAAATTTCACGCTCCACCGTAACTCGTGATATTCGAAAAACTACTAGCGAGGCAAAATTAATTTTAGCAAATATGTTTTTAAACTTAGATCATAAAGTTTGTATATGTTAGATGCTTGGAGTGATCATTGGGAAGCAAATTCATATATGGGAATTACTTGTATTTGGATTGATGATTCTTGGACTATACAAAAACGTTTAATTGGTTTTAGAGAGTTTAATATCCCACATACCGCTCAAAATATTTCGCATAAAATTCATACAATTTTATCTCGAATATAATTTAGTACAAAAATTTTTCAATTTCTTTTGATAATGCTAGCTCCAATACAAATTAGTTTAGAATCACTTATTGCAATATGTGAGCCATCTCTTGGTGGTAAATTTTTCATGTTAGGTGTATTTGTCATGTTCTTAATTTATGTGTTCAAGATGGTTTAACTGCTTTTACAAGAAGCATATGCTCCTATTCGTGAAGCAATAATGTATTTAATTAGACATTCGGCTCTAGGTAAAAATGGAAAAGATATTGCATAAAAAATAATATGCATCCAAAAAATTTTCAAAAGATGTGCCAAATCGTTGGAATTCTACTTACAATTTGTTAAATGATAGTTATGAATATCGTATTGCATTATGCAATTTTTATAACGAAGAACAATTACCTGTTTGCTTATTGCAATATCAATGGGATAAGTGCTCTAGTTTAATGGCACTTTTAAAAATCTTTAAAGAGGCAATGAATCTTTGTCCTGGTGTTTATTATCCTACTTCTACACTTGTTGTTGAACATTGTGTTAAAATTGTACTTGTATTCAAGTCTTTAATTAAAGTTCGAGTTATTTAATTGTATAAAAGAAATGAGAGACAAATGGATTAAATATTTCGCCTACATTCCTCCTGGTTTTTAGTTGCTAAACTTTTAGATCCTCAAGTTAGAGAGGAAGGTTTGCTAAAATTACTTTCACTTTACTATAATGCTTTATTTCCTAATCCTATTGCTAATTTTAGTCCTCCAAATCCTAGCGAGTTAGTTCAAAATGCAAAAAATTTATTATCTACTCTTTATCGTGAATATGCATGTAGTTATAGTGGTAGTCTTGATCTTGGTACGGGTTCTTCTTCTCCTGTTCACATTCCTTCTAGTAGTAGTACATCTTCTTTTGGTTTTGCTATTAGGATCTTAGTGAATGGAATGCCTATCAAGAAGATTTATCCCGAAAACGAACAAGGTACCAAAGTAATGCTTATCAAGAACTTGAAAATTATTTAACTACTTGTGAATTGGGAGCTTTAGAACGTGGCTCGGATGGTAATAACAATCTTCTTAAGTGGTGGGCAAAAAGGTCTACAATATTTCCTGTAGTTGCCACGATTGCGAAGGAAATACTAGTCCCCGCCTCAGCAGGTTTGTTGAACAAGCCTTGATGTAGGAGGATACATTACGGATGAACGACGATCTCGATTGACGCCTCAAAATCTTGAAGCCCAAGCATTATTGAATGATTGGGTGAAAGCCGAGTTACGCCAACAAGAACCAAACTATAATGAACAAGAAGACAGTGATACATATGAATCTGGATCTAGCAATGATTCGGTTGACTTGGGTGATTGAACCATCTCCTCTCCTCCGCCTCCACCTCCGCTACATAAGGTAAGTATAAGGTAAGTGAACTACGAGACTTTGATTCCTAAGGTAAGTGATACGTAAAGAACTTAATCCAAATATTTAAAGTTGAAATTCTTAATTTTAACTTTGAATATTTGAATTAAGCTCAAGTCCATTTTATTTTTTTCCTTCCCCAACAAATTTAAAAATGAACTACGACTTTGATTTTGATTCCTAAACTCTAAAGTTACGGATATCAAATACGTAGGCGCTTAATTCAAATATTTAAAATTACAAAATTCAAGTTTAGACTTTATTATCTGAATTTAGCTCATGTCCAATTTTTTCCCCATTTTTTTTTTCAAAATAAAATTTAAAAATTAAAAAAAAAAAAAAAAAAACTGCCGAACCGCCGGTTCGGTTCGAACCGGCTCACGGTTCAAAATCAGAATCGTGAACCGCTATAAGGCGTTGGTTCGGCCCGATTTTTGAAACCGAATCGGCGTTCACGAACGGTGGTTCAAAAACCGGCGGTTTTGAACCGCCGAACACCTCTAGGTGGAAAGGAAACAAAATCCCTACTCGTTTTTGTTGAACAAAAATAAAATAAAAATAAAGAAATAATTAACCCTACCTAAATCTTGAAAATTGCTTCACTTTTTCGTTTGGCTTACCTGCAGCAAGATTATTACCCCTCCTCTTCCTCAGTTTCTCTTCTTCCTAAAAAAAGAACCATTCGTGGAACGGATCTTCTTCCTTTTCCCCATATTATCCTTTTCTCCCCTTTCTCTTCTCAAAATATTTATTACTAAAATATCTTCCTCACGGTGAACTAATCATGTAAGTGACCCTTTTTTTTTTTTTCATTTCTGTTATTTCCTTTTCTTCTCTTCGAATTTCTTGATTTACAGCATTATATATTTTATTTTATTTTACTTCAAATGGTTTTTATGTTGAATTGATTTTTCCCTTCCAGTTTATGTTGAAATTTCAACCAGTTGATAGCTATGGTTATTTACTGTACTCGGTACGAGTTTGTATTTGATTTTTTTTTTTTCTATCATTGAGGAAGAAAGAAATGAAAAGACTTCGTCTAGGGTTTAGGTATGAAAAATTGGTTGAGCTTTGAGGTGTAATAAATTATTTTGAATACAGTATATTGGATGTATTTGTTCTCTAATGGGTTTTTTCTGAAAAAAAAAAAAATTCTTGAAAATCGAAAATGTGTAAAGGTTTCTTACCTTTATTGAGCTCGCTTCTCCTATTCTATATTTTCCAATAACGATACTCTTCACTATTAGAATGATACTTCTCACTGAAATTGTAAAGTATCGTTTCTAATACCGAAAAGTTTCGTGTCAGATATTGAAAACTACCATTGCCGGACCATTGGATACCGGATCTTGTTTTCTCGGAATTCTTATCGACAATTCCTTTTCGGGAATTGGAAAGTTGCTTGTACTCTTTTTTGTCCCTGATATTGTGGCTTCCTCTTGTATATTGTTTTGGTGGGGTTATCCATAAGAATACTCGATTCAGTTTTGACTTGTTTTACGGATTAGCAGCTTAAAGCTTTGGAATGTTTAGGGAAGACGACAAAGACCAGGCACCTGGTAAAAGCCGTAGAACATACTCAAGGTCGGTTTCATGGTCCGAACGTCGGAAATCCACTTGTAACCCACAGTGGAACAGCAAGGCACGGGCTTGTTTGCCACCCCTTCAACCCCTTTCTATAATCCGACCAAATATCGAAGATTGGCCCAAAGCCGGGTCAGACGATCTCGGCATATGGCCCAATCCTCCGACTCCCGGTGCAAAGCCCAAATCTTTAACACCTCGTGAAAGCTCAAATTCAGATAGAGAATTCGAATTTAGGAAAGACAAGCTCGCCTTTTTCGATAAGGAATGCTCGAAAATTCTAGACCATATATATTTGGGAAGCGATGCCATTGCCAAAAACCGTGAAACCCTCCGTCAAAATGGAATAACTCACGTGCTCAACTGTGTTGGCTTTAGTTGCCCCGAATATTTCAAAAACGAGCTTGTGTACAAGACATTGTGGCTTCAAGACTGTCCGTCTGAGGACATTACTAGTATTTTGTACGACACGTTTGATTATTTTGAGGATGTTTGTGAACAAGGTGGGCGTGTCTTTGTCCACTGTTGTCATGGGGTTTCCCGGTCGACTTCTTTGGTTATTGCATATCTTATGTGGAAAAATGGCCAGAGCTTTGATGACGCTTTCGAGTTCGTGAAGAAAGTCCGAGGTGTGACTAATCCAAACGTGGGCTTTGCTTGCCAGCTTCTGCAGTGTCAGAAACGCCTACACGCTCAGCCCGAAAGCCCGAGTTCTATGCTCAGGATGTACCGTATGGCACCTCACTCGCCTTACGACCCTCTTCATCTCGTACCGAAAATGTTATGCGAACCCGGCCCCCACAGGATCGACTCGCGTGGAGCTTTTATTGTTCACGTTCCTTTTGCGTTTTATGTTTGGATTGGAAAGCATTGCTCGTTAGTGATGGCCGAAAATGCAAAGGCAGCTGCTATACAGGTTGTTCGTTATGAAAGAGCTAAAGGCCCGGTTATAACTATTAAAGAAGGTGATGAGACGTTTGAATTCTGGGATGCTTTTAGGTGCAATGAAAACGATTCGGCAGAAAAGGCTAATACATGCCTTGGTCTAAGGAAGCTCGATGAGTACGATTTGGATTTTGAAATCTTTCACAGAGCGCTTTCTGGTGGTGTTGTGCCACCTTTTCCTTTATCAGAAGCGGGACCTGAGACATGCCTTCCTGTCAGAGAGAACGGTTGGAATAGATTTAGTAGAAAAAAGTATGTTAATGGTATCATGAAAGAATTTAATACGTCTTTTACATCAGATTCAGATGAAAAGGATTTGTGTGTTGATGATGTTCCATCATCTTCAAGTAATCCGAGTGAGTCCCCTGGTTCATTTGCTTCATACTTAACCAGCAGCCCATGTTGGACAAGAAATAACCTGACTCGGTCGAAGTCGTTAAATCTGGTGGAATCTTTTTCTTCCCTTTCCATGAGTAGTAGTAAACCTCATCGGGACTCGACGTCGCCGTCAGTGTCACCTTCGAATTCTGATTGTTCGAGTTCATTTACAATTTTGCGCTCGTCGTCTAACCGGTCCGACTTATCGTTTGTATCCGCTCAGTCGTCGTCTTACGTAGCTGAATCTAAAGATACTACTGCTGATACTGTTAGGAATGGTCCCTTAGAGAAAAGCGTCGGTTCTGTAGATGAAGAAACGTCTTCACCTTCACTTACAGAGCGTCGGGGAATGATCTTGCTGCCCTCCATTGACGAGGCATCTCAAATTTCGGAAAACTTGTAATATGAGGACATTCATTTGTGGGATTCTTGATTTAGATGCAGAAGTCGCCGATGTTTTATGTGTATTGGTTTTGGAGACGGAAGGAGGTTTCTGCGTGAAATGCTCGGATTAAAGGTACTCGATTTCATTAAATATCGAAACAGTATTTTGACTGTGATATGTTTTGTGGGCTTGATTTAATTTATCTTATAAAAAAATTAAGTGGTGGTACCATCTTGATATTCTAAAGAAGTTAAGTGGGTGGTATGTAATCTGGCGACTTTTGATATTAGGATGTCGAAAGACCAAAACGCCGACTCCATGGCCATCTTAACGAATGTAAATTGGTTACTGGGAGACTTCGGGATGTATGCATTTACACTTGACAGCTTCTTCTACAGTGTTGTAGATATCATTCTATCATATAGTAATTGTCTGATTGATGCTCATGTAATGTCATTACTCTAGTCACTCTATTTATCGCAATTTATATCATGTAATCGCTTTATTTATAAGAGTTAAATAATTAGATGACTGCGGCCAATCCATCCATACCTTGTGTATTGCTTCTGGGTTCATATTACAGCATAACTCGGGTTCATAGTATAACAACTCTTATTTTATGTGTCGAATATTGTGTTGCAAGCTGCCTTACGAAGGTAACATGAATCAAACTTCGAAACCCGAGTTTCAAAGTTTAAAAAAGGTAACATGAAATTAAAAAAAAAAAAAATATTCATTCTCCTTTTTTTTTTCTCTCCCCTCGTTTTTTTTCCTTTTATGTTATTTATGTAACGATCATTGACGGTTTCAAAGTTTGATTCATGTTAGCCGACCCTAAATCATTTTGGGACTTAGGCCCTGTTCTTTTGGACTTATTTTTCAGTTTTTTAGTTTAGTTCAGTTCAGGTCCATTCGATTCGATTGGGCCAGTCCATTCAGTTTAGTTCCATTCATTGATCGATTCAATTCACCGATTTTTCTTCTTCTTATTATTATTATTATTATTAATCTTAATTATTATTATTGTTATTATTACTAATAATATTACTATTATTTTTGTTGTTGTTGATTACTATTATTATTATTATTTACCATTATTATTATTTACCCTTAATATATATTTGATTCATTTGATTCGATTCGATTCAGATCCATTCGGTTGATACCAATTCACCAAATTCGAATTAATTGGTCGATTCATTCAATTGAAAAGCAGGCTTAGATGTTGTTGTTGGTGCCTTACGAAATTTGTGTTGGACTGGAGCCTGTGTGGATAAGCCATCAATGTGATGTCCATATTGGGCTTATCCAAGCTTACCGGGTTATGCTCTTTGCTCATCCCGAAAGACCTCATTCATATCGATAGGGTACTTATAAACGTCATGATCTTATCTATGCCTAATCGGTATGGAACTTTGATTGCCACCTCAATCAACATTCTTTCTGAAATAGAGTTGCAACGGGGACTCCGAACTATTTGGGCCCGTTCAGCATTTACGCGAGAAGACCCAGCCAACTTTCCGATTAAGTATGGGGGCATTGGGTCTGATACCATTATTGGAATTCTTGAGTCGTGGTATGAATGGTCATAAATTCCATAATATTGGTGCTGTTGGGCCAAAAGATCAGGGGTGACTTTGCTTGAACAATGCCACATGTACACTTTTGTACACACTTGGACTAACTAATAACATATGGCAAAGTGCATTTTTTATTTTTGTATAACTTGTCTACATATTATCCATTACTTTTACTTTTCCATTCATAATTGGTTAGTGTATATACATGTGTAAAAAAATACTCCCTCCGTCACGATAAGCTTGGCACGCCTAACTTTTTTCTGGTCAATTTTTTTTTTTAATTTTTAACCACAAATTTATCAATATATATAGTTATGATGTGACATTAATAGAAATAGATTTAATATCATGAAATGAATTTTTCAAAATATTATGATTTCATAATTTTTATATTTGTAAAATTCTAAATAATTATGATCAAAGTGTTAGTATGATCAGAACATAATTCTAAATAATTTTAGTCATTTTAACGAATGTATAATTCGTTTTAAATCATTTATTTTCACTTTTTTCAATCAACTAATGTTGTAATTTATATAAAAACAAAATTTAAATTTAAAGAATATTGTATAAATATTAAGATTTTACTTTCCCGAGCCCATACATACAAAATGTGACAAGTGACGATCACACGTTATTAATGCTATGTTGTCCATTTTTTCCGACAATAACTTGTCTCCATATTCACATTCTTAAAAACAATTGCCACCAAAAAAGAAAAAAAACATTTATCGTGTGTTTATAAACTTAAATAAATAAATCAAGCGTGATGATATATTTCAATTTGTTTTGCATGGGATATGTATGTGTGTGTGTGTGAAAATTGTGGATGTAAATACATGTGCGACTTAATCCCAAAATAATTTGGGTCAGCTATACTATAATGAATCTGTTATGATATAACACGAAAGTGACGTTTCAATTACCCCTTTATTTTTATATAGTGTAAATGACTATTATGCCCCTGATGTAAATATATAATTACGATCGCTTATCTCAAGCTTTTCCTATAAATAGACTTGATTATTAATTTAAAATCACACTTGAGAATCATTCTCTAATTTCTCTCTCTATTCTCTCTCTATAATATTTCGATTTTATAACACGTTATCAGCACGACTCTAGCCATTTGAGTAATATGATGAGAGTATGTTCTACATTTGCATCTTATAGATGATCCTCTGTATCAGAAATCTAATTATTACAACAAATCTCACAACTCCTCTACAAGAAATTCTTGATCTAAATTTCAAAAATCTTCCATTATTTTGATCCAACATACCTACTAGCTTCACACATCAATTATGAAACTAAACCATGGCTATCACTTGTTTGCCGCACAGATTTGTGTTTTCACAAAACTCAGGAAATCATCAAATATGAATATGATGACGAAACCAACCCTTATATAAATCTTTTCTTCCTGAAAAAAAAAAAAATGTTATGAATAGAACCAACCCATTTTCATCCGCTCGAAAAGCCCAACAAAAAAACCCAATCGGGCCCAACGATAAACAGAGTGAAGAGTCTCTTGGACCCGCCGCCATTAATTATCGCTCTGTGCTGCAGGAAGATGAGTATCAGAGGCTGCCTAATTCCACCATCCACGATCTACTTGAGAAGCTCGAGAGGAGCCTTGTCGTCGTTGTGGTGACACCGTGCTACGGTGGAGGATTTTTTATGGCGGCACCGGAGGTGTTGTCCGGCGACAATTGTTTGCATCTACGAGGTACGGTTGTGTGTCTATGTTTGAAAAAATAAACAAAAAAAAAAAAAAAGATGTTGATAGAGGAATAAAAAAAATAAAAAAAAATACAGACTAACAGAGATGGAAGAAACAAATAAAAGAAAAGAGAAAGAGAGGTTGAAAATAAAGAAAAGAAAAAGGAAAGAGAACCATCTAAAAAGAAAAGAACCAAAACAAAAGTTGTGAACAAAAGGAGAGAGAAATGTTTTAAAAAAAAAAAATTGAGTCACGGGAGGCAATTGATTGAGTCAACCAAACGAAAATTAATAAAATAATAAAAGAATAAAATATTCTTTTAATTTATTAAATTAAACATTCGTTTTTCTTACATATAAGATACATATGCTATCAGAATTGATTTTTCTTGATACCATCGTGATCCATTTTACGAGAGCTTCAATTTGACATTAATATTGATATGGGAATTAACTCTTTTCATATATGTCATTATTAAATTTATTACAACGTACGAATTAATATCCAACCCCGGAAACCGCAAAGATTTATGAATACATACTCTTACGCGTGCTATTAACGGCAGTCGATATTTCGACCTATATCTTGACAATGACTATTTTGTGGAATTGATTGGACGATCCTGCTCTGGTAGAAGCAGTTAATTATTTTCCAGTTTAAATTATGTCTCTTACTTATCTCAAAGTGGTGGTTTAAAACCACATATTTATTGAGTTTATTTTATATAATTATAACACCTCCCATGTGATGAGTTCAATTATCACAAAACGGATGGTTTTACATGTACGCAATTTATATATTATATATCACCATCGTGGTTGGTTATACCATATGAATGGTTCATAAATCCTGCTCTCGAAGAAGAAGCAGTTGATAAAAATAAATCCTACTCTGGAGAAGTAGTTGATCGATTATTTAAATCCTGCTCTGAAGAAGCAGTTGAAGGAAATAAATCCTACTCTGAAGAAGTAGTTGATCAATGATCCTGCTCTCGAAGAAGCAGTTGATGGATATAATATCCGATCTCCATGATTAAACACGAATGGAGAAAATTGAGCAAGTGATACCATAAGCTATCACCGATTAATTAAAGAAAATCCCATGCAAACTGCATGATGGGATCATTTGACAAGTGATATAGAAAACTATCACTAGAAAATAATTGCTCAATAAATCTCATGTTGATTATATCACATGGTGGAATCATTGAAACCATATTGATTGAAAATATTCATGGGAAAATATATATCACATATTTATGAAAATATTGTATTTGCATAAAAGCAAAAGATGATCTTATTATTGCTGAAGAAGCACACAGTAGTCGAAGTGAAAATATCGAAACTAGCTGAAAGACAGTAAACACTCGACAATATGAAACGCGAAAAAGAAAATACATATGAAACCCATAAAAAGAAAAAGGGTGCGTCTCGAGAGTATAAAACTCCGTAACTCTGCCACCCCCTGGCATAAGGGTTTATAATGAAAAATCTAAATGATCTAAACTTCTTTTCCGTTTGGCGCCAATAGTCTGTGGCTGATGAGCTTTGACTTCCAAATTCTTAACTGAAATATATGCCTGAAACTTTATAAGTAGATCAAAGAATGTTGTCAACACATATTATTATATCTCGTGATGGCTGAGATATAAACTTGTGATCTACTCCTTGATCCAGAAAGGCAAGCAAATCGCTGAAGAAATTATTAATATTCAACAAACCTATAGGTTTGGTATGGAAGTCCCGCTCAGCCCATGACGTGATGTTGAATATCTCATTGAGTGTGCCATAGCCACCTGGAAGAACAATAAAGGCATCACTATTATTCACCACATACATCAAACTATCATGAACAGACTGTGCTTGAAGCATCAACCCAGTTGAACCTCCTATACTACTGGTTCTGACTGTGGGAAAGTGTAAGACACTTGTTACACTTATTCTCCCATTTTGTGCAGCCTCTAAAAGATAACCCAAAAATCTATAATTACTCTCACCATACAATATATCGATTTTGTGTTTTCCTAATTCTTTTACGAATTGATATGCCATATCTATATGCTGGATATGACCTATCAATTTGGATCCACCTAAAATACATATAGTTTTAATTGGATGAGATCTAGAGGATTCTGAGAACTCCATTTTTCTACACTAGACTTTCAAAATATTTTTATGAGAGATACATTTTCTGATTTGTGGATCCCAAATTTAAAGAGCAAACTTCTTACTAAATGACAAATGACGTTACCGATCGGCGGCTGAGAAATTTAAATATTGGAAAACAATATTCATCAATTTGCATTATTTTTTCTATTACTTTATACCAACTTTGATAGAACGGACTTACAAACTTGATCTTTTGAGATTAATTTTTCATGACTATAACGTTTCCGTTCATCCTTGAATTGCATCCACAAAGCCATTAATTCACGATGAATGTATCCACTGGGATGTGCATCAAGAATCTGTTGAATATCATGATCCATAGATTCCTTACTCAATCCATCCTTGATAAATGCTATTTTATATTCTCGATTTTTGGATACAAACCCCACATATTTGCATCGTGTGTCACATGTCCACCGAGCACATTTATAGCACCCACCTAATCTTTTTGCTCTCCGTTTCTTTGCAAAACTGCTTTTACCTGTACCTGTCATGTACTTAAATGAATTTGAAAATTCGCCAGACAGTCAAACTTATGCTTCGATCAACCATCGAATATCTTCAGGGATGCCATTTCTCATTAGCACCCTTAATCATTCGAGTCGAGCTCGATAAATTATTTTTATGATATTCACTGGAAGAGATGAATAATAGTTACGAAGATTCGAAAGCATTGAATCCATTATGATATTCAGAACCTCGGTATGGATGAATTTTGTGAATACAATGATAATCTATTTATAGATTGGAATACGCGTATGAGATTTGACTCCGCATCATGAAGCGTATGAACTACGGCTCTCTATATTTGAATAATGAACATAATATGACATGTGGGAGCAACGACTCCATGTTGATAATGATGTGCAAAATGGCACCGAAAGATGATGTGATGTGCCGGTAAAATATCTATATGGTGATATAGACACATCGTCTTCAAATATTTGTTCTCGATTAATATCACTACTAGCCAATATTGGGAATGAATCCCTAATTAATTTGGAATATATTAAGGGGGAGTATGGGCACACTTCCTCTACATGTGAACTACTAGATATTATGGATCCACTAGATAGTCACATGTTTATATGACTCGTAATCAGAAATTTACGAGATTATTTGCTCACGGTTTGAGCATATATTCCATATCAAATTGAGCTAGTAATATATCCCAAATAAACTTGAATAGATCCCAGAAAGGATCAAGATATGCGCATACAAGTGGGATATCAATTGGCATACTATTTGAAGTCCTCCAGCCAATATCGAGAACATAATATATAAACTCTCATGATTGAAGATGAATACTGAGACACTGGCATATGAGTTTGGTGCTCAAGAAATCTCTTAGCATGAGGGGGAGTATTGATAGTTGGAAATATATGAAATGCATCACACTATATCCTCACAATTGAAATATGAACTTGAAGTTCAAAGATGCATGACAGATTATTAATCTTTGATACCAACTACAACTGCTTTGATAAATACATAATAATTCCCCGAATATGAATCAAAGCAAATGATAAAAGGAGGCATATACTTTTGAGAAGTATATAGACATAACCACAATGTGTAATCCCAATGGGTGATTAATAATGAGATATCTCGGCAAGTTATGTTGCCATGGGAAAATAAAAGTGTCGACACAATATAGCGCTATGAATGAAATGAGGATATCAATGATTGGAAAGAGGATATCGATAAATGATATGAGGATATCCATGACTGTGAAATATGAATATTGGAAATAAGGATATTAAAATCCATGATTTGTGAAAATGAGGATATTGAAATCCATCAAAATTGAAATATATGCCCTTATAATAAAATGAAATATATGGGCTTACTGAAAGTGACTCGTAAGGAGATTTTGAACATATTATCAGTACGTGCAGTCACTCAAAATAAAGCGCTGTGAACGAAAATTATCTGTTGTACTCTTTTTCTTGACTGAGGTTTTATCCCACTGGGTTTTCCCAGCAAGGTTTTTAACGATGCAGCTTAATCACAACTAATATGAAATTTCCAAAAGAAATTTGGAATATATTGCAAAGAATATGAGTTCGATATTATAAACTGCACTGAAGATGATATTCAGAGGATTATTGAAATGTCTGGGGCATATTTATAAAATACGCGTTGTACTCTTTTTCGCTTGACTGAGGTTTTGTCCCATTGGGTTTTCCTAGCAAGGTTTTTAACGAGGCAACTGGATTGACGTATTAGTATGAATAATGTACTCTTTTTCCTTCATTAGGATTTTTCCCATTGGGTTTTTCCTAATAAGGTTTTAACGAGGCATATTCATGGCATAATGAGGAACACTACAAAGATCAAGATTATTCCTCAAGGCTTGAAAATAGAAGGAGTTGTTGTACTCTTTTTCCTTCGATCAAGTTTTTCCCATTGGGTTTTCTTGACAAGGTTTTAATGAGGCAACACGTGGATATTCCAACAATGAATGATATACATGACAGATTCACTCAGTTTTTGTCCCACGAGGTTTTACTGAGACGGCACAAGAATACTCATACAAGAACTATCAAGATAAGGGGGAGCAAATTTACGAGATTACAGATTGCTGAAATTTTTATCCAACAGAACTTTCCTACCAACATTATGATGCAACATGATATGATTGTCACAAGCTCCAATACAAACAGTTCGAGAGTTTTTCTCCCATTGGGTTTTTCTTCAAACTAGTTCAGTAGATATTTATGTAAATAGTCATTCAAGGGGGAGTGTTATGATATAACACGAAAGTGACGTTTCAATTACCCTTTTGTTTTTATATAGTGTGAATGACTATTATGCCCATGATGTAAATATGTAATTACGATTGTGCCATCTGAAGTTTTCCTATAAATAGGACTTCAGTTATTAATGAAAATCACACCTGAAAATCATTCTCTAATTTCTCTCTCTATTCTCTCTCTATAATATTTCAATTTTATAACAGAATCAAAGATTAAAACCGTCAATGACTAAAAATCAATTAATAGCTAAAACTGAATACCGCATAAAAAAAATCAAATTGACTCAAAAAAAAAACATTTGGATACTAAAAATGATAGTAAAGATCAGTGAAAAAAATTTGAAAAGCATGAAATAACACAAAATTGATTATTATTATTATTATTATTAATAAATAATAATAATAATAATAATAATAATCAAACTCCACCATCCACCCGTATATTATCCCTCCACACCATCCTCTCCCACGCCATATTTTTTCCAATCCCAAGAAACCTATATAATTTGCGATCACATTTATCACATTTTCTTGAATCTTCATCTACCTTTTACAATCTTATCCGTTTCTCAATCTTCAGGCCTCTCACTGGGACATCATGGCCAAATCTATATCTATCTCAACTGATTCTCCAATGGAACCATTCCTTTACAAATGTTTTAATTTAAATTTGTAATAGTAATGCCATCCTTCTTAGATCGTGATATGTGCGTAGAACCACTCTATTTTTAAATCAAATGAAATTACATTATTAGCTTCCCAAAGATAGAGACGACTATCCGCAACACAAACGACGCAGAAACAAATGTCCCGACAACAAGGCAAAACCGGACAACCGATCGCTTCGTCTTTCTGCTCAAGAAACCCATGTAATGCACCAAAGCCGCTTCCATTATCGACTCACCATCAAGAAAAAATACCTAACCAATTTCACACGTGCACACAATACAATAACCACATCAGTGAATTTTAACTATCAAACAGTTATGACGACATTATAGAGAGAGTATCCGAGTCAACTCGGGGTCGCAAGTAGTTTAGGCAGAAAATGGTATTATGACTTACCGGCATGCTGTTCAGAAGAGCAATCACCATGGAGACATGGAAGGCACACGTAAGAAGCTTCTCCAACTGATCCGGGAGATGAGCGATGAAATTAATTAACAGGCGAGGCTGGTAAGACGTCAGATGGATCGAATGCGAAATCGAGCTCAGATCGCCGACAAAGACGAAAGTCTGAAGGCAGCTTGCTTCCGTGCTCATTGGACGGTTGCCGTCTGAAAAGGAACTTCTTCGGCGGTGGAGGCATTCTAGACTAGAATATGTTATCTCGACCCATCCTACACCTGGTGGTTGCAGTGGCGTCAAGCACAATTCTTCCTGTGTCCCATAAACGTCGTAGATCATTGTCATGATGAAGGTAGAGGGTCCAGATCAGCTGTGCCAAATTTGCTGTGCCATTTCATGTACAACCAATAGAAAATTGCCATGTGTAATAAAAGGGCGCATTTGTGTGCGGCATCCTGACGGTCTGCGGCAGTCTAGACCATTTTTTTAAGTGAAAAAAAAAAAAATTAAAAACACTAAAAAAACTAAAAAAAATTAAAAATTATTAAAAACTAGAGAATCCAAAAAGAAAAAAGGAAAAAAAAGAAAAATCATAACTAGAAAAAGTTGGAACAGAATGAAAAACTACAAAAAAATCCCAACAAATAACCTAAAAAACTAAAAATTCTTAAAACCTAAAAACTAGAAAATCCTACGAAAAAACTAGAACTAAAAAACTGAAAAAAGAAAAAAAAAACTAGAATTTCGACTCCTTAAGGAACACAGTCCGTATGACAATGTTACACAAGTTTCTGCCGTAAATAAACAATGACATGCCGGTGGAACAATAACTAACTATTCACAGTCCGACTAACTATCTATTCACATGGAAATTTTGCATTCGGAGGGACAAGAAATGGACCGAAATTTTGGGACAAATGATCTCAACCCTGATATCATATCCCTCAACAATATTAATATTGTATATATGGCAAAATACATTGACATTACAATAGGAAATACATTGACATTACAATAGGGGATATCTCCAACGGTAACAATGTTGATGGTGTAAATGTGGCAAATTATTATTAGTTTTAGGAAAAAATAAATGGAAAGAATTATAGTGATAGGTCGCAATAATGGTAGATATTAATGGCATTGTCAAGAGATGACATTGGTCTTGACCATAGTTGTTAAAGGCGAAAGGCGCACCAAGGCGATTCGGGCTCCCATCGCCAGAGGCGCAAGGCGCAAGGCGAGGCGCGCGTCTGAGAGATGTGAGGCGCATAAAAACTAAAAAATAAATTAAATTGAATTATAAAATTTATAAGAACATAGTCACAAGAAAATATAACTATCCATAAAAAACTTGATAATTAATAAAATTGAAGTGTCAATACAACCAAATAACTTTTAAAATATTCTGAAAAATAAAGAAAAAAAACAAAAAAGAAGTCCTACTGCCGAGGCGCGCCTGAGGCGCACCGAGGCGCACCAAGGCGCAGCAAAAAGGCGCACCAAGGCGCGCGCCTGGCTGAGGTCGCCCGCCTGGAGGCTTAAAAGGCGACCAGCCTTTTTTTCTGCGCGCCTTGCGCCTGAGGCGCGCCTTTAACAACTATGGTCTTGACAATGTCAAGCACTTAATGTGCCACATATAAATTTTTTTGCCATTTGTCAAAAGACAATCTTCACATTGTTTCCACTGGAAATGCTCTGAAGGTAGATTAATGTCGGAAATTTCGATGACATCATGTTAAAGAGAGCTTACCTCTGAACAAAGGCAGCCACTATTATTCCTTGGAGCTTCCACACTATTGTAAGCACATCTTCTGAGCTTCACAACATCCTTAGCATTCAAACAGTGAATTTCTCTTTTCTGATTATAGTTCTGTTTCCCACCATGATTATTATCCAGACAAGCAACCGACGCAAATGCAGTAAGTTCATTTGGACAGTACGTTTGATGCCCTTCATACTGAACGTCTCTGCTCTCTTCAGCTAATGAATGAGGAACACAATAACTCTTCCGTATATTTGTTCTCTCACTCGATCGACCACCGGAGGCGAGCAAAGGGGTCGTCTGCTCGGTCAACACATTAACTATCCGCTTCCACTCTTCGGTTGTATGGATATGGTAATCATCGATAGAGAGTATAACATCATTCGGCGATAGGTAACCAGATAAGGGCGAAACGGGATGCACATCCAGAACCTGCAGCAGAGCGGCACGTCGTTTCAGTTTAACAAAAAGCGAGACTTTGGAACGTTAAGAGTGTTTCTTAACAAACACATTTGGCTCTAATATGCTCGAGTTCTACACCATGGGGCTTTCACCGTGTATGTAGAATGGACTTAAGATGAACGGAAGAAGGAACAGAGCCAAGACGCACACGCCGCAAAACTGCAGAGAGAGAGAGAGAGAGAATGACAGCCAAGTTTCAGCATCAGGAAATGCCTATTCGCACTATAGCAATTTTATGGAAACAGAGGAAGTATATGCATTTTAAAAAAATGCGTATGCGTGTTTATGCCTATATTTTTACAACATCATCATTATCGTCGGCACCTTAATCCCAACTATGTTGGGGTCGGCGGCATGAAGGTTATAGTTTCAATTAATGGTCATAATTAGGTAACACTATAAAATCATGCAGAAAGCAATGCATCATAGTTTTAACTTTTACGTTGTATGTTTTCCTTTCGCAACCTTCATATGAAGGAGTAATGAGATGAAATTCCAAAATCGTTGTCATCATGGTTTTTTCCACTTGCATGAAAAATATCATGAGACGTGATATAATTGCTATAGTCATGTCCCACTAGAGAATTGATATTGTAAAATGAACATATACATCGTGGAGCATGACTGATACTTCTATAATGTAAACATAATCCTCCCCCCCCCCCCCCCCCGGCCGAGAAAGTAATAATAATAACTCCACGCACGCCCCCTTCCTCGGATTCCGGGCTCTGCCACGGCCTATTAGCTCTACCATACATACTGTACTGCTATCAAAATGGCATGTGCACTTACCACTGCATTGTGCCAAATACCGGCACAATATATACGGAGAGAAGCCAAACTAGGCAATGCCTGCAACACTGCGTGGTTGAAAGCCACTAAAGCTCCTGGGAACAACACGGCAAGAAAGAAAGCAACATACTCCATTTGGACGCCCTCACTGCACCCAAGATATATTGCATCCGCAGTAAAATCATTGTGAGATAGGTCCTCTCACATTTTTCCGTAGCTGCACGAGTTAATGATAACAGGACTAGTTTGAACATTAGATCATGTATATAACTGCATTGCCAGCATCAAAGTACTGAACGAATGTGTAGAAATTTCCGTTTAAAAAGATCATCCTTCAAAGTTGTGATTCACATATGGACATTTCAAAACTATTTCGGTTCTCTACAAGACATCAGTTACTAGCGTCATGTTCTATTCTTACACGATTTTATGCGGTATCAGGGGGACATTAAGAGGAGGAAGAGGAATCACAACCTTGCTGCTGCAAGAGCATGGCCAAACTCATGCACAATTACACATACGACCGTAGATAAGCACAAGTACGCCAGGGTGGAAGGTGAGGTGTTCATTCCATTGATCTGCATATGAGCAAGTAAGAGTGCAACCCAGAAAAAAAAAACTATAGAAATGGAGCAATGATTCGTCAGGATGAAATAGTTACTAGTGATCTCCAAAACCAATCAAATGTAAATAGAGCCACTCTTTTCGAATAACCATACCTCTCTAAACTACTTTTTTTAACCTCACTAGTTGGGTCGAGCAGATTGCAGTCAAAAGAAACCACAAAACAAAGATAGTTTCATACAACTGATCATGCACGACCTTCTAGGATACAGCATAAAGCTATATGAAGAGACAAAGTTAACACCAAACTTACCCATCTAGGCATATCGCAACTAAAGTGAATACACTCCAATGAAGCATCTGATTAAGGTTCCTACGTCTAGATGTAGTACAAAATATTAAGGTAGAGACATTTTACTAACCAAAAGGGGAAGGGCAAACAAGGAGTCACCAGATCGTGCATTTTCTTCATATGCAAGGGGTGTTTTTGCCAATTCATTCAGAATAATCTGAAAGTATCAGAAAAGATCATCACAGGCAAAAAAAAATGGCAGAAGATAGTTAACAATTGACCAAAAGTAATGTTTATTAGTTTGAGATACACACGAGAGAGAGAGAGAGAGAGAATGCTGATAATCTACCGACCACTGTAACTCCAACGAGGGCAGACAAGCTAAATCCAATTCCTATGGAGAACCAGACTTTCAAGTACCTGCAAAAAAATTCCCAAGAAAACAAAAATTAAACCAAAAACTTAAAAAAAAAAAAAAGGAGAAGAAAGGTAGAAGGGAACGGGGAGAAAAGGGCACAACCTAGAGTGCCTGCGACCGAAACGAAACAAGGGTTCGTTGAAGGCTATAAACTTGACATCGCAATACCTATAGAATTCGCGAGATTATAATGATACAGAGGCCAGCGGCTGAACTTTAGCTATTTGAATTCAACCAATAAAATATCCTTTACCAGCAAGAGACGGAACGGGAGAGTTGCCTGGCGTGGCGGAGAGGCAGGAGCGTTCGTCTGCCCCCTTGCCTACTCTCCATCATCTGGAGCACACCCTATTGTCGCATTTTCTGGAAACTGACGGCGCCTTCACATAAGAAACTCGAACAATGCACGGTCATTTTTTGAAGTAAACATCTAAATAGAAATATACGACGGCGTGAGATAATGTGGTAAGAGTCTCAGGCCTACCTATAAAACATTCAGACTGAGAGATGTTATGCAAGTTTTTTTCTCTAAAAAAAAAAAAAAAAAAAAAAGTGGGGGGGGAGGAGAGAGAGAGAGTCACGAGTAGGGATGCCAAATCGTGCGGGTCGGGTCGTTATCGGGTTGACCTGATAACAACCCGACCTGTTAAGGTCAAACCCGAACACGACCTGATAAGGATTCCCTAAACCCGAACACGAACTCGACCTGATAAGATCAAACCCGAACACGACCCGGATACGACACGAACACGATAAAAACACGATTGGATTCGTGTTGACCCGACACGATAGCAACACGATAACGACACGACACGTTAAAAACCTGTTTCAACGCGACAACAACCTGATAACTTATAAATACTATCAAAAATTTGATACAAACAATAAGAATTATAAACCTTAACTAAGAGTGTAAAAGAAATAAATTATTAAAAAATTATTTATTAAATATTTATTTTTTTAATAAATATTTATTAAAAAATAAATTATAACGGGTTACTTGAACTCAACCCGAACACAACCCGAACCCGACTCGAAATTATCGTGTCCTTATCGGGTCAACCTGATAAGAACCAGAATCCAATAAGACTTGACACTGACCCATTAATTTCGTGTCGGTCCGTGTCGTGTTTTCGTGTCGTGTCGAAAATTGTCAGCCCTATTCACGAGTACAATTTGTAAAGAGCATAGCATCTCTCATCCATGAACAATATCGAACAGATACGGTATTGGAAGTTTTAGGAAATAAAAAGAATCGACTGTTAAAAAAAAAAATCGACTGTAAGTATTATCTTAAGGGGCAGTCATATGCAGGGGGTGTTTATAATCCGATACCCAGATTTTCGGGTACTCAAATTTATGAGTATTCAGTTATGCGGGTAATGAAAAATTCGGTCTGTGACTCGAGCCGAAAAAGTCGGGTATCCGCTTTTCGGGTACCCTTTTTCTCGGATCGGGTCATAGGATACTCGGCCCAAAATTTAATACCACTAATTTAAAATTTTCTATAAATAACTTGTAATTTTAATATAAATTTTATTACATATTAATTTCACAAGTATTAAATACATTGTAAATATTTTCTGTACGATAAGTAAATCTTAAAACTAACTAAAAAATTTTATGTGTATCATTTCTTTTTTATTATATAACCATGCTTAATTCAATATTCAATTATATGTATGAGAGAATATATTATTTCTTATTTAACGATTTTATCTTCTTGTAAATTTCCAAACTAGTGAGATTAAATATCATTATTGAAAATATATTAACATGAATTTGTTATAAAACTGAAATATTATAGAGAGAATTTAAAGAGAAAATAGAGAGAATGATTCTCAAGTGTATCTTTCATTAATAACTGAAGTCCTATTTATATGAAAACTTTAGATGGCACAATCGTAATTACATAATTACATCAGGGCATAATAGTCATTCACATATTATAATACATTATCTTGTTACGCATTACGAGAAGTGATATACTTCAACAATTCTTAACACTCCCCCTTGAATGACTATTTACATAAATATCTGCCGAACTAGTTTGAAGAAAAATCCAATGGGAGAAAAACTCTCAAACTTTTTGTATCGAAGCGTGTGACAATCATATCACGTTGCATTATAACGTTGGTAGGAAACCTCTGTTAGATAAAACTTCAGCAATCTGTAATCTCGTAAATTTGCTCCCCCTTATCTTGATAGTTCTTGTATGAGTATTCTTGTGCCTCAAGAAACCTCGTGGGACAAAAACCGAGTGAATCACATGTATATCATTCGTTGTTGGAGTATCCACGTCGCCTCATTAAAACCTTGTCAAGAAAACCTGTGGAAAAACTTGATCGAAGGAAAAAGAGTACAACTACTCCTTCTGTTTTCAAATCTTTGAGGAATAATCTTGATCTTTATAATTTTTCTCATTATGCTATGAATATGCCTCGTTAAAATCTTATTAGGAAAAACTCAATGGGAAAAATCTTAACGAAGGAAAAAGAGTACATTATTCATACTAATACGCCATTCGTGTTGCCTCATTAAAAACTCATAGGAAACCTAATGGAAAACCTCACCAAGGAAAAAGAGTGCAACGCATATTTTATAAATATGTCCCAAGCATTTCAATAATCCTCCAAGGATTAGTACGAGTATCGTATTCAGTGCAATTTGTAATCCTGCACTCGTATTCTTTGCAGTACATTTCAAATCTCTTTGGAGATTCCATATTAGCTGTGATTAAGCTGCCTCGTTAAAAACCTTGCTAGGAAAACCCAGTGGGATAAAATCTCAGTCAAGGAAAAGAGTACAGCATACAATTCTCTTTCACAACACCTTATTTTGAGGATCGACGACCGATAATATGTTTAAAATCTCTTCAGGAGTTACTTTTAGTAAGCACATATGTTTCATTTTATTATAAGGGCATATATTTCAACTTTGATGGATTTTAATATCCTCATTCCACTATCCATATTTCACAATCATGGATTGCAATATCCTCATTTCATTCATAGCGCTGTATTGTGTCGACAATTTCAACATTTATTCCCTGTAGCAACATAACTTGCCGAGATATCTCATTATCTTCCTTTATGGTTATGTCTATATACTTCAAAAGTATATGCCTCCTTTTATCATTTACTTTGATTTATATTCGGGAAATTATTATGTGTTTATCAAAGCAGTTGTAGTTGGTACCAAAGATTAATAATTTATCATGCATCTTTGAACTTCAAGTTTATATAGTTGTGAGGATATAGTGTGATGCATTTCATATATTTCCAACTACTAATACTCCCCCTCATGCTAAGAGATTTCTTGAGCACCAAACTCATATGTCAGTACCTCAGTATTCATCTTCAGTCATGGGGGTTTGTATATTATGTTCTCGATATTTGCAGGAGGACTTCGAATAGTATGCCAATTAATATCCCACTTGTATGCGCATATCCTGATCCTTTTTGTGATCTATTCAAGTTTATTTGGGATATATTACTAGCTTAATCTGATATGGAATATATGCTCCAACCATGAGCAATCATCTCGTAAATTTTCGATTACGAGTCATATACACATGTGACTATCTAGTGGATCCATAATATCTAGTAGTTCACATATAGAGGAAGTGGGCCCATACTCCCCCTTAATATATTCCAAATTTATTAGGAATTCATTCCCAATATTGGCTAGTATTGATATTAATCGAGAACAAATATTTGGAGACATGATGTGTCTATATCATCATATAGATATTTTACGGACATATCACATCATCTTTCGGTGCCATTATTGCACATCATTATCAACATGGAGTCACCGCTCCCACATGTCATATGAACTGTAGTTCATACGCTTCGGGATATGAACTATTGAAATGCGGAGTCAAATCTCATACGCGTAATTTCAATCTATAAATAGATTAGCATTGTATTCACAATCACCCATATCGAGGGTTTGATTATCATAATGGATTCAATGCTTTCTAGTCTTCACAAATATTACCCGTGAATATCATAAAAAGAATTTATCGAGCTCGACTCGAAAGATATTCGATGGTTGATCGAAGCACAAGTTCGATTATCTGGCGAATTTTCAAATTCATTTAAGTACATGCCAGGTACAGGTAGGAGTAATTTTGCAAAGAAACGAAGAGCAAAAAGATTATGTGGATGCCATAAATATGTTCGGTGGACATGTGACACACAGTGCAAATTGGTGGGGTTTGTATCCAAAAATCGAGAAGATAAAATCGCATTTATCAAGGATGGATTGACTAAGGAATCTATGGATCACGATATCCAACAGATTCTTGATACATATCCAGTGGATACGTTCATCATGAACTATTGACTCTGTGGACACAATTTAAGGATGAACTGGAATGCTATAGTCATGAAAAATTAGTCTCAAAAGATCCAGTTTGTAAGTCCGTTCCGTCAAAGTTGGTATAAGGTAAATAGCAAAATAATGCAAGTTGATGAATATTGTTCTCCAATATTTAAATCTCACAGTTGCTGATAGATAACGTCATTTTCATTGAAAAATATCATATCTTTCGCTTTCTTCTGCAATTTTGTCAAAAAAAAGTAGTAAAAGCAGTGACTTATCTGCTGCTCATTTTTCAATGAAAATATTGAAGTCATTTATCTTCTAGTAAGGAGTTTGTTCTTTAAATTTGGGATCCACAAATCAGGAATTGTATATCTCATAAAAGTACTTTAAAAATATAGTGTAGAGAGACGGAGTTCTTAGATCTCATCCGATGAAAACCATATGTATTTTAGGTGGATCCAAACTTATAGGTCATATCCAGCATATAGATATGTCGTATCAATTCGTAAAAGAATTAGAAAAACACAAAATCGATATATTATATGGTGTGAGTAATCATAGATTTTCGGGTTGCCTTTTAGAGGCTGCACAAAATGGGAAAATAAGAATAAGAAGTGCCTTACACTCTCCCACAGTTAGAACCAGTGGTATAGGAGGTTCAATTGAGTTGATGCTTCAAGCACAGTCTGTGCATGATGGTATGATATATATGGTGAATAATAGTGATGCCTTTATTGTACTTCCAGATGGCTATGTCACACTCAATGAGATATTCAATATCACGTCATGGGCTGAGCGGGACTTCCATACCAAACATATTTGCTGAATATTAATAATTTATTCAGCAATTTGCTTGTCTTTCTGAATCAAGGAGTAGACCACAAGTTTATCTCTCAACCATCAAGAGATATTCTTATATGTGCCGACACATTTGTTGATCTACTTATAAAGTTTCAAGCAAATATTACAATTAAGAATTTGGAAGTCAAAACCCATCAGCCACAAACTATTGACGCCAAACGAAAAATAAGTTTAGATCCTCTAGATATTTCATTATGAACCCTAATGCCAGGGGGTGGCAGAGTTACAGAGTTTTATACTCTCGAGACGCACCCCTTTTTATGGGTTTCATATGTATTCTTTTCGCATATTGTCGAGTGTTTATTACATTTTTGGCTAGTTTCAATATTTTCCACTTCGACTGTTTTGTGCTTTTTCCAGCAACAATAATATCATCTTTTTGCCTCTATGCAAATACATTATTCTCACGAATATGTAATATATGCTTCTCTATTATTCATCACATACATAAATATGATTTCAATGATCTCATCTTGTGATATAATCAATATGGGATTTATTGAGCAATTACTTTTTGGTGATAGTTTTTCATATCACTTGTCAGATGATCCAACATGGGATTTTCTTTAATTTGATCGATTATAACTTCTGGTATCATTTGCTCAATTTTCTCCATTTGCATTTAATAATTGTGGAGATCGGATATTATTTCTATCAACTGATTCTTCTTTCGAGAGCATGATTTGAATCATTGATCAACTACTTCTTCAGAGTATGATTTATTTTTATCAACTGCTTCTTCAAGAGCAGGATTTAGATAATCGATCAACTTCTTTTCCAGAGTAGGATTTATATTTATCAACTGCTTCTTCGAGAGCGGGATTTAGATAATCGATCAACTACTTCTCTAGAGTAGGATTTATATTTATCAACTGCTTCTTCGAGAGCGGGATTTAGATAATCGATCAACTACTTCTCTAGAGTAGGATTTATATTTATCAACTGCTTCTTCGAGAGCGGGATTTAGATAATCGATTACCTACTTCTCCAGAGTAGGATTTATATTTATCAACTGCTTCTTCGGGAGCAGTATTTATGAACTATTCATATGGTATAACCAAACACGATGGTGATATATATAAATTGCGTATATGTAAAACCATCCATCTTGTGACAATTACATTTATCATATAGGAGGCATCGCCATCCATCTTGTGATAATTAAACTTGTCACATATGAGGTATAATAAATATGTAAAACCGTCCGTCTTGTGACAATTACATTTATCATATAGGAGGCATCGCCATCCATCTTGTGATAATTAAACTTGTCACATAGGAGGTATCACCATCCATCTTGTGGTAATTAATTATCATATGGGAGGTATCACTATCCATCTTATGATAATCAGACTACCACATGGGAGGTATAGTAATATAATGTAAGCTCAACAGATAGATGGTTTCAACCACCACTTGGAGATAATCATAATAAAGTTAAAAATTAGATTAGTAAATATTTAACTTCTTCTTCTGGAGCAGGTTCGTCCAACCATTTTCTCAAAGTATAATCATGTGGTAGTTGGTTGAATCATTAAAGTCATCATCGACCCCAGTTGTCGGCATCAGTGCCGCCTGGTCGTCCCGCAATATTACACATACCACTTTATAAATTTCCACAGTAAAAGAACATATATCAACAAGTCATTTTAATATGTTGGAGGGAATCAATGTACTAATTTGTACATTTTAATAAATTTTGATAATGATAGATATTAAAAGGGTTATAATCAATATATCAATATTAGTGTCAAATTGAAGCTCTCGTGAAATGGGTCACGGTGGTATCAAGAAAAATCAATTCTGACATCATATGTATCTTATATGTAAGAAAAACCAAATTAATAATTTAATGAATTAAAAGAATATTATATTTTTATATTTTATTTATTTCCCTCCTTTCTCACCTTTCACCACTGAGCCTGAGCCGCCAATTCAGATTGGAAGTGATAGAGATATACTTTGACTCTTCCATACCAAGCAGAAATCGCAGAAGCTGAGATGCGTTTTCGGATGGACGGCTTGGAATTAGGAGCTCGATGACGGTGCGGCTTTATCACCGCCGCCGCCTCTGGTAATGTCGTCAGAAACCGACTGAAGCTGTTCAGACGAGATTGAATTTTCCGGTGGTTTGATTTGGGCTGGTGTTTATGATTTAGATGAACAGTGACTGAGGCCGATTTGGGTTTGACGATGAACCGAGGTCTGGGACTGATATTTTGGTCGAATTTTTCTTTTCCATTATGATGATGGAAATTGTTGTCTGGATTAATTTATGGAACCAGGGGAGCAATAAATTGAGGGAGATGATAAGATTAGAATTTGGGATTTTATGAAAAGAGATGGATAGAAAAAGGCTGCATAAAATCAGAGCAAGGCAGCGGCCGAATAGAAATAAGAAAGAGTCATATTACTCAAAATGGTTAAAGCATCGTGCTGATAACGTGTTATAAAACTGAAATATTATAGAGAGAATTTAAAGAGAAAATAGAGAGAATGATTCTCAAATGTATCTTTCATTAATAACTGAAGTCCTATTTATAGAAAAACTTCAGATGGCACAATCGTAATTACATAATTACATCAGGGGCATAATAGTCATTCACATATTATAATACATTATCTTGTTACGCATTACGAGAAGTGATATACTTCAACAATTCTTAACAGAATTCCCTTATTAAAAATAATTCATATTATCTATATATATATATGAAAAGTGGTGATGAAAATGAAAGAAGAGACATGCCACATGGGACAAAATCCTAGGTGGTGAATTCCAGTAAAAATTAAATGGTTTAAAATAATTTCAATTATATTTTGCCATTCAAAATAGTTTGTTGAGTTTTCCATATTTTTAGCCAAAAGCTTACGTGACACAATCCCGATTCAAATTATATTCTGCCACAATTTTAGTTATTTATAATATTTATCATATTATCCATTAGTTAGTTAGATTTATAAGAGTTTGTATGGCACCAATAGACATCATAAATCCCAAAAAAATTTAATTGATTTAAAAATATTTCAGCTACAAATAGGGACCCGAGGGCTATATAAACAGAGTGCGATATAAACGATTCGAAATGTTTGATTATCTTGAAATGTTTGATTCGAAAAGAAGGATGATTATCCATAACTACGCAATTATAAATCTGCCGCATGAATTAATCATGTGCATTATGGAAAAGCTTGCACGTCAATCAGTCAACGGCTGGGCAAACGCTATCGCCAGGTAATTTGCAGGTTTCTTAGGCTCTTCAAAACTGCGCGATGTTGTGTATATATATAAAATTATTATTTTCTAACCACAAACAATACTACGTTTCCCAGCTGTCGGCTCTTCTATGAGTTGGATAACACAACAAGCATTTTGCAGCAGCTTAGTTTTGACATGCAACATGATATTTCTCCTCCAATGTTAGATAAACTGGTGGCTTCTAAAAATGCTGAAGCACTATTCAGAAAATCATTGTTACATTAATATCTAATTAGTTACTAATTATTCTTATCTCATCTTCTCCTAATTTTATTACCATCTCATTTTTTTGTAGTTAAAGTTCTTCGTCGAAGAAAATGAAGACGAAGCATTTGAATTAATGATTATCGCCCTAAACCTCAATCACCATGAAGCCTCATACTGTTTAAACTTTATGAAGCTGTTTAGTGGTGGTGAAAAACACAGAGAAGAGGGAATTCATGGGTTGTCGATGTTGGAGGATAATTCTAAGAGCGCATACTATGTAACATCATGCAGATGGCAACTGAAAAAAAGACTTTCAAAAATGAAATTTAAGCTTCCTAACTACCTTAGTGTTCCACTGTTCTGTAATTCAAGTGACGAAGAATTTCTATCACATTTAGAAAGGCAACTTCCGCACAACCAGTGCCCTAGATGTGTTGCTGATATTGAAGTGGTCTATATGAATGCTATAAGTACATGCGAGCACGGCGCCAAAACCTAGGAGTATTTCAATATCGTTGTAATTGTCTCGATTCACATTACTAAAACAACTTATATTTGTGAATCATATTCACTTATCTTGGGTTTCAAATTCTCACTTTTCATTTCATGCATGTTTCTATTATTTCAAACATGTTAACCAATTATCTACCAAAAAAAAAAACATGTTAACCAATTATTTTTATAGATAATGACTTGAAAATTTTAAATGCTCGAATCAAATTGTAAATTAATCTGATCAAAATTATTAACAGTCTTTCAAAAGATAAGGACTGTTTTAATATTTAATAGAAACTGACATACTAACAACTCTACAAAAATAAACACCTTATATTAATAAAAGGTTATAAATAAGCTTTTTAGCTAATAAGATATTTACTATATAATCAAAACAATGTTCGTTTAATTCTAATTTGTTCGATCTTTTAACGCGCACATAAGGACTGATTTATAATATTGTCAAAGATCATATCAAATTAATATTTAAATAACTAAAATTCGGATAATCTTAAATGAAACCTAGATCCTAAAAACTCTAGAAAGTTGAACCACTTCCGACTATTTTGTTATATTTTCGAAAAGCAGATCAAATTGATAATCAAATAACTAAAATTCACGTAATCTTAACAACTGATACATGTATCATCAATCTGATTTTATTTTATTTAAATAACTAAAATTCGGATAATATTAACAATTGAGACCAAGATCCTGAAAACTCTAGAAAGTTAAAACACACTTTTTTATGATAATTTAAAAGAGCACATAAAATTGAAAATTAAATAACTAAAATTCGGATAATCACAACAATAATTGAAAACCATATCCTAAAGTCTTCCACCGAATCAACTTTCTAGTGAACTAAAAATCCAGGATATCAAGTCATTGAAAACCATATCCTAATAACCCTACAAGTTTAAACCACTCGATTAAAATGACTTATATAATAAAATATCTATCATCAATCTGATTTTATTTTATTTAAATAACTAAAATTCGGATAATCTTAACAATTGAGACCTAGATCCTGAAAACTCTAGAAAGTTAAAACACACTGTTTTATGATAATTTAAAAGACCACATGAAATTGAAAATTAAATAAGTAAAATTGGGATAATCACAACAATAATTCGGATAATGACTTAGATAATAAAATATCTATCATCAATCCGATTTTATTTTATTTAAATAACTAAAATTCGGATAATCTTAACAATTGAGACCAAGATCTTGAAAACTCTAGAAAGTTAAAACACACTATTTTATGATAATTTAAAAGACCACATCAAATTGAAAATTACATAAGTAAAATTGGGATAATCACAACAATAATTGAAAATCATTTCCTAAAGTCTTCCACCGAATCAACTTTCTAGAGACCTAAAAATTCGGGTAATCTAAATCATTTAAAAAAATAATCTTAGAAAAACCCTACAAGTTTAAACCACTCGATTATAATGACTTAGATAATAAAATATCTATCATCAATCCGATTTTATTTTATTTAAATAACTAAAATTCGGATAATCTTAACAATTGAGACCTAGATCCTGAAAACTCTAGAAAGTTAAAACACACTGTTTTATGATAATTTAAAGGACCACATCAAATTGAAAATTAAATAAGTAAAATTGGGATAATCACAACAATAATTGAAAACCATTTCCTAAAGTCTTCCACCGAATCAACTTTCTAGAGAACTAAAAATTCGGTAATCTAAATCATTTAAAACAATAATCTTATAAAAACCCTACAAGTTTAACCACTCGATTATAATGACTTAGATAATAAAATATCTATCATCAATCCGATTTTATTTTATTTAATGTAGAGATAATCAAGTCTTTTGATAAAGATGGACTGTTTTGATAATTTCAGATAACGACAGAAAGTTCAATGGGTCGTCGTTTTAATAGACGTAAATTAAGACCTGTTCCAAATTAAGACTCCTACAAAATACAAATACTGAGGCAAGGGCCTGTACTACACTATAAATAGCATAGTACATCTAGGTTTTAATAACACACTACAAAAAAAATATTACAGGTCTTATAAACATGTCAAATATATTTGTTCGAGGAATTAACAAGGAGACCAGCAACAGGACCATCACAGTGAAGATCTTGCGTTTATGGATTCCAACTGACCAACAAAAGAAACCAGTTTCGATCGAGGCAATTCTTATGGACAGCGAGGTATAAGGACTCCACAAATTTTTTATTATTTCCATTCAATATTTTCATCATAAACTAAACCGCTATATATCATAGGGATCCAAAATACCAGCTTACGTGAAAAGAGGTTTACTATCAAATTTCAAAAAGCAATTAACCGAAGGAAATACAGTGAGTATTTATGCTTTTGGTACCAAAGCAAATGGAACAAGGCCAGAGTTGAATGCTCAGTAAAATTGATATTCAACTATATTACAAAAGTGGCCAAGTGTAAGCCCGACATGTGGATTCAGTCAAATGGACTCGAACTGATTCCTTTTGATGACATTCCTTCCTTTAATGGAGAATATTTTATTGGTAGGTTGTATTTTATTGTATTTTTATGATCTCTTGATAAATATTCTTATGCTGATATATTATCAATATTTTTCAGACGTAATAGGACGCGTTATACGAATTGGCAACATTGTTTATGTCGATAAGGCACATGCTCGAAAGTTAGACATCGAAATTCAAGATGAAAGGTGACTTAATTTCGATGTTTTTTCTAATTTGAATAGTTATTTTTAGTATTTCATTTTACCTTAGACTGTATGACATTAATGTAGGAATATTAGCCTAAAGGTAGTGCTATGGGAGTCGTACGCGGACAAGCTGCTAGAAATAGCACCTACCAACGATAAGCTTGAAGACGGGCTTACTATAGCACTGCAGTTTGCACACAAGTCCATTTGGCAAGGTCATCAGCATTTCATACTAATTTTAAAGTACATTTCATTATTTTAAACACATACTAATGAAATCACGCATATTTTAACAGAAGAGCTATGTGTGCAAACTACTATGCATGCCACCAAGATGCTCATAAATGGAGATTTACCGGAGTTTGATGACTTCAATATGAAGTACTGCAGAGCAATCTATTATAAAAGTGTTTTTTAATTATCGTTTTATGTTTTTTATAGACAAAACATTATTTTTTTTTTATAAAAGAAATTCCATCACATTTAGAAAGGCAACTTCCGCACAACCAGTGCCCTAGATGTGTTGCTGATATTGAAGTGGTCTATATGAATGCTATAAGTACATGCGAGCACGGTGCCAAAACCTAGGAGTATTTCAATATCGTTGTAATTGTCTCGATTCACATTACTAAAACAACTTATATTTGTGAATCATATTCACTATTATTTATCCATGGTAAATATATATTCCATAAGTAGTTTAATATATTCTAAATGATTTTATTTCTCAATAATCAGGAGATGATGAGTACGAGATGGATCCCCGCGATATTGTATTGGAACGAAAAAATGGCGATTTCCAAAGAATTTCAGAATTGCATCCAAGTTACCTTCCAATGCAATATCCCCTACTTTTTCCATATGGTGAGGATGGATACCATCCAGAGATTTCCCACTCGGATAAGTCTAAAGGTGTCAGGCACACACTTACAATTAAGGAGTTTTTGGCTTTTAGAATTTTTGACCGTATTGGTGAGGCCCAGACAATATTACTCAGTAGAAAGTTATTCCAACAATTTATAGTAGATGGCTATATGATGATGGAAGCACAGAGGCTTGCTTTTATAATGAGGAACCAACCATTATTGAGGTCTGATAAGTATAAGTCACTTGATGATGCTATTCGAACAGGTGATATTGATCCATCTGACCCAACAGGAAACATTGGTAAACGCTTTGTTTTGCCGTCTTCTTTTGTCGGAGGTCCTCGATATATGGTCCAGAACTTCCAAGACACTATGGCCATATGCAAGAGTATAGGATATCCGGAACTATTCGTCACATTCACATGCAACCCCAAGTGGCTTGAGATAACACGTTTTGTTGAGTCCAAGGGTTTACGACCCGAGGATAGACCTGGTGTTATGAGTCGCATTTTCAAGATGAAGTTGGACCAACTTATAAAAGACTTGAAGACGGAAAATATTTTTGGCAAGGCAATTGGAGGTACCACATTATAAGTCTCAGTTCCTTTGTTATTTCAGCTGGTCGCTTCATTATTAACTTCACTTCAAGTTGATTGATTTTTATTCGATTTGTTTTGTAGTTGTGTACACTATTGAATTTCAAAAACGCGGACTTCCTCATGCACATATATTGCTGTGGATTGATCGAGCAGATAGAAATATGTCTGCAAATTCTATAGATGATTTCATCAGTGCTGAGATACCAAATAAGGAACTCAATCCGGAATTGTACAAGGCTGTCCCTGAGTATATGGTGCATGGTCCATGCGGACCATTGAATCCGACTTCACCTTGCATGCACGATGGCAAGAAATGTTCTAAGAAATTTCCAAAGTCCTTTAATGAGCGTACTATTTTCAATGGAAATGGCTACCCGGTGTACAAAAGGCGTGACACTGGTGACACTGTCGACAAGAATGGCAATCTCATTGATAACAGGTACAATTTAAATTCATTTTTTAATGTTCATTGTCGCATTATATTTCACTCACCATGATATAAATTAATTGTCATTTATATTCAAAATAATATGAAGTTTTACTTTTTATTTATAGGTTTATTGTTCCGTACAATCCTTTCCTATTGATGAAGTATCAGGCACATATAAACGTTGAATGGTGCAATAAGACAAATTCTATAAAATATCTGTTCAAGTACGTCAACAAGGGGGTTGATAGGATAGGCGCAAAATAATCATGGAGAACGAGGTGAAGGATTATGTTGATCGGTACATATCAGCATGTGAGGCTGTGTGGCGTATTATGGGATATGATATACACTACAGAGATCCACCCGTAGAGCGTTTATCATTTCACATGGAGGGTGAACAGTCCGATACATTCAAAGATGGTGACTTGATTACGGATTTATTGGAGAAGCATACTGTTGCAGAGACAAAGTTCCTTAAATGGATGGAATTCAACAAGCATCATCCCGAAGCACGTAAGTATCTATATGCTGAGTTCCCTAGATATTACGTGTGGGATCCTAGAGGTAAAGTGTGGAGAGATAGGAAGAACTTCAACAACAAAGTTGGAAGAATTTACCATGTTCCAATTAAGACTGGTCCATTATACTTCATGCGGATTATGTTGAATCACATTAGGGGCGCCACTTGCTTTGAAGATTTGCGGACAGTGAATGGTGTTGTTCACCCTACATACCGTGATGCATGTTACTCTTTGGGATTGCTCGATGACGACAAAGAGTATATTCATGCTATAAAGGAAGCCAGTTTTTGGGGTTCCTATTGCTTTCTTCGACATTTGTTCTCCATGCTTATGCAAATGACAGATGTCCGGACTGTTCATGTTTGGGAAAGTACATGGGAGTATATATCGGACAACATCCAATACTTTATGCGACGGAAGTTGAATAATCCTGGTATAAATTTAAGGAACTTTCTTATGTTGGAAATTTTATATGAACATTTATTTGTTATTTACTATGCTAACTTTATATCTAAATATTTCAATATAGGACTGGAACTGAATGAAGAACAGTTGAAGAATTTTACTCTTGCTGAGATAGAAGAGTTTCTTTCTAGGAATGGATTTAGCTTGACTCAGATTGAAGGTATGCCCGTTCCCGACAATGTCGTCATAGATAATGGCATGAATAATTTGATTGCCAAAGAAATGTCGTACGATATTGATGAGATGAATGAGTTGCATAGCGTTTGTATCCATGTCTCACGGACGAGCAAAGAAGTGTGTACGATACCATTATGGATGCAGTCCATTCCGGTAATGGTGGAGTTTTTTTTCTATATGGTTACGGTGGCACAGGAAAGACATTTTTGTGGAAGACAGTGTGTTCTGCATTACGTGGTAGACGTGATATTGTTCTCCCAGTTGCATCGAGTGGTATATCTTCTCTACTTCTTCCTGGAGGCCGCACTGCTCACTCTAGGTTTAGTATTCCTTTGCAGGTCGATGAAACAACCATGTGTAGTAGGATAACTCCCAATAGTGATCTGACAGGACTTTTGAAGAGTACAAAGCTAATTATATGGGATGAGGCACCCATGACTAATAAGTTTTGCTTTGAGGCATTGGATCGCAGTCTAAGGGATATGATGAAAGATCATCATGGTGTGGAATCTAACAAGCCGTTTGGTGGATTGGTCGTTGTCTTTGGTGGTGATTACAGACAGATATTGCCCGTCATACCAAAGGGTAGTAGGTAGGATATAGTCCACGCATCCCTTTGCTCATCTAAGACAATTTGGAGTTCCTGTCGTGTCCTGAAGCTTACGAAGAACATGCGTCTGCAGGTACTTTTCTAAAATTTTGATGCTAAATAATTACTTTTTATATAAATAACTTATTTTAAATGTATATAAATTGTTGACTTTGTGCTATTAAATTACAGTCTGGCGGCTCATATGATGAGACCGAAAGCATCAGGGAGTTTGCTGAGTGGTTGTTGAAGATTGGAGATGGTGAAATTGGTGTTGATAATGATGGTGATGTAGAATTCAAACTGCCTGATGATATTCTGATTCGGTCTATTGATGAACCAATTGCTGCAATAGTTAAGAGCACATATCCGAGCATATTAGACCATGTCGGTGATGGTCGGTACTTTCAGGATAGGGCTATTCTTGCTCCCACTAATGAGATCGTCCAGGAAGTAAATGATTATATAATGTCTCTTTTACCTGGAGATGCCACGGAATTCATGAGTTCAGATAGCATATGCCCTGACGAAGATGATACCATCAATAGAGAAGATGTCTATTCTGTCGAGTTCCTGAACACTATAAGGACTTCTGGGATACCAAATCATATAATTCGACTTAAGGTCGGTTGTCCTATAATGCTTCTTAGAAATATTGATCAGTCTGTCGAACTTTGTAATGGAACTAGATTGATTGTTACTGCGATTGGCAAGCACGTTATTGAGGCTAAGACGATACATGGAAAGAACGCTGGAGTGAAGGTTTTCATACCAAGGATGGTACTTTCACCTTCTGACATTACCAAGTTTCCTATTAGATTTCAACGAAGGCAATTTCCTATATGAGTTTGTTATGCAATGACTATCAATAAGAGTCAGGGACAGTCTTTATCTCATGTTGGGCTCTACCTCCCAAAGTCTGTTTTTAGCCATGGCCAGCTCTATGTTGCATTTTCCAGAGTAACAAGCAGAAAGAGGCTCAAGGTTTTAGCATTGGATGAGGAAGGCAATCCTACCGACACGATCACCAACATTGTATACAAGGAGGTGTTTTCAAAACTTTGAGGTATGTTTTTATCATATTAATACACTTTATGTCTAAAGTAGCAATATACATTTATTTGATTTTGTTATTGCTTACTGATTTGTGCAGATATCGTTTTGCAGTTGGCGATTATTCAGATGTCTACTGTGATTGTACACGTTGACTTTGCATTCTCTTTCATATTTTTCGATGTACTGAACCTTTGATTCTATTTAATATTATTTATTGTTTGGATGATATTTTATTTCACGTATTATTGATTTAAAGAAAATCATGCCGTGGCAACGCCACGGGTTAGTACTAGTTTGAAAGATAAAGTTTCATACACTTACAAATTAAATAGTTAAATTTATAAAAAAAAAGTAATTATTAAAAGAATAATCGGGTCTCGGTACCCAAATTTACGCAACAAGTCGACCCATGACCTGGCCCGATTATATGACTTTTTTTCGGGTCGGGTATCCGGCCCAAAAAAATTAAAAAATTTAAAAATATCTGAAATTTTTAGTTTGGGTCATCGGATAGTTGGGTCAGGTAGTTCGGGTCGGGTGTTTTTGAACACCCCTAGTCATATATACACAGCATTCCAACGCACGAGAGTTCAGGGAAGGGTTTCATCCCAAAGATGAAATACAGGCAAACCTTGCTCGGCATTTTCACGAGAGACTGCTTCCAGGACTCGAACCTATAATCTCAAGATCACACGACAACAACAAGTTAAAAATAAATCTAATTAGATAGCCACAACATAAGAGTAGCTTTGAATCGTGATTTACCAACCATCGTCGTAATACAATTGTAATGTAGTTACAATTTTGAGCATTTTCGACAAAGATACGACCTTATGAACAAAATCTTGAATTTCATCCTCAAACATCCAGTAATCTCCGAGCCGGCTAAGTGGAAAGAATTTCATATGCCATTCATAACACTGTTTCGCCGAACACACCCACATCTACCTCTCCGTTACGATTATTTTCTCATCATCGGCGTTACCTTTTACTATGAAATTAGTTCTGGTCTCAAACACGAACCTCAAAATTTGTGATCTATAAGGACCACCATCTCGCGAAAAGTGTCTCATCATCCACTGAAAATCAATTACAATATGTTCAAGTCTCTTTCTACTACCCATCAACCGTGATTACAATCGTCTCTTACTACTTATCAGGAAATCTAGATATTGCTGAAAGAAAATTTATTATAGATGACAAGTTAAGAAATAACATAGAGCAACTTTCAGAAGCAGCAGCAGCAGTAGCGGTAGAAGAAGAAATTTAATTTTGATACTTATCGAAGGTCTATTAACAGGCGAATGAGTTTCCCCCTCAACTCTGAAATTCTACGACATTTGTATCACATAATATTAGTCTTTTGATTTCTAAAATTTCTAAAATATTGAAACAAAAAAAAATAAAAAAAAAATCATGTGGAGTGAGAGTTCATGCATTTTTAAATGACATGGCACATTTCTAAATGTATATTATTAAAATCTATTAATTCTTTCTCTTATTAAATACATAATAACTAGAGAGGAAATATAATTATAGAAATTACTAGTGGGACTATTTTTTTCCATTTTTTTACTATATAAATATATTGCTAACTGGATAAAAATAATAATATTGCTAACGGGCCTGGTCTAAAAAAAAAATTGACCTGGCACTGGAGGTCTGTATGGTTGAAAAAACTTGCTGGCGGGTCTAATGTTAAAAATAAAAAATAATAATTGACTGGTCGTCGGAGGTCTGCTGTCGGCGGCTCGGGAAAACATGCTTGCGGGCCTAGAATTAGGGGGGGAAAATTGGACGACCACGGAAAAACTGGACGTCAGACCTGGAATGGTCGGTCGGAGGTCCATCGAATATCTCCGTCTGAAGAGATTTTTTTTTTTATTTTTCAAAATCAGTTGTCCATTTTAATTTAATATCCGAGTTTCCGAGAGGTACTTTTTAAAACTTATTGTTGTTGAATATTTGATATTATTATTATCACTAAATTCAACACAAACGAAAGTAAGGGATACATTTGTCTTTTCAGGTGCGGACGACGACCAAAAAACATCATTTTCCTTTACATTATAGACTAGAAACAACCCTTGTCATAATGGTAGCAGTGCCATAATTGGATTAAAATAATCAAATTACCAGGTTACCTTGCTATAAAAAAATATGTTGTTCCCAAAATTCTATTGGTTGTCGATGGTCCTGCCCTAAAAAAAAGTCTTAGGACTCGGATCAGGTTGAAATTTGAAAAAAAAAAATCAGAATCCGAACTCAAAGTATATTTTTTGGGTCGGGTTTTTTTGCAAAATCCGATAGAACCCGCAAAAGTCCGAACCCAAACCCGAAGTGTATTTTTCGGATCGGATTCTTCGTATTATGGGAGTTCTTATGCTTCAAATCTGTATAATATTGTATGAAATACACATCCATATAATACACATTCATACTTGTTTATGAGGATCAGATTCTTCGGGTTCTTCGAGTTTTCTGAATTTTTAAAAAAAAAAAAAAAAAAAACTAAACCCGAGCCCAGCCATCAGAACCCGAAATAAAGAAAAACAAGAGCAAAAAAATTACAACTCGGCCTAATCCAACCCCAACCAGACTTTTCGGGTCGGATTTTTGGGTTAAAAGTCCTAGCTTTAAAAAGTTGAGGGATCGCCGAAAACATGCCGGCGGGCAAAAAAAAATAGTTAGTCGTTGGAAAGGAGACCGGTGGGCCTTCTGTAAAGAGAAAAAAAATGTCCGGCCGTCGGAGGTATGTCGGTCAACGGCAGCGGCCTGTCTGAAAGCAGATCGGCGGGCCTGGCATAATAAAAAAGAAAAAAAAATTGGGTGGCCGCTTGTGGTGGTCCTCTCTCAGGAAAGCAGGCCGACGGGCGTGTCGTAACAAAAAAAAAAAAAAAAAAACTGGCCGCCCACTGGAAAGCAGATCGTGGGCCTGGCGAAAAAAAATAGACCGATCGTCGCCCGCCGACGATGGTCAGCCGGAAAGCAGTCCGTCGGCCTCGCAAAAAAAAATTGTCTGTCGGCCACCGGCGATCTCCCGTCGAAAAACAGATCGGTGGGTCTAAGGAAAAAAAAAATGAACGGCCGCCGGTGGTGGCTTTCTGAAAGCAGACCAGCGGCCTGATGTTAAAAAAACCACTGGCCAACCGCCGCAGGTCTGCCGATGGGCGGCGACGGCTCAGCCGGAAAGCAGGTCGACTACCGGACGTACAAAAGACAAGAGAAAACTGACCGGCTGTCGGGCGTCTGTCGAAGATCCCCATTAAGAAATAATTATTTTGAAGATTATTTTCTCTTTAATTTAATTTAATAATCTAAAGGTACTTTTTAAAATTTATTATCCTTGAACATTTGATAATAATAATAATAATAATAATAATATTAAATTCAACACAAAGAGAAAGAGAAGAGAAGGGTATAATGGTCCTTTCAAGTATAGATTACCACAAAAAAATATTATTGTCGTTTATAATGCAGATATTACCTCCTCGGTATAGTGCCATATGCTATTTTTAAAGCAAGAAAATAGTCTATTCTTTTCCTCATTTCAGTTGACTTAGTTGGTAGGATGTGTTATGAGTGGAGTAAGGGCCCCACTTCTAGTAAATTTTTTTTGTCAAAAATAAACAATGCACATAGGTTGCGGACGGACAAAAAAAGAAATTATTACACATGAGTGGCAGACGGAGAGAATACTTTTTTTGTAGTATCTCAATAAATCAGCTTATAAACTAGCCATAAGTTATAACTTACCAAATTTTCCTTTTCTTTTCACTCCTCCAATCTTTCAACCGCATTCCAATAACATTATGAATTTTTTTAAATAAACTAAAAAAAACTAATTAAATTATAATCTAATTTATTTTTATCAAATATACATTTATTATGTCATTAATTTATTTATGAATTAATTTACTGATTTACTAATTTAAATAAATTAACTTATCAACCAACGCTAGCTTATGGCTTTATCAACTATAAAATGTCCTGAAAAGTAGGGGTGTTCAAAAATATCTGATATCCGGTATCCGATCTGAAAATCCAAAGTTCCGAAATTTCGGATATCCGCTTTTTCGAATTCGGATATCGGATATGCCTTTTGAAAATTTTCGTATATTATGATATCCGAAATATCCGAAAAATCTATAATTTATATTTTTCATATTTCAAATAATATGAAGATATATATTTTGTTTGGCAAATAATATGAATATATTTACTTTGATTAGTTTGAAATGGTATTGTAGTATTATTTATTTAAGATAAATAATTGGTTGAATCTATATTTACTTGATTGTAAAAAAATTTATAGTACAAAAGATATTTCGAATATTTATTTCGAATATCAAAAAACAATAGTTACTATCTAAATTTTTGGATATCCGAAATTTCGGATATTCTATTTTGATCAACCCATGGAAAAGACCACAAAGTTGAGAAATCGGAGGAAGTCCGTGGGCACTCAACCTGCCTTGCCACAGATTACATGACGCAGGCCCAGTCACTGCAAAGCATGGGAGTTTTATCCCTCCAATGTGGGCGATAGCTCCTTGTGGACACTAGACACGGTTCCTCCCACCTAGTGGGTCGTTGAGTCACCATGATTTAAGTCATCCACAATCTCTGTCGGACAGGGGGTGGGGCCCTTCTGCTACAAGAAATCGGAGGGGAGGGAAAGAGAAAAGTGTGCGAGAGAAAAAGAAAGCTTAAACGCGTCGAATGACGATAATACCCTTTAGAACAAACTTTTTTTTTTTTTTTTTTTTTCTTGGCTTTCCCCCAAACACAGTCCCTGTTCGAGTGTTCTGAAGCCCGGTCACATGGACTGTCTAGCCAGTACTGTACTAGATAATTACTCCGTCAACCCCCCTCCACCACCCGCATAAAAGTACAGTCGTGGTCGCATAGCAAAGCCGTAGCCAAGCCAGACCACGCCGAGCCGAGCGAAACACAGAGTTTCAAGCTGGCGTACAGCCCGAAGCGTGCGACGGTGGAGCTCCGCCATTCGAGCTCCGTCGGCAGCCGCTCCACGTCATCTCCGTCCGCCTCCGCCGTTGCTCCATCTCCATTATCCTCCGACCACCAGTCCACCGCCGCCGACGACGACGATGACAATGGACGCGATCGTTATCCCCGGGATCGCTCGTTCCGCTCGTATTTCCAGCCGTTCCTTCCACACTATTTTTCCCCAAACGATGATTCATGTAGGCCCCATCCTCATAGAAATAAGATCTCTATTCTTATACTCGTTGCTGTTGTTTTCGCCGCCGTGATTTCAGTTTCTTCTGTCGTCAAACGATTGGTATGCCGATGCCCTTTTCATGTAATTTTATGTTTAAAAAATGTTTTTTTTAATATAATATTAGTTGAAGGCTTTATTTTTTTTTGTTCTTCTCTGATGCATTTGGGAATTGGGTGTTTTAGGTTGCATGCTAATATTTTTCTTGCGTTTGTTCTTCATCGTCATGTTTTATGATAAGGGTCAAATGTTCTATCCGTAGAATTGAGCTCTTGGACTAATATTTCTAACTTCCGTGTTACAGCTTTGATTTCTTGTTACCAAAAAAGTATGTAAGTTACTCTTCTGTTTTTGAATTATTATCACACAATGAAAGTACGTTAATCACCATCCGAGGGTGCAAAGAAGTTAGAGGATGATGTAAGTTTTCAGCAATTGATGATAGGTATTCAAGGATGTAGAACAGGGAAGACATTAGTTCTTTGAGGTATACTCTAATCTAGAGTTGATTGGATAGATAAAAAGAAGTTTCATTTACCAAGTATGGACTAGAAGAGACTTCTCGACAGACTGTTGCGAAGTTGCACAACATTGGTTGTGTTGAGCGCATCTGCTGATGACTATGAACAGAGTCTTGGTGCCTATTTTTAACTATAAATTTACTATGTAACATCTTATTATTGTTAACTGGCTTTTATTTTGGTTATTTGAAGATAAGGCTCGCTTGTTCAATTGGGCTTTAACCTCTAGTTTCAGTTGCAAATATTTTACTTCTAAATATTCAGTCATAAAGATGCCATGCTTTGTTCTCCAAGTTCTAATGATATCCGTATTGGCTCTTTTCTCTGGTTTGGTTGTAGAATGCCCCATATTTGTGCAAAAAGGATGGCATAACTCTTAACTGCCCTCATGTAAGCTCAAGTAATTTCCTACATTCTTCTCATATTATCATCTTCCCAGCTGATTGTGCTTTCAATGGCATTGCTTTCACTGTAAGTAGGTAAAGGAGACTCCATCACTTTGGGAGAATCCTTATTCAGCCACTACATCGTGGAAACCTTGTGCTGAACGACGGGTGGGCATAATTTCAGGTACTGAAATATATGCTGATGACGACCCATGTTTCTTTGTGTTCTCATATTGCCTTTCTCTTTTTAAACGTGCTTATGTCATAACTCATAATTAAATTGTATACCAAATGATCCTTGTTTTTTCCACCTTACAGATCTTCCTGCCGAAAATGAAACAAATGGCTATATATTTATACATGCTGAGGGTGGTCTTAACCAACAAAGAATTGCTGTACGTAATCCTTGTGGAGACCCAAAATTGAATATCATCTTTCCTTATTTATTTTTTCATCCATAATGGACACGCAATCGGAATCTGAGAGCTCAGCACATCCGATAGCAGCCCTTTTCTTGAAATCCGATTGCATGGGCCATGAAATTTTCTGTTTGACTTTGAAAATCATAACCGATGTGTATGTCTGCTTAATATGATTTTATCTATCTCCTTCTATGCAGATATGCAATGCTGTTGCTGTGGCAAAGATCATGAATGCCACTCTTATTTTGCCCGTGCTGAAGCAAGACCAGATATGGAAAGACCAAACGTGAGTGAAGCTCACTGAATCTACACTTCTGCGTAGTAACTGTTTCTTGTGGTTGGAAATGGAACTCTATTTAAATGGTGTCGCCCTGATATCTTTATGCCTTTTTTTCCTTCAAATTCAATGTACATAGAAAATGCATTGCTGTACATGTGTATATAACTTACAACTTGCATTTCATACATTTTTCAATCTATTCAAGCAAATTCCCTATCGCAGAGTATTGACATGTGATTTGAACCACAGTATATAGTACTGCGCAATGTGAGATAAAAATTATGTATTAAGATTGGAGGCATTGATAATAAAAAGTTATATGCAGGAAGTTTGAAGACATATTTGATGTAGATCATTTTATTGACTACTTGAAAGATGACGTGCGGATCGTTAGAGATATTCCAGAATGGTTCACAGACAAAGCAGAGCTGTTCTCTAGTATAAGGTTCGTTTATTTTAAACTCCTAATAATATATTGACCAGCTATGATATATTGAAAATGCTTTTGAGCTACATTCGTAAGAAGAGTTACTAGACATGCGCTGAAGATCGTCCCTGTTTCAAACTTCAGATGAATATAAGTAAAACTTGTACATATATTGAAAATGCTTTTGGGCTACATTCGTAACAAGAGTTGCTAAACATGCGCCGAAGGTCCTCCCTTTTTCAGACTTCAGAAGAATATAAGTAAAACTTGTACATATGACACGAAAACTAGTTGCCTGTAATTATCCTGATTTTGGATTTAAGATAATGTCCACTTGTGCAAATATAAAACTAAAAAATTTCCGCTGTATGTTTGTCCAATTATCTGTTAAATTTTGTTTTTGGCTCAGCATTGGTCGTTACATCAAAGGTTCTTGGATAGTGCATAGTGAACAACAAAGCAACAATTATCGTCTTTTAGACTGCATAAATCTTGGTGTTTTGAGTTTCTTCTCTCCTTTTCTGATACAATTTATTCACAATACCATAGTTTTATTGTGTGTGGATCTCATAGTAATTGCACAATTTCCATGACAGACGTACAGTTAAAAACATTCCCAAGTATGCTCCAGCACAGTTCTACATAGACAATGTCTTACCTCGTATCAAGGAAAAGAAGATAATGGCATTGAAACCTTTTGTTGATCGATTGGGGTGAGTTGTCAGCCTCGGTCAGTGTAAATCCTTTCATCTTTCGCTCATTTTTGAGTAATAAATAACTACGTTGATCTTCCATTTCCGTAAGGTATGATAACGTCCCTCAAGAGATTAACAGGCTAAGGTGCAGAGTGAACTATCATGCTTTGAAATTTCTTCCTGAAATTAAGAATATGGCTGATTTACTCCTATCTAGGATGAGAAACAGAACTGGCAGTTCAAATCATTTCATGTAAGCCACATGTGGATTTTCATTCTCAAGTTTTTATCATTTCAAAAAGTTTTTTCTTTTCAGATGAATGGTCTTGAAGTCTTTTCTAATCTTTATTTATTTTAATGTATATATTAGGGCTCTTCATCTAAGGTTTGAGAAAGGGATGGTCGGCCTTTCTTTTTGCGACTTTGTGGGAACTAGGATGGAGAAAGCGCTAATGGCTTTATACAGACTTAAAGAATGGCCCCGACGGTTCAAGGTATCATTTGTTTTTCAGGTTAAAATTGTCACGAGATGTTAGAGATAAAAACACTTTTGGTCCTTTTGGTCCTCTAACTTTTGGCTTTTCCGCAAATTGTCCTAAAATTGTTGAAATATTCAATTTAGTCCTGTAACATTTGACAGTGCTCAATTTTCATCCCATTTTCTTTGGAAATTAAAAAAACATTGTCATTTCCGTCCCATCAATGCGGCTGGATTCCCCAAAATTTAATCAGCACGTGAAACTCACGTGGCAAAATCCTGCCAGTTTTTTATTTTTCAATGGAAATGGGACGAAAATTGAGCAATGTCAAAAGTTACGGGACTAAATTGAATATTTTAGTAATTTTGGAACCTTTTGCAGAAAAGCAGAAAGTTACGCGACCAAAAGTGCTTTTATCTACGCCGGATTAAAAATAAATGGTTTAATTACAAATATACTCCTAATGCTTAGCCTAATTTCAAATAAATGAGTTATCTTTCACAGTCTCTTATGTGGTTTCCTGTATTGCAGGATGGTTCTCATCTTTGGCCCCTGGCTCTTCAAAAGCGGAAGGAAGGACGGTGCCCACTCGAACCTGGTGAGGTAGCTGTGATGCTTCGAGCAATGGGCTATCCTAAAGAGACTCAAATATATGTTGCATCCGGACAGGTTTATGGTGGACAGAACCGCATGGCACCACTCAGAAACATGTTCCCTAATCTTGTTAGTCCAGCTCACTTTGCTCTTAATTACTGATGATGGCTCCATTTTTTTTTGGTAGAGGAAAGATAGCTCTCTGGTTGTCGTGAAAATAACATTTATAGTAGACGGTTTCAATTCATTATGGATCTGTTTACAGGTCACGAAGGAGGAATTAGCCACCAAGTTGGAGTTGGATGGTTTCAGAAAGCACGTAACGAGCTTAGCGGCTTTAGACTTCTTGGTCTGCTTAAACTCCGATGTGTTCGTCATGACACACGGAGGGAACTTTGCTAAACTGATCATTGGGAATCGACGGTACTTGGGCCACCGCCAGAAATCCATAAAACCAGACAAGGGTCTGATGTCCAAATCTTTAGGGGATCCTTACATGGGCTGGGCCACATTCGTAGAGGATGTGATCGCGACACACGAGACACGGACGGGATTGCCAGAAGAAACTTTTCCCAACTACGATATTTGGGAAAACCCCTTGACGCCTTGCATGTGTAGAACCTGATTTTCTTGAAAATGGGGAGCGAGTTAGTTTTGCCCGAGAAAGCTATACTGTGCAGGTGATGAATATTTTGGAACGTCGAGGTCCTGGAACGATATATAGACGAGATTTCAATTGATGAAAATTATAGGTTCTGCTGGGGTCAGAATTGACTTTTTGGACAGGAATGGTGATCTTATTTCATCTTTTTTTTAGGTTGGGTGTGGTTGCAGCAAAAACAGATACATATTTTTGTATCGATATGTTGATCCATTTCCATTTTATTTTCCGAAGCAAGGAAGATTTGTCAGGTTAGATCAGTTATTGCACCCTAACATTTTACATCTTGAGAACAATGATAATCTGTAATTCGATACAGGGGTTGAATTTCGATATATTGATGTCTTAAAAGGTTACAAATGGAATTTTCAAAAATGAGTATGCGGACCATTGTCGATAGGCTATTGCCACTTGAGATTTTCTATTTTTTTGGAGCTACATATATTTTTCTTTGAATAAAATAGCATTGCGTTGTTTACGTTCGATTTCTCTTGCGCTCTCTCTCTCTCTTTTTTTTTTTTTTTTTTTTTTTTGCGAATTAAATAAATAAAATCTGAAGACATTTGAGTTTTTTTACACAGTATATATGTGGTTGTTTGTGTGTCTGTTTGTGAAAGCGATTCAGATCCATAGCCATGATAGAGTAAATATTGATAATGTGAGGTTGAGTGAGAATATTTTGAACTGTACCAAAAAAAAAAAAGTTTTGAATTGTTATTTAGAAATAAAACTTAGTGGTTTTAAATTCAAAGTTCGATCGAGATGATTGTTTGGGAAAAGAATTTATATATATGTTCGAACAACATCTCTCATATATATTTCAGAAATAACCCGTGCCATAATGATACAGTGTCGGTGCCGAAGTTGAATTTAAATAATTAAATTACTAAATTACTTTACTAGCAAAAAAGAAATATGTTGGCCCTCGAAGGTCCGCTGGTCGTAAGAGAAAATGGCTGGTGATCGGAAGTATGCCGATGGTGGCGCACCAAAAACACAAAATGAATCGCCGGAGGTCGGCCTGGCTGTAGTGACTCCGCTGGCGCATAGGCCGACAGGCTGCCGCACACGAAAATAAAAGGAATACTGGGCGACTGCTGGAGGTTTGTTGGCGTCTCAAAAGAAAAAAAGAAAGGTCACCCACTATAAGTATGTCGGCGACCGACGTCAGCTCTGCCGATAGACTGCCGCACCAAAAAGAATATACGGACCCAACGTCGGAAGTCTATTGTCGGCAACCGGCGGTGGCTCCACCAACGCGCAGCGGCCACGAAAAAAATCAAAATGAAAAAGAAATAACTAGTCGAACGTCGGAAATCTGCCGACTCGCAGGCCGGTATGCCGGTGAAAAGAAAAATAAAAAGTGTCGTCTTGTTACGTTCGGTGGAAAAGGAAAGGACGATATAAAACATATGATCCTTCCACATAAGACTTTGGCGCCTTGTTTCGTCCTCCGGTGGAAAAGAAAATTCGCCCAGTAAACGAATTTCTCTTTCTCTCTCATTTTTCTCTCTCTAGCTGCAGAAAATTCCGCACTATAAGGATCTTCCTCTTTTACCTATTCTCTCTCTCTCTCTCTCTCTCTAGACTGCAACAACTAACCTCCCAGTCTCTCTCAATTTCTGAAACCACACAAAATGGTTTCTTTTTCTGCAAGATCCTTCATGTCACCATCTTTCTTCTCAAAACCAGAGAATCCCAATATCAAATCAAACCCTTCATACATCCAAACAAACCCCAAGAAACCCATCTCCAGAAACCCACCAAAAAGCTTAATTCGTATTTTCAACGCCGCATCGGAATACCAACTCCACCCTCTTTCCTGCACAACAATAACAAACCAGCCGTTTGCCACCATCCAGACCTCAACCGTCTCACGGAAGGTCCGGAGCTTAGATTTTGAGTTCAGATCACTGCCCGACCCGATCGACCGGGTCAAAAGACTGCTGCACTACGCGGCTATTCTCCCCCCGTTCGACGAGTCCTTGAGAAATCAAGAGAATCGTGTTATGGGATGTGCGGCCCGGGTGTGGCTGGAGGTGAAGATGGACAGAGACGGGATTATGAGTTTCAGGGCGGACAGTGATTCGGAGATTACCAAAGGGTTCTGTTCCTGTCTGATTTGGGTTCTTGATGGGGCGGAGGCCGACGAGGTTCTGAGTGTGAGAAGCGAGGATCTGTTGGAAATGAATGTCGGGTTGGCGAGTCGGGTCAGTTCGAGGTTTAATGCTTGGCATAGTGTGTTGGTTAGTATGCAGAGAAGGACCAAAGCTTTGGTTGAGTAAGAGAAGTGCTGTCGGCCGAGGCGGAGCTAGGGAGGGCCGGCGGGGGCGATCGCCTCGTCCCGGCGCTCCATTTTTTTTTTCTGTATTTTTTTTTTATATATACTCCCATGTATTTTATATAAAAATAAAATTCATACTCTTAATACAGTATTGTTATTTTAAACCTCGATAAATGAATGTTCGATAAACGAATAACCTCGCTAAATGAATAATTTTTTCCGGTCCCAACTCTTTATAACATATTAAAATTTTCTTTCGATAAATAAATAATTTCGCTAAATGAATATTTTTCTCGGGTCCTGATTATATTCATTTATCGAGATTTTACTGTACTAATTAGAATGATAGTTTTCTTGCAAGAAAATTATTCAAATTTCAGTACTAAATTGCAAAGGAAAGAGAGGAATTAATTCTTATAAACAAAATAAGTCGAGTCTAACATACGATAAAAGAAACCAAAATCAAGCAAGCAATCACATAGGAGGCGGAAATTGGCATCTCCAACCTTCACACCAAAAAAACACACTAAAACACCAAATTTGGTGGGCCCAACACCAAAAAAAAAAAAACCCTCTAACTCCAACCATACTTCAAAAAAACACCAAATTTGTGGACCCCACATTAAAATAACATATTTTATTTACTATTAACTATTTTTATTAATAACAATAATTATAATTTGTAAATATAATAATAAATAATCAGTAATTAATTTATTTAATGAAAACCGATAAAAATAAAAACGATAATTTTTTAATTAATAATACATTTAAATAAAATTACATCAATTGAAATAACACAAATTAAACGAATTAAAATAAAAAAACGAATTAACAAAAACATATAAAATATTATTTATTTAATGGTAATTATTATTTATAAATTAATTTTAAATAAAAAAACGAATTAACAAAAACATATAAAATATTAAGTTAGATTAATATTTATTAAAATTAATATCATAAATAATAATTAGATTATTTAAAACATAAAAAAAATTAAATAATTATATTTTAAAACATGAAAATAAATAAAATAAAATGATTTAATGGATGAATAGTGATTTGGTGTGTGAATAGTGACACACCAAATTTGGTGTGGTTTGAAAATTTTGAAGTGTGCTACAGTAACTATTTTGATGTTTTGATGTATGGTTGGAGTAAACCACACACCAAATTTGGTGTTTTGGTGTGTGGTTGGAGATGGTCTAATCGTGATGTTTATTCGATACGTGGGTTCGTATCAGCACATTTGATTAGTGCTACATGTAGGGGTGTATTTCGAACTGAACGTTCGTGAAAATTTCACGAAAATGTTCGGTCAACGTTCAGTTCATGTTCGGTTCGGTCAAATTCGAACAGTTCGCGAACATGTTCGTTACATACACGAACCGAACACGAACAAAATAATATATGTTCGTTAGTTCACGAACAATTCGCGAACAAAGGTTTTTTATATATTTATTAATAATTTTACAATAATTAATAAATATAATTAATATTTTTTATAATAATTAATAAATATATATAATATACAAAATAAAACATACCATTCCAAAATCCTTAATTTCTAAATCTATCTTCTCTTTTTATTTTATTAATTATTATTGCTTGTACTTTAATTTTTTTTTTCTTTTTTTAGAACACAAACGAACAAACGAACGATCAAAACGAACGAACAATCGAACGCTAACGAACGAACACGAAATATGTGAATTTTTAACGAACCAAACACGAACAAGTGGTTTGCAATTTTACCGAACACGAACACGAACCGAACGAACCGAATCCTTAACGAACGAACGTTCGTTAAAGTCACCGTTCGGTTCGTTCGGTTCCAAATACACCCATGTATAATGATATTCCATAAAAGGTACAACCGGAGCTCCTTAAAAATTCTCCACACGAGACATCATGGCCCGTGCGATGCACGGGCTTTGTTCACAGTAAAGAATCATCGATTTTGCAAGGGTTATGCATATTTAGTTATTATGCTTAGTTTCGATCGAAGTCTTCATTGAATAAAGGAAATTTGTTTATGTAAGTTTTTGTAAATAGAATTATTTCAATAAAAATGCATCAAATACATGAGTGACTTTCATCACCATAACGCAATAAATGCTATTTCAAAAACAAAATTTATACTACACACAACTTAGGTTTTTTTCTTTTGTCTCTTACACCAAAATTGATGTAACTTGAGTTTTGTCTTTCATTTGTAACGATTGCGTCGTTACGTCTCCAAGTGAGTTTTGCTTGAATAACAAATTCTCCCAGATGCGTGATAATGAGGCGAGTTCCATTGCACAAACCTTGTGGTTAATATGTATTAAATGCATCAAGTCTTTAAACTTGATGCATTGTAGATCCTCTAAGTATGTATCTTAATATTTTAAGACCTCCCTAAAAGTCACAAATGATTTATAATATAGTAGAGGTTATCATAAATATTAAACACTTTAAAAAAAATATAATTTGTGATTATAAATACTTACGTTTAATGATGAAACTCAATATTTATATATTAATTAAAGGACACGGTATAGTGGCTTAAACTAAATAGCCACATTAGCATCTCACTTTTAATACTCACACACCAAGATACTTTCATTTTTCGTGGCTTGAGCTATTTCCACTTTTTGGGTTCAAAACAGTAGATGACAAATCGTGAATGTAAAATACGCAACAGTTCTCTATTGAAAATACGTCATTATTTAGACCTTTTTAAGAAAAAAAAAAAGGTAATATCATAACATTAAGACCTTTATTTATTGAGATTACTTACACAACTTTTGTCGAAACACAACTCTCGAATTTGAATAGTTGAAATGATTATAACACAGATTAGTGACCTTATGAATTGATGATATTTGTACCAAAACTCAATGGCAAAATATAACCATGGTCTTAAAAATTCCTAAATCGACTTTACTACTCTTCCACTTTATTTTTCATATCTTATAGTTTTAGTATAAGATGGAAAGTTCCATCAGTACGCAACGACTCTTTTTCTGTTGTGGTTTGGAGAGTCTTATTGTATTTGTTTGTTACTATGTTTGTTTGTGTAAGATAATTGACGTTAAACATATACAATATTTCACCGTTCAATAAACCAAACATCTTTTTGTATCAAATATTTAAATATATTTTAGTTTAATTGTCCTTTTCAAGCTGAATTAGAATGACAATTTTTTCCAATACTAAAATGTGTATTTACATTTTGAACTTTACCAAAGATAACAAACAAATAAATAAGGAAATTTGTGCATTACGGTAATTGAATGAGTCTATTTAATAAATGAATGTTGTGTCACGATTTATTCATCCCGACAGGCGATCGACTATAAGGCCGAGCGACCAAGTCAACTCCAGTCAAACTATGACTAGCTCGCCAAGTCGAAGATATCAAACCACCATCAGGTACCTAGCGATCGACTCCCAGGGCGATCGCCCTTTGGCACCGGCGATCCGCTCTACTAAACCGGCTAAGGGCAATCGACTGCGCCCCGAGCAGAGACGATCGCCGTCAAAACCATCAAGGACTGGATCTCGTGAAGCACCCACGTGCAGATCCACCAAAGGCGCCGACGAGATCTTCGCCACAGATAAGATCTTTTTGACAGACAAGACATTTGACCACACTGTCACCTACCTCACCTACCAAGCGGCGCCGAAAGTTGTCGGTGGGACCACCCGCGGCGGCAACTCAGACGCGTGTAAGCTCCCATCGACCGCAAAGTTGACGCCAACAACTCCTGCAGGCTTTAAAGGACAGCCCATGTGCTAAAAGACGATCGCCCGATTTTTATATTGCAGTGAAGGCGATCGCCGGCATATCCAGGCCCTATAAATAGAGAACCTCCTCCTACTGGAAAAAGGTTCACATTTTCACGTAACTAAAAGCTCTCGATTCGAATTCATTCGAACCAACATTTCTAATTCACTCTACAATTCCCGATTCCATCGAATATACGATTCAATTCATTATGACTAACAATCAGATCTCATTCTATCATATTCATATAAATCCACGGAAATACTGAAGAAAACACACATAACATCAAGCACCAGGCTAACTCACCGGAATCCATCTCAGGACTTCTCTCTCCAAATCTCTCGTCCGTAAGACGATCGGCGAAGCAAGTCTCCACTGCAGATTCCTAGGGATTCACAAGCCCAGAAGCCCAAACATCCAGCTATATACTCGCCGTGAGAGGCGGTCGATCTCTCACCGCCGCGACTGTTCATCACCTTTGTTACAAGAACTCACAGAGCATCAAATCTGGTTCTTCCGGCAATCTACACGCTCACTAGCTAAGATAACAAGGAACTTTACACTCATTGTAATTGTTTTCTTACATTAGTACTTGTATCCCCGAATATCGGTATTAATAATATCTCGCGAGAGCATTCAAGCCCGGGACTAACAACCCCGGCAAATCTTGTGTTATTTATCTTTCTCACGGAAGTGCTCTTGCATTTGTTTGCTATCCCATCCATTCCAGCAATATCTACCTCCGGATAATATTTTGGGTAGCAACAATTGGCGCTAGAGGAAGGGCATCTAACCCTCATATTTTTATTTCTACCGTCCCGAAGAACACTCACTGTTCTCGGGGCATATACTTGAAGTGACACTCACTGCACTTCAAAGAAAACCTCCAGAATCATGACATCCGCCGGTCCATCGAAGAAAGCTACTCTCCGAACCGCCGGACACCATTTCCGGCCGGTCCAACCCCACCGACGACAGGGGGAGGCGCAGCAGCCGCTAGACTCTCGATCCCGCATCCGAGAGATGGCCCCAACCTCTCACTCGATCGGTTCCAAAACCAGGAACAGAAAGAGGAGGCTATGGCCAACCAGGAGGAGCGACGGAGAGCATGCACGCCGCCCGCGATAACTCCTCGATCATCCGCCGCATGGGAAAGCGGAAATTCAAGGGGCTACCGAACGAGCGATCGTCAAAAAGCCCCGATTCGCGAGGAAATTCTCTCGCACGACCGGACGGATCCATATTCGATCGCTTGGGACGCGACCCATCCCGGCGATCGGCACTCTGTTTCCAACCTTGAGAAGACGGAATCCGAATCCGTCACCAGGAGTTCGGCCTACTCACTTCACGGCCGAACGCATGTCGCCATCCGACTCCCGCCCGATCGCTGGGGACTCAAGACTCAACCGCCTCGGCTCCGCTCCGATCGCGAGCCGCTACAGCCAAAGCACGGCGATGGCCGCCATGCAACGTCAGCTCGATGAGATGAGAGCACTCTTGGACGCTGGGGCAAGCACCAGCAAGAAGATCGCCGGGCCGACCGAGCCACTCGCGGTCCACATCGAGCTTGCCCCCATACAACCAACGATCGCTCCTCCTAAAACACCTCTGTATAAGGGGAGATCGGACCGAAACCCACCCGAGTAAATTCCGAATTTACATGGTCGGTGTGGGGCATCTGATGCAACCAAGTGCCGGATCTTCCCGCTGACATTGGGCGAGCTGGCCCATAAGTGGTACGTCTCACTACCACCACGATCGGTCACCTCTTTTAAGAAACTGGCGGATGACTTCACGTCATACTTCGCCAGCAAGGTCGCCAGACCAGAAGGCCCCCAGCGCATGATAAAAATCAAGCAGGGGAAGGACGAAACTGACGCAGATTACATCGACCGGGTAGACGAAATCATCCTCACCGGCGAACCCGTCAGTGATGAGCTCGCTCTCTTCTCGGTCATGGGGGGATTCCACGGTCACTCTCCCATGTTCAGACATCTCTCCAAGGATATCCCCCCAACTTACACGATCTTCCGCGCTAAAGCTGCCAACTTCCTGGCCAGGCAAAGGCTACTCACCCTCCGCTTAGACGAGGAAACGCCACCTCTTGCCCAGAAGATAGCGATCGCCAAAGCAAAGAAGGCGATCGCCAAGACACCCGGAGATCTCCAGGCTTTCGAGGACATGGAAGCCCATCTCCTCCATACGTTCAACAAGACTCCGGCACATATTTTCTATGCCATCAGGGGGCACGAAGAGCTCAAAAAGCCAAAGGCGATAAGGGACCACGGTCACCTGGACAACAATCAATATTGCGCCTACCACGAGAGTCCCGGCCACAGCACCAACAATTGCCGCGACCTCCTCAAGCAGCTCTGGAGACTGTTCGAGGAGGGCAAGTTGGACAGCTTATTGGTTTAGCCGAAGCCCCCGCCTATCTCTATAGACGATCGTCCGAGTCGAACGCAAAACAGGCTGGGAAGCTCATACGAGCCGACTCCTGGATCAACCTCGGCGACCGTCTCTATATGCTTCAATCAAGAGAAGGAGACCACGGAAGTCACCCCGATCTCCCTCCTTATTCAAGAAACCGGAGGACTCGATCGCCATCTACAGTTCACCATATAATATGATGGACTAAGGCACGAGATCGCCTCCCCCGCACAACGTACACCGTCGAAGGTCGGCATCTACATGACGATCCAAGGTGGAAGAGTGCAGCCATGGTCCTGGTGGTCGATGGAACCGACTGCTTAGGCCATGCAAGGTCCCTTTAAGCCAAGATCGCCCGCCCTTCGTTTAAATACGAGGCCGGCGTAGTCTGAGGGCCCTCCAAAGTAAATCAGTGGACACGATCGCTCGCCCTCAAAGGTTCATCATCTAACATGGTGAACCCGGACAATGCGACGTGCCACAACCCCGTCTCAACGTACACCGTCGAGGTCGGCCATCTCCTTGGCCGGCCAAGGTGGAAGCAGAGCTAACAAGCCGCGGGCGCGGAGTTGATTCACCCGACGCTGCCCCGCCAGGAGTACTCTAGACCGAGACAGCTAGCCCTTCGTTTAAATACGGCGAGGCGCGGCCTATGCAGAGGACCCTCATAATAAAGTGAGTCACGAGACACTCAATGTCTTCGCGCATCAAGACATGATCAAGGAGTCGGTCCATCGAACTCCGCGATCGTGCACGGTTCCTCAAGACGGACGACCGTCCCCGAGGATTCGACAAACTTGAAGACCGCTCGCTCAAGGAATTATTTTCATCCCCTTACTTCCACTAAGTGAATAAAAACAAGGGGCAAGAAGAGTGCGGACTACCTACACGACGATCGTCGCTATTCAACCACATACGGAGATCGTCATTTTTTCAGATGTAGTGCAGCGATCGAACTTGTTGTAAAAAGTTGTCTTATGAGTTTATCAATTCATTTGGAACTACCCTCGCAACGATCTCTCCTCACACATTTGTACAAAGTCAAACAAAGACTTAAAAATAACCATTTCATTCAAAAGATAAGTCAGAAAGACAAATGCTCATTTCATTACTTAAAAAAAAAAAAAAAAAAATAGAGTACACGGTCGCCCGAAGGCCTAAGTGCTACAAAAAGAAAACTACAAAGCTACAAGTAAGCTAAAAACATCAAAAAGGAGGCGCCTCAGGCCCCTGCCGGGCCTTCACCATCAGCATTCGGCGCGGTTCCCTCATCTTCCGGAGCATCGGGATGAGCAAGACTATCTGGAGACGGATACCAGCTCAAATCCACACCGATGTCCGCCAGGTCCAAGATCGGCAAGGAGAAAGCCGAATTGAGAGGATGCTCCAATGCATACGACTTGAACTTCTCAGCAAGAGGACCGACCTCCAAGCCTCCCTTCTTAGCCGCTCGGATCGAGTCGGCGAACGCCAAGTAATAGGCGAACTCGCTGACATACTCCAAATTTTGGAAGGGATCGGCCTTGGTCGCCTCGACCTCTCCTCTCAGCTCGGCCATCGCCTGTTGCGATCCCTGGAGCTCGGCCTCCGTCGCAGCAACCTTCTCCTTCGCCTCCATCAGCTCGCTGGTCAGTCGATCGATCGTCGCCTTATGGCGATCGGCCTCCTCTTCAGCAACATTCCGCGCCCGGACGGCACTCTGCATCGGTCCCGAATTGGTCGACCACTATTCGGCATTTCTCAGTCTCCTTCTTCTCCAGAGCAAGCTCATGACTCGCCCGCTTGGCCGCCTCCAGAGCGTCCTTCTCCATCGCCGTGATCTTGTCAGCAAACTCGGCGTTCTCTTTCCGAGCCGCCTCGAGATCCTCCTGAAGGCGAATGGTGGAGGGCCGCCCCTCAAACTCCTGAGCAGCCTGGACGGCCATGGTCGCCGTCTGAAGAGAAAGGGCGACAACAGCATACATCGAACTCGACGATCGCAGCCGAGCGATCGCATCCAGATCAGTTGTCCACGCCTTCGGCAAAGCAGCAGCAGCCTTGCTAACATAGGGAGGAATGTCGCAGGAATGGCGAGGAGATCGACTCGCCAGGAAATCCACGACCATCGGTGGACAGGACGGATCGGCGCGACGGACCCTGCATCAAAACAACTAAAGTTAATACAACTCCTAGGCAGAGGCGATTGTCAACGCAGAAATGCTATCTACCTCTCAGCCTTCTCGGGATCCCGACCGAAAAACGGTTTCCCTCGAGGAGTCTCTGCATCCGCGGTCGCCGTCTCCCGCAGAAAAGCCGCAGAGGGCGGCTCGCGCTCCGGAGCAACGATGGTGATCGGTGGCGCGGCGATCGGCACTTCATCGCCCGGGGCAGGAAACGAAGTTTCTTGCGGCCTCGGCCTCTTGCGATTCGCTCGAAGCCCCACCTCCGGACTTTCCTCCTCAACCACGACCTGCTCCACGCGAGGCTCCGGCTCCACGCGGGGCTCCGCCTCCGGAACTATGGGCAGTGCAACGGGTGGAACCCGAGTCGACCTCTTCGCCTTGAGACGGCCTAGGACTCCTGGGTTCGACATAGCGATCTCCGACGGAGGCTCCAAAAAGCGAGGGAAACGAACCTCTGCAGTTAAAGACGATCGACTAACGGTCAGACACCGTCCTTAAAATAAGGCGATCGCCTAGTAAGTAAAGATCGCAGGACCACATACCTGGCACCGCGAGATGTCTCGGGAAGCGGAATAGTCGAGCCGACAACCAGCGACTCTCCTTGTTGATCCGAGTGGCGTCTAGGTCGTCGTCCGACAAGCTCCTAATTCGCTCCCAAACAACGAGGAAGTCGAAAGGCGGCTCCTCGATCACGGGATATGAAAGCACAAAAGCAATCAAATTAGATCAGTCCAACACGCATCCAAGCGAAGGGAGAGTCTAAACCCTTACCGGGATTTCTCTCCCGAAATTCAGTGGGGATCTCCAGTTCGCCTGTGGGATTGTCGCTCGCCGAAGCTCTCCATTTGCCAGCGACCCAGAACCACTTCGTCTGATCGCCCCGTATCTTATTCGGAACTCCACGAATCACCCGGCCAGACCGGCCTTGAATATGGTAACCGCCGACCAACCCTCTATGTGCCGTCAGTTTAAACAAATAGTTCATCTCCAACGGCGACGGGAGACGGTACAGGCGGTGACCGCCGAAAAGGGTGAGAGTGCATATGATTTGGAGCCAGGCGTTCGGCGTCGGTGAAGTGGCGCCACATTCCAAGCGGCAGCAGATGGGAGACCGCAAGGACGAGAGGAAGCGCGGCCGGCCTCCATAACGGCCTCACTCATCGCGACCATACCCATCGGAGGCTGGTCGGCTCGTTCATTCTCGCGGCGCGAACATGTCCACATCGAAGGAACATGGAATCTTGTCCTCCAGACGGCCGGATCTCTCTGGACGCCGAGCTCCGTGTTGGCCGAGCGACCATAACGATCGGCTTGCGGCACGATCTGCGACCGCTTGGGGAGCACGTAGGGATAAGCGACCGAATATCCCCGGAAATCGAATCGCGGAGTTGGACCGCCAATCTATCCATTATTTCAGCAAAGGCCCTATAGGCCCGACCAAAATCACTATGTTGCTCCCAGTAAGCCCTGATCGCCATATCTCTCTCGATCTGCGATCGTCTCTCCTCAGCAGCCGACTCCCTAGCAACATCGGCCTCATTGAACAAAGCCTCAACTTCAGTCGGGTCGATTCCGGCTCGAATGGCTTCAGCCGCCGTCTCCAGGTGGAAGGCGGAAGTAGTTTCTCCTGGGCACCGATGTCCCGGCGGCAGAATCGGTTCCCGCTCCAAACGACGATGAGGTTCGGCCATTTTCAGAGTTAGAAAAGAAGAAAAGGTTTTCTTACCCTAAAGTGAAATCGATCGACGATCGGCGCTTAGATCTTCAAAAATTCGGCGGCAGGACCTTCTTTCTCCAAAGCGTACGCGTGAGTGAGGCTGCAGCCCCGCGCCCCCTTTTATAGGAGAAAGCGGGGACCCGATTGCAATAAAGGAAAACCTCGGGGTCGGATCTCAAACGGCGCACGGTTGACCCCTCGAGACCCGCGTCTGCGTCTTTTCGAGGACGTCGGTAGAAGAGTCATTAATGACCGTTGGAGTCCTCCGGTAGAAGCGACACGTGCGGAGACTTTTCAACGCCGTTGCATTTTCCCGTGATTCGGCCAACCAGTCGTCCGAATCGAGCATATCGGCTCAAAGACGATCGCGATTGATAAAACACTTAGTCGCTCGTTAAAAATTCGGCGATCGCTAAGAAAGCCACCTCACCCCACGTTTCCAACGTATGAGCGAGCCGGGGCAATTGTTGTGTCACGATTTATTCATCCCGACAGCGATCGACTATAAGGCCGAGCGACCAAGTCAACTCCACCAAACTATGACTAGCTCGCCAAGTCGAAGATATCAAACCACCATCGTGTACCTAGCGATCGACTCCCGTGGCGATCGCCTTTGGCACCGGGCGATCCGCTCTACTAAACCGGCTAAGGGCAATCGACTGCGCCCGAGCAGAGACGATCGCCCGTCAAAACCATCAAGGACTGGATCTCGTGAAAGCACCCACGTGCGAGATCCACCAAAGGCGCTGACGAGATCTTCGCCACAGATAAGATCTTTGGCCGACAGACAAGACATTTGACCACACTGTCACCTACCTCACCTACCAAAGAGGCGCCGAAAGTTGTCAGCTGGACCACCCGCGACAAAGAACTCAGACGCGTGTAAGCTCCCCATCGACCGCAAAGTTGACGCCAACAACTCCTGCAGCTTTTAAAGGGACAGCCCATGTGCTAAAAGACGATCGCCCGATTTTTATATTGCAGTGAAGGCGATCGCCCGCATATCCAGTTCTATAAATAGAGAACCTCCTCCTACTGGAAAAAGGTTCACATTTTCACGTAACTAAAAGCTCTCGATTCCGAATTCATTCGAACCAACGGCTCTAATTCACTCTACAATTCCCAGCCATCGAATATACAGCTCAATTCATTCGACTTACACTCGAGCTCATTCTCTCATATTCCGATACATCCACTAAATCTTGAAGAACACACACATATCATCAAGCTCGGCTATCTCACCTAATCCATCTCAGACTTCTCTCCAAATCTCTCGTCCGTAAGACGATCGGCGTAAGCAGCAAGTCTCCACTAGACAGATTCCTAGGGATTCACAAGCCCGAAGCCCAAACATCCAGCCTATATACTGCCGTGAGAGGCGGTCGATCTCTCACCGCCGCGACTGCTCATCACCTTTGTTACAAGAACTCACAGAGCATCAAATCTGGGTTCTTCCTAAGAATCTACACGCTCACTAGCTAAGATAACAAGGAACTTTACACTCATTGTAATTGTTTTCTTACATTAGTACTTGTATCCCCGAATATCGGTATTAATAATATCTCGCGAGAGCATTCAAGCCCGGGACTAACAACCCCGGCAAATCTTGTGTTATTTATCTTTCTCACGGAAGTGCTCTTGCATTTGTTTGCTATCCCATCCATTCCAGCAATATCTACCTCCGGATAATATTTTGGGTAGCAACAATGAACATGATAAAAAAAACTTACACATGATTATTATGTATTGACATACATGATAATAGAGTTTCTTAGCTAATATCATTAATGCTCACATTAAAACATGAAACTCATTCTTTATATATATATAGATATAGATATAGATGAAAGCGGATCATAATTGTGTTAAAGACGCTATTAATTCTCGAACATTTAAGATTTTTAGAGTTTTTTTTTTGTGTATTTATTTCAATACTTTCAATATGAAAGCGGTATTGTGTTATCCCAACATGTGATAGTATCTTTCGAGCATATTATGGTCAACTTACCATTGATTTGGATAACAAACAAACAAGTGTTAACATTTGGCTTTTACGTTTAGAGGGTGTTTGGGATTGCTTATTGAAAATAGATTATTCGTTTTGAAAACGAATAATCAGATAATCAGCGGTTACAAAACGTGAATTTGAAACAAAGTGTTTGGATTTGATTATGTTGTTTGATATCGTAATACCCATATAATTAGATTTTTAATGTTTGGCAAATCAAATTATTTCTTGAGTTAATGTGCCAAAATGACCAAAATAGACACTTATTTATTTATGATCAAATTTAACATATGATTTTAAAAAAATAAAAAAAAAAATAAAAAAATAAAAATTGAAAAAAGTGGGTGATAAATGTGGGAGGTTTGGTAATTTACCCACAAATCCAAAATCACGTTTGCAAAAAGCATGAGGGGAGCTGCTTTTACAAAACTGCATTTTGAGGCTTTGAAAACGCAGAAAATCGATTTTTGGTTCTTTCTACCCAAACACTCATTTTAGATTATATGCGATCTAGAAACGTAATAATCAGATAATATGATTAAAAACGCACATCCAAACACCTCCTTAGTTTTCGAGTTTAACTTAACGAGAAAAGAAGGAAAAATAATAAAAATAAAAAAGAAAGAAAATATATTTGGTGTTACTGGGTTTTTTAATGAAAAGAAACGAAAAGAAATGGAAGGAAAACTTTCCCTTATAATTTTCCTTCCGATTTGGAGAGAAAATAACAAAATGGTTAATTTTCCTTTCACTTCATTCCAACTCGAAAACACAAAATACAATTTCATTTCGCTTTCCTTTCTCTTCTTTTCTCTCCAAACTTTCTTTCTCTTTTTCTTTTTTACTAAAACTCGAGAACTAAACGTTAGGAAAATATTTTTTATCTTTCTTTTAGAAATTTTTACATTTGAAAAGGTAATTTTAAATAAAACATTCTAAAATAATATATTTTTTCACACCACAATGCTTAGATAGAGTAATTAAAACCAATCAACATTTTCATGGCGAATTGTCTCCAAGGATGACCAATTGTCAAAAATTAATCTCATATTTTTTTTTTACATAAATAATAATATAAAAATCATGATTTTTAGATTTTATATTAAGTTTATTTACTTTGAAAATGTTGATAATATTTTCTTTAAATTACTGAAGTAAATCTTTAGACGGTCTCACACGCAAGAAAAACAAGAAAATGAAAGACAATACACGTCTATAAGATGGAAAAAAATATCAACCAAGTTCATCCATGTTGCCAACCTCGTTTGGGGCGCATCCACCACAATTTTCCTCGTCCAACCGTCCGGCTAAACCAATCAGCCTCGTCTTCTCTTTCCCTTTTTGTTTCTTTCTCGACTCCATCCACTTTTGTACTTTTATTTGTTACAGTTCGTTTTTAGATAAAATAATTTCTTTTTGATTTTTGATTACAAAAATGTATAATTCTTTCAAATCACCTATTATTGTTATTTTTTTATTTTTTTTTGGGTTTATATATCTTTTTTAATTTAAAGTACATATATATACTAATTCTGAAGTAAATTGATAATTTAGTTATATATTAATATTTATTTTAAAAATATGATCTTTATAATGGACACAAATAATTTCAGATAAGATCCGAGATATGAAAATGAGAGTATAATATTAAGTAATATTTTTAGATGTTGCGATCGATTAAAACAAAACAAAAACATTACTATGCTATCCATATTTAATTAGTAGAATCTTTTAAATAGAAAAAAAGATTATATTAAATGATAGTAGCTATTATCATCGAACGCGTTTAGAATTTATTTGAATTAAGATAGAGTATAGAGAAATAAATTAATGAAAAAAGATATAAAATAACTTAAATTTGTAAAAAAGTTTTTTTTTTTTTCTTTTTGTATGAGCTTATTCGGAGCGGCCGTTTGTATCGGAGCCCCGTTTGTGAACCGTGAGCTAAAAAAATTAATCCAACCTTTATATATTTAAATCCAATATAATATATTCAGAAAAAGGAAACATTATTAAGATATTTTCCGGGAAACAAGAAAAATGTTGAAATCGCCATGGGGAAAAATCGGCAACTGGGCAGCCGAAGCGGAGCGCGCCGAGGCCGAGGAGCGAGAAGCTGCAGAGAAAGCCGCCGCCTACGCCGCGGCGCATCCGCCGGCTAGCTTCCCCAGCCTGAAGGAAGCCGTGACCACGGGAAAGCAGAAGAAAAAGACTAAAATGACGTCCGCGATGCAACAGTCCACCTATTCCGGTTCGGCCCCGAACCGCGGCCTGACACCGGAAGAGATGCTCCGCCTCCCCACTGGCCCCAAAGAGCGCTCCGCCGATGAAATGCAGTACGGAAGATTGGGCGGTGGCTTTTCTAATTACGGGGCACGAACCGGATCCGGAGGCTCTAATACAGGTCGGGGACGTGAGTACGAGGGAAGGAGGCCGTATGGATTTGATGAAGATAACCGGAGGGGGACCCCTCTGGAATCTAGGGTTTCAGGTTTCAACCACCATTCTCGAGCTGATGAGGTTGGCAATTGGGCTTTGATGAAGAAACAAACCCTACCAGAATACCATTCGCATCAAGACAGACCGGGTGGGAAGTACAGCTCACTCGGCAGAGGTGGGGGCCCGGGAGTTGCATCACGGGCCGACGAAGTACACAATTGGGCTTCTGTTAAGAAGTCTTTTCCACAAACACAGCAATCTAGATCATCGAGCTTTGGATCAGGTTTATCCAGGCCCGAGCCTAATCGTTGGGCTCGTGATGACACGAGTTTCGGATCGGGCTTCTCAAGGCCCGAGCCTGATCGCTGGACTGGGAATGGACAGGGATTGATTATAGACTCCCCAAAAAATGACGATGTAATGCCAAAAGTGAACAGGCCCGACCCATTTGGGACGGCAAGGCCGAGGGAGGAGGTGTTGGCAGAGAAAGGTCTGGATTGGAAGAAGTTGGATATGGACATTGAAGTTAAGAAGCAGCATTTAGTTAGTGGTGGGAGTAGGCCCTCGAGTTCGCAGTCGAGTAGGCCTGGAAGTCAGCAGTCGAGCATGTCCGACGTGCCTGTGGCATTGGGGGTTGAAGGGGTAGTGAACGAAAAAACAAAAGTGAACCCATTTGGGAATGCTAAGCCACGAGAAGTTTTGCTTGAGGAGAAGGGCTTGGATTGGAAAAAAATTGATCGTGAGCTGGAACGTCGACAGGTTGATAGGTAATCTGTGATTTGCTTAACATTATGTTACTGATATTTCTTATGGATTGTGTATTCTTTTGCACTGTGATTACTTGCACTTTTTTTTATTTAAATTTAAGGTCCATCTTATTTCGCGAAATGCATTTATTGTTAATTTGCAGTGTTTTAGTTTAATGAGATGGGGTTATATTGATGAAGGGAAATATCTGGGATAGTCGTGGATGGAGTCAGGTGGAAATAACGGGCCATGTGGGAAATCCCTTTCTGAAAGATATATATACACATATATGTATATATACATATATATATATATATATATACACACATATATGTATATATACATATATATATATATATACATATATTATATAAGAATATGATGACCAAGTCCAGCTAGAGCGGACTATGACCATTGTCCTGTCAACAACCATTGACGGTTGACCATCAGTGGCCATTCACCGACGCCCGACGTTGAGCGTTCACCCCTAGTCGCAACATTTATAATAAGTAGTTTTGAAAATTTGTAATATATGTATGATACATGTAAATGCACAAAACTAAAGAGTTTGAACCGTTGAACTCTCTTGATCATCAGAGTGTGAAATGTCTTCATCTCCTCGATCTTCTCTCTTCGCGTGGACTGTGGTAAGAATGACGACTTGGACATATTCATTGTGAAATTAGGGCATTTGCCTTTGGGAAATTTGGGGGATAAATGGGTAATATTTGGGTTTCAGATTTTAAGTTAATTTTGGCCCAATAAATTGACACAATGAAGGCCCATGTTTATCCTAAAGTGAAAGTCCAGATATTCAATGATAAAACACAGCCCAACATTTCATCATATTCTTCATTATGTACTGGTTCATCCTTCCAACAGGACTGCAAGCATGGTCTCAGTCTTTCCGGTGGTAACAGGTACTTCCGGCGGATCCAGCCAGCGCCGGCCGTGCTTTCTCGACGGGTGCTGGATCTGCCGGTGTATGACGATGTTGTATTGCATCTCTTCATTTGCCGGAATATATCACTCTTTCTGTTCCACGGTGTTGTTTCTTTTACTTTTCCCAAATTACATGATATGGGATGTGAATCTGCATAATCCGTTAAATTTCAATAGCCGGAAGTTAAAAAAAAAAGGGTCTATCATCGTCTATAATATGTTATAATTAACTTGAGTATTAGACTTGTCACTTCTAGTGATAATGTGCAAACTATTTTACTTTTAACTGAATGAATGGCTTTCAGGCCCGAGACAGAGGAAGAAAAGAATCTCAAGGAAGAAATCGAACATTTGAAACATGAATTACCCAAAAAACCCGCCGAAGACCAAACAGGTATACATGATATAATATGTCAAAAGCAGCACGATTTGGAACTGCTTGTCCGTCAGTTGGATGACAGAGTTCGTTATAGTCGGAAAATCTTTGGAAGAAAAGACTCTGGAGCTATTACTGGCGCAGGCTTTAACGAACGTCCTCCTTCTCAACCTGGATCATATGACGAACATTCTAGAGCTGGCTCTCTTGATCGACCTTCCATGCCCGGGCAATATGGTGAACCTAGACATCCTTCTTATCCAGGTTCGTACGAGAATTCTAGGGGTGGATATCCTGAGAGACCTCCTTCAAGACATGGAGCTTACGAAGATCTTAGGACTGATAGACCACGTTCGAGGGGTGGAGCGTATGACGATCCGAGAGTTTCTGAGTATAATGAGAGGCCTCGATCGCGTGGTGCGTTGAATTCATGGTCAAGGCAGGGTGATGAGAGAAGTTTTTTCGGGGGGAGAGGGTTTTCTGGCAGCAGAGAGATTGGGAGGTAATGTCTCTTTTACATATTTAAGTTCTTGCTCTTTCAAGTTTGTGAATCTTAAATTATTTGATGTGATGGATTTATTATTGAAAGGTGTTTTATGCTTGATGCCGACTGATAAAATTCTTGGAGATATTTTAGTTTGAGATATTTAAGGATATGATTGTCTACTGAATATATATTTTTGCATTATTGTTTCAGTAGATATTTTTCTTTTTAACCTCAACATGTGTCATGTGATTGCTTATGAAATATTTTTAGAACGTAGACTGTTTCCGTGTTTCACTTCAATTTAAATTTCACATCTACTCAGAAAGATAAAAACATCACATCAACTATTATTATTACACATTTTATTAAAAACTCGACTATTCAGTTGTTCATGCAAGTTTAATTACCGATCATATCCAATCTATTATTTTACTATTTTTCTATCATGTCAATATTCACCATTACATTTTCATTTCATATCTAATATCATCCTCGAGTCATGTTCCATGATGTATATGTTGATTTTACAATTTCAATCACGTAATGTGACATGACTATAGCAGTTATCTGACTCGTCACCATATCATGATATTTTCCATGTAACTGCGAAACTATGAAGTTAATGGTTTTGGAATTTTCATTTCTCCTTCTTATGGAGGTTGCCATAGGAAGGGCATTCGGCATAAAACTTTGCCACTTTGTTTTTGCATGATGTGTAGTGTTAACCGATTTTAGACATTTAGTTGGTATGTGTTGATTTTACAATATCAATCACGTATTGTGACATGACAATAGCAATTATCTCAAACTCATCGCCGTCTCATGATATTTTCCATATAAATGGAAAAACCTATGATGACGGTTTTGGAATTTCGTTCTATTTCTCCTTTATATGAAGGTTGCGACAGGAAGGGCATCCGGCGTAAAACTTTGCCACTTTGTTATTTGCATGAGTTATGGTGTTAACTAATTTTAGACAATTAAACGACACTATAATCTTCATGCCACCGACCCCAACATAGTTGGGATTAAGGTGCTGTTGATGATGATGATGATGAGTTGGTACTATAATCTTTCATGCCACCTGCCCAACATAGTTGGGATTAAGGTGCAGATGATGATGTTGATGATCTAATATCATCCTCAAATTTCATCCTTCTTCAAAATCTTCTTTTATCACCATTCTTTAACAGGGCATAAAATAAGATGAAAGGATATCCAATCGCACCCTAAGTTTTTTTTTCCTCTTTTCTTTTGACTAGCTGAATCGTTAGATGATAAAAAGGGGGGAAGGCCTTTTTAGGGTTCGAACGAGTGTTGTTTTTGTGCGAGTTTAGCCACTTAATGGAGGTTTTAGGGTCGAGGCGTGCTTTAATTGAAAGAGATTCCAAATCTTATATATTATAGGACAAAGAGTCCAACTTTTTTTTTAATTATTGCCATAATATAGTCCAAATTAAATATAAAAGTCCAAGCTACCCTTACATAATCACGTGAGGATTAATTAATCGGATCCAAATTGGATATCATCAGCTGAGGATTAAGGGTATTTTAGTCGGAAGGTTAGAGTTGAAGTATGATCATAGGCGGATCCAGCATCCGAAAATTACTGGTGCACCGACGCACCATAAAAAAAATAACGGACGACTGAAAAAAATTTCTAAATTTTTCACTTTTTAAATAAAAAAAAACTACCAAAATGACATCGTTTTGGTTAAAGCGACGTCGTTTTGGTTGAAAAACGTCAAAGCGGCGTCGTTTTGGTTGAAAAACGTCAAAACAACGTCATTTTGGTTAAAACGGCGTCGTTTTGTATTTTTTTTTTTGGTGGTGCACGTGCACCACCATGCCCTAGTGTAGATCCGCCCCTGAGTATGATCAGCTGAGGGAAAATGATCATTTACCAAAAGAAAAGAAATCTTTTGTTGGGAGTTTGAGGCAAATAATCTTGTGGGAGCAGACTAAAATGACAGTTACCCCATACTTCTTATATGAAGGATTTTTTGGCTTTAACAAAATATTTCATGAGTATTCGGTTGAAATCTTTAACACGTGACTCTGACGAATGGTATCTGTGTCGTTTGGCAGGTCAGGGTCAAGGTGGTGAAATTCCTGGACGGGGATTCTTTTGAGTTCGTCTTTGTTAATAGTCTCATCTGACTAGAATGCAAATTATACTTTTTGGCACCCTCTCACTCGTATTTATCATCCTTCATGATATTAGGAGCTACGATTATTTGAATGGTTGGTTCATAAATAGGTAGTATTGTTTCAATAGTTGGTTCAGTTTGTAATGCAGAAAGAAGAGCCACTCTCCTCCCCGGTTTTGGGTCTCTGCTGTTTTTGTTTTAGCGCAGATTTGTAGTATTAATTGTTACCTCGACTCCGTTCTTAGTTCCGTTTCTTGGTTAATTCTCTCACAAGGCGGCTGCTAATGCGCGTGACTGTATATTATTTTGTTTAAATTCAGTCGATTTTTTTTTTTTTTTCTGGTAATGAAATTGTCAAATATGATGAGTTGCTGTACAGAGGAACGTCAATACTAATATGGATGCCTATTTTCTTACCTGCATAGGGGCTGAGCAAAATACTCTGGCATAACGTGAGCCTATATTTTCAATATACTTTTAGTGTATTTTTTTCGAAAATTGGGAATGATTTATAATATCTTTAGGGGTTCGGCATTTATCAATCTTCCTACTTGAACATTATATGTTAATTCACTGATTAACTCTACAGTAAAACCTCGATAGATGAATATGGTCGGGATCGGAAAAAAATATTCATTTAGCGAAATTATTCATTTATCGAACGAAAATTTGAACATGTTATAAAGAGTTGGGACCAGAGAAAATTATTCATTTCGCGAGGTTATTCGTTTATCGAATATTCATTTATCGAGGTTTAACTGTAGTTGATTTTTTGTTTAAAATAAAAAGAAACGGATTGATAGAATGAAACATTATAAATTTGGATTTATAAATTAGGATATACATCAAAAGAAAAAGTTCACAATGGTGTTCGAATTCCATCCAACTGAATCTTGCACGGGTCAATTTCATAACACCTACATTAGGGTTGTAAATCAATCCAAACAAATCAAATGTATGTTTAAATTTATTTGAAATTTTATAGAATTTTAAGTACTATGTTTGAATTTGATTTAATAGTAATTGATCCGAGCTCGAACGAACTTTAATAGAGCCGAGCTGAATCGAGGTCGAGTTGTTTAATTTTTTCCAGTGTTTTAAACAGCACAGCGTTGATGTGTAACGTTTTTGTCCTGATAGCGCGTAGCGCAAATAGCGTAGCGTATAGCGCGTAGCGCAAATAGCGTAGCGTATAGCGCAGGTTTAGCGTTCCTACTATTTTATATAAAAAATAAAATATATCTATATAATATACTCCCTCCGTCCCAGCCAAAGGTTGACAGAGGGTATATTTGGTGTATTTTAGGTAATGATTGATATAAGTAATGATGATTAAATGTGTGGTGGAGATTAAAAAGTAAAAAGTATTGATGATGAATAAGTGGTGGAGATTAAAAAGTAAAAAGTGATTGTTTGATTTGATTGTAAAAAGTGATATATGTAAACTTACTAAAGGGACTACTTTTTGATAGAAATGTAAACCTTTGGGCGGGACGGAGGTAGTACAATTCTTTGTCATAAGTTAATATAAATCAAGTTAAAATTATAACTAGTAACACTTAAAATAAGAATATATGAAAATAAATGCATAAATATCATATTCGTTTAGCTACAATCCACCGTTTTTTTAATGAACTCATCAAGTTTTCCTATCGGTTATTTATCATTGGTTATTTGTCATTATCTTTGACACTACATATATCTAAGAATTATTAAAAAAACTATATTTTGTAACAAATTTAATAGAACTTTATAGTTAATATAGATATAAAGTAATAAAATAATAATTAAAAAAATATTTGTAATTAAAATAAAAATATATAATTAAAATAAAAAATATGATGAAAATTAAAATTTCTCAAATAGCCTACGCTATTTACGCTATAGCTCAAATAGCCTACGCTATTTGCGATATTTGGATAAAAAACATGCCATGTCATCAAAAAGCTGCGCTATTTGGATAAAAAACATGCCATGTTTGTCCAAAATGCTATTTTGGATGCGCTACGTAGCGCTACAGTCAATTTTTGCGCTATAGCTCGCTATAGCATACGTTACGAAACGCTATTTAAAACAGTGATTTTTTCATATATATTTTATAATTTTTATTGAAAATGAGCCGAGCAAATAAAAAATTGTGTTTAAACTTGGTTCGTTAGTTACTGACCTGAGCTCAAACGAGCTTATTATCAATTGGTTTTAAATCTAAGTGTCGAGTAGTTTAATTTGATTATCAGCTCTAGTCGCACATGATTACTCTCTAGAGTTGTTATTTATGGATCAATATCCATGAACATTGTAGGGTATCTATCCGGAATACATAAAATTACACAACACAATAGTAAACGAATTACAAATAAATTTCCTATGTTTACGGGGATTAAGGGTTACACAACGAGTTAAATAACACTGAATTACACAAAAAGAAAACACACGAAATTAATTGGAAATCACGAAAACAAGCAAAATTAAGGTCGAAGAAATCTGACCAAACAGATCACTTAAGATCTGAAAGAACGAACGCGAAGGTGGTGATTTTTCAGATACAGAGTCGGCTTAGTCCTCCGCTCTCGTGTACCCGCATCCAGGGCTCCAAAAATCCGGCGTCCAGCAGTCCGATTCGTGCCACAATTCCAGGCGGTTTCAATGAATCACTTAGACCCAGCACCCAGAAACCCCAAGAACCCAGAAAACCCTCGGCCAAGTAAGATTCACAGAGAAATCAGGTATTTCACAAAGAATGAATTTTTGCCTCAAGAACACTCAATTTCTCAGTCGTATTTTTCGTGTATCTCACCTCAAAATGGATCCCAAAATATATAGGGGTGAAAGTCACAACCCCAGTATCGGTCGCCCGCATATGTAGCAACCAATCTTATCATTGGATTGATAAGGGTTGCTTACAAATCGAAACCGATCGAAAAAATCAAGGGAGGAGAGAAACAGAAGCGGGAGGAACGGGAGAAGGAGAGTGCGGCGCCGACAGGGTGAAGAGGAAATGAGTTAGGGTTAGGGGTAGAGGGTATTAAATACCTTGGGGATGGACGGATGGGATACATCCCACAAAAGGGACGGTCCAGATATGGTCAAAGGATTTAATTAGAAACCGGGCCTGGGCTTTACAAATCGGACTGGGCTGCCTGAATTTAATAAAAGTTTTGGTCCCAGTCAAAAAACTTATTTCATTTGGGCCTAAAACCAACAAATCTCCACCCGGACCAAATGAGCCATCGGGGTACACTATTTTTGAGAGGGAGGTCATCATCGCTGATCGTCACACCACCTGCACAACACACAAAGTTAGTACAAGTATAAAGACATAAACAATCACTAAGAAAGAAAACTAGAAATCACAAAGAAAACTAGAAGAGCTATCACAATGATAGCGAATAGGAAGACTAGAGTGTCTTCAGTTAAGGGAGTCGATATTTAGTATCGACTTGCAAGATCTGATTTTCTCGATCGGTAGGCACTTCGTGCCCATATCTGCAGGATTGGAATGTGAAGGGATTTTCTTCAAATCAATTATGCCTTTTTCAACGATATCACGGATGAAGTGTCGCCTGACATCAATATGCTTTGTACGATCATGGAAAACAGTATTTCTGCACAAATGTATGCTAGATTGACTGTCAGAAAAGACCACAACATTATCACGAAGAACACCAATTTCAGTAAGTAAACCTTTCAACCAAATAGCCTCTTTAAAGGCTTCAGTGGTGGCAATATATTCAGCTTCAGTACTAGACAGTGTAACTATATGCTGAAGTTGAGATTTCCATGAAATGCACGAGCCACACAAGGTAAACACATATGAAGTTGTGGACTTACATTCATCCCGGTCATTGGCATAATTAGAATCAACATAACCTTTTAGGTTAACCCCATCACCAGATTTAGAGAAAATGAGACCATTAGAAGCGGAATTTTTTAAGTACTGCAATAACCACGTAAGGGCCTCCCAATGAGGTTTTCCTGGATTAACCATGTACCTACTTAAACAACTCACAGCATAAGCAATATCGGGTTTAATACTAACCATAAGGTACATGACAGATCCAATGGCATTAGCATACGGAACAGATCTCATTTCACGAATTTCAGATTCAGTTTTAGGCGACTGAGTTTTGGATAATAAGAAATGAGAAGCCAACGGCACACTAGCGATTTTAGCATCAGTCATTGAACATTTTTCAAGAATTTTCCCAATGTAAAAAGACTGATTTAGAAATAAAGTGCCTTTAGATCTGTCCCGAATGATATTCATGCCCAATATCCTTTTAGCATCCCCCAAATACTTCATGTCAAATTGTTCACCTAAACGGCTTTGAACATGATCAATAGATTTAATGCATGAACTGATCAGGAGCATATCATCTACATAAATAAGTAAAAACATAGGAACACCACAGTCATTCTTGAAATAAAGGAATGGATCATAAGCACTACGACAGAATTTCAAGGATAACATGCAATCATTGAATTTTTTGTTCCATTCTCTAGAGGATTGCTTTAAGCCATATAAGGTTTTATTGAGCAAGCACACATGATCTGGATGGTTACTATCTATAAAACCTTCCGGTTGTTTTATGTAGATAGTTTCTTTCAATTCACCATGCAAAAATACCGTTTTAACATCTAATTGTTTCATCTCCCAATTATGATGTGCAACTAATGCAAGCATGATGCGAACTGTGGTGAATTTAACTACTGGTGCAAAAATCTCAGTATAGTCAGTACCTTCACGTTGTGTAAAGCCTTTAGCTACTAACCTTGTCTTGAATCTGACGTTATCATCATCCTTTTTAACTTTAAACAACCACTTACAATCAATCAAAGAGCAATTTTGGAACAAGTTTCCAAGTATCATTCGCATGCAAGGATGTCATTTCTTCATTCATTGCACTTAACCATTCATTTGAATTTTCAGACATCAAGGCATCATTGTAAGACTTAGGTTCATTACCATCAAGCATATCAAACACATTAAAAGCAAGAGAAGTCATATGAAAATCATCTAAGTGTATAGGTCTCCTAACATTCCTTCTAGGCCTATCCCTAGTTAATTGATAATTAGACAAGTCAGGAGCAGATTCAGATTCATCCCCATTATCAGATTGATTATCAGGTTCAGGATTTTTCATATTATCAGATTCAGCAGATAATTCATTATCACTAAGATGCTCCACCCTAATCTGAGCAGGGTGGGGAGAATTTTCAGCAGCTAACACAGGAGCAGGTATAGGATTTAGGGGTGAGCTCGGTTCGGTTTGGTACGGTTTCTAGCTAAAACCGATACCGAACCGTATCTTATCGGTATCTAGCATTTGAGTACCGAAATGATTCGGTTTTAAATCGGCTCGGTGTGATCGGTTTCGGTGTCGGTTCGGTAGCGGTTCGGCGTCAATGGGCTGATTAAATGGGCCACTTAAGTTGGGCTTGCACCAGGCCCAAATTGAACTACTTGGGCTAAATCAGAGAATTGTAAGTTCAAATAGAAGGATTTATACATAATTAATCCACTTCAAAGCTTGAATAAAAATAAAATCTACTTCAATAACATGATAATAACTAAGGATTCAAAAAATCCAATATCAGATTAAACAAAAGTCTTGAATTTCCTCCTCAGCACAGGTCCATCAATTCATAACAACCTGCACAAAGAAAAAACAAAGTCTGCAGAATAGTCATCTGTTTTATCGGTTCGGTTCGGTTTTTAAAGTCGGGATCCAAAACTAAAACCGAAACCGAACCGCATAATTCGGTTTTCAAAATTTTAAGAACCGTACCATACCAATATCTTATTGATTCGGTTTTTCGGTTTCGGTATTATCGGTTTTTGTCGGTTTTTCTGCTCACCCCTAATAGGATTATCAAGACAAGGAAATTCAGTTTCATTAAAGACCACATCCATGCTAATAATCACGTTCAATCCGGGTTCAGATCTGACCCATAAACGATAACCCTTAATACCGTCAGGATATCCAAGGAAAACACATCTCAAGGATCTGGGTTCAAGTTTATCAACATTTTGATGCACATAAGCAGCACAACCAAACACACGAATGTTTGAAAAATCAGTAGCATGACCCGACCACACAGACTCGGGATAATTACCATTTAATGGTAGAGAAGGTGATCTATTGATAAGATATGCAGCAGTTAAAAGAGCCTCACCCCAAAAACTTTTAGACAACCCAGAAGTGGCGAGCATGGCCCTACCTTTTCAATGAGGGTTCGGTTCATTCGCTCAGCCACCCCGTTCTGTTGAGGGGTATAAGGGACTGTCTTATGCCTAAGGATGCCATTTTCAGAACACATAGTATCAAACTAAGTATTGCAAAACTCAAGGCCGTTATCGGTCCTTATCTTTTTAATCCGTTTTCCGGTTTGATTTTCCACCAAAGTTTTCCAAGTTTGAAATTTTTCAAACACATCAGATTTCAATTTGAGTACAAATACGAAAACTTTTCTCGAGTAATCATCAATAATGGACAAGAAATACCGGTTTCTGCCATGAGTCGTAACACTGGCAGGACCCCAAACATCAGCATGAACATAATCAAGCACATTGGAACTCTTACCAGATTTCTCAAAAACGGGGTCAGGGGAATCAGGAGGTTTTGGAAATTAAGTTTTATTTTGTTTGCCATACATGCAGGAGTCACAGAAAGACAACTTAGAGATTTTATCCTTTCCAAAACACTTTTGTTTATGCAAGATATCTAATCCATTCATGCTCATGTGTCCTAACCTATTATGCCACAATTCCGTTTTATCCACACAAACCAGATTAGAACATGCAGCAGTTTCAGTTTGGCAAATGTATAGATTAAATTTCCGAATTCCTTTAAACAACATTAAGGATCCTCTGCAAATTTTCATGCAACCATTCCCCCAACAACCCCGAAGGCCCTCATCTTCCCAAGTGGTACAAGATATCAGATTATGAGATAAATCAGGAATATGTCTGGCATTTTTTAGAGTAAACTGAGTACCATCAACAAATTTCAAACACACATTTCCTACTCCGGCCACAACCCGTTTCACCTTATCAGGCATATAAACATACCGATCACCAAGATTAGTATAACTCGTAAAATGCTGTTTATAAGGCGTCATATGATGAATGATCCAGAATCCAGCAACCATTCATTTTCACACAGACCAGAGAGCACAGAATTCACAAAGAGACGCAAATCATCAATAACCATAAAGACATCGCCCATAGTCAAATTTGCCTGATCATTTTGCAAGTTCTTTTTAAGCTTGGTGCATTCTTGTATATAATGACCAGGTTCACCACAATTATAACATTTGTGATTCTTAGGCCGGAATTTAGTTTTATCCTTCCATTGCCCCTTTTTCTTATTAGACTTCTCATAATCAGTTTTGACAATCGGTTTCTTTTTAAGGTGATGCTTAGACCTTACAAAATTAACATCAGAGACATGTTTAGAAACCTTATTAAATTTCAAGTCTAATTTCTTACTCTTTAAGCCACTTATTGCAGTGTCTAAAGTAACAGAATCCCTCCCATATTTTATAGCAGATTTCACATCATTAGAAGCATCAGGGATAGCATTCAAGAGCACAATAGGGAATAATCATCAATGTTTTTATCACCCGTTTGTTTTATATCTTGTACTAACTTTGTAAAGGCATCAAGATTACCATCAATATCTTTATTCAAATCCAGCTTGTAGCGAAAAAACTTTTCGAGAAGGAATAATTTATTCGGCAAAGATGTTTCGGTAAACGTTTCCTCAAGTTTATCCCAAAGCTGTTTAGCATTATCAGTTTTGCCTATTCGTCTAATCACAGAATCAGACAAGTTCAAGATTATAGATAAATGTGCAAACTCAATCAATTCCTCACGTTTTTCAGGAGTCAGATTAGACTGAAAAGTACCTTCAATGGCCTTAAAACATTTTTGTCGGACAAGTATTGATTTCATTTTCTGTTGCCAAATTTTAAAATCTCCTTTGTCGTCAAAAGGTGCCATTGTAAATGAAGTAAGAGAACCCATTTTAGTATTTGGAAAAATCACACAAGATTTAAAATACCGGCACAAGGTACTATTAATACTGTAAAAACTGAGATGACAGTTAAATATCACGCAGATACCACGAAGAACAAAATCACACCAGATTTTGCAATAAAATGAGCTGGAATCGAATACCAATATCACGCAGATATCACAAAGACCAAAATCACACCAGATTTTAAAATAAAGTGAGCTGGAATCGAATCCCGGAGCCCCCACAAGATCCGAGGAACACTTGCGGTCCACGCAAGGGGGTTTGGTATGCTCGGAGATTACGACTGCAACAGTCTCAACACAAAACCAGTATAACGAAGCGGTCACAAAGACAGTACGACAGACGGAAGCAGTAAACAAATTACTTCGAAGAAAAAATAAACTACCAATCACACAGAACAGTAAGAAAATGCAGTAAAGTAGAGGAAGCAATACCTGAGCGGATCCCTCGACCGGAATCCGTATGCCTTTCCGAATAGAAACCCCGTTTAGAGGCTCCGATACCACTGTAGGGTATCTACCCGGAATACATAAAATTACACAACACAACAGTAAACGAATTACAAATAAATTTCCTATGTTTACGGGGATTAAGGGTTACACAACGAGTTAAATAACAATGAATTACACAAAAAGAAAACACACGAAATTAGCTGGAAATCACGAAAACAAGCAAAATTAAGGTCGAAGAAATCAGACCAAACAGATCACTTAAGATCTGAAAGAACGAACGCGAAGGTGGTGATTTTTCAGACACAGGGTCGGCTCAGTCCTCCGCTCTCGTGTACCCGCGTCCAGGGCTCCAAAAATCCGGCGTCTAGCAGTCCGATTCGTGCCACAATTCCAGGCGGTTTCAATGAATCACTTAGACCCAGCACCCAGAAACCCCAAGAACCCAGAAAACCCTCGGCCGAGTAAGATTCACACAGAAATCAGGTATTTCACAAAGAATGAATTTTTGCCTCAAGAACACTCAATTTCTCAGTCGTATTTTTCGTGTATCTCACCTTAAAATGGATCCCAAAATATATAGGGGTGAAAGTCACAACCCCAGTATCGGTCGCCCGCATATGTAGCAACCAATCTTATCATTGGATTGATAAGGGTTGCTTACAAATCGGAACCGATCGAAAAAATCAAGGGAGGAGAGAAACAGAAGCGGGAGGAACGGGAGAAGGAGAGTGCGACGCCGAGAGGGTGAAGAGGAAATGAGTTAGGGTTAGGGGTAGAGGGTATTAAATACCTTGGGGATGGACGGATGAGATACATCCCACAAAAGGGACGGTCCAGATCTGGTCAAAGGATTTAATTAGAAACCGGGCCTGGGCTTTACAAATCAGACTGGGCTGCCTGCATTTAATAAAAGTTTTGGGCCCAATCAAAAAACTTATTTCATTTGGGCCTAAAAGCATGAATCCATAATCAATATATAAAATATTAATCGATAAATTAGTCGGAATATTTACGTAATTTACTCATTTATTTTTATATATTTTTCATGAATTCGAATTCCGGTGCATAATATTATAATTTGCCCTTTTCTACAACACCGAGTTCCAAAGAATTTCCTCTTCGTTTAGCTTTAGATTCATGGAGTTCAAGCATCTTGCACTGCAAGCCCTTTTATTACTGCAAATATCTCTACCGACCCAAATACTTTGCTTCAACAACTGCAAGTTCCCAGCCATTTTCAACTTCGGCGACTCCAATTCGGACACCGGTGGGCTTTCAGCAGCATTCGGACAAGCTCCATTTCCGAACGGACAAACATACTTTCACGCGCCGGCTGGCCGATTTTGTGATGGCCGTCTCGTAATTGATTTCATAGGTATCATTACATTCATTCTACCTAGTTGCATAAATTTTGCAATATTATCTGTTCCTTTTTTTTTTCAATTATTATTGAACTTTTTTTTTTTTTGATTCGGACAGCTGAGAGACTGGGATTGCCCCATCTCAGTGCTTTTCTTGATTCGATCGGGTCAAATTTCAGACACGGAGCTAATTTCGCAACTGCCGGGTCGACGATCGGGCCTCAGAATACAACCATTTCCCAGAGTGGATTTAGTCCGGTTTCTCTCGATGTTCAGTATGTTCAGTACTCGGATTTTGTCGAAAGATCGCAGATTGTTCGAAGACAAGGTACCTATACCGTGACGGTGTTTTTGTCGGATTCTACGCTTCCCGCCATTTTTAACTAAAATATGATCCTTACAGTCTCTTTTGGATCCTAAAAGTGATTCTTCGGATCCAAAAATCATGGGTAGGATCCTAAAAGTCATTTTTTTTTTGTTCTGTTCCCTTATTCTTTCTCAAATGAGCTTATCATTGCATTTTCATGAAAGGAACCTTTCGGAATTTGTTGCCGGAGGAGGATTATTTCTCCCGGGCCTTATACGCCTTCGACATCGGCCAGAATGACCTCACTGCCGGCTACAAACTCAACTTGTCCACTCAACAAGTCAAGGCATACGTGCCTCATGTATTAGCTCAATTTTCCACTGTAATTAAGGTGAGTTTTTCTTCTACCACATTAACCTCAGTATTAGAGTTCCAAGAAAAAACTTAAAAAGTTTCGTGAAATTTTCAATATTGATGTGTCGATAGGCCAGCTATTATATGCTCGGGGAGGAAGATCATTCTGGATACACAACACGGGACCGGTGGGTTGTTTGCCGTACATCATGGATAGATTCTTAGTTACTGCAGCACAGATTGATAGATACGGCTGTTCGAGTCCGTACAATGAGGTTTCAAAGTATTTCAATCTTAGACTAAAAGACTTGGTCTTGCAGTTGAGGAAAGAGCTTCCTCTGGCTGCCATTACCTACGTCGATGTTTACTCGGTCAAGTATACACTCATCAGCCAAGCAAAGAAACTAGGTAAGTTTTGTTTGTTCCTTTGGCTGAAACAAAAGGGATAATCGAAAAAAAAAAAAATTACCACTGAGGTTTGGATATTTACCACTGAGGTTTGGATATTTTTCAGTTAGATGGAAACTATCATGAGACAGTGGTCGAGATAATTGCTATATCTATGTCACATTACGTGATTGATATTTAATATCAACACGTTCATCATGGACATGTAACTGCAAAAACCTCAGAAACAACAAAAGACACCCTTGAGGTTTGATTTAGTCTTACATTTTTTTTTTTTAATAATTTGGCCAAACCTCAAGAGTATTAGTTTCAACATAGTTACTTAATGAGGAGCAGGATGCTTTAAAACTTCTGATTCTACTTCTGATTTTTGACTTTTTACGAACAAATAAGCGTTTTTACAACTTATTTACCGCACACTCCCATCATACTATCTTTCCGTGTTATATTTAGCTCACATGTGTCTCGGGCATGGCAGGATTTGAGAATCCGTTTCTAGCTTGCTGCGGTCATGGAGGGAAGTATAACTACAACAGGTTTAACAAATGCGGGAGTAAGAAAATTATCAACGGGACGAAGGTTGTACTTGCCAAGTCTTGTAAGGATCCATCTGTTCGGATAAGTTGGGACGGAACTCACTTTACGGAGGCAGCCAATAGGTGGATCTTTGATCGAATTGCCGATGGTTCGTTCTCGGACCCTCCCGTTTCCCTGGAGTTCGCCTGCAACAAGGATAAATAGCTGAATAGGGTGTTATGGCCCCATCATAAATTTCTCTCTTTTAAATGTAAGAAGTATGAAGATGGTAATTGTGGGAATATGCATGCTGTTTCAGTTTAAGTCTATGCTGATTTAATAGAGCAGCACAATGTGACGGCCTTACGGGTTAGCTGCGCAAAACTCCCATCCCGTGACAACAAGCTAGCTTGTCGCTTATTTAGAGAGCTTATAAGCTAATATAGCATTTAAGTTCGTTCAATCTTATCTTAAATGTTTCTTTTACAAGTATCGCAAATAAGCTATGTGGGCGTTTCGTTTCTAATCTCATTTTTTTACTGTCTTTCTTTTCACTAAAATTATTTTAAAAATGTCCTTTTTTTTGTAATAATATTTATACATTTTAGCCCGTCTTTTCAGCTAGTTTTGCCAAAAACTTCTATTTATATAAACATGTTTTTTCAAGCCATAAGCTATAAGTTTCGAACCAACTTCTCAGCTATCATTTAACTTTTCATCTATTAACTAGCTTTATCACCTGTCTATCGAATACAGTCTTGATCCACGGGTGGGGTCTCGACTTTGCCCTTCAAATGTGTGTTGAGGTAAGTTAGTTTTGCTACACTACTCTGTGAGGACCATATTTTTAAGTTATGAACATAAAACACGAGGTACATAGATGAATAGCACTTTTATTTCTCATTTGGTATATGATATCAGGGAGAACCAGAGAATGGGACAGCTCGCCCCCAGGGCATAGCCTAGTGGTTAAGGCTGAGATGACGTGGGATATCATCCCGGCAACCGCGGTTCGATTCTCGTGTGGTGTAGATGTGGGGGGCTGTGCTGGAGGTCGGTATCGTGGGTTCTGGCCACTAGGGCACAACCCTCGTTTATCTCCTGCAGGACCGACGGTCATGTGGGGGGAGAGCTGACTCCCTCAACAAAGAGAATGGGACAGCTCCATGGCAAGGGGTATCTAGTTACTATGAAAAATGCCCTTGAAGTTTAGCCAAATTACAAGAAAACCCCATGTTATATTTTAGAAATTGCAAGAAAACCCTCGACATTCATTTTTCCTTTAAGAAATTGCACAAACCTCAAGGAGGTGTTTGCAACAACAACATCAATTGAGGAGGTTTTTGTAATTAAGCTTAGAATTTGTGTTTGTAAGTATTTCAAAATGCAGTGCCTTATTATCCTAAAGTCTTACCACAAATTACCATCACATAATACTTCCCGAATCAACTTCTCCTTCCGAGAAAAATAAAAGAAACACGTAAAAATGTTATCGATCAAAAGATTGCGCATCCACTAAAACGGACTATTCAAATGGGACGGATGGAGTATAATGTTGTACGACTAACAACCACCTCCAATAGATTAAAATAAACAAAGCTATAACCATAATTCACAATAGTAAATAAATAAAATTTACCCCCACATCCATGATTCTCTGAAAATGACAAAAAGGTCAGACCAAGAACCACAATAAAACCTCCCAAGGGGCATAAACACACAGTCGACCCTCGGTCCCTGTCATTTATCAAAGCCGATTTTTCACCGAGTACTATCCATTAGCATGGAAAATCAACTCTAAAATAGAAAAAAAAAAAAAAGGAAAAATTATATACAGAGCTCACTCTAAAGTCTAAGATATGTCCAATTTCCTTGTTTTTCTTTCTTAAATTCTTGAGGAAAAAGAATGATATGAGTAAGCCCAACATGCAGCACGGTCATAAGAGCAACACGCGGCAGTCATTAATTGGTCGACAAGTACCTCTCTCCCCAGGAGCCGCCGATTGAAATTCAACCTACACAAGAAAAAGAAGAGAGTACATAGAATATCGACTCCCGAACGGTGTTGTTTTCTTCACCCACTCTCTCTTAAGCAATTACCCGGCAAAAGAAATTTAAATTGATCGGCTTCTTCCAATAAATACGCAGGTAAATGTACGGCTGAATACGAATGCGGTATAGGTCCCATTTTCCCGATTATCTCCTTAAATGTATACTCCTCCGGCAACATATCAAACAAATCGGCCCCTTTACATATCACTCTCTGAATTCTCTTTGGGTTCAAAAAATGTGAAAACCTCACCCTGTCGACATGACTGTAAGCTTTCATCTTAAACGTAAATTCATTAATAAGGCGGAAGCAAAAGCTACAATGCCAACCCGCGTCCGCCAAAATTTCATCCGACTGCCGGTAGTGAGCGTACCTCGTCTTTCCCGACTGATAGACGTGAATCGAAGCCCGCCAGCTGTTACTATCGAGTAAAAACTCGAACGAATAAAGATAGTTTTTCAAACGGAGATGGAGAATCGGAGGTATTCCGTCACACCACCTCAATAGATTAATCGTATGCCTACTCGGTATCTCATCGACGTCCGACATTATTAACAAGTCGTCATCTTGAATACCGGCTTGTTTTAAAAGATAATCCAAAGCGAGCCTTTGATAAGCTTCCTCGACAAATGGGTTCTCACCGCGTTTGAATCTCCCAGGGACCTGTCCGTAATTTAATCTCGGCTCGACAAATTTAAATTGGTCCCGGACGCTAGAGAACACTAGAGGCTTTGGCAAACCGGTGAAAGTCGAATTCGACTCAAGGAGAACGAATTCTGTAACGTAAGGGTATAATTCCTTCCAACGTATTTTAAGGATGTCTACCTCGTTGCTGAACAATACGGCATCGTACACGCGTCTCGGATATTCGCGTATATCCCAACCGTGAAGTCTACATAGATTTTCCATGGACACATTCTCGTGATAGTAGTGAGGTATTTCATTGAAGGGCTTTGGAGGGGATTCCCATAGAGGACGGAGAAAGTACGTGACTTTCTGACCGTGCACGAATATAACAAAGACGCATGTCGGGATCAGAACAAAAAGAAAGAGATAAGCTTTTATATCGAGCCCACGTAGAATGCATTTCAATCTTGTCATGGTTAAAGGCCGTCCAGAATCCTGCAGTGTAAGAATAGCACAGAAATGAAAAAAAAAAAAAAAAAAAAACTGCCGAAAAGTTTTGGAGTTGAAGAAAGATATGAATATCCAACCGAACACAGCTCGGAACTCAAAACAAAAAAATTAATTACGTTAAGGCTCAGGCCTAAGTAAGAACTACTTCTTCATGAAATCTAGCAACATAATAGTGAAGGAAATGATTAGTCTAGGAAGCACGGGCAACGGAGTGGATACGAGACAAGACACGGTAAATACGACACGACTCGACTGAAATTCCTTATTTGAAGTATCCGTGCTTCGTAGATTCATGAGCACATGTATCCAGATCACAACTCTAATGAAAATGAAATGCAGGAGGAGAATAATCATTAACGAACCCTACAAAATCTGGATCTTGTATCTCATCTCCCACTGGTTTTAACCATAAATACCATAAAAGGTGGAAATTTGATCTAAACCCATAAACATAACAAATAAATAAATAAATAAATAGATAGATAAATAAATAAATAAATAAAGGAAAATACTACCTTATCACAGGCATCACCACATATATCATCCGTCTTCTTGGTATAATAACGAGATCCCCCTTCTGCTGCCATCGTATTTACCTTCTCCAACAATCTTGATACACTACACATAATCTCGTCCACCCCCCCCCCCCCCCCTTTCCCCCAATCTCCCTGTCGCCCCTCTTAATCCCAAGATCGCAAAATGCAAGCTCAGGAATTAATAAATCCCTAAATTTGAGATCTCTATCCAGAGTTGAAAATCGTATGACCCCTTTTGTCAGAAAATGGGATAGGGATTAATATGGGTGAAAACCAGCCCTAATGTGAAATCCAGACGCCACAAATTATATATGTCGGGGAAGAAAAAAATATAAAATTAGAAACTCTTTAAATTACCAAAAATTAAAACTTGCTAGCTTTAAAAGAAAATGAAAACCAGAAAGGTGTGTGTGTGTGTGTGTGTGTGTGTGTGTGTGATAGGTGGAAGTTGTCGATGATGAAGCCGTTTTTCTTGTCTTTCTCTCTACCCATGCCAATCAAACTTATTTTCCATATAAAAGTTTGATTATAATTAACTTTTTAATTATGTTATCAAAAAATATTAAAAAGTTTATATAAAAATATAAGAGATAAGCGTAATAATTGTTATATACATTTGTAAATATCTAAAATATATTATCGTCGAATTTTAACATTGAAAAAGTCAGACAATATATATTTCGGATATGAGGGAGTAATATATAGGCAACAAATATGAATATATGTGAAGCTTATTTGGCTATCATCACTTGTTTGAGATTCAATTCCATTAATTTTAGTGATTAATAAATTTGGACATTATATTTATATATTCTCTCTATGGTTTGTTTGACAAAAAAAATAATTATATATGTCGATTGTTGCAGTATTTGTTATTTATTAAAAACTGTTATTTTTTGCCTAATTTTTACTATAAACGAAAACGACTCATTTTAGTCGGGACGATCCAAAAAGAAATACGACTCAACTTAATTGGGACGGAGGGAGTAGTAATTATTAGCGATAATTATTTAGTATATATGTTGGAGCAGAGCCAACCTCTCTTTTGTTAGAGCAGCGTTCATCGGGAGTGAAGTAGCCAAATTTCGCTTAGGTAAGTCTCATGTGGATCAAGTCATGGGCTCAGGTATGGTCTCGAGTTTTTTCGAATCATATGTTTTCCTTTGTATTTATCACACAAGATTCTGTGCACTGTTCTGAGTCTCATGAAACTTGCCTCCCTATCGTAATAAGTAGGGCGTAGTGCACAGACATCTTACCCTCTGCTGCAGGCGGGATATACTGGGTATGTTTGGTTTGGTTTGATTGGTATAAACTAGCTTTTGAAATTTTGTCAAACCTAATCCAACATCTAGTTTTTTTTTTGTCAAATACTATTTCAAAAGATAAAAGTTAAACCACTACAATTGTGTTAAATATACTCCCTCCATCCACGAAATATGTCCAAATTTTAATTTTTTCAATTAAAATTTATAAATATTAACCATAAATTACAACCAATATATAAAAGAATTATAGTAATGTAAGTACTTGATTAGATTTGTATATTTCTAAAATATAATTTATATTTTCTATAAATTTTTATATGTTACAAGTTTTGGTCAAAGTTTATAAATTTTGACCCAAAAAGTCAAAATACGGACATATTTTCCTAGACGGGGGAGTAATATTTTCATTTAGCAGTGAATAAGTCGTAATATTTAAAAAAAATAACAAAGCCACATTAATATATCTTATTGTCAAAGACGCCCTATATCTAGGATATATTCGACAAAAATAGTTGTTAGTTGGTGCAACATCTGTTTTATAAATTTTCAGTAGTTCAATAATAACTTTTAAAAGTTAGCTGTTAAAATATATTTTAATATAATTAATTTTCGGAAAGAATAGTTGATGAATTAGTCTAAATTTCAAAAATTACTCTAAAAGCTATATATTTATCCAAAACTAATTATTTTAATTTTTATAGAAATAAGAAAAACTACCTAGAATTAGATGCTATTAGGCTATGATAAACCCGTCGATTTTGGAGAATATTTATGGTGACTTTGACTAAATTGCCCATGAAATCTTGGAATGTACATGAAACTATAAATGGGTGGTTTCGTCTTTCCAACATATGGATTTTCTGGTCAGTTGGGCCTGGTCCTACAACGCGCGCATTGACCGTCTCATATCCATCGATTTGGTTGATGTCTTAAATTAAACATAAATAAATTAATATTACATTAAAATCTCGATAAATGAATACGATCGGGATTGGAGAAAAATATTCATTTAACGAAATTATTCATTTATGGAAAGAAAATTTGAACATATTAAAAAGAGTTGGTACCGGAAAAAAATTATTCATTTGACGAAGTTATTCGTTTATCGAACATTAATTTATCGAGGTTTAACTGTAAAAGAATTTTATTGAACACTTTACTAAGACACGTCATAAATCTCGAGCGTGAATATTGCAAATTGTCTATTACTAGGTAATCAAAGGTATGTAATTACTGTTTTTAAGGATATAATATAATGTTACGGCATTAATTATGATTAGTTGCCATCTTTAACATGAGGACCTCCGTAAATGATCGGACCATGAACATAAAATTTTCGCTAATTACATAAAATTAATTTAAAATAATTTTAACATGTATACATGATTTTCTTGAAATTTTCCTTAATATTCTTCTTACACATATCATTACTCTTGATTTTAATTCTTGTTGCAATTTAATTGTAATTTTTAGCTACGACTATTTTGTAATTTAGAAATATGATATTGCACATAGCATGTAAAATGGAAGAATCCGTACTTTCAACAATGCGTGTGTGAGGATTTCATTATCTCACAAGAATGCCATGCGATGAGTTAACGCAAGCTTCCCCATCATTTTTCTCGACAGTAACTCTATCTCTTATCTGCAATATTTGATCGGAACACTCTCTAATCTCATATCTATCAGATGGAGATACACCAATCTGGAGCAAATATGCGTACCACATGATATTATATTTAGCTATCGATAAAGTTTAAAAAGTAATCAAATAATATGATTAAATCATGAAATAAAAGGAGATTAAGTACATGAAGTCACATGCTTTTCGTCAATTGAAAGACACAACACTCATCTTTTTTCGTATATTTTGATTTTAGCAACTCGCTTGTACTCGAATCCCCATTATAATGTATTATTGTATTTGTCTTATCACATTCGGGCATTCTTATTAGGCTAAATGACTAAAATAGGACCTGAAGTTTAGCAGTTTTAGCATTTGAGGACCTAAAGTTTAAAAGGTATCAAACCGGGACCTAATCTTTGATCCGTTAGACCACGTTAGGACCTCCGTCAATTTTTGTCCGTTAAGTACTAACGGATTTCTTTGTTGACAGTTAAATGACACGTGGCAGGTGTTTATTGGTTGTTCAATATATGATGTAATAATAAAAATAAAAAAGAATATAAAATTAAAAAAAAATCTAAAAAAATCTGGAAAATAGAAAAAATCTGGGAAATAAAAAAATCGGAACTTCGGATAATTTTATTTATATTTTGGAATATTAATATTAAAAAATTGGTTTTTTCAGAATTCGAAAAAAATAAGAAAATGTCTGGATTTTATTTATAAACCGTTTTAATAAAACTAAAAACTGAAATATTATTATCCATAAAATAAATGAAAGATATGATCAGTTATCTTCTCCGGTGAAGTTGACTTCAAGTAATTAATCTTTAATCTGTTTTATTTTTTTAATATTTTTAGATTTTTAAAAAATAAAACAGTTTTTTTATGACAAGTAAAAAAAATTACTAGCTGGTTTTTCATAAAGAAAATAAAATAATTCAGTTTTTTTATTATTTTGTGGAAAATATTCTAATTTTTATTTTATTAAAACAATTTATAAAGAAGATCCAGAATTTTCGAATTTTTATTTCCGAATTTTAAATAAAAAATTTTGATTTTTTAATATTAATTATATTCGAGAATTTAAAAAAAAAAAACTTGAAGTTACGATTATTTTCTTTTGACAACACTATTTTGTGAAACACAAATTATATTGGGATAGATGTGGTTAACTTCTTAATGATCTTCTTCCTTTGGGATAGATGTTAACTTACGTCTTAAGGATCTTCTCCCAATAGTTCGTGCAGATAGAGTTAGCAATCTTGACAAAGCCATAAGTTGACGTAGTATACAGTTAATTCTATTTTGACAACCGTCGTTCATGTTTCTATTTTAAACAACAGTTATAGGACAACCATACCTTTGTCATTCTTTGTCAAAATAATTTTCAAAAAGTTAGTAATCAATTTTGATGTTAGCCAGATTAGCAATCTTGGTCATTTTCAGAAGAAGCTTTACAGTCAATTGGCGTAAAATGGAGGCAATTTAAGTCTGATTTGACCGGTGAGTACATATATGGTCCAAGCAAAGGAAAATCTCCTTGCGACAAGTATGGTATCTCCGAGGAGGACTGGAGAGACTTCAAAAAGATTCGTGAGGACTCCGCTTGGGAGGTATAACCGAAAAAAATGTTTTAAGTTTTTTTTTTTAAAGTTCAATGCTGAAAATAATGGACACACAATCAAATAAAATAATTTCTAATTAATAACATAAAATCTGAAATAAAAAAATATTTTAAATTTGAATATATATATATATATATTATAATATTCATAAAAGGATTGTACAATAATCTAATTTTACAAGATTCAAATAAAACAATTTCTAATTAAGAACCTATTTCTAATTAAGAACATAAAATCTGAAAAAAAATGTTTTGAATTTGAAAATATTTTTAAAATTGTTTATAGATTATTTGATACTTGTAACAGGAACAAAGAAGTAAGAAACAAGAATTAGCAAATATGAACATTCCGCATTATATGGCTTGAGAGGGGTACGACTTGGTGGATATACGGGAGATGGAGAGTAAGATGAAGGAGCGTCGAGAAGTATCTAAATCTGAAGAAGATATTGTTATTGATCCCCCGTCTCCACCTACGCATCATCAAAGGTGGAAGCTTGGTCATACAAAAAGATGAGGGGGTACGTCATCCGATGCTGCACGGGAGATTATCGATAGGATTGCAAATTCTTTTTTAAGAATTATTTTTTCTTGTAAGAAAAATAAAAAGCTCCACTTTTTTGTTGCTAAGTGTTAGCAAAACACTAAAAATTTGAGGTAAATTATTTGATTTATTAAATGTAAATAACCACTTTTTTACCCAATTATTTTTATCTACATTTTTGTATTGTTTTTTCTCCTTCATCAACTTGTATTAGTTGTTTGCATATTTCAAAATTTTGTTATATGGTGCCAAATTAAATTTTTGTAGGATGATTTGGAGGAGCAATATACACAAGGTACCTTCATTCCTGAGGGACGACAGGATATATTGGCGGCTGCCATTGGGAGACCCGAGCACCCTGGTCGTGTTTGTGGCATTGGTTTTGATGTGGGTATTCGCGATTGCTTTGGACGATCATGTGAACCGACGTCTTCCGTAAGTGAAGATGTGTTGGAGCAACTAAGGAACAAGATCACCCTTGATGTCACACAGACTTTGATGAAAGAGTTCGGCCAGACAATGGGTGCTAGTTCCCAGCGGCCTGTTGATATTCATACACCGAATGAGGTTACTCGTGTTAGCACAAAGGGGAGTTGTGCTGATGCTATTTCTGGACCTTCCGGAGAGAGGCCTGCGACTGGAGACACTCATCGAGTTGGATTTTATGTGGACGAGCATCCTCCCCGTCTAGTTGCTATCGGTAGGGTTATTCAGGGCGATTCGACCCTACATTGTGCTCATTTACCAGCTCATTTGGTTAAGGTAGTGGTTGAGGAGGCCGTAGATGTTAGGGTTGTATACGTCAAAGCATACTTTATGCTTGTATTACCTAATTTCTCGGTCTTTATCTATGAGAATATTTAATTCATTTATCACATGTTTTGCATATTTATTCACGCTATGGTTATGCAAATGTAGTCTAAATTACTTTATATTGTAGATAATGTGGTGTGTCGTGTCACACAGAAGATCAAATTATCGATTCCTTAAGTATTTTTTTATTATAAAGAGATAATATTAAAAATATTCTATTATAATCATCAATTGTTTAGATTTGGCCTCCTAAGTCGGGAGAGGCGCCATATATCATCCAACCCCCTACTATCAACACTTCTACACCATCTTACTTTGCAGGTTGTACCAGATGCTTATAAATTTTTATTATAATATTAAATAATATTATTTAACACTCCTACTGTTTATAAAACACCCGGCACAATCCCGCAGGCATCTTTTTTATTTGAGTTACGGTGGGATGTGGCCACGTGGATGTCTACGGCCTTAACTTTGATGGTTGATGTTTGCACTTTGCACTAGGGGTGTTCAAAAATACCCGACCCGAACTACCCGGCCCAAATACCCGATGACCCGAACTAAATATTTCGGGTATTTTTAAAATATAATCGGGTAGAATTGGTAAACATTTGCGTAAATTCTGCACGAAAACCCGATTATTTTTTAATAATTAGTTTTTTTTTTATAAATTTAATTATTTAATTTGCAATTATATGAAATTTTATCTTTCAACTAATATGAAATATATTTAATATGAGAATACATGTTAATGTATTTTCACTCATGGTATTTATTCTCACTAGTTTGGAAATTTATAAAATCTTTAAATAAAAATAATATATTCTTTCATATATATAATTAAATATTGAATTAAGCATAATTATATAATAAAAAAAATGATATATATATAAAAATATTTAGTTAGTTTTGAAATTTACTTATTGTACGGAAAATATTTATAATGTATTTAGTACTCGGGGAATTAATTTATATAATAAATTTTAAAATAAATTTATATTAAAATTACAAATTATTTATAAAAATTTAAAATTAGTGGTATTAAATTTTGGTAAGATGCCTATTCGACCAGAAAAAATAGAATGCACTTTTTAGTCTCGACTTTTCGGTCAGTCACGGCCGAATTTTTCATTCTGAAAAAGCAAGATGCCGTAAATTGGTCAGATGCCGAAAACCGGTTATGAACACCCCTACTTTGCACCATGAAATACAGGCTCCATCTTGATCTTAGCTTGTTTTTTTGGTAGATTTTGGGCCGTCAGACTACCGTTTTAGGGCCCAATTAAGAAGTATGAGCTTGATTTTGTATAATGGTCCACTTTTGGTGACTGAGCCCGTAGTCCAAGTTCGCAAGCTGATAAACCCAAAATCTTACTCTTTTGGGTAAGAAGAGTATCAGGACCGTTTCAAACAATTTTGAGGCCATGTGCAAATATTAAAAATTATGCTTCTAATTAAAAAAAAAAAATTCGTGACCGATGGAGCAGAAGCGGCCGATGACGGAGCAGGCAGCGGAGTTTCTTAAAACTGGTGAAAGAATATCTAACACTTGCGGAAGAAGTTCGGAGTTTCTTTGAAAGCAATACATTAAATATGGAGAGAAAATATCGATTTTGGTCCTTATCGTGGTCTTCGTCCAATTTTGGTTTTTTAATGTGGTACTGATCGATTTTGATCCTTTATCTTTCGAAGCTATCCGATTTTGATCCTCTCACGGAATTAGTTGATCGCAAACTGGCGAGTGAGATACACTCTTCGCCGGAGGACCAAAATCGACAGCCTCATATGATAAAAGATCAAAATCGGCCAGTGCCACATTAAAGGACCAAAATTGGACGAAGACCACAACAAAGGACCAAAATCGATATTTTCTCACTTGGACAAATTAGAAATGTGCATCTACGGCAGTAAATGTGATGTAGTGGATGAGATTGTCATTTGTTATTTGGAAAAGGAGCGTTTTTTAAATATGTGGAAAATATTTATTGGTGAATTTTGGTATGAACTGAGCCTTTTCTTATTGGAATCGATCCACCGAACAAGAGTCACGGCTGCTGTGAGGTCCGTCGTTTTTTGGCCAAAAAATGTCGTTTAAGCCTTCAATTTTGCGTTTTTCTATTTTTAGGGACTTAATTGCAATTTTCTAAAGGTTTGTGTACTTGTTATTAAATTTCGTAGGTTTAACCCTAGCTTCCCTAGTATATATATGCGTGTAAGACCTTTATTTCAGACGATAAATGAATTGAAATTTTCTCTATATTTTCTTAAAATTCTTAGATCAGCTTCCGAGGACGGCTGATCCGTTGGAACACATTTGTTTTCTTGTAATTTTCGCTGCATCAAAATGTAATAATATTATTACAAAGTAGAAAAAGTACAAGAAAACAATAAATTTTCAATTTTGACCCTATAATATATATTGTCCGATTTGGTCATTTAATTCGCCATTTGTTCAATTTTAATCTTTTAATGTGACATATGTTTGTTTTCAGTCTTTTAATGCGACATTTGTTCGTTTTGAGTCGTTTATTGTGGCCTTCGCCAATCTTGGTCCTTTAATGTGACAGTGAACGATTTTGGTCCTTTATCTTACGAGGCTGCCGATTTTGGTCCTCCGGTGGAGAGTGTATCTCACTCGCCAGTTTTCAATCAACTAATTCGGTGAGAGGACCAAAATCGGACAGCTTCAAAAGATAAAAGATCAAAACCGGTCAATGCCACATTAAAGGACCAAAATTAAACGAAGGCTACAATAACAGACCAAAATCAATATTTTCTCGAAATATGGATGTGATGAATTAACGAGATATTTGTCTGCTAAAATCTTGAATAAAATAAGTTTGTTTAAATATTTCCGTATTGATCATAAATACACATGTAAAAATTTAAAATTAAAATCAAACTATAAGTTTATTATAGGAGTTCATTTAAGTTAGCGAGCATGTTGATGAGCACACTAATGAGATTGCTCACAAGTAGGGCCGTAAACGAGTCGAATTGTACTGAGCCATGACTGGGTTTCCTCGACTCAAATTTATTCGAACCTTAGGTTCTATTCGACTCTAATGCTATATTTTTTTTATAGCTCGATTCGATTCGACTGGAGTTTTCGAACAGTTCGAAGTTAAAGTTCATTCAACTACATAAGTCCAGAACCCAAAATATATTAAGCCGAACGATTCGGTCTGGGATGAGAGTGGTTATGTCTTGGGCCAAAGCCCCTCGAACCGAGTGGTTATGTCTCGGGCCAAAGTCCTATTTTATAGGATTCGGATCTACGTTTGGTGCCCCGAACCGAGCCGCGAACTGAGTTTTTCGAGCCGAATCCTTCGAACCGAATCAAACTTTCAAGCTTATTCACAGCCCTACTCACGAGCTAATGAGCTCATAATAGTTAACCTTAATTCGATTCATTTATTTTAACGAGCTTTATTAAACAAGTACGAACAAGTTTTTACCAAGTTAAAATAAAAATAGCTCTCGAGCAACTTGGTTTATTTACACATATATGTCCAGAAAAGATCAGTCACTCGAGGGCAATATTTTTCTGTCTAAAGCTTCACTTCTACTTCATTTACCCCATTCCCTAAACTAAGTAAATATTGATAGTCGAGCAGAATAAACCACAGTCTAGTGTTGGATATGTGTTGTTTGGAACATATGAAATAATCGGAATGAGATGGTGTTCAAGAATAAGTCGAGCTGCTACGAGGATTTAGTGGAGATCATTAGAGTGATTTTGGTTTTGAATTTCAAATCTTTCTTTGCGTCGTGTTTGCTTTAGTTTGGGAGATTGGATTTGCAATTCGTCTCTTTGTCTTGAGTTTTTTTGATTGTTGTTTAATGTGTTCTTGTTGAACCGTGTAGCTCGTTGCTGTGTGCACCCCTCATGCGTTAATGAATAAATTTTTATTTAGCCAAACAAAAAACCACAATCTAGTATGATTAGTGGGTTAAACAAAGAGTCGCGTGGTAAATTTCAGTAGTTTCTTGGGTGGCAGATTCTTTATAAGGATGCGAGTTCGAGTCACGGCAGCGTGTGGTGTTTTATCCCTCCAATGTGGGGATAGGCTCGCTGTGAAGCACTGTTCACTCTCACCTAGTGGGTCGTTAGTCGCGTGATTTAATTCTCCATCAATCACTATCGGGTAGGGGTGGGGGCGCAGAGCGAGGATTTCGTCTTTATCCTACAAGTGGGTTAAACAAAGAACAAAAAGGTCCGCATGGGCAACTCAACTGGTTCATGGGTGGCAGATTGCTACAAGGACGCAAGTTCGAGTCCTGGCAGCCACAGTGTGGGAGTTTTATCCCTCCAATGTGGGGGATAACTCCTTGTTGGCACCAGACACTGTTCCTTCCACCTAGTGGACCGTTGAGTCACCATGATTTAATTCCTCCACCAATCCCTTTCGGACCGGAGGTGGGGACCCTGTGGACGAGGAATTTCGCCATTTGCTACAAACAAATAACAAAAAGTAGTTACAAAAAGAGCATCTAACTAGCTTTCACATGTTATTTTCTTGGCTTTTTAAGATACCTTCTCCAAGGTTTGGTGATCAATATAAATTAAAAAGGGACCCCTTTAATTAATTATTTCTACTCATTGATTTCTTGATTTTTGCTACCAACCACTTTGCCCCATTAGAGATAACAATATATGTATATATGTGTATATAATATACACCTTTTTTCTTCTTTTTTTCTTCTTTTTTTCATATACACCTTCATTAATTAGAACAATCCAAGTAGATCAGACCCTAAAAAAATTAACTTAGAGAAATATTAAAATAGTACATATAAATTATTTTTAAATGTGTTGCGGCTAAACAATCTACTATATGTCCATAATTTATCTATTTTTTATAAGTTTAGAATAGATTATTATTAAAAAACAAATTTGTATTTGATGAATTTAAATAAAAAATATAAAAATTAGATGAGATAAATAAATTCTATTTAATATACAATTTACAAATATAAAATTTTAATATTTAAAGATATTATTATAAAAAAATATGTATAAATATTAATGTCAAGGTAGTACAAATATTATATTTTGCTTTATTTAGATGGAAAAGTCACTGTGGTTAAAAAGAAAATCCAAGAGTGAGGAGTTATTATTATATAGTCAATCTTCTTCTATATATATATATATATATATATATATATATATATATATATATCTATATATATATATATATAGATTTGATGATCCCTCGATTGACTATTTTTTAAGGGTGATTAATTAAATTAGTAAGTACTATGTAATCTCCTCGGACGAAATCTTCTAAGTTAAAATAATGGTTTGCTAATAGTTTTCTAAACTTTTCTACCGTCCTATCACGAAAATTTTGCTTTGTGATAGGTCGTTATAAAAATTACATATTTTTTTATATTTAGAGATTCCAGTTTATGAGTCATGTTCCATGATGTATGTGTTGATTTTACAATATCAATCACGTATTGTGACATGACAATAGCAATTATCTCAAACTCATCGCCGTCTCATGATATTTTCCATATAAATGGAAAAACCTATGATGTTGACGGTTTTGGAATTTCGTTCTATTTCTCCTTCATATGAAGGTTGCGACAGGAAGGGCATCCGGCGTAAAACTTTGCCACTTTGTTATTTGCATGAGTTATGGTGTTAACTAATTTTAGACAATTAAACGACACTATAATCTTCATGCCACCGACCCCAACATAGTTGGGATTAAGGTGCTGTTGATGATGATGAGAGATTCCAGTTTATATATTATTCTTATTAGGGTTGAAATGTGCGAATTGGAAATCAACAAATATAAAAAAATATGTAATTTTAGCACCGACCTAATATAAGATCAAGTTTTCTTAATTATACTACATATTTGTTCATATTTACTGGTTCAGTTTGTATATTCTTCTTGTTAGTGTTGAACTACGCGAATTGGAATCGACAAATATTAATAAATATGTAATTTTAGTATCGGCCTAACGTAAGGTCAAGTTTTCCTGACCTGACGGTAGAAAAACACTAGTTTTCTACTAACCAAGTACAAATCTTGTCTGTTACTCGAGTTATAAAAAAAATACTATAATTATTCTTATGAAATTAATCTCCGATAGTGGTGGATGCAGAAACACAATATTTTGTTATCGAGTTCAAGATTTTAATAACACATATTTTCATAAAAAGATTGAATATTTATTTTTATATATAAGAAAAATAGAAATTATAATCAGGATTTGGAAGATATATTAGATGATTTGTAAGTAAAATTTGGTAATTCTTGTCGTATAAAATATTTATAGTGTATTTATTCCACTTGAAAAGACTACTTTGATTAAGGTACAACTATTAAATATCAAATACAGCTCACTATCTATTTTTATTTATATTTTTAGTTTTTTTTTGTCAACCAACTCATGTGGTAATTTACGTATAAAGTATTAAGTTTAAGGAATTTTGTTTAAACTTTAATTATATTAATATTTTATTTGAAAGTAAAATATTTTACGAACGCCCCTACATTATTTTGACAATAATGCATATAGGTTGATATAATAAAGTGGTGATTGACTAAAACAGTTCGGTTGCCGGTTGGTATGAATAGAAAACAAAGAAAAAAAAATGGGGCCAGTTAAGATTCCTATGAAAAATGATGAGGAAGAGCACCACTTGAATATCTATGCTACTTTTTTGTTATGACGAAAAATCCTCGGACTGGACGTAATAGCCAACAAACTACGCCAATCAAATAAACCACACTAGGCAAGCTCTGTGTGTCAGGCTCAACCAAGAAAGTGTTGGTAGGAGAAATTGAACTCGTGACCTTTCAGTTTCGCACTCACCTACTCCACCAACTTGACTACTCTTGCGGGTTGAATATCTATGCCACTGCTCATATGTATGGTGGTACTTCACTCTTTAACATGATACTCCACCGTGAAAGCTCTAAGCAATGACGCCTACCGGCCTGCCTGTAGAGTAATAAACCATAGAATGATATATGTTCGAGCATGAGGGTAATAAATATCCTCGGCTCGGGTCATAAAAAGGGTTCAGAAAAAGTTACACTCGTACACACGGTAAAAAGCTAAAAGCGAATTCGATCTGTGTTCGCTCTCATGAGTTGGGCATTTCTGGGTTGAATATCTATGCCACTACTCATATGTATGGTGGTACTTCACTCTTTAACATGATACTCCATCATGAAAGGTCTAAGCAATGACGCCTACCGGCCTGCCTGTAGAGTAATAAACCATAGAGTGAAATATGTTCGAGCATGAGGATAATAAATATCCTCGGCTCGGGTCATAAAAAGGGTTGAGAAAAAGTTCGAACATGCAGTCAATTTCATCTTCTTTACTGCACTTCTACGTGTACAAATTCGTGCTTACATGTACGGATATATCCGTATTTTTTATAATTGTTTATTTGAATTTATTAACCAACACATGTATCATTATAATCATCCGAAGAGCGCTCCTAATTGGCAGAGAATAGGTAGGTGTGTGTTTCATCCTTTCAATTCACCGGCATATAACAAACTAAGAAAACCACCGGGCTTAACTCACTGGACACGAACCCTCCACTTCAAGTGAGAGAGTTCGAAATCCAAACCTGATACAAACACGGTTGTGCTACCAAGAGAGTTAGGAACGGTTGGAACCGTCATAGACCCCACTAGTCCTATCACACGTGCACGTGCTAGGAAGTTGAGAGAACAAACGAGTGAAATGTTGAGAACGAGTGACACTAGCACCACCTCACGAAATAAACTTAATGCACGTTCCTCACCTGTTACCTTATTATCTGTTATTAACTCTTATGAAGACAACTCAGTTCCTACTCAAGAGGTTTACTGTATGACCTCGATCAAATCCTCTCTTGAAGACCCTCACATTGAGGCTGCTTGGAGTACACTGAATAAAGACCCTGAACCTAGAAGAATTCACGTCCCAAGAAAAGAATAAGACAAGCTCGTCCTTAAGCTGCCCGAATTAGAAGTGGAAATCATGTCTAAGTTTAGTAGTATGCAGTGGATCTACTTGAGATTCAAGAAGGCCGACAGTTGTTCAAATCCTAAGCCCAGATATAGCTTTGCTTGAGGGCGGCCAGGATATAGCTAAAAACAGAAAGGCAGGCCCAGGATATTGCCTAAATAATGGCATGAGGGCGTCTTTGTCGTATTTCCTGAAAATGAGAGTTAAATCATAAAAACTCGAAAAGAGAAATACTCTATAAAAAAAGGATGAACAACCGAAGGTCGACTTGATAATTAAGGAAAATTCATCCTAGCTTGGAAATTAGACTTAGGCATGAGGAAGCTTCAAGGAAGGTGTGATGTTGGTATCGTCTTGGAAAAGGGAACTTCAGCATGTGGAAGTTTCAAAATGAACGTGAGGATTGTGAAGACCAAGACCTTTTCAAGACTACTTTATTTACTTTATAGTTAAGTTGTTGTTAGTTTATTCCCTTTTAATCCAGTCCCATGTGTAGCCGCCCTGCATTGTCTTAAAAAGTAGGGACACTTGATTTTATTTCCTTAGTTTAATATGTCAGTGATAATATAGTTTGTTTTGTACTCTCCTATAAAAGGAGACCTTTAGGTAACGAGAAGAGGAATCAACCTTTGAAATCAAAAGATATTTCGGCCTTGTGCTAGAATCAAGAGCTGTTGCTCGAATTTTCTTGAGTATTATTATTATAATTCTCACTTCTACATTCTTACGATTTTAGTTCATAAAATTGTTAAGTCTTAATCACAGAAACTTGAGTTCTTAGAATAATTCCAAACGTTTCTTTAGAACAGGAATCTAAGGGGATTATAGTAATTAATTCTAAGGGTTTGAAGTGCCCTCATCATTTCCGTATCCATTGTCACTGTACCGAAATACAATCTATTGTTGCTGTACCGAAGTACCGTACTGAAGTGAAGTCCATTGTTACTATAACGGAGTACTGTCCAAATATTTCCGTACCAACGTACGATCGACTCTCGCTGAATCGAAGTGCCATCGATTCATGCGTATCAATCTTCTTGTATTGAAGAGTCAGTATCAATCTGCTTGTATTGAAGACAAGTATCAGTCTTCTTTGTATTGAAGAGTCAGTATCGAAGTGCGGCTGTGCAGTCTTGTCCATTATTGTTATTTGCTGTTTGCTTCCGCTCGAGAACTTATATTTCCGCTTCACACAACCACGAATCACAACAGTTCCTGTATTGGTAACACTGTTGGGTATCGAACGGCATCAAAACCCATTAGAGATAAAATTTTAAGGGGTTCATACTCTCTTAGTCTTTGACTTGGGGATAGATCCTAGCTCTACGAGGCATGGCAGTGTGGAAGATCTAACCTCGAATGAAAAACAGATACATATTTCGCCTATCGTGATTATTAATCAAATGTAAGGAGCTGTTTGATAGTTGCTGAATGATTTAGTGCAGAATGGTTAAGAGACCAGAATGGTTGAGAGACCCTGTATGGTTGAGTGCAGAATGAAACACTACAAGAAATCTGGCATTCTGTGGCGAATAATTTCGTCACTGACAGGATACAATTTCGTCGCAAATTGTATTCTACGACGAAAATTAGACCGTCACAATTTCGTCACGGAAACCGCGTCGTTAAAGAGATATCACGACGAAATACTGTTTCGTCGCAGATGGTGTATGTTTCGGCGACGAAACATATTTCGTCGTGGATAGTGCGCAATTGGTGACGAAATGCTTCGTCACGGAAAACTAGACAATTAGTGACGAACTATTTCGTCACGGATATTTAGCCTTCGGTGACGAACAATTCGTCCCAAAAGCTAGTGGACAGTTTACTTGGAGAAACTTTTTGCGACGAATTATTGCGTCACCGAATGTTAATTTATGACAAAAAAAATATTTTACAAATTTTAAAGAAATCCATTTTGTTACCTTTGCCAACAAATCAAACATCCAACCAAATTCAACATTTAAACCATTACAAAAATTTCAAGCGTAAACATTCATTCGTAGCAAAATAATATTCGAAGTACAATAATATCCCAAAAACAAGTTCCATATATCCAACCACTATTCAATATGACTATACCAAAAAACCTAAATACATCATACCAAAATATATTTTAATATTTCCAATTCTTACTCCAAATTGCTACCAAAAACCTAATTCATACCAAAAGGAAGTTCGATATATCGAACAACTACTCCAAATTGTTTTCGATGTTGCTTCCACGACCATTAATCTGCATAAACAAATGCACAAGTAGAGGTCAATACACATGCTGCATTTATATATTAAACGCGGTACAAGTCAACCCTAAAATAACACACTAATATGGTTCTATCCTAGAGCCTTTTATTCAAGTCAACCCAAAGTTAATCTGAAAATGATGGAAGGAATGAAATTAAATTTATACCACTGCTCTGAGGATGTTGACGGAGTTGAAGATGAGCTTGGCATGATTCCCATTGCCCTCATAGATTGGAAGTACTTGTCATACTCCGCTTGCTTGGCTAATATATTTTGGATATGTTCATTGTGAATCTTCGCTTGTTCCTTTAGAATTTCATTCTCCATTCTCAACTTCCTAAGTTCCTCATCTTCTTGTTCTTTTCGCCTATTTGATGCTTTTGGCCTAGGCCCATGTCCAAGGCCTTTTATATAATCAGGTCTCGTGCCAAGGACCTGGTCTACTATCTCATCCTCGGTCATATTTGAATTCTTTTTCAAATTATCCATTTCATTCTACAAATTAAAAAATATTAATTAGTAAATTAGGTAAAACAATTTCAGGTTCAAGGTATCTCCAACAAATAAAAAATAAAAAAATCAAACATAAAGCACAAAGCATCTGCTCTTAGATGAAAACAAATTGTTGATCTCCTTCTAGGTAGCAATAGTCTAGCTACCAAATATCACGTACTTCTCTACGTTGAAACCTGCATAGAGCAATAATTTCTGCCTCAAGATTACGCATCAAAAGGGCGTACATATAAATACAGCGAAAATCCATCACTAATGATACCAAAATAGCAATAACAAATGCTGTACAGTGAGACGTCTCTCCCTCTCTCCCTCCCTCCCGCCCTCCCTATCTCAGGTTAACACTTAATCCAGGTATTACTTGATAATGCAGAAATAAAGAAAACTTGATAACTTATTTTATTTAGTGGCATGAATTTCTGGTGTAATTAACTTCGTAGACACATCAAATAAACTCTACCTCAAGCAAGCATATACGCGATACATGGCAAGACTCTGACTCTCTCAATTGTTAATTTGTTAGGCACCTATCCATATCTAATTTTGGTTGAAGGCTTGATAAAATAACTTCAGGTTCAAGGTATCTCCAACAAATTACCAGTAAATCACCAGAAAAGATGTAAATCTCCCTCGACAAAATTTAAGGCAACGCTAAAGCTTATGGACAAGTTAATTGGTTTCTAGTAGATGAAGAAGGAATGTAGAAACCAAAACAGCATGACAGAATCATAAGTATTACTTCATAAAATTTTTTTTTGAAAACTTCAATGAATTAAAATTCAAATTTATTAAATGCTCTTAATAATTATTCTTACAAACTGCGCCTCAGCTTCTGGACACGTCCACTTTCCATCAGTTTTGTGAGTAATCTCAAAAAAAGCAATCCGACCGGGCTCCTCATTAGTAATCGGGTCCCTCTTTTGCATACAAAAGGAAGTAAGTTAGCTACACATACTAGAATATAAAACTATAATCTAAAAGAACAAATTATAACTACCTTTTCATTGCGTACTACGACAAAAGGCTTTGAACCTTGGTTGTGCTTGATCTTTAGTTGACCTCTATTGTTTTTGTTAATTGCACTTATTTTCTGCATTAAATGTATAGACTTAATAAGAATATACAACAGTAATAACCATCTATAATATAAAAGTATTAATATTAATTATATTATATAAATTTTAACCTTAAATTCTGGAGTAATGAAGTAATCACAAAGTGCTTCCCAATTCTCCTGAGCGAGGTCTTGAGGGGCATCTCGCTTAGCATCTTCAATTGTTTGATGCTTGAGGAAGCGTTGATGGTACCTATGTCGTGCATCTTTACTCCTGCTCTTCAAAATGTTCTCAACACTTTCTCTTACATAGGCCTCACCAAGCTCAATTTGAAACTTAGTCTGAAATTTACATATTGCTCAAGTAGATTAAATACATACAATAAGATTAATTTAATAGAAATATAGTATGTAATTAAGCAATTTACGTACACCAAGTCTTTCAAATGCCACATGCTTGTCCTCATCCTTAAGGGCTTTCCACTTAGTTGGCACGGGAATGAGATTACGAGCTATTATTCCAAGCTCATTTGTTAACTTGGCAGATTGTTTGGCTTCAATCGGCCTCCCCTTATCTTTCACTATTTCAATAGGCATCAAAGTCTTGGATGCTTTATTTATCCTTTCTAAATCTTTGCCTCTAGTTTTACCGCGAACTCTCTTAGCCATAGTTGAAGCTATATTTCAAATAAAATAATCCATATCTCATTTGAATTTGTGAAAAGAATCAGAGAAAATATATAAATATACATTCAATCGTTGCTAAAAAGATTATACCTGTACTACTTCCAGTGGTGTTAGGAGTTGCAGGCTCTGATGAGGCGGTTTCGTGCTGAATAGCATCCAACCTAATCCTTTTTCGACTCCCTGGTGCCATGCTGAATAAGATAGAGCGATAATATTATAACATTATAAAATGAATACTAATATTTATATATATTGCATACTAATTTTAATAGAATCTATAAAATTTCATTAGTAAGCAGTAAGCATTCAATCAAAATGTCATCTTCGTAATCAACATAATCATCATCACATAATCATTAACTATTAATTAGAGTCACATAATCAATCTATGTCACTATCATTATCATCATTACAAATGAGATCTTCAAAATCATCGCAATATTCAATTAAAATGTCATCTTCGTCATCAGAATCATCATCGATAAAGTCCTTGTCATTCGTAACACATTCAACAACATTAGCAAGTTCATCATCTGCATCGCCTCTATTTAATAAGCCAATATCTCCTTCGATAACATCAACATAACCAACCGATCTGATGTCTTGGTAGACTGTATTAGTAACAAATTCTTCCACATCTTCACCCGTTTTCTCTATCTCTTGATCGTAAACGTGCCTATGTTGAAACTCCTGAACTACTTGCCAGTTTTTCCCCAATTTTGTGTCATTCAAATAGAATACTTGCTTTGCCTAGATTGCTAGCACATATGGATCACTCTTGTACCATCTACGATTAACATTGACACTTGTAAAATGTTCATCTATTTGTATTCCCGACTTCTTCTTTTTGTCAACTTCATACCATTCGCACTCAAAAAGAATGGACTGCTTGCGCTTGATATAGTCCAACTGAATAATATTTGTCAATACTCCATAAAAGTTTATTTCTTCCTCATTATGCTCCCCTTTAACAACCAAGCTACAATTCTGACTTATCCGACGTTGGTCTCGACACTTTGTATGAAATCGAACTCCATTAACGATACAACTTGAATATTTACGTGCTCGTTTGTCTGGGCCACATGCTATCGCGTATAACTCATCAGTGGCTTCAGGTGATTTCTCCTTGTATAGCCTTTTCATCTATTAAAAAGACACATTTAGATATATATATATATATATATATACACACAAAAATACTATAATCTATGTTACAATTCACTTACGTGCTCTTCAAACCATCGGGGAAATTGTCTCCGTTGCCTCTCTTCTAAATTAGTAAGACTTTCTTTGGCTAACTCCTTCATATGCTCACGATCCGCCTCTCTTAAAAGTTTCTCAAAACCACCAAATTCCCCCTCAACATTGTTAGAAGCTTCATCGTCAAATGAATCCATTGGATTGTTATCCACAAACGTTCCACCATATATGTCTTGTAACATTTCTTGCATTTCATCCCCTTCACCTTCATTTTCTGTTTCATCGGCATCCTCTTCTCCACTATTATTGTGATCATTCATAAAACCATACAACCCTTGCATAGATTGTTCCCCGTGATATATCCATCGGGTGTAAGTTAGTGAGATCCCGTACAAGAATAAATGATCCTCTACTTCATCTATAGATCTAATATCAACGTTCAAGCATTCACGACAAGGGCACCTAACCTTACTCGATACTCCCTTCTGCTCTTTAGTAAATCGAATAAAAGATCTAACGCCTAACACATACTTTTCAGAAAATCTATTTGGCTCTTGCATCCAAGCCTTATCCATGTACTTCTAGAAAAGTTACAAAGGAAAAAAAAAGAACAAAAACAACATAAGAGACACTAGCAACTAAACTAGAAAGTGATAGAAGAATTCATTAGACGACAAAAGTCAAAATAAAACCCTAGATGGAAACGAGTATCACCCAATTGATTAGGGAAGAAAAAATTTAGGAGGAAGCTTTGTTGTGGAAATTAGGCAAAAAATAGAGTTTTTAATCCAATCAAATTTTCAATGGAAAGATTCACAACAACCATTCAATGGAAATGCTTTGCATGTGTTTTAAGATGGCCCAATCGATTGATTCATGAACCAAAACACATAATGTCCAGTTTCGGACCAAAATGTTCGGGGAAAAACATACCTTACTGTGGTGAGGATGAGGCCGGCGAAATAAGCGGAGATCTTAGAATGGAGGCGTGAAAGATGGAGCCAACGAAAGGAGCGATCTTAGAATGGAGGCCGGTGAAATAAGCGGCTAAGATGGAGATCGAGAGACGATGAAGTGAAAGTACGCAGTGAGTGAGAGAGACGGAGTGACTTTTTTTTTAATGTGGGAAAGTTATCCATTAATATATTATATTGTTTTTTTTTAATTTCTATTGTAGTACCTTACACGACGAAACTAACTCGTCACGCAAAAAAAAAAGTCCTCCGTGACGAAAATTTCGACACCAAATGTTTCACTAGAGCGGGAGAAATTGGCGCCATTTATTTATTATCACTATCAACGACGAAATTCTTTTTTTCGTCACCCATTGTTTTACATAATCAAACTGTGTGACGAAAAATTATTTTCGTCGCGCAAAGTATCCTTTGCGCGACGATATTATTTTCGTCACTAAAGAATTCGTCACTAAATATCATATTCTTGTGGTGAAATTTGGTTGTTTGGTAACTGTTCTGAATGGCAACTCTGAATGGTAACAAATTACTATTTTACCCTTCTGTATAAAAGTAGCAATTAAAAATCTCATTTTCCTCCCATTGCGTATCAAAACCTCTCCTTTTTATAAATAAAAACCCTAATTTTAATAAATAATTGTGTATAATATTTTTAAATTTAATTCATTTAAAATAATAATAATAATAATAATTATTATTATTATGTATAATATTTTTAAATTAATTTATTTAAAATAATAATAATAATAATAATAATAATAATAATAATAATTACTTATTATTATTATTATGTATAATATTTTTAAATTTAATTCATTTGAAATAATAATAATAATTATGCATAATATTTTTTAATTTAATTCATTTAAAATAATAATAATTATTATGTATAGTTTTTTTTAATTTAATTCATTTAGAAAATTATAATAATAATTATGTCTAAATTTTTTTATTTAAATTCATTTAAAAAATAATAATAATAATTATGAATAATAATTCTTAATTTAAGAGGAGGGTAAATCCTAAAATTGTTTCTCTTAATGGTTGAGAGAGTATGAATACTTAATGGTTAAGAGGTTATCAGAACCATTAAGAGGCCATATTTTTTTCCAAACAAATTCTCACCTCTTAATGATTCGTAGATGATTTAATGTAATAATTAAGGCCAAACAAATTTTCCTAAGTTGGGAACATCCTTATAAAGAAAAGCTAAATGAGAATAAATAAATAAAATAAAATAGATAAAAGCCAAAGCATATGACCCAAAAATTTGACTTTATTTATTTATTTTTTATTATTATTTTGATGATCTTTGGTACGATTTGATGTGTTTATTATAATCTTTTTTTTTTTTCCCACCATTTTGCATGTCCATGTCAATTTTGGTAGAGATATGACTGAATCGACATGGATATATAGAGTGTTTGATGATTATTCCTTTCTTCTTCTCTTTCATCTCATTAATTCATGGCTGATACTTATATATAAATTTCAAGGATTAATTAGTCATTATTATATGATAGCAAAGCTTATACCTTCTTAAATTCTTGATAAATTATTCCGACAATAGTTTAGTATCAAGATCATCGTCGTCGACATCATCATCATCGACTGCACTTTATACATAAATAAAATCCCTGCTCCATAAAATGAAGTTCATGAAACTTGGATCCCGGCCGGATACTTTCTACACCGCAGATACCGTCAGGTAAAGTAAATCAAATCTAATGCAGTTTTAAGCTTAATAAGCTGCATGAATTCCTGAACTAACATTGTGTTCTTTCTCCTTTGTTACTCTATTTTTTTAGGTCCGTGTCGTCGGAGGTTTCGAGCGATCTCATCATTCAAGTAAAAGGCAGTAGATATTTACTCCACAAGGTAACCATTTTCAATTCATCTAACTATTTTACAAGAATTTTCCAAAAAAAAAATAAAAAAAAATTATATTAACCATCATTCTTCTTACAACCTCAGTATCCAATGCTGTCCAAATCCTTGCTCCTTCAAAAGCTATGTTCCGAAATCCCCGAAAAAACCTCACCCCTCCAAATAGTCCAACTCCCGAAATTTCCAGGCGGCATCGAATCATTCGAACTTTGTGCTAAATTCTGTTATGGCATCACCATAACTCTAAGTGCCCACAACATTGTCTCCATCCTATGTGCAGCCGACTACTTGCAAATGACGGAAGAAGTCGAAAACGGCAACTTAATGCAAAAGCTAGAAGTTTTCTTCGGTTCCTGCATCCTTAACGGATGGAGGGACGTCATCGTAGCCCTACAAACCACGAAAGGCTTCCCTTTATGGTCCGAGGAGTTGGGAATTACGAGCCGGTGTGTCGAGTCCATTGCTTCGAAAATTTTAGCCGATCCATCGAGAACTATTAGTAGGCACAATGATAAAGGATGGTGGGGTGAGGACTTAGCCGAGTTAGGAATCGATCTTTATTGGAGAACGATGATAGCCGCTCGGTCCGGCGGGAGAGTACCCCCGGTTTTGATCGGCGAAGCGTTGCGGATCTACGTGTCCCGTTGGCTACCGGATTTGGAGAGACGGGTCGAGTCCGATGATTGTGAGGAGATATCGAAGAATAGGCTACTTTTAGAATCTGTTATTAGTTTGTTGCCGGCCGACAGAGGCGCGGTTTCGTCCGGTTTCTTGATGAAATTGTTGAAGGCGTCGGACGTACTTAAAGCGTGTTCCTCGTCGAGGACGGAACTGGCGAGAAGGGTAGGTCTCCAGCTGGAAGAAACGACCGTCGGTGACTTGTTAGTTCCGTGTTTGGCGAAAAACGAAAACGAAAACGAAAACGGCGCAATGTACGACGTGGACATCGTGATGACGATGTTGGAGCAGTTCATGTCACGAGGACAGAGCCCCCAAACGAGCCCTCCGAGAAGGAGGGACGATTTTTTGGAAAGGCGGAGGAGGTCTCGATCATCGGAACGCGCGGATTCGGAGTTTGAAGGGAGGAGGAGATCATCCTCTGCATCACATAGTTGTAGGCTTAAGGTGGCTAAGCTTGTGGATAGTTATTTACAAGAGATTGCTAAGGATGAAAATTTGCCCTTGTCCAAATTCATTGCTATTGCTGAGGTCATTCCGGGGTATGCCAGGGTGGAACATGATCATCTCTACAAGGCTATTGACATTTATCTAAAGGTACTTTTATTTTGGGTTCGGATCTCAGTAAGATAAAGACTGTTGTCTGTGCACCAAATCCGCCTGGATTACACTTCCCGCACACACACACACTGCCAGTGTGTGTGATCCAATGGTGGGGTGCCACGTGGTCTTTGCATCGCACTAGATCACCTCCCATTTATTTTTATGATTTTCTGCATTATTTGGCCTAAATTTTTAGTATTTATGTTTAAAAAAAAAAGAAAAGAAAAAAAAGGGCACAAAATATGTGAGTATTGACATTTTAGGATTTAGTCACATGATCTTAGGAAAACATATGTACCAAGCTTTTCTTTTTATAGTAGTATTAAAAAAATTGTGGACATTGGTTTTCTTAGTCTTTGGAATTGAAAAAGCTGTTTCTATCTTTATAATATAATATATAGTCAAATATTATGATAATTTGATGCATTAAGTACAAATTATCCATGAAAAATAGCCTAACTACCTAACAAATAAACAAATAAAATTCTTTCAAAAATTACAAAAAAAAAAAGTTTGTTTACAGTGGAAATGATCCCCTCCCTGCATTGAGATGGAATTATCGTCCCAACAGAATACGTGTAGAGCATTGGGACACGACATGTCGCGCTCTGCCATGCGTAGCGTCCCAGTGCTGGACACGTATCGTTAGGTAAATACAAATTTGAGGGGTATCCGTAATGATCTAAGGAGTACAATATGTAATTTTGAAAAATAATTGGAGTTTTTTTTTTCTTGGTAATAACACTAAATCTCAGGGGTAGATTTTGTACTTACCCCTGTCATAATCTGTTCATGCCTTTTCAAATGATACCTCCTCCCTAGGCTTGTTTGTATCGGTGTTTTAAAAATTTCTGCCTACGCCGATTAATCGATAGAGGGTCCTCTACCGCTCCGATTATGGCTTAGACGCTTGTAATGGGCGTTTGGGTGATTAATCGATCGTCTAGGCTGCTGGGCGGGGGCCTATGAAGGCAAACTGAAATACTATGAATACTATGGACTACTTTATACTTATATCAATATTTTAAATTCACTAGCTACGTGGACGACTAGGCGGATGCCTAGGCGGTTATACTTTTTTGTTTTTTTGTTTTGTTCTAATAGTACTATAAATTCCTAAACTGGGATATTCTGGACTCCTTGATATCTACATAAATATTTCAAGTTTAATATATAATTGATTATATATTTGTTTAAATGGTTAAATTTTAATTATTTTTAATTATTTTACACATATATAATTTTTTATATATAAAAATGATTAAAATAATAATAAAGAAATAAATCCGCCTAGTCCGAGTAATTCCCGATTAATTCCCGAATAATCCTCTGGGCGCTAGGCGTTAGCAATCCGAACGTCTGGCGCCTAGCGTTTTTTAGAACCATGGTTTGTATACCTTCGTATACTTATCTATTATCTAACTTTATGAAATCTCTTTAAAACAAGCTTTTGTCGCTACGGGAGTTTCTTGTAATAAGGATAAACCTCAGGGGTAGATTTTGTAATTACCCCCTACTTTGAGTCTGTTTGTTGACAAGGGTATCCGCAACTCATGATTTTATGCTAGACCTACTTTCCGGGTTTTTGCATTTCCCAGGAATCGAAACTCGTACCTATAGATTTATATACAAGTTCGTGGCAACTCTGGTATTCATAGGCTTGTACACCATCATATAAATAAAACTTACTATTCCACATAGTTGAAATCCCTCGCAGCCCCATCTGACGCGGCATAATCATCATAACCATTTCCCTCGGCCTCGTCATCACTATTTTCCGGGACTCGATCGATCCGACGGTCCGGTTAGGCATTCGACAACGTTCCGATCGCACAAACGCACCGGGTTGTGTAATTTTTAATGACATTTCTTCAAAACAAAAGATATTGTTTTTTTGTTTTCTTATAAATTTTTCTTTCATGCAGGGGCATCCGGATCTTGACAAGAACGAAAGAAAGCGATTATGCCGAGTACTAGACTGCAAGAAGCTATCAATGGAAGCCTGCAGGCATGCTGCACAAAATGAAATGCTCCCCTTAAGAGTGGTCGTACAAGTTCTCTTCTTTGAGCATGCTCGAGCCACGATGGCTGGAGGCCAAGTAACTGAGCTCCCGACCAACATTAAGGCACTGTTAGCAGGGACTAAGGTTCCATCAATACAAAAAACAGTAGCCTCTTTTAATACGAATACTACAGTGCCACGAGAAGATCAATGGAGTACTGTTTCCGGCTTCAAGTCACCAAAATCTAATCTTTCTACCCTGAAAATGAAGCTGGCTGAAGATGACGACGGCGATGACTTATATGACGATTTTCCAGATGGGATCGAAAAATCTCCGAAATTTAAGTCCTTGTGCATGATACCTACCGGACCTAAAAGAATTTTTAGCAAGTTGTGGCCTATTATTAATAGAAGTTCAAGTGAAAAGAACTAAAAAATTACTCTGCTTTTATTTTGTAAGACCATTATCACATCATCATCATTATCATCAACATCAATGGCAGCTTCATCCCAACTACGTTAGTATCGATAAACAAGAACATCATAATGCCAATTCAACGGCACGGTGAGTTCATGTAAAAAGTAAAATAGCACAGTTTTACGTCGGATGTCCTTTGTATCAGCGACATTCGTACGGATGAGAAATGGGATGAAATCCAAAACCGTCATAACCATAAGATTTTCCACTTACATGATAAATACAATAAGATGAGATAATTGATACAGACATGTCCCGGTATTGAAATGGTCTTGAAAAATCAACACGTAAGCCGTGACATGACGGATAAATTGTGGTACCAAGTGTGATTAGTGATGATGAAATGGTAAATAAAAGTATAAGCACAAGAAAAAGAAAACCAATAAGACCAAAAGGAAGACAAATGATACATAGAAATATATTAGCTTAAAAAAAGCAACCTTACAGGGATTCCAATACACACAAAACATTGCCTAAATACCACACCACACCATAAAAACGCCACATATAACAACAAGCATCACAAAGACATGGCCCGTGATCAGTTCGAGTTAGGCACGGGAGCCCTCGAAGTATTAACTTTAGATTGCGAGTCCTGACAGGCCTGCGAGTCGGTGTTCCTCGTCATATGAAGGCCCGCTCCACGGTGGAGCCTGCAACGGAACGAGCCCGCATGCATCGTGGGCGAGCAAAGACAATTGTGCCTAGCAATGCTTCCTTGTCTGGAAAGCCCGCCGTTACAAATCATGCCTGTTTTAGGAGATGTGCTTTCTGGAATCTCCACCTTCATATTACCTCTGGTCATCGCTGCTTCATTTTCCATTGTCCTCTTTTTCTTCCTACTCTATTGGAAATTTTATCAAACAGTTGGTGTGCATAACAGAATTATGAAGCGAAAACTGGGAAGAACATGGAACAAGTTGATCATAATCTGATGGGGTTGATGTGTGTATATATAATACAAGATGCTTTGGACAGAATTTGCATTTGACACAAATAAGGATATAGACAGTGGGGTCGAAAGGGATGTGTGGTGAGGATAAGAAAGGTAGTGGACACTAGGAAGGCAGTATCAAAGATAACGTTGGAAAGTGTGTTTGTGGCTTAAATTTGAATGGATTTTTTTGGTTTTTAGGTTTTAAATAAAAAAAAAATAGAAAAGAAATTTGTGGTGTTTGGAGGATGTTGAAGTTTGAGACTTTTTCTACAGGTAACTAGTCATTTGGATCCAAACGGGCATCAAAGAAACATAGAGAGAAGTGTATGCTCCTATATATTAGGAGCTTTCTTATGTGAGAACTGAGATTTGAACCCGCCCCGCAATGGGCTTGCCGGATTCCGGTTAGACCCACAAATAATTATAAAAAGAGAATTTTTTTTTTTACACTAAAACTGTTTGACCTAATTTGAATTTACACTTTAACCTTTTTATTTTAATCCGACACCAAAACCTTTCAAAAAATTCCGTCACCACACAAAGGTTGGATGATGTTAAGAACTTCCGTCAGTAACGTGTAATACACGCACTGGTGAATCGATCAAGTTTGTAGCTTTAGTTGCGCCTGGCCAATCTAGTGGTTGTGGCTCGTTCCGTATGGATCGAGCGATGACGTCAGTCAGAGGTGGAGATCTGCTACGGATCGGGGCGGTGGGAAGGTGATCTGACGTGCAGGGCTGCGAGGAGGGCTGGGCTGCGTGATTTCTGATCGGAGGCGGCGGGTCCGACTCGAATCCAGCGAAGCTAGCGCGGGAATCGCAGGTCTGATTTGGGTTTGTGTTTAGACACGGTGGTTTGCTGGTTGGTGGTTGATGGCGGTGCTGGAAGAAGATGGCCGACCAGCTGCAGGTCCAATTTGGTGGTGGAGAGCGGCGGCGGAACAATTAGCCCAAAATACACGTCACTAAAGGAACAATTAACAACGTCCAACCTTTGTGTGGTGACGGAATTTTTTGAAAGGTTTTGGTGTCGGGTGAAAATAAAAAGGTTAAAGTGTAAACTCAGATTAGCCCAAAAAATTTTAGTGGCAAAAAAAATCTCTTATAAAAGTTGGATTAGAGAAGTAGTAATGGAAAGATCATATGGTCTACAGAGGAGAAGGCCATGATGTAAGGTGCCTTTTAAGTAGCGAAAACGACGTTCGACAGTGCTCCAGTCATGATCAGTAGGCGCGTCCATAAATTGTGCCCAACGGCTAACCTTGAATGGAATGTCAGGACTAGTTAGTGTGAGGTACTGAAGACCACCGATAGTGCGTCGATATTCAGTTGGCTCGGAGGCAAGAAAGTGGGGTTGAGTTGCTTGGCAGTCGTGGGAGTGGTGAGTGGCTTGGCACCATCCATATGATGAAGACAGCAAACTGATCGTACACTTACTATTGGTGATCGATCTGACGTGGGCGATCTAACTATCATGTCATCCCGAATCCGACATATGGATGCTATTCGACCTGGATATCCAGCCTTCACACCGCAATGCAAGTCTATAAGATCGGCCAAGAAGTTGATCCAGAAATAATCTGATCTGTATATTCGGCCCCAAAGCTAAAGAGATTAACGTCCTCCACAACGGCCAAGGCCATCTGGACTCGCATTTCAAGAACCAATGAGGGAGCTAACGACCTCGATCAAAGGGCCGAACCAATCCGATCTGAAAGCGCATGCAGGATGCTACATGTCCGAACTATAATATAGTGTGAATCTCGCCCATGCAAATAAGGCCAGTTGTCGTGACAACAACAAGACAAAGGTCTAACGAATACCGCCGACATACCTGCCTATAAGTGAGTTAACAATAGACTGACACGTGTCCGAGCAAGACTTTTATAAATATCTTCGCTACGTCTTCGAACTATAGGACATTCAGAGTTCCATTCATACAAATAAGACCAATTGTAGCGACAACAATAAGACAATGGAATCAAGGCAACATGTTCCCCGATGCGCGATCCGTAGGTGGACGAGGCAGGCCTGGGTATCACTTTTGCCCTATAGTACCTGCCCCATCCCACCCATTTTTTTTTACATATATTTTCTTTATATATACACACTATATATATATAATTTGTTATATATTTATTAATATATTATCTATATTTATGTTAGTAATGATAAATTTTATAAATAGACAAAAGGTTCATAAAACCATTTATTTTATTCATTTTAAAATATTTTTTTGTATGCGGGTCGATCCGTCCTACCACTTTCACCTCATGAAGCAGGCTTTGGGTCTTCAAGTGTATAGTCTAACATAAGTGTATTTTTTCTCATCGGGGTAAAATATTTTACGTTGAGAAAAAAATGGCTAGTATAGTCTAACATAAGTGTATTTCAAACTTTTGGGTTTAACACTTTTCTAGTAGGATTTATTACATTTACCAGACTACCACCCTTGTTAGATTATCCTTTCCTAAAGGAACTATCATTTATCGAACAATAATGAAGTAGCAGTAATTAGAGTATTTCTAATTATATATAAGTTCAAAATTCAAACCAATTTTGAAATGACCAAGCACATTCATATTAAATGTTTATATTAAAATTTGTAAATTTAATCATAACTTATAACAAACTTTATATTTACCTCAAAATTATATTTTTTTTATCTTACAAATTGATCTTATTTACTTTATTTTTTCTATTTTTTATTTTTAAAAGATTGTGTTTTTAAAATAGTTTTGCTAATCAGGAATAAAAATAGAAAAAATAAAGTAAAAGAAGACTTTCTGTATTTATTGTTCTTTGAAACAATTTTTTTTTAAAAATATTTTTGTTAATAAAAAAAATGGGAAAACATAAAATAAAAAATGAATATTTTTTTCTGATTTATTTTTGTTCTAAAATGATGTATTTTCTGGAATATTCCTGTTAACCGAAAAAAAGCAAAAAAAACAAGTAAATAAAAAAAATTATTTTAAAATAATGTGTTTTTAAAAATACTTTACTAATTAGAAATAAAACAGAAAAATAAAATAAAATAATATTTTTTTTCTATTGTATTTTACTGTTAAATAATGTATTTTTAAAATATTTTAGGAAAAATAAAAGGAATATTTTTTTTGTTTTCTTTTTTCTTTTTAATAATTTTTTTTGTTACCGAGAAATGAAAAAAATAAATAAATATAATCTGTTTGTTTAATAATGAGTTTTTTAGAAAAAGTTTGTTAACTTTTTTTTAAAGGGGTTGAGGCGGGACCTGCCAACCTGTAGATAAGAAGAAATCAAGAAATACAAAGTATCAGCCCCGAATTATGACAAAAAATGGGCCATAATTCGGGTCCAAACATCGAAGAAATCTACGGCCCGCTAAAGAAATACAAAGTGCACCACAAACCGTGGGTTAATGTGCGGACCCGTAGACTAAAATAACTCAACTCCGAATTATGACAAAAAATGGGCCATAATCTGGAACCTAAAATCTAAAGTGCCTACGACCCGCTAGATCAATACAAGGTGCACCACTAAAACTGTGGCTAATGTGCGGACCAATAGGCAAGCAAGCAATCAATAAAATAAAAACCTATCTAAATCTAAAAGACGGATAACCAAGCTGATCCATCCGTATACGGGAGAGAAGAAACGGAGGAGCAGTATCGTAAGTATAAGTCTGAATGCCGAGGGACGACATGCCGAGCTCAGAAAGATAGTCGGCCTACTGTTGCCCTCCGGAAAATGTGAGTGACTCAATCGAATATCTGCGAGAATGTGTCGGATACGCTTAAGAGTGTGACGAACCTGCCAAGAGCCCCGATGGCCAGATGATAGCAGGGTCACCACAGCAGCAGCATCAAGCTCAATCCAAACATGTCTCGATCTCTGGGAAGCTAGAATCAATCCAATCGCCAATGCCTGGACCTCAGCATCAAAACTCGAAGAGGCCTGAAAAGAGGAATGGAAAGCAAGAAGGAGCTCTCCGTGGTGATCTCTAATCAGGCCTCCCCCACCCGCAATCTGTGTGTCTCTATCGAACGAACCATCCGTGTTCAGCTTGATCCAAGGGGACTCGGGTCGAAGCCAAACCACCGGGACGGGGCGACGAGTCTGAGCGGGGGAAGATGTAGCTCGCTGGAAACGATTAGGCGGCGAGCAACCCGCCCAGAACTCAGATGAAATAAGCCCCGCAGAAGCCAATAAAGCAACATGGCGCTCCACCTGCACAATAACATGAGACGAAAGAAAAGTAACCGCCCTATGCTTTGCACTATTCCTTTATGTCCAGATGAACCAAAGGATCAGACAATGAATAATGAAAGTCGCGTGCCTAAAGTGTGTGCCGTGTGCGAAAAAACTCAGGAGCTCAAAGATATTCTGAGTATGGGGTAGGGATAAGTGTGTCCAAGCGCCAAAATACTCTCACACGTCACGAGCCACATCACTCTCCAAGAAAAGGTGGGCAATGGTCTCAGTATCGTAGGTCTGAGTAAGGGTATGCGAGCAACACAAACATCTAGAAGCCAGTGAAACGCCCCTCCTCTGTAGAATGTCATCAGTCGGAATCCGTCGCATGAGAAGTCGCCAAATAAACACTGAAGTGGTCGGTAAAAAGTTTGTTAACTTAAAATAAAACAAAAATAACAAAATAAAGAAATGAAAAAAAAATCCTCATTTTACTTAAACAATATTGGAAGATAAAATGTTTGAGTTGAATTAGGGAAAAAAAATGTTGGATACTTTTTCGAAATGAGAAAATAAGGTCATGTTTGGGAGGAAACTGATTTCACCTTTTCCAATATGTAATTGTTGAACTAATGAGCCGAGATGTAAATTGAACATCTAACTGAGGAGTTGGATAAAATCCATCCTCTCTCATATTAGTTACGCTTAATTTCCAAGTTTGAGTAAAGGAAAGAAATAAAAGAGAAAGAAAGTTAGGAGAGAAAGGAAGAGAAAGGAAAGTGAAAGGAAATTGTATTTTGTGTTCTCGAGTTGGAAGGAAGTGAAAGGAAAATTAATCATTTTGTTCTTTTCTCTCAAAATCCTTCCAAAATCGGAAGGAAAGTTAGGAGGGAAAGTTTTCCTTTCGTTTCTTTCCGTTTCTTTTCATTAAAAAACTCACGAACACCAAATATTTTTTCTGTCTTCCTATTTCCATCAATTTCCCTTCTTTTCTCTCGTTAAGTTAAACTCGAGAACAGAGGGTTAGGGATGGCAATTTTGGCCCGACCCACACTGCCCCGCCCTAACCTGTAACGTATGGATCGCCCCTCCCCGCGACCCGCAGTGAGTCGAGCGGCTCTGGGTACCAATCTTGCCCCAGGGGTACCCGCCCGCCCCGCCCAACACAGTTTTTTTTATTTTTAAATATATTCAATATAATATATATATATATATATATTATATTGTTTATATATTTATATACTTTTTCATATATTTATTATTATATCTTACATATTTATGTTAATAATGACAAATGTTATAAATAATATGTAGTATAAAAATAAAATACTAGATAAAAACTCATCAAAATATTTATTTTATAAAATTTGAAGTAATATTTTTTCCCACGCGGGTCGAGCCGCTCGACCCAACGCCCACGGTGGGTCAATCTGCCCCACCCGTTCACCTTGTGGGACGGGTTTGGGTCCGCTCCGACCCACCCATTGTCATTCCTAATATTACTGTGATACACAAAGTCAAGCCTATTATTTTAAAACATTGTCATTTGATTATGGCCCTGCATGTTCTCCGGAAAATAAGAAAAACAAAAAGGAAATAAATTTTGTAGGAAAGATTATTGAAGTAAATCTTCAGTATATAACCAGACTTTTTTAAGAAAATATATTAAAAAAAAATCATTTTCTTCATAAATTCATCAATTTATTATCTTCTTCATCAATTCATAAATTCATCAATTTCGGGTTCAATAAATTTTGCACGATTGAAGAGGATGATCCAATGGTCATAGATCCATTGGTCCATTTGTTGATTCGTGTAGGGAAATTTATATTATCTAATACATTATATTTAAATACTGCATAAATAACACTATCAAAAAAACAATTACACAAGTAATAACTTTTTGATGTTTTATTTATAGAAATAATATTCAGTTTTTATCTCTTTCTTGATTTTTGGAAGACATTATAATGGTTATCCATATCATTCCTTAAATTGTGAAATTAAGTTATTATTTCTTCAACCATTCCTTTTTTATTCCATATTTTAAGTTCTAAAAAATCAACAAACAAATCTGTTATTTTAAGTTTCCACAATTCTGAAAATATAATTGCAGAATACTATTTTTTTCTCGTTTCTTTACTTGCTGTCGCAGAGTACACCATCAAGATATCGTCGTCCACCTTGATTACGGCCTCACGCACCACCACAATCTCGCTTTCCATCATCGTTTGTTCCTGAACGTCGCCCCGCAAATTTGAGAACCTATCTCCGGTTACGCCTTACCCTCATCCTCAATAATTTTATTTTTTTCACTTGATTATTTTTCATCTTTCTCAGAAGCAGAATTTGCCTTTTATGAGATTTGGGATTTATTTTTCTGACATGGATATCCAACGGTATGTGTTGGTTTGAAGATGAAGTTTTAATTAGCTTGTCATATTTTTCATTGACATATAATATCGAATTGAATTACTATTTTCAAATGAGGTGTATATATAATATCGTAAATTTAAATATCCAACTCAACGAGAATTTTCCGACTTTCTCTTATTTATATTTCATATCTCCCCCTAATGTCGGAGATAGTTGGAATTGGATTGTAAAATCAATCCGCTTCAGGAGGTGCACTAATAACAGAGGGCGTGACCCAAATATTATGCCTTTGATATGGATACTTGAATTTGAAATTCATCGCAACATGATCATTGGATAAAATATTATATCGCTTATAATTAATTCGATACTCATTGAATAAAGCTCCTTTTAGACTGACAATAAGAATATTGCCATATGAAATTATACCAATCCTTCGGGGATTGTCTTTCCATTCCTCTAGTAGAAATTGAACAAATCAATATGACATAAAGCTATGTATTTTTCATTTGAAATAAATACATGCAACTTCAAATGTAAATTGCTCTCGAGGAGCATGTATTTTTCTTCAAAAATATTAATTATGCTAAACTCAGGAGCAATAATTTAAATAAAAAATAATCATATATTACCGAAAATATGAAGTACTCATTAAGAGTATGTGATATTTTTCAAAAGTATCAATTATGCCACCTTGGGAGCAATAATTTATAAGCATATAACTCCCAAAATATAAATTACTCTAAAGAGTATGTAAATATTAATTAAAAGTATTAATTGTGCTACGTCATGAGCAACAATTTATATCAATGTGGTGATAATAAAAGCAATTCAATAACACAAGGCCATATAGAAAATATTCAAAATAATGCCTTTTTTTGTTTAATATTCTTCAGGAATATTAACTTTAATTGATGTGTTTATCATAAATACTATCATAAAAATATGATTATATATCGTTGTGTTTGATCAAGAACATCAACAATTTCTTTTTAATAATCTTATGGATTATTAAAATTACAAATTCATGTTTCTTCAGGAAACCATGAAAATATATTAATGTAATGTATTAAAAGAATCATTACAAATAATTTTATATCAATGATACAAGTATCATCATCAATATAATATGTAATAACTATCGTTATTACTCTTCTTCCAGAAGAAAGTGCAATAATTATTATGCAATTAATCCAACATCTATAAGATGTTGATGAAAATTGGTCAACTCAAAATAATACAATTTTAAGTGTATAAATGTACTTCATGATATTTACTAGTAATTTGTGATATTTATCATACAATATGTGTGAATTTGTATTAATATATCTTCAGGATATATATCATAAATAAACATATAGTTATAAAAATAATATAAATAGACTTTAACACCAAACACGTAAATTTAAACATATAAATATTGAAAGTATTGGGATTAATAGACTTCTGGTCTAATAAGTGGTGAATATTATTTACATTGATATTTTTTCTAATACCAATTTCTTTTCTTCAGAAATTGTATATGTCATTTGTCTCACTTGTTATCGCGGAATCATACATATTTCAAGCGATAGTTTAGAAATCCATAGATTTATCGATACTTAGAAGATAATAGTGCAAAATCTTCGACCCTGTAGGAAGAAATTTAGTGGTTCTTCATGAACTGTCAATAAATTTAGCACTACCTTTTTTTTTCCATACGAAAAGTATCATTCTAAAGATATCATGCATATTTGCACTTTGATAAGACAATAAATTATGACCACTATTTAATCCCAAGAACTTGGCATTCTATTCACAAAAAGAAGAAACAAGATAAGCCAAGAATTTGAATGATACAAATATCTTCAGGATATTTGATCCTTTTATCACTAATTATATAGCAACGATCAATTCAAATCATACTCCAGGTATGACATCATATCTTATATTGATAAAAACTCACAATATATCATAAGAGATAATAAAATATAAACTACACAATATATAAGATTATATATTGACATATAATCTTAAGATTATCATTTTCGTGTCATTATCATTAACCGTTGATATATCAACTCCACGAGATAAAATTTATAAATAATTATCCCCTACAAGGATAAACTCTAAATTTTATCTACTTCGGGAGATAAAATTTGAGCCATGTAATATTGAAGTTTTTAATTTAATATTGTTCACTTCCGGGAACAACTTGATAGGAATATTCGACCACTTACTAATCTTGCTATCATTGGAGCACAGTCGGATTATGATTGTGGAGTATATCATATCTTGTACAATCTCGATAGAGGATATTCTCAAATCATATTAATATTTTTTATTTGAGATATAAGTTATATTTTCCTTCAGGGATAATATCATGCTACATCAAGGGCATAATGATTTAATTATGCTATTATATTTATAAATAACAAATCAATATTCTTCAGGAATATTGTATCATCACATAATTCATGTATAAATAAGAATTATTCATTTAGAATAGTAATATTCTTCAAGAATATTACAATTAATTGTGCTACTTCGGGAGCAATAATTTTAAGATCCATAATTGAATATGCAAAAGGAATAAAATAGTACGACAATTAACCAAGGCTCGAAATAACTAAACTAAAATAGTTGCTTCTTCAAGAGCACTTACAATATTCTTCAGGAATATTATTTTGTATTTTTCATTAGGAATTGCACAAATGATTAGATCTCATAGTGTTCTTCATGAACAAATCATATTCAACTAGAATATGACGAGATAATGTTGTCCTTCTTCAAGGACTACAACAAATCTTTTATCTTAATAATCTTCTGGATTATTAAGTATTGTTGAATCGTGTTTCTTCCGGAAACAAAGAGGAATATAATTTGATAATAAATTTTGAGTCAAAATCATCATATGCAAGAAAGTTTTTGAAGGAGTAAATAAAATTAATACCTTTCACCAATGTAAAAAAAAAAAAGACTATTTCTGTTCAGACTTTTTTTTATGCATGCAATACGTTTTAGAATCCGATCTCCACCGTTGAATTTTAGCGCGATCTCGCAGTGCAGAAAAGCTGCTCGCGTTTTTTTTTTTTTTTTCGAAAATCGGAGAGAAAAAAAAATTACTCGTAGAGGATCGTGCTGATAACGTGTTATAAACTTGAGAGAAAAAAGAGAGAAATTAGAAGAGAAAGAGAATAATGTGTGTATTCTTATGAGGGCCAAAGGCCTTTAGGGGGGAGGGAGTGGGGCTCGGGTAAGGGGATCGGGTACCCTTACCCGAGCGGTAACACTGCCGCCGCGACATCGGGTAAGGCGGGCGGTGTTACCTTGCAGCTTCGGAAGCCGATCGGTTGGGGGGGTTGGTTTTCAATATACTAGCCGTTGCAACGGCTAGTTGAATAAAAAAAAAAAAAAATTCCCTATAAAATCCAACCTTTTCAACTCATTTTTTCAAAATAAAAACACACAAAACACAAATAAAAACACACACTAATATTTCAAAAACACAAAACCATGGATTCAAGAAGAGGTAAAAAAACTTCCACCTCGCAACCACAACAAACTCCGTTAGGATTTAGCCCATTTTATTCTCAAGCATCCCCGAATCAATTTTACGTTCTACAACCTCCATCTCCGCATCCATTTTACCAATATAATATGGGTCCTCCTCAAATGAATCCTCAACACTACAACATCACTACTACAAGCGAGTTCTCCCCGTTCGAAAACATTGATGAAGACGTAGAGTACGTACCCGAAACATAACCACTACCAAACGAAGAAGACGAAGATGAGGAAGTTCAAGAAGTCGATCCGAGAGGGAAGAAAAAAGCATTCGGTGGGAGGAGGCCCCGTGAAATTTGGTCGCCGGCACAAGAGGAGGCTTTGGCGAAAGCGTGGATTCAAATCTCCGAATGTGGTGTTGTCGGTAATGAACAAAAGTCCGACGGTTTTTGGAAACGGATTCTCAAGCATTACGAGGGAACTATGGGTTCGAGTTCACGAACTTTTCATTCGTTGAATACCAAGTGGAAAACAATGAACACGGCCATGGGTATTTTCAACGGCTACTACCTCCAAGCGGTACAAACTATACTTTTTATTTTACGTAATCTATATTTTTTATTTTACATAATCTATATTTTTTATTTTGTATATAATGTAGAAACGTGCTAAGGCTAGTGGGTGCAACGACTTGGACGTGGTGAGGCAAGCTGAGTCCGATTACTATACAGCAAAAAAAAGACAATTTACTCATACCTTGGCGTGGGAGATTGTCAGAGGTCATGACAAATGGACGGAGCAAGAATGTAGATATTGCCGGTGCGACAAGCAACTCTTCAAAAAGGAAGTCGGGGGAGTATGAATCGGCAAGCAATACCGTTCCCGACATGAATGAAGACCCGAACCCTCCATTTTCATCAAGAAAGATGAAAAAGAAGCAAGGCGCATCCTCGTCGATCTCAAGTGTTGCGGATGAAATCAACTCCTACACACAAAAGAAGACACAATATTTGGAAGAAAAACGCGAGAAGGATGCTTTGGCAAAACAATTGTTGGCTACACAACTCGAGGGGGCGAAGTTCAAGAATGCACAACGGGAGATGAAGTTTTTTTTGGAGCCGCATGATCACATTCGCGATCCCGCTATGTTGGAATTCGTTGTTAACCAAAAACGTGAAATTGCGGCCAAACACGGATGAGCTTGCAATTTTTAAGTTGTAGTTTCAACTTGTTTTAATTTCAAATTATGTAATGTTTTTTTTTTAAGTTGTAGTTTCAATTTTTAAGTTGTAGTTTTTTTTTAAGTATTATGTAATATTTTTATTTTTAATGAAATGGTATGTTTTTATGTAATGTTTTTTTTAAGTATTATGTAATGTTTTTATTTTTAATGAAATGGTATGTTTTTATTTTAATATTGTATGTGATTTTATGTATTAAAAATATAAAAAAAAAATTGGGTAGTATAGGTGACTACTCCCTCCACTTAGGGTAGTGTTAGGGTAGAATTGGGTAGTTTTGAGTTGGAGGGTTTTTATTGGATAGAGGTGAGGTGGCACCTAGGGTATTAGGTGACCACTCCCTCACCCCTTATTTATAGATACACATCTAGGGTTTCGGAGGTATAAAGGTCACTCATTAATAAATATATTAATTACAATATATATATATATATGATTTTGTGGATATATACATAATTTTGTTGATTGCAAATATAAGTTACTGCATAATAAATTTATATAATGGGTTTTTTTACTTGAATATGGGATGTATGGTGTTTGGGTTACATACGAGATACTTAGAAAGAAATAATATGGATCTTTATTTGGTATGCACTCGATAGTTAAAGAACTATGGATGCATATCTAAATTAATGTATATGGTTACTTTCCCTTTAGATATTCGTTAATAAATATCGCCCAGTTAAAAAATAGTATATACATTTATGTTATGTTTAGCCACCAAACTAATACATAGACGTATCCAAACATTTGTTCATTAAATTTTCATTATTAAATATAATAAGTTAATGAGTATGCAATTTATTTAATGTATCTAATTAGGTAACCAAACTAAAATTGATACGATCGGAAATTTTATTCCTTTATTTTTTATTGTCAAAAATAAGAAAATAACGGGCAAAAATAATTATATCGGAATGTAATATTTAGGCAACTAAACCACACTTGATATGATCCATAGTTTTATACCTCTATTTTTTATTGTCAAATATAAAAAACATCGAACGAAAATAACTGATATTCATATGCAATATTTAGGTAATCAAATTGTATGTAATCCACATTCTGTACCTCTATTTTTATTGTTAAACATAAAAAAAAATAATAGACGGTAATATCTGGTATCTGAATACAATAGTCGTGACCAGATTATACTATCATTGATAGCATCCACACTTTTAGTACATTTATTTTTTTATTGTTGGATTTAAATAAATTAACGAGTAAAATTAATTGGTAGCCAACGGCAATATTTTGATAATTGAACTATACTTGAGAGTATGCATATTTTCGTCATTCATTTTACATTGTTAAGCATAAGTAAATTAATGAGTAAGATTGATTTTTATCCAAATGCAACAATCAATAAGTCATACTACTACTTTCAAGTATCCAAATGAGATGTTTTTGTAAATTCTTCGAACCAAGCTAACCAAAGCCACTACCAGCTACCATCTTCTAGTCAAGTCAAGAACGATGTCCCCCAATCTATAAATTCTAGACCTAAAACTTGAAGAAATAATAAAAAATAAAATTCCGAAAAAAATTCAAAGAAAGCTAATAAGTGGGAAAATTTATAATATTAACAATAACTATGATATCAGTAAAATTAAAATGAAAAGATCGACTATTAATACACACCTTTGAGAAGGAGAGATATAGGAATAATTAATAAATAAAAATAGTTGTTAGAAGGAAAAATAACTGAGACAATAAAGTAGGGCAAATGTGTGTATTATTCCATTGATGAGATCTATTTAAATAGGGAGAAATACATATACAAACATGACCTAACCAAACCCTAACTAGGAAAGCCCATAAACTAACAGATTTAGGCACACAATGAGTATAATTCATTTAACACTTCCTCTTGTGCCTAGTTTATAAGCGCATGTCATGTTGCCTCGTTAAAGCCTCGTTAAGCAAAAACCCAGTGGGAAAAATATCTTGATCGTAGGAAAAAGAGTACAGCATCCAGACACATCAAGTTTAGACTTCGTCCTTTGAATCTATCCTCTCATATGATCGTTACATTTGATCATAGCGCTACTAAGGTGACCATTCCATCGATCCCCAAAATCGTACATCTTGTTACCTCGTTAAAAAACCTTTCCAAGTGATAAAAACCATGTGGGAAAAATGATCCTTGGAAGGAAAAGAGTATAACGTACGTTGTGGATGTAAGACTCCCCCTCAAGTCTACATCTCCCCTTGATTTGTACATCAATCAAGTAGTCGTTGCCTCATTAAAAACTTCGCCGAGTAACAAAACGCAATGGGAGAAAATAAACCTTGGTAAACAAAAAGAGTACAACACATGTGATTAAGTTTCTTTGTAAATCACCATTTCCTTATGATCTTTACATCAATATCGGAAGTTGGAAAACTCTACAGCTCCCCCTAATGCTTACATTCATATATCGTTGCCTCGTTAAAAACCTTGCCAAGTAACAAAACTCATTGGGAAAAATAAATCTTGGTCTAAGGAAAAGAGTGCAACATAAGTAAGTATGTTCCATTACATCTCACATATTTCCCATTATGATCATTCCATCAATCAAGAGAATTTACAAGTTACATCATGTTCATAAATGTAAGTATGCTCAGCAGTGGTAGTACTTAACCACTAGTTCCTCACAAGTGTAGAATGATAGTTCTTAATCATGTACACTCACGGACTGATTCATGGAAAGCAATAATCTTGGTCAGGACCAGCGACACGAAGCAGATTTGGGGTGCAGTGCCTGAATGAGCAGGCGAACGGCGACTTGGGTTGGTGAAGAAGATGACCATCCGATCTGGTGTGTATCGGCGGCGGCGGTGGTGCTAGGGTTTTACGATTTTTTTTCCGTAATATTCAGAATTTTGGTCTCGGAATTTTTGCAGAAAAAAAAGGAGGGATTTTTCTTGCTCAGTTGGGAACTATGTGCTGATAACGTGTTGAAGGAAAAATAACTGAGACAATAAAGTAGGGCAAAAGTGTGTATTATTCCATTGACGAGATCTCTTTAAATAGGAAGAAATACATACAAACAGGGCTTAGCCAAACCCTAACTAAGAAAGCCATAAACTAACAGACTTAGGCACCGAATAATATTATTCCTTTAACAATCGCTACATTTTAGGTATGAGGTTGGTGATTTTTAGAAAGTAAATCATTATTTATTTATATCCTAATCTATGACGTGTACCATATTATGTTATAAATGTAAATACTTTCTCTTTATTTGATTTCTGTAAATTAAAATATAAATATTGAATAGGAACATTATTCGTGTATCAATGGTCCATTTAATAAGAGGTTCATTTGAAAGATTGATGAATAAAAATTCATATATATATATATGTTAAAATAAAAAGTCTCTTATAATAAAAAATGTGGGAAGAATTGTGGGAGTGACATGTGTCATCCCCATTCCACATCATATGACACATCATATGACATGTGGCACCCCCACCCCCATCAATTGAAATAACTGAGTTGAAATAATTAAATTATGAGAAAAGTATCAATTGGTCCCGTATGTGGGATCAATTGGCCAAAAAAACCCGTGTGTCTCCGATAGACTAAAAAACTCCACATCTCCCCCCTGCTTTAGCCAATCTAGTCCTCCGTCGTCGGTCGGAGTATTTTCCGACCATCGGAGCTGACGTGGACGACACGTGACTGACACATGCAAAAATAGTGGGTCCATGTCAGGCCATGTGGCTGACACGTGGCAAAAAAAATTAAAAAAACTGTTTTGAGAATTAAAAATTAAAAAAAAATAAATAAATTTTTTTTAATATTGTATATTAATATTGCAGAATTAAAAATAATTACCTAAAATTCCAATTTTTTTCAATAATATACTATCAAATTGAGAAAATTATTATTATCATTTTCTATGAAATAAATAGAAAAATTATTTTAAGAAAATTATCAAATTGGTAATTCGGATTTTTTATTTATTTTATGCAAAAAATTCCAGTTTTCTTTAAATAAAAAACAATTTATAAATATATTCCACATGCTTTTATTTTTTTTATTTACAAATTTTTAAATAAAAAATTCTAATATTTTCATATTAATATTCCAAAATTAAAAATAATTACCAAAAGTTCCAATTTATTTTTTAATCTTCCAGATTTTTTAAATAAAAAAATTAAGTTCCATTCTTTTTTAAATCTTTTTAGATTTTTTTTTTATATTATTTAGGCTTTTACATATTTTTTGTCACGTGTCGTCCACATCAGCTCCGATGATTGGAAAATACTCCGGCCGGCGACGGGGGACTAAATTGGCGAAAGCAGGGGGAGATGTGGGGTTTTTTGGTCCGCCGGAAATTTGATTCCCAAATTTTATTGGCGTCCGACTGACATGACGATAAAAAAAGAAAAAAAAATTAATGACCGCCAGAAAGTGGCCGGCTGGCTTGACCTTAAAAAAAATGGACCGGCTGTCAGCGGTGGCCCGCAGGAAAGCAGGCAGGCAGACCTGGAGTAAAAAAAAAGTTGGTCGGCCGCCGCCTGTGGCCGGCCGAAAAATAGGCCTGACGTTTAAAAAGAAGAAGAAGAAAACATGGCTCGCCGGAAAGCAGGCCGATGGCTTGGCGTTTAAAAAAAGGACGACCGTCGAAGGTCCACCGGGTGGCCCGACGAAACAAAAAATTGGCCGGCCACCGGAGGTCCACCGACGACCGGCGGTTGCCCTGCAGGAAAAACTGGTCGGCCGAAAGTCCATCGGATATCTCCATAAAAAAAGTTTTTTTCTCGAAAATTAGTTATCTCTTTAATTTAATATTTTAAGGGTTTTTATAAATTTATTATTGTTGAACTTTGATATTATTGTTATTATTAAATTCAACACAAAAAAAAAAATGAAAGAGAAGAAGTAGAGTAATCGTTTTAGGTGCACGATACAACAAAAACCCACCACTGTCCTTTATATTATAAACTTACACATTTCCACTCACTTACAAAAATAATAATAGAAAATTTGTAAATTATTCCACTATATAAACATTACATTTATATATATATATATATATATATATTATATTCTTTTATTTTTTATTGTTGGACCATTATACATTTTATTTTATTTTTCTCAGTTAGTCAATGAATAATGATCCCGTCTTATCATTTTGTAGGGTCAGGGCAAAGATTCAACAATGGGCCCACGAATAACAAAGGTAATTAATTTTTTAAAATATACTTAGCTAATAATTGAAATTAAAATGCAATACAAGTCAAAAACTACTAAAAATAAAGTTATTTTATTGACACGAAACGTTTGGCCACTATCGGTTGATGAATAATCACTCCTAATTTTGGGAAGAAGAATTTCTCTCATTCGTAAAACGATACAATAGAAACCAAATTTTATATAATAACTATATATATATATATATATTATTATTATTATTATTATTATTATTAAGGATTAAGGGGCGGGATCCTACAATTAATGGCCCAAATTTTACAGTATAATTCCGAAAAATTAATACCTAATAAATTAATAATTATAATTAAATATTATTTTTGTTCGTCCTCACTAAAAGAATTTAATATTAATTTTCGTTATTTATTTAATAATATTAATTAATGAGTATATTTTTCGATAAATCTTATTAATAATTAAGAGTTCTACTGTGCGCATCTTTTCGAATAAAGATATTGCTTAGGAGTTGGGACCATAGATGATTGATTAAGATAGCCATAAATGAATAAAGCCCCCTCCCTATATACACACAACCGAGAGATGTATCGGTACGTGGGCATTCGATAATCTATCAAGGCGATGTTCCTTTCAATTATACTCTATAATCATCAGACTCGTTCAATCTATTAAACTGCATGAGATCCCTTGAATTCTCCAATTGAATTGCACACTGTCCCCTAGCTCATTTTCCATTCATTTGCAACTAACGGTGTTAGTTTGATCTTTATTAAACTTTAGTTACCCCTCACTAATCACAGTTAAGTAATTAAATAATACAAATAATACAAAATATTAAAAACATAATAAAATAGTCAAAGAGTTTAAATAATTATATGCAATTGAAAAAAAAATTAATATAAAAAGGTTAAAAATATTGAAATATCAAATATATATTAAAATAATAAATAATATGACATAAAATTATAAAATATAAAAACATCAAAATGGCTTAAAAGGATTAAATACAATTAAAAAAAAGCCAAACTTTTTATAAGAATTTATTTATTTATTTTTATTCTCCAAATCGTTATTAAAATTTTTATTTATTTTGTTGAAATTGTTTTACTTTTATTTTTGTAATAAAATAGTTTGTTGGTGAATATATATGTAATTGAAGATATATATATATATATATATAGTAAAAAACTCATGCATAAATTAGTACTGTAAAGTACTGCATCTAATAATGGTACTGCATATAATGTGCTACTATATATATATATATATATATTACATATTTGTATATTCAAAAGGTCTTATATAATTTAAGAGATTGGGAAAATCTAACTCTTAAAAAGACATAATTGAAGAGATTATAACGCAGTTTTATCTATAAGTTAATACCAGTAGCATATAAATAGAGTGGTGTCATTTTGTAAGTGAAGGATTATTGCATTAATTACTCCAAGAGTCCATAATAATTGAAATCTAACCCTTACCACGTGGGCTTAGTGTTGATTAACATGCCTACTACTTCATCTCTTTTCAAAGCCTTGCATAGTATTATCTCCGTCCATAATAAATTTGTTTGTTTTGATTTTTATTGGTCAGAATTTATAAACTTTGATTATAAATTACAATTAATATAAAAAAATTATAATCATGTAAATATTTGTTTGATTTGTCTTAATGTATATTTTCTAAATATGAGTTTTTTTTACAATTTTTATTCATAATAATTGAAATTATAAACGGTCAAAGATGTATTTGGAAAGACCGGTCAAAGTCAAAACAATCAAATTTATTATGAACGGAGGGAGTCTGAGTTCGGAGCCCTTCCAGTCCCAGCGTCTGGAAGGGTGGTATTATACCAGCGCCTACGTGGCGATGCTTACATACTACGTGATGTGGTATATTTTAATATAAAAAAATAGTAGGAGTGATATAAAAACACCCCTACTATAAAAACCTTACTACATATACAGCATCCGGTACACCCCCTACAAAGCATGATGTAGATAGTAGGGGTATTTTTGTATCACCCCTACTATTTTTTTATATTAAAATATACCACACCAGCGCCATGTAGGCGCCACATCAGCGCCACGTAAGCGCTGGTATAATACCACCCTTCCGGACGCTGGGACTGGAAGGGTGCTGAGTATAAGTTAGCTTGATCGTTTTAGTTAATCAACTATTAATATTAATTTATAAAAAATATCGAACTTGAAAATATTAATCAGATAAAAAGTAAATAAAAGTGGATCAGGGGCAGAGCTAGAATCTAAAAATGGACGAAAGTAAAGGCGGGGCTAGGATCTAAAAATTAGGATAAAAATACAAAACCTCAACTAAAATATATAGTAAAAAAATTGGATGGTTCTAGGAACTCACCTCAACTCTAGCTATTTTTTTTCCGTAGTTTGTCTACTGTACCAGTAGTATTTGTTTTTTGAATTTGCGTCTATGTCAGACGTATAATCTTTGATAAATATGTGGTTGAGATTAAAAAATAAAGAAGTACGAACGGGTGAATGTGCAGTGAGAATTAAAAAATAAAAGGTGGTAGTTTGTTTTGATTTATAAAAGTGATAAATGTAATTTTCTATAAGAACAATTTTTTGAGCGAGATGTAAATCTTGAAAAATTTATACTTTGCAACATGATATACCGTGCATGGCAATTGTGATTATGTTATACACCAGATTTGATTATGTTGTTGCATCATATTTTCTATGTAACTATATTATAAGCAGTCGTGATTGATTATACTATACAGAGTTGTGATTGCTATCATAATCGTAACTGACGTGTAGCTTGCACTGTTCATCATATTATAACGATATACCAATTCTAACCTTTTGAACGGGAGCAAGATGCATAATTTAGTTTGGCTAGTTTATTTCGACCACGACCACGATGTTAGATATTCTCCGTCTACAGCATTCTCACGTATTTATGTGGCAAATGTGTGGAAGAACGAGTTAATTGGTAATGAAGTGTTTTCATGTAATAACTAATACTCCTTCTGTTCCGATGATTTTTGAGACGTATTGACTTTTTATGGTCAACAATTTTCAAGTTGGACTACGAATTAATTTCAAATTATAATGATAAAATGTGCGATAAAATTCTATTATGAAACTTTTATTGTGAAGTTTCATAATATAATTTCATTAAATATTTTACTATTATAGTTTGAGATTAATTAGTACTGAAACTAGAAAATTATGATCACAAAAAGTCAATACGTTTCAAGATCGTCGGGATGAAGGGAGGAAGTTCTATCCGTGGTTGATGCATTTAAAATTTGGCGTAAATAACTTCTGTTTAGCTGCGAAAGCCTTTAATTTCATACAAACTGTTTTCTTAATTTGCACTTAATTAAACTTTAGAATCTTATCCCTTTATATATGATCATAATAACATTCTTCCATTTTCTTTTTAAAACCAATTCTGATCTTTGATTATTCCTAAAGTATATTAAAAATTATACCAATAGATTCGTATTAAGAAGTACATTGATAGTATATTCCCTTTGTCGACAATCATGAGTCAGGAGGGTCGGCCCAGAAAGAGACGAGCCGGCTGCGGTTTTGTCTCCGGCTCTTAAACTTAGAAAGAAGCGAAATCCCGAAGCCAGCACATGAAGCGCTGGCCGGGGCAGCAAAGAATTTCACCGAGAAAGTATGGCCGGTCCAACCTAATGATTTATGAGTAGAGTTTAGGCAGGAGTTCCTTGTGACTTATATAGTTTGGCTTCGTCTATCTAATCAAAATACCAACAAGCATGCGGCAGGGGAGGTAATCACTATTGTTTACTAAAAGCAACAGTCAGTAACACTGAAGTCATGTAACGGATCGTTCGAGAATTATCAATCGAATGTTGATAGAGGGGATGGGGTAAATAAAAATACAAATTTATAAGTGATGCGGTTGTAATTGTTTGATTTGATTGTGTCAAAGTGACATAAATATATATTATGAAATACAAATGTTTAAGCCTGATACAGACAACATTTATATTTTTTGTTACTTTCTCTGTCTCGCTCAAAGCTTGACAATTGATGTATTTTAAGTAATGATTGATTAAAGTAATGACGGCAAATGCGCGGTGGAGATTAAAAGTAAAAAGTACGATAGTGAATAGGTAGTTGAGATTAAAAAAAATAAAAATGATTGTTTGATTTGATTCTATAAAGTTTTGAGAGGACAAAAATAGAGTATTTCATTAGTATCGTTTATTTTTTAATCTTCGCAATATATTTATCATTATAATTTATATTAATTATTATATAAAATACACCAAATATACGTTCTCTGTCGTATTTGACGGGAATCTTAGAAAACAAAATTGACGGTTATTAAGAGTTGATTAGTGACAAAATTATCGAAACGTGGCACAAAAAGGCAGTGTATTATCAGCTTTTCTTCAATCGAAGATCAACTCAATAAAATATTCCCCAAAAAAGAGACAAAATCGATAAAACTCAGACGTTAGGGTCTTACGGAATTATGAGGTGTTTTCAGTTGCTTCTCAAATTTTAGGGGGGTTTCTTTAATTTTTTTTTTCTTCTTAATTCTCATCAATTTTTAGAATTTTATGGTCTAATTTTTCAATTTTTTATAGTTTCTTTTTTAAAATATCAATTATTTTATTTTTTGGTTACAGTTTTCTATTAATCGGTATTTTTTTTTTAAAAAAACCAAGATTTATTCAACACATCAGAATTGTGAGAGAACGAGGTCCACTACACGCCCAAACAGTTCGAGGGAGGACGGGCCCCTCTACACGCCCAAACTTAACTCAAAATAATTAAGCGAACTAGCCAAAACAAAGAAAGCCCAAAATCATACCTTTTTACTCTAAGGGAAGCTAATTTTATCGAGCGTAATCAGCCCAACAATTTTATTAATCGGTATTTGTTAATGTTTTTATTCTATAATTTAAACCAGTCTATTAAAGGCAATGCATCACTACCAAGTAAAAGGTTTTGGCCGACGATTAGAAGGAGAATGGCCGACGACCTTCACTTTATCCGACAACATTCAGATCTTAGCCGACAACTTTTTGTCGTCGCCCGTGCATAAAAATTTCGAATTTCTTTCTTTTGTCTAAGGGTCATATGAAAAGGAATATTTATGTCATGAATTAAATATATGCATGTAATAACAATAAAACTAATAATAATTATTATATAATTTAAAAAAGAGTAAAACATTAAACAGTGGATTACATATACTACTACATTGCATTAGTTTAACCAAAATAATTCGACCAACATTTGGTTTAATTTCCTAATATATTTAGTTTATTTAACAAACCCAATTAGAAATTGCATGCATTGTTCAAACTCTGAGACTGATATTGAGGATAAGCTGCAGCACTAGAAAACCCTAAAAACCCATCCTCAAAACCCCTGTTGTAGCTATCGATCACTTTCTCCTGCTCGAAAAAAACTTCGGAATCCGCCGGACCCGTCGGCTGCGGCGGCGGCTCAGCCTTGGAGTACTTAGGAAAAAACCCATTCAAGACTTCGTGCAGTAACCCCGAATGAGATCTCTCGGTGGGAAAGAAATCCATGCAGTATTGATCAGTTTCGTTAGTGGGATCAACATCAGTAAGAGCCGTACTTGTCCGAACATCAGAACCGGAACGATGTGGTCGTTGAAAACCCACGATATTTTCCCGGTTGTCGGAGGCGACGACGGTGCTGTGTGAGAGATTTGGTAAAGAAGAAGACCCGATGATGAAAGGATAGTTTTGATTGAAGGAGTTATAAGAATTGTTCAGAAAAGAGTCCACGTGCGTCTGTTCGGTACTGTTGAGTCTACAGGACTTGGTTGCAGTGAAATCGAAATTAGGGTTTCCGAAATTGGGGGAAGATGACGATGCAAACGGACGGGAACCCAAGATAGACGGCTGGTGTGATGATCTCACGGAGGAAAACGAGGTGGCGGGACTGTCGGCAGCGGAGTAAACGAAGTTCGTTCTCGCCTTCAAGCCGCGCATGGCGCGGGCGGCCGCGTCGTACGCGCAAGCCGCCTCCTCCGCCGTGTCGAAGGTGCCGAGCCACCGTCTCTCCTTGGAATGTGGGTCTCGGATCTCGGCGGCGTATCTCCCCCAGGGGCGGCGGCGCACGCCGCGGTACTTTGTGATGGTGGGGCCGGCGGGGGCTGCACCGACGTCTTTGAGGGATCTTTTGTTGGTGTAGCATGTACGCCTAGTCACAGCGGCGGCGGGCTGAAAGAGAGGGTCGGCGTCTGTGGTGGTGAGACTGTGATTGAGCCTTCTCAATGCTTCTTCCATACTTGGTTAAATTCTAAGGTAATGAAATGGTTTGATCAGTTAATTTGTGAAGACGACTTTCCAGTTTCCACCAAAAAACGTTGGTTTAACCGTAGCTGGATGTGTTGTATTTATAATGCGCAGAGAGAGAGAGAGAGGGGGGAAGAGAGAGAGTGTTGTATTTAACCGATTCAGAAAATTGCCGCATCGCTTTCTAAATCGGTTATTATAGAATTGATCTGAAATGTTCGATGTGAAATGATATTTTTCTACTAGTGAATAATACTCTTCTTTGATATACTTTTCACGTCTCACCAAAATATTATATTTATTTCGTTCGAAGTGTTACATTTCATTTAAACATATATTTATTTCGAAGTGTTTAATTTCATTGATTATATCTAATCACATCAAATTATAATACTTTCTCCAATTTACAAAGATTGTCCATTTTTTACTTTTTCAAATTTTCATAGTTAAACTTTTTTTTTTTTTTTTTTTTTGACCCAGGTTGAATCCTGCAGAGGCCCGATCCTCATTCCTACCCCGGTTAAATCGCGAGTTATCGCCAAAGAACCGGTTTTGAGGATCTTCATTGAATAAACACGAGTTTAAATCCCTGAAAAGAGCGGATGCTCCCACGAGGATTCGAACCCACGCTGCGTGCCACCAGAGCGAAAGGTATCCCCCTCCTTTGCCACTGAGCTATGCCCTGGGGGATGTAGTTAAACTTTGATCGTAGATAATTTTTCTTATGTTGTATAATAATTTATGAAAAATATATCAACAAAAATACAATTTAAACTCTTTCCATTTACGTATTTTTCATCAAATATTATACAGTACAAATAAAAATAACTACCGTCAAAGTTCAACTATGAAATCATAATCAATATCTTTTATTCCAAATCACAATCTTATCATCAATATCTTTACTTTTTAATTTACAGTACACATTAGCTATCAATACTTAAAAAACATGCACATATACCACATTCAACTATTCACCTATAATATATTCCCTTCATCCGGCTCGAAGTGCAATATTTAATTCAAAAAATTGTTTATTAAAAGTACAATATTTTATTAATTATCTCAAACGAAATCAAATATTTATTTTTATTTCTTAATCTCCACGTTACCTATCATCTTTTGACTGAGATAGAAGAAATATGATTTTTTTTTTATATTTAGGCCACTATATAAAATTACAACCATATTTCATCAATTTTTACTAATTACACCATCATCAATTAAACCATAGATTTTTATCAATTAATGGTCAGGCGAAATATAATTACAAAGTCGATTTTTTTTTAGTAATTAAAGTTGTTTATATATAATGTCGTGTAAAAGTCAATGTCCGTGCAAAAATTTATAAACTCAATTTACAATTAGCTGTTATTTCATTAGACGATTAAAGTATGGCAATCGTAAATTATTTTGGAGTTATACTTTTGTAAAAGTCATTTTTTACCTATATTTTTTAACATGTGGTTGCACAAAAATTAATTAATATATGAGTTTTCCACCCCCATTTTGTATAATCACTATCAATATGTTTAATCTTTTAAGCTACACTCCGTTCTCAATATTATATTACCAAATTTATATGTCTATTACATTCAATTATTTTTTTTAAAAATACATTAATTTTTTATAATGTAATACTTGAACTGGACCGGAGAAAGTATGATATGTCTACTCCCTCCATCTATCAAAAGTGTAGCTCATTTGAATTTCACGGTCTCCAAAATCCAACTTTGACCGTTAGTAATTTTAATAATATATGAACAAAAATTATAAAAATAATATTTTTAAAATACATATTAAAATAAATCTAAAAAGACGTACAGAGCTACAAATATATTTATATAATAGTTACAATCTATTCTTCAAATTTATTAATTTTTAACCGTAAATATCAAATAAAAAAAATGGAGGGCGAATGAAACGTGAGTTCCAAGAGCGATTCTGTTAAAAGGATAGGAGTATCAATTTTTTAATATTTTCTGCACATCCTCAGAATTATTACAATTAATGGCGGCGCTCAGATTTTGTCTCTCTCAGTTGGGGTTGCTAACGAATCATTTTGTTTATTTACTTGCTTTGGCCTCTGTTTGATTTTGATAGACGTGCTTTACTTTCTTGTCGTTGCTCATACTGTGTTAGCTGCAGCAGTAAATATATTTTTACAACATCTATGAAATAAATATATATAGCTTTTATGTCATCTACGGAATTGCGTTGTTCTTTCGAATTTAATCAATTGAATCAATCAATCGAATCAATTGAATCGAATCGAATTGATTCAATCGAATCGAATCGAATCGAATTGACCGAATCGAATCGAATCGAATCGAATTGAATTCGAATCGAATCGAATCAAATATATATTAAGGGTGAATAATTATAATAATAATGATAAATAATAATAATAATAATAATAATAATAGTAATCAACAACAACAACAACGATAATAGTAATATTATTAGTAATAATAACAATAATAATAATAATAATTAAGATTAATAATAATAATAAGAAGAAGAATCGAATCGAATCGAATCGAATGGACTCGAATCGAATCAATCAATCAATCAAAATCGAAAAATAAGTCCAAAAGAACAGGGCCTAAATACACATGTGTGCCTTAGGGGTTGTTTACTTATGACTTAATCAGCTTAATGGGTAAAATGTCTTATTCGCTCAGACGTTTGGAGGTGTTTACTTGTGGCTTAATGGCTTATTCGCTACATAAAACGCTTATTCATTAAGAACAAAAGTGTTGTCCCCATTAAGACAAAAAAACGACTTCTACCCCTAATCAAAACCACACATTTATATATACAATATAAATAATTTAGGACAAAAAAATAACTCTCCTATCCCCATTATATATACTCATTTATATATACAATATAAAAAATTTAGGTTCTAATATAAATGAATGTAATATATATTATTCATATATAAATAATATACATTATTAATTTATATACAATATTTGTTACTATATATTATTGTATAAATAAACTTTTGTATCTACAAAATATAATATATATATATTATGAATATATAAATAAATATTACATATTACTTATATATTAACATTTATTCATATGTATAATATTTATTATATATGTCCTTATCTATTTAAAATATATTTCTATATATAAATATATATTGTATAATACGTATTATTTATATATGTATTAAATATTTTATATATTACTTACATACAAAATTGAATCATTTATGTATAATATTTTGTTTAAATTTAAATAATATATATAAAGAAGTGAGTCAAATTTGATTTTTCAATGATGTTTAAATTTGTCTACTTTGTGTTTGAACTTGAATTCTTTGTGTTTGAAATTGGATTTTTAAGTACTTTATGAATTTATGTTTTGATTTTTGGATTATATCATTTATATTGCTTAAAAAATAAACAACAATTTATAAACCAGTTTATAATTCATATTCAGGGGTAAATCGGTCATTTTTGTTATTCAGACAGTTTATTTAGATGAAAAAGTAAACAACAACATCAATTTACCCAGATAGACACATTTATCCAGACAGACAAATTTACCCAGACAGACACAATTTATCTAGACAGACAAATTTGGTAAACAGCCCCTTAGTCTATAGGTTATTGGGCTTCTCCCAATTAGTATAGGGCTAAGTCTGCAAGAATGTTCCAGAACATGTAATCTCTCCCTATTTAAAGGGACCCTATGAATGAAAATATCATCATCTTCTGCTCTAATTCTTGTCTTGTGTGCTTTTACTACAACATGTTATCAGCACGTAGGCTACACACTGAGAGCAAGAAAAATCGTCCGAAATTCAGAAAATTCGACCAAAAGAAAAACCTAACAGCAGGTCCGCCACCCCTCTCATCCCAGACTTCGGAAAACCCTAGTAGCAGGTCTGTCGCCCCTCTCATCCCAGACCCGATTCCGACGTCTTCAAACCCGCCACCGGCCATCAACCCTAAACTCAGGTCCGTCCGACACACGGCTCTAGGCCGATTCGTCCTCGGACTTCTTCCCCGCGCGACTCCTCTTCCGGCTTCTGCTCCGACGCGGCCCGTCCTCCGGCTTCTGCTCCGACGCGGCTCCTCCTCCAGCTTCTGCTCCGACGCGGCTCGTCCTGCGACTCCTGCTCCGATGTGACTCATCCTTGCCCGCTCGACTCCAGTCCAGATCGATCGTCTTCACCGCGAGAGCTGTACCTGGTCCCGTGCCTGTTCGATTTTCAGCTCACATCAATCAGCGCGCCCCGGCCCAGCCCGACCCGCGCGCCGCCCCTGTTTGTAACCTGACCCGATTGTTGTCCAGCCCGACCCGGCATATTTAATCAAATTATTATTTTTTCTCTCTCTACACCAATCGCGAAGCAAGGTACATAAGAGGAACCCTATTGTTCGTGGATTACTTTATATGCCTTTATTTGATTTAGTAGCATAACATGATTTATGAATTGATTTAATTATATCTAATTAGATCAATAAATTAATTACCCACTTAAATTAAATCGTTTAATTCATACTCCTAGTTTAATAACTAATCATAATTATGCCATACGATACCTATTTGACTGCATAATGTGTATCTAGTTATACCACGTAGGAATTATATGTTTATATATATATATAATTATATATATATATATATATATATATAATTTGCATGCATATTTAGATATGACATGCAATTAGACTACATACCTAGCACATTTAGATGACTGTACATCTACTACTCATAATACCATGATAACGAAATTTCATGTGTATCACATCGAAATCATGACCATATATCTTGGCTCTAAAATAAAATAATCCCATTATTAAATATTTTATCATGGACGAACTCATGATTATGTGAAACTTATTCATTTCCTCATCTTGTATAGATGACTGATCCGACTCGTCCGGAATTTGACATCCTGGACTCAGAAGGACTTGAGTACCATCGATAGGTATCCGACGTCGAGACCACTTTTGTCGCTAAGGACTAGAGCACAACACTCCTTGATCCTACGGACAACGGACTGTCTGATAAGATGAAAGCCAGTGCGCTAATGTTCCTTAGGCGACACATCGACCCTAGCCTAAGGTTGGAGTATCTTCAGTTGAAATCCCCCAAAGAACTGTAGGATGTCCTTAAGGGCCGTTTCGGGAATATACACAATACCTTACTTCCCGAGTTGATCGTGAAGTGAAACGAAATATGCTTGCTTGATTATAAACGAGTCAACGATATCAACAAAGATATGCTCCACCTCAAGGCACGTCTCAACTTCTGTGGAAAGGAAATCACATAGGACGACATGATCTAGAAAACGCTTTCCACGTTTCCTACTTCAGCATTGATACTAGCGAACCATTATCGATTTGAGTACGATAACAAGCGTATCACCACATTCGGTAAGCTAATCAACCTCCTTCAGGTGGCTGAAAGGCATAATGTGGTGTTGGTGAACAATAATGCCAGGCCAGCCGGGACAAAGCAATTCCTGAGGCTAATTTTGGCAAAACGAAACGTGGAAAGCAACCCGACGAATAGGGTACTGGACGCGCTAATCCTAAACGACATGGTGGTAAGGGACGTGGCGGTCGAAGACGTGGTCGAGGTCGTGGAGGCTTTTCCAGCAGAGAAAGGAAATATAATGCTCCCAGCCATGGAACCAAGCAACAAATACCTCCTAAGACTCATGCTCCCACAGAACGAGTACACGATGCCCTATGCTTTCGCTGTGGAATGACTGGCCATTAGTTCAGAAATTGCCACGCAAGCAAGCACGTCGCAGCCGCATACAAAAAATATAGAGACCAAAGCCGAGGCTCAATATATGGAGGAAAATGATTACGACGTTCCGCCCAATGTCAATTTCATAGTCATTGTTTGTCATAATAACATATATGAGTCGGAATCATTAGATGCCCCACTCTATGACTAATTTATGTTCATGTTTCGGTTGACATTTTTCGTATTTTGGCTGTTTTTGCCCTAAACGATTCTATTCAATAAAAGTGTGATGCATTTTGGTTTTTGAACAAGATATTATTGTTGCTTACGTTATACATGTGATTGGCTTTATTCTACGTCTTGAATATTGCTCCTTAAGCTTGAGTTTGTAAGTTTATAGTTTCTCCACTTTACGTAGGAATGAATCGTGGGGAACTTGAATGCTTGGTAGATAGTGGGACGACCCATACTATCCTAAGAACTATGTTATTATTCATCGAACTAATAGCCTATCGCACATCGGTGACCACGATGATTGGATCATCTCAGCTCATTCAAGGACGCGACACTACCCGGTTCTTGATGCCTAACGGCACGACTTTTACCGTCACCGACGCTCTTTATGCACCAAGAGAAACCCAAACATTACTAAGCTTCAAGGATATATGTAGCAACAATTTTCACATTGAAACACATTGTGAGAATGGAATAGAATTTCTCTATATCACCTCTAACGAATGCGGACGAAAACGCATCTTAGAGAAACTTACGAGTCAATCGAGTGAATTTTACCTCATTACGATTAGGGTTGTTGAATTCTATGTAATTACCCAAAACAAACTTTGGGATGCTGACTCATATAGACTTTGGCATGATAGATTAGGACATTCGGGTTGTGACATGATGATTCGCATACTTAAGAATACGCACGAACATCCTTTCTTTCACATGAAAAGTAGATAAGGACAACAACCCAACACAATGAACTTTGTCGGCGTTCCCCACACCATGTCCTCCGAAGTACCAGAGACATCATCCCATTCTACAAACTTGACTTTGTCAAATGCACATCGTCATTTCTGCAAAGCCTGCTCTTTAGCCAAAGTAGGAGCGAGACCTTCCTACGCTAAAGATGCAACTGAGAACATTCCATTCTTACATAGTATTCAAGGTGATATTTATGGACCTATTCAACCATAATGTGGGCCATTCAGATATTTTATGGTTCTGGTTGACGCTTCGACACATTGGTCACATGTCGCCCTACTGTCCACTCGAAATGCTGCTTTTGCAGAGCTTCTAGCACAGATTATCCATCTAAGGGCTCACCACTCTGACCATCATATTCGGTCAATAATACTGGATAATGCTGGAGAGTTCACATCCAAAGTATTTGATGAATACTGCATGTCGATCAGGATCGACGTAGAGCATCCCATCCCTCACGTGCATACGCAAAATGTCTCGCAGAGGCACCCATCAAACGAATCAGATGGTAGCCCGGACATTGGTTATGCACACCAATTTGCCTATTTCTACCTGGGGTTATGTAGTCTTGCATGCGGCTTTACTTAATCACTCATTTTAGATCCTCTGCTAACCAAACAATTTATGCGTACTAGTTGGTAACTGGATAAGCCCTGATTTTTACATTTTGGACTCAGACGAGCTTGAGTGCCAATTACGCATATTTGGTTATGTAGTATTGTGCCTTATGCACCCCCACAGTGTATGGGTCTTTACAGACGATTAAGTAGTTACATTAGATACGAATCCCCAATGGTTATCCGCTATTTAGAACCTTTGACAGGTGATCTAAATACCGCTCGATTTCGGATTGTCACTTCGATGAGACAACCTTCCCGTCGTTAGGGGGAGGAGAGAAGACGAACTTTTTCAGGGAACGACAATAATTGTCATGGTATGTCCCTACTTCGTCTTGTATTGATCCCCATATTTTGCTATGTGATAGTGAAAATTCTCGATCTTCAAAACATAGAAGATTCGATGCCTGATGCGTTTACTGATATCGTGAAAGTGATGAGATCATATATACCAGTTGCAACCTGTAAGGTTGAAAGTCCTCGATAAAGGGTGCAACACCGACGAATCGAGTGCTGCCATCACACATGGTGGGTGTGTGATTTAGGCCATGGCTCCTTAAAGGAAGAGGTGGAAGCTACTTGGTTAGACTTAATACTCACCTAAGAAGGAGGTGGAGTAAGGCACAAACTTATATATTAGTCATCAATGAACTCGTTTCATGATATCATACTTGATTTTACTATGTCCATGAGTCATGACGAGGGGGACACCCCGAAGATTGATATGATTCAGAAAATCAAGAAATTTCGATGAATCACGAGAGTGTGGACTGATCATCCACCCACTTTGATGATCGATAGTTGCTCAAAGCATAGAGCAAGATGATGTCGAACCTCGCTCTGTTTTCTGATATCAACATCGAGTTGATTGTCTTTAAAGGATAAAGCATTCCACGCAGAACTAAATTCTTTGACAAAGAGACAGGTAATTGGTAGGTAGTGCTAACCTCACCAAGTGTAAATCCTGTAGGACATTAAATAAACCTTTGTCAGTAAGCGTAATGAGAAATATGAAGTCCTGAAGTACAAGGCTCGAAAGTTCTCATAAACACCGTGGAATGGACTGAGGAGACGTACTCTCCCTTAAGCTACTTCATTAGCTTAGTAATTTCCGAATGATTGGAAATGCAACTCATAAATGTGGTTAGTGATATCTCTATGGGGATCTTAATATAGAGATTTATATGAGAGTGCTCGATGGCATTTCATTACCCAAGTCAAGTAACTCTAGACCATGGAGTGCGTTTGTAGTACGGTTGAAACGCTCACTTTATGGATTAAAACAATCCGGGCGGATGTGGTATACCCGCTGTAACACCCCCAGATCAAACCGGGAATATTACACGCCGCAGACCCTCTCCGTGAGGATCCACCAGGCTAGACATCAACACAACACATTACATAACATACTGACGAATCAAAATAACGAATCAATAGACTGATTTGGTCTTCCGTCACTGACTTACAAATCAAAATACATAAACTCATCCAGACTCATACACATGCAAGGGTAAAATACTTGCAACAACGAACATTAAGGCAGCGGGAAAGACAATACAATGGACTCCGACTAACTGAACCCAAAACTGGCCTTCGTGTGATTAGTATCACTCGTCTTTCATCATCCCTCGTACCGATCCTGTGTCTTGCTCCCGAAAACCTGCATGTACCTGGACACAATACAGATATCCACCCCCGATTACTCGGGGGTTAGCAAAACTCCACTGTTTCGCTAGTGCAAGTATAAAGTGCAAAAACAAGCCATACACAACACATTCCGAGAATACAACGAAAGACTTCCCGAGATATTTTAGTTAAAAATAGTTCAAGTCCTGAAAGTAGAAACGAAGCAAGTAAGCATTTTGAAAACATTTCCAAATCTCGGGAGTTTTGAAAACATTAGAAATTGAAAAGTTCTTAATTCCTCGAAAGCCATTTAGGGTCACAGCCCCAAAGTTCATTTTCCAAAATGCAAATCCGTTTAACAAAACACGGGGTCCACGACCCAACCATTCCGGTCACAAAACACAGGGTCCACGACCCGATCATCCACTTCAATTCACTTACAATGACACATTACACATAACACATTATTCTTATGCCATTCTAGCCAAACACCAAGACTCGATATATAATGTATCTCGACCCCGAGCGTAAAGCATTGTGGTACTCCGGACATATCACAATTAATCATCAAAACATCAACATCAATATCGCATAAACCACACTTGGTAACCCATGGCCGTGTAACACCCCCAAGTTATTCAGGGTATATTACAGCGCCGTGAGCTCTGCCGTGGGACCCACAAGGCTAAACATACGCGGAACTATAAAACTTGACCGAGAAGGTCTACATACGATGGAATGAAGAACAATACAAAGGGTATTAAAAACATAACCAATGTATCCGAATACATCACAACACAAATCAATACCTCGGCAAACACAGGCCGGAACATCAAGGAAAAAGGAAAACAAAACTCGAGTATTCAATAACCATTCCAGTACAACAACACTGAATGGAAAACTCAAAAACATAACCGGAGGAAAGACACAGTATCACACTTGCCCATCATCTTCATGCCGACCCGATACCTGCCTGTCCGCTCTTCTGGAACCTGAAATACATAAAAAGTATTTCCCCCATAAAGGAGTTAGCCGTCGAATAACTAGTGCAAGTATATTAAGTATGAAACACAATACTTCTCGACAATAAAGTAAATGTAACCGTCAATTCATCAATTCAAGACTAGTATTCCGGAATAACTAAATCTCATAGCACCGCATCAATACATACATGATCAACCGTGGATCCGCACCAGAGGCTACGGAACCCTCAGAGGACCCGTCGGCCCGTCCCGGAGTGGTTAACTCATATTATCCATGGAATCGCACCAGAGGCTACGAAACCCTCAGAGGACCCGTCGGCCCGTCCCGGAGTGGATATAAATAATTATGCCAAACATATATCTTACTTTCAAAGTCGAGAACGTACAATCATAATTATATACTTGCCTTTGAGACATCGAGAAATCGAATGGAAAAAGGGTATGAGTTCGGTAGGTCCAAGAACGCGCTTCCGGCACCTAAACGATTCGCAAGGAATATGATAATCAATTATCCATACTCAAATTACACGAAGAAACTCCCGAAACCCGTCTACGATTCATGAAAATACACGGATAAACAACTAGAGGTTGGAAAATCGTCCCAACTCTCACAAGTCCGAAAACAGCACAATCCAATCCATAAAATCGTAGGAAAAGCATGCGTACGGTATAAATACATCATAATTTTAAGGTTCTCAAGCTTCAAAATGGATAAATCGGACGAATCTACGAAAAACCCCAAAATTCCCAAAAGGTAGGGTTCTAAGGATTTTTACCTTGATTCGAACGATAGGATGGATTAGATGTCGTGAAATCCTTGTTCTCCAACCAAATATGTTGTTGTTAGAAGGAAGATCGCTTCCAATCGCCCAAAATCGCCTCTCCCAAGCTATTCTCGTCAAAAAGGAGTGAAGAAGGTGAAAAATGACGAAATGGAAGTCAACTGTCATATATATATCTGCCCAGTCTAGCGCACGCTACGCCTCCTTCATTAGCGTGCGCTTGCGAAGTCACCGGGTAGTCCAGTAGCTTCTGCCGGCCCCGTTAGCGCGCGCTAAATGTCTATCTCTAGCGTGCGCTAGCCCAAAGTGTGGCATCTAGTACTGGAGTCCAGAACCTACTGTCTCTGCCCTGCTCAAACCTTAGCGTGCGCTACTGCTATGGCGTAGCGTGCGTTATGCAACAGCTTTAGCGTGCGCTAGCCGAAGCCTAGCGTACGCTACCTGATAGTCCAGAAAACCTGGCAACCTCACTGCCTCTGCCGACTAGCCCGGTAGCGTGCGCTACGGACGGATGTTAGCGTGCGCTACTAACCACGAATAGCGCGCGCTAACAACTCCTAGCGTGCGTTAATCCGCCAGTCCAGAGAGCAGTCCGAGTTACTGGTTCTGACCTGACTGATCCCCTTAGCGCGCGCTACGGCTCAAAGCTAGCGTGCGCTAATCAAGCAGAATTAGCGTGCGTTAGCCTAGGCCTAGCGTGCGCTATGTCTCTGGCCCAGAACATTTCCGCAAGGTCTAAACAACATGATCGAGACCCAAACAAGATACGAAACTCAAAAACAATATCGACAACATCTCCATGCGTTTACAGAGCGACAAAATAAGGAGAACGGCAAAGTCAAACAGTCAATAAAAGTACGAGTATTACATTCTCCCCCTCTAAAAAGAAGTTTCATCCCGAAACTTAAGAAATAAAAAGTTCGGGGTAATCCACCCACATCTTCTCTTCCGTCTCCCACGTCGCCTCCTCAAATCCATGCCTCGACCATTGCACTTTAACCAGTGGAATGGTCTTATGCCGAAGTTGTTTCTCGCGACGCTCGAGGATCTTCACGGGTCTCTCCGGAAAAGTAATATCTTCGGCTACGTCAATGTCGCTGTAGTCGATAATGTGGCTTGGATCCGGCACATACTTTCTCAGCTGAGACACATGAAAAACACTATGAACGTGACTCAAAGCTGGAGGCAACGCCAAGCGATAAGCTAAATCTCCAACTCTGTCCAAGATCTCGAAAGGTCCGATGTACCTCTGACTAAGTTTCCCCTTTTTCCCGAAGCGGAAAAATCCACGGGTCGGTGACACCTTGAGTAAGACATGATCCCCCACTTCGAACTCCAAAGGTCGACGACGAGTATCAGCATAAGATTTCTGACGACTCTGGGCAGTCAGCAGTCGGTCCCGGATAATTGAAATCTTTTCCTTAATCTCCATCAACATATCCGGTTCCGTTCCAATTAGCTCAGAAGCCTCGTCCCAACACAATGGAAACCTACATCGCCTACCATAAAGTGCCTCGAAGGGTGCCATTTTGATCGACGCGTGCCAACTATTATTGTAAGCAAACTTGATCAACGGTAAGTGAAGCTCCCAATCATTACTCCAGTCTAAGGCACAAGCCCGCAACATATCTTCCAACATCTGAATCGTCCTCTCTGTCTGACCGTCCGACTGAGGATGAAAGGAAGTGCTCAATCTCAACTCAGTACCCAAAGCCTGATGAACGGCCTGCCAAAAATGCGATACGAAACGGCCGTCTCGATCAGAAACAATGGTCTTGGGGGCACTGTGTAATCTCACGATCTCAGCAATAAAGGTTCGAGCCAGCCTATCCGGTCCCCAAGTATCCTTAATACCCAAGAAGTGTGCAAACTTGGTCAACCGATCGACAATTACCCAAATCATATTCATTCCGGCCCGAGTTCTCGGCATGCCAGTGATGAAATCCATAGAAATGTCTTCCCACTTCCACTCGGGAATGGGAAGCGGTTTCAACAACCCCGCTGGTCGTTGATGTTCGATCTTGACTTGTTGACACGTCAAGCACCGTAGTACAAACTCCGTAACATCCTTCTTCATGTTATTCCACCAAAAATTGCGCTTCAAATCCTTGTACATCTTACTCGTCCCGGGGTGGATTGAGTAAGGCGTAGCATGAGCTTCTCGGAGAATTCTCTGCCTCAACTCTAAATCGTTCGGAACACAAAGCCTGTCCTGAAATCTCAGAATACTATCCTCGTGAATCATAAAGCCAGGAGCTTTTCCTTTAATTACGTCTTCCTTCAGTTGAGAAATCATCGGGTCGCTCCACTGCTTCCCTTTGATGTCATCAACTAAGGATGAAGTAATTTCGAGAGTACACAACTGTCCCTGTACTCGTTGAAACCAAACTTCTATCCCTTGCTCCATTAAATCCTGACGAATTTTCATCTGAGATGTAAGAACCTCGAGCATTTGGAGAGATGCCGATTTGCGGCTCAAAGCATCCGCAACGACATTGACTTTTCCGGGGTGGTAAAGAATGTCCAAATCATAATCCTTTATCAACTTAAACCAACGTCTCTGTCTCATATTCAGCTCTTTCTGACTGAAAATATACTTCAGGCTCTTGTGATCGGTATAAATCCGACACGGTGAACCATACAAATAATGCCGCCAAATCTTGAGTGCGAAGACAATTGCGGCCAACTCTAAATCGTGAGTAGCATAATTCATCTCATAAGGCTTTAATTGTCGTGATGCAAAAGTTATCGTCTTATCATGCTACATAAGTACACAACCCAGGCCTTGACCCGAAACGTCACTATAAGATGCAAAACCCTCGCTACCATGTGGTAAAGTTAAAATCGGTGCTGAAGTCAAACGTTTCTTCAGTTCATCGAAGCTCTGTTGTCTCTCATCCGTCCAAACAAGTTTTTCGGTCTTCTGGAGTAATTTCGTAAGCGGCCGAGCGAGTTTCGAGAACCCCTCGACAAACCGACGGTAATACCCAGCAAGGCCCAAAAAGCTACGAACTTCCTTAACATTTTTAGGTGGTGCCCAATCTAGCACTGCCTCAATCTTCTACGAGTCTACACGAACCCATTCGTCCGAAATCACATGGCCGAGAAACATAACTTCTTCCAACCAAAACTCACATTTCGAGAATTTTGCATAGAGGTGCTCGGTTCTCAAAATGTCCAAAATCAAACGCAAGTGTCGGGCATGTTCCTCCTTATCTCGAGAATAGATCAAGATGTCGTCAATAAAGACGACTACACACCTGTCGAGGTACTCGATGAATATCTTATTCATTAATTGCATGAATACTGTTGGCGCATTTGTCAACCCAAAAGGCATAACTACAAATTCATAATGCCCATATCTCGTCTGAAACGTCGTCTTCAGAACGTCGAACTCCCTCACCCTGAGTTGATAATACCCGGATCTTAAATCAATCTTTGAGAAAACCGCAACCCCTTGCAATTGATCAAATAAATCGTCTATACGAGGCAAAGGATATTTGTTCTTGATGGTTACTTTGTTCAGCTCACAATAGTCGATGCACAAACGTAGTGAACCATCCTTCTTCCTCACGAAAAGAACAGGCGCGCCCCAAGGCGAAGCGCTCGGTCTGATGTACCCTTTTTCCAGAAGTTCTCCCAACTGAGTCTTCAATTCCTGCATCTCGGAAGGTGCCATCCGATAAGGTGCTTTAGAAATCGGAGCCGCATCTGGCTCTAAGTCTACGGTAAATTCTAACTCTCGATCTGGCGGTAATCCCGGGAGGTCATCCGTAAAAACATCGGGATACTCATTAACAACCGGAATCGAAGAGAAATCGACTTCATTTCCCTCCGTTTTCAAGGCATAACACCAATAGCCCGTACAACCTTTATTCAAAAGTTTTACGGCCTTCATGGCACTGATAAGTAACTTGGATTGGCCCGACTTACGTCCCAAAAATGAGTACTCCGATCCGTCTTTAGTCATCATGGTGATAACCTTGGTACGGTAATTCATAATCGCTTGGTGACTATCAAGCCAATCCTCGCCGAGGATCACGTCCTCGCCTTCCATATCAACTACAATCAGATTCGACAACCATTCCATACCGGATATAATCACCGGAAAATCTCTAATCTCCCGGTTCCCCACAATTCTATCCCCGCTAGGCAGTTTCACGATGAAGGGATTGCAAGCAGTCAAACAAGTTATATTCAAACGGCGTACACACTCCAAAGTAATAAAAGAATGTGTAGCACCCGTATCAAAAAGTACACGGACTGGATAATATAAAATATGAATGGTACCTGAAGCCACCGCCATGTCAGGTTCGTCTGTTCGACGCATCTCATAAACCCGTGGCTGTACCGAACCGACGCTAGAGTTCCCCCCTACAGCATTTTGACCCCGTCCCCGGTCCCTGCCGAAATTCTGCTGAGGTTGACCAAAAGATTGTCGTTGATTCATACTTTGATCAAGTGGTGCTGGGGCAGAAGCCCGAGTGTCCAAAGTCTGATTCGGCTCGGAACAATAAGCCGCTCTATGTCCCATCTGTCCGCACGTGTGACACTTCAATGGTGGAAAGTGGCATTCCAAATTAACGTGGCCTGAACGGCCACAATTATAGCAAGTCACCGTGCGATTTGTGGTACCCGGAGTAGGACGGTAACCCCTCTTTCCTTTATTAGAACGGGACGACTGTCCGGCAGAATGGTTAGTCGTCAGTGGCCTCTGAAAGTTGCCACTCTTGGAGTTAGAAAAATTTCCCGCGACTTTCTGCTTCTTCGGTTCTTCAACGGTATCGTTGTCGGGGCTCAACATATCATGGGCTAAAGCTCTGTCCTGATACTCTTTCAGTGTGGTATAAGCAAATCCGGCCATGTACCGCCGTAAGTCCAAATTCATCCCCATATCAAAATAACGGATCTTATCACGCTCGTTACGCACTTGATCCTTTACATGGATCAATTGTTGGTTGTACTTCACGATCGCCTGCGAAACGGGAATATCTTGTGGTTTAGCCTCGAAAAAGGCTCGGATTCGGCCCTCTCGCACCGGCCAAGGACAAAACTCGGCCTCCAAAAGCTCCTTAAATTCATCCCACGTGGCAATACGATCCTGTGGCTTGATGACCTTCCACCAGGTAGCGGCCTCCTTAGTGAGGAAATACTGAGCAATCAGTACTTTCCTCACTTCGGGGCAATCAACCGCCTCGAAAATCTTTTCCAATTCCGCTAGCCAATCTTCCCAACCTAACGGGTCTGTGGCACCGCCAAACTGTGGAGGGTGCATGCGGATTACATTCTGAAGCAAGGCATCCGTGTTCGGGTTCGGATTATTCAGCTGAACATTTTGGGTTAAAATAGTCATCTGAGTAGCCCGGTTGAAGTGCATTCGCAACTCCAACGTCCGCGTTGTTCCCCTGGCCATTCGACTGGTCGTGTTGACTTTCGGTGTCAGGATGCACCGAGTTCGACAAACTGGGGTTAGTCGACCCCGCAACTGAACTGATGGAAACGGCCGTGCCACGACCTCTTCCTCGTCCACGGCCACGACCACGGCCACGGCCCCTACCAGCTGACATACCGAAGAACACACAAGGCACGTAAGTACAGATTAATCACACGTCATTAAGGTGATCGATTCTCAAGAATACCAATAAAAAGAAGCATAACAAATAAGGAAACACCAGAAGAGTAAGAGGTCTTACAAGTACCGGTCGCACTGTGATGATGGCAGAGTAGTGATACTGTGGACAAATGACGACTCATTCGACCCAAAAGACCGACAGCCTAGGTATCCATAGACCTAAGCTCTCATACCATATTCTGTAACACCCCCATGTTATTCAGGGTATATTACAGCGCCGTGAGCCCCGCCGTGGGACCCACAAGGCTAAACATACGCGGAACTATAAAACTTGACCGAGAAGGTCTACATACGATGGAATGAAGAATAATACAAAGGGAATTCAAAACATAAACAATGTATCCGAAGACATCACAACACAAATCAATACCTCAGCAAACACAGGCCGGAACATCAAGGAAAAAGGAAACCAATACTCGAGTATTCAATAACCATTCCAGTACAACAACACTGAATGGAAAACTCAAAAACATAACCGGAGGAAAGACACAGTATCACACTTGCCCATCATCTTCATGCCGACCCGATACCTGCCTGTCCGCTCTTCTGGAACCTGAAATACATAAAAAGTATTTCCCCCATAAAGGGGTTAGCCTTCGAATAGCTAGTGCAAGTATATTAAGTATGAAACACAATACTTTTCGACAATAAAGTAAATGTAACCGTCAATTCATCAATTCAAGAATAGTATTCCGGAATAACTAAATCTCATAGCACCGCATCAATACATACATGATCAACCGTGGATCCGCACCAGAGACTACGGAACCCTCAGAGGACCCGTCGGCCCGTCCCGGAGTGGTTAACTCATATTATCCAATGAATCGCATCAGAGGCTACGAAACCCTCAGAGGACCCGTCGGTCCGTCCCGGAGTGGATATAAATAATTATGCCAAACATATATCTTACTTTCAAAGTCGAGAACGTACAATCATAATTATATACTTGCCTTTGAGACATCGATAAATCGAATGGAAAAAGGGTATGAGTTCGGTAGGTCCAAGAACGCGCTTCCGGCACCTAAACGATTCGCAAGGAATATGATAATCAATTATCCATACTCAAATTACACGAAGAAACTCCCGAAACCCGTCTACGATTCATGAAAATACACGGATAAACAACTAGAGGTTGGAAAATCGTCCCAACTCTCACAAGTCCGAAAACGGCACAATCCAATCCATAAAATCGTAGGAAAAGCATGCGTACGGTATAGATACATCATAATTTCAAGGTTCTCAAGCTTCAAAATGGATAAATCAGACGAATCTACGAAAAACCCCAAAATTCCCAAAAGGTAGGGTTCTAAGGATTTTTACCTTGATTCGAACGATAGGATGGATTAGATGTCGTGAAATCCTTGTTCTCCAACCAAATATGTTGTTATTAGAAGGAAGATCGCTTCCAATCGCCCAAAATCGCCTCTCCCAAGCTATTCCCATCGAAAAGGAGTGAAGAAGGTGAAAAATGACGAAATGGAAGTCAACTGTCATATATATCTGTCCAGTCTAGCGCACGCTACGCCTCCTTCATTAGCGTGCGCTAGCGAAGTCACCGGGCAGTCCAGTGGCTTCTGCCGGCCCCGTTAGCGCGTGCTAAACGTCTATCTCTAGCGTGCGCTAGCCCAAAGTGTGGCATCCAGTACTGGAGTCCAGAACCTACTGTCTCTGCCCTGCTCAAACCTTAGCGTGCGCTACCGCTATGGCTTAGCGTGCGTTATGCAATAGCTTTAGCGTGCGCTATCCGAAGCCTAGCGTACGCTACCTGATAGTCATGGAAACCTGGCAACCTCACTGCCTCTGCCGACCAGCCCGGTAGCGTGCGCTACGGACGGATGTTAGCGTGCGCTACTAACCACGAATAGTGCGCTCTAACAACTTCTAGCGTGCGTTAATCTGCCAGTCCAGAGAGCAGTCCGAGTTACTGGTTCTGACCTGACTGATCCCCTTAGCGCGCGCTACGGCTCAAAGCTAGCGTGCGCTAATCAAGCAGAATTAGCGTGTGTTAGCCTAGGCCTAGCGTGCGCTATGTCTCTGGTCCAGAACATTTCCGCAAGGTCTAAACAACACGATCGAGACCCAAACAAGATACGAAACTCAAAAACAATATCGAAAACATCTCCATGCGTTTACAGAGCGACAAAATAAGGAGAACGGCAAAGTCAAACAGTCAATAAAAGTACGGGTATTACAGGCCGTACCCATTAGTATCGGCCCCCAGAGGCCCCGTCGGACCGTCCCAGGTGGGAAACCACTTCCGCGGCCGTACCCATTAGTATCGGCCCCCAGAGGTCCCGTTGAATCGTCCCCAGGTGGAAGAACATCAACACACGCACCCAAGTCCACTTCCGTGGCCGTACCCATTAGGATCGGCCCCCAGAGGCCACATGCCATCCCCAGGTGGAAGAGTAACAACTCACAGATTACAAAACCACAACTCTCAATGGTCAAACACACAAAATATATATAGTCGAGGTACCTTGCTAGAATGGCCACATTATCCAACACGTGCTCACGACCCAGAACTATGTCAATTCACAAGGGAGCACAAGATCTCAACAGCACCGAACGACACAACCAATATCACACAAACTCACATATTCATCCATAACCACGTGACTCCAAGCACATAATTTCACGAGAGAATTACACTTTACATTTACCGACGCCATAATTATACATAATGATATCACACGAAAGTAAGGTGATCCTATACTCGTCACTAGCATACATATCCAACTAAGCATATTAATTCTCGACACAGACGGTTCACCTTTACGAAAACCATGATTGTAAATATACCGATTCTTTTGAAAAATGGTTATAGATATTTATTTAGCACATATCGACACTTAGCAACCATTATATCCACAAAATACGTAATGTATGGGCGAGATACTTGCCTCGATAATCGATACCGTACACTCCTACGAACACGGCTCAGTCGGGACACCTCGAACACCTATAATTCTCCGGCGAAGACAATGAATACACCCACGATCGAAAAGCTTGAAGAAAACGACGAACGGATGGGTTCCGACTCGAATTCTTTGCGATAAATCTGACCCTAACAACATATAATCAATAAATCATCGATCATACGAGGAAGAATAATCGTAAAACGCCCGAAAACCCCTCTATGACATTTTATCGAACACCTTCAAGGCGTCGATAAGATACTCAATAAAACGATGAATCCTCGGCGATTCAATCGTGGAACAGCAAGGAATTCGACATAATATTGTTTAACAATCATAAATCCATCACTATTCTGAGTTAAAACGGATTAAACGGACAAATCGAACAAAATCCCCAAAACTAGATTTTTAGAAAATCTGACCTGATTCGCTCGATCAAAGGATGTTATAGGATGGATTATTGATGATATGAACCTCAAAACTTCATGGATTCATTGTATAACAACATGCCTCCATGATTGATCAAGCTCCAGCCACGGAAGGGAAGAAAACGAGTGAGAAAATGGGTGAAAACCCGACTGTCCCGCCATATATATACTGCTGCCGGACACGGCGCAGCAAACGGCCGACACCAGCGCCGGGTGTCTCGTCCATGTCTCGGCAGGCTGCCAGTCCTGGCCGACACGGAGCAGGACACGACACTCGTCAGCGCCGTTTTCAGGGCCGTTTCGCCCAGGTCCGGCCAGCAGCCTCCAGACACAAAATGAAGAATCACAACGACGATCCAAACGACCCCGAAACCCGAACCTGAATACGAATCGAAGATACGGTTACGAAGTACTCGTAAAGACGAATCTAAGAGCTAAGAGAACACACGATTCCGACCACCCGAAGGCTCGAAATTCGACAACGGAAGGTAATTACCCCAAACTTTGGGAAATTACGAAAATGGCCCAAAACGTCCGAAAATCACGATACGTGATCGAATAACCAAACCGAAGTACACAACATGTCTAACAAAGTCAAACGGACTTACGGGAAACTCGAAACAGTAATTTCGAACGAGATTCACGAGAATCGAACTCGAGTGCGGAAAAGTCGTTAAGAAACACGGAACTCAACAAAACAATACCGAAACGAACTCGGATGATAAAAAGTGCAGAATTAATCATTCTCAGAATGATGAAAAGGTCCAAAGCGAGTCGTCGAAACGGACTCTCGCCGAAAAAAGAAAATTACCGAAAATTGAAATTGCGGATATTACACCCGCCTAAGTGACTACTTGATTAGAAGGAGATATAAGAACGACGAATTGTGTCCCTGCATGTTTACTAAGAAAACAAGTTTCGGATTAGCAATTATAGCCGTATATGTGGACGATATGAATATAATCGATACTCTTGACGAATTAAGAGAAACTCCAGCTATCTAAATTCCGAATTTGAGATGAATGATCTCGGAAGACTCGGTCTTATCTAAGCATTGAGCTAGAACATCGAGTTAGTGGAATCCTCATCCACCCGTATACCTATGTCCAGAAGAAAATCAGGCGTTTTAACATGTACAAGGCACATACGGTTAGCACTCCCATGATCGGTCGTAGTTTGGACTTGAAGAAAGATCCATTTCGTCCAAAGGAATGTGACGAAGAGCTTTTGGGAGACAAAATTCCCTATCTAAATTATAATCGACCTCATATAGTTTTCTCAGTGAATTTGTTGGCTAAATATAGTTCTGAACCCACGCAACGTCATTGGAATGGTATCAAGAACATCTTTTGATACCTCAAAGGAACCATTGACTAGGGACTTTTCTTTCACTATCAGGCTAACGAAACTGCCGATGAATGTGTAATCACTAAAGTAAGTGTGAATACCGAGGAAACTACCCCGACAAATGTGTTGGTAGGTTTTGCTGATGCTGGGTATCTTTCAGACCCATATAAAGATTGCTCCCAGATTGGTTACGCTTTTACCATTGGGAACACCGCGATATATTTGAGATCAACTAAGCAAACCCTTGTTGCTACCTCCTCGAATCACACTAAGATTATCGCTCTACACGAGGCAGTAGGCGAGTATATGTGGTTGAGAACCATTTTTATACATATTTAAGGTAACAATGGATTAAGTAATGTCACTGATGCGCCCACATGCATATGCGAAGATAATGCCTCTTGCATCGAACAGATGAAGCATGGGTATATCAAGGGGGATAATACGAACCATATCTCTCAAAAAAAATTCTGCAATCAGCAACAACAGGCCCTCCTCAACATCCAAGTTAGCAAGTGAAGTCTGAGGATAATGTGGATGATTTATTCACTTAATCACTGTCCAAGGCCGTAATTGAAAAACATGTGAGAAACATCGGAATGCATAGGATTTCCAAACTTCCGAAATCGAAGTAAGGATTGGATGGGAGGGTGAGGTATAACGAATTTTACCCACCAATATTGTTCTCTTTTCTTTGACCAATGTTTATTTTGCCCCAATTGGTTTTGTTACTTGGCAAAGTTTTTAACGAGGCAACGGCACATGCACTGTTTTTCAGATTCCTTGATTGACGAACTAATCAGGGGGAGATGTAGACTTGAGGGGGAGTCTTACATCCACGTCGCAAGTTACACTCTTTTCCTTAACCGAGGATTCTTTTTTTCCACTGGGTTTTTATCACTTGGAAAGGTTTTTAACGAGGTAACTAGATGTTTAGCTCATTGCTCGACGAATTGATCACATTTTTGAGCACATTGATCGACAAAATGATCAATAGAGGTTTTGGCTTAACGAAATTAGCACAACCTATATGTCTCGATGTTGTACTCTTTTTCCTACGATCAAGGCATTTTTCCCATGTGGTTTTTGCTTGACGAGGTTTTAACGAGGCAACTTGACATGTTTTGAAGACTCGGCACAAGGGAGAGTGTTAAAGTAAATACACATGTGTGCCTTAGTCTACAGGCTATTGGGCTTCTCCCAACTAGTATAGGGCTAGGCCTGTTAGAATGTTCCAGAATATGTAATCTCTCCCTATTTAAAGGGACCCTATGAATGAGAATGTCATCATCTTCTGCCCTAATTCTTGTGTTGTGTGCTTTTACTACAAAAAGAGGATATATATTTGATTTATTTTATGTATCCAAACCCAATAATTTAATTTTAGTATTCAAACTCAACTCTTCTTATACTTAAGACACATATAAAATAATATTATTTTGAATATCCCATTTATATCCTTACTTTAAATTTAAAAATATACGAGGATATGTTACACAAGTGGACAGGCGGCCGACCAACCCAGACAGACGAAAACCGTCCGTCGGCCAACCGCCAGCAGCTTACTGACGGTCGGCGACCACCAGTAGCCGCCGTCGGCCATCGTCGGATTTTTTTTCCGGTCGGTCGACCACCCCAATTGTTCTTGAACTTTTTATATTAAAAAACTATTTTGACTATCACCGTCCATTAGTAGTCACCACAGTTAACAAAATTACTCACAGTCACTAGTATTTCAGATTACCGACATGTATTTCAAATTTATTCTCACAGTCACGGGATCGGGATACGAACAGGAAATAAAGTGGTCCCACTGACCAATATTAATTATCAAATGAACATGATATTTAGACTTGTTCTATCGGAATAAATTCAAGCTACATATCCAAAATTATATATTTAATGTTCCAAATGCATAAATTCAAAGGTGGGAGCGACTTAGGTGGGTGTCGGCGCTGAAGGAGTGAAGTGAACTAAATGCTGCGACTTAGGGGAAGATGTTTGGTGTTTTTCGAATTAAGGCTAAAAATTATACGAACGAGGTAAACGAGATGAGTTAGAAATGTTTGATGATAAGACTGCTTGGGCTTGGTATCCGGGCATGTATATAATATGAATATATAATTTTAGTAACTAAACATTCTTACGGGACGGGATGGGACTACGTCGGGATTTGACATTGGGGTCCACGACCCATCCCAAGTATTTAAAATGAAACAGGATGGGACGGGTCTGGGGTTTTAAGAATTCGGTCTCATTACGTCCTGATGCAGGACGAGACGGGCCCGAGACAGGGTCAGGCCTTCGGGATTAGTTGTCCAGGTCTACTTTTTAGATTACTGGGCTCACCCTATGGGGTAGACTTATTTCGCTGACGCGCACATAATACTAGTGCTTTTGTCTCGCTCAAATCTTGACCCTTACTCGTTCTTTTGTCCCTTTAAAATTTTTATATTTATAACCTTTACACAATTAAATCAAACAACCACTTAAATTTTTTTAATTTTCACTATACACTCACTATCAATACTTTTTACTTTTTAATCTCCAACACACATTTATCCATAATTACTTACAACAATCATTTAATTAAAATACACCAAATATACATCTTCATTCAAACTTTGAACATGACAAAAGAAATAATATATTAAAAATTGTCTATTAAAATTGAACTCCTTCCCACTCAAATAACATCTTTTTGGAAGAATTCTCACATGTTTGAAATAACACACTTGATACATCCTTAATATATACTCATTTTCTCTCCTCATCATGATACAGTAGATCCTCTGTAAAAATTCAAGTAGGAATAAACTTTATTTACCAACAAATATATATAATCTCAATTTGGGAGCAATTATAAATAAGAACGAATCCACATTGTAATAATTCATATTTTTTCAGATCTCGTCTTAAGAAATATGTTGGATCTTACAATAAAAATTACAAATAAAGGCAACCTATTAAAGTCTCAATAAAATAAAAAGTTAAATTAAAATTACAACTTTAGCAGAGGCGAGATAACTCTTTTCGTAAGACAATTTTGCCCCCGTATAAGAGCAGACGGCTCAGGCAATATGTCTCCAAAATACAACTGCTATATGTTTCTAAGTTAGGTGCTCTCCAAAACTCAGAACTCCGGCGAACGTTCAAGTGCTGGAAACTGGGCACGAAACAAGAGGGAAATATGCTGCAATATGTGGTATGCTTGTATTTTTTCTATATTATGATTATATGAGATGAAATGCATAAGACCCCCTTTCATAGGGTCCAATTCTACTCCATCAGGTGGGGAGTTACAACAAATTAAAGTGCCATTAATTCTCTTCAATCCTTTTTTTTTTTTTTAAAAAAGAAAAGGCGTCCAGAGTGGACGGGGGTTGAGGCGGGACCCACCAACCTGTAGATAAGAGGAAATCAAGAAGTACAAAGTATCAGCCCCGAATTATAACCAAAAATTGGCCATAATTCGGGTCCAAACATCGAAGAAATCTACGGCCCGCTTAAGAAATACAAAGTGCACCACAAACCGTGGTCTAATGTGCGGATCCGTAGACTAAAAGTGCCTACGGCCCGCTAGATCAATACAAGGTGCACCACTAAAATTGTGGGCTAATGTGTAGACCAATAGGCGAGCAAGCAATCAAGAAAATAAAATCTATCTAAATCTAAAAGACGGATAACCAAGCTGATCCATCCGTATAAGGGAGAGAAGAAACGGAGGAGCAGTATCGTAAGTATAATTCTGAATGCCGAGGGACAACATGTCCTTCTTGCTTTCCATTCCTCTTTTCAGGCCTCTTCGAGTTTTGATGCTGAGGTCCAGGCGTTGGCGATTGGATTGATTCTAGCTTCCCAGAGATCGAGACATGTTTGGATTGAGCTTGATGCTGCTGCTGCTGTGGTGACCCTGCTATCATCTGGCCATCGGGGCTCTTGGCAGCTCAAGAGTTACAATAAATTAAAGCTTCATAAGGTGGGGAGTTACAACAAATAAAAGCTCCATAAATATTCTCATTTAATTCGGACATTACATTATGGAGTGTGAAGAGTCATATTCCAAAAGCTAAGTTCTCAACCTGATTCATTTCAGACGAGACCAAATATCAGATCAGATGGGTTCTGCCCCAAATATTAGATCAGATAGGTTCAGTCCCAAAAATCAGATCAGATGGGTTCTGTCCCAAATATCATATCAGATGGGTTCAGCCCACTTATCAGATCAGACAGCTTTCAGCCCAACTATCAGATCAGATAACTTTTAGCCCAACTAGAGGTGGTATTCGGGCCAGGCCCGGGCCGGTCCGGGACGGGCTGCTAAAGCCCGCTCCATTTAAGGGCCGGGTCGGTCCTTCTTTTTTGGCGGGCCGGGCCGGTCTTTTTTTACAAACATAAGGCCCGGCCCGACCCACATCCCATTGTGTTCATGGGCCGGCCGGTTTCACGAGCAGGCCAGCTGGCCGGGCTCACGAGCCAAAGCCAGCCGTTGAACATTTTTTTTCTTCATTGTAAGACATAAATTTTATTACAAAGACCAACAAAATGAACTTGAACTTTATTATAAAGAAAGAACAACTCTCTCTCTCTCTCTCCCCCCCCCCCTCTCTCTCATTTTACTCCTTTCCAAGTTAATTGCGAAGTGGTCCTATAGTGCATCGGACTATTGTCGGGTGTGAACTGTTAGTGGACATAGAATGCTGAAATATACTCTCACTACTGCATACCTCTTGGACATAATAAGACGTGATTTATTAAATGAAAACTGAATTCTATACCTTTTTGAGGCTATAAATTGATAGGAAAGAAATAAAAAATCCTATTGGGCATTCCCACTTCACGGTCTTTAAACGGGCTAAATAGATCGGGCCTTCCTGCTCACGGCTAACACGGCTCGCCGGTCCGGCCGGGCCGGTTTTAGGCGCTCGGCTGGTCCGGGCCGGGCCTCTAAAATAAAGGCCCCTAAGGCCCACATACCTAAATGTACACGGGCCGGCCCGGGCCGGTTTTTAAGCGTTCCGGGCCGTGCCGGGCTGTTCTGCGACCGACCCAGATACCACCTCTAAGCCCAACTATCAGATCATACAGCTTTTAGATCAGACAACTTCTAGATCAGACAGCTTTCAGACCAGACAGCTTTCAGCCCAAATATCAGATGGATTTTCAAACCTGGTTAACTCTTCACCTTGTCAATTAATGGCCAACTTTAATCATTTATTTCTCACTCACCGGAAATCGGTTTTGAGAAAAATAAAATTCTACGTTCATCTTCTCGAAGCGTAGATTCACAATTTATTATTTAATTCCCAAAAATTAAATACTTTATCATTATTGGTTTTAAATTGAGTTAAAACTCATTTTTCTAAAACCAATTTCCAACAAAATACACCTCCGTTAAGAAATAAAAAATAATAAATACATACACACACACACACACATATATATATATATATTCTTTGGCAAATCAACGAATATGTGCTTAAAATCAAACGAACAGGAAATAAATGAATAAATATAAAAATATTTCTCCTTCCAGGACTCGAACAGGTGCTCCATTTGTCCAGTAAAAAGATCCATCCAATCATCTTCTAGCTCTCACAACTCATCAATGTTACGATCAAATTAAGCTAATGCGTACATTTTTGCAGCCGGCATAATTGCTACCTTCACATCATGGTGAACAAAAGGCTGAAAATGATTTTTCATTCTCTCCCAAAATTCTCTCTCTCTCTCCTCTCCTCTCCCCTCCCTCTCTCTCTCTCTCTCTCTCTCTCTCTCTCTCTCTCTCTCTCTCTCTCTCTCTCTCTCTCTCTCTCTCTCTCTCTCTCTCTCTCTCTCTCTCTATATATATATATATATATATATATATATATATATATATATATATATATATATATATCAGTAGGTTTAAAATATTTGTCTATGATTGCATGTGACAGTAATTTAATATTTTTTGTTGTAACCATGTCTTTTAACTTGAGGATACTCAATAGCTCGTCCACTTGATTATCATATTGTTGAACCCAAAATATTTCAAATTTGTGCGATTTTATGTTTGTTAGAATCGCAATTACATATGTATTTGGTAATTATAAGATTTATATATTTCCAAGGTTTTAAAAGAACGCCTATAGGATGAATCGGGGACTAATCTGGGATTAGTCGGACTAGATATATTTTTTATTATTTTAATTATTTATATATAAAAATTACATATATGTAACATAATTAATAATTAATATTTAATTATTTAAACAATGATAGTATCAATTATTATTAAATATGAAGTGTTGATATAGATATAAATAAGTCCATAATATCCACAATATCTCAGTTTAAGAATTTATAATACTGTTAAAATAAAAACAAAGATAAAAAAGTATAACCACATAGGCATCTGCCTAGCCGCCCACCCTGCTAGAAAATTTAAAACATTGATATATGTATACGTGCATCCATAATATCCTTAATATCTTTATGAAGAAATTTATAGTACTGCTAAAATAAAAATAAAAACAAAAATAAAGAAGCATAACCACCTTGGCACCCGCCTAACTTGTATTCCTATGGACTCAACCAGCCAAACTACGTGATCATTTAATCACCTAAATATTAAGTACAAGCGCATAGACCATAATCAGAAAGGTAGAGGACCTTATAGGAATTAATTGGAGAATTAGTCGGTCTAAAGGAGGATTTTCAAAACACTGTAATTTTGCATTCACTTTAAAATTAAAAAATAAAATAAAAGAAATTCATCTTAGACCTTTATTTAAAAATAACCTCCACTGTAGAACAATTTGTAGTCATAAAAATAATACTCCCTCCGTCCACCAAGTTAGTGCACACTTGAGAATGACACGGGTTTTAATAAAAAGATATGATGTGTTAGTTAATGGGCATTAAGTAATTCAAAAAGGTGGGCCATGTATTTTTTTTTTTGAAAAATGTGTATGAAATAAGGGTAAAATTTGAAAGAATTGTGTCCAAAAATAGAAAAAATGAAGTGTGCACTAACTTGGTGGACGCTCTTAAATAGAAAACTGCGCACTAACTTAGTGGACGGAGGGAGTAATTAATAGAGGTTTTAGTGTATTTGGTAGCTTAATTAATGTGGATTTGCGATAAATTTGGGGGAAATATATTATATGATAGAAAGCTATATTGATTATATTAGTAATAGCCAAACATATATAGTCATAATAATTTATAAATGATGGAGTGTGGACATGTTCCAACCACGTAACATGCACATGCTCTCTAGTATCTAATAACCATTCATGTCCTATATATACATAGGGTATTTAATTGAGCTGATGGAATTTTGTACTTAAGTCTAGTTTGAGATTTGGACCATATATAATTTAGTCAATTATTATTAATTCCATCAATAGTATAATTCTTTGTACTCGTGTCGACCTACCTACTCCAATCACTATGCCCACTGCAGTCCACATGAGCATATATTTAAGCATCTTACGATGCGAGGTTGGGACGTTTCATGAGTTTGCGAAACTATGTTGATTAATGATATGAAAACTTAAGTTTGGAGATCGGACCTTGTTGGTTCCTCTGCGAATTTCCAACAATGTAATTATAATAAAAATTATAAAGAAATGCAATCTATTACAGTCTTAATAAAATAAAAAACTAAATTAAAATAACAACTTTAGCAGAAGCGAGATAACTCTTTCCGTAAGAAAATTTTGCCCCCGTATAATAGCAGACGGCTTAGGCAATATGTTCACAAAATACAACTGCTATATGTTTCTAAGTTAGGTGCTCTCCAAAACTCAGAACTCCGGCGAACGCCTGTCACTTAAACGCACGAAACAAGAGGGAAATATGCTGCAATATGTGGTATGCTTGTATTTTTTCTATATTCTGATTATATGAGATGAAATGCATAAGACCCCCTTTTATATGGTCCAATTCCACTCCATTAGGTGGGGAGTTACAACAACTTAAAGTGCCATTAATTCTTTTTAATCCTCCAGCTCAAGAGTTACAACAAATTAAAGCTCCATAAGGTGGGGAGTTACAACAAATTAAAGCTCCATATATATTCTCGTTTAATTCGGACGTTACATTATGGAGTGTGAAGAGTCATATTCCACAAGCTAAGTTCTCAACCTGCTTCATTTCAGACGAGACCAAATATCAGATCAGATGGGTTCTGCCCCAAATATCAGATCAGATAGGTTCAGCCCCAAATATCAGATCAGATGGGTTCTGTCTCAAATATCAGATCATATAGGCTCAGCCCAAATATTGTAACACCCCCAATCCACTCAGGGATATTACACGCCGTAGACCCCTTTCCACAAGGAGCTACCAGGCGGGAGACTACAAATCAAAACCCACATGCGGTCAACTTGACCAAAACATAATACCGTAGACCGATTAGGTCTCTCAAAACATAGCATAACCGTACATCTGATGAAACTAAATTACAACTCGATCACATAGTACATAAAATGTCCATCCCCTCAAGGATGACAAGAACTCAAACTGACATATCACTGACAGACGACAGACTACAACTGTGACTAGTATCGCTGCATTGCATCATCCTCCGAGCCAATCTCGTGGTCGCTCACTCTCGGTAACACTGGAATAAATAACAAAATCCCCAACGAGGGGTTAGCGATGGAATCGCTAGCAAGTAACCAAGCTATACAATTATACATCAAGAATACAACCGTTATGAAAATAACATTTCGACAAGGTAGTAACACGATCCCCGAGTCTAAAGTCTTTTGAAAATTTATTCCTTTAAAACAAACCATGGGGATTACTCCGAAATCATTGTAAGAGATTATTTAGAGACTTCTGGGGTCTCGTGTAAAATCTGAAATATGAATGTTTTTCTTTTTCAAAAGGTTTTCTTTCAAAATCATACAAATGATTTTATTCTCAACTCAAACCTCAAGACCAAAACCATATTCACCAATATAATCGGATTCAAGATTCAAAACATAAACAATTCGTAGATATCAAATCAATAAATAAAACGTCTCCGTGGCCCCGAAGGGTCCCACCCGGATTAGCCATCAAGAATAAACTCGAACACACCCATAAGTTATCTTGACATCGCACTCGCAAGTGACGATTCTCGGAGCACTCTCCAGACCTACCCGATTAGATAACCTTATGGTCAAATCGTAACATCTGGCCGTACTCGCAAGCACGCGCCTCCGGAGTCCTCGACGGACCCTACCCGGATAACATCATTCAAGTACGCCCATAAGTTATCATGACATCGCACTCGCAAGTGTCGATTCTCGGAGCCCTCCCCAGACCTACCCGAATTGATAACCTTATGGTCACAACGTACGTCTGGCCGTACTCGCAAGCACGCTCCTCCGGAGGCCTCGACGGGACCCCTACCCGGATAACATCCCAACTCTCTACTATACACAATAAGAAAGGTATAATATTCACCACAACCGCAACCACGTAACACATAGGTTAACGCATCATAGCTTCAACAAGGGCACAACATCCACAGCAACCATCATTCAGGAAAAAGGCCAACGAGCAAATAATACAGGTATTGCGCGATTCCACAATTCTTCAGTTAACTACTCATTTCTAGTATTTATTTTAATCACAAAATAACATGAAGAGGTAGTTATCATTATTCTTGAAACTAAAGTTTACGTTGGTAATTCCCTTCATAAAATCACATCTTCATTTAAAGTAAGTTACGGTTAAATATACCGTCACTAACGAGTCCACGTTAAATTCACGACACATCACATTCTCAAAGTATAAAGAATATAGACGAGATACTCGCCTCAAGTCCAACGTACGCGGAGCAACGGGAAAGCTCGACTTAATGACCGCTACCGAACACTCCGAAGAACACGATTCAACCGGGAAGCTCGGACCCCGAAGAAGACAACGAACGGGAGGGTTCCGACTCGAGTTCTTCACAAGAATTCGACCCTAACAATATATAATCCATAAATCAACAATCATACGAGGAAAGATATTCGTAGAACGCCCGAAAACCCCTCTATGACATACTACCAGACACCTTCAAGGCGTCGACCAAGAACTCGACCAAAACAACGAATCGATACGATCCAACCATGGAATAATAAAGGAAATGATATAATACATCTAAATATTCATCAATCCATCATAATCCTAAGTTAAATCTGTAATATCCGCAATTTCGATTTTTCGGTAATTTTCTTTTTTCGACGGAAGTCTGTTTTGACGACTCGCTCATGACCGTTTCGTCATTCCGAGAATATTTAATTCTGCTCTTTTTGTCATCCGAGTTCGTTTCGGTATCGATTTGTTTAGTTCCGTGTTCTTAAACGGCTTTTCCGCACTCGAGTTCGATTCTTGCGAATCTCGTCAAATCATTGTTTCGAGTTTCTCACAAGTTCATTTAATGTTATTATTCATGTTGCGAGCTTTGGTTCGGTGTTTCGATCACGTATCGTGATTTTCGGACGCTTTGGGCCATTTTTATAATTTCCCAAAGTCCGGGGTAATTATTTCGTTGTCGAATTCCGACACATCGGATGGTCGGAATCGTGTTCTCTTAGTGCTTGGATTCGTCTTTGCGAGTACTTCGTGAACCGTATCTTCGATTCGTATTCGTGTTCGGGTTTCGGGGTCGCTTGCCGTCGGAGTGGCCACTACGAGCCGGCCGGCTCGCCGAGTTACGGCCGTAAGGTGCGATTACGGCCAGACGTGCTCGGCAGGCATGGCTCGACGAATGCCGATTACGGCCGTAAGGGCCGAGAGTTACTGGCCAGACGGTGCTGTGCGGCTTCCCGACGAATGCGATGGCTGTAAGGACTGGGCCAAGATGGCCGTAGGTGCGAGTTACGCCTGTAAGGCCCTCGCTTGCTACGGCCAGAAGCGTCGGCCGGGCGCTGGGCGAGTTTGACGAATGCCGTTACGGCTGTAAGGCCTCGCTGTTACGGCCAGAACTGTCGGCCATATATAGGCACGACTGCCTGCACTTCATTTTTATCACATTTCGCACCCGGTGCGGGCGACGGAAAAATCGAAATGGAGTTTTTGGTCGATTCCACTCGATTTCTAAGCATTTTTGAGGATCCTTATCGATTATATCATCATCAAATCATTGTTCTTCGTCGGATCGAGGTAATTTCTTGAAATCTCCTAGGATTGGATTTTTCGAGATTTGTTCTTGATTTTCGATTCTAGTCCGATTTTGATGAATCGGTTGATGTTAGTAAACATTATTCATCGTGTTCTATGGATTTTATATCCATATTTTCGATTCATTCAACCCGATTGATGATTTTAGGCTCTTGAGAAACTTTGAACATTTAGTGTTCGATTAAATGCCTCAAAGAGTTTCTTTCGGTCGTTATGTTGTTTTCGATTGATATTGTGTTATTGAATGAATTGTATTTCATTCAAGGTGGTTCGAGTACTTGTGTTTATCGGAGGACGCCGTTCGTTGTTCGTTGAAGGATTTCATCGCCTTCGGTTGAGGCAAGTTTTATACTTGTACTAGTCAATGAGATTAATGTTATCATATATGTGTATGAATGTGTTGTATCATTCCGAGACTTAGTCTCTTCATGAATTCATTGATATCAAGAGATCGTTCGATACGATACCTTTCGGCAATTTTGCCAAATGTTTATTGTTGTTCGTTAACGGCCGGTTCAAGGCATTGTGATACTCATTATTAATGTCATTGTCGATAGCGGTTCGCGGTATCGATGTATCGATTGTTGTTAATATAGATGTCAATTAAAGACATCGTTGAGATCATTGTTATTCTGTTGGATTGTCATTAAAACCGCATGCCGATTAAAGGCATTGGCTTATTCATCTCTCGCCTTCGTCGTTGGTAATCGATTAAAGGTGCCGAGGCATCCTTCATATCATTGTTATCGATTGGCCATTCTCAGGCAAATCGAAATGTTCAATCATTCACTGCATCATTGTTATCGATTGACCTTTCTAAGGCAATCGAGGTATTCACTCATTCATCGTGTCATTGTTATCGATTGGCCGTTCTCAGGCAAATCGAAGTGTTCAATCATTTATGGTATCATTGTTGTCGATTGACCGTTTTAGGCAATCGAGGTATTGAATCATCCGCTGCATCATTGTTGTCGGTTGGCCGTTTTAAGGCAATCGAGGTGTTAATTTGGGACCGCCGTGGACGGGGCCCATTCGTGAGTTATTGTTGTCGTGTTGGCCGACTCAAGGCAGCATGCTGTTACTCTTGTGAGTTTGGAAATCTTGGGATTGTTACTGTTGTGATTAATTATGTTCTGGAGGCTAGTCTCGGCTAGTGCTCGATGGGTAAGCTTGGGGCTTGAACCTTCGCGGTTGGTTTCCCAACACCTACAGTTCAGTAGGTCACGGTCATGTTAATGATCTCATTATGGGTAAGCTTGGGGCTTGAACCTTCGCGGTTGGTTTCCCAACACCTACGATTCAAGAGGTCACGGCCACCGGGTGATCTCATTATGGGTAAGTCTGGGGCTTGAACCTTCGCGGTTGGTTTCTCAAAGACTGCAATTCAAGAGTCACGGTCATTGGATGATCTAATTGTGATACGGCCGATGCCGTGGCTTCGCCCTAATTGTGATACGGCTGGATGCCGTGGCTTCGGCCCTAATTGTGATACGGCTTTCATGCCGTGGCTTCGGCCCTAATTGTGATACGGCTTTCATGCCGTGGCTTCGGCCCTAATTGTGATACGGTTTTCGTGCCGTGGCTTCGGCCTAATCAATAACAAATGGGTGTTTCGACTTCATGTGATTGTGATATTTGACACTTGGTGAGTGTCTTTAAGGCCTTTGTGATTGTCTTGGTAATTTCATTGGAGCCTTCGGGCATTGTGATTCATAATTAATTCGGTTCTAGTTTGGTTCATGTCGTGTAATTCATTGTGGTACTGTGATTATGATTCGCCGTTGGGCACTTGTGTTCTAACCTGTTGAACAATTATTAATAGGATGCCGTGGGCATAGTATTTCACGAATGCTCGGTTCTTACATTGGTTTGTGAGCATCTCGTATTATTATCATTGTACTGCTTTCATTCTCGCCTTTGGATGCATATCATGTTATACATGTATTTGATATTCATTATATGGATGATCGACCCTGGGGCGGAACATGTTTTCATGTTTTAGGTGCTTGCGAGGAGAGAGTTGAGACACAGGGGCATGATGATGGCGACGAGGCATTCGAGCGATACTAGTCCGAGTTGTTCATCGTTGGTCAGTCAGTTGGAGTGTACTCCAGTCTTGTCAGTTGTTGTCGTGTTGTATTACCCGAGCAGATGCTCGTGAATGTTGTATTTTTACCCTTGGCCATGTAGGCCCATCGTTGTCGTTGAAATTCCTTATCGGAATATTGTGTCGGATATCATGGTAGGGACTATGATTTTCCCTTGTTGTTTAATTTAATGTATTTTAGTCATGTCCGCCTGGTGGATCTCCTGGCGTGGGGTCCACGGCACTGTAATAACCCAATAGGATTTGGGGGTGTTACAGAAATGGTATCAGAGATTTGGGTTGTGGAATACCCTGAGATGTGAGTTATGTAGTCCTACCGACGCGGTAGTAGTGGGATTGTCAGGTTATGACAATCTAGTCAGTCAGGTTTTGTGAGTCGTAATATTAGTACGACTGCACGAGTCATTCATTCATCGAGTCGTCGTCAGTGAAGACTAGTATCGCGAGACCTCGAAGCTTCGTATGACCTGTGTAAGGACTCGATTCTCTTTATGTTCATACATTCATCATGTCATTAATTGTTCATGCTTTGTGGAAACATATATGTGATATTATTGTTATGATTGATTCATGACTAATTGTTTTGGAGCACGTGTGACCTGTATAAGTGCTAAGGATCAACTCATTCACCAGTTAATAATCCTCAATCATCATTTTGATCTTGTCGATCAAGTTAATTCATTCATCACTCAGTTAATATCATTCATCACTCAGTTAATTCATTCATCACTCAGTTAATATCATTCATCACTCAGTTAATTCATTCATCACTCAGTTAATATCATTCATCACTCAGTTAATTCATTCATCACTCAGTTAATTCGTTCATCACTCAGTCACTATCATTACTCGGATAATATCATTCATCACTCGCTTAATTCGCTCATCACTCGACCACTATCATTACTCGATAATATCATTCATCACTCGCTTAATTCGCTCATCACTCGCTTAATTCCTTCATCACTTAGTCAATCTCATTGTTCATATTAATTCATTAATCACTCACAATCTCATTGTTCCGTCAATTCATTCATTACTCACCAATCTCACCGCCGCTTAATTCATTCATCACTCGCTTAATCTCATTGTTCGATTAATTCATTCATCACTCACCAATCTCATCGCTCGCTTAATTCATTCATCACTCATCAATCTCATCGCTCGATTAATTCATTCATCACTCACCAATCTCATCATTCGATTAATTCATTCATCACTCACCAATCTCATCGCTCGCTTAATTCATTCATCACTCGGTCAATCTCATCGCTCAAGAATTCATTCATCACTCACCAATCTCATCGCTCAGCTTAATTCATTCATCACTCACCAATCTCATCATTGATTAATTCATTCATCACCCAATCAATCTCATCGCTCGCTTAATTCATTCATCACTCACCAATCTCATTGTTCGTTAATTCATTCGTCACTACCAATCTCATTGCTCGCTTAATTCATTCATCATTCATCTATCTAATTGTTCGCTTAATTCATTAATCATCCAGTCCATCTCACGGTTCAATTGTTGATCTTGTGGATCGAATTTTCAACCTTGTTAACTTGTTCAAGGTAATCATTTGAGAATTTCATCGTATAATCATGTTACCTCACTTGATCTTTCATGCGATCTTATCATATTACGTCGTCATGTCGACGATCATTTCATTGCATTATTAATGCATTCATTGTGTTAGAGCGTGTATGCTCATTCTTATCATTCCGTCTCATAATCATAATGCGATCTTCATACGAGATCTGTAATTATCACGTGACTTTCCTGCCTCGGAATGGAAAGAGCTGTTAGAAGGACATCGGACTCCGACGTCCAAGAGATTGTTTTCTAGTCGTCTTCGTGCTGGGAGAGCATCTTCATCTCAGACGATGAGTTCGACTGTTGTTTGCTTTAACTGTGATCATCACCGGTTTTGAGCAAGTTAATTCTTGCTCGGTAAGAGGATAATCATTCATTTCATCGTCGTTCATTCATTCATATAATTCACTCATCATATATTAAACACGTTGAGATTTATAATTATCAAACTAATCATTCACTTCACAGGAAACTATGTTTCCAATCATTTCATTTGAGCTATCACTCATTACGTTATCATTTCACCCCGGTGAGTCATTCTTGATCCTTGTTAGATTTCGATTCATTATCATTCATTGTGATCATTCTTGTTCGTGTGTATCACGTCGATTTTTCCTGGCGGGATATTGCTTCTCCCTACTTGTTTTAAGTTTCGGGACGAAACTTCTTTTAAGGGGGGTAGTATGTAATATCCGCAATTTCGATTTTTCGGTAATTTTCTTTTTTCGACGGAAGTCTGTTTTGACGACTCTCTCATGACCGTTTCGTCATTCCGAGAATATTTAATTCTCGCTCTTTTGTCATCCGAGTTCGTTTCGTATCGTTTTGTTTAGTTCCGTGTTCTTAAACGGCTTTTCAAGACTTTCGAGTTCGATTCTTGCGAATCTCGTCAAATCAAGTTGTTTCGAGTTTCTCACAAGTTCATTTAATGTTATTATTCATGTTGCGAGCTTTGGTTCGGTGTTTCGATCACGTATCGTGATTTTCGGACGTTTTGGGCCATTTTTGTAATTTCCCAAAGTCTGGGGTAATTATTTCCGTTGTCGAATTCCGACACATCGGATGGTCGGAATCGTGTGTTCTCTTAGTGCTTGGATTCGTCTTTGCGAGTACTTCGTAACCGTATCTTCGATTCGTATTCGTGTTCGGTTTCGGGTCGCTTCGTTTGAGTGGCCACTACGGAGCCGGCCGCTCGCCGAGTTACGGCCAGAAGGTGCGATGGCCAGATGCGTTTCGGCAGGCATGGCCTCGATTTAATGCCGTTACGGCCGTAAGGGCCGAGAGTTACGGCCAGACGGTGCTGTGCACTTCTGACGAATGCGATTACGGCTGTAGTGACTGCGACGGCCAGTAAGTGCGAAGTTACGGCCGTAAGGCCCCGCTTGCTACGGCCAGAAGCGGCCGGCCGGGCTGGCGAGTTTGACGAATTCGGTTACGGGCCGTAAGGCTCGCCGGTTACGGCCAGAACTCGTCGGCCATATATAGGCAGCCGACCGCCCAGACTTCATTTTTATCACATTTCGCACCCAAAGTGCGGTGGCGACGGAAAATCGGAAATGGAGTTTTTGGTCGATTCCACTCGATTTCTAAGCATTTTTGAGGATCCTTATCGATTATATCATCATCAAATCATTGTTCTTCGTCGGATCGAGGTAATTTCTTGAAATCTCCTAGATTGGATTTTTCGAGATTTGTTCTTGATTTTCGATTCTAGTCCGATTTTGATGAATCGGTTGATGTTAGTAAACATTATTCATCGTGTTCTATGGATTGTATATCCATATTTTCGATTCATTCAACCCGATTGATGATTTTAGGCTCTTGAGAAACTTTGAACATTTAGTGTTCGATTAAATGCCTCAAAGAGTTTCTTTCGGTCGTTATGTTGTTTTCGATTGATATTGTGTTATTGAATGAATTGTATTTCATTCAAGGTGGTTCGAGTACTTGTGTTTATCGGAGGACGCCGTTCGTTGTTCGTTGAAGGATTTCATCGCCTTCGGTTGAGGCAAGTTTTATACTTGTACTAGTCAATGAGATTAATGTTATCATATATGTGTATGAATGTGTTGTATCATTCCGAGACTTAGTCTCTTCATGAATTCATTGATATCAAGAGATCGTTAGATACGATACCTTTCGGCAATTTTGCCAAATGTTTATTGTTGTTCGTTAACGGCCGGTTCAAGGCATTGTGATACTCATTATTAATGTCATTGTCGATAGCCGGTTCGCGGTATCGATGTATCGATTGTTGTTAATATAGATGTCAATTAAAGACATCGTTGAGATCATTGTTATTCTGTTTGGATTGTCATTAAAACCGCATGTGCCGATTAAAGGCATTGGCTTATTCATCTCTCGCCTTCGCCGTTTGCAGAATCGATTAAAGGTGCCGAGGCATCCTTCATATCATTGTTATCGATCGCCATTCTCGTGCAAATCGAAATGTTCAATCATTCATCGCATCATTGTTATCGATTGACCTTTCTAAGGCAATCGAGGTATTCACTCATTCATCGTGTCATTGTTATCGATTGGCCGTTCTCGTGCAAATCAAGTGTTCAATCATTTATGGTATCATTGTTGTCGATTGACCGCTTTAGGCAATCGAGGTATTGAATCATCCGCCGCATCATTGTTGTCGGGCCGCTTTAAGGCAATCGAGGTGTTAATTTGGGACCGCCGTGACGGGCCCATTCGTGAGTTATTGTTGTCGTGTTGGCCGACTCAAGGCAAGATGTCATTACTCTTGTGAGTTTGGAAATCTTGGGATTGTTCTTGTGATTAATTATGTTCGGAGGCTAGTCTCGGCTAGTGCTCGATGGGTAAGCTTGGGGCTTGAACCTTCGCGGTTGGTTTCCCAACACCTACGATTCAAGAGGTCACGGTCATGTTAATGATCTCATTATGGGTAAGCTTGGGGCTTGAACCTTCGCGGTTGGTTTCCCAACACCTACTGATTCAAGAGGTCACGGCCACCGGGTGATCTCATTATGGGTAAGTCTGGGGCTTGAACCTTCGCGGTTGGTTTCCCAAAGACTCGCAATTCAAGCAGTCACGGTCATTGGATGATCTAATTGTGATACGGCCGATGCCGTGGCTTCGGCCCTAATTGTGATACTACCGATGCCGTGGCTTCGCCCTAATTGTGATACGGCTTTCATGCCGTGGCTTCGCCCTAATTGTGATACGGCTTTCATGCCGTGGCTTCGCCCTAATTGTGATACGGTTTTCGCCGTGGCTTCGCCCTAATCAATAACAGACTTGGTCGTTTCGACTTCATGTGATTGTGATATTTGACAGCTTCGGCTGAGTGTCTTTAAGGCCTTTGTGATTGTCTTGGTAATTTCATTGGAGCCTTCGGGCATTGTGATTCATAATTAATTCAGTTCTAGTTTGGTTCATGTCGTGTAATTCATTGTGGTACTCTGTGATTATGATTCGCCGTTGGGCACTTGTGTTCTAACCTGTTGAACAGGTATTAATAGGATGCCGTGGGCATAGTATTTCACGAATGCTCGGTTCTTACATTGGTTTGTGAGCATCTCGTATTATTATCATTGTACCGTTTCATTCTGCCTTTGGATGCATATCATGTTATACATGTATTTGATATTCATTATATGGATGATCGACCCGTGGGGCGGAACATGTTTTCATGTTTTAGGTGCTTGCGAGGAGAGAGTTGAGACAGGGGCATGATGATGGCGACGAGGCATTCGAGCGATACTAGTCCGAGTTGTTCATCGTTGGTCAGTCAGTTGGAGTGTACTCCAGTCTTGTCAGTTGTTGTCGTGTTGTATTACCCGAGCAGATGCTCGTGAATGTTGTATTTTTACCCTTGGCCATGTAGGCCCATCGTTGTCGTTGAAATTCCTTATCGGAATATTGTGTCGGATATCATGGTAGGGACTATGATTTTCCCTTGTTGTTTAATTTAATGTATTTTAGTCATGTCCGCTGGTGGATCTCTGGCGTGGGATCCACGGCACTGTAATAACCCAATAGGATTTGGGGGTGTTACAGAAATGGTATCAGAGATTTGGGTTGTGGAATACCCTGAGATGTGAGTTATGTAGTCCTACCGACGCGGTAGTAGTGGGATTGTCAGGTTATGACAATCTAGTCAGTCAGGTTTTGTGAGTCGTAATATTAGTACGACTGCACGAGTCATTCATTCATCGAGTCGTCGTCAGTGAAGACTAGTATCGCGAGACCTCGAAGCTTCGTATGACCTGTGTAAGGACTCGATTCTCTTTATGTTCATACATTCATCATGTCATTAATTGTTCATGCTTTGTGGAAACATATATGTGATATTATTGTTATGATTGATTCATGACTAATTGTTTTGGAGCACGTGTGACCTGTATAAGTGCTAAGGATCAACTCATTCACCAGTTAATAATCCTCAATCATCATTTTGATCTTGTCGATCAAGTTAATTCATTCATCACTCAGTTAATATCATTCATCACTCAGTTAATTCATTCATCACTCAGTTAATATCATTCATCACTCAGTTAATTCATTCATCACTCAGTTAATATCATTCATCACTCAGTTAATTCATTCATCACTCAGTTAATTCGTTCATCACTCAGTCACTATCATTACTCAGATAATATCATTCATCACTCAGTTAATTACTCTGAGTTCTGGAAACTAGAAAAATGCCAAAAACGAAAAATTACCGAAAAAGAAAATCACGGGTATTACATTCTACCCCTCTAAAAAAAAGTTTCGTCCCGAAACTTAAACTAAAAAAAAAGTGGAGTCACAAACAACAAAGCACGGCCGAAAAAATCTCAATGGTCCCGACGAACCGATCCCGATACCGATGCCGAAACACGATTCTGGGAAACTTCATGGAATAATTCACAATACTGAACTCTGTGGCCCTCGAGTCCACAATTATAACAAGTAATCCGTTGCGAAGGACAATTAGCTTGCACATGACCGACAACATTGCAGTTAAAGCACCTCCCAGTCTGACTAGGAGTCAAAGAAGACAACTTGGAACTCTTGGTTCCACCGAACGAAGATATTGAAGGTTTCGCCGTACGACTACGCGAAACTCGATGAGAAGAATTTCCGTCTCTTGCACCGTCCGAAAAATCTCCAGACGTCCTCTGTCTCTTCGACTCATGCGAAGGCCCAGTAGATAACGATGCCATCTCGTACGCCATGGCTCGATTCTGATACTCTCTCAAAGTAGCACAAGTGAAACCCGACATGTACTGTCGAATCTCTGGTCTCATCCGCATATCAAAATGACGGATCTTGTTCTCCTCGGTCCTCATCTGATTCTTCACAAAGGCGAGCTGTCGACTATAATCGACAATAGCCTGTGACACGGGTACATCCTGTGGCTCGGCTAGGTAAAAATCTCGGATCCTCTGCTCTCGAATCGGCCTCGGGCAAAATTCCGCTTCCATCAACCTCTTGAACTCTTCCCAAGTAACAGCATGATCTTGAGGCTCAACGGCATCCCACCAGTTAGCGGCGTCATCAACGAGAAGGAACTGAGCGATAGGAATCCTCCGCTCCTCGGGACAACCAATCGCCTTGAAAATCTTCTCCAATTGGATAAGCCAACCGTCCCAGCCCAAAGTATCACCCGCTCCCGCAGCGAGGGGGACGATACGAACCACTTCTCTAAGCCACCGAGTCGATCCAACATCCTCATTCGCAGATGGTTACGCCGAACCACCCGAGCTAAATGTGTCATCCGGTCTCGCCACTTGTTGGAGCACGAGCAACACCCGCACTAATTCCATTACCGGTAGTACGATCCTCGGTCGCGCGGAGGGTTACCACGACCTCGACCTCTCGGCATACTGAATGGGCAACCGATCAGAACAACAAAACAACCACCACATAATCAATATAGAGCAACCAACAATAACACAATAAAATACTCATTCCGAGTTGTAACACGAATACATGAACTATCACTGCAACGATAGAATCCAAATTCATAAATCATTCACTTAGCCATGTTAACATAACGCATTTACCTTTACCAAGTTTATCACGGTCAAAACCACAAACATATCATCGTGGTCGAATATGGGTAATATTTTATAAACAATTTTTTTTTTTTTTTTTTTTTTTTTATAAACATCTCAAGGTGCTTGTCCAAATGATAGCATTTTAAAATTCCTGAATTTGAAAACTTTGCTGAAGCGAATTTTAGAAAAGAAAAGTTTGATCAAAACTACGAATCTATTATCATCTCTGTATCGTTTTGAAAACCATGTACAAGACATTATGAATTACCACATCCGGATAACGTCAAAGAAACAACACAATTAAACCGAACTATGGAATCATCGTATCTGGGCGTACACCCATAACTTGCTAACAAGAATTGTGACAATATATAATACGTCAATAATATCCACACAGGTGAAGCAACTAAGTGCAATACTGATATCGCAGTTAGGGTTCACGATCGTCACAGACGGACCATATGATTAGGTCGATAGAGATTGAGCAACAGAAAATGATCACCTATAGAATTGTAACAGCAAAGGTACTGTAAAAATTTTCCGACGGGCAAAACAACATAACAAACATATAACAGAAATTTTTCAAAATTCTTTTGGTCTCAACCGAAGGTGACGGTAATATTTTGCAGTGCCCGAAATACATTAATATACATTTTTCCTCATACCGCCTGATGGTGTCATTTGAAAATACAGGATTAACTCTGTCAAAACTCGACCGATTTCAAAATTCATACGGGCTGCGGGTTTAATCGAACCATAAAAATATTTTCAAAATCAACTTTCACAAAAATGTTCCGACCCTTATGGCCCCTCAAAATATACTCTCAAATCTACCCATGTGGAATAATTACGATAGTCCAAACAAACCGATCGAACTAAAAACCACCGCTCAAACGACAAACAAAATCACAAATTCAACCAAACACATTTCGGCGCATCAAGTTAAAACATATATCCAGACTATCATTTGAGCTTTTCACCGAATCAACTGTCGGCACACTTTCAAAACCCATCAAGGTTCACAAATTTCACAACATACCACCCCACACGGCGGTTCAAAGTCAAAACATCAATACGTCCCAAATATATCGATACCGCAAGGCCACAAGCATCGAATACAACTCCCTTACACAACACCGTAATTAAGGACACACATCACATTTAATTCGCACACGTAAAAACATGAAATACGGTACCTCACATAAAGGAGGAGACTTACGCCCACAAAGCCGAACGGAGATAATGGTCGCAACACGATACTAATCACAACGAACCACAATTGATCACAACGGATCACAATGATCTCGCTTGTTCACAATCGCTCACCCGGTGACACGACAAGACACGACTCCGACAAGACACGACTCGACAAGACCCAACTAGACCCAACCGCCTAGGTTTTCGCAAACCTAAGCTCCGATACCATTTATGTAACACCCCAATCCACTCGTGGATATTACACGCCGTAGACCCATTTCCACAAGGTGCTACCAAAGGAGACTACAAATCAAAACCCACATGCGGTCAACTTGACCAAAACATAATACCGTAGACCGATTAGGTCTCTCAAAACATAGCATAACCGTACATCCGATGAAACTAAATTACAACTCGATCACATAGTACATAAAATGTCCATCCCTCAAGGATGACAAGAACTCAAACCGACATATCACCGATGCATCTACTACAACCGTGTGACTAGTATCGCCGCATTGCATCATCCTCCGAGCCAATCTCGTGGTTGCTCACTCTCCAAATGTAACACCGAATAAATAACAAAATCCCCAACGAGGGGTTAGCGATGGAATCGCTAGCAAGTAACCAAGCTATACAATTATACATCAAGAATACAACCGTTATGAAAATAACATTTCGACAAGGTAGTAACACGATCCCCGAGTCTAAAGTCTTTTGAAAATTTATTCCTTTAAAACAAACCATGGGGATTACTCCGTAAATCATTGTAAGAGATTATTTAGAGACTTCGGGGTCTCAAAGGTAAAATCTGAAATATGAATGTTTTTCCTTTTCAAAAGGTTTTCTTTCAAAATCATACAAATGATTTTATTCTCAACTCAAACCTCAAGACCAAAACCATATTCACCAATATAATCGGATTCAAGATTCAAAACATAAACAATTGAGATATCAAATCAACAAATAAACGTCTCCGTGGCCCGAAGGGTCCCACCCGGATTAGCCATCAAGAATAAACTCGAACACACCCATAAGTTATCTTGACATCGCACTCGCAAGTGACGATTCTGAGCCCTCTCCACCTACCCGATTAGATAACCTTATGGTCAAATCGTAACATCTGGCCGTACTCGCAAGCACGCGCCTCCGGAGGCCTCGACGGACCCTACCCGGATAACATCATTCAAGTACGCCCATAAGAGATCATGACATCGCACACGCAAGTGTCGATTCTGAGCCCTCCCTGACCTACCCGAATTGATAACCTTATGGTCACAACGCACGTCCCGGCCGTACTCGCAAGCACGCGCCTCCGGAGGCCTCGACGGGACCCCTACCCGGATAACATCTCAACTCTCTACTATACACAATAAGAAAGGTATAATATTCACCACAACCGCAACCACGTAACACATAGGTTAACGCATCATAGCTTCAACAAGGGCACAACATCCACAGCAACCATCATTCAGGAAAAGGCCAACGAGCAAATAATACAAGTATTGCGCGATTCCACAATTCTTCAGTTAACTACTCATTTCTAGTATTTATTTTAATCACAAAATAACATGAAGAGGTAGTTATCATTATTCTTGAAACTAAAGTTTACGTTGGTAATTCCCTTCATAAAATCACATCTTCATTTAAAGTAAGTTACGGTTAAATATACCGTCACTAACGAGTCCACGTTAAATTCACGACACATCACATTCTCAAAGTATAAAGAATATAGACGAGATACTCGCCTCAAGTCCAACGTACGCGGAGCAACGGGAAAGCTCGACTTAATGACCGCTACCGAACACTCCGAAGAACACGATTCAACCGGGAAGCTCGGACCCCGAAGAAGACAACGAGCGGGAGGGTTCCGACTCGAGTTCTTCACAAGAATTCGACCCTAACAATATATAATCCATAAATCAACAATCATACGAGGAAAGATATTCGTAGAACGCCCGAAAACCCCTCTATGACATACTACCGGACACCTTCAAGGCGTCGACCAAGAACTCGACCAAAACAACGAATCGATACGATCCAACCATGGCATAATAAAGGAAATGATATAATACATCTAAATATTCATCAATCCATCATAATCCTAAGTTAAATCGGATTAATCGGACGAAAACAACCAAAATACCCAAATTCCCCAAAACTAGATTTCTAGGAAATCAATTCGATTCGTAGATCGGAGGATGTTATAGACGGATGATTGATGATCTGTACCTCTACACTTTATTGATTAATTGCCCAACTCCATCTCTAGATGAGTCACACACCCACAAACAAGACGGAAGAAGAAAAAGAATGAGAAATGGTCAAGAAAACGCCGCTGTGCCTTAAATAGCCGATCGGCCGGTTACGACGTAATCGCCACGGCTTACGACGAATCGCCATGGCCGAACGCATCGCCGAAATGCCGGAAGCGTTACGCACGCCAGTGGCCTTACGACGTAATCGCCTTACGACGAATCGCCGATCACTACCGCACGTTACTCGGCGGTGGGCGCTGGCCCGAGCATGCCCGCCATGACTCGCCGACCAACTCCGACGGCCCGAACGACCACGAAACCCGAACCCGAGTACGAATCGAAGATACGCTACGAATTACTCGCAAAGACGAATCCGAGCACTAAGAGAACACACGATTCGACCACCCGAAGGCTCGAAATTCGACAACGGAAAGTAATTACCCCAAACTTTGGGAAATTACGAAAATGGCCCAAAACGCCCGAAAATCACGATACGTGATCGAAACACCAAGACAAAGCTCGCAACATGAATAATAACATTAAATGAACTTACGAGAAAGTCGAAACAACAGTTTCGGACGAGATTCGCAAGAATCGAACTCAAGTGCGGAAAAGTCACCAAAAAGCACGGAACTCGACAAAACGATACCGAAACGAACTCGGATGACCAAACACGAAGAACAAAACATTGTCAAAATGTCAAAACGGTCGCAAGCGAGTTCTGGAAACTAGAAAAATGCCAAAAACGAAAAATTACCGAAAAAGAAAATCACGGGTATTACATTCTACCCCTCTAAAAAAAAGTTTCGTCCCGAAACTTAAACTAAAAAAAAAGTGGAGTCACAAACAACAAAGCACGGCCGAAAAAATCTCAATGGTCCCGACGAACCGATCCCGATACCGATGCCGAAACACGATTCTGGGAAACTTCATGGAATAATTCACAATACTGAACTCTGTCGCCCTCGAGTCCACAATTATAACAAGTAATCCGTTGCGAAGGACAATTAGCTTGCACATGACCGACAACATTGCAGTTAAAGCACCTCCCAGTCTGACTAGGAGTCAAAGAAGACAACTTGGAACTCTTGGTTCCACCGAACGAAGAAATTGAAGGTTTCGCCGTACGACTACGCGAAACTCGATGAGAAGAATTTCCGTATCTTGCACCGTCCGAAAAATCTCCAGACGTCCTCTGTCTCTTCGACTCATGCGAAGGCCCAGTAGATAACGATGCGATCTCGTACGCCATGGCTCGATTCTGATACTCTCTCAAAGTAGCACAAGTGAAACCCGACATGTACTGTCGAATCTCTGGTCTCATCCGCATATCAAAATGACGGATCTTGTCCTCCTCGGTCCTCATCTGATTCTTCACAAAGGCGAGCTGTCGACTATAATCGACAATAGCCTGTGACACGGGTACATCCTGTGGCTCGGCTAGGTAAAAATCTCGGATCCTCTGCTCTCGAATCGGCCTCGGGCAAAATTCCGCTTCCATCAACCTCTTGAACTCTTCCCAAGTAACAGCATGATCTTGAGGCTCAACGGCATCCCACCAGTTAGCGGCGTCATCAACGAGAAGGAACTGAGCGATAGGAATCCTCCGCTCCTCGGGACAACCAATCGCCTTGAAAATCTTCTCCAATTGGATAAGTCAACCGTCCCAGCCCAAAGTATCACCCGCTCCTGCAAAGCGAGGGGGATGCATACGAACCACTTCTCTAAGCCACCGAGTCGATCCAACATCCTCATTCGCAGTATGGTTACGCTGAACCACCTGAGCTAAATGTGTCATCTGGTCTGCCACCTGTTGGAGCACAGTAGCAACACCAGTACTAATTCCATTACCGGTTTTACGATCTCGGTCGCGCGGAGGGTTACCACGACCTCGACCTCTCGGCATACTGAATGGGCAACCGATCAGAACAACAAAACAACCACCACATAATCAATATAGAGCAACCAACAATAACACAATAAAATACTCATTCCGAGTTGTAACACGAATACATGAACTATCACTGCAACGACGTAATCCAAATTCATAAATCATTCACTTCGCCATGTTAACATAACGTACGACATTTTCCATTTTTATAACGGTCAAAACCACAAACATATCATCAGGGTCGAATATGGGTAATATTTTATAAACAATTTTTTTTTTTTTTTTTTTTTTTTTTTATAAACATCTCAAGGTGCTTGTCCAAATGATAGCATTTTAAAATTCTGAATTTGAAAACTTTCTCAAGCGAATTTTAGAAAAGAAAAGTTTGATCAAAACTACGAATCTATTATCATCTCTCGTATCGCTTTGAAAACCATGTACAAGACATTATGAATTACCACATCCGGATAACGTCAAAGAAACAACACAATTAAACCGAACTATGGAATCATCGTATCTGGGCGTACACCCATAACTTGCTAACAAGAATTGTGACAATATATAATACGTCAATAATATCCACACAGGTGAAGCAACTAAGTGCAATACTGATATCGCAGTTAGGGTTCATGATCGTCACAGACGGACCATATGATTAGGTCGATAGAGATTGAGCAACAGAAAATGATCACCTATAGAATTGTAACAAAGAAAGGTATCTGTAAAATTTTCCGACGGGCAAAACAACATAACAAACATATAACAGAAATTTTTCAAAATTCTTTTGGTCTCAACCGAAGGTGACGGTAATATTTTGCAGTGCCCGAAATACATTAATATACATTTTTCCTCATACCGCCTGATGGTGTCATTTGAAAATACAGGATTAACTCTGTCAAAACTCGACCGATTTCAAAATTCATACGGCCGCGGTTTAATCGAACCATAAAAATATTTTCAAAATCAACTTTCACAAAAATGTTCCGACCCTTATGGCCCCTCAAAATATACTCTCAAATCTACCCGCGAATAATTACGATAGTCCAAACAAACCGATCGAACTAAAAACCACCGCTCAAACGACAAACAAAATCACAAATTCAACCAAACACATTTCGCGCATCAAGTTAAAACATATATCCAGACTATCATTTGAGCTTTTCACCGAATCAACTGTCGCACACTTTCAAAACCCATCAAGGTTCACAAATTTCACAACATACCACCCCACACGGCGTTCAAAGTCAAAACATCAATACGTCCACCATATCAAGATACCGCAAGGCCACAAGCATCGAATACAACTCCCTTACACAACACCGTGTAATTAAGGACACACATCACATTTAATTCGCACACGTAAAAACATGAAATACGGTACCTCACATAAAGGAGGAGACTTACGTCCACAGCCGCACGGAGATAATGGCCGCAACACGATACTAATCACAACGAACCACAATTGATCACAACGGATCGCAATGATCTCGCTTGTTCACAATCGCTCACCCGGTGACACGACAAGACACGACTCCGACAAGACACGACTCGACAAGACCCAACTAGACCCAACCGCCTAGGTTTTCGCAAACCTAAGCTCCGATACCATTTATGTAACACCCCAATCCACTCGGGGATATTACACGCCGTAGACCCATTTCCACAAGGAGCTACCAAAGGGAGACTACAAATCAAAACCCACATGCGGTCAACTTGACCAAAACATAATACCGTAGACCGATTAGGTCTCTCAAAACATAGCATAACCGTACATCCGATGAAACTAAATTACAACTCGATCACATAGTACATAAAATGTCCATCCCCTCAAGGATGACAAGAACTCAAACCGACATATCACCGACAGACGACAGACTACAACCGTGACTAGTATCGTTGCATTGCATCATCCTCCGAGCCAATCCCGTGGTTGCTCACTCTCGATCAGAACACTGGAATAAATAACAAAATCCCCAACGAGGGGTTAGCGATGGAATCGCTAGCAAGTAACCAAGCTATACAATTATACATCAAGAATACAACCGTTATGAAAATAACATTTCGACAAGGTAGTAACACGATCCCCGAGTCTAAAGTCTTTTGAAAATTTATTCCTTTAAAACAAACCATGGGGATTACTCCAAATCATTGTAAGAGATTATTTAGAGACTTCGGGGTCTCGGTGTAAAATCTGAAATATGAATGTTTTTCCTTTTCAAAAGGTTTTCTTTCAAAATCATACAAATGATTTTATTCTCAACTCAAACCTCAAGACCAAAACCATATTCACCAATATAATCGGGATTCAAGATTCAAAACATAAACAATTCAGAGATATCAAATCAAGTCAACGTCTCCGTGGCCCGAAGGGTCCCACGGATTAGCCATCAAGAATAAACTCGAACACACCCATAAGTTATCTTGACATCGCACTCGCAAGTGACGATTCTCGGAGCCCTCTCCGGACCTACCCGATTAGATAACCTTATGGTCAAATCGTAACATCCGGCCGTACTCGCAAGCACGCGCCTCCGGAGGCCTCGACGGACCCTACCCGGGTAACATCAAGCAAGTCCGCCCATAAGTGATCATGAAATCGCTCTCGCAAGTGTCGATTCTCGGAGCCCTCCCGGACCTACCCGAATTGATAACCTTATGGTCACAACGCACGTCCGGCCGTACTCGCAAGCACGCGCCTCCGGAGGCCTCGACGGGACCCCTACCGGATAACATCTCAACTCTCTACTATACACAATAAGAAAGGTATAATATTCACCACAACCGCAACCACGTAACACATAGGTTAACGCATCATAGCTTCAACAAGGGCACAACATCCACAGCAACCATCATTCAGGAAAAGGCCAACGAGCAAATAATACAAGTATTGCGCGATTCCACAATTCTTCAGTTAACTACTCATTTCTAGTATTTATTTTAATCACAAAATAACATGAAGAGGTAGTTATCATTATTCTTGAAACTAAAGTTTACGTTGGTAATTCCCTTCATAAAATCACATCTTCATTTAAAGTAAGTTACGGTTAAATATACCGTCACTAACGAGTCCACGTTAAATTCACGACACATCACATTCTCAAAGTATAAAGAATATAGACGAGATACTCGCCTCGAGTCCAACGCACGCGGAGCAACGGGAAAGCTCGACTTAATGACCGCTACCGAACACTCCGAAGAACACGATTCAACCGGGAAGCTCGGACCCCGAAGAAGACAACGAACGGGAGGGTTCCGACTCGAGTTCTTCACAAGAATTCGACCCTAAAAATATATAATCCATAAATCAACAATCATACGAGGAAAGATATTCGTAGAACGCCCGAAAACCCCTCTATGACATACTACCGGACACCTTCAAGGCGTCGACCAAGAACTCGACCAAAACAACGAATCGATACGATCCAACCATGGAATAATAAAGGAAATGATATAATACATCTAAATATTCATCAATCCATCATAATCCTAAGTTAAATCGGATTAATCGGACGAAAACAACCAAAATACCCAAATTCCCCAAAACTAGATTTCTAGGAAATCGACTGGTCAGTAGATCGGAGGATGTTATAGGACGGATGATTGATTATATGAACCTCATCACTTCATTGATTTATTGCCCAACAACATCTCTAGATGATTCACACACCTGCCCGCGTCACGGGAAGAAAAAGAATGAGAAATGGTGAAGAAAATGCCGCCAGCCTTAAATAGGCCGATCATTGCCGGTTACGTGTAATCCGGCCATGGCTTACGACGTAATCGCCATGGCCGAACGCACTGCCAGGAAATGCCGGAAGCGTTACGTACGTTACCGGCCAGGGCCTTACGTACGTAACCGGCCTTACGTACGTAACTGCCGATCACTACCGCACGTTACTCGGCCAGGGCTGGCCTGGCCCGAGTATGCCCGGCCATGACTCGGCCGGGACCAACTCCGACGGCCCGAACGACCACGAAACCCGAACCTGAGTACGAATCGAAGATACGGTTACGAATTACTCGCAAAGACGAATCCGAGCACTAAGAGAACACACGATTCCGACCACCCGAAGGCTCGAAATTCGACAACGGAAAGTAATTACCCCAAACTTTGGGAAATTACGAAAATGGCCCAAAACGCCCGAAAATCACGATACGTGATCGAAACACCAAGACAAAGCTCGCAACATGAATAATAACATTAAATGAACTTACGAGAAAGTCGAAACAACAGTTTCGGACGAGATTCGCAAGAATCGAACTCAAGTGCGGAAAAGTCGCCAAAAAGCACGGAACTCGACAAAACGATACCGAAACGAACTCGGATGACCAAACACGAAGAACAAAACATTGTCAAAATGTCAAAACGGTCGCAAGCGAGTTCTGGAAACTAGAAAAATGCCAAAAACGAAAAATTACCGAAAAAGAAAATCACGGGTATTACAAATATCATATCAGACAGCTTTTTAGATCAGACAGCTTCTATATCAGACAGCTTCTAGACCAGACAACTTTCAGATCAAACAGCTTTCAGATCAGACAGTTTCCAGATCAGACAGCTTCCAGATCACACAGCTTCCAGATCGGACAACTTCCAGATCAGACAGCTTTTAGACCAGACAGCTTTCAGCCCAAATATCAGATGGGTTTTCAAACCTGGTTAACTCTTCACCTTTTCAATTAAATGGTCAACTTTAATCATTTATTTCTCACTCACCGGAAATCGATTATGAGGAAATAAAATCCTACGTTCATCTTCTCGAAGCGTAGATTCACAATTTATTATTTAATTCCAAAGTAATTTATCATTATTAAATTGGTTTTAAATTGAGTTAAAACTCATTTTTTCTAAAACTAATTTCCAACTAACAATCCCCCACATGAGTGGAAATAAATGGATGCATGAATGCAAACTCACATACCCAGTTTTCGGAAAACACTCCTGCATGGGGAAAGGTAGTTTGTGGCTTTGAACCTTCCTTAGTAAAATATCGCCGGATATACCGGCGGCTTAGTGGACACCGTGCCTTGAACTAATCCTCCTTGGTGTATACCGAGTCAACGACACTTACACAATAATGTCTCAACACCTTCTGTTTGTAATATCCGGAATTTCTACTACTATTGTTTAATGTTATTTTATCCAAGTTATGTTGTTCAGCGTGAAATCTGTACAGTATGGATAAAATAAATGAAGGACTGAGATGTCAGTATTGGTATAATTGTCGTATTTGGTCGACAATTGTATTTGAGGATATAATGTGTTGAGTAATGTATATTTGATATGCCGTATGTACGTATTTGATATGTCGAGCTGTTGGACGAGGACAGCTGAAAATGGCTAAGTGTAACATTATTAGCGCACGCTAATAATCATAAGTAGCGCACGCTATCGTGCAGGTTTAGCGCACGCTACGGATATAAGATAACGCACGCTAATGCAGTCCGATCGGAAGGAATCTACGCGTGGACCAGGCCACTTTCGGCGCACGTTCTGATAAATCAACGGATGTTGTAATGTAGTGTTAGCGCACGCTAATGCATGTTGATTAGCGCACGCTAACTGTATATCGGTCAACAGGGAATCTTGGCTTTATTGGTTGCTTTCAGCATGTGGGGTCACGAGCATCTTCGTGGTAGGTGTAGACTGTAGCAAGTCAACTGGTATTAGCGCACGCTAAATGTAAGGACTTGCGTTCGCTAGACAGTGTAAGTTACGTACGCTAATGCATGGGCATTACGTACGTAAGCACATGTACGGCAAGGCAGAGCCTGCAGGACGCGATAGCGCACGCTAACAAAGTCAGTTAGCGCACGCTAAGGCTGTTGCGCACGCTAAACATAAAGTTTAGCGCACGCTAGTAATATACTTTATAAAAGGGACAGAAGGGTGTTATGAAGCATTTCGTCCATTCCTTCCTTGCAACCGAGAGAGAGAGTTTTTAGAAAGAGGTTTGAGGTCACAAACACTGAGAGATGGTGATCTTTAATAAGATTAAGATGGAGAGCATGGATTCAAGCCTTGTTCTTCAAGTTATTCATAATTCTTGGAATGGAGTTCTAGTGTTCTTCTTTTTGGTTCGTCTAAACCAGGTAATCTTCATATTCCTTTGTTAATGATTCGTTTTTCTTGGATGATTTCATGTAAGGAGCATGTTGGATAATCATATGATGATGTTACATGAGATTCAATGGAATTTTGATAAGAGTTTCGGATGTTAGTTAAGATTCTTCATACTATAAGAATGTTGATTCATTTAACCCGATCTAAGATGGATTTCTGAATCTTGGTAATTATATTGGTCGATTTAGATGAGATGAATCATGATACTAGGTTGAATTCCAGATTGAGTATGATATGATCCTTGTTATCGAGTCGGTTTGACTGTTGATGTTATTATTGATATATGGACATTGATATGATCCTTGTGATAGTTATGGTGTCGTTTATCTTCAAGAGATATGGAGATTTATGTCTCCCTTCATACGGATTCGTAGTCGCAAGAGGTGAGTCGATGTTTGGAATGCATGCCACTGAACAGCATTAGCGCACGCTAAGCTTACTGGCTAGTGCACGCTAACGGGACAACTTAGCGCACGCTACGTTATGCGTTTAACGTGCGCTAAGTAGGCAGACAGTGCAGTATTTTTGTGTTTTGATTATGAATTCGTGATGGTTTGACTTGGTTGGTTCTGACTGTGTTTATTCGAGGTTGTGTTGAACCGTTGAGTTCGATTGATTAGTTTTGTCAGTTGTTGATTGTTATCGGATATGTGTTATTTGATTTCTTCGACATGTTGAGATTATTGATCGGTGATTATAACCGGATATTGCGGTCGTGTTCGAGTATGTCCATTGTATTGCTTTTGATCGGGGCTGAGGAGCTCGTAGACATAGGCAATGTGTTCGGCAGCAGCTTCGTGGTATCGGTATCGAGGCAAGTTATTACTTGCTCAGTTATAATATTTAATGAATGGTTTCAGTTTCATTTCGTTTATAATGCATATAACGATGATTATTATTGTGAACTCTGGGTATTCGGATCGCATATCGTTCTTTCGATTCTGGGAGATAAATCATAATGTATATGCTTTATCTCAGTTATTGGTATGTTCGAGTATCAAGGTTACATTATGGCAAAGACGAGGATATGAGTATCTATAGTTCATTGTACGTTTGGATCGCCGAGCATTGAGGATAATCGTTGGTGATGATTGGACATCGAGGTTGCTCCCGAAGGACTCGGGGCAAGTATTCCATATTGATTATGGTTTAATGTTATTTATTTTGGTCTCTTACATTTTCTTTCATGTTGTTGAACATGGAGTCGTCCTAGTAGATTGTCATGTTGTCGTGCATGTTATGTTGTTCATGTTGATGAACGTGTTGATTTGCATATGTGTATGCATATTGTGTTGTTCATGTTGTGTAAATAATCCGATCGGATTATGAGGATCTATGCTGAGGGCGCTGGATCGAATGTCCACCATGCGTTGGTTCGACGGGATCATCATGGGATCTATGCTGAGGGCGCTGGATCGCTGGACAGGTTTTCCACCATGCGTTGGTCCGACGGGATCATCATGGGGATTTATGCTGAGGGCGCTGGATCGTTGGATTACCCAGTATTGTGTTATTGTTGTGCATATGTATATTGTTGCTTATCCACCTCGTGTTTGATCTTGTAGGATCATCTTGGGATCTATGCTGAGGGCGCTGGATCATGTGATTTCCATTGAGTATACATAGTTGTTATTGTTTTTGAGCATATTGACGTTGTCATATGAGTATGCATTTGTAGGTCTTGTGTTAGGACCTTGTCCGTATTGCATTGTTCTGATCTCGGATTAGACTGATATGATTATCGTGGCACATCATATCTCGAGGTATGTTCCATGTTTTCTTTGGTCTTGTCCTTGGTGGACAATCGGTTATTGTCTTGGGATTTGATGATATTATTCGATGGATCGTATTGGTCAGAAATGGTAGATTTCCGTATCGTGAGTTGGTTATGATAGTTTGAGGATCTTGAGTATTGTTTGAGGTACAATACAGATATTATGTTTGAGTTTATTGGTTAATCGAGTACAGGATGTGAAATGTGATAATGGTTATTCTGATGAGAATTACTTGAGTAAGTAAAGTTATGGCGGCAAGATTACGTTGGTCGTATTCTTATGTTGTATTCTCATTGGTATGTAATTATTAATGTGATGTGACGGTTATCATTGTTGGATATTATGGCTGACCCCGTCGTGGGATTTTTTTTAGGTTCCCGGAGTATCGAGTTTGTAGCGGTCGTGAAGAGATGAGCTTCCCGGAGGATACTGGCTAGGACATATTTTGTGCATTGAGTTTCTGATTGGTTCTTGTTTTCCGCTGCTAGAGTATCTTTATGGTTGGTCTTTTTCCGCTGCGTGAGTATTTTGAAATGTTCTTTTGGTATCTGGTAACTGAGATTACTGTGGAAATCGTTTTCTAAACTTTTGAGTGTCGGCCGTTTGGCCTTGTGATTTCAAATGAGTTTTTACGACGGTTTCTGATAAATGGATTTTATAAACCTTTGTGCATTTTTAAAGATAGTACCGTTGTTGGCCTCTTGGACATTTGTAAATGTTTTGTAAAGAAATTCTTTTAGCCTTGTGGGTTCCATCTCGGGGCCCACGGCGCTGTAATATTTCCGGTTAAATCTGGGGGTGTTACAGAATATGGTATCGGAGCTTAGGTTGAGAAAACCTAGGCATTTGGGTCGAGTTGGGTCGTGTTTTTGTTGCGTCATTCGAGTTGTCGATTGACAAATGTTAGAGCCGTTAGTCTTTGTTGTTCACTCAGGCTTGTGCGTTATCGGATTTGCCAGTATCGTACTGGGCTTGTTATAACTTTTCCAAATGATGTTAACGAGATTCTCTGGAATGAGATGTATTGTGTTCTTGAGTCGAACTGATTTGGCAAACGTGTGTTTTGAAAATATCCATGTCGAGTATTTTCTAGAGTCGAGACATGTGCCAGTATCACGGGGAATCGTCGGCTTCACGATCTGTAAGTATTTGGATTTTTGAATTTCATTGAGATTTATTGCCGTTCTAAGTTGATATGTTTTGAGATTCAGCAGATATCATGCATTACAGTATGAGATGTCAGAGTGGGACAGGATTGATGATCTTGAGAAACTATGATTTTGGAAATCAGTATGTTGGTTAGATTTTGGAACGGAATTGTGCATTTGGGGAGAAATATTGTGCATGGTTGAGAAGAACATGTAGCATGTTAATTCATTTTGAGATATATGAACTGCTTTTGATCATTTGAAAATGATACCTTTCAAAATGAATGTTTTACGGATGTTTTACGGAAAATGATTTTGGGCCGAGACCCAATCGATTTTGAAATAGTTTTATAAACCAGGACTTGGAGTCCGAAAAGGGGTTTTCTACTTTTTAAACTTCTTGTAATGCGGAACGAGATACGGGATGAGACCCTAATGTTCAAAAGACTTTTCTGTTTTCTAAAACTCCCGAGATTTGTAAAACTCTTTATCAATCGTTTATTTATTTTGTTCCTACCTTTTTGGGGTTTTTGGTTTTACTTGTTCAAATGGAACTTCTCGGGAAGTCTTTCGTCGTGTTTGATTTGTTGATTTGTTTCAACGTTTTGTCATATCATATTTGAGGTGATCCAGGATGGGTAAATGGTTGACGTTGCGAGTCATACATGGAAAAGGAGTTTTTATTGGAGTTTATATATTGAGGTTTTGGAACTCGATCGTGTGGTTTTCCCGATGGAATATCGGTGGATATTGGTGACAAGCTGAACTGATATACAGGAGTATGGATATGGACAAGCATTTGCATAAATTCCATTTTATTTAATCGTGTCTATTTGAAAAGAATTTTGATCGAGAACTCGGCACCAGCGAGCCGATTAAATTTTTAAAATTGATTTCGTGGTTTTACGAAAATTTATGTTTTGAGTTTTCAAACTCTTGAAAGAGCTTTCGAAAATTGTCTTCGTGACAAGAATATATGATTTCAAACTGGTTTTGAAAATGTGATTGATAACCATACGCATTTAGTGTATATTACATATCATGGTGAAGTTGTGAGTGTGACTCACGAACTGGATAATATATCAATGTGGAACGATGAATAAGGATCCGAACTTTGGTATGGTTGTTTGGTTATGCAAGGATGATCGATTGATTTATCGGATAAGAGAAATATGCTGCGTGTTGTAGATTCATGCACATGATGTAATTTTGGAACTTTGGACTTTGTAAAACCGGGACATATGTGCTAGGTGATCCCATTGGTATGGTAGTAGTGTGATTTTTACCATAGTGAATTTGAAGGATTTCGTTGTAAGTGTAGATTTGGGAATGGCGACCCCATGCTGGTTGTTTTGGATATTGAGTGGTCGTTCCCACTCCCTGTATGATTGGATATGTTCGTCGGTTTGTGATTGGTTGTTCGTATGCCGAGGGGTATGTTCACCAGTCGGTTGTGTTTCGTTGAGAATCACTGTATGTGATTGGTGTGTCGTTTTGAGAATTTTGCTTTTTCGTATATACATTTCTCGTGGTTCGTATTGATCGTGTTGGAGCTTACCGTTTGAGGGTATTCTCGATTATCGTTGACCTCGGTTGGTCATATTGGAGTTTATCATGTTGATGATATTCTCGATTGTGTTTTGACCTCCGGTTGGTCATATGGGAATTTATCATGTTGATGATAAATTCGTTGATTGATTATTGGTTGATCATTGTTGGTGATCATCCGAGCGTTCGGATTTTGTGTTGATGTTTCGGGATTCGTGTCGTTGTTTTGGGCGCTTGTTTTGCGATGTAGTGTGTATTATTCGTCATATCTAATTGGGACTTGATTATGTAATCAAAGGACATGATTTGATTCGGGCGATTGTTTCATCCGAAGATGATATATTTTGTTGAGACTCGTGGAATTGTGATCGTAAGCGTATTGAGGCATGCGGTGAGATCGCTTGATAGTATGTCAGGAGATCGTCGACTGCGTATTTGTAAGTATGCTCTTTTGGATATTCGGTAATGATGATGATTGATCGTTGTCGTGATGATTTTGGGATATTTTGGGTTGAACGGTATGTTTGTTTGTCTTATGACGGATTGCAAGTTTCGAGGACGAAACTTATTTTAAGTGGTGTAGAATGTAATATCCGGAATTTCTACTACTATTGTTTAATGTTATTTTATCCGAGTTATGTTGTACAGCGTGAAATCTGTACAGTATGGATAAAATAAATGAAGGACTGAGATGTCAGTATTGGTATAATTGTCGTATTTGGTCGACAATTGTATTTGAGGATATAATGTGTTGAGTAATGTATATTTGATATGCCGTATGTTCGTATTTGATATGTCGAGATGTTGGACGAGGACAGCTGAAAATGGCTAAGTGTAACATTATTAGCGCACGCTAATAATCATGAGTAGCGCACGCTATCGTGCAGGTTTAGCGTGTAATATCCGCAATTTCAAATTTCGGTAATTTTCTTTTTTCGGAGGAAGTTCGTTTTGACAATTCTATCATGACCATTTCGTCATTCCGAGAATGATTAATTGTGCACTTTTTGTCATCCGAGTTCGTTTCGGTGTCGTTTTGTTGAGTTCCGTGTCCTTAATCGACTTTTTCACGTGGGAGTTCGACTTTGTTAGATCACCATTAATTTTTGGTAACTCCAAAAATTCTAAATCTATGCAACATTATAGAGCATCGAGTTAGCTTTCCAATGGTTCAAACGGTGAGTCAATCGGAGTCCGGACGAGAGAGTTATGGTTGTTTTAGCTCACCCGCTCGTTATTGGCCGATCACTGCCGGCCGAACTCGGCCGTGTCGTCCGACACGGCCTGCGGCTGCATTTCGTCCGGAAATGCCGGAGTCTCGCCTCAGACTCGACCGTGTCGTCCGACACGGCCCGTGCCGAACTCTCCTGATAAGCGTAACCGATCGCTGACACGCCCGACCGTGTTCCAGACACGGCCGAGTCATGCCGAGTCAGCCGCTTGGACGGGTCACTATCGGAAGGCCCTCCGCGCCGCGACCGTGTCAAGGTGACACGGCCGAGTCCCTCGCCGGCCACTGGTGACACGACCGTGCCGATCGGCACGGGCCGTGTCCGGCAGGGCAGTCAACCCCTATAAAAGGCCCTGCAGACGTTTTTCAGGCCATTTTTCACCTTCTTCTTCTCCTCTTCCGCAGCTGGGCGTGTTCTAAGCTTGAAGCCATGTTGTTTAGCAACATATCCATGAAGTTTTGAGGTTCATATCATCAATCGTCCGTCCTATAACACCCTCCGATCTACCGAATCAGGTCAGATTTTCTAGAAATCTAGTTTTGGGGAATTTGGGTATTTTGGTTGTTTTCGTCCGATTAATCCGATTTAACTCAGGGTTATGATGGATTGATGATTATTTAGATATATTATATCATTTCCTTTATTATTCCATGGTTGGATCGTATCGATTCGTCGATTTAGTCGAGTTCTTGATCGACGCCTTGAAGGTGTCCGGTAGAATGTCGTAGAGGGGCTTTCGGGCGTTCCACGATTATTCTTCTTCGTATGATCGATGATTTATTGATTATATGTTGCTAGGGTCAAATTCTTGTGAAGAACTCGAGTCGGAACCCTTCCGTTCGTCGTTTTCTTCAAGCTTCTCGATCGTGGGTGTATTCTTTTCCTTCGCCGGGGAATCGTAGGCGTTCGAGGTGTCCCGACTGAGCCGTGATTGTAGGAGTGTCCGGTATCGATTATCGAGGCAAGTATCTTGCCCATACATTACGTGTTTTGTGGATATTATGGTTGTTAATCGTCGATATGTGCTAAATAAATATTAATAACCATTTTTCAAAAGAATCGGAATATTTACCATCATGCTTTTTGTAAAGGTGACCCATGTGTGTCGGGAATTAATGTGCTTAGTTGAATATGTGAGCTAGTGTCGAGTATAGAATCGCCTTACTTTCTTGTAATGTCATTGCGTATGATTATGTCGTTGGTAAATATAAAGTGTAATTCTTTTGTCAAATTATGTGCTTGGAGTCGCGTGGTTATGGATGAATATGTGAGTTGTGTGATATTGGTTGTGTCATTCAGTGCTGTTGAAATCTTGTGCTCCCTTGTGAATTGATATAGTTCGGGGTCGTGAGTACGTGTTGGATAATTTGGCCATTCTAGCAAGGTACCTCGACTATATATATTTTGTGTGTTTGACCTTTGAGAGTCGTGGTTTTGTAATCTGTGAGTTGTTACTCTTCCACCTGGGGATGGCATGTGGCCTCTGGGGGCCGATACTAATGGGTACGGCCACGGAAGTGGACTTGGGTGCGTGTGTTGTTGTTCTTCCACCTGGGGATGGCATGTGGCCTCTGGGGGCCGATACTAATGGGTACGGCCACGGAAGTGAACTTGGGTGCGTGTGTTGTTGTTCTTCCACCTGGGGACGGTTTGACGGGACCTCTGGGGGCCGATACTAATGGGTACGGCCGCGGAAGTGGTTTCCCACCTGGGGATGGTCCGACGGGGCCTCTGGGGGCCGATACTAATGGGTACGGCCACGGGTTACCAAGTGTGGTTTCTGTGATATTGATGTTGATGTTTTGATGATTAATTGTGATATTGTCCAGAGTATCACAATGCTTTGCGCTCGGGGTCGAGAGACATTATATATCGAGTCTTGGTGCTTGGCTAGAATGGCATAAGATTAATGTGTTATGTGTAAGGTGCACTTGTAAGTGAATTGAAGTGGATGATCGGGTCGTGGACCCTGTGTTTTGTGACCGTAATGGTTGGGTCGTGGACCCCGCGTTTTGTTAACGGATTTGCATTTTGGAAAAAGAACTTTGGGGCTGTGACCCTAAATGATTTTCGAGGAATTTAAGAACTTTTCAATTTCTAATGTTTTTAAAACTCCCGAGATTTGGAAATGTTTTCAAAGTGCTTACTTACTTCGTTTCTACTTTCAAGACTTGAACTATTTTTAACAAAATATACCTCGGGAAGTCTTTCGTTGTATTCTCGGAATGTGTTGTGTATGGCTCGTATTTGCACTTTATACTTGCACTAGCGAAACAGTGGAGTTTTGTTAACCCCCGAGTAATCGGGGGGTGGATATCTGTATTGTGTCCAGGTACAGGCAGGTTTTCGGGAGCAAGACACAGGATCGGCACGAGGGATGATGAAAGATGAACGATACTAATCACACGAGGATCCGTTGATGTCGTATTGGTCTAGTTGTATTTTCTTTTCCGCTGCAGTATCTTTTCCCCGTTGTACGGGAGTTTATTGTATTTTGACCCCTGCGTGGGTATGTGATTGGAATTGAGTTGTATGTTATTATTGAAAGACCAAATCGGTCTACTGAGTCATTTTAGCCTTAAAGGCGATGTTTAGATGTTTGATTTTAGTTATCAGCCTGGTATATCCTCGAGGAGAGGGTCTACGGCGTGTAATATCCCTGAGTGGATTGGGGGTGTTACATAGCGCACGCTACAGATATAAGATAACGCACGCTAATGCAGTCCGATCGGAAGGAATCTACGCGTGGACCAGGCCACTTTCGGCGCACGTTCTGATAAGTCAACGGATGTTGTAATGTAGTGTTAGCGCACGCTAATGCATGTTGATTAGCGCACGCTAACTGTATATCGGTCAACAGGGAATCTTGGCTTTATTGGTTGCTTTCAGCATGTGGGGTCACGAGCATCTTCGTGGTAGGTGTAGACTGTAGCAAGTCAACTGGTATTAGCGCACGCTAAATGTAAGGACTTGCGTACGCTAGACAGTGTAAGTTACGTACGCTAATGCATGGGCATTACGTACGTAAGCACATGTACGGCCGCATGCAGCCTCTCGGATCGCGATAGCGCACGCTAACAAAGTCAGTTAGCGCACGCTAAGGCTGTTGCGCACGCTAAACATAAAGTTTAGCGCACGCTAGTAATATACTTTATAAAAGGGACATAAGGGTGTTATGAAGCATTTCGTCCATTCCTTCCTTGCAACCGAGAGAGAGAGTTTTTAGAAAGAGGTTTGAGGTCACAAACACTGAGAGATGGTGATCTTTAACAAGATTAAGATGGAGAGCATGGATGCAAGCCTTGTTCTTCAAGTTATTCATGATTCTTGGAAAGTGTTCTTCTTTCTGGTTCGTCTAAACCAGGTAATCTTCGTATTCCTTTGTTAATGGTTCGTTTTTCTTGGATGATTTCATGTAAGGAGCATGTTGGATAATCATATGATGATGTTATATGAGATTGAATGGAATTTTGATAAGAGTTTCGGATGTTAGTTAAGATTCTTCATACTATAAGAATGTTGATTCATTTAACCCGATCTAAGATGGATTTCTGAATCTTGGTAATTATATTGGTCGATTTAGATGAGATGAATCATGATACTAGGTTGAATTCTAGATTGAGTATGATATGATCCTTGTTATCGAGTCGGTTTGACTGTTGATGTTATTATTGATATATGGACATTGATATGATCCTTGTGATAGTTATGGTGTCGTTTATCTTCAAGAGATATGGAGATTTATGTCTCCCTTCATACGGATTCATAGTCGCAAGAGGTGAGTCGGTGTTTGGAATGCATGCCACTGAACAGCATTAGCGCACGCTAAGCTTACTGGCTAGCGCACGCTAACGGGACAACTTAGCGCACGCTACGTTATGCGTTTAACGTGCGCTAAGTAGGCGCATAAAGGCGATTTTTGTGTTTTGATTATGAATTCGTGATGGTTTGACTTGGTTGGTTCTGACTGTGTTTATTCGAGGTTGTGTTGAACCGTTGAGTTCGATTGGTTAGTTTTGTCAGTTGTTGATTGTTATCGGATATGTGTTATTTGATTTCTTCGACATGTTGAGATTATTGATCGGTGATTATAACCGGATATTGCGGTCGTGTTCGAGTATGTCCATTGTATTGCTTTTGATCGGGGCTGAGGATCTCGTAGACAAAGGCAATGTGTTCGGCAGCAGCTTCGTGGTATCGGTATCGAGGCAAGTTATTACTTGCTCAGTTATAATATTTAATGAATGGTTTCAGTTTCATTTCGTTTATAATGCATATAACGATGATTATTATTGTGAACTCTGGGTATTCGGATCACATATCGTTCTTTCGATTCTGGGAGATAAATCATAATGTATGCTTTATCTCAGTTATTGGTATGTTCGAGTATCAAGGTTACATTATGGTAAAGACGAGGATATGAGTATCTATAGTTCATTGTACATTTGGATCGCCGAGCATTGAGGATAATCGTTGGTGATGATTGGACATCGAGGTTGCTCCCGAAGGACTCGGGGCAACTATTCCATATTGATTATGGTTTAATGTTATTTATTTTGGTCTCTTACATTTTCTTTCATGTTGTTGAACATGGAGTCGTCCTAGTAGATTGTCATGTTGTCGTGCATGTTATGTTGTTCATGTTGATGAATGTGTTGATTTGCATATGTGTATGCATATTGTGTTGTTCATGTTGTGTAAATAATCCGATGGGATTATGAGGATCTATGCTGAGGGCGCTGGATCGAATGTCCACCATGCGTTGGTTCGACGGGATCATCATGGGATCTATGCTGAGGGCGCTGGATCGCTGGACAGGTTTTCCACCATGCGTTGGTCCGACGGGATCATCATGGGGATCTATGCTGAGGGCGCTGGATCGTTGGATTACCCAGTATTGTGTTATTGTTGTGCATATGTATATTGTTGGTTATCCACCTCGTGTTTGATCTTGTAGGATCATCTTGGGATCTATGCTGAGGGCGCTGGATCATGGGATTTCCATTGAGTATACATAGTTGTTATTGTTTTTGAGCATATTGACGTTGTCATATGAGTATGCATTTGTAGGTCTTGTGTTAGGACCTTGTCCGTATTGCATCGTTCTGATCTCGGATTAGACTGATATGATTATCGTGGCACATCATATCTCGAGGTATGTTCCATGTTTTCTTTGGTCTTGTCCTTGGTGGACAATCGGTTATCGTCTTGGGATTTGATGATATTATTCGATGGATCGTATTGGTCAGAAATGGTAGATTTCCGTATCGTGAGTTGGTTATGATAGTTTGAGGATCTTGAGTATTGTTTGAGGTACAATACAGATATTATGTTCGAGTTTATTGGTTAATCGAGTACATGATGTGAAATGTGATAATGGTTATTCTGATGAGAATTACTTGAGTAAGTAAAGTTATGGCGGCAAGATTACGTTGGTCGTATTCTTATGTTGTATTCTCATTGGTATGTAATTATTAATGTGATGTGACGGTTATCATTGTTGGATATTATGGCTGACCCCGTCGTGGGATTTTTTTTTAGGTTCCCGGAGTATCGAGCTTGTAGCGGTCGTGAAGAGATGAGCTTCCCGGAGGATACTGGCTAGGACATGTTTTGTGCATTGAGTTTCTGATTGGTTCTTGTTTTCCGCTGCTAGAGTATCTTTATGGTTGGTCTTTTTCCGCTGCGTGAGTATTTTGAAATGTTCTTTTGGTATCTGGTAACTGAGATTACTGTGGAAATCGTTTTCTAAACTTTTGAGTGTCGGCCGTTTGGCCTTGTGATTTCAAATGAGTTTTTACGACGGTTTCTGATAAATGGATTTTATAAACCTTTGTGCATTTTTAAAGATAGTACCGTTGTTGGCCTCTTGGACATTTGTAAATGTTTTGTAAACAAATTCTTTTAGCCTTGTGGGTTCCATCTCGGGGCCCACGGCGCTGTAATATTTCCGGTTAAATCTGGGGGTGTTACACTGTTCTCATAGTTGTGTCTGTTTTGGCCATGGACAACATCTTGGTTTCCTAAGTGTTTATTCGAGGCGGCCCGTCCTCACACTTAGATAGGTGGTCTCCTTTTATAAAGTACCCTGCAATACTTCTCCTTTCCAAGGACAAGGAACCATTAAAAGTCCAGAGACTTAACCTCACCACAATCACAGGACTTAACACTTATTGTGCTCTATAGGAATGGATTTATTATAAGCGCTTTTCAATAGAACTTTCATAATTTTGTTTTCCCATTGAACCAAGTTTCTGGGATCTCCAGTCTTCAAGGTTGGGTTACCACTATGATTGTTCTTTCAAGATATGGATTTTAATCCCATTCCCTCTAGCAGTTTATGAAATTGATCTCTATTCAGACCTTTTGTGAGTGGATCCGCCAAATTAACATTTGACCTCACATACTTCGCATTTCTTATTAAGTTCAACATGAGTTTTTGGAATTAAATCTAGATTAATTAGTCTTTTAATTGATTTTAGACCAACATGTCCCAATCTTGAATGCCATAAATATGAACACTCGAGCAAGTAAACAGAAGAAGGAGCATTATTATTATTATTTTTGTTCTTGCCTTCACGGCTTACAGGCATCACATTCATTTTGAATAATCCCCTGTCAAGATAACCTCGACCAAGGAACATTTCAAAATTGCTCATAATAATTTTTTCAGACTAAAAAACTAGTCTAAACCAATGACTAACTAGTAAAGAGCTTGAAACTAAATTTCTTCGGACGTCTGGGACATGCAGCACATCCTTAAGAAGGAGCTCCTTTCCAGAGGTCAGCTTTAATACCACGTTCCCCACACCTGCAATCACAGAAGAAGCAGAGTTTGCCATATGTAATTTCCTACCATCGGTAACAGTGTGGGAAGAGAACATGTCTTTTTCAGAACAAACATGACGAGTAGCCCCAGTATCAACATACCAGGCGCGGTGATTCTCCACCATATTGGTTTCAGTCACCATGGCTGAGACCTCCTCGTCCAGCTCCTCAACCATAGCTGACAGCTCCAGATCTGGTATGTCAACATCGCCATGTTCAACCATATTGGCAACTCGTTTGCCTTTGTTTCGCTGACCAGTTGAACTTATTGGCAAGCGACAGTCTTTGGCCTTATGGTGTGGTTTACCACAGTTGTGGCAATTTCCAGTGAATTTCTTTTCCTTAAACGGCTTTTTCTCCTTATCCTGAACATGGTTCGGTTTCGTCTTTTTGCTAGAGGGCCCATGTTCAAGTAAATTTACTTTGGCCTCCATAGGGCCTCTCTTGAACTTAGAATCAGATTTTCGGTTGTCTTCCTCAATTCTGAGTCGAACAACCAACTCCTCTAAGCTCATTTCCTTTCGTTTGTGTTTCAGGTAATTTTTTAAGTCCTTCCAACTAGGAGGCAACTTCTCAATTACCGTTCCCACAACAAACGGTTCAGGAAGGATCATTCCTTCAGCATTGATTTCATGCACAATCAATTGAAATTGTTGGACTTGTTCGATAACTGTTTTGTAGTCCGTCATCTGAAAATCCAGGTAGCGTCCGATCATGAATTTCTTGGCACCAGCATCATCGGTTTTATACTTTTTCTCCAAAGAATTCCAGAGCTCTTTGGAAGTCTTGATTTGACTGTACACGTTGTACATAGAACCAATCAACCCATTCAGTATTGTATTACGGCACATAAAGTCGCCGTTAAACCATTGATCGTAAGCAAAACGCTTCGTACGATCAGTTTCCGTCTCACTGACCACAGGAGGATCATCCTTGAGGTAAACAGCAAGCCCAAGAGTAGTGAGATAAAACAGCATATTTTGCTGCCATTTCTTAAAATCAACACCCGAAAATTTCTCGGGTTTCTCAGCCTGAACTGCAATGGTAGGTGCAGCAGCTTTGGGAGCGGCAGCAGCGGCGGCGGCAACATCAGCATCGGTCGCCATTGGAAATTACAGAGAATATAAATATAAAATTGTCTTACGATTGTTGGTTCCTCTGTGAATTTCCAACAATGTAATTACAATAAAAATTACAAAGAAAGACAACCTATTATAGTCTTAATAAAATAAAAAGCTAAATTAAAATTACAACTTTAGCAGAGGCGAGATAACTCTTTCCGTAAGACAATTTTGCCCCCCGTATAAGAGCAGACGGCTCAAGCAATATGTCCCCAAGATACAACTGTTATATGTTTCTAAGTTAGGTGCTCTCCAAAACTCAGAACTCCGGCGAACGTTCAAGTGCTGGAAACTGGGCACGAAACAAGGGGGAAATATGCTGCAATATGTGGTGTGCTTGTATTTTTTCTATGTTCTGATTATACGAAATGAAATGCATAAGACCCCCTTTTATAGGGTCCAATTCCACTCCATCAGGTGGGGAGTTACAACAAATTAAAGTGTCATTAATTCTCTTTAATCCTCCAGCTCAAGAGTTACAACAAATTAAAGCTCCATAAGGTGAGGAGTTACAACAAATTAAAGCTCCATAAATATTCTCATTTAATTCGGACGTTACATTATGGAGTGTGAAGAGTCATATTCCAGAAGCTAAGTTCTCAACCTGCTTCATTTCAGACGAGACCAAATATCAGATGAGATGGGTTCTGCCCCAAATATCAGATCAGATAGGTTCAGCCCCAAATATCAGATCAGATGGGTTCTGTCCCAAATATCAGATCAGATGGGTTCATCCCAAATATCATATCAGACAGCTTCTAGATCAGATAGCTTTCAGATCAGACAGCTTCTAGATCAGACACATTTCAGATCAGACAGCTTCTAGATCAGACAACTTCTAGATCAGAGAGCTTCCAGATCAGACAGCTTCCAGATCACACAACTTCCAGATCAGACAGCTTCTAGATCAGACAGCTTTTAGATCAGGCAGCTTTCAGCCCAAATATCAGATGAGTTTTCAAACCTGGTTAACTCTTCACCTTTTCATTTAAATTGCCAACTTTAATCATTTATTTCTCACTCACCGGAAATCAGTTTTGAGAAAAATAAAATCCTACGTTCATCTTCTCGAAGCGTAGATTTACAATTTATTATTTAATTCACAAGAATTAAATATTTTATCATTATTAAATTGGTTTTAAATTGAGTTAAAACTCATTTTTATAAAACCAATTTCCAACAGAGCTTTGGGGTACCGTCTATAGTACACCTCATGTAGTGCATCCCCTACCGGATGCATTACACGTGACGTGCATGGACGGTGCAGATTGATGCACTAGATGGAGTATCGATCTGCACCGTCCATGCACGACATGTGTAGTGCATCCGGTAGGGATGCACTACATGGGGGTGTCCCATGGATCCAACCGAGCTTTGGTTATGACTTTGACATGGTAGCTCGATCCTATCGAGCTGAATGAGCCCATCAAGTCAGGAATCATCTCAAGAGAGTTAACATAGAAGTAGTAAAATAGTAGAGATTATGATTAGAATGGAAAAATCGTCGAGAGTAGCATAAAAATGATAGCGGAGTAGTAGATTGGGGTTAGAACGAGGAAATAATCGGGAGCTAGCATAAAATTAATAGCGAAATAGTAGAGATTAGGGTTGGAACGAGTTAATAGTAATAAATATTATGTTATATTCTTTTTCTAATCTTAATATTATGTACAAATACAAATGCATTTTATCTCCGTTAACTAATAATAAAATTTAAATATCTTCATATTATCTGAATTAATACGAAAAATTATAACTATATTATAAAATTATATATTAAGGGAATATTATCACAAATATTCAACCAATACATTTTAAAACATCAAAATAGCTAGGCTTTTAATTTTTAAATTGAGCAACAAATAACTAGTGCAAATTTATGTGCATAAATATAATTTAATAAATATCTTTTGAAAGTTATAGCTAAAGTAATATATATATATATATATATAAACAATTATACAAATAAGATAGAATAGTATTGGCGGAATGAATAGTATTATACTATAAATAAGAGAATACAGAAATTTTTATAGTAGCTGTTGAAAAATGATTAATACAAAAATAGTATTCAGTATCATTTTGCAGTTGCCGTTAGAGATTAACGGTTTAGCTTTTAAAATAGCTGCATTTTTTGGGTTGATTGCCTAAGAAAAGGGTTTAGTATTTAAAACCTGTAGGTTAGGTAGGTTTATGTGACACAACTAAAGAATGGGATAGAGGAATGACGTGGGTAATTTTGATCAACTATTTTCAGATAATAATTATTAAATTAAGTCCATAATTACCATTATGTTTAAAGTTTCGCCTAAGAGGCCCAAGGCCCAACTATTTTCTAATGTCATCTGCTCCTAAACTCATCCATGTATGCTATGCTCCGAATTGGTTCAAAGAAGGGCAACCATTTTTGATGACATTGTGTTTCAATCTTACACTTGGTGTTCTAGTAGAAGTAAATTCAAGTTTAATTGGATTACTTGAATGCAAGATCCTATTCTTGCTATTATGTAATCTTTTTTTCTAGCTTCTTGCTAGTTTTCTTTTCTAATAAATTTTGCCATTCAAAAAAAAAAAAAAGTTATCCCTGAACATACGCGACGCAGTGCGTTTGACAGTTTAGTTGATAAGATAGATGTTAACTGATAAATTAGTTTATAAATTAATTTATAATGTACCAAACGACACTTTATAATAAGCTTAAGAATTAAACTAACTTATAGGTATTTTTTTTTTTTACCAAATACACAAAGTGTGTGTACTTTATAATTCACATGAGGAAGATATCTATCCATCACTTGTAGCAAAAGTGATGGATAGATATCCATCACTTACTTTGCTCTTGTCGGTATGTCATATATATATATATATATATATCAAATCTCATGCCGCTATGAAAACCTCAACTTTTTTATGGTTATTATTTTTTTGATATGAGTGAATTTAATTACTATTTTGATTGTTTTGGATTTTAATGAGAATCGTTTCACCATTAATTTTCGTACAGTAAAGATGTATCAATTCATAAATGAATTGTATATGCTGATACATGACAAATTTAAGTAAGATGCATTAGAATTTAAGCATATGCTTTGTATATGCTGATATATGACAACTTTACGTGCAATGCATCACAAATGTAAGTACGATGCATTAGATTTTTTCTTACTTAAATATTAAATTTTAAGTATCATGTATTAGATTATGGTTACTTATTAGTTCATGTAAAAATAAACTCGTGCATATTTACTTATTATTTCATGCATATGTACACATGTAGGAACATCTATACTATCTAAAAATTGAATCCCTTAATTTAATGTTCAAGTGTAATATGCACAAATGGGTGGTACGGTACAATGTAGTTTATGCAACACCTATCATATATGAATCCCACGCATTAACATCTACGACCTTGAATGTTTATACGGTTATAGAACATGAAAGGGCTTCACTTTTGTAACCTCAAAGAAGCCAACTGCAATTACATTCCTATTATTAAATGTATGCTGCATAAATGAGGTGCCAGGCCTGTTTGCTTTTCACAAATTGTGAGTGATTCCAAGAGCCACAAGATTGCCTTGATTGGCTTTGTACCTGTGAGGAAATTTTGGAGTTCAGAAGCATTCCCACATATCGCCGAGTCGCACTGGCGGCGAAGCACCTCCGCGGACGTGCGTTAGTCTGGTGGAGTTGCCTAAAAAAATACAGATCTCATCGCCTTAAACCGAAAATCATCGCATGGCAAAAGTTTACAAAACATTTCACACGAAAATTCATCCCCACAAACACACATCTACACCAAAAAGTGCAGAATATCAGCGCCGCCGCCTCGCCAATTGAACAGCGTTCGTACTATTTTGTTTCTCGGAGGAAACTACAGCCCCTTGGCGCCGCCCGACTACCCGATCGGCGGCCACACCGCTTCGTCGCTTCCCGTCGTGACGCACCCCGCGACGCATTCGATCACCGGACTACTTCGTCCGACGCCTTGAGGAAAAACAGCGGTGCTCTGCATCTTACTGCGGCAACCCCGGGAAGCAGTTTCGGAAAGTCGGGCGCTAATGCCCTAACCCAAGAGAATGGGCCTTTTCCTTTTGGTGAGCAATTCTTATTTGGGCCTTCTATTGATAATTTTAATAATGTTGAGTTCTGCCCCTTATTCTTGATGATGAATGTAGCCGGTGTGGGCCTACGAATTTGAGTGAAGTGAATGGACCTTCACTTGAGTTAATTAATTGGGAACTAGAGCAACTTGGGCTTCAAGTTGTTGTACCAGTGAATTATTTTGAAGATGTTAATGATAATGGGCTAATTTTTTCTGATGAGTCTGAAGATTATGTCGAAATTTTTGGTTATGATGGGCGACTTATATTTGATGAGGAACATGCCATTAGTGAAATTCATTTTTTGGATGATCCTATTTATGATACTGAGTCCGATGAAGATTTGTGTTCAATTGTTTTTACGGGCTCTAACGAGGTATTTTCATTTTATGATACGAAATACGAAGATGCTTAAATTTAAAAAAAAAAATGCTTAAACCTTATATTTTTATATGGGGTTAACTTACCTGCTTTACAAAGTAGGTAAATTTCCTCATTTTCTTTAAAAAAATAAACCAACAAGGACTAAACAAAGATAACTATGAAAGAGCATGGGCCTAATTGTAACTTTATTAAAAAATTTACAACACAAAGCATGTAATTTCCCCTTTTTGCATTTATAAAAAGATCTCATATATAATTAAAATTTTACTACACGCGTAAATAAATAATCAATAATAACCAACCAGCATATGCTGCGTATGCACGAACATAATTATTCAATAATCAGCCCGTGCAACGCACGGGTTGTATAGAGCCTCGTAATGACTAAATGACAGATTAGTATTTCAATGAATAGAGATAAGAAAGATGAATTATCAAAGATTCAAGATACTGCTTAGATTTAATGCATAAGTATAATTATATGAATAACGAGTAACAATATTCTTATAAATATATATTAAACATTCAATGCATAAATAAACATATCTGAATGCATAATTATTTCAAACTTATGCATAGAATAAAAAATTAGGCGATACACTATGACTTTCTAAAAATCACGAAAATATTATACCAATAAATGAAAAAACGAAACTAAAGACAAAATTGAATCAGATTAGGGTGAAATAAATTTTAGGGGAGAAGATCGTGGGAAGTATTTAGGAAAGATATGTGGAACTATATTTTAGGAAAATATTGGGAGAAGATCATGAGAGGAAAAAAAGAATCATGCATGGATTTGTTTTAATATTCTTTTCCGAATTTGCCCTTGCCATGTGATAAATAAAATTTCTATTAAATTTTAATGAAAATTTTACATGAAATATGGACCATTAATAGTAGTAAGATCTAAGGCTAGAAATTATTATCATTTTTCACTATAAGAGCCATTCTCACCAGAACCCACCCCTATATATGTAATACCCGATATTTTTGTTTTCTGTCATCTCGTGTTGGTTGTCTTTTTTTCGCAGGATATTTTTATGTTGACGTTAAATCGGAATGATTTTAACGCGATACTTTGTGTGTTAGTATTGTGTAGTGATCTTAGTCGAGTGCAACTTGTCATATTGATCATATACTTATGTGTGTGACACTGTGTGTTGTTTCTATTCGTATGATTGTTTTGTTGTGAACCATCAGAGCTTCGTTGTCAAGCTAAGAGTCGTGTTATTCATCGGGTAGTCGCGTCTTTGTACCGTCTTCAGATTATGCTGTTGTCAGACTATGTTACGTACGCTAACGAGTGCATTGCGTACGAAACTGGTGATGGATAACGTACGTTATGTGTTTAGGCTACGTACGTTATCATACCTGTTGGTTGGGGCAGTAACCTCTGGAGAGGCTTTAGCATACGCTACATGGGGTGTAACACCCCCAATCCTCTCAGGGATATTACACGTCGTAGACCATTTCCTCAAGGATCTACCAGGCTGGTAACAAAATCAAACATCTAAACATCGCTTTTAAGGCTAAAATGACCCAGTAGACCGATTTGGTCTTTCAATTAATACATATAAATCAATCTCAATACAGACCCACACAGGGGTCAAAATACAACACGCTCCCGTATAATGGGGAAAAATACTGCAGCGGAAATAACTACAACTAAACCAATACAACATCGTAGGGTCCTCATGTGATTAGTATCGATCATCTTTCATCATCCTTCGTGCCAACTCTGTGTTATGCTCCCCAAAACCTGAATGCAAAACAGACATCCACCCCCGATTACTCAGGGGTTAGCAAAATTCCACTATTTTGCTAGTGCAAGTATAAAGTGCAAAAACGAGCCATACATTGTAACACCCCCAAGACGATCAGGGCATATTACAACGCCGTGGACCGCACATCGTGGAATCCACCAGGCTAACGTACCAAAATAACATCCGACAAAGACATACAACCATCAACAAAATGACAATTCAAATAAAGGACTACAATCCGTCAAATAAAATCTGACATCAAATCCATTTCCCAAAACGGGAACGCAACGTTAACAAACTCAAAAAGGAAGTACTCGAGTACTTAAACCAATTTCATAATACAAAAATCCCAAAACAAGACATCAATAACAACCGACAGAACCGAACACCAACAAATGACTACTGAACAGTATCATGCTTGCCCATCATCCTCATACGGCTCGAGTGCTCGCTTGTCTCCAAGACCTGTACCTGAAATACAAAAAGTATTTCACCCATTTAAGGGGTTAGCGACAACTGCTAGTGCAAGTACAATCCATTTGAACTACATTCTAATCAGATGAATATATGCGCCAAAATCATTTTAGAAATCATTTATATTCCAGAATATTTACGGTGCACACGCACAAAACACATTTTCTCCAACAAAACAATTCAAAGTTAACCTTGGTACGAGACTCACGGCCACCGTACCCCGCAGAGCCCCGTCGGACATCCCTGGGTGGTTAACCATAGTTCGTGATACGCACACACACGGCAATACGTATCCCTAGAGGCCCCATCGGACCGTCCCTAGGTGAACATACACATATCCATCCACACAACCACGAATAACCATAATTCAAATACTAGAACAGGTAAACAAATGTAAAGTACTTGCCTTTGAGACATCTTTGAAGAATCGGAAATGAAATACGACTACGAACGGTCCGGATGGAAAACGACGGTTCCTAAACGAAGGATTAACACAACTCAGTCCTAACGGACAACAATAATCGAATGGAATACACCCATAACCCCGATTACAATTCATGACAATAAACGTTCAATCGATACGGGCGAGGGTTTATGCAAAATATCCCCGTATCAATAATTCACGGATTAAACTCGAGGAAAACGGATTGGGAATCACCCAATAACAACAATCGGTAAGGAATTTCGTAACATACATGAACCATTCGGAATTAATCAAGAAAAAACCGGAAAACCCCCAAATTTGACAAGCTAGGGTTTCTGAAGAAAATACCTCGGATTCAGACGATGGAGGATGATTACGCTGATGCTAATATGCTAACACGACTCTACGGTGATGGAATTTGAAGAAAAATCCGAGCAATACCGGTGGAAATCGCCTCTGAAGTCGCACGTCGAAGAAAACGAAGAGAGGGGATGAAAAAAAACTGCTGTTCTGACCTGCCCGCTGTTCTTAAAACAGCGGGCCGTTACGGCCGTAACAAGTAGTGTATTACGGCCGTAACAATGGCCATCTTACGGCCGTAACAGATGGGGTGTTACGGCCGTAACACCTATTTGGCCGAGTTACAGGTTCTTCTTTGCCCAAACGACTCCGGACGACTCCGAAACTTGGACCTGCTATCGAACCAAAAATATGACTACGAAGAATATTCGATGACGAGTCTAACCGTCACAAGAAAACATCATTCCGACTACCCGGGAATCCGAAATACGACAATAAATAAGAAATTTCCTAAACTTATAGGAAATTACAAAAATGGCCCAAGTGCCCGAAAATCACGATACGACATCGGATTAACAAACCGAAAGTCTCAACACGACCAACTCAATCATACGAACTCATGCAAACCAAGAAACAACGAAAACGAGCGAGTTTTACGAGAATCGAACGTACATACCGCAAAACATGATATAAAATGGAATCACGTAAAAACATCACCAAAACTCGTCCAAATGGAAAAACTCCAAGAATAAAGTAGATTCAAAATATCGAAACGGTTACAAGCAAGTCGATAAAAATAGACATACACCAAAAATGGAAACTGTTAAGAATAGAAAGGTACGGATATTACATTCTCCCCCTCTAAAATAAAGTTTCGTCCCGAAACTTAAGAATCAAAAAGCTCGGGGTGCCTCGAATGCATATCCTCTCTAACTCCCACGTTGCCTCTTCTACTCCGTGCCTAGACTATTGCACTTTAAGCAAATGAATGGTTTTGTGCCTTAACTGTTTGATGACGCTCTAAAATTATGACGGGCCTCTCCTCAAACGTAACATCCTTCTCGATCTCCACGTCCCCGAAATCAATAACATGGGACAGGTCCGGAACATACTTCCTCAGCTGGGAGACGTGAAATACGCTATGAACATGACTCAATGATGGAGGCAAATCCAAACGGCATACCAACTCACCGACTCTCTCCAATATCTCGAAAGGCCCAATATACCTCGGGCTGAGCTTCCCCTTTTTCCCAAAACGGAAAACTCCCTTCGTCGGGGACACTCTCAACAGAACATGATCTCCCACCTCAAACTCTAAGGGTCGACGCCTAACATCCGCATAAGACTTTTGTCGGCTCTGAGCCGCTAACATTCTCTTTCTAATCAATTCAACTTTCTCCCTCGTCTCCAGCACAAGGTCCGGCTCGGTGCCAACTAGATCGGACGGTTCATCCCAACATATCGGTGATCGACAACGTCGGCCATAAAGTGCCTCATACGGTGCCATCTTAATCGACGCATGCCAACTATTATTATACGTAAACTTAATCAAGGCCAGATGCTCCTCCCAGTCACTACTCCAGTCTAACGCACACGCGCGCAACATATCCTCGAACGTCTGAATGGTACGTTCGATCCGTCCCGGGCCCGAGGGTGGAAAGATGTACTCAAACGCAAATGTGTCCCCAATGCCTTATGTACCGCCTGCCAGAAATGCGATACAAACCGGCCATCTCTGTCCGAAACAATGGTCTTCGGCGTACCATGAAGTCTCACTATCTGTGCGATAAAAACACGAGCCAACTTTTCTGGACCCCAAGTATCTTTGATGCCCAGAAAATGTGCCGACTTGGTCAGTCGGTCCACGATCACCCACACCATATTCATTCCGGTCTTCGTCCTCGGCAAACTTGTAACAAAATCCATGGAGATATCTTCCCACTTCCATTTCGGGACGGTAAGTGGTTTCAACAATCCGGCTGACCGTTGATGCTCGATTTTGACTTGTTGACAAGTCAAACACTTAGCCACAAACTCGACTACTTCATTCTTCATGTCATTCCACCAGAAATTCTTTCTCAAATCTTTATACATTTTACTCGAGCCCGGATGGACTGAGTAAGGTGACGCGTGAGCCTCTCACATAATGCTCTGCCTCAATTCCAAGTCATTCGGAACACAAAGTCGACCTTGGAATCTCAACACACCATCCTCATGTATCACGAATCCCGGGGCTCTCCCCTTCCCTACATTCTCTCGAAGCTGAATAAACATCGGGTCCTCTAACTGTCCCGACTTAATGTCGTCGACTAAAGACGACGAAATCTCAAGTGTACGCAACTGCCCGGAACTCTCTGGTAGCACAATCTCAATGCTCAACCTCATAAACTCTCGCCGAAGTCCCGACTGAGCCGTAAGCAACTCAAGCGCCTGAAGCGATACCGATTTCCGGCTCAAGGCATCTGCCACTACATTTGCCTTGCCCGGGTGATAGAGAATCTCGAGGTCGTAATCCTTAATCAATTCCAACCATCTCCGTTGTCTCATGTTAAGCTCTTTCTGCGTGAAAATGTACTTCAGGCTCTTGTGGTCGGTGAAAATCTGACACGACGATCCATACAAGTAATGACGCCAGATCTTCAACGCAAATACAACTGCGGCCAACTCAAGATCGTGCGTAGGGTAATTCAACTCGTACGGTTTCAACTAACGGGAAGCATAGGCAATCGTCCTCCCGTGCTGCATGAGTACACATCCGAGCCCCTGGCCCGAAGCATCACTAAAGACTGAGAAACCCTCATTACCACTCGGTAAAGCCAAAACAAGAGCGGTCGTCAACCGCTTCTTCAACTCCTCAAAACTATTTTGCCTCTCATTGGTCCACACAAACTTCTCTGACTTCTGTAACAACTGAGTCAGCGGTCGAGCGAGCTTAGAGAACCCCTCGACGAATCTACGGTAATATCCGGCCAAACCCAGAAAACTACGGACCTCCTTCACGTTCTTGGGCGGCGCCCAATCCAACACTGCCTCTACCTTATGTGGGTTCACACGAACACCCTCGGCCGAGATCACGTGGCCGAGGAACATAACCTCCCGTAACCAAAACTCACACTTTGAGAACTTTGCAAAGAGATGTTGAGTTCTCAAAATATCTAACACGATATGCAAATGACGGGCATGCTCCTCCTCGCTCCTCGAGTAAATCAGGATATCGTCGATAAAAACGACTACACACTTATCGAGGTACTCGATAAAGACTAATTTGTTCATAAGCTGCATGAACACGGCTGGTGCGTTGGTTAGCCCAAAAGGCATAACCACAAACTCGTAGTGACCGTATCTCGTCCGAAAGGCCGTCTTCGGAATATCGGTGTCCTTCACTCGGAGCTGATAATGCCTCGATCTCAAATCAATCTTCGAAAACACGGTTGCCCCTTGTAATTGGTCGAACAAATCGTCGATCCTCGGGAGCGGATACTTATTTTTGATGGTCACTTTGTTCAACTCTCGGTAGTCGATACACAAACGCAGTGACCCATCCTTCTTCTTCACAAATAGGACCGGTGCGTCCCAAGGCGAAGCGCTCGGTCGAATATACCCCATGTCTAGCAACTCCCCCAACTGTTTCTTCAACTCAAGCATCTCGGCAGGCGCCATACGATATGGCGTCTTAGAAATCGGTGCTGCACCCGGCTCTAAATCGACGGTAAACTCAACTTCCCGGTCCGGCGGCAAACCCGGCAACTCGTCTGGAAAGACGTCAAGATACTCACACACTACCGGAATAGACGAGAGCTCGACTCCCCCTTCTTCCGATCTCAAAGCATAACACCAATAACCCGTGCAACCTCCCCGAAGAAGTCTCACCGCCCTCAAGACGCTGATCAGGAATCCCGGGATACTCCGCTTATGCCCCACAAAAGAATGCTCGGTACCGTCGGAGGCTAACATCGAAATGGTTCTCGTTCTATAATTCATGATCGACCCATGACGGTCCAGCCAATCCTCACCCAGAATCAAATCCTCATCTCTAATATCTACCACAACCAGATTAGAAAGTCAAACCCTCCCCGCGATACTCACTGGGAAATCTCTAACCTCACGATCCCCCACGATGCTATCCCCACTAGGCAGTTTAACAACAAATGGTTCACACGAAACTAGGCAATCAACATGCAGACGACGCACACAATCCATAGATATGAAAGAATGCGTAGCACCAGAATCGAATAATACGGAAACAGGATGGTCAAGGATGGGAACTGTACCTGTAGCCACCGTCGCGTCAGGATCTCCTGCTCATCTCATCTCATATACTCAGGGCGGAACAGACCCCGCACTAGAAGCTCCCCCTCTAGAAGGCTGTCCACGTCCTCGACCTCTACCAAAACTCTGCTGCGGCTGAGGAACTGTCGGTGTCTGATTCACACTCGGATCTCCCGCAGCTTGGGCTGATATCTGAGTAACTGGCGCCCGAACTGCATCCGTACAAAACTTAGCTCGATGTCCCATCCGACCGCACGCAAGACACTGAATCGGGGGCCTATCACACTCACTCATCATGTGGCCGGGACGACCACAGTTAAAGCACGTAGGACCGCTAACGGAAGCAGTAGGAGCAGACTTAGAACCGTTTCCTTGCCCAAATGATGGGGACTGACTCCCGAAGACTCGCGAACCAGACTGAGCCTTCGGATGCCCACCAGACTTGCCTCCCGAAAACTAGCCGGAGGTCTTCTGTTTCTTCCCCTCGGCTGCCGTCTCTTTCAAGGTTGTGCACCCCAGACCCGACATATAGTGACGCACCCTCGGTTTCATCCGCATATCAAAGTAGCGGATCTTATCAAGCTCATCTCGGACTTGGTTTCTCACATAATGAAGTTGTTGGTTGTAGTCCTTGATAGTTTGAGAGATAGGAACATCCTGGGGCTTAGCCTCAAAGAAGGCTCGGATCCTCCCCTCTTTCACTGGCCACGGACAAAACTCATCTTCCATCAGCTCTAGAAACTATGCCCATGTGGCTGCCCGGTCACGCGGTTTCACCGCTTGCCATCACGTTGCCGCCTCTTTGGCGAGGAAGTACTAAGCAATGTGTACCTTCCTCTCCTCAGAGCAGTCAGCAGCCTCAAATACTTTCTCCATCTCAAATAGCCAATTCTCCCAACCGGAAGGGTCGGAAGCACCATCAAACTGCGGAGGACGCATACGAATCACGTCATGGAGTAACTTATCACTATCGAATCCAGTAGGCGGAACCGGGTTAGAATTAGCCTGGCCGACCAAAACGGCCTGAGTCAGTAGCATCATCTGGTTCGCTACTTGTTGCAAAATGTTCGCCACTCCAACATTCTCATGTGCATTACCGGAGCTAGCAGACTGATCCTGCTGACCCTCGGAACTAGGCGGAACACTATTCGATAAAGATGGCATAGCCGAATCAGTTCCCAAGTTATCGGACATGGCCGCCCCACCAGCTGCGCCACGTCCCCTACTGCGTCCGCGACCGCGTCCGCGTCCTCTACCAGCAGGAATTCTGAAGAAGTAGCGGGTGAGTACAATTCAAACGCAAAACACGACAATATACCAAGAAAGGAAACAGAATAGGGCAACGTAACGAGTCAAGTTAGGAAAACATACGAGCACCGGCGTATTAAGATGATGGCATGGCAGCGATACTGTTGAAAAACGACACTCGACTAGACCCAAATAACCGACAACCTAGGTATCCATAAACCTAAGGCTCTGATACCATATTCTGTAACACCCCCAAGACGATCAGGGCATATTACAGCACCGTGGACCCCACACCATGGAATCCACCAGACTAATGTACCAAAATAACCTCCGACAAAGACATACAACCATCAACAAAACGGCAATTCAAATAAAAGACAACAATCCGTCAAATAAAATCTGACATCAAATCCATTTCCCAAAACGGGAACACAACGTTAACAAACTCAAAAAGGAAGTACTCGAGTACTTAAACCAATTTCATAATACAGAAATCCCAAAACAAGACATCAATAACAACCGACAGAACCGAACACCAACAAATGACTACTGAACGGTATCATGCTTGCCCATCATTCTCATACGGCTCGAGTGCTCACTTGTCTCCAAGACCTGTACCTGAAATACAAAAAGTATTTCCCCCATTTAAGGGGTTAGCGACAATTGCTAGTGCAAGTACAATCCATTTGAACTATATTCTAATCAAATGAATATATGCGCCAAAATCATTTTAGAAATCATTTATATTCCGGAATATTTACGGTGCACACGCACAAAACACATTTTCTCCAACAAAACAATTCAAAGTTAACCTTGGTACGAGACTCACGGCCACCGTACCCCGCAGTGCCCCGTCGGACATCCCTGAGTGGTTAACCATAGTTCGTGATAGCACACACACGGCAATACATATCCCCAGAGGCCCCGTCGGACCGTCCCTAGGTGAATATACACATATCCATCCACACAACCACGAATAGCCATAATTCAAATACTAGAACAGGTAAACAAATGTAAAGTACTTGCCTTTGAGACCTCTTTGAAGAATCAGAAATGAAATACGACTACGAACGGTCCGGATGGAAAACGACGGTTCTTAAACGAAGTATTAACACAACTCAGTCCTAACGGACAACAATAATCGAATGGAATACACCCATAACCCCGATTACAATTCATGACAATAAACGTTCAATCGATACGGGCGAGGGTTTACGCAAAATCTCCCCGTATCAACAATTCACGGATTAAACTCGAGGAAAACGGATTGGGAATCACCCAATAACAACAATCGGTAAGGAATTTCATAACATATATGAACAATTCAGAATTAATCAAGAAAAACTCGGAAAACCCCCAAATTTGACGATGGAGGATGATTACGCTGATGATAATATGCTAACACGACTCTACGGTGATGGAATTTGAAGAAAACTCCGAGCAATACCGGTGGAAATCGCCTCTGAAGTCGCACGTCGAAGAAAACGAAGAGAGGGGATGAAAAAACTGATGTTCTGACATGCCCGCTGTTCTTAAAACAGCGGGCCGTTACGGCCGTAACAAGTAGTGTATTACGGCCGTAACCATGGCCATCTTACGGCTGTAACAGATGGGATGTTACGGCCGTAACACCCTGCTGGACAGCAGGTTCTGGCTGCTGCTGTCCAAACGACTCCGTACGACTCCGAAACTTGGCCCTGCTATCGAACCAAAAATATGACTACGAAGAATATTCGATGACGAGTCTAACCGTCACAAGAAAACATCATTCCGACTACCCGGGAATCCGAAATACGACAACGAATAAGAAATTTCCTAAACTTATAGGAAATTACAAATATGGCCCAAGTGCCCGAAAATAACGATACGACATCAGATTAACAAACCGAAAGTATCAACACGACCAACTCAATCATACGAACTCATGAAAACCAAGAAACAACGAAAATGAGCGAGTTTTACGAGAATCGAACGTACATACGGCAAAACATGATATAAAATGGAATCAAGTAAAAACATCACCAAAACTCGTCCAAATGGAAAAACTCCAAGAATAAAGTAGATTCAAAATGTCGAAACAGTTACAAGCGAGTCGATAAAAATAGACATACACCAAAAATGGAAACTGCTAAGAATAGAAAGGTACGGATATTACATACATGACATATTCTGGGAATACAATAACTTGATTAATTTAGAAAGACTCCCCGAGATATTTCATTTAGTTAAAAATAGTTCAAATCTTGAACGTAGAAACGAACAAGTAAGCCCTTTGAAAACAATTCCGAATCCCGGGAGTTTTGTTTGGAAAATGTTTACGAAAACTGTAGTCAGACATTATCTCACGATTGAGGAAAAATCTCACACAACACTTCATTCTTAAGCCATTCTAGTCCAAGTACCTCTGATAAATATGTATTACATCCCAAGCATTATGGAAAGTCAAAATATTGTGATACTCCAGACATATCACAAAGAAAATGCATCAAGTCACAAGGCTAAAAATACTCCCTGATTAACCGTGGACCCGACAATGCGCGGATCCCCACGGAGCCTCGTCAGACCCGCTCGGAGTGGCTAATCCAAATGTTCGCGGACCCGACAATGCGCGGATCCCCCCGGAGCCCCGTCAGACCCGCTTGGAGTGAACGAAAAATAACCCTCACACTCAGTAGTAATATCCAACTTCCAATGCAAAGGACTATAAACCATATACTCAGAGTACTTGCTAGAATGGCCTCCACAATCAGACAATCAAGACTAACAATATAATCTACAAACCATGAAAGGTAGGAATGAAATGAGGTAAACGACTGGTAAAATGTTTTAAGGACCTCCAGAGTCTTTGAAAACATTGGAGATTAAAGAATACTCAACCTTCCGAAAACTATTTAGGGACACACCCCAAAGATTATTTCTAAAATACAAATCTGATCACAAATCACGGGGTCCAAGACCCAATATCCACATCAACATCCTCTTAAGTATTATGCGCGTCCCGTACTAGTAAGCCACGAACCTCGGAGCCTCCTTGAGACATATCCGAATGAACAACCCAATGGGAAACCACACAATATCACACACACTACAGTCACCTAACAGTACCGCAAGAAAGCAAGGCACAATATACAACACTAATACACATTCTCAAGACGGCACATTCGTTCTCAAGCACTCAAGTTAATTTTGAAGGAAATATATGGTGGGGTTATTTTAAGAAGTCTCTTATAATAAAAAGTGTAGGAAGAATTGTGGGAGTGACATGTGTCACCATGCCACATCATCATGCCACATCATATGACACATCATATGACATGTGGCACCCCCCACCCCCCCCACCCTACATGGGGGGTGGGGGTGGGGGGGGGTGACACATGTCATATGATGTGTCATGATATGGAATGGGGATGACACATGTCACTCCCACAATTCTTGCTACACTTTTTATTATAAGTGACTTTTTATTTTAACCTATATATATATATATATATATATATATATATATATATCGATTCTTTGAAAGTTTAATAAAACATTCAATTTTTACACATAGACAAACGCCAATTATTGTATCTACGAAATACGAAGTGTATGGGCAAGATACTTGCCTCGAAACCACGAGAAACAGAACGACGAACGGACGGGGTCGAGCAGCCCTGGAATTTCCAAGAACGACCAAGAATCTCGACATCCCCACGAATACTACGAGAACAATACCACCACAAATCAACAACACTAATCGAAATCCGAATCGACACTAAGAACGACAAGGATCCGATGGTTTCTCAAAGAAATCAAGAACCATGTTTTGAGTGATATAAAATCATGAACGAGTTCAAAATACGAAGATCATGACCAAGACAACAAGAATTACATAATCGATTCATCAACCTCGGATTAAATCGAAGAATCAAGGAGAAACCCCCAAAATTCAAGAAACTAGGGTTCTAAGAAGAGAATACATCGATTCGAACAAAGAAGATGATTAGATAATGTAGGACATACTCAAATCCACCCCAAGATGGAGCTTGATGATGAAGATCGCCCAAAATCACTTCTGGAACTTTACCCGACGGAGAAAGACGAAGAGAGAGTAAGAAATGACGAAGTAAAGCTGTTGTCCAGTATTTATACTGGACAGTTATTAGCGTGCGCTAAACATACTATATTAGCACGCGCTAACGAGGTCAACGCTTCTAGCACCTTCTGTCCGAACTCTGTTAGCGTGCGCTAGCCAATATGCGTAGCGTGCGCTAACGAGGCTCCGGTCCTAGTCCATTAGCTCCTGGACTGCCTCCAAACTGCCAGTTAGCGTGCGCTACCCACCCAGTAGCGCGCGCTAATTATTGCATCTTAGCGCGCGCTAACCACCCGGATGTAGCGTGTGCTATCGACTCAGAAATGACAGCAATAGTACTCTCAAAGATGGGTACGACGACGGACTTCTCCGACCAAAACTTCAAGTTCAAGATACGCACGGAAAGCTCCAGAATATGATCATACTAAGAGCTTGAGCTCTAATACACGCGACCATGAAAAGGGTCGAAACAACAAATACGAAGGGGGATACCCACAACTTTGGGAAATTACAAAATGGCCCAAAACACCCGAAAATCACGACACGTGATCGAATAACCAAACCAAAGTTCACAACACGTCTAACAAAGTTAAACGGACTTACGGGAAACTTGAAACAACAGTTTCGAATGAGATTCGCAAGAATCGAACTCAAGTGCGGAAAAGTCGCTAAGAAGCACGAAACTCAATAAAAAGATACCGAAATGAACTTGGAAGTCAAAAAGTGCATAATTAATCATTCTCAGAATGATGAAATGGTCACAAGCGAGCTGTTAAAATGGACTCCTAAAAAAATTTACCGAAAATCGAAATTGTGGATATTACATGGGGCTTATAGTGCACGTTATTGATTGGCTACGTACGTAACAATGGAGGTGTTACGTACGTTAACCTACATATGGATTGGGGCAGTGAGCTCTGAGTAGAGCATTACATATGTAATATTTGTCTGTTACATACGTAAGACCAATTACGTACGCTAAACGTGCAGTATTGCGTACGCAATGTGTTGTGGCCTATATATAGGCGGGCAACAAACTTCATTTCACGTTTTTAACAATTTCTTTCTCCTTCTCTTCTTGTGGTCGATGGGATTGGTTTGAGAGGCTAGGGTTGGTCGAGGTTTCATCATCCATCAGTCTTTTTGAGTTTCTAGCAAGGATTAACATTATCTAATCCGTTGTTCTTCGCCGGATCGAGGTATTTTCCTATTTTTCCTTGAGTCGACCGTTCGAATGAGTTTTCCTTTGATAGTTTGTTGTGACTTCCGTTGTTATTGGTCTTGATTCTCGTTGTGATGGGGTTTTCGTTGTGTCTTGCGGAAGTTGTACGTATTCGGAGTTTCCCAGTCGAGCCGTGTTCGTCGGAGTCTTCAGTATCGGTTATTGAGGCAAGTATATTGTTTATACGATTTGTGTCTTGTGAATAGAGATTTCGTGTTAGAGATACGATGATTAATTTACCTCTGTGAATATATATATATATATATATATATATATATTTCATATGTTGTGAGTATAAAGTAAATGTAGTAAATACTTCGTGTTGGATGTGTTGTGCTTGATTGTTATGATCAAGGAATCATGATGGTTGTGATGATTATGTCGGTTTGATTTTACGCTTGGAGGTGTATTGTGTGTTGTGTTATGTGTGCAAGATTGTGATAGTCTTGTTGGTTGGTTGTACACGTGGTTGTGCAATGTATTGTGTTTCGATCATGAGTTATGCTGGATTGTGTGTTATTGATGTTGATCGTTGGATTGTTGAGATTGTGCTATGCGTATTGGGTGTGTACAGTTATAGTAATCAATGTTGCGATTGGCTTGGGTGATATTCCCGGATGATTTCTGTGGGTGTTACAATATACACACACACGAAATGTTGTGATCGGCTTTGGTGCGAGGTGATTGGATCCAATTCGAATTCTTTCGACCAACACCTGAATATTGTATTGTAAGACCCTTTGTTAGAGTATGTGGAAGACGAGAACAAAGCTTATTTCCAAGAAGATCCAATCCGATGGCGATCTGCCAAGAAAATTGATGGCATAAAATTTCCGCCCCGAAAATATCGTCCCCAAAATTTATCTTATACTTTCATTTGTTCGATTCACGATTGGTGTTCCAGTCCGATTATATGTATTTCAAGCATTCTTAGACAAATTTTTAGATAAATTTTTTGGACTCACATTTTTAGACAAATTTTTTGGACATTCCCATTAAAATACAAAGTATAGGTAATATAGCTGTAAAGTTGATCATATATTTTGTTTCATTTTGTTTTGTATCCTATTTTACTCTAACAACTAAGTGTGTACAATACAAATCAAACTTAAAAAGACGATTTAAACTCAAGTGAACTTATAACATAAAACATGTAAAAGGGTTTTTTTTTCAAATTAATATTTGTAGTTAACTTACCTCTTTTTTATATACTTTCTTCGTTCTCTTATTATTGCAACGTGTTAACTATTACAATATTCACATAATCTCTTTCGACCATCTTTTGTGATTTATACATATAAAAAAATATGATCATGTGAGATCTTATTAGATTTATCTCGAAATATACTTTCAAAATATCGACTTCTTATAATTTTTAAAAGTAAAGAATTGAAGATATTAATAATCAAAGTTGAGCATTGACAAGCGTGAAAATCAAGATGTTGCAGTTATAAGAGAACGGAACGGAAGTACTACATTTTTAGCATTTTTATGACTTTAAATTTTAGTTTTCGTAAAATGTGTGGTGTTTTCGTGCCAAACCAAATTCAGCAAGGTAGAACCTCCACGCTCATTGGAGTGTAATGTTAAACGAGCTTCTCGACTTGGCACGTTTTAATTGTGCTCGGGTATGCTCGGGCAATGATCCGTGATCGTTTAACCTTAACAAGCGGCTTGACTCATTGTGTAAGAAAAAACTGAAGCTAGACCTCGTTTTTTAGAAACTCGGCATGATTCAGCTCGAACTACGGCCCTTGGGTATCGGTAGGTGTTTTTGGGTCGTCCGATCAACAAGGTCGAACCTCCACGCTTGGCCTCATTGTACAAAAGGCTACGTACAAACTGGACAAACATATGAAAGCATTAGAATTGTGTAACAAAAGAGTATTGTCGGGTTTGGTCCTCAAAATGGGCAGGACAGGTAACTTTCGCGTGCATGGATAACCCCCATATATAGCCCCCATTAATTAATTAAGCAGACCAACTACAAAAGCCACGACCATAAAGAAAACTACACGAGGGCTTTGTTTCTCTCTAACATTAATTAAGGCTTCTCGGATCTTATCATTACACCTAAGATTGCGGCTACCCGGGTGCAGATGTTTTTTTGCAGACCACACGCGCGGAGTAGTAGTTTTGTTTTTTCAAAGAGATCAAATAAAATAAATAAATATTTCTTCGTAATCGGATGTGATAGATTGAAAAATTGTGCATTCTGGATCGACCCGGTCTGAAATGACCCGGAATATAAATGATCGGGTTTTATCGACCCGAAGGCCGTACCTATTCGGAATGGATCCGACCCCGAACCCGATAAAATCGGGTCGGTCCGGGCTGGACCGGTTCTAGCCCGATTTAGTTAAAACAAATCTTGTTGCATATTAAATGTTCTATTATTACATCAAAAATATTTTCTTATTTACATACTCCCACAACATTCTTAGAAAATGCAGTTATCAATCTGAATATCTTCATTCAGTCACCAAACTCCCATGTTCAACAATATATTAGGATAAACAAACTTATTGGAACAATGTGCGATCATAATCGAGCCATTAGTCATCATTATTTCATCATCAAAGAGGATAAATTAGAATAAAAATATTTTTTATGCATTTTTATTTTTATCGGGCTGTTCCGGGCTACACCCGGATTTTTCGGGTTTTGACCCGATCCGTCCGGGAACCCGGATTTTATAAAAATTCAGACCCGGGACCCAGACCTGATTAACAGGTCCAGTCCGGGCCCGATCCGGATCCGATCCGGATCCGATCCATTTATACTCAGTCCTACAAGTCGCAGTAACGAATATGTATTGGAGTCGGAGATTAAAGATGATATTGATAATAAATGAATAATATAAATTAAATGATACAGTGGTGATTATTTGATATAAATGTGCTCGAGTTATAAACAAAAACTTTTAAAAAAATATGAATGGAACGAAGAAAGAAAAAAAAAATATAAGGAATATTTGAAATCCAAATGTAATTTACGTTTGTGTAAAAAGAGTAACAACATGGACCGTGAAATATCGAGGGATGGGTTTAGACAAAATGGGTGATAAGTACACATTTATCATAATTTATTTCAACTTATAAGTAAGATAAAAATATAATATCATCCAATTTTTTAATCTATTTATTAACATTTTCCTACTATATAGTAAATACTTTCTCCATTTTTTTACTATTGAAATGTTTGAATTTTAGACTTGTCTCGACATATACTCTTAAAGTATCAATTTTTTAATAGTAAATAATTAGAAAGTTAATAGATAAAATTCCCTCTATCTCAACTAAAGATTGACAAAATGTGTGTATATGGTGTATATTAGGTAATAATTGATATATCATATAAATAATGATGTTAAATGTATAGTGCAGATTAAAAAATAAAAAATATTGAGGATTAATGTGCGGTAGAACATAAAAAGAAAAAATAAATATTTGATTTCGTTATGAAAAATAAATGAGACCGAAGAAATATTCAACAGTCGTCGAAGTCCAAATACTACAATAAAACCTCTGTATATATATACTCTGTAGGAATAACCTCTCTATTATAATAAAAAATTGCAGTCCCAACTCGGGACCAGTTATAATTAAGAATAACCTTCACATTGTAATATTCTATACTTCTTATAAGTCCATCCTTTACAAAATCCCTTCTATATAAGAATAACTTTGTTTAATATATATATATATATATATATACAACAATCTATAATCGTGTTACATATGTGGAAATTCAAGATGTCTTAAAACATTTGTCCAATATTGTTTGTGACAAAGATTTGATTGTTTGGGTTGACACTGCTTTCTTTAACTTGCGCGTCCATAGTACCCATCAACATGATCACCTTATTGTTGTATCTAATATATTTCCAGTAATATTCCTTTAAAAATTTATGGTATATATATATATATATATATATATTGTTGGTAGCCCATCCTACTCAGAATCCATGTAGGCACTCCAGGCAGCTAAATCGGCCGAGCAGAACCTGAAGTCGGACCGGACAAAAAACCCGATTTCCAACCGGGCTCGCTAAAAACCGGACCGGACGGTGACCTTAAGGCCGACCCGGTATCTGATCCAGGAAGGCCGAGTAGAGAAGGGACAAAAATGTCTCGATTCAAGATTACGGTAAGGCCGACCTGAACGGCGGGGGACCCGAGGACCGACCCCATCGGATAGACATCACCAAAAGTCGGTAAGACAGACCCGCATGCCAATTAACGCATGCAGTCACGCCACTTCCCAAGGCACTCCTTAGAGGCCGCCACGTGTCCAAGACTTGAATGCAAACTGACAAGTGTTATGGGCATATTCCCCAAACATTCGCCAGCTGTCGTCTCTCCACTGGCCCAGATTGTCTATATATAGAAGAAATGTACAGTGAAAAGGGATCTTTGGATTTTTTGCATTAATAAGAGAGAGAGAAAAAGGAGAGAATAAAAAAGAACGATAAAGACTTGTAATTAACGAGCAAACAAGATAGACCGGCACACATTATTCTGTTCGGCTCTATTCTATCAAAAGGTCATTAATAAAATTTAATGATCAAACATCTTCCCTCTTGTTTATTATTTTCTACGTGTCTTCGATCCATTTGTCCAGATCAGCACACGTGACGTTGACCAAAACAGACGTCAACAGATTGGCGCTAGAGGAAGGGGCGATAAAAAATATATATACCGCTCACTGGAGATGTCTCACGACAGTTCTAAAAACCCCCAGCCCGCGACGGAGGAAGAAAACCTCCTTAAGGTGGTAGAGTGCTTTAAACACCCTGCCTTTATCCAGGGCATGGCGGCCCTTATGGCAAGAGTTACAGGGGGCGGGACACTTCAAAAACCCGAAGACCATGCCGAGGCGGAATCCCAGACGACCCGCCCCGCTGCCTCGGGACGAAACAGGAAAAGGACGGCCTCTGGGGCCGCCGGGGATAGGGCGGAAAGCCACGGCGAAAGCTCACATCCCTCCCGGAAAAGTAAGCTTTCACGCCCCCCATCCGTTTTTGATCGCCTTGGGGCAGGGAGGAAAATCGAGAAGGCAGCGCCGGCTCCTACTGTCCAGAGTCAGAGCCGTAAGGAAGAAAAAGCTCCCCGCCCGTCCCTAAATCCAACACAGGTATTACCTCCAACTCCGGGCGATAATTCGGGCGAAATCGAGTTTCTGAAAAAGCGCCTTACGGAGCTCGAAAATAAACAACTCCAGCCATCCCAGAGTTCGGAGTGGCTCAACAAACAGAAAGTCCCCTGGCCCCTAGCGTTCTGGCGGAACCCCTCCCGGAGAAGTTCAAAATTCCTCAAATTCCGCCATACAACGGAGAAACAGACCCCAACGCCCATCTTGGGCATTATAATTCCTGGATGGATCTACACGGGTCTCAGGACGCGTTCCGATGCCGAATGTTTTCCCTAACTCTGGGAGAGAGGGCCCAGAGGTGGTATCGGACGCTGCCCCATCATTCGGTTCAAACGTGGGCTCAGCTTTCGGCGACGTTCCGATCTCACTTCATGGGGTCCCTTGTGCGGGTCGCCCCACGCTCATCCATTGCTTCCGTGGTCCAGGGGCCAAACGAGTCCCTTAAAGATTATATATCCCGTTTCAATAAACGGATATTAGAGACGGAACCTATGTCCGACGATGCGCTGGCCATTATTGCCCAGGCCGGCCTTCTCAAAAATTCTTTCTTTCGCTGGACGGTGTGCCAGAATGTCCCACACACCTACCAGGAATTTTTGGAGCGCGCTAGCTCCCACATAGCTGCCGAGGAAGCCATGCCGGCACCAATGTTAGTCATGCCCTCCGATCAGAAAGGATCGTATAAAAAGAAAGAAGAAAGGCGTGACTACAAAGAGACCCGTCAAGAACCTCGATGGGAAAATAAAACCCCTGCCTCTTCCTCGACAGTCCCGACCACTCAAAGCTATCGCCGGCCCGAGCTCATGGCCAATTTCACTGAAATATATTCCATCGGAGCCGCGGCGATATTCGATCAAATAAAAGACAAAAACCTGCTCCCAGTCCCTCGGCCTATCTACAAAGATCAGAAGGACATGGACCAGACCCGCTTTTGTAAATATCATAAATCAGCGGGCCACAACACCGAACAGTGCCGAGACCTCGTCGCCGCCCTGATCGCGGTATGCGACGAGACAGGCTTGAGGCGGTTTACCCGGAACCCGCCTCGGGATCGCCAGGATAGGGCCGACCCGACGAGAGCCAAGAATGATCGGGTGCCTCCGGCCCCCAAATCCCCCCGGGAAATTCTAACGATTATGGGCACCGCCGAGGTCGATGATCATCGGTCCAAGCGCCAGAAAAAGGCATCCATCCGAGAAGCCACCACCTCCTATCAACGGACCGAACGCCGAGCAGAAGGGTTCCTATCGGTGGCCGAAGAAGCCCCCCAAAACCCCCAGCTGGCCGTTACTTTTGAGGAGGCCGACGCGGACGGCTTGGACCATCCCCATTCAGACGCCCTTGTCATCACTCTGCCCATAATGGGGATCCCGGTCCACAGGATATTGGTGGACTCCGGGGCCTATGCAAGCATCATCTACCTTCATACTCTTCGTAGGATGAAGATAGACCAATCTTATGTCCGGCCCTGGAATGAGGATATCCGGGGATTTGCCAACTGCCGCACCTCCCCGCTGGGGGAAATCGACCTCGCCCTGGAATTTGGTCAGGGGCCGATCAGAAGAACGATGATCACAACCTTTAAGATCATCGACGTGCACAGCGACTACAATGCCATCATAGGCCGACCTGTGATGTCGAGACTGAGAGCCACTCAGTCCACCTACCACCTGTGCATGAAATTCCCCACCCCGGACGGCGTCGGGGTACACAGAGGGGACCAAAGGGCTGCCCGGGAATGCAATCTCAGCATCCGGGCTTGCGAGATCAACACCGCAGAAGCCATCCCGGAAAATTGGCCGGAAGAGATGGAGACTACCAGCTCCGAACAACAGACGGGAAACACCCTGCTTGACCGGGGGGCCGACGATCCCGGGGCCACGCAAACCCCCGAAATGGGAATCGGATAGGAAACGGACCATGGCCGCAGGCCCGGAAAAGAGCCGATCTTAGAAGAAGATCCCGTCGACCCGCGGTATCAAAATCCAAAAGGAAAAATCCGCCACGCTGAGCCAACAGAAGAATTAGACCTGGTCAACGTGGATTCATCTAATCCAACCCGACGGCTAAAGATCGGCCACAATCTCCAAGAGCCGATCCGCTCCGAACTAATCTTCCATCTGAGACAAAATCTGGATGTCTTTGCTTGGACCCATTCTAATATGTCGGGGATTGATCCGGAACTGGCATGCCACCGACTGAACATCGACCCCAGCTCAAAGCCGGTTGTTCAGAAGAGAAGGAAAATGGGGCCGGAACGACAGAAAGGGCTGGAAGAGGAGGTAGAAAAGCTAATCGATAATGGGTTTATTCGGGAAGCCCAATACCCGACCTGGGTAGCCAACCCGGTCCTGGTAAAAAAGCCGACCGGGCTATGGAGGCTCTGCATTGACTTCTCCAACCTCAACAAAGCCTGCCCGAAAGATAGCTACCCGCTCCCCCATATCGACTACATGGTGGATGCAACGGCCGGGCACGAGCTAATGAGCTTTATGGATGCGTATTCTGGATACAACCAGATCCCAATGCATCCCGCCGATGAGGAAAACACCTCCTTCTACTCGGCCCGCGGCTTATACTGCTACCGAATGATGCCTTTCGGGCTCAAGAATGCCGGCGCGACATATCAACGCCTGGTAAATAAAATGTTCAATAGCTTGATAGGTCATACTATGGAAGTATATGTAGATGACATGTTAGTTAAATCTATGCGCTCGGCCGACCATGTACATGACCTCAATAAAATGTTTGCTATTTTGCGGGAGTATAAGATGAAGTTAAATCCGAAGAAATGTTCATTCGGGGTAGGTTCTGGGAAATTCCTCGGCTACATGGTAAGCCAAAGAGGGATTGAAGCCAACCCCGACAAAATTAAGGCAGTAGCCGAGCTTGTTCCTCCAAACTCGGTCAAAAAGGTGCAAAGCCTAACTGGCCGCCTAGCCGCACTGAGCCGTTTTATCTCTCGCTCAACGGATAAATGCAAACCTTTCTTTGAGGCGATAAAAAAGAACAAGGATTTTCAATGGACAGAACCTTGCCAAAAAGCCTTCGAAGCTATCAAGAAAGTCCTAGCGGAAGCCCCGACCTTGCAGAGACCGACCCGAGGGGAACTTCTTAACTTATATCTCGCGGTCTCCGACTCCGCAATCAGCGCCGCTCTGATTCGAACGGAGAATGCGGTGCAACATCCGGTTTATTATGTGATTCAGGCCCTTCATGATGCCGAGCTCAGATATGCCCCAATGGAAAAATTGGCCTATGCGCTCATAATGGCATCCCGGAAGTTGAGGCCCTACTTTTTGGAACATTAGGTAGTCGTCTTAACCAACTATCCATTAAAACAGGTTATGCACCGACCTGATGTTTCCGGCCGGATGGTAAAATGGGCCGTCGAACTCGGACAGTTTGACATAGCTTACCAATCGTGCACTGCTATAAAGGGACAAGCCCTTGCGGATTTCATTGCAGAGTTCACGCCCGCGATCGCTCGGGAGGACGACCGATCAGAGGAATGGTCACTCTATGTGGATGGGTCCTCTACCGCTGACCGATCGGGTGCGGGAATAGTCCTCATTGGTCCCGACCAGCGCCTGTTCTGCTCGGCTATTCGCCTGAATTTCCCAACCACCAATAATGAGGCAGAATATGAAGCTCTCTTGGCTGGTCTAGAAATGGCGACCTCCCTCAGCCTTACCCGCCTCACCATCCTGAGTGATTCTCAGTTGGTGGTCAACCAGATCAACGGTGAATATGAAGCCAAAGAGCCCAAACTGGTTAAGTACCTCAGCCTGGCACGGGCCCGACTGCAAGATTTTCAGGGAGCAATACAACATATTCCCAGAACGGAAAACATCCAGGCCGACTCTTTGGCCAAACTCGCATCTAGCTCCGGGGCCGAGCATATGGATGAGGTCAGCATAGGGTATCACGCCTCATCAGCCTTGAAAATGGCCGAAATCCGAGCAGCAGAACAGTCAGAACCGCGTGGGTGGATGCAGCCTATAATGCAATACCTTCAAAGCGACATTTTACCCGAAGACCGAGCGCAAGCAAGATCCTTACGAACTCAGTCTGCCCGGTTCACTATCGTGGACGGGGAATTATATAAAAGAGGATATTCGGTTCCGCTGCTGAAGTGCCTGTCCAAATCAGAAGCCGAATATGCCCTCAAGGAGGTGCACGAGGGTATATGCGGAAACCACTCCGGCGGCCAGGCATTGGCCTATAAGTTAATCCGACAGGGCTACTATTGGCCCAGTCTAAAAAAAGATGCCATTGCGCTCGTGCGGAAGTGCGTCCGGTGCCAAATCTTTGCTCCGCAGATCCGATCCCCACCGGAAACCCTCACGTCCGTATATTGCCCATGGCCATTCACCAAGTGGGGAATCGACTTGATCGGCCCTCTGCCTAAGGGACGGGGAGGAGTGCAATACGCAATCGTCGCAGTCGATTATTTTACGAAATGGGCCGAGGCCGAACCTATGGCACGAACAACCGAACAGAAGATAGTCAACTTTATATGGAAGTCAATCATATGCCGGTTCGGGATCCCTCAATCCATTGTCTCGGATAATGCGAAACAATTTGACAATAAGTTCCGAGCTTTCTGCAACGACCTCCAAATACGAAATAACTTTTCCACGCCCTATTATCCACAATCCAACGGGCAGGTCGAGGCAGTCAACAAGATCTTAAAGCAACATCTCAAGACTCGCCTCGAGGAACTCAAGGGTTCTTGGCCAGAGGAGCTCCCCGGGACCCTATGGGCCTACCGAACAACGCATAGATCGGCCACCGGGGAAACGCCTTTCTCCTTGGCTTTCGGCTCTGAAGCCGTTATCCCGGTCGAAATCGGGGCACCTACCTACCGAGTAGCACATTTTGAAGAACAGGATAACGACTTGGCCCTCCAAGTGAACCTGGACCTCCTTGCCGAAAAACGAGCTCAGGCAGAAATGCGAAATGCCGTCTACAAAAGGAGGAGTGAAAAATATTACAACTCCAAGGTTCACCCGAGAAGCTTCCAGGTCGGCGACCTAATCCTTAAGAGGGTGTTGGGCCCGGATCCCGGACCTCTCAAGCCCAAATGGGAAGAGCCGTATAAAATTAGTGAAGTCCTTCAAAATGGAGCCTACCGGCTGGAATATCTGAACGGCCAAAGATTAACTTACCCGTGGAACGCTATGTATTTAAAAAGGTATTATCAATAAAAATTTGATGTTATTCCATTTTTTAATATTGGTACACCTCGAATGACTGGCTCCCCCAGCACTATAAGACCGAGCTCGTCTCAGCACCTCGAATGACCGGCTCCCCCGGCACTATAAGACCGAGCTCGTCTCGGCACCTCGAATGACCGGCTCCCCCGGCACTATAAGACCGAGCTCGTCTCGGCACCTCGAATGACCGGCTCCCCCGGCACTATAAGACCGAGCTCGTCTCGGCGCCTCATAAGACCGGCTCCCCCGGCACTATAAGACCGAGCTCGTCTCGGCACCTCATAAGACCGGCTCCTCCGGCACTATAAGACCGAGCTCGCCTCAGCGCGATCAACCAAGAACAATAAAAAGAACAACGAAAACTGCAAGCAAGATTTTATTTAATCAAGTCGTTGCTACAAAATACAAACGATTACAAAAGACCAAGAGAGGTTGGCACGCAGGCCGTACATCAGATGAAACAAAAGAAAGACAAAAATGGGCACGTAGGCCATGCTAGAAGCAAAATCTAAAGGAAACTACTCGGCCCCACCATCCTGGCCGGCCGCCTGAAAGGATTGCCCCTCGCCTTCGCCTTGCGGAGCCCGACCGGCATCCTCATCCTCGGCAACCTTTGGCTCGTCGGCCCCAGCAATGTCAACATGAAGGTCGGCCGCTTGAGAGGTGATGTAAGCCTCGATCTCCTGAACGGTCTTACCACCTTTCATGAGATCTAAAATCTCGAAACAAGTGGAGACGTAGTTCAGATTGATCAGCTCCTCAAAGGCAGGTGTCTCCTTGAAGGCCACCACCCCTTCGGCACGGCCCCTAGCGTAGCTCGAAGCCTCGCAAGTGTTGATACGCTCGGTCAGGCTTTCAACCTGGGCCTTGGTCTCCTTCAAATAAGCCTCGTGCTCGGCCCAGATATCCTAGCACTGCTTTTGCGCCTGCTAGGCCGCATCGGTCATCTCCTCGGCCTTCAACTTCTATATGTCGGCCTGGAGGGCCCGACCGTCTAGGAGCTCCATCTCGCCCCTCATGGAGGTTATCTCGCCCTCTAGAGACTTGATCAAGGAAGGGCATAGGTGATGCTCCTCCTGCAGAGCTTTAAGGGCGGCCTCCGTCTTCTTGTGCTTCTCGGTCGAGGCCAGAAACTCATTGGAGGCCTTCACGTAGGTGCACATGGCCCGGCCGACCAGGGCATTTCCAAACTGGATCTGCTCAACCGGATTCATATCATTAGTCATCATTTCCATCTTGGGCGTCCAACCCCTGATCGGAATATGGCTAGAGACAGCCACCACAGGAGGGACCCGATTGAGCATCTCAGGAGTCGGGGTAGCGGCCCGAACATAGTCAAGGAACCAGCGCGGTCGCCTCCCCTTCATCTGGTCGCACGGCTCCACCCGCTCCTGGTTGACCGGGAGATAATAGCCCTCCAAGTCAATGACGGGCTCCTCCCGCCCCGCCCAGACAGGAGTCGGGGCGGACACTACGACCTCAGGGGCAGACGAACCCTCGGCCTTGTTCGCGCTGTCCTCAGGCCCAGTCTCCACCCTCTTGCGTGTAACACCCCCAATCCGCTCAGGGATATTACACGCCGTAGAACCTTTCCTCAAGGATCTACCAGGATGGTAATGACATATAACAACTCAACCATGCCTTTCAGGCTAAAATGACTCAGTAGACCGATTTGGTCTTTCCACAATTACATACAACTCAAATACAACTCATGCCCACGCAGGGGACAAAATACAACCACACCCGTACAACGGGAACAATATAGCAGCGGAAAAATAGAGTACAACTGAACCAATAAACAAAGTACGGTTCCTCATGTGATTAGTATCGATCATCTTTCATCATCCTTCGTGCCGACCCTGTGTTATGCTCCAAAACCTGAATGCAAAAACAGACATCCACCCCCCGAATACTCGGGGGTTAGCAAAACTCCACTGTTTTGCTAGTGCAAGAACAAAGTGCAAATACGAGCCATACAATTCACATTCCACGAATAACAATAACCGAGGATCCTCAAAGATCCAAACGAAACGAAAAGTACTTCCCGAGGCAAGGGTTTGAGAAAACATTTCAAAATCGAAATATCATAAATCAATGGAAGTAATTTATAAAACGGTTTAGAATGCCATCGAGAGTTTTAATAGAAAACAATTTAGGATTATCAAATCCTACTTTTCAACATCCAAAAGGCAAAAAGGGGTCACCGCCCCAAAGGTTTACTTTCTGAAAAATGACATTAACCAAACCGTTGGGATTTTAGCCCCAAATCCGTAAAACGACTTTTACAAAACCATTGGGATTTTAGCCCCAAATCTTAGCAACTCACAGTACACAAGAACGACCACAAGGTTCGTCTCCCAACATCAAAATCCACAAATAAAAGATTTAAAACAAACAACAAAATACTCTAGTGCCATCCTAGCCAAGTAAGCCAAACGAACACTTACCTCTTACACACTTAGTCAATGCATGCAATCAGGAAAACCGTTCAAAAGCGCTCACTTCCGGAAATGCCAATATCAAATCACATTTGCAAAATGCACCACAATTAACCGCGGACCCACAGCTTCGTGGATCCCTGCCGAGACCCCGTCGGATCTAACCCACAGTGGTTAAAAGCAAGGTACTTGCCTCGAATAAGAACAACGCGGAGAATCGACCGAAGTAGGTTGGCACGAACCGACTACGAACTCGCCGACTCCACCGAACGACAATCGACAACAATGAACTACGAACGAAAACAATAACAACGAAAATGAATTCCAAAGTACGACCCAAAGCCGCTGAATTCAAAGAACAAATGACGAAGGTTCAAGGATTTCCCCCAAAACGGCCAAGAACACGATTCGTCCCGTCAAATCACGAAAACGGAATTCCAAGTTGAAATATGGATATACAATCCATAGAATATGTTTAACAACATCATTTAACCATAATCGATCCATCGAAAACGGATGAAAAACGAGATCGGGGACAAATCCCCCAAAAAGTCAATTTGAAGGAAATCGAGAAATATACTTCGATTCGACGAAGAACAATGGATTAAATGATGTTAAACACAAGAATACTATCAAGATTAATCATACCCATCATGAATTAATTAACAACACGGAACGAATCGGACAAAAATGCAAAAATCCCCAAATTCACGAAATTAGGGTTCTAAGGAAGATTACCTTGATTCGCTGGATCAAAGGATGATAACGGATGATTGATTGATGTTAAGAACTCAAGAACTTCATGGATTTGTTGTTAAACAACATGGCTTCGTCACCCATGAATCGCCACCATGACGGAGAAGGAAGGAAATGAAAAACGAAGGGAAATGTGGCTGGTCTGTCATATATATACTGGGCCGGAACTAGCGTGCGCTAGCCTTCCCGGACTAGCGTGCGCTATCGGCCAGTACCGGCCGAGCACCCTCGGCCAGGGCCCACACGACCCGGCATCACTGACCAACCCTGCCGACCAAACCTGTCGACCCGACTCCCGCTAGCGTGCGCTACGGCCGAAAGCTCGCGCGCTTAGCCGATTGGCCCAAAGAGCCACCGGACTAACAAACTTACCTGTAACGACGCTAGTCGGCCGGCGTGCGCTACCCTTCCGGAAGCGTGCGCTACGACCGAGCAGCGGCGTGCGCTACCCGCCGATCCCGACCGAGTCCGAACCTCGAAACCCCACTGTCCGGCCCGATAGCGTCGTTGGTCGACCAGCTAGCGGCGCTACACTGCCGGTTAGCGCGCGATCTTCCGGCAGCGTGCGCGCTACGCCGGTTCCTCGCGCATCAGTCCGACCGGTGCCTGCAATCGTCCGATCCTGGGCCCCGCAACCGCCAGGGCTCGACGACCCGATTACCGAAAACGCACGGAACGAACACGACGAAAAGTTCGCGGACGACATCAACGACCCGAAATGAAAACATAATACCATATTTAGTCATACGCGACCAAGAAACGGGTCGAGGCAACAATTACAGATACGGATACCCGTAACTTTCAAGAAATTACAAAATGGCCCAAAACGCCCGGAAATCACGATACGTGATCGAATAACCAAACCGAAGTTCACAACACGTCTAACAAAGTTAAACGGACTTACAGGAAACTCGAAACAGCAGTTTCGAACGAGATTCGCAAGAATCGAACTCAAGCGCGGAAAAGTCGCTAAAAAGCACGGAACTCAACAAAACGACACCGAAACGAACTCGGATGTCAAAAAGTGTAGAATTAATCATTCTCAGAATGACGAAACGGTCATGAGCGAGTCGTCAAAACGGACTCCGTCCGAAAAAAGAAATTTACCGAAAATCGAAAATTGCGGATATTACATTCTACCCTCCTTAAAAGAAGTTTCGTCCCGAAACTTAAAACAAGTAGGGAGAAGAAATATTCCTCCAGGAAAAACTCAACGAGATACACAAGAATGCGCAACTAACGCCCAACGGCGAAATGTTACAAACAACGCGAAGGAATATACGGCGTGTAAACACGCTCCACGGCGACCAACACGACGTCGCCGTTAGGGATATAATAAAACCAACAAACGACAAGCGTCATCAAACGGATAATATAGCCAAGTCAATTATCCGACAATCACAAAACACAACGAACGAAAATCAATACGATTGACCAACCCAACGGTTCATCAATCAGAACGCGAGTCAAACGCTGAACAAATACGGAATTCCACCGCCTAAGGTTGAAAGATCGAAAACGAGACTAATTTCCCGAACTTAAGGGAATTAGGAAGGAGCCTGAATGCTCAACAATCACGAAACGAGAACAAAAACCGAACAAACAAACGATCGAGACAACAAAAATCGAACAATCATGTCCGAAACACGAAGGATAATAAAATTCAAACAACAACTCCAAGACTCACATCTCGACTCGAGACAATATATGATCCGGTGAAAACAACAGAATGTGCATTCACATAAGATCCACAGGAAAGGGAATAGCAATTAAAAAGTCACAACGACAAACGAGTTATTCCGAAACAATACCACACTCGTTCGATAAACAAGAACAAGGGGTAGGGCAAACTCAGAAATGTCAACGAACATAAATGAGTCGACAGAGTCGAAAACATAAGAGTTCCAAATCCGATCCACTTCGAATAAAAGAACTAATAGAACCAGATGATGTCACTCCCGAACAAGGTTCACAAGAATCAAATCGAACCCGAAAAAGTCACAGCGATAACCAGATCGACCCACAACAAGGTCGTAGCTCGTTCGGACGATGAAACCGAAATACAGAACAAGTTCGTAAAGTATCAACGATCATGAGCGAATCGATAGACTGGAGAAAGAGAAAATACAGAAGTCAAAATAGTACGGGCATTACCTCCGACCTCGTCCACGAAATTCACAAAAACGGGAGCAAGGTAACAAGACATTAAATAATCGACACATAACGGAACGATCACCGATGCACACGGTCATACCATACCAAGCTCTAACAGCTCGCACATATGCGACAACGCAGAAATCGCCACGAGGCGACAACATTCAATACCAACATTCCGCCTCTCACAGGGGGCTAGCACAACCAATGTGTGGAAAACAACTCAACGCTCACGCCGCCAACTCGATCATTCTCGGGAGCAAACATCAAAATGACAATGCAAACATCATACATACCCAGCCCACAAACGGGAATGGATAGGTTTTAAAAACGAAAACCTCATTTTGAAAATGCTTTAGAAGAACACCGGTTGATCTTGAGTATCACCTTTCAAAAAGTACAAACTTGAAACATCGTTATCGAGACATTGGAGAACCGTTTCGCATTTGATAAAAATGAGGACACTTTCTCTTAGTGAAAACTTTCAAAATATTCGACCCTCGGGTCTAAATAAAAGTGTTTCTAAAACATTGAAAACATCTCAAAGCATTTTAGTCCTCGAAGTAGAAATTTTTTTTGAAATATATTGTGGCACCTAGGATGTACCACAAGAAAATAAGTCATTTGAAAAGTATGTCTCGAAATTTATTTTTTTCTAAGATACTCAAGGTTTTCAAAAATTCAATAGGCCAGAATGCCCAAAACTCACACATATCGATGTTCACTAAAACAACTCCTAGCACACGCATCAAAAAGTTTAAAATCAAGACAATACATGTCTTTAAACGGAAATAAACGATAAAATACCACATTCAGAACAAAACCACTGATAAAATACTCTCCCGCACTGGCTAGTGAACAAGTCGAACGCGTATAAGCACAAAGCTTCCACAAGAGAACTTGTAAAACGTGCAAATCGATTCGAAAATCATCAGCAACGGACAAAAACAACAATAAAAAGACATCACAAGCGACGACACTCCTCGTATAAATCAAATACGAGAGTCGACTAAATAAATATTGTGAAATCAAAATTCACATAAGGATTCCACCACTTAACAAATAATCATAAAAATAGCTCGTGTCACACGAGGCACAACACAAAGAAGGGAGACTTACTTCCACAGGTCGCACGAGGATGATGATCGCCCCACGATACTAATCACGACCAACAAACTCAAACGACGCGTCGCGACACGACTCAGTCAGATAAAATCCGACGAAACAAGACTCAAACAACACGACTTGACCCGACAGCCTAGGTTTCCTCAACCTAAGCTCCGATACCATTTATGTAACACCCCCAATCCGCTCAGGGATATTACACGCCGTAGAACCTTTCCTCAAGGATCTACCAGGCTGGTAACGACATATAACGACTCAACCATGCCTTTCAGGCTAAAATGACTCAGTAGACCGATTTGGTCTTTCCACAATTACATACAACTCAAATACAACTCATGCCCACGCAGGGGACAAAATACAACCACACCTGCATAACGGAACAATATAGCAATGAAAAATAGAGTACAACCGAACCAATAAACAAAGTACGGTTCCTCATGTGATTAGTATCGATCATCTTTCATCATCCTTCGTGCCGACCCCGTGTTATGCTCCAAAACCCGAATGCAAAACAGACATCCACCCCGAATACTCGGGGTTAGCAAAACTCCACCGTTTTGCTAGTGCAAGAACAAAGTGCAAATACGAGCCATACAATTCACATTCCACGAATAACAATAACCGAGGATCCTCAAAGATCCAAACGAAACGAAAAGTACTTCCCGAGGCAAGGGTTTGAGAAAACATTTCAAAATCGAAATATCATAAATCAATGGAAGTAATTTATAAAACGGTTTAGAATGCCATCGAGAGTTTTAATAGAAAACAATTTAGGATTATCAAATCCTACTTTTCAACATCCAAAAGGCAAAAGGGGTCACCGCCCCAAAGGTTTACTTTCTGAAAAATGACATTAACCAAACCGTTGGGATTTTAGCCCCAAATCCGTAAAACGACTTTTACAAAACCATTGGGATTTTAGCCCCAAATCTTAGCAACTCACAGTACACAAGAACGACCACAAGGTTCGTCTCCCAACATCAAAATCCACAAATAAAAGATTTAAAACAAACAACAAAATACTCTAGTGCCATCCTAGCCAAGTAAGCCAAACGAACACTTACCTCTTACACACTTAGTCAATGCATGCAATCAGGAAAACCGTTCAAAAGCGCTCACTTCCGGAAATGCCAATATCAAATCACATTTGCAAAATGCACCACAATTAACCGCGGACCCACAGCTTCGTGGATCCCTGCCGAGACCCCGTCGGATCTAACCCACAGTGGTTAAAAGCAAGCTCGCGGTTCCACAGCTTCGTGGAGCCCTACCGAGACCCCGTCGGATCTAACCCGTAGTGAGCATACACACACACACGTTACTCATGCAATACTAACATGCTAAGAATGTAAGTTCATTAAGAATACTCACTAGAGATGGCCATTAACTCGGCACCATTACCAAACTCTTCAAAAATACAATAACAAGATTAAATACGGAATACACGATTCCATAACTTAAACAATAGGAGTATCATCATAAAATCCTTCAACGTTCAAAATAATCAAATCATAATCAATTCTCAAAACACCGTTCACAAATCACACTCGCTTTGAAAGAAAGCCTTTAACGAGGCCAAACCGAAATCCTTTGAAACTTCATTTCAAATAACCAAGCAAACACATCAAGACGACCACCGATCATCATATCCATAAAACGAGAAAAGTATGGGCAAGGTACTTGCCTCGAATAAGAACAACGCGGAGAATCGACCGAAGTAGGTTGGCACGAACCGACTACGAACTCGCCGACTCCACCGAACGACAATCCACAACAATGAACTACGAACGAAAACAATAACAACGAAAATGAATTCCAAAGAACGACCCAAAGCCGCTGAATTCAAAGAACAAATGACGAAGGTTCAAGGATTTCCCCCAAAACGGCCAAGAACACGATTCGTCCCGTCAAATCACGAAAACGGAATTCCAAGTTGAAATATGGATATACAATCCATAGAATATGTTTAACAACATCATTTAACCATAATCGATCCATCGAAAATGGATGAAAAACGAGATCGGGGACAAATCCCCCAAAAAGTCAATTTGAAGGAAATCGAGAAATATACTTCGATTCGACGAAGAACAATGGATTAAATGATGTTAAACACAAGAATACTATCAAGATTAATCATACCCATCATGAATTAATCAACAACACGGAACGAATCGGATAAAAATGCAAAAATCCTCAAATTCACGAAATTAGGGTTCTAAGGAAGATTACCTTGATTCGCTGGATCAAAGGATGATAACGGATGATTGATTGATGTTAAGAACTCAAGAACTTCATGAATTTGTTGTTAAACAACATGGCTTCGTCACCCATGAATCGCCAGCCGCGGACGGAGAAGGAAGGAAATGAAAAACGAAGGGAAATGCGGCTGGTCTGTCATATATATACTGGGCCGGAACTAGCGTGCGCTAGCCTTCCCGGACTAGCGTGCGCTATCGGCCAGTACCGGCCGAGCACCCTCGGCCAGGGCCCACACGACCCGGCATCACTGACTAACCCTGCCGACCAAACCTGTCGACCCGACTCCCGCTAGCGTGCGCTACGGCCGAAAGCCTGCGCGCCGGCTTGGCCCCGAGAGCCACCGGACTAACAAACTTACCTGTAACGACGCTAGTCGGCCGGCGCGGCGCTACCATCGCCGTTAGCGTGCGCTACGACCAAGCAGCGTGCGCTACCCGCCGATCTGGCCGAGTCGAGAACCTCGAAACCCCACTGTCCGGCCGATAGCGTGCGTTGTCGACCAGCTAGCGGCGCTACACTGCCCGGTTAAGCGCGCAGCCTTCCGGCGAAGGCGTGCGCTACGCCCGATTCTGCCGAATCGGTCGGCCGGTGCCGCAATCGTCCGGCGATCCAACCGTCCGGCCGATCCGCAACCGCTGTGCTCGGCGACGATTCAAAACGCACGCAAACGAACACGACGAAAAGTTCGCGGACGACATCAACGACCCGAAATGAAAACATAATACCATATTTAGTCATACGCGACCAAGAAACGGGTCGAGGCAACAATTACAGATATGGATACCCGTAACTTTCAAGAAATTACAAAATGGCCCAAAACGCCCGGAAATCACGATACGTGATCGAATAACCAAACCGAAGTTCACAACACGTCTAACAAAGTTAAACGGACTTACAGGAAACTCGAAACAGCAGTTTCGAACGAGATTCGCAAGAATCGAACTCAAGCGCGGAAAAGTCGCTAAAAAGCACGGAACTCAACAAAACGACACCGAAACGAACTCGGATGTTAAAAAGTGTAGAATTAATCATTCTCAGAATGACGAAAAGGTCATGAGCGAGTCGTCAAAACGGACTCCGTCCGAAAAAAGAAATTTACCGAAAATCGGATATTACATTGCGCTTGCCGGCCCGCTCCCTCCGCTCGGCGGCCTCAGCTGCCAGCCTTGCCACACGCTGCGCGGGCGTCTCCTTCCGACCGGATGAAGCCTTTGCCTTAGGAGCTGGAAAAGGAAGACATGTCAAAAAAAAAAAATGAAAAATGATCGGAAAAGGATACCTGAAGAAGACATTGTACTCGGATCGGTCGATCTAAGTCCGGCCGCCCAAAGGTTCTCCTCGGTCACTAAAAGGTGAGACTTCCTTTGTTCCAGATGAAGGTCCAAAAGCTGCTCGACCCGGTCGTCAAAATCGAAAGAAGTCTCTAACGCCGGGATGCGTTCTGCGCAGGCAACAAATGGTGAGCGTTAGACAAAAAAGGAACAAGAACAAAAAATACGACACTCACGCATTTTGGCCGTAAAAAGCACAGGGACCCGCAACTCAGCATCTATCACCCCCGGCTCCCACTCATCCAAAGAGCTCCTCCACGGCCCCCCAATAAAGAACCACTGTTCCTTCCAGCTATGGATGGTCTCGGGTACCCCCACTAACTCCTTGTGCATAGCATGCCGGGCCGTCAGATAAAACCAGCCCGAGCCGGACCTACCAACCGACCTCCATAGATAGAGGCTGTTGAATTCCTAAAAGCTGGGCTCGGGCCAACCGTGATGATTGAAAAGAATAAAAAGGCCCACCACCCGAGCCCAGGAATTCGGGTGAATCTGGGGGACAGGAAGGCCCCACTGCCTTAGCCACCGGGAAAAAGTCAACGGAAGCGGAAACCGAAGCCCGGCCAGTAGAGAGCGGTAATACACCGTCGTACAACCGACGGGCGGACTGTGGGGCCTCTCCTCGGGATTCGGAGCAAACATCCGCACCCTCGCCGGAATTTTAAATCACAGCCGCCAGGCCGCCAATTGTTCCTCCGTAACGGTACTCGGAATCGAAGCTGAATCCCAATCCGCCTCCACGAAAGGGGACGGACGAGGGCGAGCCCGAGCCACCACCGGCTCGACTCTCTCCTCTGCCGGAGTTTCTCCGACAACTGTCAGCGGCGCCACCATCTCCACTTCCCCAGATCCCGACGACTTCACAAATTCATCTCCTTCTTCCTCAACACTCCAGTCAACAGGAGCTTCGCCAATCGATAGATCTGCCACACCCGTACGATCCGGCGACACAGTCAAAACCACCTCCGTCTCGTCCCTTGTCTCCGACATCTTAAATAAGAGAAGGAAAAAAGAAAGAAAAGCGAGCTTACCGGGAAGGTCTGTGAAATCGGAAAAGAAGAAAAAATCGCCGGAAAAATTTCTATCTCTCTGCAACACGTAAAAATGGCGGAAGGAACACTGAAAGAGAAGACAAGCTCTATTTATAGAAAAATAAAGGCATTAAATGCCAAGCGCGTGAGGGGACAAATCCTACTGAATCGTCGCAAAGTTCGAGAACGCGTGGGCGCGCCGCCCAGTCTGCTTGTGCCACGCGTCCCCCACATGATGACGCCTAAAAACCAGGGAAGCGATTCGTCGCGACTCCCGAAGAGACGTCTACTCGAAAGGTCTTATCCTCCCACAAACCGGATCGGTCTCAACATCAAACGACTCCAGCCCCGGCCAGCTCGGCACGGCCCTGGACTCGGGGGCCCTTGTTGGTAGCCCATCCTACTCAGAATCCACGTAGGCACTCCAGGCAGCTAAACCGGCCGAGCAGAACCTGAAGTCGGACCGGACAAAAAACCCCATTTCCAACCGGGCTCGCTAAAAACCGGACCGGACGGTGACCTTAAGGCCGACCCAGATCCGATCCAGAAGGCCGAACAGAGAAGGGACAAAAATGTCCCGATTCAAGATTACGGTAAGGCCGACCTGAACGGCGGGGGACCCGAGGACCGACCCCATCGGATAGACATCACCAAAAGTCGGCAAGACAGACCCGCATGCCAATTAACGCATGCAGTCACGCCCCTTCCCAAGACACTCCTTAGAGGCCGCCACGTGTCCAAGACTTGAATGCAGACTGACAAGTGTTATGGGCATATTCCCTAAACATTCGCCAGCTGTCGTCTCTCCACTGGCCCAGATTGTCTATATATAGAAGAAATGTACAGTAAAAAGGGATCTTTGGATTTTTTGCATTAATAAGAGAGAGAGAAAAAGGAGAGAATAAAAAAGAACGATAAAGACTTGTAATTAACGAGCAAACAAGATAGACCGGCACATATTATTCTGCTCGGCTCTATTCTATCAAAAGGTCATTAATAAAATTTAGTGATCAAACATCTTCCCTCTTGTTTATTATTTTCTACGTGTCTTCGATCCATTTGTCCAGATCAGCACACGTGACGTTGACCAAAACAGACGTCAACATATATATCTATTTAAATTATTTTTAAAAAAATTTATATGTAAAATTCTATTAAGGAACAACCTCCCTATAGTAATATTTTTTTTCGATCCCAAAAATATTACTGTACAGAGGTTTTACTGTATATTATAAAAAAATAGAAATAGTACATTCGAAGAGTCATGTTTGGAAATCGAAAAATGATACAATCACAACCGTTGTAACGGTTGTGTTTGTTTTGAACCATTGATGATGTGGGTGGTTGGGTAGGTGGTGGAATAAATAATGAATTTAGTGATAAATGTATGGTGAGATGATGTGTTGTAAACTTTGGTTGTGTAAATTGGTTGTGCATGTAGCATTGTTGTTGGAAATCAATGAGATATTATATTTAAAATTCTATTAACTTTTTTAGCTATATATTATGAATTTTTTAAGGCACATGATTATCGTCACTAATATACAGTCATTTATACTCCGTGAATCGATTATACATTATAAATCCGCGAATAATGTATAAGAATTAAATAAATTAATTATATAGATATTCTAATTAATTCATTTCATACCAACTTTATAAATGGTTTTTGCCTGTATTGAATCATGAATACGGGTCATTCAACAACTCCCACTATACTATGCATATATTGAAATGAGACCTTTTTAAGATTGAGTATGATGTCTATTTTTTTTTACTTAATTTTAGCCTATCTCAACTTATTTCATTATAGTTCAGTATCATTCAGTTTAATTTAATACAGTTCAATTTATTTCAATTCAGTTCAGCACAATTTATTTTAGTTTAGTTGAACACGATTCAGTTCAGTTCAATTTTATTAATTACTATTATTATTTATATTATCAATAATATTATATATAATAATTATTATAAGTGTCTATGTTATTATTATCATTATTATTATTTGATGCGATAAAATAATAATATATTATTTTCCAATGCGATTACCTACTAATAATATTATATATAATTATTATTATTAATCTTAATCTTATTACTATTATTATTGTCTTTGTTGTTATTGTAATATAAATAATAATTATTATTATTGCATATATTGTTATCTCATTCTAATATTAATTATTATTATTAATAATATCAATATTATCAATAGTACTCATATAATTACATATATTTATCATATATTGTTGTAGTATTACATATTGCATCAAATAATTATCATATATTATTATTGCATATCTTGATCTTATATGAGTACTATTGATAATATTATCATATACTTCCCCCGTTCTTTTATTATTGCAACATGTTCACATACTCTTTTTTGACCATCTTTTGTGATTTATACATATGAAAAAATATAGTCATGTGAGATCTTGTTAGATTCATCTCGAAATATACTTTCAGAATATCAACTTCTTATAATTTTTAAAAGTAAAAAATTGAAGATATTAATAATCAAAGTTGTGCATTGACAAACGTAAAAATTCAGATGTTGCAGTTATAAGAGAACGGAGGTAGTATTGTTGTGGTATTACATACTATAATTCATAGTATTATTAATAATTGAATGGATCTTTTAGGCGAAAACCCAATATAGAGACCTGCTGTATAATTTTTAATAATTAAAAATGTGGTTGAAAGCGCCCTTTCCAACAATGATACACAAAAGACATGGAAGATCACAATATGTCATTTCAGCAAATTGATGGATGGGGCACCTGTCAAATATAATGATCTCCTCCTGACCTGAGGTCTGTTCAGACATCATCAGAGCATGTCTCTCTCTTTTCACTAAATTGTGCTTTTGAGTAGTAGAGAGGCCTAACCTAACTTGCATAGGCATGCAAACCGTTGGTTCAATGGTACACCCAAGCAGTGCATTCCCTGTCGGACGTACTACACATTATAAACGATATAGATCGATCCTCCATCTAGTGCATTAATTTGTATTGTCCATGCACGCCACGTGTAGTGCATCCGGCAGGGGATGCACTACATGAGGTGTACCATGGACGTTACCGGCCTGCAACCTGTGGTTACTTGCAATATTACTCGCTCTGTTTCGACCAAAGGTTGACGGACAGTATATATTCGGTGTATTTTAAATAATAATTAGTAGTATAAGTATTAATGATTTCGTGAAGATTAAGAAGTAAAAATATTGATGATGAATATGAGGCGGAAATTAGAAATAAAAAATAATTGTTCGATTTAATTGTAAAAAATGATATTTACTAAAAAGATAACATTTTAATAGAAATATAAATTTTTGAACGGGACAGAGGGAGCGGAATTGAATCAATTTGTAGTTGATGGGCTGTGCAAGCCACTTCAAGACTCGGACTTTGTCACACAAAGAATAAAGAGGTAATACATTACTTTGGCCATTTTATCCTACTCAATGTCAATATTTGTCATAATACTTAGTTTGTACAAATTCTAGCCAAAAAGTACAATTTCGGACCAATATACCCTTACTTTTCATTTAATCAAAACATTTTCCCTTTTCTCTTTCCTCATTTTTTTATCTCTTCCACTTTTCAGATCCATTTTCAGATCTCATCTTTTCTTCTCTCCCCTTTTCTTCTCTCTTTCACTTTTTGAGATCCCAACTTCTTTTCCGTCATTTCTCATCACCTATGTTTTCTCTTCCCCTTTTTTCTTAACGTCATCTCTGACCTGGACACCGAGCCATCATTCACTTTGTGAGCTCCCAACTTTTCTCTTCCCGTGGACATACGGCGGCGAAGTGGACATGCGGCCGACGGCGGCGATCGGCGGCGAACGATTTTGATTTTTACTCGTTCTCAATAGAGGTATCGCCATGGATTTTTATCTTTATTCCAGTTATATATTATCTTTTATATTTTCGTGGAAGGGAGGATTGGTTGTTGCTTGTCCAATATTAGTAAATTTAGTTTGATATCTCTCACTTGTATATGGTTACGAAATTACAGTCGTTACGACTTATGTATTTCGTACCGGTTTATCTCTCACTTGTATATGGTTACGAATTTACAGTCGTTACGACTTATGTATTTCATACCGGTTTATCTCTCACTTGTACATGGTTACGAATTTACAGTCGTTACGATTTATGTATTTCGCATCGTCTCGTTACTATGTGTTGTTTACATTTTATTACTGTGCATGTGTTGTTATTGTTTCGTAACTGAGTTACCAAGGTATCGCCATGTTTTTTATCTTTATTCCAGTTGTATCTCTCACTTGTACATGGTTACGAATTTACAGTCGGTACGACGTATGTATTTAAATGCGACTGCTACCACGTGTTGTTTACCTTTCGTTACTGTGCATGTGTTGTTATTGTGTCGTAACTGCGTTACTATGTCTTATTTTGCCTCAGCACGACATTATTTGTCATGTGGTAACGCAGTAAGAGATCACAATTTCGTATATAATTTACCGTGTTGGAATATAGTACACGAGGTACCAGTAATCGGATACGATATTTATTTTTTTGTTACGTTCGTTACCATTACATACTGAGCTGTTCATTCGTTACTTATTTCATGCAGATGAGCTCATCTTGTTTAATTGTTGCGCATGGAGAAGCATGGAACGAAAATATATATGAGGGAGGCAGAAAAGAGTACATTCCTATTCCGCTTATGCGTATAACATTTGACCAGTTTTTGAGTAAGCTTGAGGTGTGATTGAAGAAGGATAAAAACATGTATGTATTTGATGTAGATGCTTTAGTTATGTCGCCTGCAGGTGAGACTATGAGAATGAAGATTACCGATGAGTTTGAGTGGTCTAGTATGATGGATTTATTGGGTGTACCTACTGTATATGTCACAATTTATCCTAGAATCAATGAATGTTCACGTGGTAGGCGTAATCAAGTCGCTCCTCGGAAGAATCAGATTTTGAATGTTCAAAAGAATAGACAGATTGTTGATGATGATGATCCAGAATTATCAAATGATTGTGATGACATGTATGATAGTAATGATGATGAAGCAATGGACATAAATGATCACAATATTGGTAGTTGTAGTAGAGATCTTCATACTGTGCCCTCATTAGATTTACTTGATGAACCTAATGAAGTAAACAATGAGGAAAATCACAAAGATGGCCGTCAGTGGTTGATTATTGGTGGTCCGCATCAAGCTACTCTTTCATGCGAGGATGTAGTTATCCCGTCTGAGCCTGTTACAAATGAACTTGTTATGGGCGGCATATTTCATGACAAGTTGACCATGACTATAGTTGTTGGGTTTTACCATATGAAAAATCATGTGAAGACAATTACTGTGCGATCAAGTACTACTAGATATCATTTGATATGCAAATTTGGTGATAGATGCGATTTCGTCATGCGATCGTCATCAATTGGTAAAGCGTGGAAAATCAACCAGTGGAGAGATCACACTTGTGAGATGGATTTGAGATATCATCCTCTTCCGAAGATTTCTTCTAAAGTGCTAGCTGCTGAATTTCTTGACAATTTGACGGAGGATGGTTATGTTCTTAGGCCTTGTGATATGCAGGCAAAGTTATTAAGGGATCATGGCGTTAATGTGAAATACCGTACTGCGTTGGCCGGGAAGCACCATGCACTAAATCAGTCTTACGGTGATGCGGACAAATCTTTTCAGGTATTTTCCCCCTCCTATTTGATATACGTTAGATGCTTGTACATTGGGACGCACAGTACGAATTGATGTAGTTCTTACTGGTACGCAGTACGAACATACGTAATTCGTACCAGTATTGATTTTATTTAATTTGTACTGGCTAAGTTACTAGTACGAATTTATTATATCGTACTTTTTAGGTCCTAGCGTGCCCGTTTTGATGAATTTAATTTATTTTCAGCTGCTGCCCAAATACTTGTACATGCTACAGAATTTAAATCTCGGATCGATTGTGGATTTACATACATGAGATGATGGTTCTTTTCAATTTGTTTACTTTGCTCTTCATGCATGTAAGAGCATTTTGTGCATGTCGCCCAGTGATTGTGATTGATGGCACCCATTTGAGAGGAAAGTACAAGGGCATTATGTTTATTGCAGCAACAAAGGATGGTAATGAGTAGATAGTCATTTTAGCTTTTGGGATTGGGGACAAAGAGAACTATTTGTCATGGACTTGGTTTCTCCAACAAGTTCGAAGGACATTTGGATGTCCAAATAACTTGTTGATTGTATCTGATCAGCATTTGAGTATAAAGAATGTAGTGGATTCGGTATATCCAGAGGTTCATCACGGGTTGTGTACATTTCATATTGAACGCAACTTGAAGAAGTGGGGTTTTCGTGCATTCGTGACTGACATTTTCAAGGCTGCTGCAACTGCTTACAAGAGTCGGGACTTTGAGGAGCACATGCAAAATTTGGAACAATCCGCTCCTCGGGCATACGAAAGGATTTTGAAAATTGACCCTATTAAATGGGCAATTTGTAAATGCCCTGTGCGGCGATATGGTATGGGAACCTCCAACGCTGTCGAAAATTTGAATGCTCGGATAAAATGGGCTAGAACATTGCCGGTATGTGTTTTGCTTGAGTATTGTCGTAACATTTGTCAGGATTGGTTTTATAAGCGTCGTACCATAGCTGATTCTAGAGGTCAGGAGTTATCAGATTATGCAACCCAAAGACTAGAGATTGCTATTGACGCTGGTCGATACATGAAGGTTGATCCGATAACTAATACAAAATTTAAGGTCATTTCTGGAACCAAGACACATATTGTTGATATTGTTTCCCGGGAGTGCTCGTGTCATGTGTTTGATCTTGATCTTGTACCATGTTCTCATGCCACAGCAGCACCAAGGTGAATTTTATTTTTTGCACTCATGTGGTAAGAAGTTACGATATTCATACATTGCGTATATTTCAGATAGCACGTGGTAAAGAATAGAGTTGGCACACACGTTACGAATATATTGTATGGCGTACCTTCCTTAACGCTGAAGTTGGCACACACGTTACGAATATATTGTATGGCGTACCTACCTTAACGCTGAAGTTGGCACCCACGTTACGAATATATTGTATGGCGTACATGCCTTAACGTTGAAGTTTGCACACACGTTACGAATATATTGTATGGCGTACCTTCCTTAACGTTGAAGTTGGCACCCACGTTACGAATATATTGTATGGCGCACCTTCCTTAACGCTGAAATTGGCACCCACGTTACGAATATATTGTATGGCGTACATTTCTTAACGCTGAAGTTGGAACCCACGTTACGAATATATTGTATGGCGTACCTGCCTTAACGTTTAAGTTGGCACCCACGTTACGAATATATTGTATGGCGTACCTGCCTTAACGTTTAAGTTGGCACCCACGTTACGAATATATTGTATGACGTACCTGCCTTAATGTTTAAGTTGGCACCCACGTTACGAATATATTGTATGGCGTACCTGCCTTAACATTGAAGTTGGCACCCATGTTTTACTTATTATACGACTCTTACATGCTCAGTTTTTGTGCTTGTTTACAGTTATGCGAGACAATCCCCATCGGCATTTGTGCATTCTTATTACACTACTCAGACATGGCGTCAAATTTATGCGGCTGAGGTGATGCCAATCCCGGATCAAGATGAGTGGTTTGTCCCTTCCGACGTTGTCTTAAGGGTTGTTGGAACTCCCACTAATCCTAAACAAGCTGGCCGACCACGTTCAAAGAGGATTACGTCTGGATATCATAAAATACACGGGCGCATGTGTTCTCGATGTCATCAACAAGGGCATTACCACAACACATCCACGACATTTTTACAGAATACTCCCCTTGAAGAAGTTAGTAGTAATCAAACAAGTGGAAGTAGACCTCGCAAACCGAAGAAATGCGTCATTTGTGGTGTAATTGGGCATACTAGAATAACCTGCCAAGATCCCCATAGGTTTTTTTTAATATTTTATTAAGTACTTGTACGGGTATGAAATTAGAACTTTGTTACAGTTTTCACTTATATGCAGTCATATGCACGAAATGCAGTATTTTCATAACTGGTTACTACTTTGAATAATATTTAACTAGGAACGGCATACCATTACGATATACGAAAATATTATGGTCACCCGGATACGATTTTGTCATTTCGTATCTACATATCAATATACATATTCATTTCCAACAATTTTCCATCATACTAATTGCATTGGGATTGGGATGGGGGAGTTCTGCCATGCTGTGAGCATATATTGTTCGGGCAATGTGGTCGCGGTGTAGAATAAGATTGAGTGGCGTTACTTCGCCTAAACACACCAACTCGTCATACATTGCATTCATCTGTGTGTCAGACGGGTCATGCATTTCTTGGTCTACAACATTGGAACATTGGGTACGATTTATTATTTGCTTGATGGGGTTATTGTTTCAAGTGTTCCTAATGGTACGATGCATAACAGTTACGCTGATACGAAATCTAAATATCGTACCATGCATACTAGGTATGATGGTAACGAATTATAAATAGAGGTACAATTCTTACAAAAATTTGTAACGAAACAACATCACATTAACGAAATGCAGTATTTTCGTACCGGGGTACTACTTTGAATAATGCGTAACTAGGTACGACATACCAATACGGTGTACAAAAATATTATGGTCAACCGGATACGATTTTGTCATTTCGTATCTGCATAACAATATTGATGAGACATTTCCAACAATTTTCCATCATAGTAATTGCATTGGGATTGGGATGGGGGGTTCCACCGTGCTGTGAGCATATATTGTTCGGGCAATGTGGTCGCGGTACAGAATAAGCTCGCGTTTTGTCTTCAAAATCTTGGGCATTGATGTCTTCGATATAAGTTGCTCTACGTATTTCAATGCGTAGAGACCACAATTTGCATTGTCCATTTGCTTGAACGCATTTTTCCCCTTAGTTGGTGGGAAACACAAGTCCCACTAACAAACCCATTCAACCAACTTTGTATTTTCTTAATAATAAACCTATCAAGCCCATATACACCTTGTGTTCCTTCACGCACGCCGCCACACCCTTCTCCAACCGCACCTATCTCTGGCCACCTTTTCCGACCGCCGTCACCACCAGCTGACTCGTCTTCTTCCTGCGAACCTTCGCCGACCTTCCTCAGCCTCAACCAGCGCCGGCAGCATCCCCAGCAACGTTCACGGTTTTCACACACTTAAGGTGAAAATCGCCTTTAGCGTCGCCTTGCTTTCCCGAACATCTCCGGCGTCCAACACACATCTGCTGTATAGATCCGCTTCCGCCAGATCCAGCCGTACACACTAGTGATAGCACTCTATGCTCGTCGCGATCCTCGTCGGCGACTAAAACTCGTCCACTCATGCAAAAGAATAAACGGGCGTCGCGGACGCCCGAAAAGATAACCACGACGTCCCATGTTAAGTCTCAACATGTTCGCTGCAGCCCAGCTCCGTCTCCAAGCTCGCCGTCATCACGTTCGCCCTCACGTTCTCCGCGGGAAGCTCCGTCACTTGCATCGACCGAAAGGATTCCGAATAGCAAAGGGTTACCTAAGTCTAGTCCCACCGGAAATGTAGTTCCGTCGCCCCTGCAGATCTCCGACGTCGCCGTTTCATGCTCACAGCAGCTGCCAATAACCCTAGTTGCAGGGTATGCGCCGTCATCCTTAACCCTAGCGGCGGACGACTTTCTGGTTATAAACAAGAAGATGGACGGAGGAGAGCCGTCCATCCTAGGGCCACACCCATCTGACGGCCCGATATTGAATGACCAGCAACTTAAAAATGAAGCCCAGCCCATGGATATTGAGGTTAGCCCAACTCATTTATTATCTAATCATCACGGGCCTGCTTTAATTTGGCCCACATCATACATGCAATCCGGCTCAAATATATCTCCTATATTAAGCCTTGACTCGGCCCACCCTAACCAGGCCAAACCTTCGGTGGCCCAGCCCAACCTTCCATTGAAACCTATTACTATTGAGGCCCCTTTTACTTATCCCAAGCCCAATTCATCATCTAAGCCCAACACTATACTCAAATATTTTTTGCCCATTAATAAAAACCACATTTCACAGCCCAACAATAAAAACCAAATTTCCGAGCCCAACCAAATCAATTGCAACCCAACAAACACTTTCAGCCCAACCGCACCCCAATCACCCAAACACTTCCTAAACAAACAACCCAGCTCACCCATTAATCTCTTGGCCCAACCCCACACAACCAAAACCCACCTCATTAATCAGCCCCCAACCCATAATCTAATTCAGCCCATTAAGCCGAAACCCACCACCCAAGCCCACCACCCCCGAGCAGCACCAGCTTTCGCAGATATGGACAGTCAGGCAACACACGTCCCAGCCAATTCACACGCCCAGCATATCAACATCTCTACCGACCCGACCCACATTTCTACCGACCCGCCAAAGCTGAAATCCTATGCCCAGATGGTCAATAATTCATCCGGCTCGGCGCAGCAGCCCGGCTTAGTCCAACATACCGGGTCGACAGTTAAAAGTTTCAATTTCGACGGAGCTAAGGTTAGTCCTTTTGGTACTCTCTCCTCCGTAAATGAGAAAACGCGTGTTACCTTTTCTTCCTCCGATATGATTACTCTTGCTACGTCATGGGAACGCACTTTAATTCTTAAATTCTCGTATGCTATCCCTTCCCCTCGAGATGTGTCTATGGGTTTGAATGATATGAAACTGAGGGGTAAATTTAGCTGGAGTTGGTTAAATTATTGCCACATAGCGATTAGATTTGATAATGATGAGGATTTTAGACGAATTTGGTTAGGATCAACGTGGAATTTTTTTGGATGTCCTGCCCGTGTTTTTAAGTGGTCACCTACTTTTTCGGTTAGGACAGAAACTTCGATCTGCCCAGTCTGGATTAGACTTCCGGGTTTGCCTTTGCATTTATTTCACCCACGCGCACTATACACGATTGCCAAGGTTGTAGGTAATCCCATCTTAGTTGATGCCCCGACGGCCACACATTCACGACTTTCAGTCGCCCGTGTGTGTGTCGAGATTGATCTTTTGGCGCCCAGAGTGCCCGAAATTGAAGTTGAATTTGATAATCACATTCTTACGCAACACATTATCTACGAGAGAGTTCCATTGTATTGCTCTCTTTGTTCTCATGTGGGGCACGACCCGTCCAGTTGCTACATAGTTGGCAACAAGGAACGGCCTCCACCGCCCCAGCGTAAGAAGCCTGCTGTTGCCACATCTAGACAACAAAAGGCGCAGCCAGTCCCTACTAAAGCCCCTAAGGCTAATACCTCTCAGGCTGCTCCTAAGACCGCTAAAGGGAAGGAGCCTGCCGTTTGGCAGGTTGTTACCAAAAAAGGAGCTAGAGAGACGGGGATGATCCCCAAGGGCACGGCTGCCACTGGACATCACTCGTACTTTGCATCGTTAGACTCCTCTACTAGAGAGGAAGAGGATTTAGTAGGCACATATGACATTATTAGCGTGGGCAATAAAGATAGCGTGCTGGGTAGCGATGACAGTGGTCGAGATAGCGATATTGAGCGTGTTTTAGAGGACGACATGGAGTCCTCTACCGTCCCACACTTTTCTAGACTCGTAGAGTCTACCTCCCCCCGCCATGACGGTGAGGGCTGCACGGATGATCCGATCATCGTGGAGCCTGAGACCCTTGCCATGGTGGTTTACGAGCCTCCCCCTCCTCCCCATTCTTCTTCTTTTCCTTCTCTACCCAATTTGAGATTTCTGAGTCCAGTCTCTCTTTCTCGGCGATGGTGCCTCTTACGATGGCACCGAAGCCACCAGTTAAGAGACGTCTGATGTCTTCTACTGCTGCTCCTAGTGTCACCACTAGGGGAAAAGATGCCTCCGACTCCTCGATTTCCACACGAGGAAGATCAGCTTCTCGCGGACCCTCCTCCTCTTCGAAGGGGCGATCTTCATCGCCCTTGAAAGGGGGAACATCTGCCCGGCAGGATACACCTCGGAGACGGGGACGTTCCAGTCAGCGTCCTAGGTCTTCGTCTGAGTTGGTTGGTTAGTTTATGTCGATACCCATTCTTACATGGAACGCTCGTGGTCTGGCTAACACCGGAGCACAGAAGCGCATTCGACATCTTAACCGTGTTCATAGGTTTTCTCTTATTGGCATTTTAGAACCCATGGGTTCCAATGCTAATTTTGATTTTTATATTCGTTCCTTAGGTTTTGCGTCTGGACTTTATAATCGGTCTAACAAAATTTGGTTCTTTTCTTCCCCTCACTTTCAGCACCAAGTATTGTTGGATACCGATCAAGTCCTTCATCTTTCTATTTCTTCTTCCCTTCTTCCTCAGTTGATTTACATCACTTATGTCTATGCCAGCACTAACCGTGTTGGTCGTTACGCCCTTTGGGACACCCTCCGTGAGATTGCTTTGGAAATAGAGGGGTTGCCGTGGCTAGTCAGCGGTGACTTCAACATCTTCTTGCATTCACATGAGCGCGAGGGTAGTACCACTGACCGTTCTACAGAGATTTTAGACTTCGCACATGCTATTGCTGATTGTGAGTTGATTGACGCGGGCTGCGAGGGCGATATTTTCACTTGGGAGCGCAATGGTTTGAGGGAAAGGCTAGATCGTGCTTTATTTAATGAAGCATGGTCGAACGTGTTTGCGGTCTCTACTGTCACTCACCAGCCTCGACTTCAGTCTGACCATGCGCCTCTTCTTATCCAGTGTCGCTTCTCCGCGACTCGTCACAAGTCGTCATTCCGTTTCCAGAGTATGTGGGTCCGGCATCACACATTCCTGGACACTGTTAGAGAAGTCTGGCTTACTCCGACTGGATTATCTGGTATGTGTAACCTACAGGCCAAACTCCTTAGGGTTAAACGTAGACTGAAACAGTGGAACTGGTCTGTTTTTGGTAATCTTCATACGAAGTTGGATGAGGCCTTGAGGGCTGCTGACGAGGCCGAGCGGCGATATGATTCGGATCCTACTCCGGAGAATAGAACCGCTATGCACCGTTTTCGTGCTGAGTACCATCTTCGTCTCTCTATGGAGGAAGATTTCTGGAAACAGAAGGCCGCAGTTCGTTGGGTTACTGAGGGCGAGCGCAACACCCAGTTTTTCAGGGTTTTGCGAAGCAGAAGCGTTGTCAGTCGCATATTCACAGCATTGAGGATGGTGGTACGACGATCGCTGTAGAGTCGGACATCAGATCATCTGCTGTGAATTTCTTTAGGACTCTACTTACATCCGATGGTGATGTTCTCGTCCCCCCGGATGACACTTGTTTTCCCTCTATCCCCTCTTCTTTTGATTCTGATAGTTTGTGTGTCCCACCCTCTCCCCTTGAGATTCGTGCTGCGGTATTTGATATCGATCCTCACAGCGCTTCTGGGCCTGACGGGTTCTCATCTTTGTTTTTTCAACATTGTTGGGAGATTGTATCTTCCAACGTGGAGGGGGATGTGCTCGAGTTTTTTGGGGGTCATCCTATGCCTCCGGCTTTCACGGCGACTACGGTCGTCTTGATCCCGAAGAAGCCTGTTCCGAGCGGTTGGTCAGATTACCGACCTATTAGTCTGTGTAATGTGACCAATAATATTATCACGAAAATACTTAACGCTCGGCTTTCTCCTCTCCTCCCTCTTATTATCTCACCGAACCAGAGTGGATTTGTTCACGGGCGGGTTATTACTGATAATATCCTTTTGGCCCAAGAACTTATTCACGACCTCCACGTCGCGGACATTCATGGTGTCCCGAACCTTGCGCTGAAGCTTGATATGGCTAAGGCGTATGATAGGGTTCACTGGCATTTTTTACGTGAGGTCCTGGTGAGGATGGGATTCCCGGCTAGATGGATTTTGTTCATCCGTCATTGCGTTGAGAGTTGCACGTTCTCCATTTTGGTGAACGGCAGCCCGGCCGGCTATTTTGCCTCTAGCCGGGGTTTGCGTCAGGGCGACCCTATTTCTCCGTCACTCTTCGTGCTTGCCGCTGATTATTTATCACGCTGCTTGGATCGATTCATTCGAGATCATCCTTTGATGAGGTATAGGACGGCTGGATGGCCTTTCCCCGTCTCGCACTTATCCTACGCCGATGACATCATTATATTCACACGGGCTGTGGATGATGGTCTTGTTGATCTTATGCATCTCCTGGATCACTACTCTATGGCTTCGGGCCAGATGGTTAGTATCCAGAAGAGCACTTTTATTCTCGCTCCCAAGCATGCGCCTCGTTGGCATCAGAGAGTTTACGATCTTACTGGTTTTCGCCAGGGCGATCTCCCCATTACCTATCTAGGTGTGCCCCTTTACAAAGGCTTTAAGAGACGTGAACTCTTTGCTGGGGTGAAGCAACAGATATTGGATAGGATCTCTGGTTGGTCCCATCGCCACCTTGCTTTTGGGGGTCGTTTGGCGCTTATTAAGAGCACTCTCTGCACGATTCCTCTTCACCTGCTTCAGGTTTTGGATCCCCCACAGTACATTAACCAGGAACTCGAGCAGATCATTGCGAGATACTTCTGGGGTGCTGTTGGTCCTAAGAGGAAGACGCATTGGGTCAGTTGGCGGCAGATTTGTCGTCCGATATCTGAAGGAGGCCTCGGGATTTGGAGCCTTTCGGATATGGCGAGAGATTTTAGTTATAAGCTCTGGTGGCGCCTTCGCGCGGGCACGTCTCTGTGGGCGCAATTTATGCTCCGCAGAAACTGCTCTGCTGGCCTTTATACGCCTATGCGTACTGCTCTTAAAGCTCGTGCCACCCACCCTTGGCGCCGTCTCCTCCGCGTGGGTGTTGAGGCCCAGAAGTTCATTTGCTGGACTCTTGGTCGTGGCTGCGGGGAGGTCAGCTTTTGGGACGATACTTGGATTGGGGATAGGCCGATCTCTTCTTATTTTCAAGTTTCTGGTAGACCCCATCTTAGGATTAATGAGTTATGGGTTGATGGGTCTTGGGACATGGGTAGGTTGGAGACTATTGTTGGAGAGGAGCTAGGATTTACCCCTCAGTTCATCCAGGAGATCTCCGCGATTCCCATCGCCGAGGAGGATTCGGATAGTATATGCTGGACTCTTACCTCTTCGGCTGCGTTCTCATTATCGTCGGCTTGGTCTCACATCAGGGTGAGGGGTCAGGCTAATCTTATTTACGGGGCCATATGGACAGCCTTACTCACACCGACCATTTCGGTGTTTATTTGGCGACTTCTCATGCGACGGATCCCGACTGATGACATCCTACAGAGGAGGGGCGTTTCATTGGCTTCTAGATGTTTGTGCTGCTCGCATACCCTTACCCAGACCTACCATACCGAGACCATTGCCCACCTTTTCTTGGAGAGTGATGTGGATCGTGACGTGTGGGAGTATTTTGGCACATGGACACATTTATCCGTACCCCATACTCAGAATATTTTTGAGCTCCTGAGTTTTTTCGCACACGGCACACACTTTAGGCACGCGACTTTCATTATTCCTTGTCTGATCCTTTGGTTCATCTGGACAGAAAGGAATAGTGCAAAGCATAGGGCGGTTACTTTTGTTTCCTCTCATGTTATTGTGCAGGTGGAGCGCCATGTTGCTTTATTGGCTGCTGCGGGTCTTATTTGCTCTGAGTTCTGGGCGGGTTGCTCGCCTCCTGATCGCTTCCAGCGAGCTACATCTTCTCCCACTCAGACTCGTCGCCCCGTCCCGGTGGTTTGGCTCCGACCCGAGACCCCTTGGATCAAGCTGAACACGGATGGTTCGTTCGATAGAGACACACAGATTGCGGGTGGGGGAGGTCTGATTAGAGATCATCACGGAGAGCTCCTTCTTGCATTCCATTCCTCTTTTCAGGCCTCTTCGAGTTTTGATGCAGAGGTCCAGGCGTTGGCGATTGGATTGATTCTAGCCTCCCAGAGATCGAGACATGTTTGGATTGAGCTTGATGTTGCTGCTGTAGTGACCCTGCTATCATCGGGCCATCGGGGCTCTTGGCAGGTTCGTCACACTCTTATGCGTATCCGACACATTCTCAAAGATATTCAGTTCAGAGTCACTCATATTTTTCGGGAGGGCAACAGGCCGGCCGACTATCTTTCTGAGCTCGGCATATCGTCCATCGGCATTCAGACTTATACTTACGATACTGCTCCTCCTTTTCTCCTCTCCCTTATACGGATGGATCAGCTTGGTTATCCGTCATTTAGATTTATATAGGATTTATTTTTATCGATTGATTGGTTGCCTATGGGTCCGCACATTAGCCCACGGTTTTACTGGTGCACCTTGTACTGATCTAGCGGGCCGTAGGCACTTTAGATTTTAGGTTCCGGATTATGGCCCATTTTTGGTCATAATTCGGAGTTGAGTTATTTGGTCTACGGGTCCGCACATTAGCCCACGTTTTGTGGTGCACTTTGTATTTCTTTAGCGGGCCGTAGATTTCTCCGATGTTTGGACCCGAATTATGACCCATTGTTGGTCATAATTCGGGGCTGATACTTTGTATTCCTTGATTTTATTATCTACAGGTTGGTGGGTCCCGCCTCAACCCACCGTCCACACTGGACGTTTTTTTTTTAAAAAAAAAAACACAAGTCCCACTATGCAAATTGTGGATTTTTAACCCGATGCCGCTCGAAGTACCCTATTCGCTTTAAGATTTGGGGGACTATCCTCGTCATGTGCAGGAATACATCTTTTCTATTGTTTTTGTGGTGGTTTTCGAATTTCCATGCCATGGAGTCGTAAAGCCAAATTGTTTGCCTTTCCAGATCCAGTAGGATTGTGCCCCAATGATCATTGTAGTTGCAGACACTGACGACCTAGGAAAAAAACATTAACCAGATTATGGTTACGCGTGTACGAAATAGCTTATTTCGTATCAAGTTACCATATCATAACTTAGATACGAAATAGCTATTTCGTAGCGGCTTACCATATACCAACTCAACGGGTTAAGAAATACTTTTAGTGTTACCTTATCGCATTGTATCCATTGCTTCATATTATCACCCCAATTTGGCTGGACTGCTTCGGCAAACAGGCATAGCCTTTCCATATCCTCTACTGGAATAACTTCTTCAATTGTGGGGTCGAATAAATTATGGTCATACCGCTGGAATTCTTCTCTCATACCCCTATGCATTGCATCAAACACCTCCTCAACTGTTTCCTATAAAATCAGAAATCCATTTTATTATTCACGACACAACAGGGTACACTGGATACGTTTTTATTCTTTTCGTATCCTGGTACCCACAACAAAATAGGATGGTAACCCGGGTGATAAAATAAGTTGTTTCGTAACTGTGTTACCACAGAATACAAGGCATTTTTATGTATAGAAACTTACCATGAAATAAGACGACGTCAATGCAATATTTGAGTGGACTTCTTTCAAACCTGCAAAATATGGCCTCGATGACAATATAGCCATGTAGGATTCGATGTGTTCTATGTGCAGCTATTTATCTTAAAGCATAATTTTTTCAAAAAATGTTTTGTCCACAGCACATGGCTGCCCAACGTTCCTCCTGTTGTTTTGGTATATTAACTATTTCGTAATATATGAAAGAAACTATAGTTAGGGCGGATAACTTACAATCCACCATCTCCCAATCTCAAGTAATGATCGAATGTATCTCCTCCTCATATGTCATCATGAAGGAAGGGAGACCTAACAGCTGCCGCAGGAAATCTTCTTCTTAGCGGCCTCACATTCAAGATCACTTTTGGAATTAATAGAGCGGTCATTGTTGGTGCATGTCTTGATGATCCTCCTGCACATGATAGGATACCTTGTGCAGGGGGCGTTACTTCGTCTAAAATCAACAAGTCGTCATAAATAGCATTAATCTGTGTGTCAGACGGGTCATTCATTTCTTGCCCAGTGGCCTGCACTGGAACGTTGGGTACGATTTACTATTTTCGTTATTTAAATATCGTTACTACGGGTACGATGCATAACAGTTACGATGGTACGAAATCTAAATATTGTACCATGCATACTAGCTACGATGGTAACGAATTATAAATAGAGGTACAATTCTTACCGTGGGCTGCCCCACTGCTCCCATCGCCTCTCCTGCACCTGGTGAGGTACCTTGTGCAGGTGGCGTTACTTCACCTAAAATCAACAAGTCGTCATACATTTCATTCATCTGTGTATCATACGGGTCATGCATTTCTTGCATAGTGGCCTGCAACATTGGAACAATGGGTACGATTTACTATTTCCGTGACGACGTAGTTGTTTCAAGTACGATGCATAACAGTTACGATGGTATAAAATCTAAATATCGTACCATGCATACTAGCTACGATGGTAACGAATTATAAATAGAGGTACAATTCTTACCGTGGGCTGCCCCACTGCTTCCATCGCCCCTCCTGCACCTGGTGAGGTACCTTGTGCAGGTGGCGTTACTTCACCTAAAATCAACAAGTCGCCATATATTTCATTCATCTGTGTGTCAGACGGGTGATGCATTTCTTGCACAGTGGCCTGCGACATTGGAACAATGGGTACGATTTACTATTTTTCGTGACGACGTAGTTGTTTCAAGTACGATGCATAACAGTTACGGTGGTACAAAATCTAAATATCGTACCATGCATACTAGCTACGATGGTAATGAATTATAAATAGAGGTGCAATTCTTACCGTGGGCTGACCCACTGCTTCCATCGCCCCTCCTGCACCTGGTGAGGTACAATTTCTTAATTATGAAGTTACGAATAATGACTTCGTAACCACCCTAATTGTTTCCAGCTACGAATTATTTCCAGATCTCGTATATTTGTTAGAAATTGTAAATTCTTATCAATTGTTTCACTTGCGTATTATCATCCATTTACGTAGTTACCAAATAATTACTTCATAGTTAAGAAATTGTAACTTCTTACCAATTGTAACTTCGTACTATCATCCAGTTACGAAGTTAATAAATTGCAACTTCTTACCAAGTGTACCATTTAAACTAACCATGTTGCTATGTTGTTTGTGTAATATCCGCGTTTTCTATTTTTAATAATTTCTATTTTCAGTGTATATTCGTTTCGGATAACTCGCTTGGCACTGTTTTGGAATTCTGATCCTATTTTGTTCTTGGAGTTTCTCCGCTTAGACGGGTCTCGATGACGCTTTTACGTAATTTCATCTTGTGGTATATTTTGTCTCATGCGTATTCGATTCTCCTTAAACTCGTTCGATTCCGTCACTTTCTTACTTCCATGAGTTAGTATGCTTGATTAGAGCATGTTGTGAGTTTCGGATGGTTAATCCGACGTTGTGTCGTGATTTTCGGATGTTTGGGCCGTTTTTGTAATTTCCTAGAAATTTAGGGAATTTGTTCCTTGTTCAACTTTGGTTGTGTACCTCAGATCGTTTTGGGGTTCCGTACTTACATTTCGTGTTATTGTTGCCCAAATATCGATTCCTATTGCTTTTATTCTCTTTCCGGATCTTTTTTCGTCATTTTGGGGGGTGTGAGCCGCGGCACAAGGATTGTGCGCCGCGGCACACATACTACCCAGTTGTTGGCCGAGCAGTGCACTGTGCCGCGGCACAAGGATTGTGCGCCGCAAAGACACAATGAGTCAAGCCGCGCACACTTGTCCGGCCGCGGCACACCCGTGGCACTCGCCGGCTAAAACCTCTCGTACCGCGTGCCCCCAAGACACCCCAGTGCCGCAAAGACATGCCGAGTCCGAGCCGCGGCACACTCCTAATGAGCCGCGGCACAACGAGCGGCCACCACCACCGGGCGCAATTTTTGGCCTCAGGCACGTATTAGCTGAGCCGCGGCACACAATGCGGTCAGCGCTATAACTGTGTGTTTTCAGCGAGATTCGCTCATTTCCTTCTTTTCTCCAACCGTGCGCGAGAGAGAGAGGGTTGAGAGGGGGATTTCTTCTCCATCTACCCTTTTGATTGTGTGTTTTTCTTCATCTTCCTTCGATCGTGTAGCTCGGATTGTGGATCTAGCACGTGTTCTTCGGATTATAGGGCTTGAATCTTCAAGAGGTAAGAACCCCTTTAACCCTAGTATGATTTTTGGGGAGGGTTTGGTGGTGATCTTGTGTTTTAATCCGAATTAACCGGTGTTGTTGTTAGATTTTGATAGTGCTCTCGTGACCCTTGGTTTTCTTGTTTATGGTTGGGATCAAATTCCGTTAATTCACCGTTAACCGATTTCAATTCCCTACGCACTCTTGGTGTTCGATGAATTGTCCCAACGGGTAGAACTAGGAGTAATTTATTCGTATTCATGATCTTGAGATTGATTGTATATCATTATTGTGTTAGGGTCGGATTTGAGAGGATTGTTTGGACCGAAACCTATTCCTTCGTCGTCTCCTTCGCGTCGTATTACCAAGGCAAGTACCTCGATATACGAATTGTAACTGCGTGAAATCATTGTTGTCGAAGTGTATGAGTTTATATGGATATATATATGTATGTGTATATATATATATGTATTTATATATAGTTATATGTTAAATATATGTATGTATATACGTATATTGATATATATGTTTATGTCGGTGATCGACGAGTGTTGAATTCTAACATTAGTTGACGTACTCAACTTGGATTGATGGGCGAACTATAGTTATTCATATAATATAGTAAGGTTGTATATATATATATATATATATATATCTATATATATAAATGTATATATATATATTCGGTTGAGTCGCAATATAGAGATATATGTGCGGTGTTGATTGAGTTTGATTGATAATGTGCGTGTTATTGTTTATTTGTGTGGTTATGGACTGGCGGAGAAATTGTGTGACTTGATGTACCAAGTTGAAAATTGTTGTGACGTTTGTCCGTGTGCTTGATGTTTGAACAATGTGGATACTTGTTGTGAGAAACGTCATATCCGGGAACCTCTGAGGGCGGGGCGGTGTACTCCGGCCTGGTGTACGCTGCAATGTGCGGCTCCATATGGGTGGTGAACGCCGGTGTTACATAATGCGTGTGTCAAGGGGCGGCTCTTGCGGGAGTGATCGCCGGCGCAGTGACATGTTCAAGGAGCGGCCGACATAGTGGAGTGAACGCCGGTGCACAGGTGTGCAGTGGAGGCGCCTGGCAGGCTTATTGGTTACGGGTATTCGAGTGTTAGCTAAGACCCCGTTACCGAACGATGTTCGTATCTCAAATTCTTTCAACTCACTTTTTAATATTTGTCTTGATACAGACCGCAATTCATGTTTTTGAAAGCTTGTTTCAAATTGTTTTTAAAGCGTTGGTATCAGGGTTAGTTAACCACGGAGGTTTGACGAAATCTCCGAGGGTTAATTAATCGGGGGTCTTGAGCAGGATATGTCGAATGAGAGTTTTGTACCTTTGATTGTATTGTGGTGCTATTCTGTGTTTTGGGTCGAGGACCCTGTGGAATGTTGAGATGATTGATTTCATGATGATGTTATTTGGAATGGGTTGAGAACCCGGTGAGATGTTGTAATGATTTCGTTTGTGACGGTGTTCTATAAATTGGGTCGAGAACCCCAAATAAGTTGACTTGGTTTTTGTGTAATCGTTTTCCATACGTTGGGTCAAGGACCCGAGAGTTTTTGAAATTATTTCCAAAAGTATTCCCTTTCGATTTTAAAAACCCCCAGACGGCCCGAGTCAACAATAACGTTGCAAACTACCTTATCAAAACATTTTTTTTTCCTTTTTCCAAAAGGGATTTTCCTGACTCCTTGGGCTTGGTTAAAATTTTATTGATGTTATGTTTCGTAAAGAGAATATGGCTATGTGATTATCTTGCACCTTGTGTATGCGAGTGTTACTCTGTGTTGATTATGGGAATGTATGGTTTATGTTAAGGCTTCACGGCGGTTGAATTTTATGTTGTTACTGTTCGTATATCTTGTATATTATGTACTTGCACTAGCAAAATTCCAGTTTGCTAACCCCCAAGTTTTCGGGGGGGTGGGTGCCTGTTATGCGCTCAGGTTTTGGCAGCTCGGGAGCAGTCACGGGATTGGCTTGGAAGGAGATGGAAGACGACGATGCTAATCACACCAGAGTCAGAGTCTTTTCTTTTGTATCATTTTGGTCGGTATTTCTTTGTCGTTCGAGTATTCACCCTTGCATGGGTGTAGTTATCATTTATTAAATTGAGTTGTCATTCTTTTCTATGTTCAAGTTTATTGTGGTCATTGTAATATGAATGTCGGTAGTTTCTGAATTGGTTTATGACCTTGTCAGTCCTGCTTTTCTATTTAATTTTGACCCGGTCGGTCAATCATCGAGTAGTCTTTTGGAGTTTAGCCTGGTAGATCCTTGCGATAAGGGTCTACGGCGTGTGACATTCCCGGTCATATTTTGGGGGTGTTACATTTATGGTATCAGAGCTTAGGTTTGCGAAAAACCTAGGCTGTTGGGTCAAGTCCATGTCTTGTGTAAGTCGCGCGCATCAGAGTTGTGATTAGTATCGTGGTTCCGACATCATCTTAGGCAATCCGTGATGGTAAGCCTCCGATCGTAAGTCCCCTTATACACGTATTTGATTACATTGTGCTAATATGCTTAATGTGAACTAGGAATTGGAACTTGTTGGTGATATTATCGTTTTAGGATATTACATGGAAGTCGAACATGTTTATCTGTTTCGGTACTTTATTAGAATGAATTTACGAATGACAATTTTATCCACCGCATGAGTATTTTGAGATGGCTTTTAGTATCTTGCAAACCGAGTTTTGACATTTTGGTCTTGCATGTTTTGATAGTATTCTTATGACGGTATTTGATGTTTTATAAATGACTTTTGGGAGTATTTGAGAATATTACCGACTTCGGCCTTTTTGGCATTTTGATCATTTTTTTTTAAAATGATTTTTAGCCTGGTGGGTTCCGGCACGGGACCCACGGCGCTGTAGTATCACGAATATTTTAAAGTGATGCTTTGAAATTTTCTAACATTGTGTAAAGCCATGATTTAATATCGTCATGTTAATTGGTCACGTATCTCGGTGGAAAATTCTTTCAAATAAACATTTTGGAAGAAGAGGAAAGATTTTCAAAATTGTGGTATTTGGGACTCAATATTCTTGAAATATTTCAAATTAGTTACGAAATTATTTTCAATTTCTTTTTTTTCTTTTATACATCACTCGAAAATAATTTTTAGAGTCGTTATATAAACTTCCTCTTCCGAAATAAAAGACAGTGTTTACAAGTCTTGGGCGCAATGTGACTAGCCCTCTTTTTCAAAAATTTGTTTTCATTAAGTGCATACATATAATGACCGTCCTCGTCGAGGAACTCAAAATTGACTTCATAAAACTTTATGCTTTACGATAGTACCGTTATTCTAAGGATGCTAACTAAAACTCGGGTTGATAATTGTGGTATATTGTACGACTGATAAACTAATACTGTTGATCGGTGTTATCCGTATTAGTATGTCAAGACTCGGCGGACGTGGACGTGATGATGGAAATGGAAGCGGCAAGGTGGTTCGTACGACCACGATCCATGCTACGGTGAAGGAGTATCTAGATCAATCGATATCCTATGAAATCTCCTCAGTGGTCGAGCCCACGAGCGAAGCCAAGAGACCGAGGATATCCGGGAAGTTTTGGGCGGTGAAGAGTCTAAGGCTCCCAAACCCCACGTCGCTCGAACGCGTCGTCTTCGCGATCGGGAGTGAGCGCTTGGAATACCAAGCCGGCATCGGTGACTCTCGGTAAGAAGGAGGGTGCTTCAACCGCAATCGTCGGGGACATGTTCGTGCAAATTGTCCCTTTCCACTCTTGACTTGTTCTGGTGCGGGTGTGAAGGTCATCGGGAGAAGCATTGTGAGATAATTTCCGAATCGGCAAAGAATGCTACCCTATTGGCGAAAGCGTAACAAGTGACTGGAGAATGTCCGAAACCTATGTCTCCTTCGAAGAACCTAACATGGGAGGATGAATATTTTGTAATATGCCCTAATCGTTCTTTATTTTGGACAATCGTGACTTTGATCGTTCTTCATTTCATTGCTCTATGTTACCAACTCTTATTGTTCTAAGTTCGGGATCGAAATGTTTTCTTAGTATGGGAAATGTATTACCCGTACTCTTCATAGTATTTTCGGTGTTGGGTGACTTTCATTGCCGGTACTTCATCTATGACCCTCTCGATAATTTTTAAACTACCTGTTGTACTTAGCCTACCGTTCTCCGAACGAATTTGTAACCGTGTTGTTAGACTCGTGAATTATTGTGGTCTTTCCACATCCGAGCTTGATTCTTGCGTAAATTTTGTTCGAAGCTAATATTCCCTCGCGTGCAATTAACATTTCGGATGTATTATGAACTTGGATGCGGTTGGTTGAGCTCGAAACATGATTTTCGTGACGTCGAACTATTTTGTGATTTTCTTCACTCGGGAGCTTTGGTATCCAAATTCATACTCCTCCACCTCAACTTATCGTGTTCCCATACGGTTTTATCGTCTCGACTCACGTATCGATGCTTGCTAGGTCGGTTCATCGTATTTCTGGAACCTTGCATTCGCGCTTTGCTCGTGATGATTTGGGGCTGAGCAAGTAGTTATTTCCTTGATTGTTCCGCCGCTCTCTATTTTAAGTTTCGGGACGAAACTTGTTTTAAGGAGGGTGGAATGTAATATCCGCGTTTTCTATTTTTAATAATTTCTATTTTCAGTGTATATTCGTTTCGGATAACTCGCAGCACTTTTTTGGAATTCTGATCCTATTTTGTTCTTGGAGTTTCTCCGCTTAGACGGGTCTCGATGACGCTTTTACGTAATTTCATCTTGTGGTATATTTTGTCTCATGCGTATTCGATTCTCCTTAAACTCGTTCGATTCCGTCACTTTCTTACTTCCATGAGTTAGTATGCTTGATTAGAGCATGTTGTGAGTTTCGGATGGTTAATCCGACGTTGTGTCGTGATTTTCGGATGTTTGGGCCGTTTTTGTAATTTCCTAGAAATTTAGGGAATTTGTTCCTTGTTCAACTTTGGTTGTGTACCTCAGATCGTTTTGGGGTTCCGTACTTCCATTTCGTGTTATTGTTGCCCAAATATCGATTCCTATTGCTTTTATTCTCTTTCCGGATCTTTTTTCGTCATTTTGGGACCCGAGGGGGGGTGTGAGCCGCGGCACAAGGATTGTGCGCCGCGGCACATACTACCTGATTGTTGGCCGAGCAGTCATGCGTGTGCCGCGGCACAAGGATTGTGCGCCGCGGCACACAGTGAGTCAGCCGCGGCACACTTGTCCGGCCGCGGCACACCCGTGTGGCACTGTCGGCTAAAACCTCTCTGTACGCGTGCCCGGCAAGATGCCGCGGCACATGCCGAGTCCGAGCCGCTGCAACGGTCGGCCGACCACCGGCGCAATTTTGGCCTCGTGCATGGCAATGCATGAGCCGCGGCACACAATGCGGTCAGCGCTATAACTGTGTGTTTTCAGCGAGATTCGCTCATTTCCTCCTTTTCTCCAACCGTGCGCGAGAGAGAGAGGGTTGAGAGGGGGATTTCTTCTCCATCTACCCTTTTGATTGTGTGTTTTTCTTCATCTTCCTTCGATCGTGTAGCTCGGATTGTGGATCTAGCACGTGTTCTTCGGATTATAGGGCTTGAATCTTCAAGAGGTAAGAACCCCTTTAACCCTAGTATGATTTTTGGGGAGGGTTTGGTGGTGATCTTGTGTTTTAATCCGAATTAACCGGTGTTGTTGTTAGATTTTGATAGTGCTCTCGTGACCCTTGGTTTTCTTGTTTATGGTTGGGATGAAATTCCGTTAATTCACCCTTAACCGATTTCAATTCCCTACGCACTCTTGGTGTTCGATGAATTGTCCCAACGGGTAGAACTAGGAGTAATTTCTTCGTATTCATGATCTTGAGATTGATTGTATATCATTATTGTGTTAGGGTCGGATTTGAGAGGATTGTTTGGACCGAAACCTATTCCTTCGTCGTCTCCTTCGCGTCGTATTACCAAGGCAAGTACCTCGATATACGAATTGTAACTGCGTGAAATCATTGTTGTCGAAGTGTATGAGTTTATATGGATATATATATATATATATATATATATATATATATATATATATATATATATATGTATGTGTATATATATATATATATATGTATTTATATATAGTTATATGTTAAATATATGTATGTATATACGTATATTGATATATATGTTTATGTCGGTGATCGACGAGTGTTGAATTCTAACATTAGTTGACGTACTCAACTTGGATTGATGGGCGAACTATAGTTATTCATATAATATAGTAAGGTTGTATATATATATATATATATCTATATATCTATATATATATAAATGTATATATATATTCGGTTGAGTCGCAATATAGAGATATATGTGCGGTGTTGATTGAGTTTGATTGATAATGTGCGTGTTATTGTTTATTTGTGTGGTTATGGACTGGCGGAGAAATTGTGTGACTTGATGTACCAAGTTGAAAATTGTTGTGACGTTTGTCCGTGTGCTTGATGTTTGAACAATGTGGATACTTGTTGTGAGAAACGTCATATCCGGAACCTACGAGGCGGGGCGGTGTACTCCGGCCTGGTGTACGCTGCAATGTGCGGCTCCATATGGGTGGTGAACGCCGGTGTTACATAATGCGTGTGTCAAGAGGCGGCTCTTGCGGGAGTGATCGCCGGCGCAGTGACATGTTCAAGGAGCGGCCGACATAGTGGAGTGAACGCCGGTGCAGTGTGCGGTGGGCGCTGGCAGGCTTATTGGTTACGGGTATTCGAGTGTTAGCTAAGACCCAGTTACAGAACGATGTTCGTATATCAAATTCTTTCAACTCACTTTTTAATATTTGTCTTGATACAGACCGCAATTCATGTTTTTGAAAGCTTGTTTCAAATTGTTTTTAAAGCGTTGGTATCGGGGTTAGTTAACCACGGAGGTTTGTGAAATCTCAGGGTTAATTAATCGGGGTCTTGAGCGGGATATGTCGAATGAGAGTTTTGTACCTTTGATTGTATTGTGGTGCTATTCTGTGTTTTGGGTCGAGGACCCTGTGGAATGTTGAGATGATTGATTTCATGATGATGTTATTTGGAATGGGTTGAGAACCGGTGAGATGTTGTAATGATTTCGTTTGTGACGGTGTTCTATAAATTGGGTCGAGAACCCCAAATAAGTTGACTTGGTTTTTGTGTAATCGTTTTCCATACGTTGGGTCAAGGACCCGAGAGTTTTTGAAATTATTTCCAAAAGTATTCCCTTTCGATTTTAAAAACCCCCAGATGGCCCGAGTCAACAATAACGTTGCAAACTACCTTATCAAAACATTTTTTTTTCCTTTTTCCAAAAGGGATTTTCCTGACTCCTTGGGCTTGGTTAAAATTTTATTGATGTTATGTTTCGTAAAGAGAATATGGCTATGTGATTATCTTGCACCTTGTGTATGCGAGTGTTACTCTGTGTTGATTATGGGAATGTATGGTTTATGTTAAGGCTTCACGGCGGTTGAATTTTATGTTGTTACTGTTCGTATATCTTGTATATTATGTACTTGCACTAGCAAAATTCCAGTTTGCTAACCCCCAAGTTTTCGGGGGGGTGGGTGCCTGTTATGCGCTCAGGTTATGGCAAATCGGGAGCGATCACGGGATTGGCTTGGAAGGAGATGGAAGACGACGATGCTAATCACACCAGAGTCAGAGTCTTTTCTTTTGTATCATTTTGGTCGGTATTTCTTTGTCGTTCGAGTATTCACCCTTGCATGGGTGTAGTTATCATTTATTAAATTGAGTTGTCATTCTTTTCTATGTTCAAGTTTATTGTGGTCATTGTAATATGAATGTCGGTAGTTTCTGAATTGGTTTATGACCTTGTCGGTCTGTTTTCTATTTAATTTTGACCCCGTTCGGTCAATCATCGAGTAGTCTTTTGGAGTTTAGCCTGGTAGATCCTTGCGATAAGGGTCTACGGCGTGTGACATTCCCGGTCATATTCTGGGGGTGTTACATTTATAGGAGTTGATCAGCGCGCTTGATCCATCTGAGAGAGAGTTGGACACAGATTACTTTTAAGTCTCTTGAAGAAGATCTAGAAACACAGCTCTTTGCCTTCAAGTTTGATGCAAATCACAGCAAAAAAAGAGAAAGCGAAGCGAAGACGAGGATGAAGAAGTTGTCCCTGTTGTGGGTGCCTCTACTTCAACCGCCAATGTTCAGTTCCTCCCTCCCAACATACTGGTCGGTCCAGATAGGGAGGCACTGATCAAAGAGATCGGGAATTATGCCGGCGAGATAGCGACAAAAAGAGCAAGAATAGAGGTGGAGGCCCTTCTACGAATTCACCAAGATCAGATTATCGCAGCAGTAGGGGAGTACGTTGTTGGGAGGATGGCAGAGATGGAGCGTACTCCGGATGCCGTGCCCCAAGCCCCGACAAAGGAAGCAATGGATCAGCCCACGGCGAGCGTGGCAGAGGACACGACCACCGAGGCAACAACAGCAGCATCAGATGGTATTAGTATGCCCACGACCGAGAAGGTATAAAAGAAGGCATGAACTTCAATGAAACATTTATGTATGTTTGGAAATGAAAGACTTTGACACAATTATGTATGTTCGGGATAAAATTTGAAACAATTATGTATGTTTTTTGATGGAATTTAGCCATCCAAATTTTATAAATCAGCTGTGATGTGATGTGGGTTCGGTACAAATTTTAGTAAGAATTGTAAGATATTTATAATTCGTTACCATCGTACCTATTATGCATGGTACAATATTTCGAATTCGTACCATCGTAACTGTTATGCATCGTGCCAGTAGTAACACTTGAAACAACTACGTCGTCACGAAAAATAGTAAATCGTACCCATTGTTCCAATGTCGCAGGCCACTGCGCAAGAAATGCATCACCCGTCTGACACACAGATGAATGAAATGTATGATGACTTGTTGATTTTAGGTGAAGTAACGCCACCTGCACAAGGTACCTCACCAGGTGCAGGAGGGGCGATGGAAGTAGTGGGGCAGCCCACGGTAAGAATTGTACCTATATTTATAATTTGTTACCATCGTAGCTAGTATGCATGGTACGATATTTAGATTTTGTACCATCGTAACTGTTATGCATCGTACTTGAAACAACTACGTCGTCACAAAAATAGTAAATCGTACCCATTGTTCCAATGTTGCAGGCCACTATGCAAGAAATGCATGACCCGTATGATACACAGATGAATGAAATGTATGACGACTTGTTGATTTTAGGTGAAGTAACGCCACCTGCACAAGGTACCTCACCAGGTGCAGGAGGGGCGATGGGAGCAGTGGGGCAGCCCACGGTAAGAATTGTACCTCTATTTATAATTCGTTACCATCGTAACTAGTATGCATGGTACGATATTTAGATTTCGTACCATCATAACTGTTATGCATCGTACCCGTAGTAACGATATTTAAATAACGAAAATAGTAAATCGTACCCAACGTTCCAATGTTGCAGGCCACTGGGCAAGAAATGAATGACCCGTCTGACACACAGATTAATGCTATTTATGACGACTTGTTGATTTTAGACGAAGTAACGCCCCCTGCACAAGGTATCCTATCATGTGCAGGAGGATCATCAAGACATGCACCAACAATGACCGCTCTATTAATTCCAAAAGTGATCTTGAATGTGAGGCCGCTAAGAAGAAGATTTCTTACGGCAGCTGTTAGGTCTCCCTTCCTTCATGATGACATACGAGGAGGAGATACATTCGATCATTACTTGATATTGGGAGATGGTGGATTGTAAGTTATCCGCCCTAACTATAGTTTCTTTCATATATTACGAAATAGTTAATATACCAAAACAACAGGAGGAACGTTGGGCAGCCATGTGGTGTGGACAAAACATTTTTTGAAAAAATTATACTTCAAGATAAACAGCTGCACATAGAACACATCGAATCCTACATGGCTATATTGTCATAGAGGCCAGATTTGCAGGTTTGAAAGAAATCCACTCATATATTGCATTGACGTCGTCTTACTTCATGGTAAGTTTCTATACATAAAAATGCCTTGTATTCTGCGGTAACACAGTTACGAAACAACTTATTCTATCACCCGGGTAACACATTTATCATCAAAACGGGCACGCTAGGAACAAAAAAGTACGATATAATAAATTCGTACTAGTAACTTAGCCAGTACAAATTAAATAAAATCAATACTGGTACGAATTACGTATGTTCGTACTGCGTACCAGTAAGAACTACATCAATTCGTACTGTGCGTCCCAATGTACAAGCATCTAACGTATATCAAATAGGAGGGGGAAAATACGTGAAAAGATTTGTCCGCATCACCGTAAGACTGATTTAGTGCATGGTGCTTCCCGGCCAATGCAGTACGGTATTTCACATTAACGCCATGATCCCTTAATAACTTTGCCTGCATATCACAAGGCCTAAGAACATAACCATCCTCCGTCAAATTGTCAAGAAATTCAGCAGCTAGCACTTTAGAAGAAATCTTCGGAAGAGGATGATATCTCAAATCCTTCTCACAAGTGTGATATCTCCACTGATTGATTTTCCACGCTTTACCCATTGATGACGATCGCATGACGAAATCGCATCTTTCACCAAATTTGCATATCAAATGATATCTAGTGGTACTTGATCGCACAGTAATTGTCTCCACATGATTTTTCATATGGTAAAATCCAACAGCTGTAGTCATGGTCAACTTGTCATGAAATATGTCGCCCATAACAAGTTCATTTGTAACAGGCTCAGACGGGATAACTACATCCTCGCATGAAAGAGTAGCTTGATGCGGACCACCAATAATCAACCACTGACGGCCATCTTTGTGATTTTACTCATTGTTTACTTCATTAGGTTCATCAAGTAAATCTAATGAGGGCACAGTATGAAGATCTCTACTACAACTACCAACATTGTGATCATTTATGTCCATTGCTTCATCATCATTACTATCATACATGTCATCACAATCATTTGATAATTTTGGATCATCATCATCAACAATCTGTGTATTCTTTTGAACATTCAAAATCTGATTCTTCCGAGGAGCGACTTGATTACGCCTACCACGTGAACATTCATTGATTCTAGGATAAATTGTGACATATACAGTAGGTACATCCAATAAATCCATCATACTAGACCACTCAAACTCATCGGTAATCTTCATTCTCATAGGCTCACCTGCAGGCGACATAACTAAAGCATCTACATCAAATACATACATGTTTTTATCCTTCTTCAATCGCACCTCAAGCTTACTCAAAAACTGGTCAAATGTTATACGCATAGGCAGAATAGGAATGTACTCTTTTCTGCCTCCCTCATATATATTTTCGTTCCATGCTCCTCCATGCGCAACAATTAAACAAGATGAGCTCATCTGCATGAAATAAGTAACGAATGAACAGCTCAGTATGTAATGGTAACGAACGTAACGAAAAAAGAAATATCGTATCCGCTTACTGGTACCTCGTGTACTATATTCCAACATGGTAAATAATATACGAAATTGTGATCTCTTACTGCGTTACCACATGACAAATAGTGTCGTGCTGAGGTAAAATAAGACATAGTAACGCAGTTACGACACAATAACAACACATGCACAGTAACGAAAGGTAAACAACACGTGGTAACGAGTCGGTACGAAATACATACGTCGTACCGACTGTAAATTCGTAACCATGTACAAGTGAGAGATACAACTGGAATAAAGATAAAAAACATGGCGATACCTTGGTAACTCAGTTACGAAACAATAACAACACATGCACAGTAATAAAATGTAAACAACACATAGTAACGAGACGATACGAAATACATAAATCGTAACGACAACCATGTACAAGTGAGAGATAAACCGGTACGAAATACATAAGTCATAACGACTGTAAATTCGTAACCATATGCAAGTGAGAGATAAACCGGTACGAAATACATAAGTCGTAACGACTGTAATTTCGTAACCATATACAAGTGAGAGATATCAAACTAAATTACTAATATTGGACAAGCAACAACCAATCCTCCCTTCCACGAAAATATAAAAGATAATACATAACTGGAATAAAGATAAAAATCCATGGTGATACCTCTATTGAGAACGAGTAAAAATCAAAATCGTTCGCCGCCGATCGCCGTCGTATGTCCACGGGAAGAGAAAAGTTGGGAGCTCACAAAGTGAATGATGGCTCGGTGTCCAGGTCGGAGATGACGTTAAGAAAAAAGGGGAAGAGAAAACATAGGTGATGAGAGATGACGGAGAAGAAGCTGGGATCTCAAAAAGTGAAAGAGAGAAGAAAAGGGAAGAGAAGAAAAGATGGGATCTGAAAATGGATCTGAAAAGTGGAAGAGATAAAAAAATGAGGAAAGAGAAAAGGGAAGGATGTTTTGATTAAATGAAAAGTAAGGGTATATTGGTCCGGAATTGTGCCTTTTGGCTAGAATTTGTACAAACTAAGTCTCATGACAAATATTGACATTGAGTAGGATAAAGTGGCCAAAGTAGTGTATTACCTCATTATTTATTATTATTGTTATTGTTGTAATATATATATATAATATTAAAAAATATTATTATTATTACTATTCAGTAACTTACGTTCAGTTCAGTTCAATTCAGTTCGATTCAGCAAAATTTAGCTCAACAACAGAGCTTAAGTAGAGTAAAAGTAAGTTGCTTTTAGTTGGGGCAGTTGCCTGAGTTTTTAGGCCCCAATTACAGATTTGAGTACTTTTAGACATATTTTGTATGTATTTCCAATTTATAGTATTTCAAGTTCATAATGTTTATTTATCGTTTATTTAAAAAAGTTAAATTCAATCTTAATGGTGTTTAAAAAATTTACAATCAATTTAAAATACCATTTAAATTATAATCCAACTTAAAATAAAAAAACAATGATCCTATTTACGAAAAAAACAAAGTTTGGAAGCTATTTGTGCAATGTACATAAAATAAAATTATTTTTTGAAGTTATAAAAATGATGTTTACATATTCAAATAGTTTTTATCAAAAACCGCAATTTTATACGAACGGAAATAAATGGAGCCATTGGGGTAAGACATATAAATAAATTAATGAACAAAAAAGTGTTGGGTTCTATCTAACCTTAGACCTCGGAGCCCTTCCAGTCCCAGCGTCTGGAAGGGTGGTATTATACCAGCACCTATGTGGCGTTGATGTGGTGCCTACTAGGCGCTGATGTGGTATATTTTAATATAAAAAAATAATAGGGGTGATACAAAAATACCCCTACAATCAAAACCTTACTACATATACAGCATCTGGTACAACCCCTACAAAGCATGGTGTAGATAGTAGGGGTGTTTTTGTATCATCCCTACTAATTTTTTATATTAAAATATACCACATCAACGCCTAGTAGGCGCCACATCAGCGCCACGTAGGCGCTGGTATAATATCACCCTTCCAGACGCTGGGAGTGGAAGGGTGCCGCCTTAGACCTCATGTTTATAAGTTAACCGATTTACCAATTGAGTTATGTACAACTCTTGAAATATGGAAAGCTAAAAATGGATATATTTTAAAAATTAGAAAAAATTTCTGTGAATAAAATAATAAAATTTAAAAAAATTTGGGGGGACCGAGGCCCGTGCCCCCCCCCCCCCCACCTCTATCTGTTTGTTAAGAAAAATGGATTATTTCGTTTATGTATCGACTATCGAGAATTAAAACATCAAAAATAAGTACCATTTACTGCGTATCAACTATTTATTCAATCAACTTCAGGGAGCGACAGTGTTCTCAAATATTGATTTACGATATGGGTACTACCAGTTGAGGATTCAAAATTCGGACTGAAGTCGGCCTTTCGGACGATGTGTGGTCATTATGTGTTTATGGTTATGTCGTTCGTACTAACCAATGCCCGGTTGTGTTTATATAGTTGATGAAAAAGGTGTTTATCGAGTACCTCGATAAGGTTGTGGTTGTATTCATCAATGCCATTCTTATTTATTCCTCGACATGAGCGACGGTCCTTTATTTTAACATTGTGCAATTGTCCTCTTTAATCTTGAAAATCTGTGCAATTATGATCCTCTGCATTGGGATTAATAAACGCGCCGCGCGCATGACTGTTAATCTCCAATTAATATTTGAAAGAGTGGGCCATCAAGCGAGTACCGGGTAGCTCGGCCCGTTCATAGTACTAAATATGATTGAGCTAAGTCCACTTAAGGAATGCGCAAGTGTTTACCGAACTTAACTAGTGTACCAATATCATTATTGGGTAGAAATTTAGATCAGGATCGATTTATTATAGAATATGACAATCTGTTTAATCGGGTATTTCAGCCGAATCGCTGATCGAGAACTGGATAGCTCGGCCCATTAACGACACTACTTGAAATCTTCCAGAAGTGGGGCTGCAAACTCACAGTCTTAGGTAAGAGTGTTTATGGACCGGGTACCCGGTCGATGACTAATTTCCATGAACCGACTCGCCCCCAACGGTTTGGCAAAAATTGAACCATGAATCGATCCACACACAGCCCATGCTCTTTCGGTAATCGGTAAAATCGGTTCAGGTAGGTCGGGTTCCCGTCTCTATCCATCTTAATAAAAATTATTTTTTAAAAAAAATAAAATAAATATAATTCACTAAGTTCTATATTTTTTTCAAAACAACAAATATATGTTGAATGGCGGGACAGAAACTCAGATTTTTTGTCATATTTTCAATCAATAATTGGGAAAAAAATCAAATAAAAGTTTTCTTAGTATATTCATGAAATTACAAAAATACCCTAAATTGGACCGATACTAGTACCTGTCGGTTCAGAAAAATGAGAACCATGAACCGGTCCACTACAATGTATGCATTTTGCAGTTTCGATCAAGTTGTTTTTCTCGATTTTTTGATTTTTCTTAACAGCCCTAGTAGTAGGTCCTAGACGTACCTGGGCTTCCGGGCCCGGCGGTTTTGGCCCGGAACCGACCCAAAGTCAACGGTTTCAGCCCGGGCCTGCCGGTCAACGGGCCTGAACCGGACCGGGACCGAGCAGCTCGGGCTGGGCTAGGGTCGGAGGAAATCAAATCGAGGAACGACGGTTCAGGCCCGTCGGTTCGCAGCAGCCCGGCGGGCTGGGCCGGGCCCGACAGGCCTAACGGAAAAAAAAGAAAAAAAAAGAGTAGTAGACAGTCTGCTACCATTGCCAACGGCTATATGCAGAAAAGAGCCATTGGCAGCCTCCCCCCCCCCCCACCCCAAAACCTTCCCAATAGTCCCCCCTTTCCCCTACCATCCCCACTATAAATACTACATGTTTCTAACTCAAAATTCACCAAGAATCACACTCTAATTCTCTCTTTCAATCTCTACTCTCTACTCTCTACACTACACTCCATGTCTACCTCAAAGAACAACAACAACAAGGGCAAGGGCAAGGCCATTGAACTAGGCCAACGAAGTGGAGGAGGAAATTTTCAAACTCAAAGGCCTAGAAGGGCCGAATTGGCGGAGGAAATTTCTAGACAAGTCGCCGAACGAATTCAAGCTGAATGCCCGATTTGAAGAGATGGTTCATACGATGGAGAGCACGGGATACGAATTCCGTGGCTCAACAAATGATGATGAAGAGGACGAAGAGCACGAAAAAGACGAATAAAACCAACCTCCTCCCCCGCCAACAACTAAGCCTAAGCCTCTCAAGTCCGAATTCTTCGTTAAACATTTTAAAAGAGAATTGGCTCCTATCAACGAAGGAGAACCTCCTCTATCCGATGGTCGAAGGAGATTCATTGCTTATTGCAACTATTGCACAAAGCACTACAAATGGATCGAGAAGGGAGGCTATGGAACACTACAAATGCACATGGAGGGATTTCATCCGTTCGAGTATGGAATATCTACTTCTCAAACGCAAATTCGAGGTACTAGTTCATCTTCGGCGACGGGTATGTCTTCTTCCGCTTTATTTAAATTTGAGAAAAATCGATATGAAGATGCTTGTGCAAGATATTGTGCTATGGAAAAACAACTTTTTAATTATGCGGATAGAATAACGTATGAAGATTCTAATAAAGATGGTTTAGGGCCCAATGTTAGCAAGGTAGCTAGAACTCAAATGCTTAAGAGAATTAGGAGACAATTTTTTGACAAAAAACAAGATTTGATGAAATATTTAGTTCGTTTGTCTCAAAAAGTTTCTATTTGTGCCGATGTTTGGATCGATGCTTATAATAAAAATAGTTACATGTGAATTACTTGTCATTGGATTGATGCAAAATGGATTATGCAAAAATATTTGATTGCCTTTAGGGAGTTTGAAGAGCCTCACACGGCTCAAAATATTGCTTTAATTATTATTACGATTTTGAATGAGTATTGTTTGGTTAACAAGGTATTTTCCGTTGGTTTTGATAATGCATCGGCGAACACCGCTAGTATTCCGGAACTTATTGAAGCATGTGCACCATCAAGATGCGCTTAGTATTTTTCAAGATTCCGTTATTCCTATTAAAAATGCCGTTAAATATTTGCACAAATCAAAAACTTTGGGGGAAAATGGCAAAAATATTGTCGTGCAAAGGGTACTGTTTATACTTGTTTCAAATTAGATGTATCTCATCGTTGGAACTCTACTTATGAGATGATTAATAGTACACTAGAGTATAAGAGTTATTTATGCGATTTTTTTAGAAAAGAGTTCTCAAGCATGCAATTAGTTCTTAATGAGAGTCATTGGGATTCATGTATGGATTTATATCATTTGTTAAAGGTTTTCATAATGCTACTAAATAATTATCGAGTGTTTATTATTGTACTTCGGTTAAAGTGTTGGAACATTGCATGTATATTGCCTTGTCTTTTAAGAATTGTTTTAGTAGGTCAAACATGCATGGTGTGATTTATTTTATGGTTCAAAAATGGCTCAAGTATTTTAGGGAGATTCCTATGATTTTCTTGCTTGCTAAGTGTTTAGATCCTAAATGGAAGTATGATAGTGTTTGTCAAATGCTTGGTATTTATTATGATGCTTTTGCTCAAATGGACTTGAGTGATGTTGTAATTGATGGTGAAGGGGTCTTCTTTGATCTTCCTTCCGTGCCACAAATCAAGGATGCTCTAGATAGGAGTTTGAGATCTCTTTTTCAAGAATATAGATTATAACATGGTAGTGATTTTCCTTCTTCTACAATGCCTTCTTCTATGATGCCTTCATGTGATTTTCCTTTTGAGATGAATGAAAGTGATCATTTAGTTCAACAATTGCATGGAATGATGCAAAATAGAAGCAATGAACTTCCAACGGGGCAAGGTAATAGTGAATTAGATATGTTCTTGCAAACTCGTTTTGTATTTGGTGTTGAAGATAGTGATCCGTCGATCGATGTGTTGAAGTGGTGGTCGAAGAGAGAGGAGTACCCAATACTCTCCATTGCAAAGGAGTTATTTGTCGTCCCGGCATCCACTGTTTCCGTCGAGCAAGCCTTTAGCATCGGAGGACTTATGCTAGATCAAAGAAGATCAAGGATGAAGCCGGCGAACATTGAAGCTACCATGTTGCTCGATGATTGGTGTAGGGCCGACCTTAGAGCTCAAGAACCGGAATGGGACGATGCAAATGAGAGCAAAGATGAAGCCTTCACCGAGACAGATCGATCGGATGCGGGGTAGAGAGCTCAAGTCCTTTATTATTATTATTATTTTTTTTCATTTCAAGAATTCAAGTGTAAAACTCCTAAAATTGTGCTTAACTTATTTGTTGTAATTTTTCTTATTCTTAATGCAAAATTGCAAAGTCCTTCTCCTTATTCATTTTTCAACAATTTAATGAGTTTTTAAATATTTAAAAAAAAAATCAAAACATTAAGAATTATCATTTTCTATTCATAAAAGTAATAAATATACAAGAATAAAATGAAAAAAAATTAAAAAAAGTTAAAAAAAAAATACAAAATTGGACAGCCCCTGTTTTCGTCGCGGGCTGCGGGCCGGCCCGTCAAAACCGGCGGTTTTAGCCCGGCACGGGTGGTCGGGCTCGTCTCCGGTCCGGGCTCGGTTCTGTGTTTTGGGGACCGAGGACCGCCGGTTCGAGGCCCAAAACCGACGGTTTCGACCCGGCGGCACATCTAGTAGGTCCTCATAGGTCAATAGGTTAATAAGAGACCGTAGTCCGGCTGTTAAAAGATGTTCCTCTCGGGTAGGAGCGATCTGGACGGCGGGGAACACTTGTGTCCCGATCGACATGGCACTTCGAATAGAATTAGGGTTTGGTGATATGTGATGGATGAATTAGGGTTTTGATTTCATGGGTGATTTGAATTCCATTTGAACTTATTATTAACAAACATTTTATTGTCCCGGATGATGACAAATCAGTTTGTTTTTAGTTAATATTATAAATTGGTAAATAATTAAACAAAAATTAAAAAGAGTACTATAAGTAATGTATCTTCTGATTTTTAGTTTATTTAAAATAAAAGCTATTTTCTGTAATTTTAAGTTTTGTTGTAATTTAACTTTTCAGTATAACCTTTGATGTCTTGGCTGTAAATAAAACTCAAAGAAAGTTGTACAAATCCTTTCCAGGAAGGTTAAGAATCTACACCTCCTTAAAATGTAACCAGTAACCTACAAAACCAACACTTGGGTACAATATTTTCATTTTTGACAAAAACTTTGGACTATGTTCTCTGTCCTGTTTTTTTTTTTTGGGGGAAAAAGGTAATAAGTATTATTAACGAACAAAATATGGTACAATCAAAACATTACAGTCACCGGGGCAACATAAAGGAGCAGCATCCAATAACATAAACTAACTAAAAACATTAGTAAGCCATAGTTTGCTATTCTGGCTAGTTTTCCTGGGCATTACAGTGGTGATCCTCCACATACATTGCTGTTTAACAAGATCAACAACCTTAGTTGGGTGAATAATGGTCCTCTTCCATATTGCATTGTTCCTCTGCATCCAAATATTATACTGTAAAGCCATATAACCAGACTGCATTACTTGAGTTTTGAATCTGCCACTAACAGGTTTACTGATCCATCTACTAAATGCATCTAATGTCCTGATGTCCTCCTGAATGTGCAGCACCTGATGGAGACCTTGAATGCACTTCGAGAATCGGCATTCAAAGTATAAGTGATCAATGGTCTCAATTGCTTGTTGACATAAAGGGCACAGATCATCAGAGATAATACCAAATTTCTTCAATTTATTCTTCGTCTGTAGCCTTCTCCACATGATCATCCATGTTATGAAGCTACATTTAGGAATGTTCAATCGATTCCAAACCCAACCTGCCCAAGGCATAGCTTGTGAACTCCCTCTCAGCCAATTGTAGCCAGAAGAAGCAGAATAACCCTTGTTGTTGAACAACCATTTGTCATGATAGTATCCTGTTATAAATTTGTCCTTCACCTTACAAAGATTTTTCCAGTACCAGCTGGAATTTATAGGAGGGGAATAGCTCTTCCAATCCTTGTTTTTAAGATAAACATGATGCACCCATTTCACCCAGAGATTGTCGGCCTTACTTGCAATGCTCCAGATATATTTGCCAATGAGTGCTAGGTTTCAGGTATGACTGTCCTTAAAGCCTAATCCCCCCCTCTTTCTTTGGCCGGCAAATGAAGTCCCAAGCTATAGGGGGATATTTGGATGAGTAAGCATGTCCAGACCAGAGGTAATTTCTGCATATGGCAATCACCTGATCAGTGACATTCTTAGGGATGAAGAACATTGAAGCCCAATAGCTATGTAGATTCAGCAGCACAGAATTCACCAACTGAGTTCTCCCTGCATATGAGATAGTCCTCATGCCCCAAGACCTAATTCTTGCCACGATTTTGTCAGCCATAAAATCACAATCTGCTTTACTGAGTTTCTTTGCACTCATTTTGACTCCAAGATACCTAAATGGAAGGTGATCTTCAGCAAAATTTGTCTTAGAAAGGATTTCCACTTTTTCCTCATTCATATTACAAGAATATAAGGCTGATTTTCCAGTGTTAGCCACTAGACCAGAAGTTGTTAGGAATATGCCCTCGAATGCCACTCAGGAGATGAGAGAGTAAGGGCATTGTACTTGTAATTATGGAATAATGAATAAAAAGGCAATACGATTCATTCACTGTTTATTATATTTCAATTGCATTCTTGACTTGGTAAACATTGAAGTGAAGTCCATGTAAATAAATCGAACATTCCATTCTCGTTATGGGATAAGAGAAAATGCACTGGAAGTGTTTAAAGTTTATTTACGTAAATTGTTCGCAAGTCAATAAACTTAAAATGGGCATTAAGTTTTAATACGACTTGTATAACTGATGCTAGGACGTGTGCACGTCTTGATAGCATAGTTATAAGTATATTGGTGGGGCAGATACTCGAACACTACTCATACTCGATTCATCACACGGTATTCACTCTCGGAGAGTCGATGAAGAATCGAAAGGTTGTGATAGTATACGTGGACCTTTGACTTGAGGGTTCGGTAGAAGATGTGCTGTGACGTTTAGTTTGTCATTAGAGTAGTTAGACTCATTTGCTTAATTGCCGAGTCGACCTCGAAGTGCGGACTATACGGGTAGGTAGCGATCTTTCTTGTACGCCAAGAAAGGATTCTATCTCCGTTAGTGAGCGGCGAATGTCTATACGGTTAATGGCAAATAAGATCATAAGTCTTTGGCAAAGCATTACGATATAGTCGTATTAGATACACTATTAATCAATCGGTCTTGATTTGCATTAACACATGTATAGAGTTTAGTCAACGATGAGGTTTGACTTTACCGTGACCCGAAGACTTGACCAGGACATCTGATGAAGGGTCTATACGTATATAGTATTCACGACATAATGGTTCTGGAATGATCCCTTCATTCGTTCTCAGTCGGGGTTTACAGTGCGGCCCGCTAGGCTGGCTAAGTGCTGCCCGCACTCATTGGTTCCTCCCAATGCCGGTTGAGACGGACCTACGGAGTCGCGCATTAGGAGTGTTGACGGATAAATGTGAATTTATTATCTCTCTATTAATATTAGATATTGGATATCTAAATTATGATTTATTGGATAAATCAAAATTGCGGTCTTATGAATTGAAATTAAGTTACCGGGTAATTAATTTAATTCATAAATTATATTTTTTAGAGAAATATATTTGTATTTGATATAATTAATTAATTGAATTAATTAATTTATATAAATACATTGGTAATTAAACGGAGTGTATTTAACGGAGTCGTTTGACGAACGTCCGGTACACGAGCCGAGTAACTCGGCTCGTTTTCTAGGAAACTTCCTACCATAGCCGCCGCCCTCACATGTCCACTTTGCATGTGTGTTGTCATGTTTTGAATTAATAAGTTGAGATTCTTTTCTCAAAATGATTAACTACATGATATGTGATTATTATATAAGATATAATATAACAAACACATATGAGGAGAGAGGATGACTTGAAAAACTCCATCTTCAATTTCTGGAGCAGCTCACTGCCGTGAGAGATCTTGAGGGAGAGAGAAATTTTTTTCTTCAATTTTTCATCTTTGAGATGATACAAAATAAGAAAGAAAATAAGGTATAAATTCCTATAGTAATTCCTAGCCGTGTTCTTGGAGAACGGATTGCTATCGAATTTTTCCGGGCAACTTCCGACGCGTGTGAAGTAGAGGCTTCGTACCGTTCGATGCTTGGAACGAAGGGATTTCGTGTTCGGGATGGGGTTCGTGATCGTCATCCATTTTTACGAAGATTTATTTCAAAGGCTTCAAGGGTATGATTTTTATCTTCTTATTTATATTTTCGTATATACGTTACTTGATCGATCCTGTTTGGGATTCGTATTTATTTCCGCTGCGTTTTTCGTTTTATTTTCGGAATCCCAACAGTGGTATCAGAGCGAGGTCAATGTTTCCGTATATACGATTTTTTTTTGTGCATTTTGAATGCTTTTGGATGATGATTATGATTTAGAATCATGTTTGGAATAATCGTAGATTTTAAATTGTTCGTTGTAGCATCACGTTTTTGGAAACGAGCCGAAAAACGAAGAAACGGGGCTGCCGGCAGTGGTGGTCTTGGCAAGATCGCCTGGCCGCCTGCCAGCCGCGATCATGCTCGGCCATGCTCGGCCATATCTCGGCCGAATCTGAGAGGCGGCCGATCTTGCCGATCGGGACTCGCCAGTTGCCGAGCATGGCTCGCCAGCGACCCTCGGGTTATTGGCCCGATTTTGAATCGGGCAGCGGTCGGGCCTAAAACCGGATTGTCCGACTCGTTTAAGTTTATATTTTGTTGTAATTATTTCCCAAAATTTAAATTGGATTTTAATTTGACTAAATTAATATTTGGAATATTTTTTTAGTTAAGGGAAATAAATTAAACGAAAATATTATTTTGGCGGATTACTTGAATGAATTTAAATGACGATTATTAGTATTAATTGGATTAATACCATTAAAATTGAATAGATTAATTTTATATTGATTGGATTAATATATTAATTGATTATTTAATTTTAATGCCACTTTATATTAATTGGATTAATATAGTAGAAATTGAATAGATTAATTTATAGATTAATTAGATTAATTTATATTAAAATTAATTGTTTAATTTCGTTGCCATTACATGTTGTATGGAATCCTTATGTGATGGTGATATAGCTCGTGGACTTAGTTTTTGATTTGTTCGATTCGATTGGGTTGTAAAGGCCGTTTTAAGCCTATTTATATTTACTAGAAAAATTTGTATAGGATGCAATTTTTCAATGATGTAATTATTATTTTGGGTATGACGAAGACCGAAGACAACCGACCGAGAAGACGAAGATTCAAGACTGTGTTTTTATTTATCGGGTCATTCGCTTGGCGAGTACTTAGGAATTAGGTCCATGAGCTATATGTTGGTAGTAACTAGGTTCTTGTTTTACATTTTCATTTTGAATGATTGACAAACCAACAAACGCGCGTATAAATGAATTAATGTGCAAAGTGTAACATTAATCGCGAAATTCTCCCGACTACAAACACACTAAGTTATAAAGGTTACGAGGTTTCCTACCCTCCGTCAAACTCATAGAAAATTGAAATCTAAACCGGAATATTATTCTTCCGAGTATGTCGGGGTAATATTTTTGGGGAAAGTTGATAAATTCCTAGAGTGCATTAGATGCCTTTGGTTGTGACAAATCAAACCCCTATAAACCGTATGGGTTGCCGGGTAAGATTCAATTGTCAGACTAATATGAGTTGACGGTTTAAACTTAGATAGTTCAGCGAGCCATAGAAACCGAATGGGTTGAGGGCAAGTGAACTATGGGTAAAAGAAGATCGAATCATCCATTAGATGGGTTGGTATTAGACACCACTTTATAAAGAAAAATAGAATAGAAGCCGTATGGGTTGCCCTCTATTAAACTTTGTAAAGAAATCGATCACCACTATGAAGTCACCCAAGACTTCCGGATTTAACATGGGAGTGTGTAAATGCCGATAAAATAGTGGGAGCCGAGTTATGAATAAAGAAAGTCCTTAAATTCTTTACTCGGATCATAATTAAACAAGTCACTGATTGAATCTTGTCTAAATCTTTGCAGAAAACGAAACTGAATCTCTCTAAAATTGGCTAAAAACCCACTTGCAATACTACTTGAAAAGAATCTCCTAACTGGACCCAATTTTGTTGACTGGTTGCGGAATATGATGTTTGTACTCAGTATGGAGTCTCTGGGATACGTCTTGGAGGCGGACATTCCATCGACTCCAATCCGAACCAGGGGTAATCAGGAAGATATTGACGTCCATGAAAAATGGGTCAAGGATGACGTGCTAGTCCGTGGCTTTATGATGGGCTCAATGACAAATAAGTTGCAGAGAGCGCACGAGAAAATAACTTCTGCTAGGCAGATTCTCGCACACTTGACTGAACTTTATGGAGTGCATAGTAGGACTGCTAGATATGAGATATCAAAGCAACTGTTCAGTGCTAGGATGAAAGAAGGAGAAAAAGTGGGAGACCACGTCCTCAAGATGATCTCTATGATTGAGAGGCTCGTGGTGCTCAACTTTAATATGGATTTATCCCTTAAAATTGATCTCATCCTTCAATCTCTCCCTGACTCTTTCACACAGTTTGTAATAAAATTACATGCACATTAGCTGGGCTAATGAATAAACTGGTGACGGCGCAGTCTAATATGAAGACTAAACCGAGAGAGGTTGCTCTTGTGATTTCTTCTGGGCCTCGGAGGTCCAAGAACAAGAAGAAAAAGACCTACGAGCAGTACAATCCCAAGAAAGGGGTACAGAAAGGAAAGGGCAAGGCCCAAAAGGTTCAAAAGGTAGGTGGTCCAAAACCTATGGACAAATGCCTTGAATGCGGTGAGCTGGGCCACTGGCGAAGGACTTGTCCTAAGATTAATGGCGCATCAGGTACGGAACTTTTTGTTTTTGAAACAAATTGTTCCGCTACTGTATATTCTGCTTCATGGATTCTGGATTCAGGTGCCACTTCTCACATTTGTACTATGAATAAGGATCTGAAAACTTGAAGCTGGGGAAATAATGATCACTGTCGGAAGCGGACAAAGTGTCGAGGCAACCGATATTGGTTCAATCCTACTGGGTTTAGAATCCGGTTTTATTTTGACATTAGATGAAGTACTTGTTTTGCCCAAGGGGCATAAAAACATTGTATCCATTCCAGTCTTGGACCGGAAAGAATTTTGTTTCTTAATAGGAAATGGTAGTTGTAAAATTTATTTTCGAAATAAATTGGTTGGCACAGCTACATTGTTAAATGGTTTATATCATCTGAACTTACAAAATAAAACAGCAGTGAACACTATAACTAGGAAACGTGATAGGCAAGATACTAATCAAGCTCTTAAATGGCACCTTAGACTTGGTCATGTTGGTCAGACCAAGGTTCAGAAAATGGAGAAAGATGGACTTTTAAGTCCATTGGGTGTAGAACCCTATCCAACTTGTGAATCTTGCCTTAGAGGCAAAATGACTAAGTTCCCCTTCATAGGGACTTTTGAAAGGGCTGCCGATAAACTTGGATTGGTACATACCGATGTTTGTGGTGCTTTAGAAGTAGTCCGAGACGAATATCAATATTTCATAATGTTCACAGATGATCATACTAGGTATGGGATTGTGTACTTAATGAAAGATAAATCCGAAGCCTTTACTAAATTCAAAGAATTTAAAGCCCTAGTTGAAAAACAGACTGGATGTCATATCTAAGCACTTCGGTCGGACCGAGGTGGCGAATATATGAGCACATAGTTTGATGAGTTCCTTAAGGAACATGGAATAGTTTCACAAATGATGTTGGGAATAGTGCCCTAGGACATTCGATGTGCCTAGATTTGTAATTGTCACATTTAAATAAAGTTATTTGATATCATTTATTTCTCGTTGATTATTATAATGTGTGCATGTTTTAATATTATAATAATCGAATAATAGTTATTCACGAATAATAAGATTATTCAAATGTCCCCTGTAAAATCGCTTGAGTAGAGACTCAAGTGATTAATATACTAGTATAAGTTTGATTGATAATCATCGGATGATTATGCGTATGGTACGGATCAATCTTATGGGTATTGGTTGGAGAACTAATATCGACCGACTGCATTGAGATCACCGCATGGAAATGTCATAAGTGAATCTCAATACGGTATGTCAATAAATCCTTGAACCCGAGATTATCATAGAGTCCAACATGATAATCATATGCCTTGACGTAATCCAACGTCATCTCGAAACATGGTGATCATAAAGGTTAGCGATCGGGATTAGTGGAAGTCATGTAGAGGGCAATGAATAATCAAGATGGGGATTTGTCCCTCTCTTAAGTGAGAGAGATATTCATTGGGCCTCGATAAGTAGGACTGAAGGAAATGCATGGCCATGCTCAAATGAAGAGTCATTTGATTCAATCAGTCTACTTAAGATCGAGAAAGCATTTGAACATAAATAAGTATGACAGACTCCATGACTTAGTTCAAATATGATATCGCGTGACAAAGAGATTTGACACGTTAAAAGGTTTAATGGACTATTAACTTTTATTATTTGGGTAATCATAATGTCTTGCTAGAGGCCGCTTATGATTTATTATTTAATAAGGTATTAAATAATTGCCAACATAATATAAGCCTTTTGGGTCGCACATACGACAATTGTAGACAAGTAGGAATAAATATCAACTGGGAATAATAAATATAATATTGGATATTATATTTATAAGGAGATTAATTAATAAGTAATATATATAATATCGATATTATATATATTGTATTATTTAATAAGTTGAGGGGCAACTAAGCAAATACTAGATTATTGAATCTAGGGTTTACTTAGTATAAATATAAGGTCTTGGACAAGGAGTTGTAACTTAAAATAAGACCTAAAATCGGCCCTTCAAGAAGAAGAAAAATCGGCCATCTACATTATATTGTAGGAGAACGGAGTCGGTCGTTCCTCTTCCCTTAGTTGATCTTGATCAATAGTACAATCCTTCTAGTAAGGAATTTATGTTGTACTATTTATCAATATTATTCGTAAGGATCTAGCAATCCGGCTTGTGGAATTGTTCGTGTGTGGATCACCAGAAGAGGAAGGAGATATTCATCTGCTTCTAGTCCGGATCTAGAATTGTTCAATTGGATTAAGGTAATTCGATTAACTCTTTAATTAAACAATTAAATTACTGCATGAGATCCTAAATTGGGTTTTCACTTTTATTGTTCCGCTGCATTTTTACTCCGATTATTTTGTATTCGATACATAGAAAACCCAACAAATGACGCCGCCAGGAACCCCACAGTTAAATGGTGTTTCAGAAAGGAGAAATCGTACTTTGTTGGACATGGTTCGCTCTATGTTAAATTACACTGATTTACCTATTTACCTGTGGGGGTATGCCTTACTAACCGTTGCCTATATCCTTAATCGATTTTCTTCCAAATCCGTTCCTATCACTCCGCATGAGATGTGGAATGGTAAGAAACCAAGCCTTAATCACATAAGGATTTGGGGATGTCCAGCCTATGTCAAGAAGGCTAAGGTGGACAAATTGGAAGCGAGGTCCATCAAAGGACGTTTCATTGGATACCCAGAGGACTCGATGGGTTATCTATTCTACATGCCAGAAGACCATAGGGTCGTTGTGGTATTACAAGCGCACTTCCTTGAGGATGAATTCATTCAGGAAGTTGGCTCGGGTAGAAATATCTCTTTGGAAGAGCATAATGAAGGTCCTAAGGAGACATATGATCAGGGATAAGGAACCGAACCTATTGTAACACAACCTCCACTTCGAAGGTTTGATAAGGTGTGTAAGCTGCAACGAGCCATTTATGAGCTGAAGCAAGCTTCTCGGAGTTGGAACCTTCGATTTGACGAAGCAGTCAAGGACTTTGACTTCGTACGAAATGAGGAGGAACCATGTGTTTACAAAAAGGTCAGTGGGAGCAACATTGCGTTCTTAGTACTATATGTAGATGATATTCTACTTATAGGAAATAACGTAGCAATGCTTCAAAGACCGTGAAAGCTTGGCTTTCTAAAACGTTCTCCATGAAAGACTTAGGAGAAGCTTCCTATATTATAGGGATCCGTCTTTACAGAGATAGACCGCGAAGAATGATAGGACTTTCCCAAGCCCTCTATATAGATAAAATCCTGAGAAGATTCAAGATGGATGAATCTAAAAGAGGGTTCCTTCCCATGCGACATGGAATTCATCTCACCACGAAAATGTGTCCTCAAAGTGAGGAATACAAGAGAGATGAGTAAGGTACCCTATGCCTTGACAGTGGGTAGCCTCATGTACGCTATATTGTGAACGAGACCGGACTTAGCCTATGCTGTGAGTATGGTAAGCCGATTTCAAGCAAACCCGGGTAGGGAACACTGGACTGCCGTAAAGAACATTCTTAAGTACTTAAGAAGAACTAGAGATTTGGTTCTTACTTACGGTGGTGGAGAACTGAGGGTGATTGGATTCACCGATTCTGATTTTCAAGGAGACAATGACGACACTAAGTCGACATCTGGGTATTTGTTTACTCTCAATGGAGGAGCAGTATCTTGGAGAAGCTCCAAGCAAACTGCTACTGGAGATTCCACCTGCCAAGCAGAGTATCTAGCTGCCTCAGAGGCTAGAAAAGAAGCATTTTGGATGCAGAAGTTTATGCAAGAACTTCAAGTGGTGCCCAATGTGGAGCTGCCTATATCACTATTTTGTGATAATAATGGAGCTGTCGCCCAAGCCAAGGAGACTAGGGCTTACCACAACACCAAGCATATAGAGAGAAAATACCACATCGTTTGAGAGATGGTGGAAAAAGGATATGTTTCATTGAAAAGAGTAGACTCAGAAGACAATGTCTCTGACCCGCTGACTAAGCCATTATCTCAAGCCGTCTTAGGAAGACATCTGAAGAACATGGGTATTGGATACCATGATGTGTGGCATTGAGTGCAAGTGGGAGATTGTTAGGAATATGCCCTCGAATGCCACTCAAGGGATGAGAGAGTAAGGGCATTGTACTTGTAATTATGGAATAATTAATAAAAAGGCAATACGATTCATTCACTGTTTATTATATTTCAATTGCATTCTTGACTTGGTAAACATTGAAGTGAAGTCCATGTAAATAAATCGAACATTCCATTCTCGTTATGGGATAAGAGAAAATGCACTGGAAGTGTTTAAAGTTTATTTACGTAAATTGTTCGCAAGTCAATAAACTTAAAATGGGCATTAAGTTTTAATACGACTTGTATAACTGATGCTAGGACGTGTGCACGTCTTGATAGCATAGTTATAAGTATATTGGTGGGGCCAGTATACTCGAACACTACTCATACTCGATTCAGTCACACGGTATTCACTCTCGGAGAGTCGATGAAGAATCGAAAGGTTGTGATAGTATACGTGGACCTTTGACTTGAGGGTTCAGTAGAAGATGTGCCTGTGACGTTTAGTTTGTCATTAGAGTAGTTAGACTCATTTGCTTAATTGCTGAGTCGACCTCGAAGTGCGGACTATACGGGTAGGTAGCGCCTTTACCGTACGCCAAGAAATGATTCTATCTCCTGTTAGTGAGCAGGCGAATGTCCTATACGGTTAATGGCAAATAAGATCATAAGTCTTTGGCCAAAGCATTCGATATAGTCGTATTAGATACACTATTAATCATGGTCTTGATTTGCTTTAACACTTGTATAGAGTTTAGTCAATGAGGGTTTGACTTTACCGTGACCCGAAGACTTGACCGGGACATCGATGAAGGGTCTATACATATATAGTATTCACGACATAATGGTTCTGGAATGATCCCTTCATTCGTTCTCCTGGTTTACAAAGGCGGCCCGCTAGTCGGGCTAAGTGCCGCCCGCACTCATTGGTTCCTCCCAATGCCGGTTGAGACGGACCTACGGAGTCGCGCATTAGGAGCGTTGACGGATAAATGTGAATTTATTATCTCTCTATTAATATTAGATATCGATATCTAAATTATGATTTATCGATAAATCAAAATTACGGTCTTATGAATTGAAATTAAGTTACCGGGTAATTAATTTAATTCATAAATTATATTTCTTAGAGAAATATATTTGTATTTGATATAATTAATTAATTTAATTAATTAATTTATATAAATACATTGGTAATTAAACGGAGTGTATTTAACGGAGTCGTTTGACGAACGTCCGGTACACGAGCCGAGTAACTCGGCTCGTTTTCTAGGAAACTTCCTACCATAGCCGCCGCCCTCACATGTCCACTTTGCATGTGTGTTGTCATGTTTTGAATTAAAATGTTGAGATTCTTTTCTCAAAATGATTAACTACATGATATGTGATTATTATATGAGATATAATATAACAAACACATATGAGGAGAGAGGATGACTTGAAAAACTCCATCTTCAATTTCTGGATCAGCTCACTGCCGTGAGAGATCTTGAGGGAGAGAGAATTTTTTTCTTCAATTTTTCATCTTTGAGATGATACAAAATAAGAAAGAAAATAAGATATAAATTCCTATAGTAATTTCTAGCCGTGTTCTTGGAGAACGGATTGCTATCGAATTTTTCTGGGCAACTTCCGACGCGTGTGAAGTAGAGGCTTCGTACCTTTCGATGCTTGGAACGAAGGGATTTTGTGTTCGGGACGGGGTTCGTGATCGTCATCCATTTTTACGAAGATTTATTTCAAAGGCTTCAAGGGTATGATTTTTATCTTCGTATTTATATTTTCGTATATACGTTACTTGATCGATCCTGTTTGGGATTCGTATTTATTTCCGCTGCGTTTTTCGTTTTATTTTCGGAATCCCAACAGAAGTTTGAGCAAAGGTAGCTAGTGCTCTCATATTAAGCATAATAGATTGAGCATCCCCTTTGCAAAATAGGATAAGATCATCAGCAAACACGAGATGATTAAGTTTCAATGTCTTACATCTATAGTGGAATTGATACCCATCTTGAGCACTGGCAAAGTATAGTAGTCTAGATAGATATTCCATGCAGATAACAAAGAGAAGAGGGGACATCGGATCCCCCTGCCTCAAGCCTCTTTTCCCCTTAAAAAAGCCATGATTGTTGCCATTTAAGAAGATGGAAAAGGATGGTGTAGTGACACAATTCATGATCCAAGTGATGACTTTCTGTGGGAACTTTAACTTAGTAAGCATTTCTTCAAGAAAGTTCCAATGGACTGAATCATAGGCTTTTCTAATGTCAATCTTCAACATACAGCTAGGAGGGGCAGATTTCCTGTTGTAAAGGCCAACAAGATCTTGAATGATACTAACATTATGCACAATTTGCCTTCCCTCAACAAAGCCTGACTGATTTGGGGATATAATATTAGGCAATACCAATTTCAGTCTCTTGCATATGAGCTTGGTAATACAGTTGTAGAGAGTGTTACAACAATCAATAGGTCTAAATTCAGTGACACACTGAGGTTGACTAATCTTTGGAATTAGAGAGAGCTTTGTACAATTCAACTCAGTGAGCATCTTACCAGATTCAAAGTAGTCCCTAACTGCAGCACAAACATCATTACCAACAACACTCCAGGCTGATTTGAAAAAGGTAGAATTGTAGCCATCAGGGCCTGGGGCCTTGGACCCAGGAATAGAGAAGATTGCTTTTTTGATCTCATCATCAGTGAAGGGTTGCATGAGGGTCTCAGCTTGCTGTTCATTGATGATAGGACCAAGGTTCACAATCTCCTGCTGAATCTTAGTTCTACTCTCAGGATTACTACCAAGAAGGTGAATGTAATATTGTTCAAAAGCCTCCTGAATGCCTTTAGGATCATTTGTAGTCACTCCATCCATACTTGTGATAGAAATAATTCTCTGCTTAAATTGCCTAATCTTGATAGCCTTGTGAAAGTATGAAGTGTTTTCATCCCCATCTTTAAGCCATTTGATTTTGTCTTTTTGAGAGAGAAAGCTAATATATGCTTTCCTGGTATCCTGATAGCATTTAGCAAAGATTTCTTTCTTGAGCGAGCGATCCGATTTAAGGGATTCATTTGGAGAATCTGTGGCATTCTTCCAAAGTAGCTTTTGCCTTCAGAAATTGTTCTTCTATTTTATCGAAAGCTCTTTTATTCAGGGACTTCAAGTGTGGCTTCAAACATTTCATCTTTTTTACCAGCTGATACATAGGAACACCATACATAGGAGTTTGCCAGGCTTTTTTAACAATATCCAAGAACTCATGGTGTTTGCTGCACATATCATAGAAAATGAAAGAAGGTTTCCTTGAGCATCTGGAGCCTTCTAAATGAATAGTGGTTGGGCAATGATCAAAGGAGCCTTCAGGGTGAAAACAAGCAAAAGAGTTAGGCATATGTTCTGTCCAATGCTCATTGACAAGGCATCTATCAATCTTGCTGAAGACTCTTCCATCACCATCTTGTTTATTGTTCCAAGTGTACTTAGGGCCAGAAGCATTCAAATCAAACATATTACAAGTAGCCACAGTTTCCTGAAAGTCTTTCAATTCATTGTAGGAAATGTGCCTACCAATTCTATCATCATAGTTCAGGGGACAATTAAAGTCTCCTGCAATAAGCCAAGAACCATGTATTCTCTGGTTGAGATCCTTCAAGTCATGCCAAAGAGTTTGCCTTTCCCCACTATCATTAGAGCCATAGACTACAGTAAGGTGAAAATCCTACTTCTGAGTTTTATGAGTTACATATAAGTGAATACACTGTGAAGAAGTGAACTGGGCATCAACTTTAAAATTTTGATCTTGCCAAGCAATGAGGATTCTACCACCTTTGTGATGCTTAAAATTAGTGACTACACACCAACTTTGCAGCATATAGGTATAGACTTTATCAAAATTACTAGGTTTTATTTTTGTTTCAAGAAGACAAATTAAACCTGCCATCTGCTGATTAAGGAAGTTCTGAACTTCCTTCTGTTTTTGAGGTCTATTAAGGCCTCTCACATTCCAAATGAGAATATTGTCCATCATCAATAGTGGAAGTGAAGGGCTTGTCTGGTTTCTCATCCCCATTACTGTCATCTTTGCCATCTATAACATTCGGCTGTATGCTTTCAAAGGAATTGGAAGTTTCAAGTTGGTGAGGAATATTGGTACTTGTCTTTCTAGCCGATGCTCTCTTCTTCACTTGAATAAAACCTTCAGCATCTTGACTTTCTTTTTGTTGCGACTTGAGGTGGCACTAGACTTAGGTTTCCACACCTTCTTCTGAATAGGTTTGGCATAGCTTTTGCATTGATCAGTTTCATGTCCTATATCCCCACAAGTTTTACATTGCACCGGCTGCCACTCATAGTGTATGGGTTGTGTAATCACCACACCATGTTCATTCTTGAACTTAATATGATCAGGGAAATCACCAGTAATTTTCATCTCAACTAAATATCGAGCAAACCCGATTCTATCTCTATTAGAAGTAGCTTTGTCAGGGTTGATGGGGTCACCTAGCTGCTGAACTAATCTTGCCAGACAGGCCCAATATTTTAGAGGCAATTCAGTGAGTCGAATCCATATTGGTGCTTTCTCAAATTCATGAGGGTTAAAATCAAAACCATCATGCCATTGCTTGATGAAAACAGGTCTTTTGTCAAATAATAAGTGTAGCATTCAAGGCCTTTTGCAAGGACTCCTTGTTAAGCAATCTAACAATGAACATGCTTCTTTTAACAGGTATAACTTTATCAATGTTTTGATTGCCCCATAACCTTCGACAATAACCATCAATCATACCAGCATTAGGGTTGAGTCCATAAACATAAAGTACAATACTTAAAGACCAATACTCAAGTTCATCCGCAATATCACCTTCAGTAATCTCAATGATGTTATCCTCCACATTGGTTTGATCCTTGCTCTCAATAGTCTTATTATCAGTATTGGTTACCTGTTTAGTGCCCTTCTTCATTTCACTATCAGCAGTTGGTTGAATTTGGTAATCGACATTAGGACCCGGGTCAGCATTGTTTGTATTTGTATTTGGGGGATTGACGCCCTCAATACGCCTCATTTTCTGTGTCGATCCATGGACTATTTCTTCAACGGCTTCTTCAGGCGTGAGTAGAGGCAATTTTTTCATTACCCATGCGCTTGCACTCTCTTGCTTGTTTGATGTTGGTGCAATTGGAGTCTGATAGCGATCCTCATTAGCGTCATTATTTTGATCAGTTTTTCCGATTGGCTGATCACTCTGTCCTGTTTTGACGTTATTTTTTGTTTTTATTTTCGAAAATACTAAAAACGTGTTCTTTTTATCATTTTGAAAAATACATTTTGAAAAACAAAAAAAATATTTGTACACAAAAACGCCAAAACCTCGCTTTGAGCGTTTTGTGTATTTCAACAAAAAAATCTTCAAAATGCTCAAAATGCATTTTGAATTTTTTTTTTTTTTTTGGATTATCCTAATTTGAAACTAAGTCTAAAATAAAGATTTATGAATTTAATATTAATATTACAAAAAAAATATTTTGCAAAATAAATTTAACATAACGCGTTTTCAACAACTTTGAAAACAAAAATTAAAACAAAAAACATGAAACATTTTGGAAAATGAAAGTACAAAACAAAATACAAGCAAAACACCCCCTTAAAATTTAGAACTAATTGCTACTCCGTTTGTCCCACTATAATTTGTCCGTGTTCTGCACGGTCTTCAAGAAACATGTTTGCCATTAATATATTTAATTGCATAAAACTAAAAATTATGATAATAAAATATTCTGAAAATATATATTATATTAAACTTAACAAGATCGTATATGATAATATTCTTACCATTTCAGAAAAATAGGAACCCATTTTCTATTTGTATATTCAAATACAACATTTTTAACTTATTACAAATTAATTTTTTTTTCTTACCAAAAACCCAAAAAATATATTTCCAAACGAAGATGCTGATCATATAAATGTATGAAATTTCCAAAAAAAAAAAAAAAAACCTCTAACGTTCCCACCATGGTCTAATACAATTATACCGTACGACCTTCAATACCGTATAAGTTACACTCCAAATACTTCAAATACGATATTATCAGATTGTGGAAATAGAAAATGGAAACTGGAGTAGCAAAGACGCACCGATTTCCAATCAAATGAGTGCAAAAATCAGGAGAGCACAAATCTTGATTATCCTTCGACCAAACTTTCCTCATTCCGAGTGAATGTAGCCAGCCCAACATTACATTAACAAAAAAATATAAAACCTGCCTTAACCCGTAACTTTTTTCTTTTGGGGGGGGGGGGGGTACCCCTACACGAAACGGTGAATGGTTTTAATGCACGAGTCTTTGTCTTTCAATCGCACTTTCAAATTCACGCTCGACCTGGCATATAAAATCATATTATACATGTTATTGTTGATACAATTTCCATTGTCAACTCACGGACAATACGCAGATGCTGAAAAGTCGTAGAAAAAAAATGGATCGGATAAAAAGGAAAACGCATCAGAGTCATTTACCTCGACCTGTACTTTGACTTTCTTCTTAGATTTGGCGGCAGGTTCTGCCTTCTTCAGCTTTCTTGCAAAATCATGTCTTCCTCTCTTACGGTCAACGGGTACACTCTCCTCTTCTTCTTCATCCATTTCTACTGCATCGGTAAAAGTTTTTAGACTTGGGCCGTGTTCTACTCAACTTAAAAAGATAATATACAGTGAGAATAAGTTTTATTCAGTAGAAGTCGATTTTGATCCGTTTAAATGAGTTCTCATCAATAAAATTCAGTTCCAATCAATAAAAATCAGTGACTTCATATAATAAAATACAATGTGAATTAGTAAAGATAAGTTTTAATCAGTAGATATCAGTTTCCATCAGCAAAAATCAGTTTTGATCAGTTAAAATCGGTTTTATTGGTAAAAGTAATATCAGTTCAGTAAAAATGAGGTGAAGAGAACAGGACCTTACAGCCAGAACACTAAACAGATAAAAAAAATCAAGTAGCATATCTTATGAAATAAAGTTAATTACCAAACTATTATCCATATGGTTCAGTGTAATTTATTACCAATAAAAATTGTTCAAAATTACTATTTTCCCCTGATATTTGCTTCTATTTTATAAATTTGCACCATCAAGAGTTGGTACTCGGGGTATATGTTAATAAAATGCAAACATCAAGTGTTTTTTTTTTTTTTTTGAAATATCAAAAGGTAACTAAACCTTCTTACCTGAGGTGTATTTTTTTGTGATTATCCCCAAGGAATATGAATAACAAAAATGGCTATCGTGTTATTACGTTATTCTGTTTTCTGCCTACAGAAGAACCATGTAACGAGAAAAATTAAACAGTTTTACCATTATCGTCATCACTATCATCATACTCTCGGATTGCAAGACCACCAAAATCCTCCATATCATCTTCTTCTTCAAGTCCTTCAAAGCCTTCAACATATTCAATCTCAGGTTCCTGCAATGTCAACGGTATGGTAAAATGAGCGACACGATACGACAAAAGAGATGACTATTTAATGAAATAAGTGTATAGGGCTTTGTCAAGTAACCTCCTCCAGCTCAATTTCATTAATAGTTTCCTTTGGAACCTCCTTATTGAGGATCGCAATGTACTTATCAACAGGAACATTTACGATCTCATGGCTTCCGTTCTTGAGTCGTTCAAGCAACTCCATTTCAATACGCTGCAAAATAATAACAGCGTGTTGGTCCGTGCAATAGCCAATATGCATCTGATATGAAGATAACTAAATGCATATATAAGGGTAAAAACACAAGGGATAAAGAGGTTACTTTCTCCACAGCTGCAGCTCTCTCAGCCTTCTCCTCTCTCCTAGCTTCTCTTTTCTTTTCTTTCGTCGGAACAGTCATAATTTTCTCTCTACACATGAAGGCAGCAGTTAAAAGCAGTCATATAGTGATCAATATAATAATAACCAAAATAATAAGAGATAAATCAATAATTTCCTGGAGTGTCATTTACTAACAAGATGCAGCCAACAGGAATTAGGCAATTTATACCACGGAATAGGTTATGATGCATTACAGAACCGGGAGGAATATCAGAATATGAATATGCAGTAGTTCTTTTAACTTTTCTTAGATTTTTTCAGTTTTTTAGGGGGTTTTATTTTATATTTTCTGGTCATTTAGGATTTCTTTAGTTTTTTTTCTCTTTCTTTAGTTTTTGGGGTTCATTTTTAGTTTCTAAGCTTCGTTTTTGAGTATTTACATTTTAATTTTTCATCTATTTTTCAGTTTTTACAGTCCATTTCAGCTTTTAGGATTAATTACTTAGTGTTTTATATATTTTTCGAAAAGATAACTAAATTATTTATCATGAAACCATGTTGCAACATGAATTCGGGTCCCTGATATAACAATCCAAAGGAGTACGACTATAATTCAACCAATCGGGGGACCTCCACTTGCATTAAGCAGCCTCTACCATGCCATAAGTACTAGTTAATGATAACAAGGTACTCGGAACTTGTAAAGTAATAAGAAAATAAGCACACATTTAAGTTAGCTCTCCATGATACTCGTGTTATTCATACACATATCTACTAAAAAATTGTTCACAGGCGCAAAGTCGAAGGAAGAATTGGCAACCTTGTCTTTAGAGCAAGTTTCCTCATACGTATACGCATCTGTGTCATCTTAGTTAATCTCTGTTTCGTTTTGTGTACCAATAATTTCGGCCAATACATCTGTAAGATTAGTGATAAAGTCAACAAAAATGCAAAAACAGTCGATTTTTAACTGGTGCTAAAAAAAATAGAGCAGCATAATATACAAATTCATTACCAAGTTCTTGTCGATTATCTCGAGGGCCTTTTCATAATTTCTTGGCAATTTAACTCTTTCCCACAACCTATTAGGCATGTGTGCCCTTTCTATTGTCTTCATATACAAATAAAAAACTCCTGCACAAAAACCACCATCAACCGAAACCCAACACATCAGCTCCCGTCCGACTCATTAAGCATTTTTCACTAAATGAAACAAAAATTACATACAAAATTATACAATACCTTCGTGTTCCCGTATGGTGGCGTATCGACTATTAGCGAGAGGGCATGAACTTTGATTGCATAGCCCCGTCACATTATACGGGTTTCGACAGAATAACCCAGATTCAATTCTGCAAAAATATTTCATTTCACCAAAACACAAAACAAATAGATTGTCAAAAAAAAAAAAAAACTAAATAAAAAATAATACCAATAACGGAACAAGCATGTAAATCAAAAAAAAAATCGAGATAATTTAAGCAAAGGGAAAAGAAAAGAAAAGAACGAGAAAATCGGCTTACTTGGCCATGAAACTACAGTGGTTGTGCCGAATAACTTGCCATATGACCTCATCTTGCTGCATCTTTTACAGGTAAATCGGAGACCTCGATCCCAGATACTTATCGGTGAGCAAATTGGTGTTAATTTGGTTCCTTTGAATTTCTTTTCTTTTGAGTTTCAGGTGACCGAGGGTTTTACCAGGCGGTGAAGAAATTAGGGTTTAGGGGCTACACACATCTGGACAAGGCGGCTCTGTTTGCCATTAAGAAAAGAGTAATGATACATACACAGACCTACAAATAGGTTCACATCATTCATATTTTCACAAGTTTCAAACATTTTTCTCTCTTTTCATATTAACCAATCAAATTTTTAACTTCACCAATCATAGTTGTAGGTCTATTATGTAGGTCGATAAATCATTTTTCTCAAGAAAAACATATATGACTGTTAAATCATAGACCCGGTCCATGTTGTCCGAGATGAATAGTTTAGTTACTTTTAAAAATAACTAAAATATTAAAAAAAGTTATTTTTTCAAAATTAGATTATGGATGTCAATAGGTCGGGTCGGGTAAGGGTCTGCCTCCTCCGTATCCTATTCTATTTAATTTGGATCGAGTTCTGGAACTGCTCATCTAGTAATCGGTACACAATGAGTGTTCGATTACCCGCATACTTTATATTTAGGATTGTAACTATTTGATATATATATATATATATATATATATATATATACACACACGCACATATAATATATAGTAATTCATTAATTATATTTAGTATATAAATATTTAAAATGTTACTATATTTTATGTAATACAACATATAATATAATATAAACTAATACATATGTATAATATATAGAGGAAAGTGAATATGCGGTTGTCACATATGTAAGCTTGCATGCGAAACCTTCTAAAATAATGTCGTTTAGCAAGAAAATATTAAAACAACCTCATTTGTATTATGTCCCTTCATTATATTAGTGTTTCCCCTTAATTGCATAATAACATCTTTAAAGTAGGATTTCCTATAATATATGCTTCTTTTAGATCATATTGTTGGGTGTTTTATGTTACATGACCAATTCACTTTAGTTTAAACAATTGTTTGATTAAATTCACGATTAAAATGTGTTGCACTACTCATGCATTGAATCCACTACTCATATTTTGAAAACAAAATCAATCAAAGTGACATAATTTTAGGTGATTTAGAGTGGTTTCACATGTAAGCTTACATGTGAGACAGCCTCATATTCACTTTCCTCTAATATATAATAATATATTTGTAGTCAAATAATTGGTTTTTGAGTTTGTTAATTCATAGCCACCTAAAAGAAAATTGTGTCCATCTAAATATGAATTGTAACTCCGACCCGCTTAAATGTAATTTTAATAATTAATAAAAATTGAGAACTATTCGAGCCTTGTCTCCTCTATATACTAATGCAGAATACGCTGAGCTTAAGTGGCACCTTTTCATGCTTCGGCTGCCACATGTCTTCTGCTGGTGTTTCGTGTGCTTATGTGTCACTCTCTCATACTTCAGGTGACAGATAATCAATTACTGACATAATCATTATTGCATTAATTACATTATAATTATACCTCAAATAACTCCTACATGCCTTATTAATTTTTACGAATTAAGGAATATGAATTATGAATAAATAGGAATGGATTATATTTACAGAAATATTTCATGTTTTATTAATTTAAAAATATAAATTCCAAACAATGGAAATTTAATACAGTAGTGTGCATTATATATTAAAAATTTAAACCTAAAATCCCGCGAAAATATTATCTATTTTCACTAATTAATTAGTTTATATTAGTTCTTCACTATAATTAGGTATATCAATAAAAGAAATATCAACTAATGAAAGATGCTTGAGAGTATTGCAAAAGAGGTGTTGAATATATATAACTAAAAAAGGTACTCGAAGTCCTAATCAATTAAATAAATCGAAATAATCTTATTAAAAAATATTATTGAAAGTGTAACGATAGTTTTAATTATTATTTATAAATAAATTAAAGAAACTATGGAATAAATCAATTAGTCTATTTTAATTTTAAATCTTATTTGATTGATAAAAAATACAAAATAAATGAAAAAAACTCATATTTACTAAATTAGTCTATTATGAGTTTCCAAAATTACTAATATGAGTTTTCTAATATGAAATCAATTAATCTTATTTTAGTTTTCTAATATGGGTTTTCAAAATTACTAAATGTGCCCAACTATTTATGTGTTCTCTTGAATGTATAATGTGGCAACTTTAATACTTTTATTTACTAAGTTAACTATTTGAAAATAATATCATAAAAAGGTGCGATTCTCTTCTATATGATCAAAGGAATTATGATATAAAGTTTCAACTGAACCAAATGTCACTTATATTTTTTGTAATACAAGTTTTACAAATTACTAAAAATACTCTAATTATTTTTCTCTTCCTTTGAATGTAGAATTTCTTGAATTTAGTACTCTTAAATATGAAGTTCAATGCCTGAAAAGTACCATATAACTTTTCTGTGCTCATCTTATATTACAAATAAAATTGGGCATTTTTTACTTTTAAACAATGGGGATAATTTTAATTAGGGTAAGATGTGGATGTGGTTTTCTTAATTAACCCGCTATTAGTATATTTACAATAAGTCATCCAAGTAATTTACTTATATATACTATGATGATGATGCTTTTTTATTTGGTAAAGTTATAAGTCATAATCTCCTTACTTTGTAATTCCAAAACCTATTTTAAAATGAATATATATATATATAGTTTCACTTCAACCAAATGCCGTCGACATTTTTTATAATACAAGTTTGAGAAATTACTAAAAGTATTTCAACTTTTTTTCTATTTTTAATATAAAATGAGTAGACTTTAATACTCTTAAATATGAAGTTAAATATTTAAAAAAATATCATATAAGCATAAATATGTTGTTTCCCTTCAATCAAATCACTTGAGTTTTTTCTTTTGTAATTTTCTAAAGTTTTATGGTCGTTTATAATTAGGATAAAATTCTGATGTATATTTTTTAACTTATCCAAACTATTCTTAAATTACAATCTAAATTGTTAAATTTCTTAGTAATTTTAAGGCTAGGACTTTGATGTAGTTTTCTAAATTAACAGTTATATTTATAATAGTTCATTCAAGTAGTTAAATTATATACACTACTTATATTTTTTTATTGCAATTTGAGAAGTGCTTAATTTTAAGTTATAAGTCAAAATCTCTTTTGTATTTCCAAAAGCTTTTTAAATTTCAAATATTACTAAAATTACCATTTCCACAATTATTTAGTATAATTCTACATATGGAGTTGTACCAAAGGACAATGCATATATCGTTTATTCAATTATAAGCTTTTCTTCACTTTGGCATCATTGCAAACTCATAAGACTGACCAAGAATATGAGATTAATTATTGAACATACAATGTCATCTCACCATCTACAAGAAATTAAGGACTTACCCAATGAATCCTCAAAATTGTAGATGGTGAGCTGGGTGAATAAGTCGATAGAGAAACCTTGATTGATATTCTTGATAACAATCCGGAATGCCGAAGATCATATTACAGCCATTTTTGAAAGCACTATCATTCACTTATAAGTAACTTTTCATAAAGTAATTTTTTGAAGAAAGAGCAACCCGGCTCCAACAAACGACGTTGTGGAGATAGTAAACGATTACGTGATGTCTATAATTTCAAAGGACAAGCGGATATATCTAAGTTTTGATAGTATATGCAAAATCTCTCCGACCTCTAAAAGTCAAAATCAAGTATATCCATTGAATTTTTTTGAATAGCATCAAGTGTTCTAGAATTCCAAATCACATCTTGAAATAGTAGGTTAGAGTCGCAATTATGCTAATTCAAAATATGGATCAATCATCAGGATTATGCAATGTCACATCATTAATAATTATCCAAATCTGTAACCATATTATTGAACAACAAAACTCGGAGAATAATTTTGAGAGTAAAGTACTTATTCCACAATTTATATTAAACCCGTTAGATAGCAAATTACCATTTAAATTTCAAATACGTCAGTTCCCACTTATTATGAGCTTTGTCATGAGTATATTTAATAGTCAAGGTCAAACGTTCTCTTATGTCGGTATGTATCTTCCAAGACCCGTATTCGGCCATGGTTAGCTTTATGTTGCCATATCAAGAGTGAAGATCAGGAAATACTAGAAATCTTTTGTTGCGGTGAGAATGTTGTAATCATAAACCGGACAATTAGTGTAGTTTATAAAGAAATATTATGAAATTTATAATGAACGATTTACATATTATATATTTATATAAGAGTTCTTTTTTGTGTTCCCGTGTAATTACACGGGTGTTATACTAGTTTTAAGTATAGAAGCTAATTTCAACATTTATTAAAAGATACATGCATCAATCCAAATTTAGGTATATATATATATATATATATATATATGATGAGAATGATACATAAGTTAATAAATAAGAATGAATTTGATCCATAAATATTGATTAAATAAATGACCTAGATTTATTCTCACAAAAACGTATGCGTATAATGTAATATTCTAGTGCATCGATATTTTGATGCATATAATGCAGAGTTTTTATGCATTGCAAGTTTGATGCACGAAAGCATATAGTGCATAAGCCAATCTGGACCGTACATCACACACAGATCAATGATTCGGATTTATTCTTAATTCACAACATAAAAACCATTCTCATATGATATATATACATATATATATATATAACTTTTTACATATGTTGAAAATAGAGGTGTCCACGGGTCGGGCTGGAACAGACCGGGTTGAGAGTAGGAAGTCCAGGACCGGTTCATATTTGTGGCCGGGCCGAGCGTCTGAACCAGACTGACGGCCGCCATATTGTCCACTGGCCCATCGCGGGACGATCCCCGTTGGGCCAGATATTAGAAAAAAGTTGTTTTGAATTTAAAAATATGTTAACATTAAATTAAAAATCAGTTTGAAAAAATCTGTTTTGAATTTTTAAAACAAATTAGTTAATATTAATTACAAATCAATTTAAAAAACTGTTTTGAATTAAAAAAAATCGTGAAAGGTAAAGAAAATTGTTTCAATCTGTTTAAGAAAAATCATTTTGAATTTTTAAGATATGTTAACAATAAATTAAATTTTTAAGAAGACATGCAACACCATATATGTAAGAAAATTGTGTCAAATATTCTAACCATTTTTCTTGCATTGTAGAAATAACTTGAGATAAACGTATATTATTTTGGTGTTCACTTAAAGAACCAACAATTTTACAACATTCTAAAATAACCAAGTGCGCATTAAGTTAATAAACATAAGAAAATAAATATGTAGAATTATTATAAGCACGTAGTATACTATAAACAATTGTAACAAGTTCCCAATGAGCCTCAGTTATGAGGTCTTGTTCGGCTAAATATTTGGGTTCGAAGTTATATAATTGAGTAATAATTTCCTTATAAGGAATATCATCGTCAAGCAACTTAACAGTGGAATTCCAAGAGCTAGTGTTCCGGTTTCAGTACCAATCTTCCACGAAAAAGTAGTAGTTTCCTTGTGATTTTTGCATACAAGACAAATTATTTTACAATGCATTGGTACGGTACCGAGTGTCCTCTCATAAAATGCCCAAATCCATAATTTTTTATTCTTGTTTGAAGCTATGGCCGCATGTTCAGATGAAGGTGGCATGGTAGTAGTCTTGAGAGAGATTGTGAACTAATAACAATTTATATAATAAGTACTAAATTATAAACTCTAGTAAGCATAAAAAATAATACAAAGTAGAAATAGTAAACTTATCGAGATGCAAGTTGGTATCATTGTCGTCGGTTCCTTCATGATGAACGTTTCTTGATTCGCCCGCCATAGTAATTTTTTTTAATAAAGATAGATTTAGATTAATACAATTATACAAAATTACTTAACAAAATATTATAATATAAGTTCTCAAAACTTGAGAATTGTGAAAATTTGAGAGTTGTGAAAACTTGAGAATTAAGAAGAAGAGAGAATAAAATTGTTGATGTGTAAAAATGATTAAGAGGAAATGGGTATTTATAAGATGATTATTCAAAAAAAAAAATTAAAATTCTCGCTGTTAGGCCCGGACCGGCCCAGCCCGATCCATGGGCTGGCCGTTGGGCAACGGCTAGTGCACCAACCAATCTGTTGGTGCCACATGGCATGGTCCCGGTCCAACCCCATTCAAATTTGAATAATGGGCTAGGATGAGCTTGGGGTGGGCTGGGGTCGGGCCGCGGGTGGGTGGGCCGGGCCGGTCTGGGCTAGGAGCTTGGTCGGGCTGGACTGGGCCGGAGCTGGAAAGTTCGGGATCGGCATCGCCCAAGTGTCCAAGAGAACTGGGCCCGGTCCTGGGCCGGCTGGCCCGAGCGGCCCGCAAACCTAGAAAACCCGGTCTGATCCGGGTTGGGCTGGACCCGGTCGACCCACTGGCCACCTCTTGTTGAAAACATGTTTTATGCTTATAAATACTATGGGAGGAGTAGGGCTGAAAATTAATGAAACTAAACTATTAAATACTAGTCCGAGCTTGATTTTAAAAAACTCGTTCGAGCTCGGTTCGTTATATAACGAACTAAGTTTAAACGCAATTTTTTGTTTAATAAAATATTAAGCTCGGCCCTTTTTCTGCTCGATCTGAATGAAAATTATAAAATGCATATAAAGAATCAAACTATTCGAGCTGGATTTTTGTTCGGCACGATTAAAGCTCGTTTAAGCTCGATTCAGTTAATTAATCAAATCAAGCTCAATTATATCGTTTAAATCTCGATGAAATTTCAAATAAATTTAAATATGTTTACACTCGTTTCGTTTAGATTGATTTACGACCCGCAGAGTACGGAGGAGTATCATTCTTTGGCTAGATCATCCATTAATATCAGTGGTTGAAGCGCCTCAAAGTTTTGAGATACATGAAATCAGCAAGAAACAAATTCAGTGATGACTCCACTCTGCCGTATAATGATAAAAGAACTTTCTATTTATGACACAAGCAATGGTTTTTGTCATTTTGGACATATTATGGGAAAATCTTTATCCTGTGGAGATAGGATCATTCATAGGAAGAAGAGGGAGACCTGTTATTTCCTGTTTGAATAACCATTACGTAGCTTTTAGAAAAGTATCATAACCTATTGAGATAAGATATTTTATATTTTCCTACAAAAGAAAATGTGTGGATATTTATTTAGATATTTTCAATTTTTCCTACAAGTTTTCGGTTTTGTAGGATTTTATATTCATGGTTTAGGGTTTAAATTTTATTTTTTTTAAGGTTTGCTTTTAATATGTTCAATTTTAGGGTTACTTTTAATACTTTTTAGCCTTTTTTATGATTTAGTTTCACCTTTTAAGGTTTAATTTTTTTTTAGTATTTTTCAGCTTTATGACCAATTTTCAGTTTTTTTGAAATTTACGAGTTAATCTATTCCGGGTTGGAATGAAGTTCAGCATGTCGTATAAATTGACTAAATCAAACATAAACAATCAAATACTAAGCATCTAAAAAATTAAAACATTCTCAATTTATCATAGTGATTTAAGTCTTACATATAATTCAAATCAAAGGAAATAAGTCCAATTGTTTTCTACCGACTACAAATATAATACAAATCTAATCTAATATATATATATATATAAAGAGATTTAGGATCAAATAAGAATGATTCTTATCCTGCGAATTACGAATCTGCATGAGTTTTGTACTAATTATGTATAAAATATATGCATTTCGTGCATCAAAATTGCAAATGCATTAAAATATGCATTATATGTATCAAAATATCGATGCATTAAAATATTGCATTATATGCATCAAATTTTTGTGAGAATAAATCTAGGCCATCCATTTATCAAAATCTGTGGATGAAATTCATTCTTATTTCTTAACTTAAATTGCATTTTCACCTGAACTCACCCTATATATATATAGGATCAGAGAAAGAGAGAGAGACTTGAGTGATCAAGGCCGATTTCAAACGGGTTGGGTTTTGAGCCAACCCACAAACACATCACACTAGGCGGGTTGAAAAAATTACAAATTAAAATAGACTTTCGTAATTCGATATGGTTTGTAAACTATTTTTCGATTCCATTCTATATCTATTTCAATTTTCAAACCGCATTGTACCAATCCCAATGGAGATAACCCCACATTTTTTTTTTATCTTCCATCACCCCTCAATTGCTTCGGCATTTGCTTTCTTTTACCTTCGTTAACTTATGCACTTCCTTAATGGTAGTAAGTAGTAGTGACTAGTGAGTGGAGATGGAGATCCTTTTACGTCAAATGGGGCTTCAACTTGCATACTATTGCCAATTTGCCACCCCACTTGGGGACAGTTGCAGAATGTCATTGTCTTGCACATTTTTCTCTTTCGTTCATTAAATTGCTTGTGGTTTAGTCGGGGGCGTTAATAGAAATTCGAAAACCGACCAATCAATACGAACCAATCCGCACCAAATCGAAAATTCTTGACCAAAAGCAACTCCGAACTTGAAACTTACAAATCGAAATCGAAACCGAATTAATTCGAATTTAGATAACTTAAAACCGAACCGAACCGAATTATCCCGAATTGGACCGAACTAACCCGAATTATTTATATTATATAAAATTTTATTTATATGACTAAAATTTTTAAACTTATAAAATAATATATCTACATATATATTGTAGATAAAAACATTTGGGAAGGGTTTGGGTTTTGAGTTTTGAAAACCGAAACCGATTGAAACCGAAACCGAATTTTAAAGTTTGGGGAGGGTTTGGGTTTCGAAAATTTTACTCCGACCGAAACCGAAAACACTCCTGGATTTAGTAGTAAGTTTGATCAATTGTCACTTTTTTTTTTTTCCTCATTTTGAACTTAGATTCCAACTTCATCCCATGACCGATTTCAATGCTTCATAATTGGTACGTCCTTTTCCTCTATCTTGCTTTTTCAGCTGGTGCGCATGAGCGTACTTGCATCTTTTTCTTTTCGAACAGGGGTACGCGCGTAGGCGGATCCAGCACAAAATTTCTACTGGTGCCCCCGACGAACATGACGGTAAAGTATTTAGAAGGTGTGACTTGTACCCCACAGAGGGTTTTCAATTTGTAGGACCTATGAATAATTTTTTTCCAAAAAAAGTAGTATACAAATTATCAGATTAAAATTAGAGTGTGATTGGATTAGAAAATGAACTTAAATATCATCTTTATTAACAAACTCAAGTTCAAAACTCTATTTAATACAAAATATTAACAAACTTAAAAATAGTAGCTCATTTGATTAGAATTATTCAATTCAATATTGAATTTTCTGTTTGAACCGTGGTTAGAATTGTTATATACGCATATATTTATAATCTATGCCTTATTTTTTTAAGTGTCTAGTACTAATATTTTGAAAATTACATGAAAATAAATTCAAGCATTTTTTGTAGGGACACATTTAAGATCTCACACATGACCTCTAGTAATTCAGGACTGGATATTAAATAATCAAGTTCTTAAACCAATTCAAATACTGTCAAATAATAAATAACGAGTAGATAAAAAATAGAAAAATGATAACGCACACCGCACACGCCACAGTCATACACAACTACACAAAATTGTAAAAAATATGAGTTGAGTGGACATTCAGATAGGTAAAGGAGGTTTTTTTTTACAAAATTTTGGTGGTGCACATGCACCACCATGCTTTACATACATCCGCCTATGGGTACGCGGTTCCTGTGTCGCAGTGTTTTCTGGACATCTAAGTACGGTGATGGCATATGCAAAAGGTTCGAAATGAGGGATTGAAACCAGCGATTTCCTTTTTAAGAATTGTGTATATGCCGTAACGTTTATCATCTCACGAACTTCTCTTCTTACCTGAAATGTTTTTTTTTTTTCGCATTGATCAAACTTTCGGAACTCTTATAGACAAAATGATCCAAGTTTTTCTTTTTAGCTGTTGAATCGCAGCAATTATACAACACACACTAGGAGCACCTAGTAAAAAGCTCACCTTATATAAATAGTGATATAAACTTGTATATATTAAGAATTTATACAGGTGTATATGATTTTTGATATGACAATGTCGGTATCTGTCAAGTGCGACATCAAATTTGTGATTTTAACAAACTATTTTAACAATGAGAAATTATGAGGGAGTTGGAAAAGTTGCATTTAATAATGGCCAAAGTTGCTGCTTTTCTAACATTGATAGGGTTTCATCATTTAAGTCTCAAACCTTTTTTTTTTTTTACTCAGTGTCTAAGCTTACATCTAACTATACTAAGGGTAACAACCCCGCTTTCTCATTACTGCCACCAAGTTAAATCGCGAGATGTGCACGAACTGACCAGTGTCTTGTCGGGTTCTGCTGACGTACAACCAAATTCTCCCAGGTAAAGAGAACATGAAGTGCTCCCCCGAATCGAACCAACACGGATGATATTCAGTATGAAGTCCTGTCAAAGGCTTAATTAGAACGTATATGCCCCGAGAAAGATTTTAAGATGAGGCAAGAGGGATAGAACCCCTGACCTCCATCCCAACATGAGTTTTTACACCCATATGGTGGCCAACCGGGAAGTCTCAAGCCTTGCTCCAGCCTGCAGTGGTACCTCATGAAATCAGATCACAAGTTGAGAAGGAAAAAATAAACATTTAACTAGTTAGAAATTTATGACTTTTTTCATAATAAATAATACTAAATCATTTACACAAAGATAACAAAGTTTCTTTCTCGTCCACTCCAAAATGATAGCAAACAAGCTGCCGCTAATGATCAGAACCCGGTCCCCATAAAACTAAAACCAAAAAAGAAAAGAAAAATGAATTGAATTCAAAATAGATACAGGTCGTTTGAATTATCAATTGGCAATTTTTAACACTGTCGGTATTGATCGACAGCTACATCCGGCAGAACGATAATGATATTTGTTATTACAATATGGTTATTTAAATGTTATGAGCTGATAATCTTAATTAACGTATTTCTTACAAAAATATTGGCAGGAAAAAAAGCGCCGGTGACCGGAAACTGGTAGACAATCAGTGGCGATCGGCGGTTGGCGGCGGTGGTGGTTCCCGGTAGTAGTGATACACGACTACTGTCTATAATTATTAATTATCACTTGATAAAAATTATTTCACTATTATTTTATACAAGGGTATTTAAGGAATTTTTAGAATATTATTAATTTAATTATGTGTCTTAAGGACTATAAGAATTGTGTTTTAGGTCAAAAAATTAAATTAAATATGTTTAGGGCAAAAACAATTTACGATTGTAGGTTTGAATCAAAGCCACTTTATTTTTCTGGCAATTCGACTACATCTCCCTAGGGTTGTGAACAAACGTAACAGTTCGATTCGGTTCGAATGATTCGGCTCGAAAAAGCTCGATTCGTGGCTCGATTCGGGGTACCAAACGTAGAGCTGAACTCTATAAAACAGGATTCGGGAATCGGACCGAACGGTTCGGCTCGATTCGAGGGGCTTTGGCCCAAGACATAAGCCCCTCCCATCCCAGGCCGAACTATTCGGCTTCGGCGAATCGGACCGAACTATATTCGAACTATATTGGACTTATAGAGTTATAGTGGACTTTAACTCGAGCCGAATCGAACTATATTCAAACAGTTCGAAAATTCGAGCCGAATCGAATCGAACTATAAAAAAAAAAGATTATTATTATTATTCTAATTTTTTTTAGTATTACTATTTTGTCGAATCGAGCCGAAAATTCGTTTACAGCCCTACATCTCCCCTTATTATTATTATTCTAATTTTTTTTAGTATTACTATTTTGTCTTCCAAAAAAGATTCAACTCAATAGATACATGTAGTCCCCTTATTATTATTATTATTCCATTTTTTTTAGTATTACTATTTTGTCTTCCAAAAAGATTCAACTCAATAGATACAAGTAATTCATCCGCTCTCTGTGGGTTCGACTCTTACTTACCAGCACTACTATTTAGTATAAGTGAGTCGAGGACTTTTATAAATATTTATTTTTGACACGTCTCGAAAACAAGGCCAATTATCAATAATATTATATAAAATTATTATTAATATTTATCTATTTTTGTTGTTCTTGTAATATAAGTAATAATTATTATTGTGTATATTACTATCTAATTTTATTATTTTATTATTATCGTTTTTGTTGTTGTGATATAAGTTATTTTATTATTGTTGTACATACGATATTATTATTATTATTACTATTGTTGTTAGTGTAATATATTATATTATTATTGTTGTTGTTATATATATTATTATATGATATTTTTATTATTAATAATAATTATAACTTCGGTTCGGTTCGGTTCGGTTCAATTCAGCATAATTTAATTCAGTTCAGTTCAATTCCGCTCATAAGAACAGCCTAATTTGTTATGGTATTAAATTTCAAAGATAAAAATAGAGACCACAAATGTCCTGTTTGGTAAAACTGATTGATAAGTGGTTGAAATGTGGAAAATTATCCAAAAAATGATAAGTAACTAACAACTGATGAGGTAAATAAAAACTAAAACCTTACAAGGCACCTAATTAAGTCCAGAATATTAGGTAAAATTAGACTGATTAGGTAACTCATTTGTAACTAAATGACAACAACAAATACAAATATTTGTATAACATCTATATGAGGATATATTGGAATAAGATAGCTGAAATAAAAATAAAACAGGAGAAGTGTAGAACTAAAGACTAAAGAAAAGTAGATTCGATTTTTTAAGTATTCATTTGAATTTAAAGTTTCCTTCGACATCCATGAATTTAAAATAGATTTTTTTTTCTGAAAGTATACATTAGAACAAGGGGTTATACAATAAAAAATAACTTTAGAATACTTCGTATTGATGCTAAAGCAGAAGACAAAAAGTTAGACCTCCACCAAAAAAACAAAAAACAAAAAGTTAGTGTATAGATAAAAATAGGGAAAACTACGTTTATTGTCCTAACGTATGGACCTTTTTACGTACGTGTCCTAACGTAAACATAATTGCAAATTGCCATATAACGTATTCAAAATTTTAATGTACGTGTCCTAATGACCGGAATCCGGCCAATTTGCCTATGTGGCATACCGGAAATGTGACGTGGCTTGATTACATTATTTTAATAAAATAAAATTGGCCACATCAGCTCCAAATCATCAATTATCACTTAAAAAAAATTAAAAAATTAAAATGTTATAAAATAAAATTGAAAAAGTAAAATTATAAAATACAATTGTAAAATAAAATTATAAAATTAAAAAAATATTAAAAATTATAAAAATTTTAAATGTGGTCAATTAAAATTTTATAATTTTATAATTTTTTAAAATTAAAATTATAAAATAAAACTGTAAACTAAAATTAAAAAATTAAAAAATTATAAATATATAAATGTGGTCAATTTTATTTTATAATTTTTTAAAATTTTAAAAAGTAAAAAATAATTATAAAATTGTAAAAAAATTAAAAAAAAAATAAAAATTGTAAAATTATAGTAAATAAAATTTTAAAATAAAATTAAAAAATTAAAAAAATTATAAAAAAAATTATAATTTTATAAAAATTTCCACATGTGTGGAATTGATAACTGATGATTTGGAGCTGATGTGGTCAATTTTATTTTATTAAAATAATCTAATCAAGTTATAAAACATGTGTGGCATTATATATTAAAGTATCTTCATTATTGAAAAAACAGACAATACCACACATGTTTTATAACTTGATTAGATCATTTTAATAAAATAAAATTGACCACATCAGCTCCAAATCATCAATTATCAATTCAAAAAAATTAAAAAAAAATTATAATTTTTTTAATTTTATTTTAAAATTTTATTTTCTATAATTTTACAATTTTATTTTATAATTTTACATTTTTTTAATTTTTTTAATTTTTTACAATTTTATAATTATTTTTTACTTTTTAAAATATGAAAAAATTAAAAAATTATAAAATAAAATTGACCACATTTATAATATTTATAATTTATTATAATTTTTTAATTTTATAATTTTAGTTTACAGTTTTATTTTATAATTTTACTTTTTCAATTTTATTTTATAATTTTTTAATTTTTTAATTTTTTAAGTGATAACTGATGATTTGGAGCTGATGTGGTCAATTTTATTTTATTAAATTGATGTAATCAAGCCACGTCACATTTCCGGTGTGTCATATAGTCAAATTGGCCGGATTCCGGTCATTAGGACACGGACATTAAAATTTTGAATACGTTATATGGCAATTTGCAATTATGCTTAGGACAATAAAAATGTTCATACGTTAGGACAATAAAGGTAGTTTTCCTATAAAAATATATATTCAAATTCAATATATATAGGGCTGCTAGCGATCCAAGTATACCCGAGAGCCGTCCGAGGACCACCCGGTAGTACCTCGGACCGGTACTCACCCGGGACGTTAGCGGTTCAGATACTGATACCGAAGTTAGAACCGAAACCGTTAACCCGGAAAAAAACCGATAATTTTTCGTAAACATACATCGTACAAAATATTGTATAAGGTATTAATACATATAGAAAAAATAAGTTTAAAAGACCTTATCTCTTAATTTCCTCAGCATACATTTGAAAAGAACCCTCCATTCTTGTTTCGATGATGAGGTTTTGGTGATTAGGGCTTTTAACGATCCAAGATACCCGAGAACCCGCCCGAAATACCCTGGACCGATACTCACCCGAAACGTTAGCGGTCCGGATACAAGTATTGAAGTTGGGACCTGAAACCGATAAGAACCGAAACCGATAATACTCGATACTTTAACGGTCCAGACCCGGAAAGACAATACCCAGACCGAACTGAAGCGAGAACATCCCTAAATATATATATGCGAATTTTTTTTAATAACTAGCATATAATTCATATATATATATATACACACACGTGCGAGTTATAAGAGCATAGTTCCTCGCCATACGTACCTTGAGTTCCCACTTCAACAAAAACTCCCCAGTTCTCGCTGGCGGATCAGCCAAAAAAAAAAATCTGTTCCACCTGCAAAGACAAAAAATACATAAAGAATTTTAGTTAAACACACAATGGAAATTCCAATTAATAAAACTTAAATAAAACAAAGGTTACCATTTATTATCAAAAAATAATAATATTGACATTATTAATAATTAATAATAGTAAATAATAACAATGAAAAAAAAAAGGAAAAAGTTCATGGGGATATACTGTTTGCCCTTAAATAGAAATTGGAAACGGCTAGAAACACATTCAAGTGATAAGATTGGAGTATATAGTCTTAGAACACACACACACACACACACACTTGAGACTCACCATCACATCTGCTGGATCCGAAAAGGAAAACAGACTCAAACATTTCATTAATTTAGCACAAAGTGGAATCAAATAAAATAATATACAGTCCCATATGCATTTTTTGGTGGGGATGATTTCATATTGAGATTTCTTCCAAAATACTAATTATGTGCGAATTTCCAAGAGTATTGATTGATTCTTCAATCCACCTTCACCAGAACTCTTTCTGCTATTGCCACCGGTCGCCGCTGTGGTTGACGAAAACCGGGTCACCATTTCCATTGCCCTGATTATGGTGATGATGATGATGGTGATGATGATTATACTGACACTGATACGCATAGTTGTAAGGAATTTTGCCGGCGGATTTCTCACCACCAGGGTACACCGGCGGCCTCGAAGCATGATGAATACACCGGCCGTTGCATCTCGTCGGCGGTGCGCATCCACTACCGGCGGCGGAATAAAACGAAGGGCCTTTACTGCTGAACGGGGCAGGGGATGTCGGAGAAGATGATATTTTGAAGGTTTTGGGGGCGGAGAGGAAGGCTCTGATTTTCAGAGACGGCGGTGGCGTAACAGCAGCCGCGGCAGCCGCGCGGTCGTATTCTTCGATCAGGTTGGCGAGATCTTCGTCGGAGGTGATCGATATCAACGCATCTAAATCCTCCGTCGGCAATTGACATCTCAGGCTCACGGAGTTTCCACACATCTCCCCGAGCTTCACCAACAGATCTGCTCCCCCCAAAAAAATACAATAATACAAAAGTATTAGTAAAATCATATAAAAAATAAATAAACGGATAGAAAGTACGAATAATAATTAATTCAGTTTAAAAAAACGAAAAAAAAAAAAAAGACGCACCGGAGAAAGAAATGGAGCGATCGACGGAGAGGACACGGGTTTCACCACCATGGTAACGAAGCTTGCCATCGGGATATCGAGGGAGGATCCGACCGCCGTAGCTACAGACGAATTTAATTGGTGTGAGAGTGATATTTTGAGAGTTAACCGGAGATCCGACCATGGTTTTGTTTCTGGCCAAGTCTAATTAGGGTTCAGTTGATTGAATACAAGGGAGAGAAAACTTCGAAGAAGAAAAGGGGCAAAAGGGGGATTTGAAGATGCTTTAGAGCGGCTTCTTCAAGCCAATGTAAGGTACCCTTGCGCCGTTATTTATAGAGGTTTGTCTGCTCACCTCAGGTAGATATGGTGGATTCCACATTCCCACGGGCCCAGAGTTAATTTTAATCCAACAAAAAAAAAAAAAAGGAAGAAAAAAAGAAAGACAAAAATAGAAAAGAAGAACGCCAAAATAATGCCTCGGCCGTGAATGAAAGTGTTCTTTTATCTCCCCAGCAAGAGGCGAAATCCCTCGGCCCCAGAGCCTTCACCTTCTGGTCCGATATGGATTGGTGGAGGAATTAAATCATGGTGTCTGGAACAGTGCCACTAGGTGGGAGGAACAGTGTCGGGTGCACACAAGGAGTTATCCCCTACATTGGAGGGATAAAACTCACACACTGCTGCTGCCAGGACTCGAACCTGCGTCCTTGTAGCAATCTGCCACCCAGGAACCAGTTGAGCTGCCCATGATGTAATGCTGTTGAGTTGAGCCTAGACCCGACAATTCATTCGTGTCGTGTATTTTCGTGTCATGTACTTTCGTATTTTGTGTACCAAAAGTCCAAACTCATACACGACACTAAATGAATTAGTGTCATGTCGTGTCGTGTACCGCGCAAATTCGTGTCGTTTCGTGTCGTGTTTTCGTGTCAGGCACATAATATAAAATAAATATTAAAATATTATAAAAATAATAATTTTAATATTATAATATTATTTTTATAGGTTTTAATAGACGAAATGAAACGAATGACAACGAAAACACGAATGTTTACACAAAATTTATGAAAATTCATTATATTTTCAAATTTTAAAGTTTAGTATAAACAGAATTCATAATATATATATTTTTATTAAATTAAATAAAAAATAATATATTTATTTCGTGTACCTCGTGTCGTGTCGTGTACCCAAAGGGTAAACACAAAACCGACACTAAATCTCGGTCGTGTACTTTCGTGTTCGTGTATTTTCGTGTCGTGTACTCAAAATGCATACCCAAACACTAAGGGTGCGTTCTGTTTGTATTTCATTTTGTATTTTCATTTTGAAAAATGTTTTGTATTTTTCTATTTTTATTTTTGTTTTCAAAATTGCTGAAAATGCATTCTGTTATATTTATTTTGCAAAATATTTTTTTTGTAATATTAATATTAAATTCATAAATCTTTATTTTAGACTTAGTTTCAAATTAGGATAATCCAAAAAAAAAACTCAAAATGCATTTTGAGCGTTTTGAAGATTTTTTGTTGAAACACTACTACAAATTTGGACCTGCATAGCGCTTGTTTTTGTACTACAATAGCGCTTTTAGGCGCTATGTAAGGCGCCGCTATGCAAGTGCCTGACGCAAGCACAGCGCTTTTTTAGGCGCTTTGTAAGTGCAATAGTAAGACAACGTTTTTTTATGTGCTATGGAAGTATGTGCTACCTAAGTACACATTCTACAATATCGGTTTAAAAAACGCTATGTAAGTATTTTCCCTGTCTAGTTAATTCGTAAGATATCATTTCTAAAAGCACTGTCCAAGTAGCAGACAAATACTTACATAGCGCTTCAAGAGCGCTATGTAAGTATTTTTTTTTGTTTTTTTTAGCTGAACATTCATAAAATTTTATAAATAGAAAATTTTACAAACTCCAAATCTAAAATGGTAATGCAACCCAAGCATCTCAAGCAACAATATGATGCAGATCAAATAACTTTAATATGCCTGGAATAAATCCCAAATATATCAACTTCCATAAAACTTGAAAAAATTAATAATACATACAAGAGTCAAATTATCCAGAACTATTTCATACATTAATAGATAATAAAAACAAGTAACTATAGATTTAAACTAAAATGATCAAAGACTACTTCAACAATTTGCCCTTGAGAAATCTGTTGTACAAATACCCTTGATTTTTACGAAACGAACCATTTTGTCAGGAGAGTAGAACTTCAGCCTGTGGGAACGAGTGAACTGTACACCAAAGCAAATACATATATTACTATTCAGATCGTATGAAAAGATATACACTTCTTTAGGAAATATTAACATACATTTACGCCAATACTTGTTTCAGCAGAACGCAATAAATCCTCAATATAGCATCCAACATAATAGCCGCAAGAGATGCCATCACTTGTAAGTTGCTTGGGGCACTGTAAATAACAATTTATAAATATATCAACATTTCGCCTTGCACTATGCTTGAAATATAGCAGGTGGTTAATTAATATAACTTAAAGAAAATCAATCACATGTATAGTTGTCCATTTAAAAGTGTTAAACGCAGTCCTAGTGCAACTCCTCCCACAATTAGTACGAAAACACCTCATAGCACTGTCAAAAGAAAACGTTTCTTCCACATCAACATCATACGTAGTTTCTATTTTTAATAATTAATCAGTTTCCCAGTGAATATAGATAAAATTTGTCACAAGCAGCATTATAAATCAGATGATCCCATCAGATATATCATTCTATCTACAACATCCTCAAGCTTAAACTACACATTAATAATAAAGATCTGATTTTTAGAAGCAGCACCACATTTGTTTGAGACCACGCATATATATAACATCACCAACAAGTTAAAATAACGAGTCATCACTGAGCATACATCAGATCTAAACAGTAGGATCATGCTCATAGCCGAAAATATAAACATACAGATATCAAGCAGTGCGTGCTTGCTGTGTGCGTGTGTGTGTGTGTGTGTGCGTATATTGCAATGGAAAACGGTGGGTCTATGACTAAAAGGCAAAAATAGAGATTGCGAAAATAGAGATTGCAATGGTTGTCTCACTGATTGTGTGTCCTGTTAATAGAGTCAAGGGCACGTAACTGGAAGAAAATAGCAGGCAATATTATTAACGTAGTTCTCTTCGAGAAATAATTCTCAAGTCTCCCACAAGACAATAATACTGACTAAAACAAACCTTGGCCTAAAGCCCAATAATTACTTAAATAAATGATAAGTAAATTACAATAGTAAACTAATAAAATTAAAATAAGTTGCCTCACCTTGCTTCTTCTTTCCCCATTTTCTGCTATAAACTTGTGTGAATTGATCCCTTACATATGACCAGTACTAAATAATAATGAACATGGATATGGAACTAGACATGAAAACATATTTTTATAAATGTCATTTTTTCCAGACTGAAATCTGGGCAAACATATATATAAACAACAGGGCTCTTCGTTTTTTTAAACAACAGGGCTCTTCGTTCTTTTATGGGTTTTATTTAAGAGTTGCTCATCTATATAAACTTACTTTTCTACTAGCGCTTTCAAACTCTTGTACTTTGCAATGGTTGTCATAGGAGCTGGATCCATAAAGTAGATACTCTCTGTTGTGGTGTTAATAGCAACCAAAACCCAATATTTTCTACATTTTATTTATTATATAGTTAGAAGCAATTAAATAAATTCAATGAATTATAGGTTCAAAAAGTAAAACTTACGAAACATTGTAAGGCACCAAAAGTAGGTGGTCTTTGTCAACATATCTAAGCATACACTTTGCCAAATGAGTGGATGCCTCAGATCTATCCACCAAGGGAGACACGATATGATGAGGTGATGCGAAAGAGAACTTGGTTACCAAGTCCAGATTTCTGGATAAATAGACCTCACATAAATACCTTTAGTTCACAAAAAAAAAACACGATTAGAACTTGGACCGGGTGTTGTGAAATTTAATAAGTGTTCATAATACCTGATGTAAAAGACGAGGCTCGAAGCACTTAACCATTGGGTATCCAATACCTCCAAAACATTCTCCTTATTAATATGTTCAATCCAAGGATCCGCATTCCAGAAAGGTCCCGTATCAACCTTTATATTAGTAACACGATCGAACATAACAACAAGACGAACTACCTCCAAAACTCCATCATGACTAACATCTTCTGGAAGAGGATAACCTAGTTGTCTCGACGACACACCAGCAATTGATTCTACTGTTTTCTCCTTCGCTGGATCCTTAACATTCTCATGGCCCATAGAATGCTTGCTTTTTTCCTTGTTCATGGTTTTGGGCCGTGTCTAGGATATAAGGAAATATATACAACTGAGACAAGATGATCATTGAATCATTAAATTTCTAGAAGTCTAGAATTATATCCACAACATGCTTGTTTTACAATTATACATGTAACAGAAAAATTAGAATATATACCAGACCTCTAGTTTCATGGAGACCAATTTGCGTGGCCATACAAGAAAATATCCGGGAGCTTCACCAACAAGGTTGGCCTCGTCACAAGGTCTAGGTAACTTACTTTTTAACTCTGATTTTTATGCCACTTCAAATTGCACCCTCACATATCCTTCTTCGAGTGGAACACCGTGAAGGATTCCATCATTATGGTCATTATGCAAGATCCCTTGCCCAACATATCTACGACCGGGATCCAAATACAAATAACAAGGATTTTTTCCCTATATTTTGAAATATTTGGAAACATTATCAATGATGACATATAGGTAAACAGAATGGTAATAAATTTTCTAACTATGTTCTACAAATAAAAATAGCACTACTAATTCTGCCAAAAGTATACACTCTTACGTCATCAAGTATCATTTTGGTTTCAAATTTCATGTGTTTATTTATTGGTCAGAAACTTGTATATGTTACGAGGCAGCTGGGGTTTTACAGATATTAATGCGACTTTTGTATATAAATTATGATTGTATACTGTCCCGATGTAAAAGTCTACCGCATAAGCAAAATTCAAAAAAGGTACGTAAAATAATAAATATAACCCGGAGAAGAAAGAATACCTCTGGAAGGGCTTCACCTAAACTAACATCAATATGGCCATCATAACCTTCATCAACATGATTATCCATGTCAAAATTATCGATGTCAAAATTATCCATATGGCTAGAACCTCCAGAATGCACCCCCTGTGTTTTACAGCCCTTGCTTTTCAGCTCCTTAATTTCATTTTTCAGATAGGAAATATCACTTTTCAACTGTGATAGCTCACTGACAGACGATATTGTCTGCAATGTGGTCTTAGTTACACCCCATCCGACAGCTCTCAATCGTCCGGAATACTCTAATGGTATTAAACGAGCAAGCAAATCATCAGTTCCAATATTAGTAAGTTCATGTTCTGGGAACTGATCTGAAATGGCAACCTAACAAATGATACAATTTCAAACATAATGTTAACGAGTATCAGTGCACTGCAAGTCATAGATAAATTAGTGAAATGGAAAGATTAATTGTTACCACATCCTCGAGGAGTTGAATTGCACCAGGATCGTCGACTACACCCTATGCATTACGTCTAGCATACTCCCACGCATCTAGTCGAGTCACAACAGGGTTTTGTTCACCTTTTTTAATTTTTTCACTAATCTGTACAGAAATCAATTTTCCTAATTATATTCATATAAACTTTACTATAAACCACCCAAAACTTGCAGCCTGAAAAAAAAACACAAACCATGCACAAGATTTTACAAAATTACTTGAGCATACCATTTTGTATATGTTGATACAATGATTCAATGAATCATAAAGTTCAGAATCACTTACTACCTTTAAACGGTTTCTTATTAGAAAGAAAAAGGCAAAGAAACACACCCCACTTTGCAACATACAACTCACTTACAATTATCTCTCTAAGGCGCGCATAGCCAACACATGCTTTCCTGTATCGAGCCTCCATTGCTTTTGCTCGCTCTTTATTCTTATTACTTTTTTCCTATATTTGAATTTCAACTATCAAATACAATATCCAATGAAGTAAATTGCTTTTAAATATAACACCTCACCAGTTAAGGAATAAGCTTACTAGAAAATCTACTTTTATTGACTTCTGCACAAACTCCTTCCAGCAAGGGGTCACAGTCGAAAAGTGTGCATACAGAGGAGGTGGCGATGTAGAGTAGTTACCATTTTCATCTCTAGCAAGAGTCCTCAATCTAGTTCTAAATTGTCGATGAAGGTTCCCGGCACGAAAAATTATTTTTTTCCTATGTTCTTCTTCAACCCCATTGAAGGTTTCCTACATATTTGTTTTACAAAAAGATTCAATAAATCAGATCTGACCCCAAAGAAAGAGACAATGCACTGGGACCATACTGGAAAGCGTCTGTACAGGTGCATATGTTTATCCAAAATGTGGTTTCTGCCCTGGAACTATTTTTTAATAAAGAATTTTTTAATAAAGAAGAATATAAAAATAATCACAAATAAATAGATCTGTTAATGTAAAATTATTAAGGAAATATGATACCTTGATTTCATCCCACAAAGCTTGTTTCACATTGAGCAAATCCTTGTTACGCCAATTTTCACATGTGATTGGGACATGCCTTCTTACATAAGAGCCGATAAAATGTGCTAGAGTCATAGACTCTTTACCAATCGGTTGTCCCATCTCATTCCAATTCACCTAAAAATATATAATATAAATGATACATGGTATTTAAAAAACTGGTACTGCTTAATATAAATAAATAAATAAATATATATACTTATATATATATATAAGTACTGTTAATCATTATATTAGTTTTTGCTACCTTTTGCACTATGCCTTTAGTCCTAGCTTTCTTGACCTTCAACATATTTACTATACCTCGCTTCGCACTTTTATCCGTGGCACTACTATTTCCATTGGTGCCACTAGTGCCGGTTGTGTCGTGCGATCCACCAGTCATGATCCTAAACAAAAAAACACAAAACAGGATCAGTAACACCATTTAATAAAAAGATTAAGATATTTCATGTTACAAGTTCATCATACAAGATATATGCAAGTTTATACCAAAAAAAACACAACAACAGTTAAGTTATGATAACAAAGCAAACATACATTTCTTGGATTTACTTTTTCTTTTACGCTTCTTGATAGGTTTTGATCTTTTATGCCCATGCACATTTTGAAATTATGGATTAACATATTCTCCCTCATCATGGTCATTTCTAGAATAAAAACATTCATATTCATCATCGTCATTCATGATCGTGGAAAAATTCACTCCAGAAAATGGATCATCTATATTATCGACTTCTTCGTCTACACCATCAGTGACTTGATAACTATTATTGAGTTTGTTTGACAACACAACAATTGACCACTTCTTATCAACTGGATCAGTAACATAGAACACTTGTTGAGCTTGAGTTGCCATAATGAACGAATCATCTTTGTACCCAACCCTCTCAAGATCAACCCTTATGAATCCCGAGTCTTCAACATGTACACCACTAACATTGTTAACCCAACTGCAATCAAACACTGGCACCCTAAAGCCAACATAATCGAGCTCCCAAATATTTTCAATTCTGCCAAAGTATGTCGTATTAGCCAAAACAGGATCAGTGTCACTGGATGATTGGTGTAGTGCCGTCGCAGTAATTGCAACTCCACTATTCTGCATTGTGCTTGTTGCATCATGTTCTCTCGTGTAAAAGTGTATCCATTTTTAAGGTAACATTTGTAAGAATACACAAATGAATCAGGCCCTCTTGACAACCATTTAACTCTATCTGATATTGATTCATTATTTTGATTTAACTCGTTTGTGACATGATTCTTGAACCAATCAATAAATGTACGATTGTGATCCACTTCTATCCAACTAGCACCTCTGTCTGGATGTTCTAAGCTGAGAGTTTGTTTATGTAAATCTACGAAGGGAACAACATCAACACTGTTATGTAGAACACAAAGGTGCACCCGATGCCATTGTGCACTATCGATCTCTACTTGTTGACCTCCGGTTACACCTTCACCATCAACCCTACCATTGTGATGAGCACTAGGCAAACCAATTGCTTCCACATTTGGGATAAATTCTAACCAAAACTCTATTGCTTCTTCTATCAGATAGCGTTCTGCTATACAACCCTCTGTCCGGGATCTATTCATCACATAATCTTTTAATATTTTCAAATAACGCTCGATTGGGTACATCCACCGCATACGAGCAGGGCCACACATCCTAGTCTCATAGATAAGGTGAACAGTTAAATGAACCATGATGTCGAAAAAAGATGGTGGGAAATACATCTCAACCTCACAAAGTGTCTCAACAATTTGTCGTTGCAGATACGACAACCTTCTCGGATCAATGACTTTGCTACTCATTGACTTGAAGAACCAACACAATTTTGTGACGGTTACCCGCACCTTTTCGGGCAATACGGAACGTATAGCAATTGGAAGCAAATTCTCCATTATGACATGACAATCATGTAATTTTAAACTTTTTAATTTCAAGTTAGTCAGAGAAACAAGACTCTTGATGTTGGATGAGTATCCTTCTGGAACCTCGACAGAATGGAGTGTTTGTAACAACACTCTCTTCTCATCCTTAGATAGAGTATGGGCTGCAAGAGGTAAATATTGTTTTTTTCCTGGTTTCTCCACAGAAATTAGTTCGTCTCTTATTCCCATTTCCTTCATATCCATTCTCGCATTGTAGCCATCTTTATTAGTTTTACCTGGGACACCCAGCAATGTACCAATTAAGCTCTCAAAAACATTTTTCTGCACATGCTTGAGATCAATGAAATGTCTGACATAAAGGTCCTTCCAATAACTCAATTCAAAGAAGATTGAACGCTTCTTCCAAAATTTAGTAGGAACATCCTTTGCAAATTTCTTACCAAGCTGTACATTTAGGTTTTCAACCTCTTTCAACACATCGGCACCTGTTATTTTAGGAGGTGCACCTCGTTCTTCAACTTCACCATTGAATACTGATGGCATATTTCTAAACCGATGTTTCGAGTCCAACCATCGCCTATGCCCCATATATACACACTTCTTGCAATGTTTCAAATATAGTTGATCAGTCTCCTCGCCACACCAAGGACATGCATCATAACCTTTCACACTGTATCCTGAAAGATTGCCATAAGCGGGGAAATCACTTATCCTTCCAAATAACATGGCCTTCAATCTAAATTGATCTTTCTTATATTCATCACGCACTTCAATGCCCTGTTCCCACATTAGCTTCAAGTCCTCAATTAAAGGTGCCAAATATACATCAATATCATTACCAGGTTGTGTGGGACCAGATATCAAAATAGACATCATCATATATTTACGCTTCATGCACAACCATGGTGCCAAATTGTAGATTATCAGAATCACAGGCCAGGTACTATGAGAATTATTTTGAAGCTTGTAAGGGTTCATTCCGTCTGTTGAAAGTGCTAGGCGAAGATTCCTCGGTTCTTTCCCAAAATCCTGATATGTATTATCAAATATCTTCCATTGAGGTGAATCGGCTGGGTGTCTCAACATCCCATCTTTAATTCTCCCATCGTGATGCCATGTCAAACGTTTAGCATCTTCTGCACTAGCATACAACCGTCTAAGTATGGGTAGTAACGGAAAGTACCACATGATTTTGGCCGGATAATTACCATCCTTGTAACGTTTTGTACCGCACTTCGGACTTTCATTAAGCTCTGCATACTCTTTTCGATAATGAATACAATCATTTGGACAAGCATGAATCCTATCATGTATTAACCCGATAGATTTGAGCATTTGTTTAGCCTCATATGTTCTGCGAGGGAGGACATTGCCATCTGGTAAGAGTTCACTAATAGTTGTGAGCAACTCTGTGAAGAACACATCAGAAACTTGATGTCCAACCTTTAGGTTATACAAAGTCAACACATCCGATAATTTAGAAGCCTTGGTGCACTCTGGCCACAAAGGTAATGCAGCATCATGCTTTAACTTCTCATACATGTCGGGATGATCATGTAACTCTTCATTTATCACATTGGGAATATCCTTTTCATCACTAGAATTTCTACCCTCAGTGTCTGTCATAACATTGGTATCTGTATCTACAAATTGATAATTTGAATTCCAATTACTTGAGCTATGTTCCCCTTTATCTTCACCATGAAATTTCCAAAATGTATAAGTTCTATCAATACCATGACATATTAAGTGTTCATACAACTCGGACTGACCATTAACTTCCACAACATTTAAACACTTCTGACACGGGCATAAGATAAAACGAATGTCCTTTGCACGTTGAGTTGCATATTTACAGAACTCTGTCACACCATTCTTATATTCTTTTGACAATCGGGGTGCATTTATCCAATTGCGATCCATCAAAACACTAACAAAAATATAAAACCTGAAGAGCACAATTAATTAGTAAATAGTAAACAAGGCAGTGACATTTTAAGATATGGGCAACACAATCTCTATACTCAAGTACTTGAACATATGGACTATGAAGCACAAGTAGACATTTTGACCATCTCTATACTGTGTTAAATACTTCAAACTAAATTTCTGTAATATCCGGAATTTCTACTACTGTTGTTTGATATTATTTTATCTGAGTTATATTGTACAGCGTGGAATCTGTACAGTAGGGATAAAATAAATAAAGGACTGAGACATCTGTATTGGTATAATTGTCATACTTGGTTGACAATTACATTTAAGAAGTATATGTATTCAGTATGCTGTATGTTCGTATTCTGTATGTTGAGATGTTGGACGAGAAGAGTTGGAAATGGCTAAGTATAGCCTTATTAGCGCACGCTGATATTCATGCATAGCGCACGCTATCGTGCAGGATTAGCGCACGCTACGTTCATAGGTTAGCGTACGCTAATGTAGTCCGATCAGAAGGAATCTGCGTATGGACCCGGCTGCTTTCGGCGCACGTTCTGGTAAGTCAACGGTTGTTGTCCTGAAGTATTAGCGCACGCTAAAGATTAGGCTTAGCGCACGCTAAATATATATCAGTCAACAAGGAATCTTATCCTTGTAAGATGCTGTCGGAATGTGGGGGCGAGTGGTAGGTGAACACTTTAGTAAGTCAACTTCGGATAGCACACGCTAAGAGTAAGGACTTCATGATGTTTTACGTACGTTAATGCATGGGCATTACGTACGTAAGCTAGTTTATAAAGCAAGACAGTAGCCTCTGGGCTTCGATAGCGCACGCTAACAAAGTCAGTTAGCGCACGCTAAGGCTAGCGCACGCTAAACATAAGGGTTTAGCGCACGCTAGTAAGGTATTCTATATAAAGGGACAAACAGGTGTCATGAAGCATTTCGTCCATTTCTTTCCTTTCACCCGATAGAGACAACCTTGGGAGAACATTTGGAGTTCCTAAACACTGAGAGATGATGATCTTTAACAAGATTAAGATGGAGAGCATGGATTCAAGCCTTGTTCTTCAAGTTATTCATGATTCTTGGAATGGAGTCTAGTGTTCTTATTCTTGGTCCATCCAATCCGTAATTTTCGTATCCTCTTGATGATAGTTCGTTTTTCTTGGATGATTTCATGTAAGGAGCATGTTGGATAATCATATGATGATGTTATATGGGATTCAATGGAATTTTGATAAGAGTTTCGGATGTTAGTTAAGATTCTTCATACTATAAGGATGTTGATTCGTTTAACCCGATCTAAGATGGATTTCTGAATCTTGTTAATTATATTGATCGATTTAGAGGAGTTAAATCATGATACTAGGTTGAATTCATGATTGAATATGATATGATCCTTGTTATCGAGTCGGTTTGATTGTTGGTGTTATTATTGATATATGGACAATGATATGATCCTTGTGATAGTTATGGTGTCGTTTATCTTCAAGAGATATGGAGATTCATATCTCCCTTCATTCGGATTCGTAGTTTCAAGATGTTAGTCGATGCTTGGATTGCATGCCACTGTACAGCATTAGCGCACGCTAAGCTTACTGGCTAGCGCACGCTAACGGGACAACTTAGCGCACGCTACGTTATGCGTTTAACGTGCGCTAAGTAGGCAGACAGTGCAGTATTTTTGTGTTTTGATTATGAATTCGTGATGGTTTGACTTGGTTGGTTCTGACTGTGTTTATTCGAGGTTGTGTTGAACCGTTGAGTTCGATTGGTTAGTTTGTCAATTGTTGATTGTTATCGGATATGTGTTATTTGATTTCTTCGATAGGTTGAGATTGTTGATCGGTGATTATAACCGGATATTGCGGTCGCGTTCGAGTATGTCCATTGTATTGCTTTTGATCGGGGCTGAGGAGCTCGTAGACAAAGGCAATGTGTTCGACAACGGCTTCGTGAAATCTGGTATCGAGGCAAGTTATTACTTGCTCAGTTATAATATTTAATGAATGGTTTCAGTTTCATTTCGTTTATAATGCATATAGCGATGATTATTATTGTGAACTCTGGGTATTCGGATCGCATATCGTTCTTTCGATTCTGGGAGGTAAACCATAATGTATATGCTTTATCTCAGTTATTGGTATGTTCGAATATCTAGGTTACATTATGGTAAAGACGAGGATATGAGTATCTATAGTTCATCGTACGTTTGGATCGCCGAGCATTGAGGATAATCGTCGGTGATGATTGGACATCGAGATTTCTCCCGAAGGACTCGGGGCAAGTATCTTATATCGATTCAATTAGAGTTAGTGATTTGATCATGCGTATTATCATTCATGTTGTCGAACATGAGGTCGTCTTAATTGATTTGTCATACTGTCGTTCATGTTGCGTTGTTCATGATGATGAACATATTGTTTTGCATATGTGTATGCATATTGTGTTGTTTATGTTGTGTTGATCCGATGGGATCGCGCGATCTATGCTGAGGGCGCTGGATCGGATGTCCACCTCGTGTTGGTCCGACGGGATCATCTTGGGATCTATGCTGAGGGCGCTGGATCATTGGACGGGATTTTCAACCTCGTGTTGGTCCGACGGATCATCTTGGGATCTATCTTGAGGGCTTGGATCGTTGGATTACCCAGTATTGTGTTATTGTTGTGCATATGTATATTGTTGGTTATCCACCTCGTGTTGATCTTGTAGGATCATCTTGGGATCTATCTTGAGAAGTATTTGGATCATGGGATTTCCATTGAGTATACATAGTTGTTATTGTTTTTGAGCATATTGACGTTGTCATATGAGTATGCATTTGTAGGTCTTGTGTTAGGACCTTGTCCGTATTGCATTGATCTGATCTCGGATTAGACTGATATGATTATCGTGGCACATCATATCTCGAGGTATGTTCCGTTTTTTTTCTTTGGTCTTTGTCTTTGATGGACGATCGGTTATCGTCTTGGGATTTGATGATATTATTCGATGGATCGTATTGGTCAGAAATGGTAGATTTCCGTATCGTGAGTTGGTTATGATAGTTTGAGGATGTTGAGTATTGTTCGAGGTACAATACAGATTTTATGTTTGAGTTTATTGGTTAATCGAGTACAAGATGTGAAATGTGAAAATGGTCATTCTGATGAGAATTACTTGAGTAAGTAAAGTTATGGCGGTAAGATTACATTGGTCGTATTCTTATTCTGTATTCTCGTTGGTATGTATTATTGATGTGATGTGATTGATATCATTGTTGGATATTATGGCTGACCCCGTTGTGGGATTTCTTTTTAGGTTTTTGGAGTATCGAGCTTGTAGCGGTCGTGAAGAGATGAGCTTCCGCGGGATCTTGGCTAGGACATGTTGTGTGCATTGAGTTTCTTGATTGGTTCTTGTATTCCGCTGCTAGAATATCTTTTTGGGTGGTCTTTTTCCGCCGCGTGAGTATTTTGAATTGACCTTTTGGTATCTGGTAACTCAGGTTGCTTTGGAAGTCGTTTTCTAAACTTTTGAGTGTCGGCTGTTTGGCCTCGCGATTTCAAATGAGTTTTTACGACGGTTTTTGATAAATGGATTTTATAAATCTTCGAATGTTTTTAATAGATAATACCGTCGTTAGCCTCTTGGGCGTTTTGTAAATGTTTGCGAAAATTTCCTTCAGCCTTGTGGGTTCCATCTCGGGGCCCACGGCGCTGTAATATTTCCGGTCGGCTCTGGGGGTGTTACAGAATATGGTATCGGAGCTTAGGTTGAGAAAGCCTAGGCATTTGGGTCGAGTTGGGTCGTGTTTTTGTCGCGTCATTCGAGTTGTCAATTGACAAATATTAGAGCCGTGAGTTTTTGTTGTTCACTCAGGCTTATGTTGTAACACCCTCAAGATATTCGAGGTATATTACAGCGCCGTGAATCCCTATATGGGACCCACCAGGCTGAACAGCATCATACTCATCGACTCACATAAATGACAAACCAACACCATGTCATAAAGACGCAAAACAGAATAAACCACCCGGTTCAACCGGTCAATATAACATCATCATCCAACACAACATAATAAGCAACGATACAATCCAAACGAACAAGAACCCCTTAAGTACTCGAGTACAACTATTAGTTCAAAACCACAAAAGACGAAAAGGTAAAAGACACTAAAACATCACTCGTGCACAATCATCACGCACGGCCATCATCCGTAATCTTGGTCCAGCGCCATCGTCTCGATGAACTCCGACCAAATTCATAAAGCGAATTTCCCGAAACGGGTCCCCGGAGGGGTTAGCAATTACGCTAGTACAAGTAACAGATGAACGACTTACATCTTACACATATAGTAATGCATGCAATTCAAGAAAACATAGTTCCAAAATACTCATTTCGAAATGCCAATGATCAAACCACATTTGTAAAAATGCACCACAATTAACCGCGGACCACGGCTTCGTGGATCCTCGCGAGACCCCGTCGGATCTAACCCATGATGGTTAAAAGAAAGCTCGGTCCCACATTCGTGGAACCCTACCGAGACCCCGTCGAGTCTAACCCGCAGTGAGCATACACACACACACAATTTCTCATACAAAACTACTATGTCAAGATCGTAAGTTCATAAGGGTACTTGCCTCGATTAAATAGACGATGACACGAACGGAACGGAAGAATCAAGCACGACCACGAGGAACCGACGAGAATGAACCTAACGATTCGAATAGCACAATCACAACCACTTCTAAACGATTATGGAAATGGAATACACCCGGAAACCCGCCTACGATTCATGTATATTCATACAAAAATAACAACGAGGGCGGACCACAACCAAACCCTCTCGAATCCATAAAAATCCACAAAATATCCATGAATCCGTAGGAAAACTAACGATACTAACAATATTAATCGTATACATCAAGAATCCACCAACGAAACGGAACTAATCGGAAGAAAATCCCAAAACCCCCAAATTAATCGAAATAGGGTTTTAGAACATTACCTTTGGAGATTCAAGAACTAAGATCCGTAGAACACGCGTTAGATTGATTATCCGAGCCTCACAACCAAAAAGGAATGATGAAAATCGACCCCCGGATGAAGAACTCTCCCCCTCTATATCCTTTCTCTCGCGATGCAGTGGAAAAATGGGGAAGGAGACGACCGATCTCGTCTAATAAGGACGAGTCTGCGCACACCGCTTCGCAGTGCCGCGGCACGCCGAAGTGTGCCGCGGCACAGCCGAAAATCTACTCCTGTGTTTTAGCATTGTGCCGCAAGATACTGCGTGTGCCGCGCACACGCATACTGGGTTTTGGTCGCGGAAGACACACGAGTGTGCCGCGCACCGCTCGCGCCGTGCCGCGGCACGGATGGGTGTGCCGCGCACACAAGATGATTGCCCGACCAACATTTGGAGAAATTTGTGTGCCGCGGCGCACGCACCTTGTGCCGCGGCCCACACCCCCTTTTGGGTCCCAAAATGATAAAAATGATCCTAAAGAGAATAAAGCGGTAGGAATCAATATTTGGGGACTAATAACACGAAATGGATCCACGGCAACCCAAACGGCGGTTTCGCAACAATAACAAGAATATAGTTCAACGGTTTGACAGAAGGACACGCCGAAAAGTACACGAGGGTCACTACAATCGAGAAATACACCAAAACGAAAATACAAGGGAAAGAAAATACGGATATTACATTCTACCCTCTAAAAATAAGTTTCGTCCCGAAACTTAAGAAACAAACAACTCCGGTACCTAGCACGCATGCTATCCTCGGTTTCCCAAGTTGCTTCCTCGACACCGTGTCTCGACCACCGCACCTTGACCAAAGGTATGGTCTTATGCCTCAATCGTTTCTCACGATGCTCCAAAATCTTCAAAGGACGCTCCTCAAAAGTAATATCTTCAAGAATATCAATCTCGCCATAATCGATGACGTGACTAGGATCAGGACATATTTCCTCAATCGGGAAACATGGAAAACGCTATGAACATGACTCAAGGCCGAGGTAACGCCAAACGTACGCCAATTCACCTACTCGCTCGAGGATCTCAAAGGGGCCGATAAATCTCGGACTCAACTTTCCTTTCTTCCCGAAACGAAAACTCCCTTCGTCGCGACACCTTTAGCAAAACGTGGTCTCCCACCTCGAATTCCAAAGGTCGACGACGGACGTCGGCATATGACTTCGCCGACTGCAGGCGCCCACATCCGTTCTCGAATTAACTCTATCTTCCGCCTCGTCTCTAAAACGACATCCGGCTCGGTCCCGACCAAATCGGACGCCTCATTCCAACAAATCGGTGATCGACATCGCGCCCGTAAAGTGCCTCATACGGTGCCATCCGACCGACGCGTGCCAACTGTTGTTGTACGTGAATTCAATCGCGGCAAATGTTCCTCCAGTCACTACTCCAATCGAGAGCACAGCACGCAACAAGTCCTCGAACGTCTGGATAGTGCGCTCCGATTGTCCATCTGATTGGGGATGGAAAGAGGTACTCAAATGTAAACGGGTACCCAACGCCTTATGCACCGCCCGCGAAGTGCGATACAAAATGGCCGTCACGATCCGAAACAATAGACTTCGGAGTACCGTGAAGTCTCACACTGCGCGATAAACACACGAGCTAACTTCTCCGGCCCCAAGTGTCCTTGATGCCCGTAAAATGTGCCGACTTGGTCGACGATCGACAATCACCCACACCATATTCATGCCCGACCTCGATCTCGCGGACTCGTAATGAAATCCATCGATATATCTTCCCATTTCCATTCGAACGGAAGTGATCGCAATAACCCGGTAGTCGCTGATGCTCGATTTTGACCTGCTGACAAGTCAAACATCTCGCTACAAACTGTGCGACCTCATCCTTCATATCATTCCACCAGAAATTCCTTCTTAAGTCCTTGTACATCTTACTCGAACCAGGATGAACGGAGTAAGGTGTAGCATGGGCCTCAGTAAAATATTACGTCTCAACTCGAGTCGTTCGGCACACAAAGCCGACTACGGAATCTCAAAACACCATCCTCGTGAATCACAAATCCAGGAGACTTTCCTTTAAGAACGTTCTCTCGGATTTGAGTAATCATCGGATCCTCTAACTGCTTCAGCTTAATTTCATCGATCAAAGACGACGAAACCTCCAAAGCACGAAGTTGCCCGACGGCTCCAGGCAACAAAACTTCAACATCTAACTCGATTAAAGATCGCCGAAGCTCGAACTGAGGCGTAAGGATCTCAAGCGATCGCAATGCAATCGGTTTCCGACTCAAGGCGTCGGCCACGACGTTCGCCTTGCCCGGATGATAAAGGATTTCGAGGTCATAATCCTTAATCAACTCTAACCACCTCCTCTGCCTCATATTCAACTCCGTGAGTAAATATGTATTTCAGACTTTTATGATCGGTAAAAATCTGACATGCAGAGCCGAAAAGATAATGACGCCAAATCTTGAGCGCAAAAACGACTGCCGCTAACTCCAAATCATGAGTAGGGTAGTTAAGCTCATACGACCTCAACTGTCTCGATGCAAAGGCAATGGTCTTACCGTGCTGCATTAATACGCACCCAAGACCCTGACCCGAAGCATCGCTATAAACGGCAAAACCCTCGTTACCACATGGCAACGCCAAAACCGGTGAAGTCAAACGCTTCTTCACTCTCCTCAAAACTCGATCGCCTCTCGTCATTCCGCATTTAACCTCTCGGATTTCGGAGCAATCGCGTAAGTGGCCGAGCCGCCGAGAAACCTCGACGAACCTACGGTAGTAGCCAGCTAAACCCAAGAAACTACGGAGCTCCTTCACATTCTTGGGCGGTGCCCAATCCAACACGGCCTCAATCTTCTGCGGATCCACACGAACCCCCTCGGCTGAAATCACGTGACCTAAAAACATCACTTCCTTCCGAACTCACATTTGAGAAGTTTGCATAGAGTTGCTCGGTCCTCAAAATGTTTAATACTACCCGCAAATGATGGGCATGCTCTTCCTCATTCTTCGAATAAATAAGAATATCACAATAAAGACGATGCACTTATCCAAATACTCGATAAAAACTTTGTTCATCAACTGCATGAACACCGCCGGCGCATTAGTTAACCCGAAAGGCATAACTACAAACTCATAATGTCCGTATCTCGACCGAAAAGCTGTCTTTGGCACATCGGACTCTCTCACCGAGGTGATAGTACCCGATTTCAAATCAATTTTCGAGAATACCGTAGCTCCCCGCAACCGATCGAACAAGTCATCAATTCTCGGCAAAGGATACTTGTTCTTGATGGTCACCTTGTTTAGTTCGCGATAGTCGATACACAAACGTAGTGAACCATCCTTCTTCCGCACAAACAGGACCGGTGCGCCCCAGGGCGAGGCGCTCGGTCGAACATACCCGACTCAAGAAGCTCGCTCAATTGCTTCTTCAACTCGCCATCTCTGAAGGTGCCATGCGATACGGCGCCTTGAAATAGGCCGCGCCCGGCTCTAACTCTATAGCAAACTCAACCTCACGATCCGGTGGCAATCCGTAACTCGTCGAAATACATCAGGAAACTCATTAACGACCGGAATCGACGAAAGCTCGACTCCACCATCCCCGCCTTCAAGGCATAGCACCAATAACCAGTACATCCCTTTCGCATGAGACTCATCGCCTTCAAGGCATTAATGACGAATTCTGGTTTCCCCTCTTTCGCCCGCGAAAAGAGTGCTCGATCTTGATCCTCGGCTAACATAGTGATGATTCTCGTGCGGTAGTTCATGATCGCACCATGCCGCTCGAGCAGTCATCACCAAGAATCAAATCCTCACCCTCGATACTCACAACAATAAGATTAGAGGGCCAAGTCCTCTCACAAATAAGCACAGCAGTCTCGAACCTCCCGATCACCAACGATCCTATCACCGCTAGGAAGCTTAACGATGAAGGGCTCACAAGGCGTCAAGCGGTCGAGACTCAAACAGCGTACACAATCCGGAGATATGAACGAATGCGTAGCACCGGAATCGAAAAGCACACCGACGGGATGATAAAGAATATAAACGGTACCTGTCGCCACGGTAGCCGCTGGGTCATCGGTCTTCCGCATCTCATAAACCCGCGGATGGGCGGAGCCGACACTGGAAGCTCCCCCTCTTGAGGGCTGACCCCGACCTCTCCCCCGACTAGCACTCGGCGGAGATTGAGGAGCAAACGACCCCTGATTCACACTTGGTTCCCTAGGCGCCGGAATGGAAGCCCGGTTACCAAGGATTTTCTCCCTCTCAGCACAGAAAGCAGCTTTGTGACCCGGCTGGCCACACTGATTACACGTCAGCAAAGGGTTCGGACAAGCACGGCTGATGTGGCCCTGCTGGCCACAGTGAAAGCATTTCACCTCTCGAGAAGGGGCACTGCGGCCTACTGGGAAACCCGGTAGATCGAGATGGGCCACCACCAGAAAAGTTAGCGATCAAATTTCTGCCGACCCCACTTTGTGGCCGAAAAATTCCCGGACTTCTGCTTCTTACTCTCGCGGGCCGCCTCACTCACCGTCACAGACATATCGTAAGCAAGGGCCCTGCTCTGGTAATCTTTCAAGGTAGTGCATACAAGCCCCGACATATAGTCCCGAATCGGCAACTTCATCCGTCTGGAGAAATGGAAAATCTTGTCACTCTCCTCGACAACTTGGGTCTTCACATAACCCAACTCCTTATTAAAATCGGCAATAGCTTGAGATACGGGGATATCCCTCGGTTGAGCATCATAAAAAGCATGTACCCGAGCCTGTCTGACTGGCCACGGGCAATATTCAGCCTCCATCAACTCTTGAAACTCAGCCCCTGAAGCAGCATGGTCTTTGGGCCCAACGGCCTCCCACCAATCCGTAGCGTCCCCCGTGAGAAAGTATTGAGCAATAGGGACTCTACGTTCCTCGGGGCAGTTAGTGGCAACGAAGACCTTTGATATCTCCTTAATCCACCCTTCCCAGCCCATCGGGTCCGAAGCTCCCGAAAACTGAGGAGGATGCATCTTGATGACATCCTGGAGCCAACGGTCCGCTCCGCCCCGATTAGCATGGGCCTGATCCGGGTTCTGGACCGCCTGAGCTATTGCCGCCATTTGGTTCACCATTTGTTGCATAACGGCCGCAATACCAAGGTCGGCACGCTCCTGAGAAGAAGCATGGCTATGACGGTCGCCGGTACTGCCGGCTCCCGAAGACTGTGACGTGGCCGCCCCACCGGCTGCCCCACGTCCCCGGCCGCATCCACGACCACGACCGCGACCACGACCTCTTCTAGCATCCATACTGGAGTTAAATAAGTAGCAAAAGCCATACGAGGGTAAGTACAAGAGAAGAACAATCACAAGTCGAGAATCAAAGGTACGATACAAGGAAATAATGAACAGAGGAAGGAAAACTTACGGACACTGGTAGTACCGGAATCATGGCAGCGTGACGATGATGTGCAAAACAAAACACCACAAGACCCAATAAACCGACAAGCCTAGGTATCCATAAACCTAGAGCTCTGATACCATTTTCTGTAACACCCTCAAGATATTCGAGGCATATTACAGCGCCGTGAATCCCTATATGGGACCCACCAGGCTGAACAGCATCATACTCATCGACTCACATAAATGACAAACCAACACCATGTCATAAAGACGCAAAACAGAATAAACCACCCGGTTCAACCGGTCAATATAACATCATCATCCAACACAACATAATAAGCAACGATACAATCCAAACGAACAAGAACCCCTTAAGTACTCGAGTACAACTATTAGTTCAAAACCACAAAAGACGAAAAGGTAAAAGACACTAAAACATCACTCGTGCACAATCATCACGCACGGCCATCATCCGTGTCTTGGTCCAGGCCGCTCGTCTCGATGAACCCGACTGAAATTCATAAAGCGAATTTCCCGAACGGGTCCCAGAGGGGTTAGCAATTACGCTAGTACAAGTAACCGGATGAACGACTTACATCTTACACATATAGTAATGCATGCAATTCAAGAAAACATAGTTCCAAAATACTCATTTCCTAAATGCCAATGATCAAACCACATTTGTAAAAATGCACCACAATTAACCGCGGACCCACGGCCGTGGATCCTGCCGAGACCCGTCGGATCTAACCCACAGTGGTTAAAAGCAAGCTCGCTGTCCCACAGCTTAGTGTAACCCTTCCGATAACCCGTCGAGTCTAACCCGCAGTGAGCATAAAAACACACAAAATTTCTCATACATAAATCCGATTTCAAGATCGTTAGTTCATAAGTGTACTTGCCTCGATTAAATAGACGATGACACGAACGGAACGGAAGAATCAAGCACGACCACGAGGAAGCGAGAATGAACCTAACGATTCGAATAGCACAATCACAACCACTTCTAAACGATTATGGAAATGGAATACACCGGAAACCCGCCTACGATTCATGTATATTCATACAAAAATAACAACGAGGGCGGACCACAACCAAACCCTCTCGAATCCATAAAAATCCACAAAATATCCATGAATCCGTAGGAAAACTAACGATATTAACAATATTAATCGTATACATCAAGAATCCACCAACGAAACGGAACTAATCGGAAGAAAATCCCAAAACCCCCAAATTAATCGAAATAGGGTTTTAGAACATTACCTTTGGAGATTCAAGAACTAAGATCCGTAGAACACGCGTTAGATTGATTATCCGAGCCTCACAACCGAAAAGGAATGATGAAAATCGACCCCCGGATGAAGAACTCTCCCCCTCTATATCCTTTCTCTCGCGATGCAGTGGAAAAATGGGGAAGGAGACGACCGATCTCGTCTAATAAGGACGAGTCTGCGCAATAACCGCTTCGTGTGCCGCGGCACAGCAGAAGTGTGCCGCGGCACAGGCCGAAAATCTACTCCCAGGTTTTAGCATTGTGCCGCGGCACAGCCTGCGTGTGCCGCGGCACACGGTACAGTTGGGTTTTGGTCGCGGAAGACACACGAGTGTGCCGCGGCACCGGACAGGTGTGCCGCGGCACTGGCCTGGCGCTGTGCCGCGGCACCGGATGGGTGTGCCGCGGCACACAGTACAGATTGCCCGACCAACATTTGGAGAAATTTGTGTGCCGCGGCGCACGCACCTTGTGCCGCGGCCCACACCCCTTTTTGGGTCCCAAAATGATAAAAATGATCCGGAAAGAGAATAAAGCGGTAGGAATCAATATTTGGGGACTAATAACACGAAATGGATCCACGGCAACCCCGAAACGGCGGTTTCACACAACAATAACAAGAATATAGTTCAACAGTTTGACAGGAAGGACACGCTGAAAAGTACACGAGGGTCACTACGATCGAGAAATACACCAAAAACGAAAATACAAGGGAAAGAAAAATACGGATATTACATATGTGTTATGTGATTTACCAGTATCGTACTGGGCTTGTTATAACTTTTCCAAATGGTGTTAACGAGATTCTCTGGAATGAGATGTATTGTGTTCTTGAAGTCGAACTGAGTTTGCCAACGTGTGTTTTGAAAATGTCCGTGTCGAGTATTTTCTAGAGCCGAGACATGCGCCAGTATCACGGGGAATCGTCGGCTTCACGATCTGTAAGTATTTGGATTTTTGAATTTCATTGAGATTTATTGCCGTTCTAAGTTGATACGTTTTGAGATTCAGTAGATATTATGCGTTACAGTATAAGGTGACAGAGTTGGGACCGGATTGATGATCTTGAGGAGTTATGATTTCGAGAATAAGTATGTTGGTTAGATTCTGGAACGAAATTGTGTATTCGGGAGAAGGGCTATGGATTGTCGAGAAGAACATGTAGTCATGTTAGTTCATTTTGTGATATATATGAACTGTTTTTGAGCATTTGAAAATGATACTTTTCAAAATGAATGTCTTACGGATGTTTTACGGAAAATGATTTTGGGTCGAGACCCAATCGATTTTAAAATGGTTTTATAACTCAGGACTTGGGGTCCGTAAAGGGTTTTCTACTTTTTAAACTTCTTGTAATGCGAAACAAAATACGGGCTGAGACCCTAATGTTTCAAAAGACTTTCCTGTTTTCTAAAACTCCCGAGATCTGTAAAACACTTTACCAATCGTTTACTTATGTTATTTCCGCCTTTCGAGGCTTTGGTTTACTTGTTCAAATGGAACCTCTCGGGAAGTCTTTCGCCGTGTTTGATTTGCTTGATTTGTTTCAACGTTTTGTCATATCATATTTGAGGTGATCCAGAATGGGTAAATGGTTGACGATACGAATCATGTGTGAAAAAGGAGTTTTTATCGGAGTCTATATATTGAGGTTTTGGAACTCGATCGTGTGGTTTTCGTTGGAATGTCAGTGGATTGTGACGAGCCGAATTGGTATACAGGAGTATGGTTGTGGTCAAGCATTTGCATAAATTCCATTTTATTTAATCGCGTATATTCGAAAAGAATTTTTATCGAGAACTTGGCACCAGCGAGCCGATTTAATTTTTAAAATTGATTTCGTGGTCTTACGAAAATTTATGTTTTGAGTTTTCAAACTCTTGAAAGAATTTTCGAAAATTTGTCTTCGTGACAAGATTATATGATTTCAAACTTGTCTTGAAAATGTGATTGATGTACATACGCATTTAGTGCATAATGCATATCGTGGTGAAATTGTGAGTGTGACTCACGAACTGGATAATATATCAATGTGGAACGATGAATAGGGATCCGAACTTTGGTATGGTCGTTTGGTTATGCAAGGATGATCGATTGATTTATCGGATAAGAGAAATATACTGCGTGTTGTAGATTCATGTGCAGGATGTAATTTTGGAACTTTGGACTTTGTAAAACCGGGACGTATGTGCTATGTGATTCCATTGGTGTGGTAGTAGCGCAATCTTACCATAGTGATCTTTGAATGATTTCTTTGTAAGTGTAAATTTAGGGATGGTGACCCCATGCTGGTTGTTTTGGATATTGAGTGGTCGTTCCCACTCCTTGTATGAATTGGTATGTTCGTCGATTTGCGATTCGTTGTTCGTATGCCGAGGGAAATGTTCGCCAGTTGGGTATGTTTATTGAGATCTACTGTACGTGATTGATTTGTCGTTTTGAGAATGTTATTCTTTCGTATATCTGTTTCTGTAGTTCTGTGTTGATCGTGTTGGAGTTTACCGTGTGAAGGTATTCTCGAATTTCGTTGATCGTTCGTTGGTAATATTGAAGTTTATCACGTTGATGATATTCTCGATTGTGTTTTGACCTCTGGTTGGTCATATTGGAAATTATCATGTCGATGATAAATTCGATTGATTGTTGATCATTGTTGGTGATCATCTGAGCGTTCGGATTTTGTGTTGATGTTTCGGGATTCGTGTCGTTGTTTTGGGCAGTTGTTTTGCAGATGTATTGTGTATTATTCGTCTTATCGGAATTGGGACTTGATTATGTAATCAGGCAGACAGGATTTGATTCGGACAGATTATTTCATCCGACGATGATATATTTGGTTGGGACTTATGGAATTGTTATTGTAAGCGTGTTGAGGCTTTACAGTGAAGTCACTTGTTAGTATCACAGGAGATTGTCGACTTGGCGCATATGTGAGTATGCTATTTTGGTTATTCGGTAATAATGATGATTGATTGTTGTCGTGATGGTTTCGGAATATTTTGGCTGAACGGTATGTTTGTTTGTCTTATGACGGATTGCAAGTTTCGAGAACGAAACTTATTTTAAGTGGTGTAGAATGTAATATCCGGAATTTCTACTACTATTGTTTGATATTATTTTATCTGAGTTATATTGTACAGCGTGAAATCTGTACAGTAGGGATAAAATAAATAAAGGACTAAGACATCTGTATTGGTATAATTGTCATACTTGGTTGACAATTACATTTAAGAAGTATATGTATTCAGTATGCTGTATGTTCGTATTCTGTATGTTGAGATGTTGGACGAGAAGAGTTGGAAATGGCTAAGTATAGCCTTATTAGCGCACGCTGATATTCATGCATAGCGCACGCTATCGTGCAGGATTAGCGCACGCTACGTTCATAGGTTAGCGTACGCTAATGTAGTCCGATCAGAAGGAATCTACGTATGGACCCGGCTGCTTTCGGCGCACGTTCTGGTAAGTCAACGGTTGTTGTCCTGAAGTATTAGCGCACGCTAAAGATTAGGCTTAGCGCACGCTAAATATATATCAGTCAACAAGGAATCTTATCCTTGTAAGATGCTGTCGGAATGTGGGGGCGAGTGGTAGGTGAACACTTTAGTAAGTCAACTTCGGATAGCGCACGCTAAGAGTAAGGACTTGCGTACGCTATACATGATGTTTTACGTACATTAATGCATGGGCATTACGTACGTAAGCTAGTTTATGAAGCAAGACAGTAGCCTCTGGGCTTCGATAGTGCACGCTAACAAAGTCAGTTAGCGCACGCTAAGGCTAGCGCACGCTAAACATAAGGGTTTAGCGCACGCTAGTAAGGTATTCTATATAAAGGGACAAACAGGTGTCATGAAGCATTTCGTCCATTTCTTTCCTTTCACCCGATAGAGACAACCTTGGGAGAACATTTGGAGTTCCTAAACACTGAGAGATGATGATCTTTAACAAGATTAAGATGGAGAGCATGGATTCAAGCCTTGTTCTTCAAGTTATTCATGATTCTTGGAATGGAGTCTAGTGTTCTTATTCTTGGTCCATCCAATCCAGGTAATTTTCGTATCCTCTTGATGATAGTTCGTTTTTCTTGGATGATTTCATGTAAGGAGCATGTTGGATAATCATATGATGATGTTATATGGGATTCAATGGAATTTTGATAAGAGTTTCGGATGTTAGTTAAGATTCTTCATACTATAAGGATGTTGATTCGTTTAACCCGATCTAAGATGGATTTCTGAATCTTGTTAATTATATTGATCGATTTAGAGGAGTTAAATCATGATATGAGGTTGAATTCCGGATTGAATATGATATGATCCTTGTTATCGAGTCGGTTTTATTGTTGGTGTTATTATTGATATATGGACAATGATATGATCCTTGTGATAGTTATGGTGTCGTTTATCTTCAAGAGATATGGAGATTCATATCTCCCTTCATTCGGATTCGTAGTTGCAAGATGTTAGTCGATGCTTGGATTGCATGCCATCAGACACATTAGCGCACGCTAAGCTTACCGCTAGCGCACGCTAACGGACAACTTAGCGCACGCTACGTTATGCGTTAACGTGCGCTAAGTAGGCGCACAAAGGCGATTTTTGTGTTTTGATTATGAATTCGTGATGGTTTGACTTGGTTGGTTCGATTGTGTTTATTCGAGGTTGTGTTGAACCGTTGAGTTCGATTGGTTAGTTTGTCGGTTGTTGATTGTTATCGGATATGTGTTATTTGATTTCTTCGATAGGTTGAGATTGTTGATCGGTGATTATAACCGGATATTGCGGTCGCGTCGAGTATGTCCATTGTATTGCTTTTGATCGGGCCGAGGAGCTCGTAGACAAAGGCAATGTGTTCGACAACGACTTCGTGGTACGGTATCGAGGCAAGTTATTACTTGCTCGGTTATAATATTTAATGAATGGTTTTGATTTCATTTCGTTTATAATGCATATAGCGATGATTATTATTGTGAACTCGGGTATTCGGATCGCATATCGTTCTTTCGATTCGGGAGGTAAACCATAATGTATATGCTTTATCTCGCTTATTGGTATGTTCGAATATCTAGGTTACATTATGGTAAAGACGAGGATATGAGTATCTATAGTTCATCGATTTATCGGATCGCCGAGCATTGAGGATAATCGTCGGTGATGATTGGACATCGAGATTTCTCCCGAAGGACTCGGGCAAGTATCTTATATCGATTCAATTAGAGTTAGTGATTTGATCATGCGTATTATCATTCATGTTGTCGAACATGAGGTCGTCTTAATTGATTTGTCATACTGTCGTTCATGTTGCGTTGTTCATGATGATGAACATATTGTTTTGCATATGTGTATGCATATTGTGTTGTTTATGTTGTGTTGATCCGATGGGATCGCGCGATCTATGCTGAGGGCGCTGGATCGGATGTCCACCTCGTGTTGGTCCGACGGGATCATCTTGGGATCTATGCTGAGGGCGCTGGATCATTGGACGGGTTTTTCCACCTCGTGTTGGTCCGACGGGATCATCTTGGGATCTATGCTGAGGGCGCTGGATCGTTGGATTACCCAGTATTGTGTTATTGTTGTGCATATGTATATTGTTGGTTATCCACCTCGTGTTGATCTTGTAGGATCATCTTGGGATCTATGCTGAGGGCGCTGGATCATGGGATTTCCATTGAGTATACATAGTTGTTATTGTTTTTGAGCATATTGACGTTGTCATATGAGTATGCATTTGTAGGTCTTGTGTTAGGACCTTGTCCGTATTGCATTGATCTGATCTCGGATTAGACTGATATGATTATCGTGGCACATCATATCTCGAGGTATGTTCCGTTTTTTTTCTTTGGTCTTTGTCTTTGATGGACGATTGGTTATCGTCTTGGGATTTGATGATATTATTCGATGGATCGTATTGGTCAGAAATGGTAGATTTCCGTATCGTGAGTTGGTTACGATAGTTTGAGGATCTTGAGTATTGTTCGAGGTACAATACAGATTTTATGTTTGAGTTATTGGTTAATCGAGTACAAGATGTGAAATGTGAAAATGGTCATTCTGATGAGAATTACTTGAGTAAGTAAAGTTATGGCGGTAAGATTACATTGGTCGTATTCTTATTCTGTATTCTCGTTGGTATGTATTATTGATGTGATGTGATTGATATCATTGTTGGATATTATGGCTGACCCCGTTGTGGGATTTCTTTTTAGGTTTTTGGAGTATCGAGCTTGTAGCGGTCGTGAAGAGATGAGCTTCCCGCAGGATACTGGCTAGGACATGTTGTGTGCATTGAGTTTCTTGATTGGTTCTTGTATTCCGCTGCTAGAATATCTTTTTGGTTGGTCTTTTTCCGCCGCGTGAGTATTTTGAATTGACCTTTTGGTATCTGGTAACTGAGGTTGCTTTGGAAGTCGTTTTCTAAACTTTTGAGTGTCGGCTGTTTGGCCTCGCGATTTCAAATGAGTTTTTACGACGGTTTTTGATAAATGGATTTTATAAATCTTCGAATGTTTTTAATAGATAATACCGTCGTTAGCCTCTTGGGCGTTTTGTAAATGTTTGCGAAAATTTCCTTCAGCCTTGTGGGTTCCATCTCGGGGCCCACGGTGCTGTAATATTTCCGGTCGGCTCTGGGGGTGTTACAATTTAATCTTTCCCACCAAGTAATCCAAGTGTAGCAAGAAAATCATAAAAATACCAGTTAACACTAAGAGTAGATATCCAGTTTAGAATTATCGTTCCAACTTCAAAATCAGTCTCAATTTTGTAAATTTAACAAAAACATAATCTTTAAATCTTTCTTTTTAAACCTTAACATGGATGAGCGGAGAAATTTCAGTGAATTTACCTTGGTTGTTGGGTTGACTGATTTGCGCAAAACCCTAAAAATAACCCGCTCTATTTGCTGGATTTCGATTGAAGATTGATGCTGATGTTGATCGATTGAAGACTTGATTGGATTCTTCAATTGCTGGGATTCTTCAAGTGCTGGGCTTCTCTTCTTGTGCTGGGTTTCTCTTATTCCTTACCGATGGAGCAAAAAAAAAAAGATATGTGTGTAGGTTTTTCCTGGCCGTTTTTTCCTCTTCTCAGCCGTAAAACATAATAAAAAACACACATGTAACCTGTAAAAGAAAATAAAGAATAAAAATAATTATTACTTTAACATAGAAAGCGCTTTGAAAAACGCCAACGTACTATAAAAAAAATTCAAAATTAAAAAATAATTACTTAAAAATTGCTAACTACAATAGCGCTTCTAAAAGCGCTATCGTAGATAAACGCTACAACAACGCTCCTTAAAAAAACGCTATTGAAGTATTTTCTTTTATTTTTCATTTATTTTTATAATTCTTCACAATAACTTGCAACGCGCTTTTCTGGAGAAGCGCTGTCCAAGTGTAATGCTTGCATAGCGTTTATGAAGAAGCGCTATTGAAGCAGTGTCTCCTAAGCCCAGATTTGTAGTAGTGAAATACACACAAAACGCTCAAAATGAGGTTTTGGGCATTTTGCGTTTTGTGTACAAATATTTTTTTTGTTTTCCAAAATGCATTTTCGAAAATGATAAAAAGAACACGTTTTTAGTATTTTCGAAAATAAAAACAGAAAATGACCTCAAAACAGCAAAGAGAACAGGGCCCGTGTTTTCGTGTCGTGTGTCAAATTGTCGGGTCTAGTTGAGCCTATCAAGAAGTGTAACTGACGTTGATCCGTTCGTGAGCTAATCGAGATCGATTTGATTTTGTTTACAAAAACCCGTTACTTAAACGAGTTACTTTTAAACTTGACAGTGTTCGGTTTCTTAGCTTATGAACAAACTCGATAAATAAATTAGATTAAAATATATAATAATAAATTTAGTGCTTTTATATTTGTATTATAATAAATAAAGGGTATTACTAAACACCGCCCAAAATTCCTAGCCACCGCCCTATAAGATTACCTTTTTATCCATTTCAAGTCTTTCATTATTTCTAAACACCACACCACACCAAAATCTTTCAAGCTCAAGTTTTTCGAATATAACACACAATCAAATATATATCGTCAATATTATCGACAACTACGAAAATGGACGGGAATTCGCATCTGGAGGTAATTTTTCGTAGAAAATGACGCAGCGTCTGAATATTCACTTTTCCATGGTACAGGCGTCCCAGATTCCGCTGGACCATGGTACGGGCGTCGGTGCGACGCCTGTTCTAGGTCTAGGCGTCTAAATCGACGCTTGAACCATGGTCGGGCGTCCGATTGACGCACATGCCATGGCCAAGGCCCGATTCAGACGCCAGACCGTGGCAAAGGCCCAAGCCGTGACGCCTCGGCCATGGTCCAGCGCAATTTGGACGCTGGACCCTTTTTTTGGTCGATTTTAAATATTAATAATAATATTATTGGTATTATTATTAACATTGTGTCAATTAAAAATTTCAGGTTATATTGGAAGAATTTGAAGGCGACGGCGTTGATTATAGTGGTTATTTCGTTAATGACGAAATATTCGCTAGTGATTGTGATGCGATTGCTTGGGCGAAAAAAATTGCTCTTCAAATTGGTTTCGATTTGATCATTTCATCGTACAAGAATAAAGGAAAGACAAAGCTATTGAGATGTAACCGTGGTGAACGGTACAGAGGGGTATTAAGAGATTTGGATGTCGCTGTTCGAAAGGACACAAAGACGAAAGCATGCAAGTGTACATTTCAGATAAAGGCCGAACAATTGCATGACTTGAGTGGTTGGATAATCAGACCGATCTCTGGGAGTAAGGGTATGCACAATCACTCATTTATTGTTTATCCGGAGGGGCATCGTCAAATGAGTGGACTGAGTAAATCGGCCAAACAAGTTGTTCGTGAGATGAGTGCTGCTCAAGCCAAGCCGTGTGCCATCTTGGCGGCCATTCAGAATAAATTTCCAGTACAAACCGACTAGACGACATATCTATAATTATAGAGACCACTTGAGGAAGCATGATTTTGAAGAAAGAGATGTCGTCGGCGGTTTCACCATTCGTCATGACGAATAACTACGTACATTGACGCAGCCGACCCGGATACAAATGCTGTTACCCACGTGTTCATGGCACATCCAACATCAATCAACTTAATCCGGACCTACAGATGGTTCATTGGCATGGATTCCACCTACAAAACGAATAAGTACAAGATGCCATTTCTCGAGATAGTCGGGATGACTCCATGTAACAAGAACTTCCTAATCGCCTATGCAATTATGAAAGATGAGACCGAATCAAGCTACGCGTGGGTGTTACAGAAGTTGAAAATTTTGCTTGGGTTTGATGTTCATCCGACGGCTATTGTTACGGATCGCGAGTTGGGATTGATGCGTCCTATTGAAGAGATATTTCCAGAGAGTGCCCACTTACTTTGCACATGGCATATTAATAAGGATGTTGAAGACAAGGTGTACAGAATTTTTGGAAAAGATAAAGAAATGGGTCAAAGGTTTAAAAATGGGAAATGGAAGAAAATCATGGAAGCGGCGACCGAAGAGGAATATGATCAAGCGGTGCAACTCATGAAGGATACATGGAGATGGAATCCTAAGGTGATATCATACGTTGAGGGTACATGGCTAAAATACAAGGAGATGTTCGTTGTTGCGTGGACGAATAAAGTGCTTCATTTTGGAAACACAACCACTTGTAGAGTTGAGAGTGCACATGCCGAGTTAAAGCAATGGCTTAATTCTTCCACCGGAGCCCTCGATACCGTCTGGACTAAAGTGAACCAGGAGATTGAATCACAACTTACGCAGATCAGATACACACTTGAACAGTCTAGGTGTCGTACAGGCGTGGTGTATTCTGGTTTTCCGTTCAACTACTTGCGCTGTCGTGTTTCCCATCATTGTCTGCGATTACTGTCGAATGAATTGACACGTATGAGAGAATTAAGTGATCAAGTGTACGATCGTTGCGGTTGTTCACTCCAAACCACCCATCAGATTCCTTGTGCGTGTGAGCTCAAGAGACATATGGAATCGCGGACCCCATGCAGTGTTAGTCGTCTTCACATATTTTGGCAAACACTTATTATTAGTGATGGTGGGGACACGACCGAATTTGTCGATCCTTCTACCGGTGCTGAATCGGAGGACCAGCGGTACTTTCAGGCCCTTGTCGATGAGGTCAGACAGAGCGATCCTGCAGTTGTCCGTAACGTATCACTTATGATCCACGATCATCTTCACCCTGATCAAACGCGTTACGTTGAACCACAAGTGAATACGGCAGTTAAGGGTCGACCAAGAGGAAGTTCATCGACTAGACGCGATCCTAGTGGTTGGGAGTATAGCCAAAGGGGTCGTGGTCGTTACCGTCCGGTGGTCGTGGCCGCCTCTCTTCCGCATCACCACAATGCGTCTTCATCAGGTATGAACAAATTTATTATTACTATGTCTTTTTTTATATTGGACTAGGATACTTATGTATTACATGTTAAATAAAAAGATAATTTTTATTAGAAACAAAAATAAAAATAGTCTTCTTGACTAATTTTTTATATTTATATGTTACAAGTTAAATAAAAACGTTAGTAATAAAAATAAAAATAGTCTTCTTGCCTAATTTTTTATATTTATATGTTACAAGTTAAATAAAAAACGTTAGGAATAAAAATAAAAATAGTCTTCTTGACTAATTTTTTATATTTATATGTTACAAGTTAAATAAACAACGTTAGGAATAAAAATAAAAATAGTCTTCTTGACTAATTTTTATATTTATATGTTACAAGTTAAATAAAAAACGTTAGGAATAAAAATAAAAATAGTCTTCTTGACTAATTTTTTATATTTATATGTTACAAGTTAAATAAAAAACGTTAGGAATAAAAATAAACATAGTATTCTTGACTAATTTTTTATTTTTTTATTGTTATGAGAAATTTTTTTATAGATGTATTATTTTTGAAGTTTTTCAATGAGTTGTATCTTTTTAAGTTCGATAATATGTAATATATTGAATATGTGTTTGCAGATGGACACCACCGAGTGGAGATTGGTAACTATCACCATATCGACAAGATACCGGGAATTATTTTGCCGTTTGTTGAAGGTTATCTCGATGTCCCGGAGACGGTAATTGCGGATTTCGTGTTATCGCCGACTACATATTTGGCGACCAAGATAAATGGCGTATTGTACGTGTATGCATTGCAAATGAAATTATGGCTAATCGTACACTCTACCGATCGATCTACTATGATGGGATTGAACCTGAGGTTCGACGTATTACATGGGATGGTGGTGCGTGTGGATCGGATCATTGGATGGCTATTGCTGAAGATTTATTCCCTATTGCTACTATTTTCAATGCCGCTGTCATACTATTCGGATTCGGAAACGGTAGATCTTTATTTGCATGTCTCACCTGTCGCCGTTGAAAGCACCCACAACGCCAACACGGCATAGCCAAGAGATTGTCATATTTCAATTAGGAGATACGTACAAACATTTTATTCGTCTAGATTTAATGCCTAATTTTCTGTACCGCCCATAGCGAGTAACTGGTTTAGAATCCATGATAGTAGTGTTGGTGGCTGGGAGAATTTGTATACGAGCAGGAGAGAAAAATGGAATAGATTAGTCGGTATGATGTAAAACTTTATTTGTTGTATGTTCCTTAATTAATAAAATTTTCGTTTTTGTTGATCTTTATAGTTGATAGTTGATTTTCTTTTATGTTGATCTTGATAGTTGACAGAAAAATTTTCGTTTTTGTAAGCAGAACAGAAAAAAACAAACAAAAGTAAAGTGCCAAATGCAAAACGAAAGTGTCAATCAATATACAAAATACAAAAAAAAAAAACGCAACACAAAATACCGTCACAAACAAAATATAAAATACAAAATCAGTTGGCCAAATTCCAATCCCTCATGAACTCCTCGAGCATCGTCGTCGCTTCTTCCGTCTGGTCTGGGGGAAGGTGTCTGATACAGTGCTGGGTAATACCTACGGATCGACTCACCCACTGTAAAAAATAGAGACAATATAATACAATGAGTAATGTATGATGAAATCAAACAAAGTACAAAGTTAAAGAACATACGTAATCGGTGCTGGAACGAGAAGGGATCACTGATCCAGTCTTTGCACCGTCGTTCAAGAGGCCGAGGAGCGAATACCGATAATACCACTCAATGTAATCATCGGTGCAAGCAGCCTGATCATGAGTAGCCGCCTCATAGTCAGCGAGAGGAAGCCTGTATGCACCCGGAAACATCATCCAAGCATCAGATGACATCCGGATGGGATAGTCAACTCGGTACAATCTGCTCGACCACGCCCGAACCGCTTTCTCCGGTCTGGTGATCGGGAAAGGGATGCTCTGCACATAACCGAGCTGCCGTAATGCCCGACCAGACATGTATGGCTCGATAATATCCCGATATCGTAGCCATCCAATGAATGTGGTCCTCGGGACATCCCTCACCGGATCAGGGCCATAAGGCAACCACTGTATCTGCGTACATTTAATCAACAAGTTATACAAGTTATTTTTAAATGAATTGTGAGATTGTTAGAAGGAATCGTTATACCTCTGCGGTTGTCAATTGATCAATGCGGCGACGTAAAGACTGGAGGCGGTGCTCGTCCCTACCCTCGGGCTGGACACTACATGTCAAAGCTCGAGCCTGCGTGGAGTCAACAATCATACGCTCTCGATGAGGTCGAAAGCAGGGAAAATACTCATAAATCCAAGCCTGAACGAGGGTAAGGCATCCACAAATCCCCATGGAGTCGCCGCGACTAGCGATACCGAGCTGACGGTACATGAAAGCCAATGCGGCCGAACCCCATGAATACTGACCGGTAGTATCCATACCGTCCCTCACCTCCAATATGCAGGAAGGCCTAATCCGGTTACCACTCTTGTCAACAAACAAGGTGGATCCAAATAACAACCACATCCAAGCTACGGCCTGGGTGCCCTCCACTCGACCCCCATCGCGACATTTACTGAAAATCGAGTAAATAAGTACGCCGCCACCCCAGTGAGTACTCAATAGCTCCAACCGCGATACTCCAAGAACCTCCATCACATCCATCTGCAACTGTGTAGATGTGCTATCGGCATCAACCAATCGCCCCTCGACAGGAATGCGAAGGATCTGCCACACATCATGTAACATGATGGTCATCTCTCCGAACGGCATGTGAAAAGAGTTCGTATCGGGCTGCCACCGCTCAACGAACGCAGAAATCAACGGGGAGTCAATATGTCTGAACATGGCGTCCGTCACGTGGGATAACCCAGTCCCACTGATCCGACTCACTAAAGAGGGTGACATAACTGAGCGCCACTGACTCAAGCTCTGACAAGCAGCAGTCCTGGTGTGACACTTCAGCAAACCTCTCATATCTCCAGTCCAGATACGCGCGGCGACATGCCCACCAAAACTCGGGATAACGCTGCCGTCGATAGGGCCACCAGGCATCTCCTCAGAAACCATCCAACATGTCTCATCCTCCCCCCTACGCCGTTTACTACTGGTAGACCCAGAAGTAACAAACCTCCCCCCTCTCCCCTTCCGAACCCGGCACGAAAATGAAGAAGAATCATCACCGCCCTCCTGATCGTCGGCCTCATCGTGTGAATAATACTCGCTCGAATCCTCAGTACCAAAATCAGTATAAGGTACGTCCTCGAATCCCCTACGCTCTGCCTCCCGCTGTCTACGAACGGAAGCATCAACACCACGAGCTCTGGTGTGACGCGCTCCAGAACCCATCAACTCTGTGACTAGCGGCATAGATTTGCCCGCTCCTCCTCTCATCTGCATTTAGCAAACAATACAACTAATAAGTAATAATCATAAAAAGAATACACATTATTAATTATTAATTGAAAATTTTATTTTTCCAAAAATATGGTAAGGCGTCCGAACGGACGCTAGAACCACTGACAAAGGCTCGTCCGACGCCATTTCCATGGTCGAAGCGTCCGGCAGACGCTTATCCAGCAACTAGCGTCCGATTGACGCCTTTGTGCCATGGTTTGGGCGTCCGCCGTGGACGTTTGTACCATAAGTGGCGTCCGCCGTGGACGCTGAGCCATGGACGAGCGGAATCGACGGGCGCTGTGCCATGGCAGGCGTCATCGTCGGACGCCTAACAAATAATCGCCGCGCCTGCATCGTGCACTCCGCACGGCGGCGCGGCCAATGAAACAAGAGACGGATGAAAAATAAAATTACCGGCGCTTTTCCTTTTAGGACATGGCGGCGGTGCGGCGGCGGCTCTGTGGCGGTAAGATGGCGGCGGACGGCGGCTTATTGGCGGTAGTGTTGTGGTGGTTCGGCTGCGTCGGATGAGTTGTTTAGAGAGAAAAGTATTACTAAACTAGGATCCAGAATCTAATTAAACTGAATTAAGGGCAAAAAGGTAATCTTCTAGGGCGGTGGCTAGTAATTTTGGGCGGTGTTTAGTAATCCAGTAAATAAAATGTAAATTAAACCTCTAATTAACTTTAAATTTTATAAGAAAATAATGGATTTCAATAATTTTATTATATCAACAAAATATTATTTTTTTATATTTAAATCTAAATTTCGAATGTTCATTTAGCTTATTTAAGCTCAAACAAACTCGTGAGCCGTGAAAGGTTCAATGTTATAAGTCTTTATTTTTGGTTAGATAGTTTTTTTTCTTTTGTTAGATAGCTCGTATATTAAGGATCATGCATTACTCATTTCGTTGTTAATTAATTTTGAGATGGAATTTCAGACTTTAATATAGTACCGAAGCAGACACTCTACACGTGTAGTCCAACAACACACGATGTTCTACCTCCAAGCCACTTGAATTAAAAAAATTCACATTGTAAGTCTTGACTCCGGCTAGGGGTGTTCAAACCCGAACCACCCGACCCAACTACCTGATGACCACAACTAAAAAGTTTGGGTATTTATAAATTTTTATATTTTTTTGAGCGGGGAATCCGACCAGAAAAAAGTCATATAATCGGGCCGGGTCATGGACCGACTTGTTGTTTATTTCGGATACCCGAAACTCGATTATTTTTTAATAGTTATTTTTTTATAAATTTAATTATTTAATTTGTAATGTATGAAACTTTATCTTTCAAGTAATATAAATTATATTTAATATGAGGATTCATGTTAATGTGTGTTTAGTAATGATATTTATTCTCACTAGTTTGGAAATTCAGAAGAAGATAAAATCGTTAAATAAGAAATAATATATTCTCTCATATATCTAATTGAATATTGAATTAAGTATAATTATAATAATTAAAAATAAATGAGATATATATAATTTTTTTAGTTAGTTGAAATTTGTTTATTGTACGGAAAATATTTACAATGTATTTAATACTGGTGAAATTAATTTATGTAATAAATTTTAAGATAAATTTATATTAAAATTACAAATTATCTTATCTTATATATATAAAGATTAAGTCCAATAATTAATTGTGGAGTTTTTTGACATAAATATGGATTGAGTACGAGTCCAAATATATGAGCACTAAACTCATATGGTATTTAAGAATTTTTGCACCCCTCTCAACTTCATCACATTTGATGACTCACTTTTAATTGATACTAATATTGACAACTAATTTACATTTAAAGAATTCCCTTCAAGTTCCATCTCATTTCATAACTGACATTTAAATCTCTATGACATAAATGTGAATTGAGTAAAAGCACAAATACATATATGAGCACAAAAATCATACAGTATTTAAGAATTTTTGCACCCCTTTCAACTTCATCACATTTGATGACTCATTTAAAGAATTACCGCAACCCTTCAAGTTCCATCTCATTTCATAACTGACGTTTAAATCTCTATCCACTAATCGCATCTATAAAAGTGCTACAAAGAAATTGCCGATTAACTCATTCATACACACAGTGATGTGCCACAAGTAAGACGTCTAAAATACCATCGGGATTCCAACACCGTCCATCTTCGGCCAGCCATCGATGGCCATGCAAAAGAAACCACCACGCCCACTTCGACCACCCAAATAATAAATGATACGCCAAATATGGTGCAGCCCGTGCGCTATTGGCGTGATCTGGAACATCTTGGTTCTATGGGGTTGATGGTTACGAATGAAGGGATAATTAGTAAGGGTTTGGAGTTGCTAACAGGAGCGAAGAAGGTTGAGATGGAGGAAAAGTGGAAGGAGCTTAAGGTGCAAGAACTCGAGCATTTCGTGAGGAAAGATGAGCTTTTGAAAGAGCAATCGGATGTTGTGTTGGATGCGGTAATGAGGTCTGGTGCTAATTAAGGTATATTTTGTTTATGGGTTGTATGTGAGTTTAGGAGTTATGGAAGTGAAAAAAGTTTAGATTTTTGTTATAATGGGTAATGTATCTTTGTTTTGTTTGTTGGTAAATTGGACTTTTGACTTTCGTCGTATATGTTTTTTATTTTTTAATTGAGAGAAACAAATTCATTGAGATCATATAGCAGCAAATGAGATGTAGTTGTTTGTTAACAGAGCTTGATAGTTTATAGCTACAAGATCTTGATTGTGACGTCTTCCATATGTTCTTTATGTTTATTAATTGATAATAAATATAAATCGCAAGGGTGCTACTGCAATTACGCACTAAAGGCAAAATGTTGGAGCTAAAAGAGGGTTTATTGGTTTGGGTATTATATTTTTGTTTGTATGCTGTTACAACACGTGACATGAGGAATCATTGGCTTTGCGTGCTTTGATCGAACATATTTAATGGTCATATTATGAATATTAGTTTTTTGCAATAGCAAAATGAAGTGAAGCAAGTAGCACTGGTTCTACATCTTCCAAAAATTATGTTGTGCAAACTATTATTTTGATTATTGAAAGCAAGTTTTTAGCAAATGTTGACCGGGTGACACCCGTATTGTAACCCTTTTTCATGCTTTCTACCAGGAAACGCCTTTAGTGAAATTGCGTTTGTAGGTTCGAAGGTCGAGATTGAGTCCCACTAATTAATGTTAAGTTAATGATTAGCGTAATTCTTATAAGTTTTGTAATATTTGTTAGAACTATAACAATAAATTAATTTTCTAAAAGCTTCTACACACATCTGCATTCAAGCATCAAAGTATCAAATGGTTGCAAATTTATTTGGACACATACATTAAGTATCTTTCTTAATTAATAGATTTATGATCAAAACTAAGTAATTAGAAGAGACCATTCATATTCTTATAGAGGGTTACATTCTACATATTGTTAGTATAAATAGTTTTGTTTACATGTCAAACGATATATTAATCCAAACGAAAACAAGATAAAAACTCCTACCACTTGAACATGATCACATACCGAATATGAAGAGAATCCATTCATCAGTTAAGCTACAAGCAATGACGGACAAGAAGATTATGACGAAACCATGTTCTCAAGTAGTACAATATTTGATGTGACTTATTCGAAATGAGTCAAGTATTATTTGTAGATTATATGGATTTAGTATGTTAGTTTTTATATAACAATCAAATAAGTGTTGTAGGCTTAACTTGACGGCCCAATTTTACCTATAAGGAGCTATTATCTCTGTTAACAAGTGAACAAAATCGACTCACATATTTAGTAAATTGGTCTTTATAATGCTCATTAATGGACACGCTTTTTGTTTAAAAAAGTCGGGTTTTAGACATAAGCAACAAAAAATAAGACATGTGCATCGCACGGGCTTGAATACCTCGTTTATATAAAATATCAATTAATAATATTAAATTTTGGGTCGAGTACTCTATGACCCGACCTGGAAAATCGAGTATCCGTTTTTTTGGATATTCGATTTTTCGAGTCAGGTCACAGGCTGAATTCAACGACTAGCATAACCGTGTACCCGGTTATGGACACTCTTAACTCCGGCTACACATGAGAAGGTGTGTTGAAATATTAATCTCACATTGGGTAGTTACAAGTCTTGCATTCATTATATAAATATCATACTACTCCCCTCATTGCCAATTAGTTTTGAGATGAAACTTCGTACTTCAACATGATGAAAAATTCGAGCTCGATTCGATAATAAATGAGCCGAACTTGAACTTGCCAATACTCAATTATGCTCGATTCAATTACACCTCCAAGTCTATTTCATACTTCTCATGTCATGTCATATTGGGATGTCTCATATGTTCATGTGTTAGTATTTCATGTTTCGACTCACTTATTAGTCTAATCATTACACCATTAACATCTCAAATAATTAGTAAATCTACTTAATATTCTTCTCAAAACACACACACACACACACACATATATATATATATATATATATATATATATTCTTCCCTGATTCTATCAACTGTGAGGCTCCGCTCTTTTGAATTTTAATTTCAACATATTTAGTTTAATTCAGTTCAGTTTAGTCCTACTATATAACATTACGGATCACTCTTGCCTAGTATTTAGCACCAAGATACAAAATTTGGAGAGGGCATTAATATAATATTAAAAATAATATGTGTACTCGTGGGTAAGCCGAATCTAGAATCATGATTTTTTTTTTGAGAATATCAATATAACAATCATATTACATCAATTCAACGAATACATCATGAGATCTATCAAACATTACAAATACATCAATCAATCTATTGAAATTAGAATACACTAGAACACAAACTGCACTCAGCAGAATTTGAACCCATAACCTCTTGAGTACCGGGTGTCTAAGCTTGCCACTAAGCTACAAGCGGTGGACAGAATCATGATATTGGGTACAACTCGAACTGATTTTCACGATCGAGGGTCCCATTTTAATCCATGGTTCTCAAAATGAATGACGACTAGTATTTGGCACTAAGATACAAAATTTGGAGAGAAGCATTGGAAATGTGCCATCTGTGCATATCCCGCTCCTTGTGATTTCCTCTAAAAACGCGCTGCTTTTAAGAATTATCTAACTAATAATATTCCCACAATTATATGTTGACTGTTGTTCTTTCGTTAACTTTAGGGAAAATTTTAATTTATGACTTGTAAGTTTGACTCGTTTCAAAATAAATTTTTTATGTTTTTATTTTATCAGTTTTGATCCTTTGTCTACAATTTACGTCTTTTTTTGTTCGATTTAGGTCCTTTTTTCTGGAAAATTTTTAAAACGTCGGAAATATTTAGGGCTTCCAGCCAAGTGATACACCTGGAGCCACGTTGTAAAAAAATTGCGACATAAGCACGCCACATCATCTTGTCTTGGAGGGAAAACCGAATGGTATAGGTTGTAATTAACATAACAAATCCGGGCAACAATTGCGCAGCATTCCAATAGTCAAATTAAAGCTCCAAATTCATGAACAAACTCAAAATCCCAAAAAGTTGCGTACAAACTCGAGAGAGATGCAGAGTGCTAGAAGCAATGACAGTGTGAACCTTCCGCCGCCCACTTCAGGGAAGTCGAACGAGATAGGGAGAAACACGGCGGCAAAGCCCGCATCAAATGGGACGACCCATTCAGCAAGGGGCGGGCGGTGGTGGAGTCCCTGGCCGTCATCCTCCGCTACTTCTTCCCTCAACTCTCGACCTCGGAGACCTCCGCCACCCTCCATCCTCCAGGATCGCGACGTCGCCACCCAGATCTCCACCCTCCTCCGCCGCCCCGACTCCGGCGCTGTCAACGACAACCTCTGCGCCTGGCTCTACGAGACCTTCCACTCCCCGACGCTCAACTCCAGCTCGTCGTCCTCCGCTCCTCCCCATCCTCACCGGCCTCTACCTCTACCTCACCCGCATCTCCCACGGGTTTGTTCGCGATTTTTGGGGTTTTGATTTTGAGAAGAATGAAAAAGGACATAAAACTAATTTAGGGGTTTTGAGTTTGTTCTTGATTTGGGTTTTGATTTTTGGGTTTTAATTGTTGCCCAAATTTGTGGCAATGATGTGGCGTGCTTATGTGACAATTTTTTTACAACGTGGCTCCAGGTGTATCATTTGGCCGGAAGCCCTAAATATTTCCGGCGATTTAAAAATTTTTCAGCGAAAAGGGACCTAAATCGAACAAAAAAGGACGTAAATTGTATACAAATGACCAAAATTGATAAAGTAAAAACATAAAGGATTATTTTGGAATGGGTCAAACTTATAGGACGTAAATTGAAATTTTCCCTTCAATTTTAATATCGTTCAGGCATACAAAGAATAATGACATGCTCAAACAAACTCGCTAGTCCAGTTGGCCACTAGGTGTAAAAACTCATGTGGGGTGGAGGTCAGGGCTTCTATCCCTCTTACCTCTACCTAAAAATCTTTCCCGTGGCATATACGTTCTAATTAAGCTTTTGACAGTACTTCATACTGAATATCATCCGTGTAGGTTCTATTCGGGGGGAGAATTTCATGTTCTCTTTACCTGAGAGGATCTGGTTGTACGTCAGCAGAACCCGACAAGGCACTGGTCAGTTCGTGCACATCCCACGATTTAACTTGGTGGCAGTAATGAGAAAGCGGAGCTGTTACCCTCAAATATAGTTAGATGTAAGTCTAAAAATTGAGTTATAAAAAAAATAAAAAAATAAAATAATGACATGCTCAATTTTGGCGCCATTTCTGGCCCGCTTGCACATGCTAGATTGGCTACATGGATTATACCCTTATTCATAGATAAATGGCGCTTTTAAACTCCCAAAATTCTGGGTCAGTCGTTAGTGGACCCATGATTATTGGCCATTTAGATTGATATATACATTAATTATAATTATTACCACGTGTCACGGGCAAACTTTATTCCGTCGAGTTATGTCGTGCGCCCCTTAGAAACTCAGTCCGTCGGCCACTAAGGCAGGCTTTCCAACCGTCTTGGTTAAGTATGCGGAAGATTGAAGTATTTTAGAGAGAGAAACTTTGAAAGGAACTTTTATATTAACTTGCTCAAACTTGGATGTGTACATATGAGGGGCTTGGAGATCCTTTTATAGGACTCCATCTACAACTTCTAGAATGTACAATAGTCTACATGTATCTAGAACATACAAGAGATCATAAGACAAGCTACATACTTCTATCCCTTTCTATGATCATTCCGGAGGGCTTCGGAATGTTACAATCTCTATCATGTAAATACAAAAAGTCTGGAGAGCAATCTCGATCCTTCCAGAAGCTTCCAAAGCCACGTGTCACGGGACAGGAGATTCGAAGCCCGTGCGGCGTCCCGAGGCCCCCGAGACCAGCCTATCCCGCATGCCAACTGGTTTCGCCCTGCCATGGGCTCATCAGGGAGACGGCAGTAGCCCCTGTGCCCTACCCGCAACGATCCCCTTCATAGTCAAGTCCTCGACCAGCGACAAGCTCTCCGGACTAAATCGGGTCGGCATGCCTGACTCGGCCAGACCGAAGCATCCGGGCAAACAACGCCTTAACGCTAATGTCGCCCCCCTTTACCCCTCTTGTGGCAAGCAAATCAGAAGGCACGCCTCATTTGGACGGTCAACACGGACACGACATATCGGGTCGTGACATCCTCCCCACTCAAATCACAGCACGCCCTTGTGCTGGGGAAGAATGTTTCTTCCCGCACACTGTATTATTGCACACGCACAAAACGATCGTGGCCAATCACATACGACACCATCCCCCGATGGACAGGCTCTTCACTCGCGCGCCACGCGCTAGCCCGCAGTGCGTCGCGCACATACCGCATCAGCAATCGACATCAAGCTTCACCCTACGCGCTTCCAGGAGTTAGTACCTCGGTTGAACGACATTCCCTCAGCCGCTGCATTTTCCCGCATGTCGAGGGATGGGACATCTGAAGCACTGCGGGCTAGAATATAATAATATTGAAAATATAATCACAACTGGAAAAATAATACATGATATATCATGTATTATCTAATCACATTGAAAATACAATACAATCACAAGATTTAGAACGAATGTACTATGCAGTTTACATCATGTTGCACAATATAATTTTTCGTTCATTTCCAAATTTATGACCAGGGTCGGCCCAAACAATAAATGAGTGATAAAGCAAACACCGAAATAAGGTCCCTTTTATCAATCTTTATATTTTTTTTGATAATTAGCAACAATCATTGATTGGGTCTAACCTTAGCATCATCAAGTGTACACTTCTCCCACCTTGTAGGAAGAGTTTGAAGTGAACACTCACAATCATGTACTACAAGTAGAAGTCCTTTTCTTTGATAACGGACTAATGCATAATAACATGATCCGAAAACTCCGACAAAATTTTCTTTTTTTGAAGCTCCAAATCATTTCTTGGATTGATTTGTGTTTGGACCGACCCTTCTATGATCAACGTCTGTTTCAGGATTTTTAAGCCATCAAGTGCGTGCCAAGGCCCCCAAGTATCAAGAATAAGGCCATCCCGACTTCCACGGATGATGCAACGAATTTGAAACTACGCGCGACTTGTCAATTGTCAAATGCTTCTGGATTTTGTTTAAGATACATGGTACTAGAGCTCCCTCCCATAAATAACTTCTCATGTTATACTATCATTAACTGAAAAATATATTGTTAAATAGCATATAACTAGTCTCAACATAAAAATAATAGTGTGAAATCTTTTATTAAATAGGAGGAGTGTATTCCTCGCAAATACAATATTTTTAAGTACTAGTTTCGGAGCATATTTATTCACATGTAATGTTTCTTCCTGTATATATATATGAATTTCATAAGACTACTCCTTTCGTCCTAAGCATTACTCACTCCGTCCGCCATTCATGTGCAACAATTTCCTTTTCCGTCCATCCGCAACCTATGTGTATTGTTTATTTTTGGCAATTTTTTTACCACAAGTGTGCCCCTTACTCCACTCTCAACACTCTTAACCAAATAAGTCAACTGAAATATTAAAACTCGTGCCGATCAAAACAATGCACATAATTGGTGGATGGAGGAAGTATATGTTAAAAAATTCGTTCCGCTCAAAATTTTACCTTCTCGACAAGGAAAAGTATGATCCTTACATACTTATTACAGTTACTACCACCTTTTAATTTTGTTGTACTATAGATCATTCAATTAACATCTATTTACTTCTTGTAAATGTATAATATTTAAGAGTATGGATGTATTTTCTATTTTATCGATAAGAATATTATCGATAAATACAAACCTACAGAAAACTGACTCTGTAGCTAAATTCCAGAAATGGTGACTCATCAGCCACCACTCATGACTCATCAAATGATATTTTCTAGGCAGTTGAAGGAATACGAGCACGAGCACTATATAGATCCGACAATTTATCTCACGATACGAAAATACGACATGAAAACGATACAAAAATTTGATGTTTGGGTTTGCATTGTGAGTACACGAACACGAAATTACACGATCGAGATTTAGTGTCGGTTTTATGTTTACCCTTTGGGTACACGGCACGACACGAGGTACACGAAATAAATAAATAAATAAATATATATAATAGTTTATATTTAGTTTTATAAAAAATATATATTTTATGAATATGTTTATACTAAACTTTAAAACTTGAAAATATAAATTTCGTGTCCATATTCATGTTTTTGTTGTCATTCGTGCCATTTCGTCTATTAAAACCTATAAAAATAATATTAGAATATTAAAATTATTATTTTTCAATTTTTTAATATTTATTTTATATTATTTGCCTGACACGAAAACACGACACGAATTTGCGCGGTACACGACACAACATGACGTGAATTCATTTCGTGTTGTGTATGAATTTGGACTTTTGGTACACGAAACACGAAAATACACGATACGAGAATACACAATACCAACGAATTGCAGTCTATCAGTATCACCACCTATTGTTCTTGGCTGGGATGGAAGATGACTTTGCGACGAAATAGTGCTAACAAATAACAAACAAATATTTTTTTTATTATTATTAAATTAGTATTAGTATTCTACTCACGAGCGTTAATATTTAAGATAATATAAAATTCTATGTTATTATTTAGAAATAAAATTCTATATTTGTGTATCTATACATTTTTTAATTAGTTGACAGATAATATTAAATATTTTTTATTATCAGTATTAATTAATCTTTGATTATTTATGTATTAAGGTTAATTATATTAAAAAATGCACTATCATAGAATGAATGTCTGAATCCGTATGCAACCGTATTGCTGTTCAAAATAAAACAAATTTTAAAAATAATAATTTAAATATTTTTGAATTACATATTTTCAGTGAGTTATTTATATACAGTATTTTCTTCTTTCACAAATTTAACAAACTCAGTATACACTAATTTTGGGGTTCCATTTGTATTTTTTATATGGAAAAATAATATAATGCAAATTTTATCATGTGGTAGTTTTAGGTGGTCATCACTCTCGACTGCCACTGCCACTGCCACTACCACTCTTGCCAGCCGCGTGAATTATTTCATTCGTTTGACGTCGTCGATCATCAGTTTGCCGGTCATTGAAAGTTTATATTTTAATTTTATGTTTGTCAGCAGTACAATTATCATCTTATGTTCCATTTACATCCTACATATTTGCAATCTAGTGGGAATCAACCAATTTTCATGTGTGATTTTAAGTGAGAGAATCAATTTTACTACTTATTGTCTTTTTCCACGAAAGAACATCAATACTAGGAAGAGCTTCTTGATGGTCTTTGGCTCATCATCTATCACATGAGTATCAAAATCAGGATAAAATAAATTATCTTTTTTTTACTCTTTTACTCTGCCTTACTTAATCATTCACATTTGAAGTTCTTTTAAACATTCTCTTTGCAATGATATATGTTTTCAAAAATTTTGATTTGATAACAGTTCTCTTATGCATATCAGGAATTCCGAACTTGTGAATAAAAAATGGATGTGCGCTATTGTATGCATAACCTATCAATATAAAATCAATTGTATTAGGTTCAATTCTTGTGAGTATTTAAATCGCGGCTGGGGAAGGAGTTTTACACACCGAGAGAAAAAAATCGTCTTGTGCCTTGAGAATCCGAAGTGAAAAGAGTGATATTCTTGTTGTGATATCATTGAGGGTGACCGGGATTTGTTCTTGAGTTTTCTGAGGGTTTTTTTTGGATTAGGAAGGTGCTACCGGGCTGTGTGCCGGCCGGCGGTGGATCGGCGTTCGTCCTTCGTGGATCGGACAATTTTTGGTGTCAAATTGCATAGGGTTCGGAAGATCTGAGCCTAAACACCACTTTCTCAAGGGGGTTTCTTGTCCTTGTATTTTCTTCCGTTTTTCCCGTATTTATATATATATATATATATATATATATTGCAGATCCATATTCATCTATATATATATTATATATATATTTGTTATATATATATTTATATATATATATTCTGCACATTAGTATTTATATATATACTACTTTATATATATTAGTTATATATATAAGTTATATATATACTGCAGTTTCATTTATACTATATACATATATAGTATATCTATATATCAGTTATATATATACCTATATATTTTATACTGCATTCGTATTACTTGGTGTATTTCGATCGGTATTATCCTTATCTCGGCTAACTTGAACGTATCATTGTGTTTTTCATATCGGTTCTGGACGATTGAATTCCCTGTTTTGGGGTCTGCTTGTTCTCGGGTTGATTTATATAATTATTGGTTATTATAGGTTCATTAGTTGGCCTGTAATCCTTAATCCCTTTCCCGTTGAATATAATTGTAATAGTTATATTCGTTTTAATCTGCTTGTATTAACGATCCTGTCTTTAGCCATTGGTAGACCCGATACCCAACAAAGGTTAAATATAGTAATTGAAGTAGTGGTGTGAGACCATAGTGTCTAATTATTACTCCCTCCGTCCCCTCAAAACTTGCTCAACTTCCTTATTGGCTATCTGTCAAAAATTTGCATCAGTTATAAAAAAAAGTAATTTTTCTCTTTTTTTCTTCTCAAAAGTGAGACCATTTCTCCACTAAAATCACTTTATACTAATTTTTCTTAAAACTCGTGTCATTTCAACTGGGGTAAGCTTTTGATGGACGGAGGAATTAGATATTAGTAAAAAAATATATGTAATTTAAGTGTAAGTGTATGGGACTTTTTAAAATTATAGTAAGATAAATAAAGTAGATTATTTATTATTGATGTGATTGGATGTATGTGGATCTTGAAAGATTTTGTAAATTAGGTCTCTTTTTTTTTGCACAACGTTAACTGTTCTATTTTATGCGATTTTGCATATAGCAGAAATCAGTAGTAGTATCTACCTTCAGCTAATTAGTACTCGCTCCGTCCCTTAAGTATATGCATTTTTTATTATTTTCGTCCGTCCCCAAAGAATAGTCAAACTCATTTTTAGTAAATCACTTTATCTTTCCTTTCTATAAAGTCACTCTCTCTCCACTCAACACATCACTTCTTTCTATAAAGTCATACACTCTCTCCACTGAACACACTCTGCATTAGAACTCGTGTCACTCACTCAGATGCCTAAAGGAACGGAGAGAATATTATCTTGTTCACAGATCGATAGCATTACCCATATTGTGTTTACTAATCCAATTGAGCTCTCGTTTTGTTTGGACCCTTTCTCGTCATGTCTATATTCCTTCGTTCACAAAGTTGTAATTGTGGGGTAAAGCAATATATGTTGGAAACTTTGGTTTGAGAAAGTTGAATTTGACTCCATTTCGACCAATTTTTTGATATCCGGATATGGTTAAATGGTATAGGAGCCCAGCCCCCTGGCTGCCCCGGCGGTCCCGGTCCGAACTCTCCAGCCCAGGCTTAGCCCAGATCGGCCCACCTCCGAGCCCAGCCCCGCCCGGCCCCAGCCCGGCCCACCCGTGGCCCACTCGCAGCCCACCCCCAGCCCACCCTCAGCCCACCCAAGCCCACCCTAAACCCACCCCAAACTAACATAAATAACCATTCAAATTTAAAAAATTAGATTAATAATCTATTTTTTTCAAATTAAGTCCAAGTCCAATTTTTTTCCCATTTCTCCCTATTTAATTTAATGTTTACATATTTTAAAATTCAAAATAGATTTTCTTAAACAGATTGAAACAATTTTTTTACTAAGTTTTACAAATTTTTAAAGTCAAAACAGATTTTTTAATTAATATTAATTAATTTATCTTAAAAATCCAAAATAGATTTTTACAAATTAATTTTTAATTTAATGTCAACATATATTTTTTTACATCTCGGCCGGGCCCGCCCTGCCAAAAGCCTGGGGCGGGCGGGCGATGGGCTTCACGATCCAGGCCCAGCCTGGCCCAGCCCGCCAAAGACATGGGCCGGTCCTGGGCTCCCAAGTCCCAGCCCGACCCACCTCAGCCCGGCCCATGACCACCTCTATTAAATGGTATATGAATATTTATGTTCGTAGTTGATAATCATAGCTTTTGGATTTCCTCAAAACCGTTTTTCCTCGAGTGAGGAATCAATCAAACCATAAATATTACTATGAATCTGTAAATGTAGTATGTATTTTGTGGAAGTTGAAAGTTTTAAACCTTAAATCCCACACTCTGAAAACTTGATTTTCATATAAGAATATCACGAGAGGTTGTATTTGTATTGTGTGTCGCCTATGGAGGTCCCCCCACCGCTCTCCCAATCACGGTTTCGCATCCAGTTCGCCGGAGCCCTAAAGACCTGGTGTGCTACAACTTGAAGGACGATAAGACATATCTTTTTGCTTCTGTTTCGATTCTGTAGCGGTTCGTCTTCAATTCTTCTGAACCGAATCGGTTTATGATTTTCATTCCGCTTCTGTTTCAACTTCGTATTACTATCAGTAGGTGTAAGCAATTTGTAAACAACAATACAGTCGATACGACACATCGAAACCAAATGAATACTTTCTTATAATCATATTCATTTCTTTCGCTTCTTAGATAATGTATTGTGCACATATATGATAGGCTGGTAAAATCTATGGCCGGAGGCAGGTGCCTATCAAATGAGTACTTTTGGAGTATTATTATCTATAAATATATAATTCCAGATCCTGTGTTCACACCTAAACCACTTATTTTTTAACTAAAAATTCAGTCTTAACCTTTTTGTGTTCACATTTGTTTTCACACCATTAACCTGATATGAAACTTTTTTCTTTAATGTTTTTCTATATTTGAAAGATATTTTTTTATTGTTTTTCGATAAAAATAAATAAAACAAATAATGATTTAGAATTTAGCTACCTACTATCAATTAAAGCATATTAATTAATGGCCCGCGTTTATTGTTTGCTTTCATCAATGCGTTTCATCATCATTACCGAATACAGCTTCTATTATCAATGAACCTATTCCTATTCCGTTTTTTTTACTTTCACCCTTCCTGCCGTTGGGTACCTTTTTTATATTTGTCAATACAATTTAATCTCATGCAGTTTCCTTTTACCTCATGCACATTAATTTATAATGTGCAACCTTCTATCTCCGGTCTTGCCTTCTCCATACCTGCTGTTTTTTCCACATTTACATTGGTCATTTATTTATTATACAATGCACTAATGAGTTACTTATACAATGCGCTGATAATTAACTTATTAATATTCCACCGTCTCATCCCTTCGTATGCCGTGTCAGAGGCCAGTTTTTTTGTCTCTTCGTATTCTTCTTCCAGGTTCTTCTAGGAAGCTTATAAATAGAATTTGGCTTTCATCAACCTCATCGGTCTCTATCCAGAAATTTGCAGCCACCTGTGTTATAACAGCATAAGCATATAGTTAGTATATTGTCCGAGTTCAAGAATATCATGTCAAACTCCTTCACTAAATTGAGTGATTTGCATAAAAACATGATTGATTGGAAAATTCAGGTACGTTGCTGTCGAAAGTGGCAGATTCCTGCTCATGGAAATTTTGCTGAATCGTTAGAGTTTTTGCTGGTGGATAAATTTGTAAGTTTTTACCATTAGTTTGTTTATTATAGATTTTGCTTTGTATTATTTTGTGATTTTATAACAATATATTTTAATTTGAATCAATAACAATATACTTTTATTTGAATCAAAGTGCAGCGCATTCAAGCATCAGTGAAGGGATATTTCATCGACAGATTCTTGGATTTAATTACTGAGGGTGGACTTTACCATGTTGAACAATTTTCGGTTGTGGACAGACCTAGGAATTTTCCTGTTGCAGTACATCCATACAAAATATCCTTCCATAAGAATACCTTTGTTGGTCCTACAGTTTCAACCAGATTTCCAAAGACAGTTTTCAGTTTTCGTAATTTTTCTGATATTAAAAGTGGTTCTTCAAGGGATGAGGCACCTTTGTTTGGTAAATTTCTTCAGAAGCGCTTTTTTTTTATTTTAATCTTCTGTTTTATTAATTACATATTATATATTGTATTTGCAGATATTATTGGTAATATTGTTGATTTTAATGATTCAAGAATGAGAGAAGATGCGATTGTAAAGGGGAATAGGAATATTCATCTTTTGTTGGAGGATTCGGAGTAAGATTTTATTAATATTTTTTCAGATTTTATGCTACATAATTGTCTCTGCTACATCATTTACTAATCTATTCTAATAATAAAAATAATGAATATATAGCAGTATTATAATATTTATATTTTGTTTTGTTAACATGTTTTAGGAAGACAAAATTGCAGTGTGTTTTGTGGGATCCTTATTGTAATCAAGTGCAGAGTCTCATTGAACAATTGAAGAATAGATCCGGAGGGTACTCTGTTATTATTGTTCAGTTATGTAGAGCTAAAAATATGAGAGGTTTGGTTTCTATAATGTTTACTGTATTTTAATATCACATCATCATTTGTACTATAAATAAAAATCTGCATATTATTTCATAGGTGAGGTTGGTGTTTCAAATACATTCTATGCTACAAAGGTGGTTGTTGATCAACAAGTGGATGAAATTGTTGAGTATATTAGCAAGTATTGTCTTTATCTAACAACCTCATTGATTTTTGTTGAATTCAATATATGTGTTGTTGAAAAAAGTTTGCAATTGTGTTCATTCAGGTTACCTGTCGGTGAGGCATTCAATACTTATGGTGGCGATCAGTTATCAAATTCTTCGTACTTAGTGTCAAGGAAGAGTTAGGGTCTCATGTGTTTTTATGACTCTTGATCAATTGAAGTCATTAGATCTGTAAGTATTTTGAAATTTTTCCACTATTTTTTTTTACCATTATTTTATTTTTAATTTGTTTTGTGTAAATTTATAGGCTGCCAAGGTTTGGGTTGTCTGCTCAATTTCTGATGTTTTGTTTGAGAAAGATTGGTGTTACACAAGTTGTTTAAAGTGTAGAAGGAAGGTTAGTGAGAAGGATGACCAATTTTTTTGTGACAAGTGTGGAAATTACGTTGTTGGCAATGCTCGGTTCAAAATTCATATTAAAGTTGTGGATGGGAAATCAAGTGCAATTTTTCTTCTTTGGGATGACATAGCCAGCATGTTAATTGGGACCAGTGCTTCTAATGTTTGTGAAAGGCTTGCCTTGGTATGCTTATTTATGAGATTTTATTTGCAAAAATCAAGCATGATATGAATTTTGTCTGATTATTTTACTTTTACAGGAATCTGGTGCAGGAAATACTGATTCTGGGACTTCTTCTAAGGATGCTTGCAGGTTGGAACAACCTTATGAAGTTGATAATCTTATTGGAAGAGAGTTGCTTTTCAAAGTTAATATTGATGTTAGACATCGGGAGAATAGAGAATCTTGTGTATGTTGTTGAGAGGGTTTGTGAGGATGCAGCATTGATCAAGGAACATAAACTTACTGATCACAAGTCAACCTTTGTGACAAGACCCTACAAGGACATAGTTCAGGATAATGAGTGGGATCCTGAACCATCAGATTTTGATCAGGGGTTTAAATCTCCTGAACATGTGTTGGGAAAAAGAACAGAAGTTTCCTCTGGTGGAGAAGAATTTTTGACTGATGGTGAAGGCTCAATTTGCTCAAAGAAGAGAGTTGTGAAGGAAGAGGATAATGCTGGTGAAAGGAATTGAGAGAAGTTTTTTTTTGTTGTTGTTGTTTTGTTTTTTAAAAATTTGGAATTATTATCATGTTGGTTTGTATTTGGAAATTATTTCTGTGTTTTCAATTTATTGTTTTTTATGAGGACATTATTTGAGGTTTGATAATTCTGATTTTAAAAACATAATAATTTTCCATTTGTCTGATAATTCTGGATTTTTAGAGCATGATAAGTTTGAACATGGCTTTGTTGGGTAGAGAGTTGAAGAATTCTGAACAGGGCTTTGTTGATGTGGAAAATAAGTTTTAAATTTAGATGATTTGAGTTTATTGTTTAGATAATCTGTAATGTTAATTCAATATAAGTTTGCTGAATGCTGTAACATTATGCTTCTTTTAGCATATTTTTAGTTTTGATTGCTGTTTGAAATCTGAAGTTATCCATATAAAATAAACATTAAAATTGAAAAGTTGTTAACAAACTGGTATTGAAATGAAGATAGGCAAATATTTGTTATCCAAAATGACATGAAAAAGGTATTAATAAAATTATGTCTTATCCAAAAAATAGATGATGTTAACAGTCAAAGCTTTTATGTAGATAATGGTTTAATTCTAATATGCTACTATGTATGAAAATTTCAATTAATTTCTTACCTTATCAATTCATTAAAAACTTCTGTCCATATTTGAAGAAAATTTGATGATCCAATATGTCTCACCTGTATAACAAAGAAAATGTTAAGCAGATTAAATAGATATTATATATTGTTATAAAGGTTAAGCAGCTCCAATATTTCTCACCTTATCCAATATTTGATGATCCAATATTTTCTTTACTAAACATATTATTTATGAAACGAACACAGATATACAGATTTTTATTTATAGATTGTAATTGTGATTAATAATTTATGTTTAATTGTTATTGTTATTATTAAATAATGTACTGTTATTAATGAATTAAATGGTTTATTTAGTATGCATATACAAAGCTATGGCAGAAAAGTTGATCTGTCTTTCTTTCATAAATATTTGCTCTTTTTATAAAAAAAAACATGAGTTCTATATTTGTGAGTTTTCAACCTTCACTTATCTATATTTCATGTCCAGCAAAAACTGATAGGAAAGTTGTAAATTAAACCATTTTCATAATCCCATCAGTAAGATGAAATATTTATTCAAAGCTTAAATGTAGATAAGTATATATTTCATAAAAGATTTGCATCATTGTAAAATATTAAAATTTATGTTTAATTATTATTGTTATTAATAATAGTATACTGCTATTTATTGAATTGAACATAAAAAATAGAATATCAAAGTGTAAATGGATCTATAAATGACATTTACTTTTACCATGTGATCAATTTTTCGTAGGATATGATGGGACTATAAACATTAATTATTCTCATCATCATTTAATTAGGGTTATTCTAGAGATAGTTGAATTTCCATAAATTTATATTGGGATCTATGAATAAAATTTCAATTTTCAAAACATCTTTTAGTATTCTGACCATTGAACTACACACTCATCTATATAATGACAAAGAACCTCATTCTGTCCTCCTCAATTTCCTTATTGAATTTTCTTTAGTCTGCTATGTTTTCTCGGAAAATGCTGCAGTTCCTGTTCAAAATAATTAATGTTTGAAGTTAGTTTTCATAATGGATGAAGGCTACACACAACAATCTATGAAAAGGAATAGAAGAAGAAAAAATGATGCAACAAGTAGCAACATGCTGAACAGTGATTCAACAATGCATATGGATTTCAGTAAGTTGGAGATATTTTTGCTGTAGAGTTAAGTTCTATACATTTTCCTGTGAACAAGTATGGTTATATCATGTTGTCAAATATTTGTCAGGTCCTTATATTCTGGAATCTTATGATCCTTTGGGAACAGTTTCTGATTCAAGTGAACTTCATTCAGTTTCAAGATTATTGAGAAATCAGTCTGAAACAAGAAGAACAAATCTGAGTTTGGAGAAGAGTGTAGGCAGTTATGATGAATTGCCTACAATCTTGGAGTCATTTTCACATATGACTACATACAAAAATAAAAGACAACATGTGTTAAGTTCAGGTATGAATCACAATCAATAACATGTTATAAGATTTGGCAATCAGTGTTTGTTATATAAGATACATAATTATTCAAATGATTTATATTATTTTGATAAAAACTTTTGTATTTCAGAGCAAGGTTCTTCATTTCTAAACTCATGCCTACAATGCACTGGAAATCCTTATATTGATGTGGTCAGTCTAAATCAAGGTGCTGAAAGGGAACACCAGATATTTCCAGGTTCGAAAGTATTATTTTTCAATTGCTGTGTGTTTATTTTACAATGATGTAGAATATTTTTGGAGTAAGATAATAAGTACTAAATAAATGCAAACTCTTTTTTTCTTCTCATGCATGGTATTTATATTATTGGATTAAAACATAAATACATAGAAAAATATTCAAATGAGGACTTATCTCTGGGGATTCATATTCAATATCAGATCTTCAATTTGCTACCATAAAATCGATTGGATTGAATCGGGACTGCTATTGTTATTAACAGAAACCCGTGACTGGCTGATCCTATAAAATACAAAATTATATGATTAGTAAGAATATTATCAGATCTGGATATGATTAGTAAGAATATGAAATATTTATAATAAACTTTTACCGATTGAATCGGGACTGCTATTGTTATTACCAGAAATCCGTGACTGGCTGATCCTATAAAATACAAAATTATAGGATTAGTAAGAATATTATCAGATCTGGATATGATTACTAAGAATATGAAATATTTAAAATAAACTTTTACCGATTGGAAGAATCTGGATGAAATTCTGCATATGAATTGAACGAATGACACTTCTGCTATTCTTATCCATAGAAAATCACCAGAATTTCCGCCAGCGGAAGAACGCGAGTTATGATTTATGTTGTGAGATTAGAATTCTTGGTGGGTTAGACGAAAAATCCAAAGGATTGTTGAAAGATTATCTGGAGATAAAGAATACAATTGGGATTGCCCAGAAATCTCAGATGCGGGTGTGAGGATGAGTTCACAAGTTCTATCTGGGAGCTGGGGGAAGAAGGAAGGTCCGGGGGCGGCCATTAACTTCTACGGGAATTAGGGTTGGGAGGGTTGGGAGGTTAAGAATGAGCAGGCGATTCGATATGTGAAGCTGGGGGAGGAAGAATGAGGTTGTCGGCTGCGGGATTTAGGGTTAGGTGTAGCAAAATAATAAAAAAAAAAATTAAAGACATTAATAAAGGTGAGGATAAGAATTGAATCCACCGATACTTGACTTACTCCACCGACTGCACAGGAAGCTGTGCAGGAAATTAATAAAAAAAAAAAATTTGTACGTCTGGTCATGTGTAATGGAAGCATGCTGCGGGATTTAGGGTTAGGTGTAATGGAAGCATGCTGCGGGATTTAGGGTTAGGTGTAGCAACTTAATAAAAAACTCCACCGACTGCCAAAGCACTCCACCGACTGAAATTAATTAAAAAAAAAATAAAATAATCTATATAATTGTCAAAACTGCGCAGAAACTGTGTAGGAAATTAATAAAAAAAAATTAAAATAATCTATAAATAATAAATACAACAGATAATTGTCAAAAAAAGAAAAAATTCTTCTTCAAAATATTATAGTTCAATCTTCAACTGAATAAATACATTTTGCTATACATGATATATAATAAAGTGTTCTGGGGTGCCCAATCATCAATTGAAATTAAAGGTTTATATTACGAATTATATGCTTTTAATTTTAGAAAATTAATTTTATTTTGTATTTTTTTTATTTTATAGCATTGACAACTAATTGTTATTTTTTCTGTAGGTTGGGGTTCCTGTGATGTTGTTGCGGAATATTGATCATACGTCTGGTCTGTGTAATGGAACAAGATTAGTTATTACAAAGTTGGGATCTTATGTTCTTCAAGCAAGAGTTTTGGAGGGAAGTAATGCAGGAGATATGGTTTACATTCCTAGATTGACTCTTACTCCTTCTGATGCAAGATTGCCTTTTCGCTTCCAAAGGAGACAGTTCCCTATTATGGTTTCTTATGCTATGACGATAAATAAAAGTCGGGGACAATCTCTTTCACATGTCGGAATATTTTTGAGGACAGGTATTTACCCATGTAGACAATTATATGTGGCAATTTAGAGTGACTAATGAAGTGGATTGAAGATGTTAGTTTGTGATGCAAATGGAAAATTAAGCAATAAAACTACTAACATTGTTTACAAAGAGGTTTTTAAAAATTTGTAATAATTTTTGAACATCATAATATGTAGTGGTTATTATGGATCAATAATGCTATTTTTATTTCAATTTCTTTTTTTTTTTGCTGTTTTAATATATAATGACATATACAAGATCGTGGGCCGTGCATCGCACGGGTGAAAGATTTCTTTTTTTTTTGCTGTTTTAATATATAATGACATATACAAGATCGTGGGCCGTGCATCGCACGGGTGAAAGATACTAGTTATTTATTTATTTTTCAAAATAATAGATATGGCATATACTGATCATTTTAGTGTGAGACTATAGGTAACAATGGAGCATGCAGAACGAAGGAAAACAGCTCAGTTAATGATCGAATTGGGGCAAAAAGCTTAAGCAACACTACCAATATCGGGGGTTTAGCCGACGACTTTAAGTCGTCGGCTAAAGGTCAATGTCGTCGGCTAATTCCCTAAGTCGTCGGCTAAAAAACCGTCGGCCGATATTTGTCGGCCAAGGTTTAGCCGACGACTTTTTTGGTAGTCGTCGGCTAAACCTCAAAATTTAGAGTTTAGCCGACGATTGTTAAGTGTCGTCGGCTAAACCTCTAATCTTTAGCCGACGACATTTAACAGTAGTCGTCGGCTAAAATATTTTTTTTTAAAAAAATAATATACTTTAGCCGTACCGATGATCCGCTGCACCCTCAGCGAATTAGAACAACTCTGTATATTATCACCGACTCAAAGAAGACGAAAAACGAAGAAGGAAAAAACTAATTGATAAAGGCTCTCGAAAATCGTACGTCTGAAGTGAAAAAAACGAACCCCTCAAGTCGGGTATTTATAGGTGAATGCTGGAAGAGGTTGTGTGCTGGAGGAACTCTAAACTAATTAGGATTGGTATCTTGATACCAATCCTAATCTGTTTAATTTCAATATTTTATCCGGATTGGTCTCCTTGGAATTTATAATTTAGGTGTTTCGGCAAAATGAAAAATTTCCCTTTGAGACGAGATGCCGAGACATTTCGCCCAAATCGCCCTTCGATCGATCCGACCCGACCCGATCCGACCCGTTTCGGCCAGCCGTCCGGACGGCAGCGGCGCGCGTGTGTGTGCGCGCGAGAGGGGTCTCTAGTCACACATCCACTCATGTCTCACTTTTGAACAAGAGTTTGTCCACATCTCTTTATATACTCACAATTTTCCCCTTCTTTTTCCAATGTGGGATAACACCCCCAAACCCATTTCTAAAGGGCTCACTTTGGAGTATTATATGTCATTTATACCTCAATCATTTTGAGTGTTAAAGGTTACATATGCACGTGCCATTAGGACTGTAAACGAACCGAGCTGTTCGCAAACAAGCTCGAGCTATGCTCGTTTAGGGTTCGGCTCAGTTCGTTAAGAACTCGAGCTCGAGCTCGAACACAAAAATCTGTGCGTTAAGAAAACGAGCTTGAGCTGAGCTTGGGCATGTGCGGCTCGAGCTCGACTCGGGATCGGCTCGGTTCGGCTCGATTAATAAATATATTTTAAAATTTATTTTCATATATTAAAATATTAATTTTTATATTTAATTTTTAATGATTATTTTAAATTTTTATTTTAAATAATTCAAATATATTATTCAAATAATTTAAAAGTATATAATTATAACCGAACAGCTCGAGCTCGGCTCGAGCTCGACTCGGCTCGAGTTGTTCGCGAACTGCTCGAGTTCGACTCGTTTTATTAACGAGTTCGAGCTCGAACATGTTTTTTGTGCGATAACAAAGCTCGACTCGGCTCGGCTCGTCAGCTAAAAAAATTGAGCTCGGCTCGTTTAGGTCAAAACTCGACTCGGCTCGATTCGTTTACGTGCCATCGAGTTTCTTGAAGCCGCCCTCACAATGGGATAATTATAAAACGACCACGTGGTTAACCTAATTACAAAGTAACGGCTAAATGCCAAAATTACCTAAAATACCCATATGATTTGTTTTTTACTTGCATATACCCTTCATAACGTCACATCCCACCTTAAGGCAACAAGGCACAATTAAAAATATTACACTTATCCCCTTAGTTTTAATGTCGAATTAAATTTTGGGAGGAGTTTTTTTTTTTTTTTTTTTTGAAATTTTGAAAGTTAGATAGTTTTTCTTGTAATTGGATCACTCCTCAATCGGGGCGGAGGCAGGGGTCCAAGGGGGTCCACGTACACCCGACAGATGAAAATTCTTTTATAAAATAGGGGAAGCTATATATATAATTGTCCGACTCCATGCAGACTGCATTGCTTTGTATCAACAATTGGAGAAGAAGGGAATTGGTTGGTGGTCCAGTGGCAGGACACCTATTCTTAAAGACACTCCTTTGGGAGGTCTTGGGTTCAATTCCCACCAAGGAGGTGAAAGATGAGGTTTTTTCTCTTTATGATCCTCTAGCTCAGAAATTGCATTCGAGCGACCGCTAATCAATGTTTAATCTCGCGTCAGCGGCGGTGTGGGAGTATTTCCTTCTTTGGGAACCGGAGGTCTTGAATCGTCATTTCTATAAAGCTGTCTTTGGGAAACGAGGCATTAATCAGTTAAGGCGCTTCTCTGCGCGAAGTGTCTGAGAAAAGGCGTTGGGAACCAGGATTGCTCGAGCAACTCGCGATTTACTTCTCTCAATGGGTTAAGAGTGGTATCATTGAGAGACTAGGATTAGTCCGGCTAAACTGGGTCACCTAGTTATCAAAAAAAAAAAAAAAAAAATTGGAGAAGAAGCAGCCCAGTGTCAGCATCCGACGCCAGGCTGCAGAACTACGCTACATATTGCAAGCACCTAAGCTCAGGATAAGCCAAGAATAGGTGGTTACAAACCCACTAATAGGTTCTAGTTATAACAGGTGAGCCGATTCTGATTGGGTGCTGGCTAATCATAGTCCAATTATCTTTCTTATATTAAATATTAGAGATAACATGTGCCATCAGCGGTGCCATAATTGAATCAAAGTAAATAAATTATCAATTTATCTTATTAAAAAATATGTTTGTTTCCTAAAATTCTATTGGTGGCCAATAAAACAACCGAAAAAAAAAGAAAAAAATTTAACGGACAGCGGAAAAGCATGCCGGCAGGAGAAACAAATGGTCGGCCGCCGGAAAGCAGACCGACGAGCCTGCCGTTGCGAGAAAAAAGATAAATTGGCCGCTTGAGGTCTATCGACCCCGTCGAAAAGCAAGGCGAGGGACCTGTCATAAAAAAAGGAAGAACTAACGGGCCGCAAGAGGTCTGCCGACTGCCGAAAGTGGACCGTCGGAAAGCAGGTCGGCGGGCCAAACGAAAAAAAAAAAAAAAGAGAAACTGGTCGGTGGTGGCCCCGCCGGAAAAACAGGTCGGCATGCATGGTATAAACCATAAAAATATATATTGACCGGCAACCAGTAGCGTAAAAAAAAAACGGGGCCGGCCGTCCACGGCAGCCCTCCGGAAAGGAGGGTGGTGTGCCTGGCTAGGAAAATAGAAATAAAAAAAGAAATTGGTACTGGAAAGGAGGCTGGCGAACCGACCGCGGGCAGTGGCACGCTGGAAAGCATGTCGGTGGGCCTAGTGTAAAAAAAAAGAAAAAAATGGCCGATTTCCAAAGGTCTGTCGGCTGTTGGAAAGCAGGCTGGTAGGCATGGTGTTAAAGGAAGAGAAATCTAATCGGACGCTGGTCGGCGGGCTGGAATATGAAGAAAAAAATGACGGGCCGCCGAAATGCATGCCGACAGGCAAACATAAAGATGGTCAGTAATATACAATAGTATTTGATTTTAAAATTCTATAAAAAATAGTGAGATTTAAGATGAAATGTACCGTCGCTAAAATAAAATTTTAAAAACTTAATCAAAGTAGATTATTTAAGCGAAAATTGATGCATTATAAGTTGGGTAAAAATGGAATGCATTTGAATTTTTTTTTATTGAAAGCTTATAGATATAGGAAAACAAAACATGTTTCTTACATTATCATCATGTCACGAAAAATTGGCTTAACATTACGTCGGTATTCAAAAATGAACTATACCCTTAATTATTGGTATTTATTTAACTGTCAAATTTAGAAATTAAGAAAATAAAAGTAAAAAAAAAAAGTATTTTGTATCTCAATCATTGAGACATTGATCTAAGATTTAAATTGATTGGACATAGAAATTGGGATGACAAATTCGTGGCTACTCTCATTTCTCAGTTTACATAATCCATCATGATGATGACGTGGTATCACTTTTCTTTTTCTCTGGTTTTGCTATGAAAGTTGCAGAAATTTCTAGCCATTGGTTGGGTGAGATTAGGACGGTTAGGGCTGAGCACCGGGTCTGACCCGGCCCGAATCGACCCGGTCCGGAATGGACCGAATTATAAATGGTCGAACTTTATCGACCCGAAGTCCGAACCTGTTCGGAACCGGGTCAGCCCGGACCGATCCGGTTTTAAAAAATTTGTAAAAAAAAAAATTGTATATTAACTGTCCTTTTATTATATATAAAATGTTTTTTTCTTTACATACTACTACAAAATATAATTATCAATCTTAATATTTTCATTTAGTCACTAGACTCCCAAATTCAACAATATTTTAGTATAAATAAACTTAGTTAGAATAATGTGCAATCCTAATCGAGCCATTAAACATCATTATTTCATCACCACCGAGGGTAAATTACAATGAAAAATATTTTTTTATGTATTTTTATTTTTACCGGGTTGTTCCGGGTTGGACCCGGATTTTCCGGGTTTTGACCCGGTCCGGCCCGGAACCTGAATTTAGACAAAACGCAAACCCGAGACCCGGACCTAATTAACAGATTCGGGTCCGTATAAAAATCAAGTCCGAACCATTTGTGCTCAGCCCTGAGAACGGTAACTTGCGAATAATTTACAATTTCAATTCAAAAGAATCAATAAATCTTGATTTTTAAGTTTGCGAACCGACGTCAATCTTAATGATAATCGATTTGTACACTTGCTATACAAAGTCAATGGAAGCTTTTGTCCCGATTTAGAGATAAATATATTAATAACAAAACCCAAAAAATAATACTTTAAATCTGTTGGTAGTCGATCCGTCTTGACATCCACCAAAGCGCTCCAAGCAGCCGAACGGCCGAGCAGATCCTGGAGCCGAACCGGTCATAGACTCGATCATCTCTCGGACTCACAAAAAACCGGACCGGGCAGAGGCATTAGAGCCGACCCGGGATCCGGACCAGAAGGACCGAACAGACTCTATATGAATACGCTCCGAACCATAATCATGAATAAGACCGACCAGAGTAGCGGGAAGCTCGAGGGCCGACCCCATTGTCGGTCGTAACAGATAAGTATCGCCAAAAAGCCCGAAGAACAGGCACACAGGACAGTGAAAGAGAGTTGTCATGTCACTTCCCAAGGCACACTTAAGAAGGTGACACATGTCGAAGGAGTCACCTTCATTGTGACAAATGTCATCAGCATATTCACCTCAATCTTCCTGCTGTCATCTCACGAATGGCTGACATTGCCTATATATATGCCAAGAGAATATACAATAAAAGGATCTTTGGATTTTCAGCATTAAGAAGAGAGAGAGAAAAAGAGAGATTTGATAGATACTGAAAAAGAACGAAAAAGACTTGTAATTAACAAAGTTGGATGACAAGCCACATTATTCTACTCGGCTCTATGCTATCAAAAGGTCATTAATAAAATTTAGTGATCAAATATCTTCCACTTTATTTGTTATTTTCTATGTGTCTTCGATCCATTTGTCCAGATCAGCACACGTGACGTTGACCAAACTAGACGTCAACAGATTGGCGCTAGAAGGAGGGGGGCTGAACCTCCGGGAGCTTGAGCGAGTCGCTCAAGCCATGATTACAAATTCTAAATATACTCTACCCGCCACAAAGAAGGGAAATCCGTTCCAGTTGGCGGGGCACTTTGGCATACCTTGCGTTCATCCGGGAATAACCACCCCCACCAAGAAGTGGTGATTTGAAAGCATAGGAATCATCGTAACTATGAGTCGAAATCATAGGAATCATCGTAATTAGAAGTTGAAAGCACAGGAGCCATTGTGACCATGGGTTCGTGCTCGACTCAACTGACCTTTTAAAGGTCATAACTCGAAGGATATCGAGCGTAGCTCAAAGCTCTAGAAAATGTCCCGAAGAGTCCTCGTATCCTTCAAATTAAAGTTGCAATCAACATACACCATAATATCTGAAAACTCCTTCGGAATTCCCATCCACACCCGCAAAGATCCTAGTAAACCGGATGGCACTAGACCGGCTAACGAAAATGTTTCCAATTATTGAGCCGTGTGTTAGAGAAGTAGCGACGGCACTTACAAGTGAATTGGAGGTCGAAAGTAAAAGTACTCTGTTAAGGTGCAGGCAAGAAAACTCAGGCCGCGCAGGCAAAAAATTAGGTTGAGATCGGAAGGAAACATCGGAACCTAATGAGTTTTCCGTATAAGCACCCGAGCAGTGGCCATTAGGATGCCAACGACGAAACTCAAAATTCGAAGGGATGAAAAAAGCTGCAGAAAGTGGAAAATATTAGTAAAACTGAAATGAGCAAAGGATATAACCTTTATGAGAAGACATGAAAGATAAAAAAGTCCCCGCCTTTCACTAATCATTCGGGAGATAAGGAAAGAGGGGCCAGGCCAACCAAGCAACCCAGGAGGACTTAAAGCACTAATCCTACAACTACCGGCCCGAGGAGAACTCCACTGCAACCCGCACCCGCCTTCGCTCGATCGGAAAGTGCGGACCGACATCCGGCCTACCCGATGACGAGATCGGGTGCGCCTTTATAGGGCTAGCCTATGCACTCACACTAGCCCACTGAGAACAAGCACGGGAATGGCCCTCGCCGGCTCCGGCCAACGTTTGCTCTGCTCGGCCACTTGCTCAGGTTTTCTGGCCCCAACTACAAGATAGGATATGGAGCCCTCGGGGCTGATCCGGAAATAACGCCGCCCTCGGCCCTGCTCCCCTCACTATCTTTGGAACGATTCTCAGATGAAGGCTAATACGAGCCCAGGGAGGCATTACAGCTTCCCGCTAATCCTACCGACAGGTTCGAGCTAGGTCAGGGAACTAGGCCAAACCGATTCGTCGGCAGCCGAACGACGCGAATGGCAAGGACGGGTACGGCCTCCAGTTCCATGCCCCCAGCACCGTATGAAACCCACTTACGTTTATGGCCTACCGCCACCCGATAAAGGGACGATCGTCCGGGTCGGCACCCCCCCCCCCCCCTCATTTAGGGGATAAAGTGGAGTGCCTCAAGACCCGCCTCGAAGAGCACAAGGGGTCACGGCCTGAAGAACTCCCTGAAGACTTGGCCACACATCGGTCCGCCACTTGTGAAATGTCTTCAAGGCCTTCAGCACTAAGACAACGGCCCTGATCGAGATTGGGACGCCCACAGGAGAATTCCTTTCGAAGAACAAGGTCAATGTGACCCTAAAAAACAAAACCAAGTAGAAAGGCGGAACGTCTTCTACAAAGCGCCCGAGGTTCATCATCAAAAATTCCGGGTCGAAGATCTCATTGTTAAAACGAGCGTTGGGGCCCCGACCCGGGACCTCCTGAATCCAAGTAACAAGGGCCGTACGGAAGTAACAAAGCCCATCAGAACGGAGTTTGCTAGCTAGAATATATGAATGACCAAGGATTAATTCATTCGTTGAATGCCATGAAGGTATAATCAATAAAATTCAACTCTATTTCATCCCTCGAACAAATGCGCAATAAGACCGAGCTCGTCTCGGCACCTCGAATGACCGGCTCTTCCGGCACTATAAGACCGAGCTCGTCTCGGCACCTCGAATGACCGGCTCCTCCGGCACTATAAGACCGAGCTCGTCTCGGCACCTCGAATGACCGGCTCCTCCGGCACTATAAGACCGAGCTCGTCTCGGCACCTCGAATGACCGGCTCCTCCGGCACTATAAGACCGACCTCGTCTCGGCACCTCGAATGACCGGCTCCTCCGACACTATAAGACCGAGCTCGTCTCGGCACCTCGAATGACCGGCTCCTCCGGCACTATAAGACCGAGCTCGTCTCGGCACCTAGAATGACCGGCTCCTCCGGCACTATAAGACCGAGCTCGTCTCGGCACCTCGAATGACCGGCTCCTCCGGCACTATAAGACCGAGCTCGTCTCGGCACCTCGAATGACCGGCTCCTCCGGCACTATAAGACCGAGCTCGTCTTGGCACCTCGAATGACCGGCTTCTCCGGCACTATGAGACCGAGCTCGTCTCGGCACCTCGAATGACCGGCTCCTCCGGCACTATAAGACCGAGCTCGTCTCGGTACCTCATAAGACCGGCCCATCCGGCACTATAAGACCGAGCTCGCCTCAGCACCTCAAAAGACCGGCCCATCCGGCACTAAAAGCCCGAGCTAGCCTCGGCACCTCATAAGACCGGCCCATCCGGCACTAAAAGTCCGAGCTCGCCTCGGCACCTCAAAAGACCGGCCCATCCGGCACTAAAAGCCCGAGCCCGCCTCGGCACCTCATAAGACCGGCTCCTCCGGCACTATAAGACCGAGCTCGTCTCGGCACCTCATAAGACCGGCCCATCCGGCACTATAAGTCCGAGCTAGCCTCGGCACCTCAAAAGACCGGCCCATCCGGCACTAAAAGCCCGAGCTAGCCTCGGCACCTCATAAGACCGGCCCATCCGGCACTAAAAGTCCGAGCTCGCCTCGGCATCTCATAAGACCGGCCCATCCGGCACTAAAAGCCCGATCTCGCCCGACATTTCATAAGACCGGCCCATCCGGCACTAAAAGCCCGAGCTCGCCTCGGCACCTCATAAGACCAGCCCACCCGGCACTAAAAGTCCGAGCTCGCCTCGGCATCTCATACGACCGGCCCATCTGGCACAATCAACAAAGGGTGAACAGAAAAGACAGCGGCCAGACCAACCGGGCCCAAGCACAGAAAAAAGCAACAAAGACCACAAAAAGACTTCATTCATTCAAAATAAACCGTTCCATATCATAATGCAAAAGAAATCAAGGAAAAACGGCACGCAGGCCATACATGGAATGAAACAAAAATCTACTCGGCCCTATCCTCCTGACCGGCCGCCTAAGAAGACTGTCCTTCACCTTCGCCAGACGGAATCACCACCGGATCTTCGACGACCTTCGGCTCATCATCTCCGAAAGTTTCAACCTTCAAGTCAGCCGCCTGAGACTTTACATAGGCCTGGACCTCCTCAACGGTCTTCCCTTCCTTCATGAGATCCAATATCTCATAACAAGTGGAGACATAGTTAAGGTTGATCAACTCCTCGTACTCGGGTGTCTTCTGGAAAGCAGCCGCCCCGTCGGCAAGGCCCCTGGCATAACCCGCAGCTTCACACGTCTGGACCCGCCCGGTCGACTGCTCAAGCTGGGCCTTAGTACTTTTCAAATGGGCCTTGATGTCGAGGCACCGTTTTTTCGCCTTCTCGGCCGCCGTGGCCATCTCGTCAGCCCTCCCTTTCCAGATATTGGCCTCAAAGGCCCGGCTCTCCAGAAGCTCCATCTCGCCCTTCAGAGAGATCATCTCCTCCTCCAAAGACTTGATAAGCGACGGGCACAGATGGTGCTCCTCCTGTAAAGCCTTGAGATCGGCCTCTGCCTTTTTATGTTTCTCAACCAAGGCCATCAGCTCCCCAGCGGCCTTTCACATAGGTGCACAACGCCCGGCCCAAAATAGCATTTCCAAAGTGGACCTGCTCATCCGGACCCATGTCGTTGGTCACCACCTCCATTTTCGGCGTCCAACCCAGAATAGGGACATGACTGGACTCAACCACCGCTGGAGGGACCCGATCGAGCATCTCGGCGGTCGGGGTGGCTGCCCGGACGTAGTCAAGGAACCAGCGCGGACGCCGCCCCTTCATCTGGGCACAAGGTTCTTCCCGATCCTGATTTACCGGGAGATAGTGGCCCTCCAAATCAATCGCGGGCTCCTTACCCTTCGCACGGCCCGTCCGTACAGGGCTCGGGGCGGGCACAACAATCTCTGGAATGGGGAAACCCTCGGCCCTGGTCACGCTATCCTCGGGCCCGGCCTCGACTCTCTTCCGCTTGCCCGCACGCTCCCTACGCTCGGCGGCCTCGGCAGCCAGCCTCGCCACCCGCTGCGCAGGCGTCTCTTTCCGTCCCGACGAACTCCTGCCCCTAGGGACTGGATAAGGAAGATGTGTTCAAAAAAAAAAAAAAAAAGAGCTACCTGACGAAGACATTCTGTTCGGGTCAGTTGATCGAAGTCACGCGGACCAAAGATTATCCTCAGTAACCAGAAGGTATGACTTCCTCCTATCGACAGGAAGGCCTAAAAGCTGTTCAACCCGGTCGTCAAACAAGGAGGAGGTCTCTAAAGCCGGGATACGTTCTGCACAAACAACAAATTATGAGCGTTAGACAAAAAAGGAACAGCCATGAAGAACACAACACTTACTCATTTTAGCAATGAAATGTTCTGTGACCCAAAGTTCGGCATCTATTACGCCAGGTTCCCACTCATCAACCGAGCTCATCCACGGCCCCCCTACATAGAACCACTATTCCTTCCAACTATGTATGGTCTCCGGAACATCCACCAATTCTTTATACATCGCGTGCCGGGCCGTCAAGTAAAACCAGCCGGAACCAGATCGGCCGACCGACCTCCATAGGAAGAGACTGTTAATCTCTTCAAAACTGGGCTCGGTCCATCCATGTTGGCTAAAGAGAATCAGAAGACCCACCATCCGAGCCCAAGAATTCGGATGAATTTGGGCAATACAAAGGCCCCACTGCCTTAACCACCAGGAGAGTACCAACGGAAGAGGAAACCTCAGCCCGGACAATAGGGAGCGGTAATACACCGCCGTGCAGCCGATAGAAGGGGTGTGAGGTCTCTCCTCTGGATCCGGAACAAACATCCGCACCACCGCGGGTATCTTAAATCGCCCCCGCCAAGCCTCCAACTGCCCATCGGTGACCGTGCTGCGTATCGAGGCCAAATCCCATTCCGCCTCAACAAAAGGGGACGACCGAGGCCGAACCCAGGCCCAAGTCTCGCCAACCGCCGTCAACGGCGTCGCCACCTCCACGTCTCCAGAATCTGCATCTCCAGAATCCGGCGATCTTGCGACCTCGTCGCCATCCTCATTGCTCCAGTCAACGGGAGCATCACCCATCGACAGATCCGCCACTCCCGTGCGGTCCGGAGACACAATCAACTCCTCCGCCGTATCCCTCCGCTCCGACATCATAAAATAGGAAAAAGAGGAGGAAAAGCAAGCTTACCGGGAAAGTCTATGAAATCGGAGAAGAAGAAATATCGCCGAAAAAAAAAAAAATCTTTCTCTGCAACGGCAATTAAAAATGGCGGAAGAAACAACAAGGAAGAAGACTCTCTGCATTTATAGGACGAAACCGGAACATTAAATACGAAAGCACTTAAAGCGGCGATTCATAATCATCACGAAGATCAAAGACGCGTGAGACACCACGACGAATTACGTCCCGCCACGCGTCCCCCTCACTATGACTCTTGGAGATCCCGAAGTCAAATCGACGCGACTCCCAAAGATATGTCCCTTCAAGAGATCTTATCCACCCTCAAATCGGATCGACCTCAATCTGAAACGATTCCAGCACCGGCCAACCCGACACGATCCTGGACTCGGGGGCCCTTGTTGGTAGTCGATCCACCTTGGCATCCACCTAAGCGCTCCAGGCAGCCGAACGGCCGAGCAGATCCTGGAGCCGAACCGGTCATAGACCCGATCGTCTCTCGGACTCACAAAAAACCGGACCGGGCAGAGGCATTAGAGCCGACCCGGGATCCGGACCAGAAGGACCGAGCAGACCCTATATGAATACGCTCCGAACCATAATCATGAATAAGACCGACCAGAGTAGCGGGAAGCTCGAGGGCCGACCCCATTGTCGGTCGTAACAGATAAGTATCGCCAAAAGCTCAAGAAGCAGTGCAGACAGGACAGTGAAAGAGAGCTGTCATGTCCCTTCCCAAGGCACACTTAAGAAGGTGACACATGTCGAAGGAGTCACCTTCATTGTGACAAATGTCATCAGCATATTCACCTCAATCTTCCTGCTGTCATCTCACGAATGACTGAAAAAAGAAGAGAGAGAGAAAAAAGAGAGATTTGAGAGATACTGAAAAAGAACGAAAAAGACTTGTAATTAACAAGCAAACTGGATAGACCGGCACACATTATTCTGCTCGGCTCTATGCTATCAAAAGGTCATTAATAAAATTTAGTGATCAAATATATTCCACTTTATTTGTTATTTTCTACGTGTCTTCGATCCATTTGTCCAGATCAACACACGTGACGTTGACCAAACCATACGTCAACAAAATCAAAAGACCAAGTAATTTTAGCTTATCGCTACTAAGAATTAAAAAAGACAAGCACAAAAATTTAGAATTCTTAGTTGATTTAAATATATAATTGAAAATTTATCCTTAATTTTTTGATATTTATACAGTTTATTCATAGTATTTATTTTGTAATGTTAGATGTTTATTGATATTGATAATCAATTATTGTAATAATTTATATTTCATAGTTTAGATTTTTAAATTTAAATATATTTGGATTATTAGCAGGTATGACTATACGAGTTTGCGGTGAGAATCAATAGTAACATCACCTTTTATTGTGTTTGAAACGGATACGAGTATATGTAAATTTTTAACAACAACAACAACGTTACCTCAATGCCTCAACGGCTTCCGCAAAAAGCGGGGTAAAGGTGATCGGATGTACGTAACCTTACCTCTGTCTTAACACAGAGAGGCTGTTTCCGGATGATTCAAAACAAAAATTGCATCGAGAATAACATGGAATGAGTAGTACTTCATGAGAAAAAAAGTGCAGCCAGTTTAGTGAGTCTTTTTATTTTATTCTATTATAATTCAAAATAAAAAAATAAGGAGTAGTTGGCTCCATTAAAAATATTCCTAACATAATTGAATCCTAACCTCCTCATTCCAATTAATCGCAACCAAACATAGTACTTATTATTTTTAAATTTTGACTCACAAGTTATTATAACTAAAAATAACTCTCCATCAAAACTAGACGGCTACACGCTAATTATTTTAAGATTTTTCACCCTCAATACCCTTTTTTAAATTGAGAATCGCACTAAGGCTATGTTCTTTAAAACTTAATGAATTTGAACTGAACTGAAATGAACTGAATGGATTTGAACTAAACTAAACGGACCTGAATTGAATTGAACTAAACTGAAATATATATTAAGGATAAATAATAATAATAATAATAATAATAATAATGGTAAATAATAATAATAATAATAATCAACAACGACAACGATAATAATAATATTATTAGTAATAATAACAATAATAATAATAATTAAGATTAATAATAATAAGAAGAAGAAGAAGAACTGAACTGAACTGAATGGACCTGACCTGAATTGAACTGAATGGATTTGAACTGAACTGAAAAACTGAAAAAATAAATCCAAAAGAAGAAGGCCTAAGTCTAATTTCGATAATTACTTAGCGGAGTTACCATAGTCATTTTTGTACGGAAAGGGTTTTGAGGTTGAACTATATTAAAATAATTAATTTGTAGTACCGTTACGCAGAATCATTTTCTAATTATCTAATAATGAAAGTATATAAAATAATGTAACACTTTGATAAGATTCAATCATCCATAATATTTTTTACTGTGGAGTGCGAAGATTTAGCCTCTATATTCAATTAGTATCTATATAATCATACTCGTGAACCCCGATTAAAATGTGCTTTTGCTTTATTAATTATCTTCTCAAATTCATATAATATACACAAAAGATTAGGGTTCTATCGATACTTACACTGTATGTATCTGTCCCAAATTCAATTAAGGTGGTTTTAATACTTGTTCTCATCCCAAATTCGTATAGTAATGCCCATTAACTATTCAAACTCATATAAATATATAAATTATCTAAATAATTTAAATGTAAGTTGTTACAATAATCAGTTACCCGTCTTAATAGAAAAACTCAAAACGTACAAACTTATATTAATAATAAAAATTAAATTTTAATTATAAAATTAGAAATTATACAATCAACAAAAAATTATTTTTAATTTACATTTTTGTACCGTTTCTAAATTTGAGTAAAAATAATTTCGCTATCTATTTTCGTTCCAAATCTGTAGAGTAATATCCGCTAATTATCCACATACATTTGATTTATATAATCTAAATAACAAAATCCAAGTTGTTAAAATACTTGATTATCCGTCTAAATAAAAATTTGAAAATTATAAAGTAAATGTTACTAATAAATATTATAAACTACAAAAACCTAAAAATTAAGTTTCAAGTACAAATTTCACAATCTATGGAAAATGTTCATAATATATATACTTACATCCATTTTAAATTCGATTAAAATTTTATGTCCGCATATCGATCAATTTGCAACTTCCTTAAAATTTTAGTTAATTATTTGTTCTTAGTTATTCCTTTACATTCTTAGAATTAACATAATATCAAGCACTCAATAAACAAAGAGATCGGACTAATTATTCTCTATATATAATATAAAAAATTCAACCCTCTAATTCTTATACAACCCTCTAACGCAATTTTTTTTTAATAGATTTCTATAAGGCTTAATTTGGATTAAGTATTGAAGCCATGTTCTTCGCTTTATTTTTATCGACTTGAAAATATTTTTACTGAATAAGATTAATTTTACTTGATTATAATTAAGCTATACTGATTTCAATGTATTTATTAAATAAATTTACTATTTTTATTGATTAGAATTATTTTTTTATTTTAAATTATATTTTATTAATTTAAATTGATTTTCATTGATTAAATTTATATTGAAAGTTTTTAAATTGAAAGGAATCGGACTAACTACTATATATTCTTAATTTAAAAAACTAATTTCGAGAAAGTATTTAGCAAAGTTGCCGATGCTTATTAGTTAGTAAAAACACCTCTGATCAGTCAAAATCAATTGTAGTCGGTAATAATTTTTTAAATCAGCAAAAAAAAATATTTTTAATCAGTAAAAAATAGTAACTTCATTTAATATAATACATTGTATATCAATACAAGTCAATTAATTAGTAAAAGTCAGTTTTAATCAAAATTTATTTTATTTAGTAAAATTAATTTAAATATCCGTAAAAATAAAGTGAAGAGAACATGACTTCAATACTAACTCCAAATTAAGTCTTATAGATACTCTATCAAATAATAATTTTGCATTAAGTTAGATTTTATCTGAATTTAATAACTAAAATGAGTTTTATGGACGGAAAATAGGGTTGAATTCTTTAATATCATATAGAAATACTGAATATTAGTCCAATCTATCTGTTTCATGGTCAGTTTAGTCTAAGTTAAGTAATTGAATAATTTTATAATTAGAATGTCAAATTTAAAGTAAATAGATTATATAATTAAATAATTAGATAATAATTAAGTATCATTATATGAGGACTAATAACTAGACTTGGCAATTCGTTCGTGTCGTGTATTTTCGTATCGTGTACTTTCGTGTTCCGTGTACCAAAAGTCCAAACCCATACACGACACTAAATGAATTCGTGTCATGTCGTGTCGTGTACTGCACAAATTCGTCTCGTTTCGTGTCGTGTTTTCGTGTCAGACACATAATATAAAATAAATATTAAATTATTATAAAAATAATAATTTTAATATTATAATATTATTTTTAAAGATTTTAATAGACGAAACGAAATAAATGGCAACGAAAACACGAATATTTACACGAAATTTATGAAAATTCACATTATATTTTTAAATTTTAAAATTTAGTATAAACAAATTTCATAAAATATATATTTTTATTAAATTAAATATAAAATATTATATATATATATATATTTATTTATTTCGTGTACCTTGTGTCGTGTCGTGTACCCAAAGGGTAAACACAAAACCGACTCTAAATCTCGGTCGTGTACTTTCGTGTTCGTTTATTTTATTGTCGTGTACTCAAAATACAAACTCAAAACACTAAATTTTCGTGTCGTTTTTTCGTATCGTGTGTTAAATTAGGGGTCTACTAATAACACTTGAGTCAGAGTTTAGAGTTTTAAGTAATGATGATAAGATCAAAAGACTATCTATTAAAAAAAAATTCTATTATTAAATAAAACCACTGTACTAAGTACAAACATGCGATAGACAATGGAGAATGTAATCAAATTTGTCCACTTTCCCCAACCTTTAATCACTTACCTCTCTGCGCGCGCGCACACACACTCACACACACACACAGAGAGAGAGAGAGAGAGAGAGAGAGAGAGTGGAGGCTTGGCCTTATTTGAATACTCCAACTTGTCCCAAAACCCTCTGAAAGTCTTTCCCCCAATTTCTCGATTCACCAACAACAATGGCGGGGAAACCCACATCAACTGCAGTAACACCAACAATCATCCCTCAAAAGCTACAACCCCAAAAGCAAAGCTCAATCGAGAACCACGAAAAGCGAATCGAAGAAGTCTTATCATACCCAATTCTTCTATCTGACCAAATCAGCGAGGCGGTTAACGAATCGGAGTCCTTCAAGTACGAGTGCTCCGAGGTCGGCAAGCAGGTCGACCGCCTCTGCCAGATGCTCCGAACAGCCGTCCGCCTCGCCACGTCCACCACCGCCGCCGCCGCCTTCTACGACCGCCCACTCCGCCGCATCGCCGCCGAGGTCTCCAAAAACCTCGAGAAATCCCTAACCCTAGTCAAAAAGTGCCGGCGGCGCAGCATCCTCCGCCGCGTTGTGACAATCGTTTCCGCCGCCGACTTCCGGAAGCTCCTCCTACTCCTCGACTCCTCCGTCGCCGACATGAAATGGGTCCTGAGCATCTTCGACGCCGGCGCCACCTCCGCTGGAGGTATTGTTCTTAGTTTACCCCCAATCGCTAGTAACGATCCTATACTTTCTTGGGTTTGGTCTTTTATTGCTTCATTGCATATGGGCCAATTGCAAGACAGAATTGAGTCTGCAAATGAATTATCTTCTTTAGCTAAAGATAACGACAGGAACAAGCAAATCATAGTCGAAGAAGGTGGGATTTTGCCTTTGTTAAAATTACTGAAAGATAGTTCCTCACTCGAAGCACAAATTTCAGCTGCTTCTGCACTCTTTAATCTAGCTAACGACGAAGAACGCGTCCAAGCCATCATCAATGAATTAGGTGTTCCAATTATTGTTCATGTTTTAGGGGATTCACCAATGAAGGTTCAAATTAGGGTTGCGAATTTGGTAGCGAAGATGGCCGAGCATTGTCCTCTTGCAAAAGAGGATTTTGCAAGAGAGAATGTGATTCGGCCACTCGTCACATTATTGTCGTTTGGTTTATTCATGGATGACCCTAAGCTCAAAATAGGCAAGCACAATAGCATTCATTCAATTGTCCAAATAAACAAGGAATTGGAGAAGAAGAATTTGTACAATCCAGGATTTGGGTCTTCGTCTCTGTCTATGCATTACTCCGAGGGGAGTAATAACAAAGGAAGTAGTAATAGAAAGGAAAGGGAGAACGAGAAGCCTGAAGTTAAGCTCAAGCTTCAGATAAGTTGCGCGGAGGCATTATGGATGCTCGCCAAAGAAAGCGTGCAGAATAGCCGAAGAATAACGGAGACAAAGGGCTTGCTTTGTTTGGCTAAGCTTGTTGAGATAGAAGAAGGCGAATTACAATACAATTGTTTAATGACAATAATGGAGATAACAGCTGCAGCCGAATCTAACGCCGACCTTCGAAGGGCGACTTTCAAGACGAATTCCCCGGCTGCTAAAGCCGTCGTGGATCAACTGCTTAGAGTGATCAAAGTCTCCGATGATATAAGAATGCAGACGGCGGCTATTAGGGCTATCGGTTGTTTGGCCCGAACGTTCCCAGCCCGGGAAACCAGGGTCATCGGGCCATTAGTCGAACTTCTTGGTCATAGGATTCAGGACGTTGCATCCGAGGCTGCTATTTCGCTTGGGAAATTCGCCTGTTCGGATAATTTTCTCTGCGTGGAGCACTGTAAGACGATTATCGAATTCGGAGGCGTGCCGCCTCTAATGAGGCTTTTGAGGGGAAATGAAAAGGCGCAGTTGAACGGATTGATTCTCACATGCTATCTTGCGATTCATGCGGGGAAGAGCGATGATTTGGAACGGGCAGGGGTGTTGAATGCTTTTGAAGGGGTTGATCGTGTGTTTGTTGCTCAGCACCCGGAATTGAAGGAATTGGTGTCTCAGGCGGTTTATCATCTAAGCGTGTTTCATCAGTCGCATTCGGGCTTGCTTGCCCAGAGGCATTCTGGCTTGCTTGCTCAAAGGCATTCGGGTTTGCTTGTGCAAAGGCAGTTCTGATAAATTGACAAAGATATGACCTTTGGTGGTGAGGGTGTGCTTTGTACAAAGGGGAACGGATTAATGCATTTGGAAGAGTATTTAATTTGTCCTGTCTTAAAATCAAGGATTGTTTATATCCATTTATGTTAGCTAATTTATTTAGTTGTGTTTGATTTTTCTAGCAATATTTTCTTTGTTGTTGTCTTCTACATATTCCTTTGGGTCTAATTATTTCTTCAGTTTTTTTTTTTTAATTTTCCATTTTTAGTTTTTTTTTTTTAGACTCATCTATTTTTAGCATATTTTGTTTTTAATTTTATAATATCGGATTGTTAGGAGTACTACTCTAATGTCATGAAATGTAAACAAATAGAAATATGACTTGAGACGAAATCAATAATTTTTTAAATGCCACTCTTTAAATGGAACGGATGGAGTATTATTTAAGAACAGACGGAGAAAAAGTAGTAAACTACAACAGTAAGTGAACTCGTCGTGTCCTACTATTATGGAACATTGCATTACACATTCTAAGATAAACCCAGGTCATAAGCAGGAAACTCGCGCCAGGTATCAGCAAGCACGATAGCTCTATCACGAGGAGTCGGTGGTAGTTGTTGCTGAATGATAACATTTTTTACATGAGCAGCCGCCCTTTCACCGGCCTTGGCCGCCAGCTCCAAGTACACCACCGCCCTCACCATATCCCCTTCCTGTCATTGGAGGAACATGTGACGTCGACAGGTTCTTCAATAATTTTTTCGCATGCCGAAACATATTTCGAATCTCAATCAAATTGAACCAACCACGTATATCATGCCCTTTAAGGAGTTTAATAATAACAAATGCCTAATTATAAAAAAGGAAAAAAAAATAGCAAAATTACAAACAACCCATTGACGTTTGTATTTACTTAATAAAGCCCGTTTGTTAAGGGTGTATTTTGTGAAAAAAAAAAAATAATATCAAGGCATTTGTATTTTTAAAGGATAACTGAGATTTATTTTAGGGATATAACTAAATTTTTGGCAGACTTAAAAAAAAATTCCTTTTTAATTTAAGGGGGTAGAGCAATGATATTTTCTATAAATATAACCCCCACCTCCACCCCCACCCCCACCCCCACCCACAACATAGAAATTATGAAGCCTGTTTATCTAAAGCAACAGTCTCTATGCATCAAATTGGCCGACAGAGTAGGTTTTATACTACTACATACCGAGAAGAGACCTAGGCCGTGCTCAAACTGAGCTTTGCTATGACCGTGATCGGCTGCCTTCTTCATCCATTTTCTTGCCAACTTGTGAGATTGCACCATACCTTCGCCCATTAAGTAGCAGAGAGACGTATTATACATTGCACGCACATATCCCCCTTCCGCAGCCATCAGGTACCACCTAGCCTATCAAAATTTCAAAATCCTATTAAAAAAGGAAAATTTTCAAAAGGTCATCAAAATATATAAAACCCCAAACTCCTTAGTTACACTATAAGCACCACTGCCATGTAACTCTTAGGCCCTGTTTAGTTCAGGAAAATTAAACCATTATTCTATTCTAAATTTTTCAAGAGTATTCCAAAATATTCCGTTTTCAGAAAAATATGGAAAATTAGAGAAAACATGTTCAGAAACAGTCCAGTTTTCCAATTTGGAATACGCGGTATTCCATTATTCCAAATTTTTGGAATACTCCAGTTCAAATTTGGAAAACAAGATGAGATTGTTTTCCAAAATTTGACTTGTTTTCCAGAAAAATGGAATATTGGAATACCGCCTATTCCAAATTATTCCAAATGATATGTTTGTGAACATGTTTTCCAAATTCTCTTGTATTCTAGAATATTATTCTGGAAAAGTGGAATAATTTTCCTGAACTAAACAGGGCCTTAGCTTTTCTTGTTTTTTTTTTTCCTTTTTTTTTCACAGACTAGTCCAATGGCCACGAGAATCTACACATGTATCAAAAGGGAAGAAGACGGAAAGCTGGGTTACAATACCGCTTGTTGAAGACTTTTTCCAACCCCTCGACCTTGGTGTAAACAAAGTGCAAGTTGGTATTGGGCACGGACATGGCCAGCAAAAGAAGCTTGGTATAACCATTTGATTGCTTCTTTGGTGTTAGAAGGATTAGCTGCAAACGTTTATGAAGCATCAATACATGATTATAGCAATAAGTGGATTGCATTTCACTGCAACTGCCAAAGTTAACTAGTGTATCAATTCACCTGTTCAAACTAAAATTTTATTGCTCCAAAAACTTCCAAATATGAGATTTGATAGCTCTATCTTATTAATACAAGCATATTTCGATAATTCCAATTATTATGTTTTGAAAGTATTAGAAAGAAATTAAAGTATGTAAGATCATCTTCAGTGGGGAGAGTAAAGAATGGAATTTTCGGACTCCAAAAATACAATTGATCACGTATTTACAGAGTCTATCCGGAACTGTTTGCTCCAGTAGGTGATAGTCTAAATTATAGACTTCGTCAATAATTTTTTTGCAAACTAATAGAGAATAAATTTTCGTTCTAACTAATTTATTCATCTTATTTTTCTTCATTAATCAAATATAATATTTTAAAACACTATGTTCTGATGTAAAAATTTAAAGTTTTAACATAGAGTTTTGACCGTTGCATTTAAATTTGGACTTTCAAATCGTTCTTTTTTCCGTTGAAACAGAGTCGATTTAATCTCAGCATTGGATTAAATCAACAGTAATTAATCTCGAATTGTTTAAAATTCTGATTAATCATCGCCGTCAATTCAGCAACAGATCTAAAATTTGGGCTCCTGCTTTCTGGCTCTGATTCCCTGTGGCTGGGTGCAGAAGAAGGCTGGGTGGTGTATTATATTCCCATTCGCCTCCATTTTGACCAGCATATCTCTCTTAAATGCGCAGGGCCGTTCAATTCTAGAGAGATTCTCCTCCGCACAACTCCCTGTCAGCCGTCAAGCGCCTGCAAAAAGCAGTTGACGGCCTGCCAAAAAGGGTTCAAAACTTGCCCAGCCAATAGGCCGTTCAGTTTTAGAGGGACTTGGCCTTTATTTGCCCTTTCAACAGGCCCAATACACCCGTTGGTCCTTGAGTCCAAACATTCCATTTTGGACTCCCCCTTAGAGTTGTGCGGCCTGAATCCAAAAAAACATACGTTCAAGCAACCACCGTCTAGTTTTCATACCTTAAAGCAACCATGTCCAAATTATACGCTTTATCGTGTTAATTTGTCCAATTACATACTCCAGTAACTTAACTGACCGGAATCCGACGTCATTGTCCAATTTTCATATTTTAAAGCAACCACGTCCACTTTACACACCTTATTGTGTTTATTTATACAATTTACATACTCCAGTAACTTAAAATGGGATGCTCATTAAAGCCTAGTCTTTAAAGTTTTGCTTGTTTGATATATAAAATATATTTTTTACATACTCTAGTATGTATAGCATAGTAACAACCAAAACATAAAGCTGTACCAGCAAGAAAAGAAAATACTAGAATATGAAGCTGTTTTTAATCTGCTTTTATGGTATGTTTTTGTTGTTCCATAGGCTATACATATTAGAATATGCAACAATAAAATATTTCATATATGAAACAGGCAACACTTTAAAAGAGTAGGCTTTATTAATGAGGCAGACATTTTTTCTTTTTCTTTTTTTTTGGGGGGGGGGGGGGGGGTTTGGTTTTGTGTAACGCGCCGATTTCCAAAAATTCACATTACCGGAGGATGTAAATTGTACAAATCAACACAATAAGGAGTGTAAACTGGACGTTGTTGCTTTAAGACATGAAAATTGGACAGTGGCGCCAGATTTCGGCCATTCAAGTTACTGGCGTATGTAAATTAGACAAATTAAAACAATAAGGTGTACAAATTGGACATGGTTGCTTTAAGGTATGAAAATCGGACAATGGTTGCTCTAGGGTTTGTTTTTTAGATTTTGGCCAGGGTTATTCTAATAGGTTAACTTCACATCTCCCTTATTTCAAAGCAACCAAAGTGGAAGAAGGACAATAACGAGTGTGATAGGTGATAAAGAATGTCAATATTCACATGGCATTCCGATGAATAGTGCAATGCGATGATCCGTATAAGAGCAAAGAAAAAAATAGAGCAAGCTGTTTGGTGTGAAATAGCTAACAGACTACACATTATTCTTCTATGTAACTACATTTCCCTTCTTTTTCTGAGAATTGCACTTTATGTGTTACCATGACATGAGTATGGATATCAAACTATCAAGCTGAGTATGATAACTGAAACTCGCAATTCGAGAATTTTAATACATTCAAAGAAGAAAATGGATCACTCCAGTCACTTTCTAAGGCATTCTTATTTTTCACACGGATAGTATGAAGCAGGCAACGAAACTTAAAACTTCATCCTTTACGAACAAAACCAATATGACATGCATATTTGAACCAATTCCTCTCAATCATTTTATTCACATTGGTATCAATTGTTAAACACAAAGGAAAGCTTCACATTATCCCCAATTGACTACTTAGCAACCTACTGTTCGAGACGGCGAAGAACAACAACAAGAAGAAGATGATGAAGAAGAAGAAGAAAGAAAGAAGAACGTATTAACAATTGGAAACCGAAATTGCAGAAGAAGAAATTATCAATTGGAAAAGAGAAAAATTGAACAACAGAATAATACCTTGCAAATACGAAATAGCCAAATTACACTGTCCAGCAGGATCACCAAGTTCAGCCGCCCTCCTATACCAAACAACCCCCTCCTCCTTTTCCCCCATTTCCCAATAGATCAACCCCGCGTCCACCATCGCGAGAGTCGACCCACGCGCCGCCCCCTTCAGGAAACAATCCAAAGCCTTGCTCGGATTAGCCTTCACCCCTCCGCGCCCGTGCTTGAACCTCTTCCCCGACTTCAGGAGAACCATCGCTTCACGCAAGGGTTTCAGCGCGTCCCTCCACGCTCTGCAGACGAGCGAAGCTGTCTTCAGGTTGGGCAGCGTGAAAGGCGCCGCGATCCTCGAGAGGACGTCGTACGTCAGCGCCGAGAAATCGACTCCGGGTGAGGGAGAAGGCGGCGTATGGATCATTCTGGCGGGATTGAATAGAGGAGGTGGGTTCCGGCGGGTTTCGTGAAAGTAGGTGCACCGATGGTTTTTTGGATGAAGGGTATGGATGTGGACTGGAGAACGTCTGATCTGCGTGGCCATGTCTCTTGATTCATGAAGGTGATGGCTGTCGACGCCGCCGACGGCGGTGGGGTTGTCTGGGGTTGCCACGTCAATCGAAACTTACCTCGCATATAATAACGTGCGTAATGCGTGGGGAAAAACGATTCATTCCTTTCAATTTTACAAACTTTTAATAATGACTTCGGCCGACTTGGCCGTTAAGATAATTTTTAAATATTTTTATATTCAACAGTGTCTTTCTCAAGGTGGGTTGGATGCTGATATGTCTTATTTTTTGTTGGTAATTTTAGTGTCACTATTCATTTTGTTTAATTGGAATTAATATGTGAGCTAAGGGGTCTAATAATTTGTATTCTAATATATGTTCAAGTATGTGCGGAGTGCACACATGTATAAGATCGAATTATAAGTTCTGCGATTATGTCGGGGTCAGGCGAGCCTCATGGGTTTGGGCGCGCCCAAAAGGTCTTCGGAAATTTAGACTGGGGATTTAGTGATATTTCCGAATTTTTGAGGGAGACTATGGTAAAATTGACTAATTACGTCAATTTTGGTAAACCATCCGTAAACCCTAATTTCGGATCACTAATGACGGCGCCGCTCTCGTAAACCCTAAAAATCGACCTAATGTAACCCTAATCCGACATGTATAAATAAGGCTCTCCTCTTGAGTGTTAGACATACCCTTTTTCTGAGCTCTCTATCTTTCTGATAAACACAGAATTTCTCTAGCAATTTGGCTTACGTTTCTGTGCCTAGATTCGTAAGTGTTCCATTGAATTATCCTAGGCTGAATTTCTTGTAACTCGAGCATAGGGTAGAAATATCAGTTCGGAAAGTGTTTACACGATCCATTGGAAAATCCGGATCTCCATAAAAACCCTTATACCCCAACATTTTCTAATGTGTCTCTTTTTCACAATTCAGATTTCAGAAAAAACTTCTTCGCGGGCGATTCCACTGTGTCTCTTCTGCGACTGTTGTGTTAACGATTGGAAGGTACAATTTTAAGGTTTTTTCCAGGCTACTTCAGGCTTATTATATATTTTCTTGTGTTTCTGCATTGAATATACAAGTTTAGGGTTTTTTTTATTTTTTATTTTTTGTTATTTATTTGCAGATAGGTGAATTTTTCGTTGTAAGGGAATTTCAATTGAGATTTATCACTCTGGATTGTTTCTTAAGCATCCATTGTCGTATGCAAGTGGTAACATTCAAACCTTTGAAAATATAGATGTTAGCAACCTCAATTTCGATGAGTTAAAAGATTTGTTAACCAACTCAAGTATGTGTGAATCTGTTTATTATTGTGTCCCTCATAAAGATATACGAAATGGGGGTCTTAGAAGAATTGAATGTGATGTGGATATTAAATTGTTCATGAATCATGGGTTTAAAAGTCCAAGAAAAATATGTGTTTATATGAGCCAATTTAATGATGACCTTAGTGAGTGGATTGGTGAGGATGAAAATGTCAATGTTATCAATGGGGAGGGTAGTGCGGATATGGGAAATCAGAATCTTATTGATGAAAATGATGAGAATGTTGAAAAAAATGAGAATGTTGAGGATTCTTCTTATAGTGATGAATGTGATGAGGATGATGAAGATATTGAAGTAGATATAACAGATGACGAATCAGACGCTGCTTCTTTAGATCACATATCTGATGGAGAGGATGAGGTGAGGCAAAAAAAGTTGAAGAAATATGCTTGTACAATTGAGTCATCCATATTATACGAGAAAGCTAAGGATAAATCCGAAGAGAAACAAAAGGGGAACACTAAGGAGAAATCAAAAGTGACCCCAAATGAAAATGTTGATAGTGAAGGTAATCAGAAGGATAAGGCAAAGAGTGGGGGAGTAGAGTTTATGGTGGTAGAACATGACGAGTTCTTGACTGATTTATCAGGTTATTTGCATAGGCTTAACAATATTGAGTCAAATGTTGACAATGAGGATGAGTTTGGGTCACTTGAAGATGATCAGCAAAAGGGCCCCATGCATAACCCGAAGGTTTACTGGAAAGTAATGAGACCTTATATAAAAGAGAGGTATGAAAGCCCTATGCAACTAAAATATTGTTTGATTTATAATGCATTGGCCAATGGTTATCAGATCAGGTTTGAACATAATGATTATGCCAAGGTGTTGGCTGTTTGTGGTAAAAAGGATGAAGTTACTAAGAAACGTCATTGCCCATTTAGGTTATGGGCTACCTGGAAGAAAGGAGAAGCTTCATTTCAAGTTAAATTATTAATATATGAGCATAGTTGTACAAGAAACTTCCAGTCATGTTCCATAGTACATTACAGATGGATTGCAAAAAAGTTTGGGGCTAAAATAAGACAAAATCCAAAGAAGGATGCCTGACAGACCGAAAGTTAATCGAAGAAAGGATGCCACTGAGGATGTGAATCATAATAAGAGATCAAGAGGACAAATGAGGAGAACAGGCATAGTGATGACATGCAAAAATTGTCTCGAGGAAGATCATAACTCAAGAAGTTGTACTAATGAAAAAAAGGAAGCACCACCAAACATTAAGCGGCCACCAGGAAGAAAAAGGATAAATGATGAGGATCAATGGGGTAGCAATAAAGGTGGGAGACGCACTACTAAAGGTGGTTGAATATTATTGCATCATCAATTTGTAAACTGGAACCTTTATGATAGCTTATGTGGTTGATTTATTTCCCACTTCTTTTGTAGACTTTTGAAACCTTGTGCTAGCTTAAGTGGTTGAAGCTTATTTCCAACTTTTGTGTAACCACTTCTTTTGTAGACTTTTGAAACCTTGTACTAGCATATGAATGAATCAGATTTGCCATACCACTTTTGTTGTCTGCAATATTTTGGCATGTTTGTTTTTAAAAGTCTATGTACCATATGGAATGAAGTAAACACAAACTTATAAAGCTTGAAGATACTAAAAACCCATTTTCATTCATATTGAAAATAAAGCCAAGCCATTACATTAGAGAACTATATCACTCAACAAATACTAATTAACACCACTAATAACTAAATACCAAAACTACCAATATCACCAAACATCTTTTATACAACTTATTCATCCATTTGTATACACCAACTTCTGCATTTAGAGATTTTAAAGCTTCCAGTAACTCTTCCTTTTGAATCTTTTCTTCAGCTAAAGCTTCAATTGCTGCTTCCTTCTCATTCCTTTCATGAGTTAGAGACTCCATTAGTTCTTCTTCCCATCCATTTCATGACCAATTAAATGAAACTCATACATTGCTTCCTTATACCTCTGGTCGCTTAAAGGAGGATCGATCCAGTCAAAAGATTCACAATGCTCACTTTTAGGTCCTTACATACATCTCAAAATTAATTGGTAATTGTAAACAATCAATCTTGAAAATTACAAACTTACTGTATATTTACGACAACCCATAAATCTTCAGTTTGGGTTCTTCTTTGTCCAGGATGTACGCTCAACTCTTCTAAGTGGAGGGTCACAATCACACAATCGATCTTTCTTCCTCGAATTGTTGCTGCGATTTACAGAAGATGAAGAAGACATTTTCAATCACCTTTTTTTTTTCTTCGAATGACGAATAAAACCCTAAATGGGTTAATCACCTTTTTTTCTCTGAAATCGTGAAGAAGACCCTAAATGGATTTTTATCAGTGGAAAATAAGACATATCGGCATCCAACTCACCTTTTGTTTCAAAGGACGAGTTCGATTCATTAGGCTCTTCGATTTGTTCAGGAAAAAATGACAGGGGGATTTCACAAAGGTAATTATCAACATTTTTTTGACTTTTTTAATTGAACGAAAAAATATAATAAAAAATCAACAAAAAAATTGGTCTCAGAAATATACAGACGCTCAGACGCTCAAGTTATATATATTATATATAGATCTTTCAAGACTTCTGACCTCCCAATTTGAAATCATGAAGCTCGATGGACTTATAAACTTCTTTGCAATTGAAACGAAATCATTACTTAAAATCAATTTTTTGTTTTATGTATCTATACTATCTAAAGGCTGAAGCCCTTAATTTAATGTGCAAGTGTAATGTGCACAAATGGGTGGTACGGTACAATGTAGTTTATGCAACACCCATCATATATGAATCCCACGCATTAACATCTACAACCTTGAATGTTTATACGGTTATAGAATATGAAAGGGCTTCACTTTTATAACCTCAAAGAATACAAAAGAAGATACAAATTAGCTAAGAAACTATGCAAGAAGCTTATTCGTGTGAGAGAAAATAAATAAATACTGCCTAATAATTGCATCCTCATTCATGTGTGAGACACCCAAAAGACTTCGTGTAACTAGGGGTGGTTCGGTACGGTATACCGAAAATTTTTATTCATACCGTATACCATACCGAAATTTTCGGTATGATGAAAATCATACCGTTACCATACCGAAATTTTCGGTATACCGATTTTTCGGTATACCGAAAATTTCGGTATGACCTATTTACATACCGTTATTGTACCGAAATATCGGTATACCGAAATCAAGCCGGTATACCGTTAATTTTTTGGTATATCGAAACTTTTGCGGTATACCGAAAATTTTAGGATATATCAAAAAAATTCAATATACTATACAGAGTTTGGTATACTGAAAAATTTCGATATACCGATAATTTTTCGGTATATCGAAAATTTTCGGTACATGTCGAAAAAAATTTCGTATACCGAAATTTTCGGTATACCTCGGTATATTGAAAATTTCAAAATCTCATACCGTTACCATACCGAAAATACCGGTAACGGTATCATACCGTACCGAAAAAATTGATATACCGAAAATTTCGATATTTTTCGATATTTTTCTATACGATATTTTCGGTATTTCGATATTTTCGGTATTTTTCCCAGCCCTACGTGTAACTAATTTTTTTCATCCCAACTTTCTTTCATCTTCTCAGAATTAAATGTCCCAAGAGATATTGGGGATTGCATAAATAAGCCTACCTGCATCATATTGCTAGGCACGTCACCACCATCAAACGAAACACCACCACCAAAGGTTTTGAAGGTTTTTCTTAATAGATCTAAAGTTTTTGATAAATCTAAAATGTTTTATTAGATACTAATTTTCTCAATCCTTTACAATAAAGGTAACAGTTCTATATGATTTTAGGGATCAGCAAAGCTTTCTACATATCTATTAGACTAAAATTGTTCCTATTGTGTAATTAAAATAGCGAGAATGGTCCCTTACTGCACCGTTTTGGGACTATATATGAAAATTGTATCGAGAAGGGACGAATTTCATTATTTTCATTAATCCATAGGGATGATAAACGTATATAATCTACTCTCTCTTATGATCTTTTTTTTCATTTACGTGCTTTGCAGGGAGGATAATAGCTATTGTGATTTCCGTTGTTAGTACTTTAGCGGTTTTGGCAGTTGCTTTGATGATTGTATTAGATATAAGGATATATACAGCAGAAGAGAAAAGGTAGGATCATGTTTTGGAATACTCTTAAAACTTCGATACATGATATCTAAATTAAACTAATGATTTTAATGTTTCAGGTTCTTATGATGTCAAGCAAATGGCAAAGATTCTTACTGACAGTAGCTTGAACTTCAAATACGCCACTGTTCATAAAGCAACGGGAAACTGGGACGAGTCTAATAAACTCGAACAAGGAGGGTTTGGAACCGCTGCAAGATGCGTCGCCGCCACTGTTGAATCGCCGGAATATCAGCTAGCGCCACCACACGTTGATTTTTGTTGTATCAGTTACACGACGCCGCACGGTTTAAAGGTATTTATGGATCTTGAAGGTATTTTTTAGTGATTTGTAGATTTTATATGTAGATATGAGTTTTAATAATATATTGGAAACTTTTTTTCAGCCGCCGCGCCCGCCATAACAGAACCCACCAGTAGGATTCATGGGGTTCTTTGATGGCTATTCATTTAGATGTAAGTTTAAATTAGCTTCATCTGGATAAATGTTATAAGAATCATTAGCAGCATTTTTGTTGATTTTCTCCATCACTTTTGTATTAAAAACAATTTTGACAGGAAAATATCACCCACATGTTAGATAACCAAACCATTCCTTTATTAAACGTTTTACAAAGAAAAGAGAAAATAAAGTTCTGTTTGGATTTGGACTTGAGCAAACTGCCAAACACCCCCTTAACCGACCTATTGGGCTAAAGATACGACTTTAGACCCCCTAAAATTAAAACGTTAAATATAGATATGAACTCGATATCGGCTTTGGTTGTTATAAGATCAGTACTAAATCAATAGTTAGGAACTCGATATAGACTTGGCCTGTTAAAAGATGAGTACAAAAAATTAGTCATGACGATTAACAAAGAAAGAGCAGGCCATATGAAAAGTAAAGCCGTTGACATAAACCCGATTTCTGAGATAAAATGGTCATTTGTTAATAATGTAGCATTTTTTATGTAACTTTTACCAAAAAATAGTTACTTTCGCCTTAAAAATGTAGCATGATTATTTGTATATAACATGTGTCCTTCTATTTCCTCAAAACGGCAGTGTGAATGTGTTGATCACTTGCAAAAGAATTAAGCTTCACTCATAAAATGGGAATACTAATTGCGCTAGAAAATAACCAAGAAGTCTTCATTATTTGATGTTTTGTTCCTTTCACTTGCTTACCTATCCACGACGATCATTGGATAATATAAAATTTGAAAATGACTAATACATTTGACAATAAAAAAGTAATGATCAGTTAATTAAAGGTTTCAAAGAGCATAGAAATTTTTATAGTTTCTTGAAATATTTAGAAAATTTATATAATTCGATCTAAATGTTTATGGTTTATTTGAAATAGTTTTAAGCATTTACGGTGAACAAAGCCCGTGCATCAAGATTGGAATTCGAATATCGGAAATCGTTCATCGAAGATTGGAAATCGTGAAGAGTTTACGTGGAAGAGTACGTCAAATATTAATGGATATTAAAGATATACGAGCATTAATCCGTTTTTGTGGAAATGGTAAAAATGTAACTTTTAGCTCTATTAGTGTTGTATCAAGTAATAACATGTGTTTTTTTTTGACGAAGATACGTTATGAAGTGTAATTTAAAGAAAAATGAGTTGTGTCGTCTATAAATTACAGTGTTACGTTTGTTTCATGTTGAAATTTACTATGCTATCAGGTAAGTTAAATCTTAAATTATGAAGAATTCCACTTACCATAGATGGACTAAAAATTTTGACTTTGGTCGAGTACTATGGATCAAAACTAATATATAATACTTAAATTCACATAACCCTTGCAAAATCGATGATTTTTTATGGTGAACAAAGCATGTGCATCGCACGGGCCATGCTGTCTCGTTATATATAAAGCTTAAGAAGCCTTATAAATGTAAGTGGTCATGATTAATGCTTGATGAATTGATTGTATCATATTTGTTATTCCACATTGATTTCCAGGCATGTCAAGCAACTTTCGTTAAGTGTACAATGAATATTCACATAAAGTGAAATGTGGAGATGAAGTGTTTGGTACCATGAATGCATAAATTAAACACACCAATTAGTGTTAGTCTTTTTACCTTCCCGTCCATGAGTTACAAATATTTTATCAACTATATAATGTGTCAAAAATCACACACAACAAAACACAACTTCCTCCACACCGCGTGCACATTGGGCCACAACTTATTATGGTGGTAAAGTAAGCATCATATCGTCTAGCTTATTTAGCATATTGATTTATATCTTATATATATATAAAGCTTAAGAAGCCTTATAAATGTAAGTGGTCATGATTAATGCTTGATGAATTGATTGTATCATATTTGTTATTCCACATTGATTTCCAGGCATGTCAAGCAACTTTCGTTAAGTGTACAATAAATATTCACATAAAGTGAAATATGGAGATGAAGTGTTTGGTGCCATGAGTGCATAAATTAAACACACCAATTAGTGTTAGTCTTTTTACCTTCCCGTCCATGAGTTACAAATATTTTATCAACTATATAATGTGTCAAAAATCACACACAACAAAACACAACTTCCTCCACACCGCGTGCACATTGGGCTACAACTTATTATGGTGGTAAAGTAAGCATCATATTGTCTAGCTTATTTAGCATATTGATTTATATTGTTTTATGTAAATTTCACGTGTGTTTTGTGTGTGTAACAATGTAGGACATAAAGATGGTGCTTAGGAGGTTTGGTAGTAACATCATCTTCTCTAATGGTTTAAGAGATCCTACACATCGTTGTCTTATCAATTATGTGGTACATGCACGAACATTTTTATTTTGTTCGAGAATGCAATATATTGATTAACAGTATTTAAGTTAATAACGATCAACTATATCTAATTGTTTTTTGTAGCGCATCAAGAAGCATTACAGAAAGATATCGAGAAGTCACAAAAATTGTATCAAGAACAAAACATGAAAAAGGCCAATGAACAACAACGACAAAGACAACAAGAACAAGAACAACAACAAAAACAAGAACGACGCCATGGCCATCGGTGGGATGAATACTTAGCATTCATATTAATATATGTTACAAATTAAACATGCAATATTTTGCTTCATGTAATACCGATAAATGGGCTAATACTATTGATTCGTTAGCAAGTAAGTTTATTGAAAATAATGTGACGAGTTCAATTTTTAGTCAATAATTATTACTACACTTTGTTGGTGCGTTTTCATATTTTTGCTCTTAATGTAGTTTTTTGTCTTGCGGTGTGTTAATGTCACTTTATTAATTAAACGTCTTGAAATATTGCGTGACTTTGATACTTGATATGATTGTGTAAGTTATGTCGATGTTACATATTGAAAATGGTAGTATATAATAAAAATATCTTCTCACTATCATCTTTATCCATAAATGGTGCAAAGCAATAGACTATAGATAAAACAAATACGTATTAATGATTCGGGTAATCATATCCACAATTAGTATCGACAATTAAGCGATTATGTTATTTTGAGAATTTATCATTTATATAATTTTACTGTAGTTTAAATCTTACATAATAAATAATATCATTTTGACGATTTATGTAGTTTAAACAATATAGATATACCATTTATATAATCTATTATAAATTAAATTTAAATCTTACTCAATAAGTAATATCACTATGGAGATTAATTGATTATCTTAATATAATTTTAGTTTTATTTGTAGAATGATAAACAAATTTGGCAAAATGAAATTGTTATATTAGTTATTAAGAGTAGAAAAATTATATGTTGAGATTGATGTCTTCAAATATATTTATATATGCAACCTGGTACAAATTAAATATACTAACAATATTGGACTGATTTTCACAACAATAAAAAATATTGAAACTTAAATGGTTTTTGTGCATAAAATAAAGTTCGATTAATTAAGCGTAGTAATGTGGAACTACCGTATTTGATATGATAAACCAAAATGATAATTAATTGTCACAAGCTAGATCTCAAAATATATCGAATATCCACTTTGTTACGATTTTATATAAGGGTTACATTTATTTTGAAGAACATATGCGTTTAACCTCCCTTTGACATTTAGTATGTAACTTATACATATTAAAAAGTTACATGTGAGAGACTCTTTTAAATGTAGCATCTTGAAAAAAGTCTCTTCACATATACTCTTTTAATGTCAATAAACTATTTTAAATGTGTGTCATGCTTAGAAAAGGTGTGATACCATCACAACTTAGATATATAATGACGAAAATAAGTGCCAAAGATTACGCTATGAACACTTATATACAGCCCATGTAATGACGAAAATTAGTGTTGAACAATACACTATGAACATTTAGATTAAGCCCGTGTGCATCGCACGGGTCTGAATGACTCGGTCTAAATATAAAAGTCACCAAACAACTAATTAAACTCATTCATCTTAAACTCATGCGATGCTTACAAAAGTTGTGATACCATCACAACTTACAAACCTAATGACGAAAATAAATATCACACATTACACTATGACCAATTAGATAGAGCCCGTGTGCAACGCACGGATCTGAATGACTAGTATATATTATGCCTATATATACAATCGAACTCCATTTATGATGCATTATGGATCAACAATAAATATTTATGAATATATAAATAATAAGTGACGAATATATAAGAAACGTCGGATGAAAATGAAGAAAATAGTCATCACATGTGAAATGCACATGCATCAATACGTGCATCTGATCAACATGTAAAAATGAATATGTTAGTGACGCATGATAAATTTTCATCTTCACATATCGATAAATTCACCAGAGACAAATAATGGATACGATATCCATCACTTGAATTTCTTACATATTCATGATGAGATCATAATGCATCACTTGAAGATTGCAGATCTTGGATCGGGCCGTATGGAGAAATAAGAGAGGGTTGTTGAATCGAACCATCTTTATTTTCATCCGATCCATTTCCATTCAGGGGCGGCCCCGGAAAATTGTCGAACGATCTCATGTCAAGTTTAATGCCAATTGTAACTTCAAAAAAAAAAAAAAAAACTTAAATCTTTTTTTTTTTGGATATTGTATATAGGATTTTGTATTCGAATAAAAAAAATTATTATTTCTAAAAGGAACTTGAGTGATGGCCACTTCGACTTAGGAGGAGAATCTGGGCCTAAAGGCGTTTGCTTGAACTCATTGACATCATAGTGGGCCTAGTCCAATTAACTCAGAGAAATGCCGAATTCGTAAAATAGAACATTACTAGTAGGGGTGTACAAATCGGGTTTATTTCTAAATCGATTCGGGTTATAAAATCGAACCGGTTTTTGGTCGTATTCTCAAAACTAGTTTTTTCACCAAACCGGTTTGGGTCGGGTTGGGTTGGAGATTGTAAAAACTCGACCCTATACTAACCGGTTTGGGTCGGTTTGTGACCGGTTCGGGTAGGGAAAACCGGTTATAACCGGTTTTTTAAAAAAACAAAATTTAAAAAATAATATATTCTTATTAAATAAACCCATTATACATTAAATATAAACTTTTATTAAAGAAACTCATTAGAACATTAACTTTTATTCAAACATTTAGAATTTAAAACATAAACTTTTATTAAATAAACTCATTACAACATCAACTATTATTCAAACATTTAAAATTTAAAACATAAACTTTTATTAAATAAACTCATTACAACATCAACTTTTATTCAAACATTTAGAATTTAAAACATAAACTTTTATTCATCGAGAGTGATATCTTCTTCGGAGCTAGCCTCGCGCGAAGCTTCATCGAGAGCAATTTCTTCATCGGAGAGTGAGATTGCAAAACCTTCTTCCACCTCGATATCGTGTATTTCTTGTTCAATATCTAGTTCTCCTTCAAGACTTTGAGTGGGTTGTATACGCTCGGATGCGTCCAAGTGATCCTTCAAGCAAATACACATCTCCAATGATGCCGGTGTGAGTCTTGTTCTTCGTATAGATAATACCCTACCACTAAGAGAAAAAGCGGATTCCGAAACTACCGTAGAAGCTTGGACGGTTAGTAAATCTCGGGCCATAGCGGTTAGAACGGGAAATTGAGTTTCCCTTCCTTTCCACCAAGCCAAAATATCAAAATTTGCGAATTCATGGGGTCACATAGTCGATAAAAAATCGGTTCCAATATATCTCCCATATTCGCTAGTCGATGATTGGTCACCCTCACCCCTAGCCCGTTTAGTGTTTTCTTCTCTTAAACTATTATATAAGTTAAGCATGGGATCCGCGCTAGTAGAAGTAGAAAATGATGATGAAAAAGAACTTGAAGAATCATTTCTTGAACCATACTTTTTAAAATAAACCCCGAATAAATCTTTGAAATTTTTGTTAAAAATGGTTTTTGCATCTCTTGAATAGAAAACGTTTTCGCTATGCAACTCTAAATCAATAGAGATTTTGTCGATAAGTAGTTCCACCCCGCTAATATTCATACATGGATTTAAGGCGGCGGAACAAGTAATTACCGGTGGCATTTCTTTAAAATATTTTCTTAGTTTTTCTTTCATGGGCGAAACCATTTTTTCATATAAATCACCACTTAATTCGTAGTCGCTTAATTTTGAACACATTAAATAAATTTGATTAAGTACCAAATGACTCGTGGGATAATAAACACCCGATAATAAAGTTGTTGCGTTTTTAAAAACTTTGAGCAATTCGCTTATTTTTCTAACTATATCCCATTTTTCCTACGTAAATGATGTAACCCTACTAGTCCTATTCGCAAGTTCATCATGAAAAAGTTGTAAAGTATCACGTTGGCGCAAACCACAACAAAACATTTTATAAGTCGAATTCCATCTTGTAGGAACGTCCCAATTAGGGGTTAAAAAAATAGAATTCGTGTCCTTACACAATTTCATATATTGTTTATATCTAGCTTTACTTGAACAAAATATATCTTGTAACATTTTTTTAAAAGCATCTTTTACCAAACTTATTTCGGGTACCACTAATCCGTCTTGAACAACCAAGTTTATAATGTGTGCAACACATCGACTATGATAAAAAATACCCTTCGAAGGCGGTTTATATGTTAATATTAATTTTTTTACCGCGTTTGTATTATTAGACGCGTTATCAAATGAGATCGAAAAAACTTTTTCTTGTAAGTTAAAGTTATTTATTACATTTTGTAACATATGAAATAAATTTTGACCCGTGTGGGGGTACTCAAAATTTTCAAAAGCAATCGTACGCTTCATCATTAGCCATGTATCGGGATCAATCCAATGTGCGGTAACACAAAGGTATGAACCGGGCATACCATGAGGTGCCGACCAAACATCGGTTGTTAAGTTTACATTTGTATTTAAGTTTGCAAAACCGTTTACTAGTTCTATTTTAGCCTTTTTCCATAATTTAATACAATCACGTCTAAGAGTAGCACAACTTACTTGTTTATATCGCGGTTGAAGAGTATTTTGAATCACCTTAGTCAATCGAGGGTTATCGAAGTGGTTGAACGGCAAACCTTCTTGAATCACGTAGCTTGCAAATTGTTGTCGGCACCGCTCCACCTCGTATGCAAAAAGACCCCCCTCTCGTGACATAGATGCTTGACCGGCTTCCGGAACGGATTTGAGTGCTTCGCAATACTTGTCGGTATACATCTTCAACGTCGTGTTGGATTCATGTTTCAAAAACTTACCGCAATGTTTACAATGAGCCTTAAGTTGCCCATCCGACAACCTCACGAGGTTGAAATTACACCAAATTTTTTGGTTTCGAGTTGTTTCTATAACTTCAACAATCTCGGGTGCATTCGTGGAAGCGGAAGAAGATTGAGTCGCCATTTGAATTGAGAGAAACGAGAATTTTGTAATTTTTTTAGTACTTGAAGAGTGTTTGAGTATTGTGACTAAATCAAAACTCAAATAGGGTATTTATAGTAATTTAGGGATGGCAAAATGGTAAAAAAAAAGGGGCAAAAAACGGTCAAATTTTTTAATCCAACGGCTAGCTAACGGACACATGCAAAAACCGGTTTCAAACCGGTTTTTTCAACCCGGTTTCCAAAACCGATTCCCCTAAAAACCGGTTTGGACCGGTTTCTAACGGGAAAATGCAAAACCGGGTAGAAACCGCTGGTTTTGAGATAACCCGAACCGGTTTTGGTCAAAAACCGATTTTGACCGGTTTCGGTTTCAGTTTTTTTCCGGTTCAGTTTCGGTTTCGTTTTTTTGCCCACCTCAAATTACTAGGATACATTCGTATAAAATACGAGAATATAAGAAAAAATTTACATAGAAATACATAATACACTACTATTCATCATAAATTTTATAGCAGTTCTTTGTAAATTACATTAGTTGTTCTATTTACGATTACATCATTTTTGTCGCAATAAAAAAAATTGAAGGCTTTCGTGCTCTTCACTTTGATACGGCTACATAAAACTGACCACGATTAAATATGAATCTTGGCAGATGCACGCCAATATGAGAGAGTGTGTAACTATGGAAAAGCATAATTAGTGGAAATTGTCGTCTTTGAAATTGAAATGTCAATCGTGTAACACCCCCCGAGATATTCGGAGAATATCACAGCGCCGTAAATCCCGACCTGGGATTTACTAGGCTTATCTCACTCACAACGTATTGAATTTAATAAAATTCACTTGGGAAACAATAAACTCGATACAACCAAGGAAGTTCAACCACGGACAAACAATACCATGAAGAAACACAAGAAGTTGTACGACAATGAAAAAGGACTTTCCTAAAGTACTCGAGTACCACTTATTATTACAAGGATAAAATGGACCGAAGAGAACAACGACCAAACAAAGTAGAACACAACTAGCCACAGTATCACGCCTCGCCATCCTCATCGTATCGTCCCGACGCTCGCTCGTAAAGTTCCTTAGGACCTGAAAAACACAAAAGTAATTTTCCCCAAACGAGAGGGGTTAGGGCAAGTACTACAAGTGAAATGTCAAGTCTTATACATAAAAGTATATGCACCAATTCAAAGCCATGATAATGATTTTCCGGAAAATACAATTATCCAAACATATTTGGAAATGATGATATCTCTTGATTAACCGTGGACTCGACAATGCGCGAATCCCTCCTCGACCCCGTCGGATCATCTCGGAGTGGCTAACCCAAATGTTCATGGAACCGACATAAGCGGAACCCTCCTCGACCCCGTCGGGTCCTCTCGGAGTGAACGAAAGCAACTCTCACAATCACATGCATTACTTTTCACATTTAAGAACATAACTTTCACAAGAATCACTTGCCTGGAAACGAGAGGAGAGGGTACAAACGACAAGGTACCAAGATCGAAGGATTCAACAACTCCGAACCTAAACAAGTTCGTAATTCAATTATCAAAACCCCATCGGTATGAAAATAAGTTGGAATCACCCGAATATACTACCCCGATACATGTATTCCGGGAATAATTCTCTTGGATAGTGAATCGCAAGTCAAATATCCCAAACACTCAAGAACTCCAGAAATACACCATTAAATCCATAGGAAAACATGTATCCAAGGTAGATAACTCGTAATCGATATATTCTAACATCACAACAAGCTGGATCGAAGAAATCGGATGGAAAATCCCCAAATCCCGAAAATTTAGGGTTGTGAGAATTTTACCTTGATTTGGAGCGGCGGAGAGGATTAAACGTTGATAAATCCGAACTAGAAACTCAAAGATGTTGATAGATAATTGCAGCTCGAAGAACTCCCCACGAATCGCCCTAATCGCCTAGAATCGCCAAGGAGGTGAAGGTAGGTTGAAATAACGATTTGGGAACGGAAATGTCCTATTTATACTAAATAGGAACTAGCGTGCGCTAGCCATGAAAAATAGCGCGCGCTATCGGACTCAACAGCAATCCGGTAGCCTCTGCCGGCTCCGTTAGCGTACGCTAACACTGCTCATAGCGTGCGCTAGTGACTTCAATTAGCGTGCGCTAATTATTTCTAATAGCGTGCGCTACACGGTAGTCGGTGTCCACCCGAACCTACCGTCCCCGACTCTGCTCTCTCTAGCGTACGTTACTCTAGTAACGTAGCGTGCGCTACCACCAAAATCTAGCGTACGCTACCGGTCACACCTAGCGTACGCTAGAATTTTTCGATCCGGTAGCTACCTTGGATCGCCTCCAATACATTAGTAGCGCGCTCTAATGATAACGGATAGCGTGCGCTACCCTCACTAAATTAGCGTGCGCTACACTGTGTGCGTAGCGTGCGCTACCCATTACACGAAGGTAGTAGGATCGCATCAAGGATCCGAAAACAGCGACGATCCGAACAAGAAAATGGGTAAATCCAATAGACAAGAGTTCCAAGATCCATATAAGCTTACCAAACACTTATACGAGCGTAAAAATTACAAAGTACAAGAGTAGAAGATTTACAAAAAGTACGGGTATTACATCCTCCCCCTCTAAAATGAAGTTTCGTAGCTAAACTTTAGATATGAATAACTCGGGGTATCTAGTGCGCATGCTCTCTTCGGTTTCCCACGTCGCTTCCTCAACTCCGTGTCGTGACCACTGAACTTTAACCAACGGTATGGTTTTGTGCCGGAGTTGTTTTACTCGATGCTCTAGTACTTTCACCGGCTTCTCTTCAAATGTGACATCCTCTGCGATCTCGATGTCCCCGTAATCAATGATATGACTCGGGTCGGGACGTATCTCCTCGGTTGGGAAACATGGAACACACCGTGAACATGGCTAAGGGCCGGAGGTAAAGCCAATCGATAGGCCGTTCCCCCAATTACCGAGAATCTCAAAAGGTCCAATATATCTCGGACTAAGCTTGCCCCTTTTTCCGAACCTGAAGACTCCTCTAGTCGGTGATACTTTGAGTAGGACATGATCACCCACATCAAATTCCAAGGGCCGACGACGATTGTCAGCGTAGGATTTTGTCGACTGAGCGGTTAACAGTCGGTCTCGGATGATGGAAATCTTCTCTTTAATTTCCATCAACATATCGGGTTCCGTCCCGACTAAATCTGAAGCTTCATCCCAACAAAGTGGAGATCTACACCGCCTACCATACAATGCCTCAAAAGGTGCCATTTTGATCGATGCATGCCAGCTATTATTGTAAGTGAATTCGATCAACGGTAGGTGTATTTCCCAATCGGTACTCCAATCCAGGGCACACGCCCTCAGCATATCTTCCAATGTCTGGATCGTCCGCTCAGTCCGACTGACCGAGGGTGGAAGGAAGTACTCAACCTCAATTCGGTGCCCAAGGCTTGATGGACCGCCTTCCAAAAATGCGACACGAAACGGCCATCACGATCGGAAACAATAAACTTTGGCGTACCGTGTAATCTCACAATCTCCGATATAAAAATCCGGGACAATCGCTCCGGTCCCCACGTGTCCTTAATGCCAAGAAAATGTGCCGACTTAGTCAATCGGTCAACAACCACCCAAATCATATTCATCCCCGACTTAGTCCTCGGCATCCGGTGATGAAATCCATGGTAATATCCTCCCATTTCCATTCGGGAATAGGAGAGGTTTCAACAGCCCTACCGGCCGTTGATGCTCAATTTTGACTGTTGACATGTCAAACACCTTGACACGAACTCGGTGACATCTCTCTTCATATTATTCCACCAAAAACTCCTTTTAAGATCCTTGTACATCTTACTCGTCCTGGGATGGATCGAGTAAGGTGTAGCATGGGCTTCTGAGTATTCTGTCTCGGCTCACGAGTCATTCGAACACAAATCCTACTTTGAAATTTCAAAATGCCATCCTCGTGGATCAAAAAGCCGAGGGCTTTCCCTTTTCCACGTCCGCCTTGATTGAACAAGCATTGGGTCATTCTCCTGTTTTCCTCGACGTCGCCAATCAAGGACGGAATAGCCTCAAGAGTACACATCGACCACGAATCCGCTGGATCCGTACCCGACTCCCCGCTCAATTAACTCCCGTCGATCTTAACTTGAGGCGTAAGGGCCTCAAGCATATGAAGAGATATCGACTTCCGGCTCAACGCATCGGCTACAACGTTAGCCTTTCTGGATGGTAAAGGATTTCATCATAATCCTTTATCGGCTCTAACCAACGTCGTTGTCTCATATTCAGCTCTTTTCGGCTAAAAATATACTTTAGGCTCTTGTGGTCGGTATAAATTCGACATGAAGAACCGTACAAATAGTGACGCCGAGATCTTCAAAGGCAAACACTACTGAGCCTAATTCCAAATCATGGGTAGGATAATTCGGCTCATACGGTTTAAGTTGCCGTGAAGCATATGCAATTGTCTTATCATGCCGCAAGAGTACACACCCAAGTCCTTGTCCCGATGCGTCACAATAAACCGAATACCCACCGACTCCGAGGTAGGGCTAAAACCGGCGCGGTAGTCGCGCCTTTTCAGCTCTTCGAAACTCCGTTGTCTCTCTTCATTCCATTCGAACCTTTCGGACTTGGAGTAATTGAGTAAGTGGTCGAGCAAGTTTGGAGAACCCCTCGACGAACCTCCGGTAGTATCCGGCCACTCCAAAAAGCTACGAACCTCCTTCACGTTCTGGGTGGAGCCCAATCTAACATCGCCTCAATTTTACGGGGATCTACCCGAACCCCTTCGCTGAAATCACATGTCCGAGAAACATGACTTCCTTCACCAGAATTCACACTTAGAAAACTTTGCATAGAGGTGCCGAGTCCTCAAAACCTCCAACACAAATAGCAAATGCCGAGCGTGTTCCTCTTCATCTCGATAGTAAACTAAAATATCTTCGATAAAAACGACTACACAATTATCAAGATGCTCAATAAATATCTTATTCATCAATTGCATAAATATCGCGGTGCGTTGGTTAACCCAAAAGGCATAACCACAAACTCATAGTGTCCATACCTCGACGGAAAGCGCTTTAGGAACGTCGGATTCCTTAATGCGAAGTTGATAGTAACCGGACCTCAAATCAATTTTCGAGAACACCGCGGCTCCTCGCAATTGATCAAACAAATCATCGATACGCGGCAAAGGGTATTTATTCTTAATGGTCACTTTGTTCGGTTCCGATGATCAATACACAAACGTAGTGAACCATCTTTCTTCCTTACGAACAAGACCGGTGCACCCCATGGCGAGGCACCGGGTCTAATATACCCTTTATCCAACAATTCTCCCATTGTTTCTTCAACTCATGCATTTGAAGGTGCCATACGATACGGTGCCTTAGAAATCGGGGTTGCTCGACTCCAAATCAATTGTAAATTCAACTTCCCGTCCGGTGGTAGTCCCAGAATTCGTCGGAAAAACATCCTAAAATCACTTACAATAGGAATCGAGGGAAGTTCAACTTTCCCATCTTCGACTTTCATGGCATAACACCAATATCCAACACAACCCTTTCTAATAAGTTTTGTCACCTTCAAGGCACTAATCAAAAATTTCGACATCCCCTCTTGTACCCGCAAAATGGTGTTCGACCGTCTTTGGCTAACATTGATATGATCTTCGTGCGATAATTCATTCTCGCACCGTGTCTATCGAGTCAATCGTCACCGAGGATTAGATCTTCATCAACAATGTCTACGACTATCAAATTCGAAAACCACACTCTCTCGCCGATTAACAGGACAATCTCTAACTTCCTTGTCTCCACGATCCTATCACCACCGGGCAACTTAACCACAAAGGACTCACAAGGAGACAAGCCCTCAATATTCAATCGACGACGCAATCCAAAGAGATGAACGAATGAGAAGCACTTAATCAAAAAGCACTCTAACTGGATGAGACAAAAGAGAAATGATACTGTTGCCACGGTAGCCTCGGGATCTCCACTTTCCTCATCTCATAGACACGAGGTTGCACCGAACCAAGACTGAGCTCCCCTCTAACAGTGACCACGGCCTCGCCTCGACCGTAACTCTGGGATGGTTGACCGTGGATGACTTCGATTAACACTCGGTTCTCCAGGCGTAGGGGCTATTGCACGAGTTCCAAGTGGGGTTTCTTCTTCCGTACATGGCTCTGTGGCCTTCTGGCCGCAATTAAAACACCTCAATGGGGTAGACCACAATTACGATTAATATGGCCTCGGCCACAATTAAAACATGTCACAACCCGGTTGGACGATTAGCACCAGCTACGAAATTCCGTTTACCTCCCGATGCACGGAAGACCCTTTGGTTGTATAGCTTGCCGATCGCGATCCCGCGGGTTGCCACCTCTACCGCTAGAAAACTTTCCGGTGGTCTTCGCTTCTTACTCTCACTTGTCGTTTGGTAGGTGTGAAGGACATATCATAGGCTAGTGCCCTATCTTGATACTCCTTCAATGTGGCGCAAGCGAAGCCCGACATATAGTGCCGAACTTTTGGCTTCATTCGCATGTCAAAGTGACGAATTCTATCCCTCTCTTCCCTCACTTGATTTTTCACATGGTTGAGTTGACGGTTGTATTCAATGATTGCCTGAGATACAGGGACATCCTGGGGTTTAGCTTCATAAAAGGCTCGAATCCTGGCCTCCTGAACAGGCCACGGGCAGAACTCGGCTTCCATCAATTCCTTAAACTCATCCCATGAAACCTCACGCTCCTGAGGTGCAACAGCTTGCCACCAGCTAGCCGCATCCCTTGATAGGAAGTACTGGGCAACTGGCACCTTACGTGCCTCTGGACAATTCACGGCCATGAAAACTTTATTCATCTCATTAATCCAGTCTTCCAGCCGATCGGATCATTTGCACCAATAAATTGGGGAGGGCGCATACGAATAACATCTTGTAACCACTTCTCATTGATGTCGATGAGGAGGTGGTTGGTTAAGCTGTACCGCCTGGGTTAAAAGAGCCATTTGGTTCGCCACTTGTTGCAGTATGGTGGCAACACCCACATCCGGTTGGCTCCCTGTAGAAGTTCCCAGACTCGTTGACGGCTCCTGATGACTACCGGTGCTAGGTTGAATAGAGTCCGACAAGCTAGGCGTAGCTGAGCCTTCTACCGAGCTGAGGGACATGGCGGCTCCACCGGCTGCGCCACGCCCTCGGCCACGACCACGACCACGGCCGCGTCCACGTCCTCTACCAGTTGACATTCTAAAGAAAAAATGTAAGTAAAATCATAAGAATAGCTCAAAGCAATGACATCTAGAATATGGACTTCTCATGTCCCATAATCGAATGATAGTGAGTGGATGAAGAGGGTAAATAAGCTAGGGAACTTACGAGTACCGGTCGTACGAGATGGCGGCACCGCGATGATACTGTGTCCTTGGAATAGTACATTTAGTCCCAGCAATCCGACAGCCTAGGTATCCATAAACCTAAGCTCTGATACCAAATTCTGTAACACCCCCCGAGATATTCGGAGAATATCACAGCGCCGTAAATCCCGACCTGGGATTTACTAGGCTTATCTCACTCACAACGTATTGAATTTAATAAAATTCACTTGGGAAACAATAAACTCGATACAACCAAGGAAGTTCAACCACGGACAAACAATACCATGAAGAAACACAAGAAGTTGTACGACAATGAAAAAGGACTTTCCTAAAGTACTCGAGTACCACTTATTATTACAAGGATAAAATGGACCGAAGAGAACAACGACCAAACAAAGTAGAACACAACTAGCCACAGTATCACGCCTCGCCATCCTCATCGTATCGTCCCGGCGCTCGCTCGTAAAGTTCCTTAGGACCTGAAAAACACAAAAGTAATTTTCCCCAAACGAGAGGGGTTCGGGCAAGTACTACAAGTGAAATGTCAAGTCTTATACATAAAAGTATATGCACCAATTCAAAGCCATGATAATGATTTTCCGGAAAATACAATTATCCAAACATATTTGGAAATGATGATATCTCTTGATTAACCGTGGACTCGACAATGCGCGAATCCCTCCTCGACCCCGTCGGATCATCTCGGAGTGGCTAACCCAAATGTTCATGGAACCGACATAAGCGGAACCCTCCTCGACCCCGTCGGGTCCTCTCGGAGTGAACGAAAGCAACTCTCACAATCACATGTATTACTTTTCACATTTAAGAACATAACTTTCACAAGAATCACTTGCCTGGAAACGAGAGGAGAGGGTACAAACGACAAGGTACCAAGATCGAAGGATTCAACAACTCCGAACCTAAACAAGTTCGTAATTCAATTATCAAAACCCCATCGGTATGAAAATAAGTTGGAATCACCCGAATATACTACCCCGATACATGTATTCCGGGAATAATTCTCTTGGATAGTGAATCGCAAGTCAAATATCCCAAACACTCAAGAACTCCAGAAATACACCATTAAATCCATAGGAAAACATGTATCCAAGGTAGATAACTCGTAATCGATATATTCTAACATCACAACAATTTGGATCGAAGAAATCGGATGGAAAATCCCCAAATCCCAAAATCTAGGGTTGTGAGAATTTTACCTTGATTTGGAGCGGCGGAGAGGATTAAACGTTGATAAATCCGAACTAGAAACTCAAAGATGTTGATAGATAATTGCGGCTCAAGAACTCCCCACAAATCGCCCTAATCGCCTAGAATCGCCCAAGGAGGTGAAGGTAGGTAGAAATAACGATTTGGGAACGGAAATGTCCTATTTATACTAAATAGGAACTATCGTGCGCTAGCAATGAAAAATAGCTTGATCTATCGTACTCACCAGTCAAACCAGTAGCCTCTGCCAGCTCCGTTATCGAACGCTAACACCGCTCATAGCGTGCGCTAGTGACTTCAATTAGCGTGCGATAATTATTTCTAATAGCGTGCGCTACCTGGTAGTCGGTGTCCACCCGAACCCTCATCCCGGCTCTGCTCTCTCTAGCGTCGTTACTCTAGTAACGTAGCGTGCGCTACCACCAAAATCTAGCGTACGCTACCGGTCACACCTAGCGACGCTAGAATTTTTCGATCCGGTAGCTACCGGGCCCGCCTCAATACATTAGTAGCGCTAATGATAACGGATAGCGTGCGCTACCCTCACTAAATTAGCGTGCGCTACACTGTGTGCGTAGCGTGCGCTACCCATTACACGAAGGGAGTAGGATCGCATCAAGGATCCGAAAACAATACGATCCGAACAAGAAAAGGGGTAAATCCAATAGACAAGAGTTCCAAGATCCATATAAGCTTACCAAACACTTATACGAGCGTAAAAATTACAAAGTACAAGAGTAGAAGATTTACAAAAAGTACGGGTATTACATCCTCCCCTCTAAAATGAAGTTTCGTCCCGAAACTTAAGAAATGAATAACTCGGGGTATCTAGTGCGCATGCTCTCTTCGGTTTCCCACGTCGCTTCCTCAACTCCGTGTCGTGACCAGAACTTTAACCAACGGTATGGTTTTGTCGGAGTTGTTTTACTCGATGCTCTAGTACTTTCGGCTTCTCTTCAAATGTGACATCCTCTGCGATCTCGATGTCCCCGTAATCAATGATATGACTCGGGTCAGGGACGTATCTCCTCAGTTGGGAAACATGGAACACACTGTGAACATGGATAAGGGCTGGAGGTAAAGCCAATCGATAGGCCAGTTCCCCAATTCTGTCGAGAATCTCAAAAGGTCCAATATATCTCGGACTAAGCTTGCCCCTTTTTCCGAACCTGAAGACTCCTCTAGTCGGTGATACTTTGAGTAGGACATGATCACCCACATCAAATTCCAAGGGCCGACGACGATTGTCAGCGTAGGATTTTTGTCGACTCTGAGCGGTTAACAGTCGGTCTCGGATGATGGAAATCTTCTCTTTAATTTCCATCAACATATCGGGTTCCGTCCCGACTAAATCTGAAGCTTCATCCCAACAAAGTGGAGATCTACACCGCCTACCATACAATGCCTCAAAAGGTGCCATTTTGATCGATGCATGCCAGCTATTATTGTAAGTGAATTCGATCAACGGTAGGTGTATTTCCCAATCGGTACTCCAATCCAGGCACACGCCTCAAAGATATCTTCCAATGCGGATCGTCCGCTCGGTCGACCGTCGGTGAGGTGGAAGGAAGTACTCAACCTCAATTCGGTGCCCAAGGCTTGATGGACCGCCTTCCAAAAATGCGACACGAAACGGCCATCACGATCGGAAACAATAAACTTTGGCGTGCAGTGTAATCTCACAATCTCCGATATAAAAATCCGGACAATCGCTCCGGTCCCCACGTGTCCTTAATGCCAAGAAAATGTGCCGACTTAGTCAATCGGTCAACAACCACCCAAATCATATTCATCCCGACTTAGTCCTCGGCATCCCTGATGAAATCCATGGTAATATCCTCCCATTTCCATTCGGGAATAGGAGAGGTTTCAACAGCCTACCGGCCGTTGATGCTCAATTTTGACCTGTTGACATGTCAAACACCTTGACACGAACTCGGTGACATCTCTCTTCATATTATTCCACCAAAAACTCCTTTTAAGATCCTTGTACATCTTACTCGTCCCAGGATGGATCGAGTAAGGTGTAGCATGGGCTTCTCGGAGTATTCTCTGTCTCAGCTCTGAGTCATTCGGAACACAAATCCTACTTTGAAATTTCAAAATGCCATCCTCGTGGATCAAAAAGCCAGGGGCTTTCCCTTTTTCCACGTCCGCCTTCAGTTGAACAAGCATTGGGTCATTCTCCTGTTTTTCCCTGACGTCGTCAATCAAGGACGGAATAGCCTCAAGAGTACACATCTGACCCTGAATCCGTTGGATCCGTACTTCGACTCCCCGTTCAATTAACTCCCGTCTGATCTTAACTTGAGGCGTAAGGGCCTCAAGCATATGAAGAGATATCGACTTCCGGCTCAACGCATCAGCTACAACGTTAGCCTTTCCTGGATGGTAAAGGATTTCCAGATCATAATCCTTTATCAGCTCTAACCAACGTCGTTGTCTCATATTCAGCTCTTTCTGGCTAAAAATATACTTTAGGCTCTTGTGGTCGGTATAAATTCGACATGAAGAACCGTACAAATAGTGACGCCAGATCTTCAGTGCAAACACTACAGCAGCTAATTCCAAATCATGGGTAGGATAATTCAGCTCATACGGTTTAAGTTGCCGTGAAGCATATGCAATTGTCTTATCATGCTGCAAGAGTACACACCCAAGTCCTTGTCCTGATGCGTCACAATAAACCGAATACCCACCGACTCCCTGAGGTAGGGCTAAAACCGGCGCGGTAGTCAGGCGCCTTTTCAGCTCTTCGAAACTCCGTTGTCTCTCTTCATTCCATTCGAACCTTTCGGACTTCTGGAGTAATTGAGTAAGTGGTCGAGCAAGTTTGGAGAACCTCGACGAACCTCCGGTAGTATCCGGCTGCACCCAAAAGCTACGAACCTCCTTCACGTTCCCGGGTGGAGCCCAATCTAACATCGCCTCAATTTTCTGGGGATCTACCCGAACCCCTTCCGCTGAAATCACATGTCCGAGAAACATGACTTCCTTCAGCCAGAATTCACACTTAGAAAACTTTGCATAGAGGTGCTGAGTCCTCAAAACCTCCAACACCAATCGCAAATGCCGAGCGTGTTCCTCTTCATCTCGAGAGTAAACTAAAATATCGTCGATAAAAACGACTACACAATTATCAAGATGCTCAATAAATATCTTATTCATCAATTGCATAAATATCGCCGGTGCGTTGGTTAACCCAAAAGGCATAACCACAAACTCATAGTGTCCATACCTCGACGGAAAGCGCTTTAGGAACGTCGGATTCCTTAATGCGAAGTTGATAGTAACCGGACCTCAAATCAATTTTCGAGAACACCGCGGCTCCCTGCAATTGATCAAACAAATCATCGATACGCGGCAAAGGGTATTTATTCTTAATGGTCACTTTGTTCAGTTCCCGATGATCAATACACAAACGTAGTGAACCATCTTTCTTCCTTACGAACAAGACCGGTGCACCCCATGGCGAGGCACTGGGTCTAATATACCCTTTATCCAACAATTCTCCCAGTTGTTTCTTCAACTCATGCATTTCTGAAGGTGCCATACGATACGGTGCCTTAGAAATCGGGGTTGCTCCTGACTCCAAATCAATTGTAAATTCAACTTCCCGTCCCGGTGGTAGTCCCGGTAATTAAATGCGGAAAAACATCCGGAAAATCACTTACAATAGGAATCGAGGGAAGTTCAACTTTCCCATCTTCGACTTTCATGGCATAACACCAATATCCAACACAACCCTTTCTAATAAGTTTTGTCACCTTCAAGGCACTAATCAAAAATTTCTGACATCCCCTCT